>CM060988.1:79877064-81201564 GCA_030765065.1 Deroplatys truncata
AGAGGATAAGCAGCTTGTTTCTAAAACGTGACAGGACTCGCTAAAGAGAATACATGTGGGTTTATTCGCAAATAACAGGTACTAATGTTGGACTTCACAACCTCTCTTTGTTCTTTCCACTTCTTAGTTAGCCCTAAAACGCCCAAACATTTTCATTCCCAATCAATCATTTCCATTGCCTACACTATCGCCCCATTCAGGGGCGTGAGTCGTATTTATTATGATAGCATTTCAACCTTACACTATCGCCCCATTCAGAGGCGTGTGTCGTATTTATTATGATAGCATTTCAACCTTACACTATCGCCCCATTCAGGGGCGTGAGTCGTATTTATTATGATAGCATTTCAACCTTACACTATCGCCCCATTCAGAGGCGTGTGTCGTATTTATTATGATAGCATTTCAACCTTACACTATCGCCCCATTCAGGGGCGTGAGTCGTATTTATTATGATAGCATTTCAACCTTACACTATCGCCCCATTCAGAGGCGTGTGTCGTATTTATTATGAGAGTATTTCAACCTTCTCCTCTTGACTCCACACTTAGGAACAGATTAGTTTACATCGCCAACAATGAACGTGTTAATGCTGGACTCCATAAACACTCCTAGTCATCCCTTCCTTGCTTCTAAATAGCTTTTGCTGAATGTATATAAAGTGGTATGTTTTCTTTTATCAGATTTACTCGAGGTTTCAGCGTTTAAAAGAAAGTGAATGGAAATAGAACGGTGGTGGTTAAAAACTAATTTTCCGTTATCAACTAAAGTATGTTATAAAGGCAAGTCTATCTCATAGGCTTTTGTGTAATTGCTTTAAACTAAATTACTGCAATAAAGAAAGGGACTTGATGCAGTAATTTGTATCACAAATTATTTAAATGTAAAGAATGATTACAGTATGAATATGCATTTTTATGTGACATTGATTTGAGATGTTTGTTGATTGTAATTATTGTTGAGAAGTAAGTTTATACTGCCTTACTGAAACTGACAATAATAGCGTGCAATAATGCAGCGAGGGGGTGAGCTGTTTATCATTATTAGAGACGAGGAAGTTACGTAATGTTGGCGCGTTTTCCTTTAGAATTTGCTGGAACATTATACCTAGAGCATATGTATTCATAATTTTCATTGGATATAAAAATAGACGCTAATGTTGGCGCGTTTTATCCTGCAATTTGTCAGACTTCCTCAAAAAACTCACAGCGAACTCCTGTCGGAGCTCAATTCACAGTTATCGTAAACAATACCCGCTCAACTCCACGCCCAGTTTCAGCCGGGGTCCCACAAGGGAGCATACTCGGTTCGGTGTTATTCAATCTTTACATGAATGACCTACCCTAAACATGCAGAATACTTCCTCTATGCCGATGACACTGCCATAATGGCACATTCGTCTCAACCACTAATGCTACACAAGCCTTAAACACCGCTATCCTGCACACGTGCTTCCTCCGCTCACATTGTTAGGAAATATCTCTTGGGCCGGCCGCGTCAAATACCGTGGCTTGCACATTGATCGGGGGCTCACCTGGAAAGACCACATCCAAATTGCACACAAAAAAGGCCAATACACAGCTACGCAAATTATATCCGTTCAATAACTATAGCAGCTCTCTGAAATTACACACCGGACTTACACTATACAATACACTTATACGCCCAATTCTTACATACACAACCCCAGTATGCGGGTACGCGGCTGCATCTCACATCCAAAGACTTCAAGGATTTCAGAACAAGATCCTCCGCAACATTGCCAAGGTACCCAAGATCGCCCCTTCAGGCATACTACGCGACGAACTCCGAGTTCACACGGTCGAACAATACATTAAACAATTCCTTTTCAACTTGTATGCCCACCTCCCCCGCAACCGCAACCCACTCGTGCGCGATCCCAGCCGTTACGAAACGGACCGCGACAAACACAACCGCCCGCTCTCCATCTTTGATCGAAATCTCAATCCTGATCTATCAGCCATAGATGCTAGAATCTACCTAGCTCGGCTAGTACCACCATAATGCAGCCTTGCAACGGCCGCCCAAAAGCACTCCCAAATCTAACCACTTGCCTACTCTGTTTCAACCAACACCAAGGAACCATTTCGCCAATGACTCAGCAGATACCACAAAGGACACAGACACTAAGAACGACAACCTTTACATCTGTACGTACTGCATAGAACCTGAAGGAGATTAACCGGTAATGCTGTGGTAAGCCCCGCCCCACATCACACATCGTTCACTGCATGCCATCACCGCTAATCCCGCGAACACCTGCATATATACTAAAGAACTCCGTACATTTACGCCCGAAAAAAAATCCTTAGCATGGCTTCCTTCGGAAGGAAAGTAAAGCCGGTGGTCCCATGTCGTAGCTTTACGGTACATAAAAGAACCTCAAGCCTGATAAAGAGCCCTCTGAGCAAAATTCCCGGTCCTTCATCCTAAAATAGAATGGGTCGCTAAGAACACAGCGTTAAAGAGCGTCCATAAATAAAAACATCAATTTATCCGTACTAAAACGTCTATCTCACTTCATCTCATCTGCATGCTACGAATCACTGGGCGCCACTTAGGCTGTATCATGGCTCGCATGTTTGCCTTACCAGCACGATTACTAACGCTATTAATCCGGTACTCAGGCGGAACCCGTCCCATTTACTTGTTGCTAGAATCCCTATCATTAATCCGAGCACCCTCAATGCATGCTCTTGGTAACAGCATGTGCATGAGGAGGTGATGTAGCTCCTGCGCATGATCGCCACCCGTTTAAAAAAAGGGGAAAAAATTGTTAACTTTAGCAATGTACCCTCTGTTTACTTAAGTATTACAGTAATATCCCATAAGTTGTTTTCATTTCGTCTTATTAATGCGTGTAACTTCGCTCCACCCTTCAACGTGTGGCAACGTCGCGCTTTTCCCGTAATGGTCAGCTGCCAACAGCCTTTAGATTTTGTCTGCCACAGATGGCGAGATAATCGCGTACATTGTATTTCTAGGCATTTAATCCAGTTTGCCAGGAAGTAATGCGTCTGTGGAGAGAGTATTTTCAGCTATGAACATGATGTGGACGTTCCATCGTTCAAGGTTGTGTGTTAAAACAGTTCCATCCATGTTGAATGTCATCACAAACTTCCCCATGACATGTCAGGAATTTGCTGCTAAAGTGGCCTCCAGAAATGACATGCTAAAAAGATTTAATCGTCAGAAAAATATGTATGATTTTGGCTTCAATATTGTGATTTTATGCTGAATAATTAGGATATTTTGTTCGTCTTTTAATTAAAGTTAATTAAATGTTTTAATTTCACGACAGTAATAATAGAAATTGTTGACGCAACGTGGCTTAATATTAAGTACTAATGATGCAATCCGAGATGCAACATTTTTAAAGTGTGATAACGTCGCATGTATGCACTTTTTTGCTTGTAAGCTCTGGCTGCAGATTCTGTCGAGCGAATAACCGTCTAATAACCTTAGTCTGGAGCTGAAAAGCCACTGGATTTCAGATAAAAAATTCGGTACCTTAACTTAGAATTATATATTTTTCTTTATATATTTCGTTGTCGATACAAGAGGGATACAGGTAACCGAATCAATAATCGAATTTAAAAGCAGCTCGCTATCTTTCCATGACGCCGCGAGAAACAAGTGAATAACGACAGATGCGCATCCAGTTATTGTTAAATGGGTAGTTTGTATGAAGGGTTTCTAAAGCATGGGCTTTTGCTTCCAAGAGAGATGTTTCAAACTAATCTAACGGATATCTCGGAAACGGCTGATGTCAAAACATTTCAACAAATAAGTAAATTGTGAGTTTTAAAGCAATTTTCTTTTTATGTTTCCAGATAAAGGGTAGTTTAGGGTGTGGGATTTTTTTTTCAAAATCTTCCTTGGAAGGTCCCTTAACTTAAAATGTGGTTTCGTATTAAACCGACTTTTCGGTTTTAGTCATGCTGTCCTCTCTGTCTCTCTCTCTCGCTCTCTCTTTCTCTCTCTCTCTCTCTCTCTCTCTCTCTCACACATAGGCATACTCACGGACCTTTTTCTAAATATACTTTTTTGGGGATCAGGGGCTTCAAAACATGTGTTTCCGGTGAAATCTCGACATTTAATTTTTGGGTGGAATACAATACTCCTACTTGCTGTAAGTATGTAGTAAAGAAAGTAAAAATAAGAAAACATTCTCAAGCATATTCTCAAACATATTCTCACATCATAGACATATTACAATGCATATTTCGGAAACGGTTGATGCTACGACAAAATAGTTATACGTTTTATTGAGCTCTTCAGTTTTACTTTCTCTACTACGTATAGTAGATAGATACTTTATTTGTACATTTTTCTACATAATTCTTTTTACAATGTTCCACTTATAAATTAACTTAACCTATGTACAAATTTCCTTGCCAGTTATGCTGCTCTTTTTGCCTGGCACCCTGGCCTTCTGGCTCCTCTAAGCATCCCTTACTACCTTTTATCCCTATTGCCCATCTTCTCCTTCCTCCGTTTGCCTTTCCACCTTTCTTATCTCTCTTACTTTTCTAATCCATTTCTCTTTTACTTTCTTTAAGAACTCTCCCATATTCTTAATTTGTTTTCTTCTTTTCTCCTTAGCATTTTAATTACTACTATTTTCCTATCCATTTTTTACTACGTATAGTAAGTAGGGGAAAAATTATATTCCATCCAAAAATT
This sequence comes from Deroplatys truncata, assembly GCA_030765065.1. Lineage (NCBI taxonomy): Eukaryota > Metazoa > Arthropoda > Insecta > Mantodea > Mantidae > Deroplatys > Deroplatys truncata. The sequence goes on from CM060988.1 coordinate 79,881,772, forward strand.
CGATATCGAGATTTCATCATAAATACACGTTTTGAGGTCCCCAAATAAAAAAATTAGAAAAAGGTTCGCGCGCACGTGTGTGTGTTTGTGGCTGTGAACAGCATAACTAAAAATCGAAACGTCGGATAAATACCAAAACTTGGTATTTAGATTCAGTACCTTACAAAGATGTGACACTAAGATTTTCAAGAAAATACTCCCACCCTAGATTACCCTTTACATTGAAGATTTTTAAAATTTTTGATTTTCCAAAAAATGGCTCTTACGATTTTAATTAAAATACCATACATTAAAGATATTTACATGACAAATAAATGCATATCTTGAAATTCCAGTGAAGTCCACTTCGTTTGGAAGACATTTTGCATAACCTTGTATAACTTGTAAACGTTAAGCGATAGACAAAAACGCACTATACAAAATATGTAGATCTCTTTAAAACACACAATTTATTTCAAACAATTTTTTATGGCATAAGCCATTTCTGAGATATTCGTTATTAAAGATTCGAATTATTCATTTCTTGGTCATTCTCTTTTAAGTCCTTTCGACATTCAGTTGTTTGTCGCGATTGCATGGAAACAGGGAGGAATTTTAAGGCCAGCCTATAGCGTCCAGTTCTTAAATATTTGACTATCGCTGTTCCCTTTGTGTGTATAACGAAATGTGTAATGTAGATATTTTTGCAAATGTCTATTTGGATTAATATGTAGTAGACAGAAAAATAAGCGATAGAGGGCAGAGAAAATCATGTGAATGTATCGCATCAGATTTTTTTCTGTTGCAATATTTTGTTTTTCTCTTAAGGTTTCCAAATTATATAAAATCCATAAGAATGAAGAGTGCTTCATAGGCTAACAGAAAATTCGGGATATATCATCTTCTCTTGCAAATATTTCAAACATAATATATTTGTAACAAAATCGTTGCAATCCATTTTAAGAACACATAAAAACAATGAAAATGCTTCCATGCAAACGTAGTTTGGGGTGTAAAGATCTTCAAATTGCAACCTTATATGCTGTCTGGCTCAAGTACGAAATTAAGTGTCTGACTTTTTGTTTTTAAATGATGCTGTACACAATGATGATACACAAGCGCGCGCGTACAAACCTTTTTCTAAAAGTAATTTTTCTTATTTGTAGTTAAAAAGATGGTAACGTCCATGGCCCGCATTCGGTAGAGATCCCGGGTTTAAACCCCCGGATGGATCAATCTGACCGAAGGTTTTTTTTTTTTTTTTTTTTTTTTTTTTTTGCGTTTTTCCTCGGTCATTAAGCAAATGCTGGGATAGATAATTTGATCCGCGAATTTTTTCAAATTAAATTAAATTGAGTTTTATTTATGGGCGCTCTTTAACTACTGTGGTCCTTAGCGTCCCGTTCTATATTGAGCGTGAAAGACCGGAAAGTTTGCTCAGAGGCCTCTTTATGGCTTGAGGTTCTTTTACGTGCCGTAAATCTACGACACGGGACCACCGGCTTTACTTCCCTTCCGAAGGAAGCCATCTAAGGATTTTTACGCCCGAAAAAATCCATCGCCCTCCGCCGGGTTTGAACCGGCGACCTCGGCAACTAGAGGCTAGCATGGTAACCACTACACCACGGAGGACGAGTTTGCCTGCTCCTCAACAGAAGATTTAGGGAAGGATGCTGACATTGGAACCAAGATACTGCAGCTTGTTCAGGGAACAGATTTTGGGAAACAATGAAGGCATCCTTTCCAATGGGGTTGCACAATATACCTTTTAGGCTGACGTGCGGGAGGTGGATAAAACTCCTACAAAAACCCTCCATCATCTAATATCTAATCTGTCGTCCTCCGTGGTCTAGGGGTACCTGCTAGCCTCTAATTTCCAAGGTCGCGGGTTCATACCCGGAGGAGGGCGATGGATTGTTTTCGGGCGTAAAAATTCTTAGCAAGTAAAGCCGGTGATCCCATGTCGTAGATTTACAGCACGTAAAAGAATCTCAAGCCTGATAAGGAGGCCTTGAGCAAAATTTCTGGTCTTTCGCTCAATATAGAATGGGACGCTAAGGGCCATAGCAATTAAAGAGCATTCATAAATAAAACTCAGTTCAATTTAATCTCTAATCTAATCTCTTGCTTCTCGACAGGCTACTGATCAAAGGCATTAACTTGTAAGTCCTTGGAGGTTGAACTCCTACAATAAGAAGGGTAATCTGTTAAAGAAGAAAAAGAAGTATCTATTTAGAATCTTAAAATGAGCATTTCCAGCGTATTTTTTATTTCTGATGTTATAAAACAATAAATGCTGTTTTAGAAGCAGCTGGTCCCGTAGCTTAGTCGGCAGAAAACCTGCCTGTTGTGCTAGGGGTCCCGTGTTCGATTCTCGGCGGGGGGGAATTTTTCTCTAGCCAAGATTATTCCTTATCCTTCCCAGAGTCTGAAATGATTGAAGGTGCATGATCTAATGTTTGAAAACCAAAATGCAAGAAATCCAATGAAATAATAAGTATGCCTTCAAGGACTTAATAATATACTAACTAGTTAAGTACTTAACTGTCCTCTTAATCCCAAATAGGTAATAATTTTATTTCAAGTTAATTATGCACATAGATTAAAGTCCACAACTGTTCTGCATTCAAATAGAGTGCATTATTAATCTTTTCAAGATAAAAAGATAAACCTTGTATCCTGTCTGTTCTATTGCTTGTTTGGTTTTGTTTTCATTTTGACTATTCCAAGATAAGCAGTTAATCAACACGTCATTAGTAGTCATAATGCACATAGTATGCTTGATGATGGTCGCAGATTGAATTGGTTTGCAGTCACAACTTTATAAAGAATATATTCTACTTTAATTTAAGATGAAACATTGCAATGCTCAAATGACACAGTCATGGAGCCACGTTCTGAGATCAGTATATAGGTATGCCCTATCTTTACATACCGCGATTTTACCGTAAATATTTTATGTTTTGAGACTCCCTAATATATATAACAAAACGTTTTAAAAGTCATTCAGTTATTCTTATTATTTTTTATTTTGAAAGATCATATAAATTTACACATGTTTAAAATCTTCGTAAAAGGAAACACACTGAATTATAATCGAAACACTATTTAATAAGAATATTCCAATGAACTTTGAAGACCTGTAATGCTAATGCGACTTTTGAACTTGTTTTTCATTTACCATTTTTTCAATATTAGGTATTTTTTATGTGCACAGAACAAGTATATTATCAAGGTGTGCATCTGTAGGTAATAGTTGAGGTAATTTATTCTTAAAAACATTCATCTCAGAAAAAGTTAGCTTACAAATGTATGTAGATAGAATCAAATCTGCAAACGATCCTTAGAGCAAGATCGTGAATTTCAGGAAGCCAGTTTGAAGGGGCATGTTTCCAAAATTCAGTCAAATTAGAAGTGGATGATGCACAATGCTCTTTAGGTTTACCACAAAGTCCGGTGTGTTTTTATTTCCATTTGCAAGTATGGTGAGTATTTATGAGTAAATCTATGTTATTCTTTTCAGATTCGAAAGAGGAAGAGTTTGTAATGCGCGGGCCTAGGGTTAAACGCCCTTGGCCTAGTGGCCTAGACCCTCCCTTAACCCATAAGCACACGCCCCTCGATAGCTTTCATACGCCGGTAGTATTGTAACATGCATTCTGTAACAATGGCCTTTCAATCAACAGCTCATACAGAGCAAGAGACAAAGAGTGGTAATAATAAAGAGGATATGCCTTCATCGACATAGATATATTTCAAAGGAAACAGACCATAAAACCAAAACTACATGTAAGAAGTGCTACAAACTGATTTGTAAGGAACATTCGTATTCAGTTTGAGAAGAATGTGTTGGCAGTGATTCTAATAATTAGAGACAAAATAGTCAACTTTCTAGAATAGACATTCTTTGTGAACCTGGAGGAAAGGACAATGCAGTGTTAATTTTTCTAAAATACTTATTTTCAATGTATTACAATACTATTTAAAAAGTAATTTTGTGCATATATAGCAGAAGGCTTATTTGAAAGATATGTTCACTTAAGTTGTTTTCGAAAATGTAATATTGAATCATTGTAATTTTCAAGTTACTGTCAGATAAGAGCAAAAGTATTAAATGTTGTTCAAAACTCACTAATGTTGCGATATACATGACTGCATTCCAATTTCCTTAATAGTTTATGAAAAAATTCCAAATTGGGGTAAAAAATACCCCATTCGTGTAGATACCTTACAAAATATACGCGTGTACATAAGGGTTAAGAAGTCGTACGGTTGGCGAGATATTTATTCTCGACAATCGCGAAGAGGGTAACATTCACTTCTGATCTATAGCCCTAACCTCTAGTTCCCGAAGTTGCGGGTTCAAACCCGGTGGAGGGCGGAGGATTTTTTTCGGACGTAAAAATAGTTAGCATGGCTTCCTTTCGAAGGAAAGTAAAGCCGGTGGTCTGTTATTGTAGATTTACGGCACGTGAAAAACCACAAGCCTGATAGAGAACTGAGCAAAATTTCCGGTCTTTCACGCTCGATATAGAATGGCACGAAAAGAATCATAGCAGTTAAAGAGCGTCCATAAATAACACTCAATTTCACTGACTCTAACTATTGTTGGTATATACCAGCATAGAAAACTAAACTTCTGCGTTTTATCCTATATAAAATATGAGAACATGAAAATAAGATCCCTGAATCCTGCAACACGGTGCCTAATATTAAATTTGAACAAGAGTATCATCTGATATTTTATATAAACAAAATGGACTTGTGTAGGAAACAAGATTTAAACCATGAAAAATAACATCCTTTTTGCAGGGGATATATTGTTAGGTACATAAGTATTGTGATACTGCTTATTGTTAAGTACTTACTCTGAAACTCCTTAGTGGTGAGAGAGATATTCTGCATTTTTCAAATCTAACTGCGTCTGTTACTAAAGCTATCTAAAAACATTAACTGTTATTAGATATCAGTTGCATAAATTAGACATATACAACACTTCGAGAATAGCATTTACATATATTCCAGAGGGTTTTCTTTTTCAAAAACGTATAATATACGCGAACTATGAGTTTCTTTCATTCCCCCCCTTCGCGTTATTTTCGAAAACAACCAACCCGGAAACAACTAGTCTTCTGGTTTTCTCGCTAGCACAGAGTAGTTAATATATTAGTTCTTTTATCACAGACTGCAAGTGACTTAAATCTTAAGCATCCAGTAGGCTATTTTTTTTTAGTAGGCAGTGTTACAGTTCGCTAAACAATGGATTAGTAATCAAATTTATAGCGTACTAACCTCTGTAAAACACTGGAATTTCATCATCTTCTTCCATGATTGCGTTTTTCAAAGCTTTTTGTATAGATACACTACTTCTGCTACCACCATATTCCATGTTACGTTTATCAATCAGCTGTTTAATCAATTATGACTTAAGCAGTTGGTAACAGATAAACAATCACTATTCTCTACGCTTGTTACACAACGCTGCTTGTTTCCTTCTGTCGAAACGAGCCAAGAAAGCCTAATGTGAATTAATGTCAATACGTCGTTAGTCGCTACTGCAGATAACGTGTAGCAGACATCCTGTGGTTGACCAGGAAATTCCGCTATTTTGCTCCACCTCCGTTCCACTACGTAGAAAGGTGGGGGCAGATAAAATCTCTGCGTTATTTTCCTCGTTCTGCCGCCACGTTTTGCATCGATTCTGAGAGCAGCGTAGTGAGAAAAAATATTAGTGGGGGTTTATGTATAGTGTTTCATTTTTACTTTCTCTACTACGTATAGTAAGTAGGGGAAGTATTGTATTCCACCCAAAAATTCGATACCGAGATTTAGCCGGAAATACATGTTTTGAGACCCCCTGAATCCAAAAAAAAAGCGTTTTTGGAAACATGTCCGTGTGTGTGTCTGTGAACAGCATAACTCAAACGAACAGTCGGATAAACACCAAACTGGTATTTAGGTTCAGTATCTTCCAGAGATGCGACACGGAGGTTTTCAAGAAAATCCCCCCACCCCAGATTACACTTTACATGGAACATTTTTCGAAAATTTTAATTTTCCCAAAAATGGCTTTAACGATTTTGATTAAAATATCATATGTTTAAGATATGTTTATGGCAAATGAAATGTATATCTCGAATTTTCTGGGAATGTCTCCAAAAGTGTTCTGCATTCTGAACGACTTTTGCATAACTGGTAAACCATAAGAGATAGACAAAATTTTACTACACAAAAAATGTAGATCGCGTTAAAATACACAATTTATGTCATATACATTTTTTGTTGTTGGATGAACCATTTTCGAGATATTGCTTGTTATTCCCTTAAATTTTCCAATACTTATACTTTTTCTCAAATTCGTTATTCATTTTTTTCCCTGATAATGCAAAGAGAATGGAATACTCCACATAGCAACCACCTCTTAAAATATTTGACTATCGCTTAAAGGCTAGCAATTCCCTTGCATCCTCAAGAAAGTTAGCAATAAGATTAACATATCGATATCTCGATTAACATGAAGCATATGGAGAATGAGCGTTTGTGAAAATAGTTTGTACAAGAGTAAAGAAAGTCATGTGAGTGTAACACATCAGATTTTTTTGTCCTGGTAATGCAAAGAAAATGGAATACTCCACATAGCAACCAGCTCTTAAAATATTGGACTATCGCTTAAAGCCTACCAATTCCCCTTGCATCTTCAAGAAAATTAGCAATAAGATTAACATCTCGATATCTCGATTAACATGAAGCATACGGAGAATAAGCGTTTGTAAAAATAGTTTGTACAAGAGTAGAGAAAGTCATGTGAGTGTAACACATCAGATTTTTTAAACAGTTTTTCTCAAGACGTGCGGCGTAAATAGCGCTAGCAATGATACGATTAGGAAGTATCTCCTTCCCACCAACCTATTATTTTAATGAGCCTACTTTTGCCATTAATTTTTAAATTATTTTTACCAAAGGAGGGGGTTCCAACCCCCAAACCCCTAGCTACGCCACTGTTCTGAGAAGTAGGCGTGTGTGAACTGCAGAACACAGATTTAAGATTGCGAAATCATAATCTGCAGCGATGGGAAATGTAAATAAATGAAGCTGTGAGGAGCAGCGGTGAATTGGAGAGGGAAGGTATATTCACGTTATCATCATTGATGTTCTCTATTTATCAGTTAAATCAAATATCCCCTATCCCAAACTATGGTTTTTATACAAATTGTTTCGTTTTTACTTTCTCTTCTAGCAAGTAGGAGGAGTATTGCATTCCACCCAAAAATTCGATACCGAGATCTCACCGGAAATACATGTTTTGAGGTGCCCTGAATCCAAATAAAGCATTTTTGGAAACATGTCCGTGTGTCTGTGAACAGCATAATTCAAAAGCGAAAAGTCGGATAAGTACCATATATGGTATTTGAGTTAGTATCTTCCAAGGATGCGACACGAAGACTTTCAAGAAAATCCCCCCCCCCCAGACTACAGTTTACATGGAACATTCTTCGAAAATTTTTATTTTCTCAAAACTGACTCTAACGATTTTGATTAAAATATCGTAAGTTTAAGATATTTTCATGTCAAATGAAATTTATATCTTGAATTTCCTGGGAATGTCCCCAAAAGTCCTCTTCATTCTGAATGACTTTCGCATAACTGGCAAACCGTAAGAGATAGACAAATTGTTTCTAAAAAGACATGTAGATCTCGTTAAAACGCACAATTATGTCGTATATTTTTTTCTTTTTTGATCGAGTTACCCATTTCCTAGATATTCCTTGTTATTTGTTTGAATTTTCCAATACTTATACTTTTTTCTCAAACGGGAATTCGTTATTCGTTTTTTTTAAATTTTTTTTATGTCCTGGACATGCAAAGAGAATGGAATGATCCACATAGCAACCAGCTCTTAAAAGAAATGACTATCGCTTAAAGCCTACCATATTCCCCTTGCACCTACAAGAAAATTAGCAACAAGATAGTGTCTGCGAATGTTTATCTAGATTAACATGAAGTAGATGGGGAATAAGCGTTTGTAAAAATAGTTTTTATAAGAGTAGGAAAGTCATGTGAGTGCAACATATCAGATTTTTTTTCTCTCCGAAATGGTTTTAACCTCTAGATATTTGCTTTGACTTGAGAAACAACTGATGGTGTCGTTTACTTTTGAACTTTAGGCTCTCTTTACATTTAAACTTTGGTGTTCTGTGCATTTAAATACACTTACATGCACCACTTCCAGACTTTAAGAGTAATAGGGAATGATTCCGATTAAAGAAAAATGTCTCTCCTCAGCCGGGAATCGAGCCCGGGACCTCTGGGTTAAGCCAAAACGCTGACAACTCGACCACAGAGACAGTCACAAACAGTTTATCTGATATACATTTTATTGTGTAATTTATTGAGATCTACATTTTTACTTTCTCTACTACGTGCCTATATTGCATTCCACCCAAAAATTCGATACCGAGATTTCACCGGAAATACATGCTTTTAGGCGCCTGAATCCAAATAAAGCATTTTTGGAAACATATCCATGTGTGTGTGCCTGTCTGCGTGTCTGTGAACAGCATAACCCAAAAACGAAAAGTCAGATAAATGCCAAATTTGGTATTTAGGTTCAATATCTTCCAAAGATTCGACACGAAGATTTTCAACAAAATCCTGCAAACTAGCCTTTACATTGAAGATTTTTCGAGATTTTTATTTTCTAACGATTTTGATTAAAATACCATGTATTAAAGATATTTACATGAAAAATAAAATGCATATATTGAAAATTCTGGGAATAACCTATGAGGTCCTCTTTATTCGGAGGGAATTTTGTATAATCTTGTATAACTGGTAAACGTTAAGCGATAGTCGAAAACATACTTCACAAAAAATGTAGATCTTTTTATAACATGCAATTTATTTAAAATAATTTTTTTGTGGCATAAACCATTTCTGAGATATCCGTTATTAAAGGTTAGAATTGTTCATTTCTTGGTCATTCTCTTTTCAACACAGATGTTTCTCGCGATTGCATGGAAACAGTATGGAATTTTAAGGCCGGCGTATAGCGTCCAGTTGTTAAACATTTGACTATCGCTGTTCCTTTTGTATTTACTATAACGGGAAATATTCCCGTTTTCCATAAAATATTCACTAATATTGTAAATTAACTATAAGGAGGTATGAAATAACAAGAAACAGAATTCTGGAGAGTTTTGTGGGGGACAGCTTCTCCCCTCTTAGGTATCAGCCACGGTCAGGCGAGGGTGAAGTATCTTTTGTATTTAGCTGAAGAAAGCATGTCAAAGACGGGGTTGTTATCCCAAACGCTACAGAAAATACACATCTGGTAGAGAAAGCCAACGAATACAATTTTAAAGTAACCAATAGAAGTTAAAGAAAAGAAGACCCGAAACCTCGATGTTGGGAGACGCGAGAGGAGAGAAACGAAGGAGAGGGGACTTGGCGAAAATGATTGGCGTGTGTCAGACGTGCTAGAGAAACGTCTCCGTGAGAAGAAAGAGCGAAATGAGGTGTTTGGGAATCAAATATTATTGCGGGAAAGGGCACTCTGATTAAGAAACCCATATCCCATTAGTGGTTCCAATAAATTACGTAATAACTTCCCAGAATTCTGGTACTATATAAAGTTTACTAATACGGGGATAAAATAAAGTGTTGAAGATTAAGTTGAAGTTTAATTTTAGGAGTTTTATTATAGTTCCACTGTTGGGGAGCCAAAAACTTGATGAAGTAACTGCCCCACGTTTCCGGTGGCCTTCGCCCCAAGTTTACTTTCTAGTGGCCTTCGCCCCAACGTTTTGGAATCAACTTTGTATTTTAATGTTTCTTTAAATATTATATATATTTATGTTTGCCTCGGCTGCGTCAGTATTTGTAGAAACATGTATTTCTTAACAGAGCGTGATGCGGCTAAAGAAGTAGGCTTACACAAATTATAATGTTTTACTTCACTCCATTTATTAATCCTTCACACGATTAAATAACACTTCACTTATATAGAGAGCTGTGAGACTATTTATTAATTACTTGCACTTTTTAACACGTAAACTTTATAATATTCGCCGTAATGAATTTTCGTCTCACACTGAATACGTATTAAACTTCTCTAGGACGTATCTCGCGTCCAGTTAGGAACACTGCCTACAAGCAACTGGCGTTTACCGCTTGAATTTGTACAATTTGCTCTATTTCATTTTCTAATTGACTAACCCTACTGCAATAGAATACTTTTATTTAACTTAAGCTTTTTCTGGTTGTTGATTGGCTATTTATAAGCTGCCTCAAAAGTTACATTATTGTTGCTCCAAGAATTACTAGTAGCATTATTAAACTTTCTAATTCATTATTGCCTCAAGGTTACCTCATTGTTAGCAACTTTTGACCTATATTCTGCGATAACATTATTGCTTACGTAATATGTTTTTACGTAAATTATTAGACCTTGAAGATCTTATATTGTGCTGCTTTTGTTTTGTTTGGTTACATAATTTTAACTGCCCCACGTATGGGAGCCAATTTGTGAGTGTATTACTTATAAAGTTTGTTACTTGTGTTTTTACTTCATGTGAAGCCATCTTGTGACGTCATTCATTTGTTCGGTTTGTAGCTCCATCTGGTGTTAGCAATTTGTGGTAGTATTAGTGTTTGTTTGAAAGAATTTTAATTTTATTTTTTTATTTAATTCTGTTTCACTGTCCTCCGGCTAGCTATTATTTCTCGGTCGAACATGTCTCTTGATCAGGGTTGTGTAAACGGAAAGGAATCTTTTATCCAAATATAACACTGATGAAGAAATTTGTTTTACACATTTATTGTCGAACACGTTAACTATCACATTTATACATTGATCTTAACACTCGCCAAAACTGAAACTGTTATAATAACTTCATTACTAATCACTTTTAATTCACGTACTTCAACTTTGTGTATAATTAACTTTATAATACTTTAGATTTTCGTAACTTGTGAATCTATAGCCGACGTATCTCATACAAATATTTTGACGAACTGACGAACTGAAGACGACGTGTAGTGCACAAAGAATTTTGATGAACTGAGCATGAAGCTACCTCTAACCTACCCTATTTATACTCCTGCATCCAGATACGCCTAAAGATTATAACTGAACTACTATTGGCTAATAAAACGCGCCAACATTAGCGTCTATTTTAATATCCAATGAAAATTATGAATACATATGCTTTAGGGAGAAAATATTCCAGAAGTTTCTACCGAAAAACGCGCCACATTACGTAACTTCCTCGTTTCCAATAATGATAAACAGCTCACCCCCTCTCGCTGCATTATTGCGCGCTATTATTGACAGTTTCAGTAAGGCATTAAAAACTTACTTCTCAACAATATTTACAATCGATAAACATCTGAAATCAATGTCACATAAAAATGCATATTCATATTACAATCATTATTTACATTTAAGTAATTTGTGATACAAATTACTGCATCATATGCCCTACTAGAAACATAATTATAAACATTTACAACTTGTTTGGAAATTTTATAATTGGGTTTTTAGTCTCCTAAATCTTGGAACACACGCTATCACTCTCACTTAACACATCACACGCATTTAACACACGACATGTTTTTTTTTTTATCTCGCCACTATTTACTGGCTCTGTTTTAATGTTTTTTAGACATTAATCTAACATTACAATTTTTTATAGCAAATACTGTACCCTGAATTATTTAATTACTATTACAAATTTTTTTTTTTAACTTGTTGACAAAAATTTATACATTTAAGATTTTTGTAATTATTAAACATATTTACCAAAAATATTCACCCTCTACACATATATATTTACATCTCTTAAATCTAGGCAATGTTTCACATGTTCTGTTTGCTACATAAATATTTGGTTTTTTTTAAATTATTTTTACCCCATTTTTGTTGTTTTGTACTTTATTTTAACAATACTCTTGGAATTGTATTTACGTACTTTTAATTTAATATCATATTAAGTTTCAATCTTTGCATTCTTAATTTTCAAATGTTGTTACAGTTACTAAACATTTAATTTTTTTTTAAACATTTCTCTCTTTTTTTTTGTTGTAATTTATTTCTCTTTTCAAATGACATATAAATAATTAACCCTCTTACGTTCCAATACATTTCTCTGCAAGTCATCTTTAACTATCCAGCATTTACTTTACATCACATTGCTACTTACCCTCCTGGATCAAATTGTGTGTGGCTAAACATTACTCGTAGCCGTATCCTAACCTTCAAATTGTTGTTCATGAATAACCTTGTATTCATTTGAAATTTCATCACATGATAACATTTGAAAACAATCTAAAGTTTCCTGAACAATACATCTTTTAACAACTTTCATTCTCAATTCTTCTACTATCTTTTTAACTTGAGAATACTCTGACAAATCTGTACTAAACTGTACTGGACTGGAGTTTTCTTTCTGAACATCTTGGTACAATTTATTTCTTTGCATTACTGTCTCCTTCTGTATTTCTGATATCTCCCCTCTGAAATTAACTTGCGCCTGATTCACATCTACATTCATAACCTCTTTCATCTCTCTTATCTCACTTGAAATACTACTCACTTGACTTCCTAACTCTGTACATTCTACATTAACCTCACTTTTAGTATTAACCTCACCTTTTTTGTTACCTATTTCCCTGCTCATGTCTAGCATTTTCTTTGAAATTTCTCCTGTCTCACTTGCTATTATTTCCTGATTTTCATCTCTCATTTTTGGCATACTACTATCTAGCTTCGTAACTTTCTTTTCAATTTCTTCCTTGCTTTGATCTACTTTTTGCTCTAATATCTCATTACTCCTACCAATACTTTCCATTAATTTCCTATGATTCTTGTCCATAGCTTCCCCTAATTTCTCAAAACTCTTTTGCATATCTTCCCTTACCGTTTCAAAAAAATTTCTCATCATTTCCATCATCATACCAGCATCAATATTAATATTTCCTGCTATTCTATTCTTACTTTCTGCACTAACATTTTCTCCCTCAAATTCTACATTGTTTAAGCTATTTTCTGTATCCTGTATTGAATTACAGCTAACTGTTACATTATCTCCCTCCATAATTGTATCTTCAATATTATTAGTAGCCATTATTTTCTTTATCCTACCACTCCTTAAGTACATTTGAAGGTTACAATTTTGTTTTCTAACAAAAAAAATTACTCTACTCTGACCTTTGTGATGCTGTCTGTTGCTGTTACATTGATGTCCAGCTTCCTGCCCCTCTCTCCTAGGTTATATGTTGCTTCTGCGTTGTTTTATGATGAAATGCGTTGTTTTGTTGTCCTGTAGTTTTAATTTCCCTGTTGCCTTGTAATCTCGGAATTACGATGTCCAATCATCCGCGTAGTCTGTCGTCCCTGTTGTTTCTGGAATCTGCGTCTTGTAGATCAATTCACTGCTCCATTCATTCCACATCCTGGTTAATTCTGCTACTTTCCTGGTTAATTCTGCTACTTCCTGGTTATTCTGAATCTTTCCTGGTCACTCTGCCCCACGTTCTGGGTGCCAATTTGCGAGTGTTTTACTTATAATGTTTTATTTATTTAGCATTATTGTAGCCCCACGTTTGGGAGCCAATTTGTAAGTGGTATTACTTATAAAGTTTGTTACTTGTGTTTTTACTTCATGTGAAGCCATCTTGTGACGTCATTCATTTGTTCGGTTTGTAGCTCCATCTGGTGTTAGCAATTTGTGGTAGTATTAGTGTTTGTTTGAAAGAATTTTAATTTTATTTTTTTATTTAATTCTGTTTCACTGTCCTCCGGCTAGCTATTATTTCTCGGTCGAAGATGTCTCTTGATCAGGGTTGTGTAAACGGAAAGGAATCTTTTAACCAAATATAACACTGATGAAGAAATTTGTTTTACACATTTATTGTCGAACACGTTAACTATCACATTTATACATTGATCTTAACACTCGCCAAAACTGAAACTGTTATAATAACTTCATTACTAATCACTTTTAATTCACGTACTTCAACTTTGTGTATAATTAACTTTATAATACTTTAGATTTTCGTAACTTGTGAATCTATAGCCGACGTATCTCATACAAATATTTTGACGAACTGACGAACTGAAGACGATGTGTAGTGCACAAAGAATTTTGATGAACTGAGCATGAAGCTACCTCTAACCTACCCTATTTATACTCCTGCATCCAGATACGCCTAAAGATTATAACTGAACTACTATTGGCTAATAAAACGCGCCAACATTAGCGTCTATTTTAATATCCAATGAAAATTATGAATACATATGCTTTAGGGAGAAAATATTCCAGAAGTTTCTACCGAAAAACGCGCCAACATTACGTAACTTCCTCGTTTCCAATAATGATAAACAGCTCACCCCCTCTCGCTGCATTATTGCGCGCTATTATTGACAGTTTCAGTAAGGCATTAAAAACTTACTTCTCAACAATATTTACAATCGATAAACATCTGAAATCAATGTCACATAAAAATGCATATTCATATTACAATCATTATTTACATTTAAGTAATTTGTGATACAAATTACTGCATCAATTCTCACAGCTCCAACATTATTAAATTACATAATACATTCACATAACATTATTAAGCATGTATACAATAATATAAACATAATACAATTACTGTTACATGCATTTTAATTAGACTGAAATCATTTAAGTGTTAAAAATACTGCCTCAAAATGCCGTCGCATTCTTTGTTGGACACCGAGGATTCTTCGCAATTCTCACAAAAAAAAACCCTGAGATTACCTAATCTATTTCCTGAATATTCCGACATCGCCACACATAAGATATGAGGCGGGCACCGAGGACCTACCGACGAGCAGCCGAGAGTGATGACGCCGACGTCCGCCTCACAACATATAACGGAATGTGTAATGTAACTATTTCTGCAAAAGTTTATTTGGATTAAAATGTAGTATATAGAAAAATAAGCTTGAGTAAGAATAATTTCTGTACCCATTAATAAACGATAGCGGTTATAGTCATATGAATGTATCATATAAGATTTTTTTGTAGTAAAGTTTTCGCCTGTTTCTTGTGGTTTGCGACTTATACAAAATTAATTCAGCCCATCGCTGTGGCGTGGGGCTAGCGTGTTTGCCTCACATTCAAGATGTCCCAAGTTCGAATCTCGGTTAGGGTGAGTTATCTAGATTTCCCCTTATCCTGAAAAGATTAATATCGCGCAACTTTAAGCTCTGTGGACCCCGTTCATTTGAGCATCATTTCACCCATTTCATTAATTCATTATCTGATATAACCTACTCGGTTAAGCTATACAAAAACAAATTAATTCACAATGAAGAGGACTTCTCAGACTATTCGCACAAAATTCAAGAGAGACATTTTTTTTGTTACACAAATGTCTTAAACATATTAACCGAATTAACGATTAAAGTCTTTCCCAGATCGGTTTTAGCTTTCATGCCACCTTATAAAGGGTCTTTCAACAAGAGTGTCCTATCTTTAACATGTGACAACTGCCGTTGTTATTGAGTTACAGCAGTCATTTTTTTCATGTGGTTACAGTTGTTATTGACAAATAGCCATGGAACGTTACAGCATTCAGCAACGCGTAGAAATTGTGAAAATTTATAACAAAAATGGATCATCTGTTCGCCAAACCTTCCGTGTATTGCGTGAAGTTTACGGTGTGCATATTCGTCCCTGCGAGAGAACGATTCGGCGTTTGATCGATAAATTTGAAAGAAGTGGTTCTGTCAGCGATCAAAGAACGCCTGTACGTAATCGTAAGCGCTCCAACGAAAACATAGGCGCTGTTCGTGAGAGTGTACGCGAGAACGGAAACAAATCAATTGCTCGTCGAGCGCAAGAATTGGGGCTTTCGCCGACCACAACTTGGCGAATTCTGCATCTGCACTTGAAGTTTCACGCTTACAAAATGGTGTTAACTCAAGAACTAAAGCCCAATGACCATAGGTTGCGCCATGTATTCGCTGACTGAACTATGGAGTAAATGGTAGTTGACCCGGATTTTTGTCGAAAAATCATCTTCAGCGACGAAGCCAACTTTTAGATGGATGGTTGAGTTAACAAACAAAATTGCCGCTATTGGAGCAATCGCAATTCAATGCAGATTCAAGAACGACCACTTCATCACCAAAAGGTTACTGTGTGGTGTGGATTTTGGTATGGTGGAATCATTGATCCATATTTTTCCAAGATGAAGATGGAGAGGCTCTAACTGTCAATGGAGAAAGATACCGGGCTCTTATAAGGGATTATTTTTGGCCTCGATTGGATAGTATGGATCTCAGAAACATCTGGTTTCAGCAAGATGGTGCCACATTTCATACTGCTCTCGAAACAATCGATCTTTTGAAGGAGAAGTTCAGAGGTTTTATCATTTCCCGTGGTGGTGATGTTAACTGGCCCCCGAGGTCATGTGATTTAACGCCGTTGGATTACTTCTTGTGGGGTTATGTTAAATCTCGAGTTTATGTCAACAAGTCAGAAACAGTAAATGATCTTATGAATAACATCACGCGTGTTATTCGTGAAGTTGGATCTAATTTACGTACTTCTGTCATTGAAAATTGGATCAACCGTATACGCGCAACCCAACGAAGTAGCGGCGGTCACTTAGCTGATGTTCTCTTCCACACGTAATGACATTAATTACGTTCCAAAATAAAAAAAAAGAAATAAACCTCTATCATTTATAGAATGTGTTTTATTTAAGTTCAAAGATATGTCACTCTTGTTGAAAGACCCTATAGTAGAAATGAAGAACTTTCAGAATGTATACTTAAAAACTTCGAAAATATGAACCATATCCACGTAATTCAGGCTTATAATTTTTGTGTGATTTGAAGGAATGATCAAAGTCGAATTGTACCTTTGGAAGGGGATCAGAGCTGTTCATACATTTTAATTTTAATTTCACAAATGTTAACACAAACTTATTCATTGTCGTAAACCTAGTCGGAATAATATTTTTCCAGTACTGTTGTTGTAAACTCACGTCTTTAACATTGTTAGGGTAGTGTTATCGTTGGCTTTGTCTGTTTGTTGAAACAATTTGTTGTGATTCATCATTGTGAGGTTTTATTGTAAGCAGATAGCAGGTATGTCAATGTAAAACGTAACCAGCCAACATTCACCCCCCCAAAAAAAATCACATAATAACAAAACCTTGAAGTGTGGTTTCTTAGGCATTAATTTCATTATATATGGTAGTAGAAACAAAAAGCCGGTACGGAAACAAAGGAAGATGCCGACAGCTGATAAGGGTAATTACATGTGTTTTAACATATATAAACATATGTAAACACGTGTAACCCGCTAATGACCGCCGCTAATGTCAAGTCTAATGGATATGTGTGGTAATACATATGTAAACATATGTAACCCGCTAATGACCGCCGGAGATGCCGACAGGTCCTACCCCCCTCCCCCAAGCGGTCTAGTCGCGTGCCGTGGCGTCCTGACTTGAGGGATTTGTTTTCTCGAGGCCTGCCGCCCCTCGGCAAATTAATTAGGTAATGTTCGTCAAACATTTTTTATGACCACTAAGGCCTGCACATTGCATCCTCGAGCAATTAAGTTTTTTGAATAATGAATTGTTGACTCGAGTGTGAGTATAAGTAGTCTGCTCACGGAAACAGTCTGTAATGTAATGAAACACTGCAGCCTTCTTCTATCTGGGGAAAGCGCTTGTCCATTAGCTGACCATGTTAGACGCTTTCACCACATTAATAGACTTTTAAGTTTGCATTCCGGATCTGTTTACGTACATTAGCGAACAATAACCTACTTCTGCATGGTGGTAACGGTGACCTACATTAGCTGACCACGTTAGACGCTTTCACCACATTAGCGAACAATGTCAGTAATTGTTTTCCTAAGTGCTCTGCCCAACACTCAACACTTCAGATTTTAGCGATGGAAATGATATAAAAAGCAGCAGCTTCTCCAATGAGTTCCAAGTTGACCAGGATGGCCGGGATCGAATCCTACGAGTGATTGCAAATTCAGCTTCTAATAACTCAGAGACTAATTACGATAAAGACGTCAAATAAATTTTATTACATTAATGTCATTAGATAGTTTCTTGTGAATGTATATTTGGGTACATGGTGTCCAGGGTTCGAATACCGATAAAATGTAATTTAATTATAAATTTAATAACTCCTAAACTAATTAAGATAAAGACACCAAATAAACTTTATTGCGTTTATGTCATTAGGTAGTATCTTGTGGATGTATACTTGGGTACCTGGCGTTCTGGGTTCAATCCTTAATTTTTTAAATCGTCATTATCTCAGAAACTAAGAGAGGTAGAGGAGTGAACCAAAGCATGATTGATAGCTCCTATGATGGGTAATTAATACTGTATATAGTTTTTAATCAGTTGTCCTTATTTCGAATTCAGATCTTTCAATCACTTACTTATTTTTTCTCTATACTCTAGAATATATCACTTAGATTGATGCTGTAACTGCATACAGCACCCTTAAACATATCAAACTAATATTGTAAATAATTTTGTTTCTGGTGTCCAGGGTTCGAATACCGATAAAATGTAATTTAATTATAAATTTAATAACTCCTAAACTAATTAAGATAAAGACGCCAAATAAACTTTATTGCCTTTATGTTATTAGGTAGTATCTTGTGGATGTGTAACTAGATACCTGACGTTCTGGGTTCGAGCCTAATGTTTAAATCGTCATTATCTCAGAAACTAAGAGAGCTAGAGGAATTGACCAAAGCATGATTGATAGCTCCTATGATGGGTAATTAATACTGTATATAATTTTCAATCAGTTGTCCTTATTTCGAATCCCGATCTTTCAATCACTTACTTATTTTTTCTCTATACTCTAGAATATGTCACTTAGATTGATGCTGTAACTGCATACAGCACCTTTAAACATATCAAACTAATATTGTAAATAATTTTGTTTCTGGTGTCCAGGGTTCGAATACCGATAAAATGTAATTTAATTATAAATTTAATAACTTCTAAACAAATTAAGATAAAGACGCCAAATAAACTTTATTGCCTTTATGTTATTAGGTAGTATCTTGTGAATGTGTAATTAGATACCTGACGTTCTGGGTTCGATCCTGATTTTTAAATCGTCATTATCTCAGAAACTAAGAGAGGTAGAGGAATTGACCAAAGCATGGTTGATAGCTCCTATGATGGGTGATTAATACTGTATATAATTTTCAATCAGTTGTCCTTATTTCGAATCCCGATCTTTCAATCACTTACTTATTTTTCTCTATACTCTAGAATATATCACTTAGATTGATGCTGTAACTGCATACACAACCTTCAGACATATCAAACTAATATTGTAAATAATTTTGTTTCTGGTGTCCAGAGTTCGAACACCGATAAAATGTAATTTAATTATAAATTTAATAACTCCTAAACTAATTAAGATAAAGACGCCAAATAAACTTTATTGTCTTTATGTTATTAGGTAGTATCTTGTGGATGTGTAATTAGATACTTGACGTTCTGGGTTCGATCCTAATTTTTAAATCACCATTATCACAGAAACTAAGAGAGGTAGAGGAGTGGACCAAAGCATGATTGATAAGTTCTATACTGGGTGATTAATGCTGTATATAATTGCCAATCAGTTGTGCTTGATTCGATTCCTCATCTTTTAATGACTTCCTTAATTTTCCTCTGTACACTAGAATATATCACGTAGATTGATGATGTACCTGCATACAGCTTTGTTTAACATGTTGAGCTAATATCATAAATTATTTTGTTCCAGGTGTTCTGGGTTCGAATACCGATTCAATGAAATTTATTTACAAATTTAATAACGCGTAATCTAATTTACATAGACATGTCAAGGTAAACGCAAACAGAGTATCTAGTCCTTAAATATCGTTATCATGACAAATATTACTTTAAAGTACTCAGATCGATTCCCGAAGGGATGATTTCATATATCTTCAAGCCTAGGGATCATATCAGGTTCTAATAAAGATTAAATGTTTGATGCTGATGTGGGGGAGCTAAAATACATTTATTAAAAGTATTACCCGGTTCGATTTAGAAGCTTAGAATCTGTGTAACTATGGAAACATTGCTTTACTCGTGATTGTAGTTAAATGTAATGGGCTTTCTGTGAGAAGATGGAAAGGAAGAATTGAAAAGGGAATGAAAACATGAGATAATTAAGTAAATAAGGGGAAAATCTTCTCGTTACCTTTTAAGCTTTTACTTTAAGTATTGTGATAATACAGCTGGAATTAACCTTGGTACAATAGGTGGTGGTGGTGGTAGGCTTTGAATTTGAAATATATGTCTGAATGAGCGTGGGAGAATGCTTCTCTTGCTGGTGTGACAGCATAAGCAGGTAGTTATGAGATGAGTTTAAACGTGTTTGATGCTGTCAGACATCATGTCTCTAGGTGTGACGTCATAAACATCATGCTTCAGGGCGTGAGGTTATATGGCTGAGATTAATACACGTTGAGTGATCATATACAGCTGGTTATGGAGGAAGTTTATGATTGATCTAAAAGGTTCGTGCTCCCTCTATAAATATGTTATAGGGGAAAGGATGCTCTCCTGAAACATTAGGTCTCTAGACAGAAATTGTTCACAGAGACGGAGACGTCAGAATGGATGGGTGCATCTTATATATGAGAGAGACAGGGGAATATGAAGAAGTGCTAGACTAGTCAGGAAAGTCTGAATGACAGAGTATACGTCTATATGGGAAAAGATAGGGAAAACGAAGGTAGGTGCTAGGTTGAGAGAGTCTTCAAGGAGGAAAATGCATTTATATGAGAGCGCTAGGGCATACGAGGAGAGATGCTAGTCTAGACATGGTTTGAGGAGTAGAGTATACGTTTATATGGGAGAAATATGGAAAACGGGAGAGATACAAGGATAGACAAGGTTGAAGGAGGAGGAATGTAGGTTTATACTGTAATATAGAGAGTAATTCGATTATAAAACGTTTCTCATCCAGCGTTACAACACTTTTATATACTTATTTTCTAAACCTTACAAACTTTATATATGTTAAACACTAGTGCGCGAGACGGAGAGGGACAAACTGTATATCGGTTTACAGTGAAGTATACGTCCTAACCTATTCCCACCTTGTTTGTTCTGGATCTTTTCATTCCTACCATCATCTAACGTAACAAGACGTAACACAACGTAACATAACAGCATGACAAGACGTCATACTAAGTAACATAACCACGCAACATCACGTGACATCTCGTAACCAGAAACGTTACGTGACAGCACCTATGTAACCAAGTAACAAAACGTAAGAACTACACTCTATGTGAAGAGTCGCTCACTTTGTAGGACTACAGGCGATTATGAAAATGAAGACGATATAACACAGAAATACCATAAATGTAGAGTTCTTAAATTCTGCAAGTATAATAAAACTACTTCCAAGTGCACTGTTTGTAAGAAAATGCACAAAGAAACCTGATTATAAATGTGTCAATTGTGTAGAGTATGAACTAGCTAAAATTGCTGTAAACGTGAATAATTCAATTTTTTTCTATGCAATTAAAACTAAGTAAACTCCCTCATTTGCTTTCTCTTGTTTGGGTTTTATGGTTTCAATGAAATTTATTTATTTTTTAATAATTGATATTATTTGTGTTTTGTTGCAGAATTCACAATTCAGCATTTTAACTGGCATATAAATCATGTAAAAAACATTAAAATATACTAATTGAATACAAATATAAATTTGAAATAATGATGCCGAATGTTAATGTTATATGGTAGGGGTCAAAATGATCTTCTGGATGTTAGAGAGGGTAGGGAAAGGTCGGGCTGTCCTACCGTTAATTGATAAATTAGAAAACTAGCAGTTCAGGGATTAACAAAGGCTTGAATCAATTCATATCTAAGAAACAGAACACAATGTATTGAGATAAATTACATAAATAAGAAAAAATGAAACAATGGAAAAAACATAACACTTTACAAAAAGTAATGCAGATAACATTTACTTTTATAAACATTATCCTATTACATTCCTTCACAAAAAAACCATACATATTTCCTAAAGACAAAGGTGATAGTCTAGACATTCTAAACACCCAGTTATATAATCATATACATCACACAGAAAGAGACCTGCATTATCAGTAAAAAAAACTAAACATCTCAACAATGTCTGGATGATGTATTTTATAAGTACACGGTTTTGATATTTCAAAGTTCCTGTTAACCATGGCCGTAATTGATTAACACAATTTCTTGATCCTGTCATGCTATAACTTTAGAAGCTTTCAGCTTACTTATAATTTCCTCAATCTCTTGTGTGTGACTATTATTACCAGCGTCCCTCGACGCAATTAGTAATCTCAATATATTTACTAGTCTATTCGGATTTTCAAGCGTAGATATCACTGAATCGTCATCATATGAAGATTTCATATTCTCGTAACTTCCGATGTATCCAGATTTTTCACCAACTGTAGTCTCCAGTGAAGGACAGAGGCTTGATCCGGTATAACATCCCCCTCTATACATCGTCGGATCTTCGAGTGTAGGAGAGAGAGTCGATTCGGTATAACATGTTGCTCTATGAAGCTTAAATCTTGACAAAGAACGATTCTTAAAAACCCGCCCGCATATACAACATCTAATAACGCGTTTTCCTCCATGTGTAATGTATGAAAAATTGAGTTTCTCATTCGTTAGTTGCACAGATTTTCTCGGGCAGTAGCTCATGCTAAAACTAAAAGAAATTAAATGAATACGTGAATGCTAACGCTCGAAGGAATTAAAAGCGAATGAATGAATTCATAACACGCAACTATGTATATATCCAGGATGAGGACGACGGAGGGAATTGCGATCTATGCATAGCATTGGGAAAGGATACTCTCTTGAAACATTAGTCATCTAGACAACTATTGTTCACGGAGCCCGTAGACGTCAGGTTGAATGGTACAGACCTCAGGTTCAAATCTTTAAGGGCACGGACCCCGCCTTTTGCCTGTCATGTATACTAAACCATCCTAACAGCGTAACATTACGTTACAAAGACAAGTAACCAGAACATGGCGAGTGCGAGCATGGAAAAAAGGATGCTCTCTGGGAACATTCGTGAAAAAAAGGATGCTCTCTGGAAACACTAGTCATCCACACAACGGGTTGTCCCTAACATTTCCAGATTTCGGGTCGTTCAACATCGTGACGCGCCCCTGTCATATACATTTCGACGAAATTTTACCTCCTGAATTAAAGTTTGGTGATCTGTATAGACCTGTACGACATGCATTACGCTATGTAACAGACTCATCACGCTATGTAACAACCCGATCACGCTATGTAACAACCTGATCACGCTATGTAACAACATGATCACGCTATGTAACAACATGATCACGCTATGTAACAACCTGATCACGCTATGTAACAACATGATCACGCTATGTAACAACATGATCACGCTATGTAACAACATGATCACGCTATGTAACATGATCACGCTATGTAACAACCCGATCACGCTATGTAACAACATGATCACGCTATGTAACAACCTGATCACGCTATGTAACATCATGATCACGCTATGTAACAACCCGATCACGCTATGTAACAACATGATCACGCTATGTAACAACATGATCACTCTATGTAACAACATGATCACGCTAAGTAACAACATGATCACGCTATGTAACAACATGATCACGCTATGTAACAACCTGATCACGCTATGTAACATGATCACGCTATGTAACAGACTCATCACGCTATGTAACAACATTATCACGCTATGTAACAACATGATCACGCTATGTAACAACATGATCACGCTATGTAACAACACGATTACGCTATGTAGCAACCTGATCACGCTATGTAACATCATGTTCACGCTATGTAACATGTTCACGCTATGTAACATGTTCACGCTATGTAACAACATGATCACGCTATGTAACAACATGATCACGCTATGTAACAACATGATCACGCTATGTAACAACATGATCACGCTATGTAACAACCTGATCACGCTATGTAACAACACCATCACGCTATGTAACAACACGATCACGCTATGTAACAACATGATCACGCTATGTAACAACATGATCACGCTATGTAACAACATGATCACGGTATGTAACAACACGATCACGCTATGTAACAACATGATCACGCTATGTAACAACCTGATCACGCTATGTAACAACATGATCACGCTATGTAGCAACATGATCACGCTATGTAGCAACCTGATCACGCTATGTAACAACCTGATCACGCTATGTAACAACATGATCACGCTATGTAACAACATGATCACGCTATGTAACAACATGATCACGCTTTGTAACAACCTGATCACGCTATGTAACAACATGATCACGCTATGTAACAATCTGATCACGCTATGTAACAAGATGATCACGCTATGTAAATAGGGTGGACCATTTAAGTTGAGGCTATACAATATATCCAAAACTAAGCGTTGTAGAAAGAAATGTCTTTAATAAAACTTGCTTGATATTATGGCGAAAGTAAATGCAGCTAGTCGTATTTTGTTTGAGGGACGTTGTGATGGTCATTTCAGGGTCTTTTTAAATGGGACCCTATTTGTAGGTTCCCATTTAAAAAAAATAAATTGACCCAAAATGACCCTCATAACGTCCTCCAAACAAAATACGACTAGGGGCATTTACTTTCGTCATAATATCGAGCAAGTTTTATTGGACATTTCTTTCTACAACGCTTAGTTTTGGATATATTGTATAGCCTCAACTTAAATGGTCCACCCT
The DNA here is from genome assembly GCA_030765065.1 of Deroplatys truncata. Classification (NCBI taxonomy): domain Eukaryota; kingdom Metazoa; phylum Arthropoda; class Insecta; order Mantodea; family Mantidae; genus Deroplatys; species Deroplatys truncata. The sequence continues at coordinate 79,906,575 of CM060988.1, forward strand.
ATTTACATAGCGTGATCATGTTGTTACATAGCGTGATCACATTTTTGTTACATAGCGTGATCATGTTGTTACATAGCGTGATCAGGTTGTTACATAGCGTGATCATGTTGTTACATAGCGAGATCATGTTGTTACATAGCGTGATCAGGTTGTTACATAGCGTGATCATGTTGTTAAATAGCGTGATCATGTTGTTACATAGCGTGAACATGTTGTTACATAGCGTGATCAGGTTGTTACATAGCGTGATCAGGTTGTTACATAGCGTGATCATGTTGTTACATAGCGTGATCATGTTGTTACATAGCGTGATCAGGTTGTTACATAGCGTGATCATGTTGTTACATAGCGTGATCAGGTTGTTACATAGCGTGATCATGTTGTTACATAGCGTGATCATGTTGTTACATAGCGTGATCATGTTGTTACATAGAGTGATCATGTTGTTACATAGCGTGATCATGTTGTTACATAGCGTGAACATGTTACATAGCGTGATTGTGTTGTTACATAGCGTGATGGTGTTGTTACATAGCGTGATCGTGTTGTTACATAGCGTGATCATGTTGTTACATAGCGTGATCATGTTGTTACATAGCGTGATCATGTTGTTACATAGCGTGATCAGGTTGTTACATAGCGTGAACATGTTACATAGCGTGAACATGATGTTACATAGCGTAATCATGTTGTTACATAGCGTGATCGTGTTACATAGCGTGATCATGTCGTTACATAGCGTGATCATGTTGTTACATAGCGTGATCATGTTGTTACATAGCGTGATGTGTCTGTTACATAGCGTGATCATGTTGTTACATAGCGTGATCGGGTTGTTACATAGCGTGATCACGTTGTTACATAGCGTGATCATGATGTTACATAGCGTGATCATGTTGTTACATAGCGTGATCATGTTGTTACATAGCGTGATCATGTTGTTACATAGAGTGATCATGTTGTTACATAGCGTGATCATGTTGTTACATAGCGTGATCGGGTTGTTACATAGCGTGATCATGTTACATAGCGTGATCATGTTGTTACATAGCGTGATCATGTTATTACATAGCGTGATAATGTTGTTACATAGCGTGATCAGGTTGTTACATAGCGTGATCATGTTGTTACATAGCGTGATCATGTTGTTACATAGCGTGATCATGTTGTTACATAGCGTGATCAGGTTGTTACATAGCGTGATCGGGTTGTTACATAGCGTGATGAGTCTGTTACATAGCGTAATGCATGTTGTACAGGTCTATACAGATCACCAAACTTTAATTCAGGAGGTAAAATTTCGTCGAAATGTAGATGACAGGGGCGCGTCACGATGTTGAACGACCCGAAATCTGGAAATGTTAGGGACAACCCGTTGTGTGGATGACTAGTGTTTCCAGAGAGCATCCTTTTTTTCACGAATGTTCCCAGAGAGCATCCTTTTTTCCATGCTCGCACTCGCCATGTTCTGGTTACTTGTCTTTGTAACGTAATGTTACGCTGTTAGGATGGTTTAGTATACATGACAGGCAAAAGGCGGGGTCCGTGCCCTTAAAGATTTGAACCTGAGGTCTGTACCATTCAACCTGACGTCTACGGGCTCCGTGAACAATAGTTGTCTAGATGACTAATGTTTCAAGAGAGTATCCTTTCCCAATGCTATGCATAGATCGCAATTCCCTCCGTCGTCCTCATCCTGGATATATACATAGTTGCGTGTTATGAATTCATTCATTCGCTTTTAATTCCTTCGAGCGTTAGCATTCACGTATTCATTTAATTTCTTTTAGTTTTAGCATGAGCTACTGCCCGAGAAAATCTGTGCAACTAACGAATGAGAAACTCAATTTTTCATACATTACACATGGAGGAAAACGCGTTATTAGATGTTGTATATGCGGGCGGGTTTTTAAGAATCGTTCTTTGTCAAGATTTAAGCTTCATAGAGCAACATGTTATACCGAATCGATTCTCTCTCCTACACTCGAAGATCCGACGATGTATAGAGGGGGATGTTATACCGGTTCAAGCCTCTGTCCTTCACTGGAGACTACAGTTGGGGAAAAATCTGGATACATCGGAAGTTACGAGAATATGAAATCTTCATATGATGACGATTCAGTGATATCTACGCTTGAAAATCCGAATAGACTAGTAAATATATTGAGGTTACTAATTGCGTCGAGGGACGCTGGTAATAATAGTCACACACAAGAGATTGAGGAAATTATAAGTAAGCTGAAAGCTTCTAAAGTTATAGCATGACAGGATCGAGAAATTGTGTTAATCAATTACGGCCATGGTTAACAGGAACTTTGAAATATCAAAAACGTGTACTTATAAAATACATCATCCAGACATTGTTGAGATGTTTAGTTTTTTTTACTGATAATGCAGGTCTCTTTCTGTGTGATGTATATGATTATATAACTGGGTGTTTAGAATGTCTAGACTATCACCTTTGTCTTTAGGAAGTATGTATGGTTTTTTGTGAAGGAATGTAATAGGATAATGTTTATAAAAATAAATGTTGTCTGCATTACTTTTTGTAAAGTGTTATGTTTTTATCCATTGTTTCATTTTTTCTTATTTATGTAATTTATCTCAATACATTGTGTTTTGTTTCTTAGATATGAATTGATTCAAGCCTTTGTTAATCCCTGAACTGCTAGTTTTCTAATTTATCAATTAACGCTAGGACAGCCCGACCTTTCCCTGCCCTCTCTAACATCCAGAAGATCATTTTGACCCCTACCATATAACATTAACATTCTGCATCATTATTTCAAATTTATATTTGTATTCAATTAGTATATTTTAATGTTTTTACATGATTTATATGCCAGTTAAAATGCTGAATTGTGAATTCTGCAACAAAACACAAATAATATCAATTATTAAAAAATAAATAAATTTCATTGAAACCATAAAACCCAAACAAGAGAAAGCAAATGAGGGAGTTTACTTAGTTTTAATTGCATAGAAAAAAATTGAATTATTCACGTTTACAGCAATTTTAGCTAGTTCATACTCTACACAATTGACACATTTATAATCAGGTTTCTTTGTGCATTTTCTTACAAACAGTGCACTTGGAAGTAGTTTTATTACACTTGCAGAATTTAAGAACTCTACATTTATGGTATTTCTGTGTTATATCGTCTTCATTTTCATAATCGCCTGTAGTCCTACAAAGTGAGCGACTCTTCACATAGAGTGTAGTTCTTACGTTTTGTTACTTGGTTACATAGGTGCTGTCACGTAACGTTTCTGGTTACGAGATGTCACGTGATGTTGCGTGGTTATGTTACTAAGTATGACGTCTTGTCATGCTGTTATGTTACGTTGTGTTACGTCTTGTTACGTTAGATGATGGTAGGAATGAAAAGATCCAGAACAAACAAGGTGGGAATAGGTTAGGACGTATACTTCACTGTAAACCGATATACAGTTTGTCCCTCTCCGTCTCGCGCACTAGTATTTAACATATATAAAGTTTGTAAGGTTTAGAAAAAAAGTATATAAAAGTGTTGTAACGCTGGGTGAGAAAAGTTTTATAATCGAATTACTCTCTATATTACAGTATAAACCTACATTCCTCCTCCTTCAACCTTGTCTATCCTTGTATCTCTCCCGTTTTCCATATTTCTCCCATATAAACGTATACTCTACTCCTCAAACCATGTCTAGACTAGCATCTCTCCATCGTATGCCCTAGCGCTCTCATACAAATGCATTTTCCTCCTTGAAGACTCTCTCAACCTAGCACCTACCTTCGTTTTCCCTATCTTTTCCCATATAGACGTATACTCTGTCATTCAGACCTTCCTGACTAGTCTAGCACTTCTCATATTCCCCTACCTCTCTCATATATAAGATGCACCCATCCATCCTGACGTCTCCGTCTCTGTGAACAATTTCTGTCTAGAGACCTAATGTTTCAGGAGAGCATCCTTTCCCCTATAACATATTTATAGAGGGAGCACGAACCTTTTAGATCAATCATAAACTCGCTCCATAACCAGCTGTATATGATCACTCAACGTGTATTAATCTCAGCCATATAACCTCACGCCCTGAAGCATGATGTTTATGACGTCACACCTAGAGACATGATGTCTGACAGCATCAAACACGTTTAAACTCATCTCATAATTACCTGCTTATGCTGTCACACCAGCAAGAGAAGCATTCTCCCACGCTCATTCAGACATATATTTCAAATTCAAAGCCTACCACCACCACCACCTATTGTACCAAGGTTAATTCCAGCTGTATTATCACAATACTTAAAGTAAAAGCTTAAAAGGTAACGAGAAGATTTTCCCCTTATTTACTTAATTATCTCATGTTTTCATTCCCTTTTCAATTCTTCCTTTCCATCTTCTCACAGAAAGCCCATTACATTTAACTACAATCACGAGTAAAGCAATGTTTCCATAGTTACACAGATTCTAAGCTTCTAAATCGAACCGGGTAATACTTTTAATAAATGTATTTTAGCTCCCCCACATCAGCATCAAGCATTTAATCTTTATTAGAACCTGATATGATCCTTAGGCTTGAAGATATATGAAATCATCCCTTCGGGAATCGATCTGAGTACTTTAAAGTAATATTTGTCATGATAACGATATCTAAGGACTAGATACTCTGTTTGCGTTTACTTGACATGTCTATCTAAATTAGATTACGCGTTATTAAATTTGTAAATAAATTTCATTGAATCGGTATTCGAACCCAGAACACCCGGAACAAAATAATTTATGATATTAGCTCAACATGTTAAACAAAGCTGTATGCAGGTATATCATCGATCTACGTGATATATTCTAGTGTACAGAGGAAAATTAAGGAAGTCATTAAAAGATGAGGAATCGAATCAAGCACAACTGATTGGCAATTATATACAGCATTAATCACCCAGTATAGAACTTATCAATCATGCTTTGGTCCACTCCCCTACCTCTCTTAGTTTCTGTGATAATGGTGATTTAAAAATTAGGATCGAACCCAGAACGTCAAGTATCTAATTACACATCCACAAGATACTACCTAATAACATAAATGCAAAAAAGTTTATTTGGCGTCTTTATCTTAATTAGTTTAGGAGTTATTAAATTTATAATTAAATTACATTTTATCGGTGTTCGAACCCTGGACACCAGAAACAAAATTATTTACAATATTAGTTTGATATGTCTAAAGGTTGTGTATGCAGTTACAGCATCAATCTAAGTGATATATTCTAGAGTATAGAGAAAAATAAGTAAGTGATTGAAAGATCGGGATTCGAAATAAGGACAACCGATTGAAAATTATATACAGTATTAATCACCCATCATAGGAGCTATCAATCATGTTTTGGTCAATTCCTCTACCTCTCTTAGTTTCTGAGATAATGACGATTTAAAAATCAGAATCGAACCCAGAACGTCAGGTATCTAATTACACATCCGCAAGATACTACCTAATAACATAAACGCAATAAAGTTTATTTGGCGTCTTTATCTTAATTAGTTTAGAAGTTATTAAATTTATAATTAAATTACATTTTATCGGTATTCGAACCCTGGACACCAGAAACAAAATTATCTACAATATTAGTTTGATATGTTTAAAGGTGCTGTATGCAGTTACAGCATCAATCTAAGTGACATATTCTAGAGTATAGAGAAAAATAAGTAAGTGATTGAAAGATCTGAATTCGAAATAAGGACAACTGATTGAAAATTATATACAGTATTAATTACCCATCATAGGAGCTATCAATCATGCTTTGGTTCACTCCTCTACCTCTCTTAGTTTCTGAGATAATGACGATTTAAGAATTAGGATCGAACCCAGAACGTCAGGTATCTAATTACACATCCACAAGATACTACCTAATAACATAAAGGCAATAAAGTTTATTTGGCGTCTTTATCTTAATTAGTTTAGAAGTTATTAAATTTATAATTAAATTACATTTTAGCGGTATTCGAACCCTGGACACCAGAAACAAAATTATTTACAATATTAGTTTGATATGTTTAAAGGTGCTGTATGCAGTTACAGCATCAATCTAAGTGATATATTCTAGAGTATAGATAAAAAATAAGTAAGTGATTGAAAGATCGGGATTCGAAATAAGGACAACTGATTGAAAATTATATACAGTATTAATTACCCATCATAGGAGCTATCAATCATGCTTTGGTCAATTCCTCTACCTCTCTTAGTTTCTGAGATAATGACGATTTAAACATTAGGCTCGAACCCAGAACGTCAGGTATCTAATTACACATCCACAAGATACTACCTAATAACATAAAGGCAATAAAGGTTATTTGGCGTCTTTATCTTAATTAGTTTAGGAGTTATTAAATTTATAATTAAATTACATTTTATCGGTATTCGAACCCTGGACACCAGAAACAAAATTATTTACAATATTAGTTTGATATGTTTAAAGGTGCTGTATGCAGTTACAGCATCAATCTAAGTGATATATTCTAGAGTATAGAGAAAAAATAAGTAAGTGATTGAAAGATCGGGATTCGAAATAAGGACAGCTGATTGAAAACTATATACAGTATTAATTACCCATCATAGGGGCTATCAATCATGCTTTGGTTCACTCCTCTACCTCTCTTAGTTTCTGAGATAATGACGATTTAAAAATTAGGATCGAACCCAGAACGTCAGGTATCTAATTACACATCCACAAGATACTACCTAATAACATAAAGGCAATAAAGTTTATTTGGCGTCTTTATCTTAATTAGTTTAGAAGTTATTAAATTTATAATTAAATTACATTTTAGCGGTATTCGAACCCTGGACACCAGAAACAAAATTATTTACAATATTAGTTTGATATGTTTAAAGGTGCTGTATGCAGTTACAGCACCAATCTAAGTGATATATTCTAGAGTATAGATAAAAAATAAGTAAGTGATTGAAAGATCGGGATTCGAAATAAGGACAACTGATTGAAAATTATATACAGTATTAATTACCCATCATAGGAGCTATCAATCATGCTTTGGTCAATTCCTCTACCTCTCTTAGTTTCTGAGATAATGACGATTTAAACATTAGGCTCGAACCCGGAACGTCAGGTATCTAATTACACATTCACAAGATACTACCTAATAACATAAAGGCAATAAAGTTTATTTGGCGTCTTTATCTTAATTAGTTTAGGAGTTATTAAATTTATAATTAAATTACATTTTATCGGTATTCGAACCCTGGACACCAGAAACAAAATTATTTACAATATTAGTTTGATATGTTTAAAGGTGCTGTATGCAGTTACAGCATCAATCTAAGTGATATATTCTAGAGTATAGAGAAAAAATAAGTAAGTGATTGAAAGATCGGGATTCGAAATAAGGACAGCTGATTGAAAACTATATACAGTATTAATTACCCATCATAGGGGCTATCAATCATGCTTTGGTTCACTCCTCTACCTCTCTTAGTTTCTGAGATAATGACGATTTAAAAATTAGGATCGAAACCAGAATGTCAGGTATCTAATTACACATCCGCAAGATACTACCTAATAACATAAACGCAATAAAGTTTATTTGGCGTCTTTATCTTAATTAGTTTAGAAGTTATTAAATTTATAATTAAATTACATTTTATCGGTATTCGAACCCTGGACACCAGAAACAAAATTATCTACAATATTAGTTTGATATGTTTAAAGGTGCTGTATGCAGTTACAGCATCAATCTAAGTGACATATTCTAGAGTATAGAGAAAAAATAAGTAAGTGATTGAAAGATCGGGATTCGAAATAAGGACAACTGATTGAAAATTATATACAGTATTAATTACCCATCATAGGAGCTATCAATCATGCTTTGGTCAATTCCTCTAGCTCTCTTAGTTTCTGAGATAAGGACGATTTAAACATTAGGCTCGAAATCAGAACGTCAGGTATCTAATTATACCTCCACAACATACTACCTAATAACATAAACGCAATAAAGTTTATTTGGCGTCTTTATCTTAATTAGTTTAGGAGTTATTAAATTTATAATTAAATTACATTTTATCGGTATTCGAACCCTGGACACCAGAAACAAAATTATTTACAATATTAGTTTGATATGTTTAAAGGTGCTGTATGCAGTTACAGCATCAATCTAAGTGATATATTCTAGAGTATAGATAAAAAATAAGTAAGTGATTGAAAGATCGGGATTCGAAATAAGGACAACTGATTGAAAGTTATATACAGTATTAATTACCCATCATAGGAGCTATCAATCATGCTTTGGTCAATTCCTCTACCTCTCTTAGTTTCTGAGATAATGACGATTTAAACATTAGGCTCGAACCCAGAACGTCAGGTATCTAGTTACACATCCACAAGATACTACCTAATAACATAAAGGCAATAAAGTTTATTTGGCGTCTTTATCTTAATTAATTTAGGAGTTATTAAATTTATAATTAAATTACATTTTATCGGTATTCGAACCCTGGACACCAGAAACAAAATTATTTACAATATTAGTTTGATATGTTTAAAGGTGCTGTATGCAGTTACAGCATCAATCTAAGTGATATATTCTAGAGTATAGAGAAAAAATAAGTAAGTGATTGAAAGATCGGGATTCGAAATAAGGACAGCTGATTGAAAACTATATATAGTATTAATTACCCATCATAGGGGCTATCAATCATGCTTTGGTTCACTCCTCTACCTCTCTTAGTTTCTGAGATAATGACGATTTAAAAATTAGGATCGAACCCAGAATGTCAGGTATCTAATTACACATCCACAAGATACTACCTAATAACATAAAGGCAATAAAGTTTATTTGGCGTCTTTATCTTAATTAGTTTAGAAGTTATTAAATTTATAATTAAATTACATTTTATCGGTATTCGAACCCTGGACACCAGAAACAAAATTATTTACAATATTAGTTTGATATGTTTAAAGGTGCTGTATGCAGTTACAGCATCAATCTAAGTGATATATTCTAGAGTATAGAGAAAAAATAAGTAAGTGATTGAAAGATCGGGATTCGAAATAAGGACAGCTGATTGAAAACTATATACAGTATTAATTACCCATCATAGGGGCTATCAATCATGCTTTGGTTCACTCCTCTACCTCTCTTAGTTTCTGAGATAATGACGATTTAAAAATTAGGATCGAACCCAGAATGTCAGGTATCTAATTACACATCCGCAAGATACTACTTAATAACATAAACGCAATAAAGTTTATTTGGCGTCTTTATCTTAATTAGTTTAGAAGTTATTAAATTTATAATTAAATTACATTTTATCGGTATTCGAACCCTGGACACCAGAAACAAAATTATCTACAATATTAGTTTGATATGTTTAAAGGTGCTGTATGCAGTTACAGCATCAATCTAAGTGACATATTCTAGAGTATAGAGAAAAAATAAGTAAGTGATTGAAACATCGGGATTCGAAATAAGGACAACTGATTGAAAATTATATACAGTATTAATTACCCATCATAGGAGCTATCAATCATGCTTTGGTCAATTCCTCTAGCTCTGTTAGTTTCTGAGATAAGGACGATTTAAACATTAGGCTCGAACCCAGAACGTCAGGTATCTAATTATACCTCCACAACATACTACCTAATAACATAAACGCAATAAAGTTTATTTGGCGTCTTTATCTTAATTAGTTTAGGAGTTATTAAATTTATAATTAAATTACATTTTATCGGTATTTGAACCCTGGACACCAGAAACAAAATTATTTACAATATTAGTTTGATATGTTTAAAGGTGCTGTATGCAGTTACAGCATCAATCTAAGTGATATATTCTAGAGTATAGAGAAAAAATAAGTAAGTGATTGAAAGATCGGGATTCGAAATAAGGACAACTGATTGAAAATTATATACAGTATTAATTACCCATCATAGGAGCTATCAATCATGCTTTGGTCAATTCCTCTACCTCTCTTAGTTTCTGAGATAATGACGATTTAAACATTAGGCTCGAACCCAGAACGTCAGGTATCTAATTACACATCCACAAGATACTACCTAATAACATAAAGGCAATAAAGTTTATTTGGCGTCTTTATCTTAATTAATTTAGGAGTTATTAAATTTATAATTAAATTACATTTTATCGGTATTCGAACCCTGGACACCAGAAACAAAATTATTTACAATATTAGTTTGATATGTTTAAAGGTGCTGTATGCAGTTACAGCATCAATCTAAGTGATATATTCTAGAGTATAGAGAAAAAATAAGTAAGTGAGTGAAAGATCGGGATTCGAAATAAGGACAACTGATTGAAAATTATATACAGTATTAATTACCCATTATAGGAGCTATCAATCATGCTTTGGTCAATTCCTCTACCTCTCTTAGTTTCTGAGATAATGACGATTTAAACATTAGGCTCGAACCCAGAACACCAGTTATCTAATTACACATCCACAAGATACTACCTAATAACATAAAGGCAATAAAGTTTATTTGGCGTCTTTATCTTAATTAGTTTAGGAGTTATTAAATTTATAATTAAATTACATTTTATCGGTATTCGAACCCTGGACACCAGAAACAAAATTATTTACAATATTAGTTTGATATGTTTAAAGGTGCTGTATGCAGTTACAGCATCAATCTAAGTGATATATTCTAGAGTATAGAGAAAAAATAAGTAAGTGATTGAAAGATCGGGATTCGAAATAAGGACAACTGATTGAAAACTATATACAGTATTAATTACCCATCATAGGGGCTATCAATCATGCTTTGGTTCACTCCTCTACCTCTCTTAGTTTCTGAGATAATGACGATTTAAAAATTAGGATCGAACCCAGAATGTCAGGTATCTAATTAAACATCCACAAGATACTACCTAATAACATAAAGGCAATAAAGTTTATTTGGCGTCTTTATCTTAATTAATTTAGGAGTTATTAAATTTATAATTAAATTACATTTTATCGGTATTCGAACCCTGGACACCAGAAACAAAATTATTTACAATATTAGTTTGATATGTTTAAAGGTGCTGTATGCAGTTACAGCATCAATCTAAGTGATATATTCTAGAGTATAGAGAAAAAATAAGTAAGTGATTGAAAGATCGGGATTCGAAATAAGGACAACTGATTGAAAATTATATACAGTATTAATTACCCATTATAGGAGCTATCAATCATGCTTTGGTCAATTCCTCTACCTCTCTTAGTTTCTGAGATAATGACGATTTAAACATTAGGCTCGAACCCAGAACATCAGGTATCTAATTACACATCCACAAGATACTACCTAATAACATAAAGGCAATAAAGTTTATTTGGCGTCTTTATCTTAATTAGTTTAGGAGTTATTAAATTTATAATTAAATTACATTTTATCGGTATTCGAACCCTGGACACCAGAAACAAAATTATTTACAATATTAGTTTGATATGTTTAAAGGTGCTGTATGCAGTTACAGCATCAATCTAAGTGATATATTCTAGAGTATAGAGAAAAAATAAGTAAGTGATTGAAAGATCGGGATTCGAAATAAGGACAACTGATTGAAAATTATATACAGTATTAATTACCAATCATAGGAGCTATCAATCATGCTTTGGTCAATTCCTCTACCTCTCTTAGTTTCTGAGATAATGACGATTTAAACATTAGGCTCGAACCCAGAACGTCAGGTATCTAATTACACATCCACAAGATACTACCTAATAACATAAAGGCAATAAAGTTTATTTGGCGTCTTTATCTTAATTAGTTTAGGAGTTATTAAATTTATAATTAAATTACATTTTATCGGTATTCGAACCCTGGACACCAGAAACAAAATTATTTACAATATTAGTTTGATATGTTTAAAGGTGCTGTATGCAGTTACAGCATCAATCTAAGTGATATATTCTAGAGTATAGAGAAAAAATAAGTAAGTGATTGAAAGATCGGGATTCGAAATAAGGACAACTGATTGAAAATTATATACAGTATTAATTACCCATCATAGGAGCTATCAATCATGCTTTGGTCAATTCCTCTACCTCTCTTAGTTTCTGAGATAATGACGATTTAAAAAATTAAGGATTGAACCCAGAACGCCAGGTACCCAAGTATACATCCACAAGATACTACCTAATAACATAAACGCAATAAAGTTTATTTGGTGTCTTTATCTTAATTAGTTTAGGAGTTATTAAATTTATAATTAAATTACATTTTATCGGTATTCGAACCCTGGACACCATGTACCCAAATATACATTCACAAGAAACTATCTAATGACATTAATGTAATAAACTTTATTTGACGTCTTTATCGTAATTAGTCTCTGAGTTATTAGAAGCTGAATTTGTAATCACTCGTAGGATTCGATCCCGGCCATCCTGGTCAACTTGGAACTCATTGGAGAAGCTGCTGCTTTTTATATCATTTCCATCGCTAAAATCTGAAGTGTTGAGTGTTGGGCAGAGCACTTAGGAAAACAATTACTGACATTGTTCGCTAATGTGGTGAAAGCGTCTAACGTGGTCAGCTAATGTAGGTCACCGTTACCACCATGCAGAAGTAGGTTATTGTTCGCTAATGTACGTAAACAGATCCGGAATGCAAACTTAAAAGTCTATTAATGTGGTGAAAGCGTCTAACATGGTCAGCTAATGGACAAGCGCTTTCCCCAGATAGAAGAAGGCTGCAGTGTTTCATTACATTACAGACTGTTTCCGTGAGCAGACTACTTATACTCACACTCGAGTCAACAATTCATTATTCAAAAAACTTAATTGCTCAAGGATGCAATGTGCAGGCCTTAGTAGTCATAAAAAAAATGTTTGACGAACATTACCTAATTAATTTGCCGAGGGGCGGCAGGCCTCGAGAAAACAAATCCCTCTAGTCAGGACGCCACGGCACGCGACTAGACCGCTTGGGGGAGGGGGGTAGGACCTGTCGGCATCTCCGGCGGTCATTAGCGGGTTACATATGTTTACATATGTATTACCACACATATCCATTAGACTTGGCATTAGCGGCGGTCATTAGCGGGTTACACGTGTTTACATATGTTTACATATGTTAAAACACATGTAATTACCCTTATCAGCTGTCGGCATCTTCCTTTGTTTCCGTACCGGCTTTTTGTTTCTACTTATGGTTATAATAAAAATATGTGTGTGTGCTTTGATTATTTTTACCGTGAAAATTTTGTATTTGTGTAATATGACTTTTAATTGTAATGCATTATTGTAAGTAGATGTCAAGATATAACATCAACTAGCCAACAATTTAGGAAAAGATTCTCAGAATTATTTTTAATTAAAGCCTAGCAATAGTCCCCAAACCTTAAAATTCAATTGCCTCAAACTCTTTCAAACTGGATTTTGATGGTTAATCTCGTGTACCCTTTATATGGCGTCTAAATGAGAGTCGTTAAAGGGGCTATGAAATGAAACAATAAAAAATTGTTTTAGCATTAATTATTTCCGAGATATTCTTGTTATTGGTTTTAATTTCGAAATACTAATGCTTTTCCAAAGTGCTAAGTGGCTATTCGTTTATTTGTGGTGCAAAAAGTCATGCAAAAAGTGGAATTTCAAAGCCAGCACAAAATGACTCGCTTTTTTAAAGATTTGTTGCTTCCGCCTCCTGTATACCTCTTGTGGCAATGTTTATAAAGAAACCATTTCTGCCAAACGTTTATCTCGATTAACATGAAATAGAAAGAACAATAAGAAAAGTTTGTAAAAGAGTGAGTATAGAAAGTCATGTGAATGTAACGTAGATGTTTCAACTAACGCCTCGTAGAGTACAGCACGCGGCACATTAACTACGAATTGCATCATGGGACATGTAGCTCTGTTTTACGGTATAAATCAGCGTTAAATAAAACCTTAGGTATTTGTATAGAATATTATACTACTTAAGGATAAATTCATTCTAAAATTCAGAGATTAGCATGGGACTACTTTCCTGGGCGCATTGCTTCCGTGTTGCACCACGGTGCACTGACCACGTGAGTTTGTTTTGCCGCGGTTCAACTTAAGAGTGAATATAGTTTAGTAGTGGCTGTAGCTCCGCTTGCGCTGAGAAATTATTAACCGATAGGATTCTTATCTCTCTCTTATCTTCTCCTACTCTGTCCCTCTTTCACAGCACTTTTCTCACTCTGCTACCTCCTTCCTCTCTCCCTGTCACTCTCTCTTCCTCTGCACTTAGGATTGCCATATGCCACGGAATTCACACTGTCCGCGATTTTATGGTAAATGAAAACTTCCAGGCCTACAAGACAAAATCCCCATATTTGAACTCAATTCAACAAAACTAATGTTTTTTTGGGGAGACCAAGGATGATAGTTTTGAGAACTTGTTGTCACATAAGAAATGGGTTGCCTTCATAATTGCATTTCTAGAGAGCAGTATTCAGATTTGCTAAAAATTGTAGGATATTATTACTCTATTCCTGGTTATAGCAACAATGTAGAGAGAGCTTTTTTCCCTTCATAAGTGCTCAGTGGACAGAAGAAAGGTATAGGTTGACAGTAAAATCAGTTAATGCAATGCTGCAAATACAATACAATATGAAAATATAGGTCGTATTGAGTTTCTGAACTCATTGTGAACAATACCAATTTCCTTTTTTCTGTTCCAAATTCTGAGAAATACGAATGGTATAAAAGGACCTTAAAAGTTGACACTGAATAAAATAAGTGGTACTGAATACATTTTGAGAATATGTGTTTACTTAAGGTAAAGTACAATGTAGCAGTCCTTCCAAAAACTCTGGATTATTAATTAAATGCACATTTCTCCAACATTAGGTCTCCTTGTACCTCAAAATTTCATTTCTTTAAATTAATTAAACTAACGGTAAAAAAAAGTCCTTGTTTTGATTATCAGATTACGGCGATCCTATCTACTATCTCTTTTCCGCTCTCTCTCCCTCTCCTTTTATAACCCTTAGTTCTCACACTGATGTGGGGCCTTGGGTGGTACCACGTGCTATAACACGCTTTCTTACATTTTCGATGGAGGTAGCGCATTTTCGTAACGGAGTAGGCTGGCTAATGGCATAGACGTCTATAGCTTGTCTCAACTGTAAAAGACAATATGAAGGTAAATGGGATATCTCTGTCTCTATCTAATGCATACATGTTGCCATTAGCTTCGTCCTTTTCTACTCTCGCGCTGTTGCCAAATTGCTAATAACATGTAAATATTCATTTGTTATAAATATCAGGTTTTATTCCTATGCAGAATATTATTCTCTATCAGATTTAGAGCCTTTATAGATTTTTGTGGCCACAAATTTCTAAAGAAAAGAAGTTTTTCAGTAAAGTCCAGTATTTGCTGTTTTAATGCTTATGACGCAGTAACTAAGAAACTAAAGGGTAGAATGCAACAATATGTTTTCTTAGCTAAAGTAAACTAGTGTGCTGATACCTGCCCGGTTTGAATTCTCTGCCTATAATAAGATGAGCTTATAATTTTTTAAATTAAATATTTTCGGAAAATTCTGTAGCTATGCGATAGAAAAGCCAACCAGCGAGAAACTTTTTTGTTATTGAGTTTACAACGGGAACCAAGCGAGAGAAAATATTGAGGAGGGTTGGAGACAGTTTTTAAAAGAACTCGGAATGCTATAGCTTCTTGTATTCATTGTGTATGACAAACAAAGCCATCCATCTATTCAGATAACAGGCCAGGGGCGGCGTAGAAGTCAGTAAAGGTTAACATCAGTTGTAAGGAAGTGGGTGTGTTTATAGTGTGAAGTGTTATGTAGATTATTTATTTAACATTTTACATAAATGTTTATGGCTATGGAGGGAGAAGCTAGGAAGAGACGAAATGTTGGTAAACTAAGAATAATAGTAATGAATGTGTTAGATTATTTTTAAAGTAAAATGAGTGTTAGTAAGGCAGTAAAACAAACAGCTAAGGCTACCCGGGTGTTCAGAAACAGTAGTGTATAGGATAAAAAAGGACGGATGAAAGGACCTCCAAGGATCCTCAAAAAAGAATGCAAAGGATGGAGGAAACAAAAACACGCTAGATTAATACAATACATTGGAATAGCGTAAACCGGAGTGTGGCGCATCGTTCATTCTTTGCTTTTTGAAAACATTCCACCGACGTTGAATGCAATGTTTTCATGGGTTAATAGTATGATACTCTGCCAAATTATGCTTTTTATAATTTTATATCTCTATATTTCTTTTTTTAATTTGATTGTATATACACACACACACACACACACACACACACAACATATACATACAAATATCACCAGTCTTGAAATGTAGGAATAAATTTCTTCGTCACTAACTGAATGATTAAAGGCGTAAAAACTAAACTGTCGTCCACTACTGCAATAAGCTCTTGCATCACCACCACTAATAATAATAACAATCTATATTATGCAATAACAATTATTACGGCAGTAACTCTGGAAGAAGAAATAGACTGGTGGGTCGCCACTGGCACTCCGTGGTGAGGTGAGCCCCTCCTCCTTAGGATTTAATTATCGGAAGGGGACCAATTAGATCTATTGTGACTACACCCTCCCCCGGAAGGCAAGGATGAAGTGAAGGAGCCTCAGGAGGTCACGGATCTGTAAGTAGACAGAATCGTAGAGACGCACGGATATCCCTATCATTTCTGATACGAAACAGGAAAGGAGAAATCATGGTAGAATACACCACCCCAGCATTTGGCTAGGTGACCAGAGGAAAATCTCATGTTCAGAGTGGACAGCCACCGAGAATCGAACCTGGGATCTCCCGAATGTGGGCCACAGACGTTACCGCCTGAGCCATCCCGCTCGGTTCCTCCTCTCCCTTTTGAGGTTGGGTTAAAAAAAAGGGGGAGACATTGCACAAGAGACTACAGAAACCGTCCGCATCCGCTGTGTGCTTACGCGCGCATCTAATTGAATAAACAAACCACTAACTACTACAGGGAGAGCCAAAAAAACTACTAACCGGCTGCGCGGTCTTTTTCCTGTCCGTGTCCTCGGGGCTCGTTGCCGTCTACTGCTATCATAGAAAGGCGCGATTGAAACCATACAACATTTTTAAAACTACTTTTAAAGGCTTTACTTAACAACTTTATGAAAGGAGATGCTGGAACTGGCCACCGTCATTGTCCATACGTTTTTGGCACCTCTTTAGGAAATTATCCATCAGTCGCTGTAGTTCACGTTGAGAAATGCTGGCAATTCCCTGGCGGATATTTTGTTTTAATTCCTTTAGTGTGTGTGTGGGTTTGTCTTGTACACTTTGTTTTGTTACCCCAGAGATAGAAATCGCAGGGGGTTAGGTCGGGACCGAGGGGTCACAAATCTCTACTAATAATTCGGTCCTCAAACACACTTTCAATTGTTCTCATCGAAATATTGGCCGTATGAGCTGTTTCAGTCTTGTTGAAAAAAGGCAAAATCACGCTCCCTGTCTGTTAATTCTCTAAAAACAGGGGGCAAAATTGTATTTACGTATGCACGGGCTTCAACTATTGATTCGAAAAAAATTGGCACTGCGATTGTCCCCCCCCTGTTTCATAAAGTTGGTAAGTAAAGCCTTTAAAAGTAGTTTTAAAAATGCGGTATGGTTTCATTCGCGCCTTTCTATGATAACGGCAGACGGTAACGAGCGCCGAGGAAGCGGACAGGAAAAACACCGCGCAGTCGGTTCGTAGTTTTTTTGGCTCTCTCTGTAGTTCAAGTGAAAATTTGAGCGGGAACTGCGTTGCTGGGTATAGATTTCGTGAGTAATATGTGTGATGTTGACGTGCACCGAAGAATTTAAAGTATGTGCAGGAGCTGTCTAATCTGTCTGG
This sequence comes from Deroplatys truncata, assembly GCA_030765065.1. Taxonomy (NCBI): domain Eukaryota; kingdom Metazoa; phylum Arthropoda; class Insecta; order Mantodea; family Mantidae; genus Deroplatys; species Deroplatys truncata. Next base: position 79,924,396 of record CM060988.1, read on the forward strand.
TTGCGTACATAATTGCTTGCCTTTGCGAGGTTGTTTGCGAGCACAGAACACCAATTTGCGAGTGTGTTTGTGTGGTGGTGTGGACAGTCGCCTGCAGACAATACTAGTGGCAAAGTTCCGAATAAACACGAACGTAGCCGAAGGAAAGCAAAAGGAGGCTGTTAGATATAATTATACATATAATAAAATGAATAAAGTTTCCGATTAATATTGTTTCTCTGCTCTAGAGGAAGGGCACCGGCAGGGATCCTAACATCAGTTTATTGATGATGATAAATGAACTTCAAGTATTGCTATTGCAATTGAACGTTTGCCCAGAGTATTATCTGCAGACCCATCAGCATATATGCAGGTGCAGAAAACGGGAATGGCAGCGACAAGCGGCATGAAATGAATAACAAACAAATCACGTAAAACGTAAAATATTGTTTCTGGTTTTGTATAAAAATGGCTTTTGCCGGATGTTGTTTTAGTGCAAGAGTTTATACAGCTAAACAGGCTTCTGGTGTCTTAGGACATTTGAAGGTAATGCACATGTAGATGCTTTAAATCACTACTAGAATTTCATATGAACTGCTAATTGTAATATAAAATAACCATACAATAATTACAGGCCTACTGGTGTATTAAACATAAGGATAATAGTTTCTAAAATATAAATATCGTCTCACTAGCTAATGTTTTTCACACTGCTGTAACATATTTTCTTTAATAAGCTCAGGCACTTGTTCAACATAGCTCGCCTGAGTTTATAATAAAGTTTGCCATGTGTTACAGAGTACCTCACAGATTTGATTTTGTTAATTATAAAAATATTCGGACATTATTCCGTATGCGGGTAGGAGGTATGAATGTTAAGAAACTTACGGAATCGGGGTTTTCTAATACGCGGAGTTGATTGTGTAGTATCCTGGGTTCTCATACGAGTTTAGCCACGCAGATCCTACGGCTACGCCCTGTCGTCGCTCCGCAAAGGCAGTAGCTGCTCCACTCTTCTTCTAAAAAATATCCTTCAGTAGCTTTGAGGCTGAGGGCCCCAATCCCTCGGCTACGCCTTGCGGCTTAGGGCCCTCGATGTTACAATGTTGAAACCCGATTCCGTATATTTCATACCTCATACGGAATAATACCCAAAAATTCAGTAAAAGGTTATAAATATATGCTAAGAAAATGAATAAGAACTATTTGCTTTTACGGGTATAGCCTATGGTATATAAGGGTGTAACTTTTCTTAAACCATCCACATACCAAGTGGGGTACTGCAGGACCCCAACATAGCTATTTTATTATTTGTAGCTTTTACAAATAATTTATCTTTTTCAGACTATGTGACATTGTTAAACCCTCCCCACTAAACACTACCATTGTTGAATTTTTCAAATACATTTATCTATATAATAATAATAATAATAATAATAATAATAATAATAATAATAATAATAATAATAATAATAATAATTGAAATATTAATTGGGGTTCTCTGGTATCCTGCTTAGGAAGGAACAATGAAGGAGTGATTGGTGAAACTGAAATGCTGGAGAGATCTACATCAAAATTGGTACGATATGGAAAAAGAATTAAAGTACAAAACAAAATGTGGCAAATGTATTTGTTTGTGTGTAGTGAGCATGCAGTTATGAAGACAGAAAAAGAATGCAAAAATTGCATTGATTGAAATGCTTTACACAGAAAATAATATAATTGTCAATTGAAGTCAAACTTTGTATTACAACATATATCTGATGCATCACATTATTATATAAGATTACTTTTGTTTCTGTACATTTACCATGTCTAACAATACATTTTGCATTGGGGTACTTTGGTATCCCTCTTGGTTTTCCGTGTTATTGTTTAAGCTTTGTATGCAGAAGGTTAATATTCGTTTATACTTCTGGTCAAATGTGGACATTAGAAGTTAGCATATTTCTACCATAGGAGAATAATTGGATAAGAGAATGTGTAATGGAAGTATTAAGCGTTAAAGAGAACTCAAGTGGGTTAGGGGTAGGGCTATTGGGTCAAGCTCAATTTCTAAGTCCTCGCACATGCTGAAGTCACATGTCACCCAGCATCAAAAGAGAATATATGCATGTACATATACAATACTTTAACTTTAGCTCAATTTCAGTGTTGTGTAATGATATAAAATTTTTTCTTTTCAGTGCAAAACAGCTCTGAAATCCCATGTTGTGAATTTGATTCGGCATCATCATGTTTCTTTTGGTGCTTCTGTGAAACTTAATTCAAAACAAGCAAACTATGTGCTTAAAGTCTTTGACTGTGGAAGATGTAGTCATAGAAGAGCATTTGGTGTTGCATTTGCAAGAGCTGCAAGTACAAATGCTATTAGTGAAGTTCGGTTTTTGCATAGAGATGGTTTCATTGCAAGCTGCCAAGCAAAAGAAGAAATTTCTTCCAATCAGTTGGCAGCAAGTGCAAGCGGAGCATCAACAGAAGCAAATAGTATCCTGAAGTCAGATGTTGCAGGAAGTTCAGGAGCACCTTCAGTGGATGATGTGATTACATCCATAGGATCCATACCTGAACCTCCAGCTCTGCCGCCAGAAGCAGTTGATATTTTACAAGGAGCTGGTGAACCTTCATTTGTGAGCCTTGGTCTTGGAGGATGGTCCCCTGTAGGGATGATTCAGACTGCATTAGAATATCTTCACATATCTTATGATATTCCGTGGTGGGGAGCCATAGTTATTGGTAAGTGTTAATGTCTTTGTGACTGTAGAATAGCAGAGTGTATTTGTCGCCTAATATTTTTTATTTTAATGTCAACAATAATTTCTAAACTCTTTTTTTAATTTTTCAATTATATAGATATCTAAGGCAAAGGAAGTATAAGATCCAACCCAAAATTTATATCAAGAGGATATGTGTGTAGAGAGAGAGACAGATTTAAAGCAAAAGATTGAATAAATATTCAATTTTATGGTTGGATCAGACATTGTTTTAGGAAAATTTCCCATTTGAAACAACCTTTTAGGCTAAAATCTATAAAATGAGTAGGAGGCAAGCTTAGGCTTAAGGCCATAGCGAGCAACAGTGAATTGAAAGGGTTTGGTTTTTTTCTAGGTTTAACCCAAGGTTTAGTGTGTGCATGCATGTGTGAGAGAAAACTGATGTTACTGTGATTACAGATGATTTAAGCCGCAGCAACAAACATTAGGGGTGGAGTGGAAAAGTGGCGTAAGTTCATGCTGTGATATTCTAAAACTTGTTGCACCCTTTACAAGCAATTTTATTTTTTATTACTTTTTAATTTCTCAAAATAGTTCTCAACAGTTTTATTAATATATTTGTTTGAGATACTGGTAGGAAGAATAAATTGTGTATCCTGAATTTTCAATGAAGTTGCTCTTCATTCTAATTTAATTTTATATTGGTTGGAAACTATGAGAAATAGACAAACTCTTACTTAAGAAAAAATGTAGAGCTAACTAAAATAGTTTCTATCAAATGACCTTTTACAACCGTAATGAAACCAGACAGAAGAATACATTTTTCTACAAACAGTATATATAACATATGAGCAACACTTGTGTGAAGTTACACATCAAATTTTATTCTTTTTTTTAATCCATGTGTAAGAAGTGGAAGTAATGAGTTCTTTTTTTCTCTCTTCCATATGTGTGCCAAACTTTTTGTAGGGACACAATTGTATCAAAGCCAGTTTAGCTCTGCTGAGAAATTCAAGAAAATGTTAGGCAAGGATTATTTAAATCTAGATTAGCTTTCTATATATGGACTTTGTTTCCCATCCAATTGACAAAATTTACTTTGCGATTTGACTTGTAGTAGGCACTTTGTGTGTGTTGTTCATACGGGAGAGCTGCCAACTTCTGAATGAGGAAACATAGCGGTGGTTAATTAAAGCACAGAAGCTAAACGAGCGTGTGTTCCTTAATTACATTTATGATTGACTATTTATATAAGCTTAGGTTTCCGATTCATTGGACGGTTAGGTTTAGTTTTATTTATTTATTTATCTTTTATATAAACCTAGGTTATTTAGCAACCGGTGGTTACACCAAAGCACGCAAGCAAAGCGAGCATGTGATCCTTAACGATGCTTATGATTCACTATTTATATAAGTTTAGGTTTCTGATTCACAGAAGATTAGGTTTATTTTTTTTTTTATATAAACTCAGGTTAATTAGCATCCTGCAAATTTTCCATTATAGAGTATGTTTGGAAGAAGAAAAAATAGCTATTTTCGCAGATTTTACTAATACTATGGAGAACTTTTTTGACAATTTAGTGATGTATATAAGAGAGTGTCTTAAAAACGTAGAGCAGGTAGGTCCATAGACTTCCGGACTGTTCTTATCTCATTTGAAATTGTATGATACATACATTTTCATCCCCTAAATCATCATTTTTGGCAGTTCCATTGCTGATTATTTATAAATGAGTAATTCAATGAACATACCAACCAAAACAGTGAAAACTGTATCACAGTACATGACAATCAGAAGTTGCTAAATTGCTTGGAAAAATTAGTACTTCTATACATTCTAGAGTATATTGATAGGGTTGTAAAACTTTGCAGGGATATGAGCAATAGGGTGCTGGAGAATTGAATCAGATGTGAAAATTTCATTACCATTGCCAGGACTTGTGGAACTTTGGCTTTCCGTATTTGCGTTCTACCCCTGAGATAGCAAGATGCCCGGATTCACATTAAATTATCTACAACATGTAGGCTGTAATGGTCAGTGTCTATTAACATCTTGTTCATGTACCTAGTATACATTTAAGACAGTCTCAAATACTTCAAGATATCGTACATTAAAGGAATTTTGTAGTGAGTCGTATTTGAATTCAGCCCATTGTTAAACACACTAATAGAGTGAATTTATGTTTTGATAATTGTTTTTTCGCACTTGCCACATGTGTGCTAAAGTGGGAAAGTTGAAGCAGACTTGAAAAATATATTGCCATGACTAGGACCTGAACCACAGATGTTTTGCTTTCTGTGCTGATGATCTACCCCTGAACTGTCATGCTAAGATACCTGAATGCAATTAACTTTTTCCTCTGATTCATGCATTGCGGTAAACTTCAGGTCTACAACCATCAGGAAGAGTATGCTTTTCAGTGATGAAAAAAAAATATATATATGTATATGTATATAGTGCTTTTTTTCACACTTTCGCGATTATATCTCTCTCTCACACACATAATTTTCACTCTATAATACTATGTAAATTTAGATATGAGTTATTTGAGTTTCATGATGGTTTTCCAGGCACCAGTTTGAGCCCTGTGAATGCACTGTTGGCTTGCATGTTACTATAAATCATCTTAATGACTAAAGTACCAGATTGTCCTTCTGCAAATTATGAAATGCTTATTAAATGAAATAGTATCATTGTTCGCTTTATTTGTAAAATGTGATGACTAATCATAGTTGATTCAAATGTATCAATAGTAGTAGTTGGCCTTTAATTCATCAGTATGATGTTTTATGTAAATATGTTCTTGCATTTTATTACAGGTACAGTAGTGGCAAGAACACTGATGTTTCCGCTAGTGATTTTATCTCAGAGAAATGCAGCCAAAATGGCTAACAATCTCCCACAGCTTCAGCTTTTGCAGCTTAAAATGACAGAAGCAAGGCAAATGGGTAACCAAATAGAAGGTAAATCATAGTACCTCACTAAGCAAGACTCAGGGCAGCGTGCACCAACATAGAGTAAGCTCTACTTCCGCTGCAAACTACTATTAAAGTGAACACTGGGCAACTTCCATATGAGAGTAAACTACTTCCAAAGTATTTTACTCCTTTCAGATACTCCCAGAGTAAATTACCACAGAAGTAAATGTCAAAGAGCACTGTCATGTAGTTTGTTATTACGGAAGTAAATAGAGCACAAATATAGGTTAGTATTTATGCTTGTTACTTGGAGTAACTTGCATGGCGATTGAACTATGATACTGTATTATATTTGGAGGACGATATTTTGATGTGTTTAAGGATTACACGGTTTACATTGATCTCGAAAAAAACTACGGGAAGTGATAGTGCATACAGGGTGGAAGTGAAATAGTCCTGAAGACTGGGGGAGGTGGATGTAGATAACAAAAGCCTCCAACACTTCTTTGTATGCACCGTTTTCGAGAAAAAAATGCTTTTATCCAAAAAATTTATCACCACCTTGCTGGATTACTGTTGATTACAGGCTCTTAATTTATAACTATATTCATAGAAAATTGAACAAATAACTTTTTATTTGGTTTATTTCATAGAAAGTCCATAATTTTTTATCTCCTTAGTTCTTTTAGAACTGGCAACAGTGCATCAGCTGCATTTACTTTTTTTCCGATATCGGTGTAGGTCGCAAGGAATGTTTACATAATTGCATGCGATTGTCTTTTTGTCAAAGCCACAAGTAAGATCAGAGCAGTTAAAGGAGGCACATGGATAAAAAAAAAAAAAAAAAAAAAAGAGGACAAAACCTTGTTACAGAACAACATACACATTGTTGCGATTTTCAATGTCCGAATATCTGGACATGATCTTAATTTACAGAGAAATGCAGTTCAATTCTCGATTTGCTCAACGGCTCTATGCTGAAAGATTTCCTAACAGGATCGTGCAGACCCATTTGTTGCTGTTTGCCAGCAGGTCTGTGATGCAGGTAGTGTAATTGCGAGTTGTCATAATCGAGGGCATATGGAACACTTCCTCTAAACTCTTATTTCAAATTTTCATCCTGGAGGCAAGTTCAGATATTTTATAATTAATTCCAAGGTTTTTGCAATACTTGTAAATGCTAATAAATGCTAGTGATTAAGGTTATGGTCATTTTTTGTTTCTAAAGCTACCAAGTAAATAATGGTAGTCCGCGATGGTGGAATTCATTAGGCATGAAGAGCAGTGTCAATTTTATTTGCCTATGTTTTTGAAATATTTTCACATCTGTTACACATACTCACGCACATAAATCTTATCAGTAACATTAGTGTTGCAAATTTCACCAACTCGAGCTTTTTTTGCACTCATAAGCTTATTGTTAAATCATATTAGTAACTGTAGGCGAATTTGCTTCTAAAACATCTGCATCTGCATTGTGTTATACAGATTCCCTTTTTTTGAGGTAATTAGATATATGTGCTGGCATGAAGCACATCAGCCCCATTTTAAAACGGGCATATTAAAAATTAAATAGAAGCGGACAGTTCCTGTTTGGACAAAAGTATAAACAATTGCACATGAATTTCCTTTAAGCATATTACAGTGGAGTATAAATTCACATTGTAAATTATGCTTATCTAAACATTTACCAATTATTAGTACCACATTGTTAAATTCAACACAGAATAATGGTGTTAATAACGTAAGAGGTATTTCACATAAGAGTACCATAACCTTTGGAGTGCTTATTTTCATTTCAAGTAAAGCATTGCATTGTCACATAAATATCACTGCAGTATGGCATTGCATAATAATTAAAATGTACCTTTTAAACTACATACATAGGTATTATGTGTACACAAACCTTAAAACTGTTTAATATCAGTAACAATTCCACGCGAGTTTGTTACCTTACCATGGCATAAGTCTCTCAAACAGAATAGGTCAGATATTCAGGCCTTTAAACATATCAAATAAAATGTTTGTAGTTATATGGGAATGTAGAATTCAAGGTAATATCTTTGTAGCAAATGGGACACTGTTAACAGTGAAGAGTCAATTGATAAAATTATGAGTCAAAATGATATTAAAAGCCTTCACTTACATCAAGATGGTCAAAAGATGGACGATCATTTCAAGGTTATCAAGACCTCATCATCAGCGGTTGAAAGACGACTGAATCGCACTCCAAAAACCCAGGAAGTGTATACCCAAGTAGTCGACTAGTAGGACCTCAGGTGGTAGTTTGCGTAACTGCTGAAGGTGAACCTGAAGGCTGCTGTACTGACCTCTCTTGTTGTGTAATGGAACTTGAAGTAGTATGGGCTCCATATTGGTCTAATGTCTTCTGTGATTGAACCAGAAGGCGGGTGACGTCATCCAACAGCAGAATTTCAAAGTTTGAAACTTGTGAATTATTTGTAATAATGAATATTTTTACTTTCTCTACTACGTATAGTATGTAGGGGAAGTATTGCATTCCACCCAAAAATTCAATACCGAGATTTCACCGGAAATACATGTTTTGAGACCTCCTGAATCCAAAAAAGCATTTTTGGAAACATGTCCGTGTGTGTGTCTGTCTGTGTGTCTGTCTGTCTGTGTGTCTGTGAACAGCATAACTCAAAAACGAACAGTCGGATAAGCACCAAACTTGGTATTTAGGTTCAATATCTTCCAGAGATGCGACACGAAGGTTTTCAAGAAAATCCCCCCACTCCAGACTACCCTTTACATGGAAGATTTTTCGAAAATTTTAATTTTCTCAAAAATGGCTCTAACGATTTTGATGAAAATATCATATGTTTAAGATAACGTCATGAGAAATGAAATGTATATCTGGAATGTTCTGGGAATGTCCCCAAACGTATTCTTCATTGTGAACGACTTTTGCATAACTGGTAAACCATAAGAGATAGACAAAATTTTACTACACAAAAAATGTAGATCGCATTAAAATACACAACTTATGTCATATACATTTCTTTTGTTGAGTGAACCGTTTTCGAGATATTGCTTGTTATTTCCTTAAATTTTCCAATACTTATACTTTTTCTCAAATTCGTTATTCATTTTTTTATGTCTTGGACATGCAAAGAGAATGGAATGCGCCACATAGCAACCAGCGTTAAAATATTTGACTATCGCTTAAAAGCTACCATATTTCCCTTGCATCTACAAGAAAATTACCAATAAGATTGACATCTCGATATCTCGATTAACATGAAGCATATGGAGAATAGGCGTTTGTAAAAATAGATTGTACAAGAGTAGAGAAAGTCATGTGAGTGTAACACATCAGATTTTTTTAATGTCCTGTACATGCAAAGAGAATGGTATGCGCCACATAGCAACCAGCGTTAAAATATTTGACTATCGCTTAAGACCTACCATATTCCCCTTGCATCTACAAGAAAATTACCAATAAGATTGACATCTCGATATCTCGATTAACATGAAGCATATGGAGAATAAGCGTTTGTAAAAATAGTTTGTACAAGAGTAGAGAAAGTCTTGTGAGTGTAACGCATCAGATTTTTTCCCAAGCATCCAGCATTGATGAATTATGTATGGGTTTTAACAGTTCAATATCTTGATCAATTTCATGTTGTTTGTTCCAAAAATGGAGTGACACAGCTGATTTATCAGTTTGTTTTAGTTTTATATTTCTTTGATGTTCTTTTAGACGGATTAGGAGATTACATTTTGTTCTTCCAGTGTAAAACTCATCGCAATGATCACATTTTATTTTATAAATACCAGAAAGAGTTTTCTTATCTTTGATGTTGACATTTGGCTTATTTAACAAATTGTTGATACTCAATCTATTTTGTGGAGCTAACTTTATTCCTTATGTCTTCAAAATATTTTCAAATTTCTTGAATAATTTAGGGTGATAAGTCCATTTTTACTTTCTCTACTACGTATAGTAAGTAGGGGAAGTATTGTATTCCACCCAAAATTTCGATACCGAGATTTCACCGGAAATACATGTTTTGAGACCCCCTGAATCCAAAAAAAGCATTTTTGGAAACATGTCCGTGTGTGTGTCTGTGTGTCTGTCTGTCTGTGTGTCTGTGAACAGCATAACTCAGAAACGAACAGTCGGATAAACACCAAACTTGGTATTTAGGTTCAGTATCTTCCAAGGATGCGACACGAAGGTTTTCAAGAAAATCCCCCCACCCCAGAGTACCCTTTACATGGAAGATTTTTCGAAAATTTTAATTTTCTCAAAAATGGCTCTAACGATTTTGATTAAAATATCATATGTTTAAGATATTTTTATGACAAATAAAATGTATATCTTGAATTTCCTGGGAATGTCTCCAAAAGTATTCTTTATTGTGAACGACTTTTGCATAAGTGGTAAACCATAAGAGATAGACAAAATTTTACTACACAAAAAATGTAATCGCATTAAAATACACAATTTATGTCATATACATTTTTTTAGTTGAGTGAACCATTTTCGAGATATTGCTTGTTATTTCCTTAAATTTTCCAATACTTATACTTTTTCTCAAATTCGTTATTCAATTTTTTATGTCCTGGATATGCAAACAGAATAGTATGCACCACATAGCAACCAGCGCTTAAAAGATTTGACTATCGCTTATAACCTACCATGTTCCCCTTGCATCTACAAGAAAATTACCAATAAGATTGACATCTCGATATCTCGATTAACATGAAGCATATGGAAAATAGGCGTTTGTAAAAATAGGTTGTGCAAGAGTAGAGAAAGTCATGTGAGTGTAACACATCAGATTTTTTAAACACTGATGGCTGTTCTTTGATGTTGTTAAGAGTACTGATCTCTTGCAATTGTTTTTTATATTTATAATGTTTAACCATATTAATAAATTTGGGATCAAAGCCATTCTTTAAAGCTGTCTGTTGAATGTGTTTGAATTTTTTCCAATATTCTTGTTTAGACAATGGTAAATTAACAAGTCTATAAATCAGGCTATGAAAAACAGCATGTTGATGTTGTGCAGGATTACAAAAGTTATTCTTAATGTAATTGCCAACATGGGTAGGTTTTCTATATATACCATATTCTAACTGATTATTATTTCTTGATATTTTTATATCCAAGAAAGGAAGACAACTATTTTCTTCTGTTTCCATAGTAAACTTAGTAGAGATATCTTGATTATTCAACAGATCCAAAGCTGTGTCAATTTGTGACTTAGGAACAATGGCTAGTATGTCGTCCACATATCTGATCCAAAACTTGAATACGTGTGGGTAAGTGCTAGTAACTTTTGTCTCCAATGAACTCATGTATAAATCTGCTAATAAAGGAGATAACGGACTACCCATAGCCAAACCATGCGTCTGTTGATAAATTTCAGTGTCAAAAGTAAAAAAAGGTTTGATTTATGCAGATTTCTGTTAGAGTGATCATTTCTTTAACTATTTCTTCTTCAACATCATAAGTAGAAAGCCAGTTTTTAATTAACTCAGGTAGTTTTCTAGTAGGTACATTGGTAAAGAGTGAAGGAACATCAAAGGAAACTAAGGTGTCATCGCCAGATAGTGAAACTGTCTTAAATTTTGTAGTAACCTCTAAATCATTTTTTATGCTTAAGCTCTCAAATTTTGGCCAGGAATTACATTTTTCACAAGCCATTTTGCTAATAAATAATTAGGAGAACCTATAGGTCACATGCTATTGTTTGCTTTGTAGATTTTAGGTGAGCAATGTAATTTAGGCAATGTAGGGTTATTGACCTTGAGTAATTTTTTCTTGGGCACTGGGACCAGCAGACTGTTAGAGAGAGCTTTGTTGACATCTTTTACACTTTTATTAAGAGGATTTTTGTGTATTATTTTATAATCTTCTGAATCTTCTGAACTTATAAGATTGCTTATAATGCTGGGATTAACATGAGCTTTACTTAACGTGACATGAAGTTAAGAAATGCTGTAATGTAAAATAAAGGTGTAATTGGCATGCATTTAACTTCATGGGAATGACAATTGATAGTTCTTTTATTACTTCGAGCTAGTGCTTCACGCGATTGTTCTAATTATCATGTGACATCAAACTTGACATAACAGGAAGGAAAAGGTTGACATTGCCAAACTCTTAAGTTACGTCGCTTTAAGTCAGTCCTAAATATCATTTAATACAGTCTTAAACTGTTACCTTACATTAAATTCATCGTAATGCCGGCTTAAGTATCTGAAATGTACCGGTACGAGGACGCATAATAATAATTGCAGTTTGTGTTATAGAGCTGAATTCCTGTTCCAGTTTTGTTGTAAATGCTCTCCAGGCAGGTTAAAAAGGCATGTAAAAGATTCTTTCCTAAAACCGAAATGTTCATTGTCATATGGTTCTCGCATACCACTATAGCATTCCCGTTTTCTTCATCGAGATCATCAACCTAAGTAATCGCTGTTTTCTTCACAGAGATCATTGTAATCTAAGTAATACAAGAAAAAGTTAAAATTTCTTTCTCCAAATACAATATGGTTCAATTGATAGGTTAGTTACTCCATCCAGGTCACAAGAGTAAATTCTAACCTATATTTGTGCTCTATTTAATTCCGTAGTAACATACTACATGACGATGCTCTCCGACATTTACTTCTGCAGTAATTTAATCTGGGAGTATCTGAAAGGAGTAAAATGCTTCGGAAGTAGTTTACTCTCATACGGAAGTCGGAGTGTTGACTTGAATAGTAGTTTACTATGAAAGTACAGCTTACTCTAGGTTGGTGCATGCCGCCCTTAATGTATGGATTTTTTTATTAAATGTTACTTCTTAAGTAATTTACTTCAGCATGGTGCACATTGCCCTCAGAATATGAATAAACTACCAAATTAATTCTCTTGTTAAATCACATGTTCACATTGAACTTTCAGGCTTATAATGTCTTCTTTTTTTGAAAAATTCCAGAGCATTTGTAGGGATGCATATCATAATTCTTTTAAATGGAAGACAGAGCTGCTCTATGCATATTCTAGTATCTTGAAATTAGTGTTATTTGTAATGAAGCTTCCTCTATTTACAGTGTATTCTACAAAAGTCTCAGCAATTTCATTTTACTTTCTATAACATGTACCTTTAGAGAAAGTATTGTGTTCCACACAAAAATTAAATATTGGTATTTCACCAGAAATGTATGTTTTGAGGCCTCTGAATAAAAAAAAATTGGAAAAAGGTCCAAGTATGTATTTGTGAAAAGCATAATTAAAAAATAAGAAATCTGATAAATACCAAACTTGGTATTTAAGTTGTATCTTCCGAAGATGCCGTGCGGTTTTCAAGAAACTCCCTCCACCCCAAACTGCCATTTATATGGTGGATGTTTTGAAATTTTTAATTTTCTCAAAAATGGCTCTGTTTAATTTTGATTAAAATACCACATATGTAAGATATTTACAGAAAAATAAAATGTGTATCTTGAATTTTCTTGGAATAGTCTGTGAAGTCTTGTTGATATGACTTTTGTATAGTTGGTAAATGTTAAAAATATGGACAAAATCTTAGTACATAAAAAATGTTAGCAATGCAGCCATTAGCTCTCTTGCTCTTCAGTATTTTTCAGATATTCAGGGCTATTCTGTAACTTCGTTGTTAAGAAGGCAATTAAATTATTTGTTAAGCTTAAAGAACCACTCTTAACAAATGTGCTGCTATTTGGCATTCTGTAACTTGTTTGTTATCGTGATATTTGTTTCCTTGCGGTTTGTTAGCCCATTGGAGTGACTAGTCAAAAATTGTGTGCTCTGCGATAGCATTTTGTTTTCATACTGCCGCCAGTGCCAAAATACTGACTACCGAGTGCTTTTGTTACTTTTCCTTGCCAAGATAGAGACAAAGGTGCTGTGAAAACGTTACACAAAAAATATACATGTGGTTTTCCCATTGTTGTGACCCCCAAATAATTATATTTTTATGGGGAAACCTTGCTAAGCTGGTGAACAGCTGTGGCAATGGCCCTGTAAAATGGGTTTAATTTTAGGTTAGGAAAGACATACTAAAGAATCAGTAATGCAGCCTCTTTTCATGCAAGTTTCATTAACCCATATCAATCTGCAATTGTTGCATAATTTTATTAAAGATACCAGTTGTGATGCAGATTTTTCTGAAATTTTAATGCATACCATCAAACATACGTAGGTACTTATTCATGCACAAATTAAGATTTTATTTATTCTAGCTTCCTTTTTCACCAGAAATTACTGGAACATGTTTCAGAGACCATTACCTCCATTATCAGCCTGGATTCACTGCTTATTCCAGACGTGTCCTACCAGATAATGCCACCTACTAGTCACAAGAGGAAGCACGGCAGTGAATCCAGGCTGATGATGGAGACAATGGTCTCTGAAACATACGATTTGGTAATGTTCAGCTTTAGTTTAGATCTGTGGACATGTTCTTGCATCTTAATCTTTGAATGAAAATCATCATTGGTGTGTGGTAGTATCCATATTATTTTAGGTATTCCGTAGGTGGAAGGTCATGGTGAAAAGAAAGGCTAGTTTCACTTGTTGTGTTATCTGCAGAATATTATGGCTACAAGTATTCCATGTCAGATTATTTTTCATATGCAAATTTATTAAGTATAAATTATCATTTTGTAACCCAATCGCCTGCCTTTTGTTATGTTCTTCCTCTTCCATAGCATCAGTATAAATTCAGTTTTCTATGACTATGAGGAATTGGTAAATAGCTTTCTGCTAACCACTTCTTTAACAGATTCAAAATTATCTTAATATAATTCTGGAAAGGAAAACATATCGCTGTACTATCCTACAGCTCTCAAAAGTGCTTATTTCCTAATCTTAACCTAAAAATGAGGAAATATATTCATGAATCATGCAAATAAACACAAATTTATCCAATTTGAACCTAAAAATCTTAAATCAATAACTATTACTTTTTATCACGATATCAGATTACACAACATTTATTTTGCTACTAAAAGTTATGTTCGGAGCATCATTTACCAATGCTATCACACGGAACATTGCTTACTCAAGTGTAATCCGTAACATTTATATTTTATGCTAAAACAAATAAATATATGATAATTAAAATGCCAAACTTCTATCCTGCTTTTACAGCAGCATTAAAACGTCTTTGCAAATCTGTTGTGTAACAAATGCATTAGCAAGAGAGTTTCGGGGTTTGTTGAGTTCAACAACCAAATCTTTATTCTTAACAAAATTTTGTTGTGTTACAAACTTACAGAAAACAGTCTACTGCAGAATTACAAAATGCAGCGAACAGTGTGGAAGATGCTGAATACCTTCATCCTCTGCATGAGAGAATCTTAGGTGTTATTGTTGTGGCAATGTCTTTGTGTCCAAAAGTGTATCCCATACAGTGGCTCCTGCAATTTTGGTATGAATTAGAAATCACAGGGAGAAAGGTCCAGCAAGTAAGAGTGGATGCTCAAGTACTTTCCATCTCCACCAAATAAGATTCTAAACACACTCTCCTGTATGGGCTATTACATTGGCATGAAGGTTGATCGCATCTTGTAAACATTCAGGACATTTCTCCCTAATAGTCTGAGATAGGTGTCTATGTGCAAGTAGTAGAGTGCATTAATTGTTTGGCAGTGTGGAATGAATTTGGTTCACAATGTGACTCCTTAATGTCAAATGCTATTTATTTAAGGTGAGTGGAATTTTTAAACATCACTTAAGTTTGCTCACTTAACATGTTTCGGGAAACGGTTGTTCCCATCCTCAGAAGCTAATGCGACTGGCCCGTGTTGTTGGTGTTTCCGTTTTTTGGACTGGATACTGTGGTGGCATCTTGTTGTGGTGAAATGTACTTCCAGAGGGGACTTGGTGGCGGCAAATCAAAATTCATTAGATGCATGGGAGAAGATCACCATTCTCTAGTCAAACTAGCCAAATTTGCAGCTGAATTAGATGCATGGGAGAAGATCACCATTCTAAAACACAACACAAATCTAATGAATTTGGATTTGCCGCCACCAAATCCTCTCTGAAAGTACATTTCTCCACCACAAGATGCCACCACAGTATCCAGTCCAAAAAACGGAAACACCAACAACATGGGCCAGTCGGATTAGCTTCTGAGGATGGGTACAACCGTTTCCCGAAACATGTTTAGTGAGTAAACTTAAGTGATGTTAGTGTAACAATTCCGACTCACCTTAAATAAATTCAATAACACATCACTGTTTCTAGCTTCTTTTCAAATATCAATGTCAAATGCTATGTTATCTGACAGGGGAGTGATTTTGCCAAAATTTTTGTCTTCTTGGTGATCCTTGGTGTCAATTTTTCAGCTTTAGTGTACAGGACCTTAGCCACAATTCATTTATGGTCACTTATTCTCATCAGCATGTTTTCTCCTTTCTGTGACATCTTGCATAAACTTTGCGCAGGTGGAGGTCATCATCTAGAATTCTGTAGATGGTTCTTTCTTCAGTACCCGTATGAAGCTGTAGTTGACTATCTCCTGTTATTCTTCTTGCACTGGGGAATTAGAGCATGAGCAAAGTCTATACACATGGATACAAGTTGTCATGTTGCCAGTTGCTTCTCTTCCACACCCACATGCTGCTGCTCACCTCACAAGAATTCATTGTGATAGAGTATCATTTCCTACACACCTACAAGTTCAGTATGACATTCTCTTTCATTCCTTCCACAGAGAGCTGCTATTACTTTCTCTCTACTACATGTAGTAAGTAGGGGAAGTATTGCATTCCACCAAAAAAGTTGATACCGAGATTTCACAGGAAATGCATGTCTTGAGATTTCTTGAATACAAATGCTGTTTTTAGAAAAATCTCCACGTGTGTGTCTGTAAACGGTATAACTCAAAGTCGGATACTTGGCATTTAGGTTCAATATCTTCCAAAGATACGACGTGAAGATTTCCAACAAAATCCCTCTACCCCAAACTGCTCTTTACATGGAACATTTTTCGAAATTTTTAATATTCTAAAAAATGGTTATAACGATTTTGTTTAAAATACCATATATGAAAGCTATTTACATGACAAATAAGATGAATATCTTGAATTTTAGGGAATAGCCTATGAAGTCCTCTTCATTCGGAAGGGGATTTGTATAATCTTGTATAACTGGTAAACGATAAGCGATAGATGAAAACGTTCTACACAAAAACTGTAGATCATTTTAAAACACACAATTTATTTAAAATATTTTTTTTATGTGGCATAAGCCATTTCCGAGATATCCATTATTAAACGCTCGAATTGCTCATTTCTTGCTCATTCTCTAAAAGTGCTTCCAACATTCAGCTGTTTGTTGTGATTGTATGGAAACTATGGAATTTTAGGCCAGCATATAGCTTCCCATTCTTAAACAATGTAGTTATTTCTGTAAAGGTTTATTTGGATTAAAATGTAGTAGATAGAAAAATAAGCTTGAATAAGAGTAATGTGTATATCCCAAATAAACGATAGAGGGTAGTCAAGTGAATATCACAGATTTTTTTCCATAGGAACACTGTTCAAACCAGGTCACATTCATCTTTAATGACTGTTAGAGGTGCATAGACTTGTGTCCCTCAATTCAATGTCTTGGCAGTCACTGCCATTTAGTGGCATCATAATACTTGCTTGTGAGGGAGCTTCACTGTATATGTGCCAAATTTTCTTGACTGACCCACAATATTGTAGAAAAAAATCTTATGTGTTACATTCACATTTCTTCTCTACTCTCTATCGTCTATGAATGAGCATGCAAACTACTCTTATAAAAGCTTATTTTTCTATTGACTTCCTTAAAATTGAGATAAACCTTTGAAAAAATAGTACATTACACATCTTGTTATAGATACAAAGGCAATAGTGATAATGTATGTTTAAGAACTGGACGCTATATGCTGGCCTTAAAATTCCATGCTGTTTCCATGCAGTTGCAAGAAACAACTGCATATCGACAGGACTTGAAAAGGATGACAAAAGTATTGAGCAATTCGAACCATTAATAAATGGATATCTCATAAATGGTGTATGCAACAAAAAAAGGTTATTTGAAGTAAATTGTGTGTTTTAAAGAGGTGTACATTTTTTGTGTAGCACATTTTTGTCTATCGCTTAATGCTTACCAGTTAAAAAGGATTGTACAAAATTCCCTCCGAATGAACAGGACTTTACATGCTATTCCCAGAAAACTCAAGATATACATTTTGTTTGACATGTAAATATTTTTAATGTATGGTGTTTTGATTAAAATCCTATGTTTTGGAAAATCAAAAATTTTGAAAAATGTTCGAATGTAAAGAGTAGTTTGGGGTGGGGGATTTTCTTGAAAATATTTGTGTCTCATCTTTGGAAGGTACTGAGCCTTAATACCAACTTTTGTGTTTAACTGTTCATTTTTGAGTTAATGGTGTTCACATACACATGCGCATACGTGCGCGCTTTCGTGCGTGCGTGCGTATGTTTTTCTAAAAACAATTTGGAGGGGATTCAGAGGGCCTCAAAACGTGTATTTCCATTGAAATTTGTATCAAATTATGGGTGGATTGCAATATTAGGTACCTTCTCTACCTACTATGTGCGGTAGGGAAAGTAGACAGTGGTTGTCATGACTTTTACAGTAACCCTTGTAGCACACTACAGAGACGGTTCAGATTGACAGGAAATTAAGACAGGCTGACAAAATTGCTAATAATTTCTCATTCAGTAAAATAAGTTAAATCATTCATAATACAATATATACCAAATATAAATATTAACAAAGAAAATAACAATAATAATAAAAAAAATCGAATAGAACATAATGATAAATAGATCATAACTTAAGATAACTTGTTGTAGCTGTTGAATTGGTGATTGCATTAAGGGTGTTTCACAATATTCTGGGAAAGGAAATCAGAACAGAAACGATAACAGGAAGCAAAACAACACACAACATTTTAGCTCACAAACCCTAGTAACGAGAACAGGAATGCATCTTAATAGCAAAGCAGAAAGTCAATTTTGCACATTGGCATGTCTTTTGTTTGTGACTGACCAATGATAATTTTTCACCTGCTTCCAATTCAGCCAGCATAATGCAGATTAGCCAACATCAAAATTTGATTAAGTAAACTTTTTTGTAAATGCAGATCCATTACTATTTATGATTTCTCTAGTTGTACCAACCTTCAAACCTTTATTAATAGTATACCTTAAAGTAGTTTGTTGTTGTTTGTTAAGTTCTGCCCGTTTTTGCTGTTCTTTGTAGCTTTTACTATTGTTTTTAAGGCAATAGCCTGTTTTGAGTTGCATATAAACAAACTACAGATGGCACTTTCACTAAAAGAACCAATGCTCAACAGATCTGAAGGAGTCCAGATGCACATTTGCTAGAATTTCTTCCTAGCATGCAACTAGAGAGAGTTTTAGTGGCTGTTTTATTCATGACGGCCTTGAATAATTTCTACATTGAAGAGTGTAATATGCATAATATGGATCTAATATGCCATGCCAGAAAATGAGAATGAGAAATTTAAAACTTCACCAAGTTGCCTTCCTCATTTCTGGTACCAGGGAAGCTTCCTGTTAACTGAGTGCTACATTATAATACATGTATTTTAATTTTGTCATTCTCATTACTGTTCTCGGTTATTGTGAACAAGGCTTTACTCACACTGAAAAGGTGAAAGCATTAATATGAAAATGCAGGGGTCCTTGAAATACAGTGTTGGCTAATTACCCAAAATCTGTTGATCCACATATTTTGAACGTATAAGAACAACCATAACTATTAAATGTGGTGAAACATTATATGCTCTTGCAACTATACATTTTTAGGTTCCAAATTTTAAAGTAAAACTTTTCTTCAGTCAGTTAGTAGTTTTCATATTACCGCTCTGTGATTCCTTTAAAGAAAGTGCAGTCAAAATTTCTGTGTTTTGGACATCAATATAATTTTAATACAGTATAGTGTATAATTGTTTTACCTTCGTGTTGCTTACCTGTAGTAACTAGAAGTTTTGTGTGTGAGCGTGCACATGTGCATTTGAGCAGAGAAGCAGAATCAAATTGAAATATCAGATAAATACCAAACTTCATATTTCAGTTGCATCTTCCAAGGTTGTGAAAATCAAGAAAATCTCCCCCGTTCCAAATTATGTTTTCGTTGCATGGAAAGTTCATTACTTTGATTTTCTCAAAATTGGTTCTAAGGATTTTGATTAAGATAGCATGTTTAAAATATTTACATAATGAATAAAATGCACACCTTGAATTTCTGTGAATAACCTATGAAGTCCTCTTCATCCTAATGAATGATTTTTAATAGTTTAGTTCCATTTATATGTCGCCTTTAACTACACTGGTCTTATCGGCGGCCTTTCCTTTGGAACTTATTGCCTATTGGCAATGGTGTTAACTCATATTCTCTTGTTGTTGGGTTTCTTGCACTTTTTGGATTTTAATCATTAGATCACGCACACATTTATACTCTCATTCATACTTCCAGGCTCTGGGGAGGATAGAGAATAATCTTGGCTAGAGAAAAATTCCTACTACACCAGCTGGGAATCGAACCCGGGACCCCTCATACAGCAGGCAGGTGCTCTATCGACTGAGCTATGGGGCCAGTCTGAATGAATTTTGTTTGACTTGTAAATCATGAGATAGGCAAAAACTTATTACATAAAAAATGTAGATCTCAGTAAAACAATTTTCCTGCCTGTACTGCTGCATCTCTTTACTTTCTCACAGGAGGATCGTCATTTGGAAGACTGGGACTGCACTTTTGATTCTGGGTCATACTGGTATATCCAGCTTTCATCACTTTTGATGACATGCACTTGCTGGGAACTCCCATTGTTGAAACAATAAACCATTTCTTGATACTATTTCATCCTTGTCCTCTTTTGCTCAGATTGTTAGGGACATAGTGGTATTTGTGTAAGATTACAAAAGTCTGTGATGTAGGATGGACTCTTCACTCATAAGTCACTCAGACCAGGACTTCCACATGAGATATATTTTCCTCTGGGTTTCCTTGCATTTCTCATCTTTTAGGGCTGTTATACCTTGCCTGATCCCCGCAAACCACTCATAAACTATTGTATGTGAAAGAGCACAGTTTGAAAAAGCTTTCTCTAATCTTTTTAAGCATTCTTATTGATTGAGATTGCAGTTGCTATCATGAAAAATTATACCGAGAATAGTTTCTGTGATAAATGCGTTTTAGAATGGCTAATGGACAGTGCATAGCAACTATTAATGCTTAGCAGCACCTGTAATAATGGGTGTTGTGGGCAGTCTAATGTGATATCTACTAATAAAACCATTATCAATAGTAAACTTGTATCTGGTATAATTCCTTGCAATCTAGTAAATGAAATAGTGATGCTTGTATTTAACTATAAGAATGCATGATGCACACCTTGACACAGCACTAAAAGTATGACTAACAGAAAAAGTGAAAGTAGGAAAAATGTGGATGATTTGATGACCATTTACTTTACATTCCTGGTGTTCAGCTCCGTTAGATCCTTTTCAAACTCATCCGCTAGCTAGCAATCAGTCCAGATTTGTAAATTATGTATATACACATGCCTGCCTCTGATCTGGTTTTGTTTATCTGTTGCACCAGTTCTCTCTTCAGGGTTCTCCGGTCCATTGAAGATCTCTATTAATAAATATATTTGTCCCTTTTAATTTCTTAGATCTTTTTGGTACTTCATACACAAGTTGTGTAGCTACGAATCTAATCACTATAATTTTTATTCCTTTATTCTACCAACTTGGAAAGCCTCAGCAATTTTCCATCCATTCAGTGCCATCTCCAATCTCCTTTTAAAAATCTTTCTTACTTCCTGGATAGGTCATACTGTTCTTCTTTCTTCCACTCTCCTGATATTACCAAATTAAATTTCAGATGTTTTTCTTCCAAACTTTCTGCTCTTCCTTTGATGCCTTGGAATTCCTGTGTTCATATTTTGCATTTCAATTTTAATTTGTTGTTATTTCTCTCCATACATCATTAATTTTATTTCCCAGCCTTTCTCCCCTACTGTGGATATTGAATATTTTTCCCAAAACTGCATGATCACCATTGGGTCCAGGATTAGTCTCAACTCCTCCAATAATTAGCAGAATGCTGATCACATACGACTTACGGAAAATTTTCATCTCTCCATGCTGAACTTTTTTTTAAACAGATTCTACCTCAAGTTGCTAAACAAGCCCATTCTTCCTTAAAATGTCTGAATCTTAGTCTCTATTGCCTTCACTGCTAGCTAGCATCTCTAGAGGTATGGACACACAGCTCTAGTGCAGAAACCAGTTAACATATTCTGTTGTGAGGATTCTAGTCTGCAGAGACTAGAATGGCGTGTATGAGTCATTATAGAAATTACTATTTTGCCATAAAGTGTTCCCTTACTGCTGATGCAATGGGTTATTGCCTAATTGGAAAATATTAGTTTGCTGTCATTCCAGTTTTGCTGTTAATTTGTTCTTTTAGAAAAACAATACTTTTGTTGTTACATATTGTCCTTTCCCATTGACCCACCAGCCTCCATGCAACTTCTTCTCCTACCAACTCATTTTTGCACAGAACACTCCTATCATTCATGAGCCTAATTTATTTACGCTGCTTATTTCAGCATATGCATTACCTTTAAAATGTTTAACATTTTTTAAAGGCTACGCTTGCCTTAAACTTAATATCTTAACAGTTAAAGCGGTTATAATACCAGATGTTGACTCAGTAGAGAGCCTACCTGATGTGTTAAACAATATTAAGCCTAACATTCCATAAACTATTACTCAATTTTTTTCACTTGGTTTACACAATGAATTTATTGTTTTTATAGGATATATTTGATTGGGGCAATTAAAAGATAAAATGAACTCTTTTTTTTATTTTAATATTATAATAAGTTTCTGATAACAGATTTGTTGTTCACGTATGTTCCTTAATTATGTTTAATTATATTTATATGTTTCAAACTGCATAAATGTCTGGTATAATGAGGAAAAAATATTAAAATAACTAACATTTAAAAGCTAGATGTCCAACCTTAATGTAAAATGTCAATAAGAAAAAAATTTTACCTTTTGTTTATAACCATAGAAAAACAACTACTAAGAATAGTTGTTGATGAATTATCAAGGAGAAATAATGATATATAAGCAGTTTCAGGAAAGAAGCCATTAGTATTTCTCAGTATTTTGGATGGGTAGAAATCTTGAGTATTTAATCTTCAGCAAATGTATCATCATGACTTTAATAATGTATAATTAGTTGGCATGTTTTAAAACATACAACAAAATTAATTTCAGTTTATTATAATAAAAAATATCAATATTGAAATAAAAGGAACTTAAAATTAAAAAGGAGATAAATTTATTTTGAATTATCATATCAATTGTGATTGTTTGTTAAGGACATGTACATGGAATAGTATTACTATTATTGTGCCTGATGGCACATAAAGGCATTATATTATGCAGATCACAAACTGAAATGGTAGCTTCACAAGTGTTTAATACATATATTAGATCTTGAAGAGAGCCACAGGCAGTTTGTGTTTATTTTCTAAATAACAGTATATCACTGCAGAAATGGAATGGATTAATAGTGTTGTAATTTAATTTTGATTATTCATAAACACCAAACAGTAATGAAAATAAAATCTTATTTATATGTTTTGAAATAACTTAGTAATTTTTATTTTACAGCTGCACGATATGCACAAGAATTAGTATTTTTCATGAAAGACAAGCAACTTAACCCTTTCAAGAACATCATAGTTCCTATAGCACAGGTTTGTACTTATAATTCTTTTTCCTTAGGCATAAACATTTAAGAGGAGCAGCAATATTTTATGGGTCCAACTAACTAATAGGTATAAATGTAAGAACCAAATCATCCATGGCCGCAAAGAGATACAAATCATTTGGGAAACAGCTATATCATGCCACCATTGATAAGCATTATATCTGTTGGTGTTATTTCACTGCTTTGTTCTACAAAATGCAAAGCAATCTTAAAAAAAAGGTTTTGTGTTATTGATAGTGCCGTATTTTCAGTTAAGATTAGAAGATTCTTACGAGAGCTGTCACAGAAGTATCCAACTTGACATATATATAGCAGTTGTTGTTTCAAACAAATGACTATGGTAGAAAGTACCACCCTTATAAAGCTTAAGTTTGAAGTTTGACGATGCTACGTTGTTTAGTAATTGTTTGGCAGCCATTAATAGTGAACTCTCTCAGCGAATTTGTAAATAAACATGGATAAAACTGGCCATCATTATGTGATACAATGCTTTCATTTGAAAGGTCTTAATCCAACTAATATTATCTGAGCTAGATTCTACTCTGGGGGAGTCTGCTCCTTCGTTTACAATAGTAAAATATTGGGTGGCAAAGTTTAAGCGAACTGTACGAGCTGCCAATACGAATATCGCAGTGATTGACCAAATGAGGTGACCACACCAGAAATTGTGAAGAAAATCCACAAAATGGTATTGGATGACAGTCGACTGAAAGTGCGTGAGCTAGCAGACATCGTAGGCATTTCAAAAAGTGCAGTACATTACATACTAACTGAAAATTTAAATATGAGAAAGCTGTTGCAAGATGGGTGCCGCATTTACTCACAATGGAACAAAAGCAGCGTTGTGAGGATGTTTCTGTTGAGTGTTGGGTGATGTTTTGCTGCAATAAAGCCAAGTTTTTGTGTCGATTCATAACCATGGATGAAACATGGGTCCATCACTTCACACCTAAGATGAAGGAGCAGTCAAAACAGTGGATTGAAAGGGGAAACTCAGCTCCAAAGAAGGTGAAGACAGTTCCATCTGCAGGCAAAGTCATGGTGTCAGTTTTTTGGAATGCGCGTGAGATAATTTTCATTGATTATCTTCAAAAAGAAAGTTAGCAATCAATGGCGAGTATTATGCAAACTTATTGCAGCGTTTGAGTGATGAAATCAGGCAAAAACGGCCGCATTTAGGGAAAAAGAAAGTTCTATTTCAGCAAGACAATGCACCAGTTCACACATCTATTATTGCCATGGCCAAAATCATGAGTTCAAGTTTGAATTGCTTCCTCTTGCACCCTATTCGCTAGACTTAGCCCCCTCTGATTATTTTCTGTTTCCAAAGTTGAAGAAATGGCTTGCTGGTAAAGGATTTGCCAACAATGAAGAGGTGGAGTTTGCAGTTGATGGCTATTTTGCAGAATTTGACGGTTTTCACTATAAACACGGTATTGAAGCTATTGAATATCACTGGGAAAAGTGTATCGAGCTGAAAGGAGACTATGTAGAGAAATGTGTTTTTCTTCCCAAAATTAGTGTGTTTTCTTTGTTAGGTCGGATCCTTCTGGGACAGCCCTTGTACCTCTAATGCTTTGAATCCTTCACCCACTGTCCCTCTGTCATTTATGGCTTGAGTTTCTGTTAAGTCTCATTACAATATGCTTTCTTTTCATTGACATCTTAAACACACTGATGAACAACAGTAAAATAACAGTGGGCCTCCGCATTGAATGCATGTGAAAGTAGTTAACACCTGTTATAACTGTACAATATTTAGTGGAATGTGGGGTAGGGGATGATAAACTATATGCAATATCATGTACCTGCATTGGAATTTAGGGTTGGGACAAAAGAACATTGTCCATTGTCATAGCAACATTGCCAGTGCAAATTTAAGCATTTCTTACTTTCTTTTTTTTCCTCAAGCAGGTTTTTACTATGTTTATAATATATGTAAATAAATACTGCTTTTATGTATTTGCACAATTTATGTCACTTCAGCAAGTGAAAAATCACTGAAAAAATGTGGTCACATATTTGAGTGTGTTTTCGAGAATTGCAATAACCTCTCATGTTGTGTAAGAATCTATAAAATAAAAAGGAAATTCTTGGTGAAGCAGCTTTATCGTACAGACTTCAACGCATACAAATAATTAATTTATCTTAATTTACCTAATCATTGTTGTTACTTGAATTGTCACCATCTGTGCTGCTTCGACTGTCATCTTCTCAAATTATTTCATCTTCACTACCATCCAGAGCATTCTATATGCCTGTGTTTTTGTAACTCTTAACACATGGTCTCTAATAATGGTATCTGTATCATCCATTTGATGCGAATGTATTTGTGGGGGATCATCTTTAGATGGTCCTTAAAAGGCTTGTGTATAAAGACATCAAGAGGTTGGAGGATCAAACTTGCCCTCTTGGGATGGTGGCAAAATCTGTCTTAGGGATTTCAGTTGGTTCTTAACAAGTCCATCAAGTGACCCCTAAAAGTGTTGAAAACAAGTAGGGCTTTCTGCTCAGTAGCGCTCTAGGTCAGTGGCCCCGTACAATCTCCAGTGAGTCCTGATAGGTTTAGAAGGGATGGGCTGGATCACTTCTTTGCTCATCTTGTGTAAGTGTCCCTTGAGATAGTGTGTTTAGCATCCAACGAAGTTGGACACTGTTCATAGAAAGCAGTTCATGAATCCCGCCTTTAAACCAGGGATTGTTATTTTTAAGTATCTGTATCCTGCAATTGTCTTTCAGCACTCTACACACCAAAACCCTCCAAACACATCCATAGGATAATCTGAAAATGGATTCCAATCCGTTTGGTGGAGTAGCTGAACCTTTTTTTATCCAAATCATCTACCCTTTCTTTGTCATGAATTCCTGTATGTTCTGGCACCCGTAATTAAATTAATACAATAACAGCAATATAGGAAATTATTGATCTTGTAGATGATAAAATATTTCATAAAGTAGAGAAAGTACTTGTAATTGTCCAGTTCAATTTTCATCACAGTGGCACTGTGTTAAGTTCAACCAGTTTCATGAGGGACTCTTCAGCATTTCTAGACAAGTTTTAATATTGCTTGATCACAGTGATACTGTGTTACGTTCAGCCGGTTTCATGAGGGACTCTTCAGCATTTCTAGACAATTTTAATATTGCTTGATCACAGTGACACTGTGTTATGTTCAGCCAGTTTCATGAGGGACTCTTCAGCACTCCTAGACAAGTTTTAATATTACTTCATCACAATGACACTGTGTTATGTTCAGCCAGTTTCATGAGGGACTCTTCAGCACTCCTAGACAAGTTTTAATATTACTTTGTTCGCTTCAAGAACCTTCAAGGCTGTTTGAAAGTATAGTACTGTGCCTATTGATGTATAACCTTTACGTATACTTTCCCATGTGCTAGCCAAAATAGAATATACTTCTGCTTGAAAAACTGTGGCATATTGATTAAGACAGTCCCTTGCCACAGCCAAAGATTCCTGCATCTGTGCCTTGATTAGTCTTTAGTCCATCTGTGAATCACTTTGATGCATGACAGATCTTCTGACCAATCTCTTTTTGCCATTATTACACTCCCATGCAGTTCTGTATCAGAGTTGCTCTCATGTGAATGTCATTAGAAACTTTATTTTTGGTAGTTTTTCATTTAAAAATTACATATGGAGGAACCTTCCTGCTATTAGTAGTTATGCCTAACTTGACAGTACCTCTTAACTTTCTCAGCATCATTAGTACACATTATAACACTAGAAGCATCTTTCTCTTTATTGGTGGTGTTCTGGGCCATCACTCCATCTACTTTTGGATGTACAGTTCTAAGATAGTGGGTCAAGGCTTTAGTTTTGAACCTCCCTATAAACAAGTTCACAAGTCCATAACTTCAATGTCCTTGCTGTAAGTTCCTTGTTGAGCATGTAATCTAAATAATAATGAGGGCTTTTGCAAGAAATATCTAAAGTCACAAAGAAATAAATAAATGGATTCATTATTTTTATTTACATATGACATTGTAGATAATTCTCTTTTCCAGGCACCATTATTCATTTCATTCTTTATGGGATTAAGGGGCATGGCAAATGTTCCAGTCGATAGCATGAGGACAGGTGGGCTTTACTGGTTCACAGACTTAACAGTACCAGATCAGTATTATTTGATGCCTATCATTACCAGTGCAACATTATGGATTACAATTGAAGTTGGAGCTGATGCAGGAAAGCTCACACAGTCAAATATGCAGATGATGAAATATGTTTTACGAGCGCTGCCAGTTGTAATTTTACCTTTCACAGTAAACTTCCCAGGAGTGAGTACCAACATTTTACAAAAACATATTTTTATAAAAGAATTATAATTTTTTAATAATTTTTTCTTCACTAGAAGTTTGTAAGTACTTAAAATGTTTAAATGTTTCTTTCAACAGGCTATACTTGTTTACTGGTGTTCAACAAATTTTATATCTCTGATGCAAGTTGGTTTTCTGAGAATTCCTGCTGTGAGGGAGTATTTTAAAATAGAGAAAACGGTGACGTACAATCCTGATTCTCTTCCTGTGAAACCCAAGGGATTTGTCAAAGGACTTAAAGATTGTAAGTTTGTAGTTTAGAAACGAATTTACCTCGTCTAGGTGTATATTTTATGGTTTATCATAGGACAAAAGATTCAGCAATAAAACTGAATTTATTGGAGTTGGGTTGAAATAAACTACCAGTCTTTTCAAAGTAGAAAACCAATTTTTCTTTTTAGGGGGGGGATGGGTTAAAACACTTTCAGTTTTACATTTTATTGGTGTTTTTAATTTGTTATATTTACTTTTTCTTTTGTATTGTAGTGAACATAAGATCTCTCTTGTTTTTAAAAACATCAATGTTAAATCAATCATGGTAACGTCAGATGGCAGTACAGTGAAATCTCAAAATAACGTACCTCACTAAAGTGTATATTTCACTTTTATGTATAGATTTTAAATTCCCCGCTTATATCCCATACAATATAAAACAAAGAACTTTCATTTTTATGTATATGTTAATTACGAACATTTTAAAATTAGGTACACAATTTTTATTAAATACATTTTCTTTTGATAGTGTTATTTCATCTATTCTTGAATAAAAATGTCATTACTAGGGTTAGGAAGTTGAGGACAAATCCTTTTGTTATTTAGTGTCCGAAGACGAGACCCAGCAGAAAATATGTTCATTATGGGTCATTGTAAGCCAGAAAATGATGAGTTTTTGGCTTACGGGTCCTTTTTTTTTTTTTTTTTTTTTTTTTTTTTTTTTTTTTTTACCTTTAACAGCTTTTTTTTTTAACGTTACCTCTTTCAACTGCCCAGTAGAATGTAGTCTATCTCAGTTCCAATTTCTTTTAACAAATACATACTAGAGTTGTATGCAGAACCGTTAAGACTGGCAACAGCAGGTATTTTTTCCCTAACAGTATATTGAGAGGACTGTTTTCATGTCATTTGCCCCAGCAGAAGGGTGACTTGCTGCGAGAAACTAGTGCAACCTTGCTAAATATCCTATTATTTTTGACCAGTATCGTGACAATTACCTCAAGCAGGGAGTGGGATGGGTTGGTTGTATTCATATCTTATGTTTGACTGCAATTTTTCTGTTTGTGGAAGAAATCCAGACCGTAAACATGCCTAAATCTAAGCTTAGTAAAACTTCTTTTTTGAGACAGCTTGCATCTGAGTTTGGAGCGGAGGAATTTTCCTCTGATGGAAGTATTCTTTTCTGCAAATATTGCAAAGTAAAAGTTAGTGCAGAAAAGCGGTTCCATGTCCAACAGCATATTGGGCATGAGAAACATGCGAGAGCAGCCTACTGGGTTCGGACAAACGAAAATAGCAACTTCTGTTAGGGCAAAGTGGTAGTGAATGTTCTAAGTTGTCTCCGTTTTACAAAGACATTTGCAGTGCCTTAGTTAGCATGAATGTTCCATTAGCAAAGATGCGCAATGAATCTTTCAAAACATTTTAGAACGGTATACTAATCGGAACATTCCTGATGAGTCTACCCTTCGAAAGGAGCATGTGCACCGCTGCTATGAAGACACGATTGAAAAAGTCCGCTACTATGTTGCAGATAAGTCAATATTTGTGTCTATTGACAAAACAAGTGAAGTGGGTTGCTCCATTGCAAATGTGATTGTTGGTACGTTAGAGAAGGACAAGCCTTGGAAAATATTTCTCCTCGCAATGGAAATCCTGGAGTGAGTGAATCACCAAACTATTTGCTAGCTGTTTGACTAAAGCCTCTTTCTCTTGTGGCCACAGGGAATACAACATGACAATGTTCTGCTTCTTCTCACTGATGCAGCACTAATTATAGTAAAGACAGGAAAGGCAATTAAAGCATTTTATTCAAAGTTGGTTCATATAACCTGCCTTGTGTATGCTTTGCATCAAGTGAGCAAAGAAGTGTAAACAATTTTTCCAGATGTTGACAAATTTGTGTCCAGTGTTAAGAAAGTGTTCTTAAAATCTCCATCTAGAATGCAACATTTTTGCAAGAATGCCCCTGGCATACCTCTACCTCCAGAACCAGTGCTGACACGGTGGTGTACTTGGTTAAACACTTGCCTGTATTATTGCACTCATTTTGATGTGATTAAATCTGTGACTGAAGCTTGGATAAGGAAGATGCTGCTTCCATTGCCATGTCACAAGATCTAATGGCTAAACCTCAGCTGAAGGGCAGCCTGGCATACATTAACAGCAATTTTGCTCATTTAGTGACAGCCATAGACTACCTTGAAAAACATAATGAAACCATTCATTCAGTACTCTCAAAGGTGAATGATGTACAGCAACAATTGGAGCAATGCGAAGGTGAAACTGGAAAAGCCATCAGCCAGAAGATGAAACTAGTGCTTGAAAACAAACTGGGGATATGAAACCATGCGCAAGATAAGTGAAGTATTGAAAGGAGAAAATTGCAATGTGAGCATTTTTGAAAAGGAATTTTCTCCATGAGATCTCACTTCAAATATGCACCAATGACTTCTGTTGATGTAGAGAGAAGTTTCTCAATGTTTTGCAATGTCTGTCAGAAAACCAACGATCCTTTACATCTAAGAACCTGGAGATGTACTGCAATGTCAGCTGAGGCAAGGTTTCTGAAATTCCAATTTCTGTAACCCTGTGTGGTTAAGGCAAATATGATTCTAGTTATACTTATTTCAATTTCTTTCTCCAGTATGTTCATTGTGGGCTTGCTGAATTCAGAAGAAACATTTCTTTCATGTAGTTTTTTTTTTCACTCTGTATATAGTTTTGTATTTTTGAAACATATTCATTAAATATATTATTGAAACTGAAATTTGAATTAATTTGAATCGTCTCATGTAGTTTTTTTTCATACTGTATATAATTTTGTATTTTTGAAACTTTATATTTGTTAAATATAATTAAAACTGAAATAATGACGTTGATATTGTAATGAAAAGAAGCTAGAAACAGGATGTGTATTGAATTTATTTAAAGGTGAGTCGGAATTGTTACACTAACATCACTTAAGTTTACTCACTTAACATGTTTCGGGAAACCGTTGTTCCCATCCTCAGAAGGTTAATTCAGTCGAATTAACCTTCTGAGGATGGGAACAACGGTTTCCCGAAACATGTTAAGTGAGTAAACTTAAGTGATGTTAGTGTAACAATTCCGACTCACCTTTAAATAAACTGAAATAATGAGTTAATTTGCATGGTTCTTTCATGTAGTTTTTTTCACATTCTATAAAATTTTGTATTTTTGAAGTATTATATCCATTAAATATATAATTGAAACGGAAATTATGAAATAATCTGGATCATCTTTATATGTCCTTTTTTCCTGTCGTTAGGTCCATTTTAGGATATTTTTAGGTCTATTTAAGGCAATTTATAGGTCAACTTCTGAACCCTAGTCATTACATACGGTGTATTAGTAGATTTTTGTTTCAATTTCAAACTCTTGTCCGGGAATGGACTGTGCAGTATCTGCCGCTTTAAGTTCTTTGTTCTCCGAGCAAATCTATTAGGAGTACCAACAAATGCATAGCCACTTTCTAAGGCTGGCAACCTGATATTTTTGCACAGTGATACAATATTGGTTAAACCATAAGCCTCCTTTATAAAGAAGGCTGTGGTTAAACACAAATATACTTCTGTTTCCGATTTCATTTGAATCGAAGGTTTCATTTTCACACAGTTTTCATTGTTAAACACAGGAGGATAAGTCTGCGCCTTGCATTTTTGTTGGTTTTTAAAAAGTTGTTGTATCTTGCACTTTTGTTGAGGAAGATAGTTATTCCAGTTTGTGTTTTTTATTTTTGTTGATTAAAGTGTTGTTAAAT
Source organism: Deroplatys truncata (assembly GCA_030765065.1). NCBI lineage: Eukaryota > Metazoa > Arthropoda > Insecta > Mantodea > Mantidae > Deroplatys > Deroplatys truncata. Next base: position 79,956,158 of record CM060988.1, read on the forward strand.
TTTGCATTTGTTGGCGAAAGAGTTGTTTGTTAACTTTGACAACATAATGGAGGAAATGAAAAGGATGCCGTATGAATAGAACAGAAAGTTGAGCTGATAAAGAAGGTTAATTTTAATTTATTGTACAATTTGTTCTACAGTTTGATTTACAATATATACAGTGTATATTAATATATCACTGTACCCCTACATCTTAGGTACAATTTGTTTGATGCTTGTTTTGCTATTGAGCCACTTAGATTGCTTGGCTCCCAGGCCTTATCGCTCACTGAGCGGCCCTTGCCTCTCTTACTTTTCTAGATCATTTTTGCTTTACCTTCCGTAAAAATTCTCCCATGCCCTTGATTTTCTTTTCTTCTTTCCCTGTCAACATCTTTATAGCTACTATTTTTCTATCAATATTTTCTCATTTCTTCTCCCACACTTTTTCCCTCCAGCTCCTTATTTTCGTACATTCTGTCATTTAGTGTTCTGTACTTTCTGCTCCTCCACACAACTCGCATATCCCTCTTAAATACATTGATCCCGTTGTCATCCATGCTAAACCTTCCCTTTCTTGTCTATTACAGCAATCAATGTACCTCTCTCTTCCCCACTCCTTCTTTATCAATTTATAAAAGTTTAATGATTTTTTATCTTCAAGGCTTCCCCATATCTCTCGTCGTTCTGTATCCTCCACTGTTTCTTACTACTTTCCAAAAGCCATTTGCATTTCTTTCCTCCAATCCCCATATATCCCCCATTCCAATTGACTCTATTATTTTTTTGGTTTCTTTCCACCAGCTGTTTTTGTTTCTTAGAACCTTTTGCTGAGTCAGGCATATCTTTAAGATTTCACCTTCCTCCATTTTCATACATCTAAACCAAAATTTTAAGATTCTTTCTACTATTATACCTAACATTTTATACATTTGGTCAATTTTTTTAGTTCTCCCCCCATATTTCCACCGCATAGAGCATTTTTGATTCTACCAATGCCTCGTACATTCTCTCTAACCATTTTGTCGACATCTCTAATTTATATGTGCATATTCTTATTCCTGTCATAGCTGCCTTCCCTTTAGCTAACATCTTCCTGCCATGTGCTCCCCTTTCCCCACTATCACTCAACCTTACTCCTAAATAGTCGCATTCTTTGACTACCTCTAGTTCTTGACCACCTAGAAACCATTTTTCTTCCTTCCTCAGTTTATTTCCCTTTTTTAAACACTATCGCTTTGGATTTATTTATATTTACCTTAATTCCCTATTTTTCACAAAATTCTTGAATTTCATTTATTACTTTTTGTAACCCTATTATCGATATGGCACCTATCATAAGGTTGTCTGCATATAATAAACCTGGAATCTCCTTATCCCTTATTACTGGACAATGGTGATTTCTTATTTTTACTCCTAATATATTATCTATGAATAGGTTAAATAATATTGGACTCGGCTAACATCCCTGTCTTAATCATATGAGGTGTGATCAAAAAGTTTCCAGAATGGCTTCACAACAATGCTGACGCTGAGATTGCTTAAATTCTTACCCAGACTGTACATGCAGTGTTCCTTCCCGATAAAAATGAGAGGTCGCGTGACTTCCTGTGACCATGCAGTGACAAGGTAGATGCTCTTAAGTGAACACATGTTTTGCATGATGCTGCGATTTTTCCGCATAGCAAAAATGTCAGATTACGAAGAACAAAGAACGAACATCAAATTTTATTTTAAACTTGGTAAAACCGCAACAGAAGCCTATGAAATGTTAAGAACAGCTTATGGGAAGGAAGTTATGGGCAAAACTCAAGCATTTGAGTGGTTTTCAAAATTTAAAAGTGGTGTGACATCAGTTAAAGATGCAGATTGTTCGGGGCGACCCTGTTCCGGCAAAACTGATGAAAATATCAATCAGGTGGGAAATGGTCTTAAATGATAGGCACATTACAATAAGAGAACTTTCTGACTCATTAGGACTCTCCTTTGGAAACGTTCAAAGCATTTTGAAAGACAGTTTGGACATGAGAAGAATTGCCGCCAAGTTCGTGCTTCACCTGCTTTCAAATGACCAAAAGGAAAGCCGTGTGATTGCCTGCACAGATCTTAAAGAACAGCTACAAAATGACTCACAGTTTATGGAGAAAATTATTACTGGTGATGAAACATGGATTTATGGGTACGATCCAGAAACAAAGCAACAATCTTCACAATGGAAGAGTCCTTCATCTCCATGCCCGAAAAAGGCCAGACAAGTTTGATCCAAAGTGAAGTCAATGATTGTGTTTTTTGACATTAAAGGCATTGTACATAAGGAATTTGTGCCACAGGGTCAAACAGTGAATCAAGTGCTATACAAACAAGTGCTGCAAAGATTAAGGGAGAATGTGCGATGCAAACGGCCGGAGAAATGGAGGAGTGGTGACTGATTCCTGCATCTTAATCTTCTGTGATAAAAAGTTAAAAAAAATGATACAAAAAAAAAGATTTCTGAGATAATAAATAATGAATTAACTTTAATTACAAATTAATTTCCATAAAATCTAATCAATTAATTTCTAATATGGCAGAATTATTTTAATTCATTTGATTTATTACAATGTTAAGATATATTATGTGTTTATTATTTTTAATTCCCAATGGCTGATATAGCTCAGATTATTCCGCAATTCCCAAAAGCTTCTTTTTTTCCTCTTTCATGAGAAATAACATGTGAAATTATACCCCTGCGCACAAAACCCTTTCTGTTCGCCAATTATTTTGATAAAAATATGATGAATACTGTTCCCCATTCTGCCTATTCTCCAGCTTTGGCACCAGCGGACTTTTTTCTTTTCCCGCGACTTAAAATGTGGCTCTGAGGATATTGATGTCATCCACTGCGAATTGCAGAAGGCTCTGAACATGTTGAAAGAAGAGGACTTCCAGAGGTGCTTCCATCAGTGGCAGAAGCGCTGGGACAAGTGTATCAACTCCCAAGGAGACTACTTCGAGGGTGACAGTGCAGATTAGACAAAACAAACTTTTGTGTAGTATTTATGACATCATTCCGAAAACTTTTTGATCATACCTCGTATTTGTTGTTGAATCGTCTCTGTGATACTGCTTTTTTTCACTGCATATACAGAACTTTACATCTTTATATGTTTTCTTGATTTCTCTTATAAACTAGTTAATAACTCCCTTTTCCCTTAGGATAAAGTAGGTAGAAAATGCAGCAGATCGAAGTAGCATGTGTGCACAATATCAAACCCACCACTTTCTCGACAATACTTTCTGAAAAAGAGAAAATACTTCAGGCATACGAAAGGTCATTGTTCTGTCACAACAGAAAGAAGATTCATGTTGGCGATTTCCATGAAGTGGAAGCTGCAGTGGACATGTTCAAAGATGTGAGGGCCAAAGGTGTAACAATTTCTGGACCGATGCTCCAAGCAAAAGCAGAGGTGGTTCAAATCCCGGCTATGGCATTGAATTTTTCAGTCATCTGATTCTACCTTTCCAACCCTGTCCAACACACGGCTTGTGTGAAAGAACAATTAATTCCAAAAGCAGAGGAGTTTGCAATGTTGTTGGATGTCAAAGACTTCCAAGCAAGTACTGGTTGGCTTTTTTGTTTTCTGGAGAGGTATGGCGTTTCTTGGAAAATCATCAGTGGAGAAGCAAGAAATGTTGACGTAGAAGCTGCTCGGGAATGGAAAGAAACATATTTAAAGGATGCCATTGTAAATTACAAGCCAGAAGATATTTTCAGATGAAACGCATTTTTCTATAAGAGAGCTGTACTGTGGTAAGCAGTCAAACAGAAACTGACAGCATTATTCTGTTACAATGCCACAGGTAAAAGGTACTCCTATATACTTGTAAATCTGAGAACAATTATTAAAGACAGTCATCAAAATACACTTGCTGACGTGATATAATTTCTCAACTTCACTTCTTTCACATACCACACCCTATAAGAGATATTGTTCGACCACACATACTAGCTAGCTGGAACTTTCTTTGTAGTAATGATATAAAATATACATGTCATAACCTTTATTAGAATCACTTAAGTTCTGTTTATCATTGGTATAAACAGTGGCACTCAACAGTAACTAAAGTGACATTTAATAATTACACAGGCTTGAACTGGTGAAAACTGTTCTTCACATAAAGTGGACTGCAGGTTAGAAAATATCAGGCTTGAATACCTACCTGCTAACTGCACATCACTGTTACAGTTACTAGACCAAGGAATCATCCAGAATGTCAAAGTGCACTTCTGCAAACATCTGGTACGTGTGCTTATCAACATAAAACTTAAGGGGCCTAACAACATCAGTATTCTGCAGGGTATCCAGATGATAGCAACTACAATTGTGAATGGTTGGGGAAAAGCTGGCATTCTGAATTTTCAACCAGTTACAGTACTAGATGACATTGAAGTCTTGTGCAAGTTGTGGGAAGAAGTTGAAAAGGAACTGGATCTTTGGAACCATCTTTGTTACCTTTGAAGAGTGTGCTGCTATGGAAGCTAAGGCAGAGACAGCATATCACCTTACAGAGAAGGAAATAGTGGAGTCTTTGACTGGCAGCCCTTCAAGACGGCAGTGATGACAATGCAGAGGAAAAAGTTAAAACTGCAGCTGAAAGTGTCTCTTCCATTGATGCAGTGAAGCATATACGGCAGTTAAGGTGATTTGTTGAGAAAACTGATAAGGTGCCAGAAAATGTTCTGAAGTCGCTTAGTGAGCTTGAAAGTTTGTGGAAGAGAACTTGTTGAAAAAGTGAAAACAAACCAAAATCACTGACTTCAAGACCTGTGTATAAAATGGAAGAGACATCTGATTTGGTGATGTATTTTGTGTAAATATATGGATTGTATGTATGTATGTATGTATGTATGTGTGTGCGCGCACGTGCGAGAACTTCAATAGGGCTGTAGTGATAGAATTAAAGGTATGTAACTCTGCATTTTTGGAAACATGTCCGTGTGTGTGTCTGTGAACAGCATAACTCAGAAACGAACCGTCGGATAAACACCAAACTTGGTATTTAGGTTCAGTATCTTCCAGAGATGCGACACAAAGGTTTTCAAGAAAATCCCCCCACCGCAGATTACCCTTTACATGGAAGATTTTTCGAAAATTTTAATTTTCTCAAAAATGCCTCTAACAATTTTGATTAAAATATCATATGTTTAAGATATTTTCATGAAAAATAAAATGTGTATCTTGAATTTTCTGGGAATGTCTCCAAAAGTATTCTTCATTGTGAACGACTTTTGCATAACTGGTAAACCATAAGAGATGGACAAAATTTTACTACACAAAAAATGTAGATTGCGTTAAAATACACAATTTATGTCATATACATTTTTTTTTGTTTAGTGAACCATTTTCGAGATATGGTTTGTTATTCCCTTAAATTTTTCAATACTTATTTTCTCAAATGGGAATTCGTTATTCATTTTTTTGTCTTGGATATGCAAAGAGTATTAATCTGTGGCAAAGGGAATGGTGCTGCACCTAGCAACCAGCTATTAAGAGATATGTATGTGCTTAAAGGCTACTGTATTTCTATATTGCCCTTGTAAATATATATTCCCCTTACATCTGCAAGAAAATTAGCAATGAGTCCGCAAATGTTTATCTCGATTAAGATGAAGTAGACAGAGAATAAGCGTTTGTAAAAATATTTTGTACAAGAGTAGAGAAAGTCATGTGAGTTTAACACATCAGATTTTTTTATTTGTTAAATCCCTTTTTCAGTATAACATATTTTTCAGAATAAAGTATAAATCTTATGATTTTTAAAAGTACTTTATATTGAGATTTCATTGTTTCTTGAATGAGCCTTAATAGATGAAGTTAGTCACTCTGAGGTTGGGGTGTATGAATGCATTAGAAAATTGGCTAAAGGAGATTATATGCATTTTTCGGTAAAACATTCAATGGAAACAAGTAAAATTAAAATGGGTACTTTATTTTCCAATTTATAGGTTTACAATAAATATAAATTTATAGTTTATTTACTTGTAATGAAAGATACTAAAAATATCCCATCTTACTTTTATTTGAACCTGCATTAAAATAAAAGAGCAACATTATGATGAAGTATTAGTCATGCTTTCTGCAGAGTGTGTTATACAACTGTATGGATTGAGTGCTAGATAACAGCAGTGCATGGTAGCAAGCTCTTAATCCTCGCATTTAAAGAAAACAAAAATTGTAAATTGGGTAAAGTTAGACATTTGGGAAGACGTTTAGGATAAAAAAAATGCAGATCAGTTGTGCCAGTTGCTCTTCTTTTGTATATTTCAATAAGCTTGTTTTAATTAACCTGTATTTTGATTAGGATGCCACAAAAAATACACATGCTTAAGTAAGAGCTCAAAGATTAAATGGTGTTAACATTTTTTATTCATCTCTGCATGTAGAATCACCTAAGAGGACATCTACAAAGGTTGTTTTAAAAGTTCTCGGCATGAGAAAGAAAACACAGAATTGTTAATTCAAATTTGTTTAATTTTTCAACATAATCACCGTTCAACTCTGTGCACTTGGACCAACATTTTTAGCATTTTTATACTTATGTTATAAAACGATTTGTTCAACTCTGCAAAATAAGAATTTGTATGACATATAATCTAACAGAGTGGAATGACTCAGTAATGTCTGTGACCTGCACAGACTGAAGGTTTTTTCACGGTTTCCTTGGTCACTAGGTGAATGCTGGGTTGGATAATTTGATCTGTGAATTTTCCTATCATCCCTTTCATCACTATATTTCATTTCCTACTTCCTCATTGTCATACCAGGCATTGGGCTGATCACCCATCCTAGATATGCAGTGATCCAGAGTTTGCTTGCTCCTTGGCAGGTTACGACCCAAGGCATTGGCTTGTAAGTCTTTAGGGGTGTAACATATACAAAGAGGAGGGTATCCATTAAATAAGATGATGATGACATGATCTTCGCATCTGAGGTAAATCTCTGTTTAACAAGTCATTTCTTCAAATTTGAGAAGAGGCAAAAGTCACTGGGAGCCAAATCTCTAATATGGTGCACATGGTTGCAGTTCAAAGTACGAGTCATGCAATTTTGTGATTGCAATTGAAATGTGCGCTGGTGTATTGCCCTTGTGGAAAAGAATTTTCTTCTTTAATAAATTTGGACATTTGATCCTCGGTAGTATCTTCAACTGCTCCAGCAAAGCTACATACTAGTACTTTCTGTTAATGGTTTTGCCCTTTTACAGATTCTTTACCAACACCACTCTCCAAGTATCCCAGAAAACAGTGACCATCACTGTTTCTGATAAAGACCTTGGCCTTCTTTGCAGTGCTTTCACCCTCTTGCTCCATTATTTGAATTGCTGCTTCATCTCTGGCATGTGGTGGTGTTTCATGAACAGTGATTTAACATTGCACTCATGTGATGTATTCATTCAGATGTGCTTTGATCGGTGGTTAATCAACAAGGCATGCTGTGAGCTTTCTTATTTTCAAGTTCCAGACACAATCTTATGAGATCTTGGCAATGTCATCAAGCTCGTGCACCTTGATTTGTCTTGTCATTTAACACAACATTGTTAAACCAAAGAAATGAAAACACACATTGTGCTATCTAAAGGATTGTTTTAATCCTGCTACTGTCAGCAACATCGCAGTCAGGCCGAGAACTTTACGAGCTATCCTTGTATGTTCCTTCCACAGATGTGTGTGTGCGTGCGAGAGAGAGAGAGTGTGTGTGTGTGTGTGTGTGTGTGTGTGTGTGTGTGGGGTAGTTCAGCTTAAACAATACTGGCTAAGCTCTAGCAATATTAGGGTTTGTAACTATACATTTTACAGTATGTTTGCTTTACACATTGGAATCTTCTTAAATGCTGGTTCACAATACCCGAGAATGGTAACCAAAACAGAAAAGAATGGGTAGCAATGCAACATACAAAATTTTGGTTCACAATAGCCGGTAAGGAGAATAGGAATGCATATCATGGTCATATTGATCACAAAGTACAAAGTCAATTTTACAATGTGGGATTCATTTGTTTTTAACTGACCAATGATATGTTTTCATCTGCTTCCAATTCAGCCAACATAATGCAGGTTGGCCAACATCAAAATTCGATAGAGTAAACATTATTTAACTGCAGATCCATTACATTTCAGATTCCTTTAGTCATACCATGCTTTCATTCCTTTATTTAATGGCATACATTAAAGTCGTTTATTGTTTTTTTTTGTTATTTGTAGTTTTTGAGGTAATAGTTTTGAATTGCATGTAAACAAACTTCTTCTTTCACTAGAACTGCTCAGTGGATCTGAGGTTAGGACGAATATATGCTAGAATTTCTTCCAGTTTCATGTTTCCACCTGCAACTGGAGAGAGCACTAGTGGCTGTTTCATGTCATGGCCACCTAGAACAATCTTTACAGTGAAGTCTAATATACACAATATAGATCTAATATGCTGTGCCTGAGAACAAGAAAGTTAAAACTTAGCCAAGTCTTCTTTCCTGTTCCCGGAGCCTGGGAAGCTTCCCGTCAATTGTGAATTAAGATACGTGAATTTCAACTTTGTTGTCATTCTCGTTACTGTTATCAGTTGTTGTGAACCAGTCTAAAGAGTTCAGAAAGTTTTCAGTTTACTTAAATATTTTTGCAGCATGGACAAACATGAAAATCTCCAGGGAACTGGAAGATAGACAAAGATTGGATGAACTGCAGTTTAATAGAGCAGGCAAAGGTCCAATTCAGAAGACTTATAAGTATGATCCAACAAAGATTCAACCATCAAGTTCGGCAAAAGAAACTATAGCAGCAAAAAAGAGGGATACTTAGGGTATGCAATTTGTAAGAATGTATTACGATAATGTAGCAAACCCTTTTCTGCAAACTTGAAATATATAGCTACAGTAGATTGGGAAAGATTAATTTTCGTGTATTCCAAAAGTTGTGATGTGAAAAATGAATCTGTGTATAATATGTAATGATCTTTAGTGTTGAATAAAATATTTAAACATTTTAAAAGTTTTCAGTGTTATAGCAGTGGGGGTCCCATTCATCCTCAAAAAATTGCAGGTTTTCAAAGAATTTGTTTGGTGATGCATTTTATTTTATATGCTCTCAATTGTAATTCATAATAAATAAGAAACCCATATTTGGTCTATGCATATAAAGAAAAAGATAATTGATTTTTGGGTATTGTAAACCTACTTGTAGCTGACATTTGATTTTAGTATGTCATAAAATTAGATATTTTCATGTTAAGTAGTGAAAGTAAAATGAAGGCTGCAGCAGATTTTCACCATTTTCTTCAAACCATTGAATAAAGAAACTTAAATATTTGTTTACATAATGGAAACCTTTATGAGTCAGTGAAGAAAATAAAGTTAAATGTTTTTTTATTGTTTTATGGTGAATTGAAACACTCATGCCAGAACTACTGTTACAATTTAATATAAACTGTATCCTTTTCCATAATTTTATCATTCCTGTTGCATAAATTTAATTTTCTAAGATATGGCTTAAGTAATAATAAGCACTATTTTGTTACGTACCTTATAGTAGAATATATGTGTAGATTACTTATTTTCTGCTCATCCAACCCTTCCTTGTTTTTATGATAAACATTCCAGTGCAGCTTCTTTTACTTCAGCTTTATTATCCACAGCAGAACACATTTTTACATTATCAGCTAGTAGTAGTTCAAAGAATCATAATGAAATAGTGAGTCTCCTATACAGTTAAGAATAGTTGCAGAACATTAAAGTATTAAATAAATTACTGTAATAACTAATTTATAAATAATCAATGTCTCTCTAAAAATGCTCATGGCTTAAATTTGGAAGTTGTTTTCTCATCCATGGCATTGAATTTTTACATTCTCTACCATTTACCTGCAATAGGTAGAGGAAATGTATTCCATGCAAAAACATTATACAATACGACCTCATTTTAACAAAAAGCCATAAGAGCAATACTACTTAAATCCACATTTTATGAAAATTTTAAAGGCTGCTTTTAAGGAACTTCTTTTGTGTGAATGCACTCCCTAACTAATGAAAGTTATGGTTGTGGTAGTGCAATTTTACTTCTGCCACAGCTTGCATCCAGTAATGCGGCATCAGACATACGCAGTACTTCAACTTTCTTCAGCTTTTGCATGACTTGTAATCGGCGCAACAGTTCTAGACACGTGAAAATCTTAATGAGAGCTATGAAGCGAGTTGCTTACCAGATCAGGTGGTGACTGGTTGTCTGCATGCTGCAGGAGTGTGTGGGACATTGTCAAATATCCACACCGGTTATGCACTGCGTTGCGCTGATAAACTTAGTTATATACAGTATATTAAAATCCACACTGTAAAAAGCGCTTAATATAAAAAATGCTGTCAAACATTGCCTCCAATTCTTCCACATCTAACAACCCTTCCTCTTCTGCGGAATCACTCACATTATTGCCGTCATCACTGCTGTCACTACTTTCTGCACCATTATCCTGGATGAGAATTATTTCTATTTGATTTTCTGCAATTCCATATTTTTCGGAATAATGATTCTTAATTTATTCAGCATGTCGCCATACATTTTCCCATTCTGGCCTTCCAATTTCAGCAAATTGCTGGCGTTATAAATGCTCCACATATTTTAATTTAAAAGTGATATTTCTGCATGCCACCCATTTTTTGATATCAGCCCAGATTAATTCGATTGGGTTTAGATCTAGGCAATACGATGACAGTCTAAGTACATTATGGCGATGTTGTATTACTATCTGGTCAAGTATGTATGACTTCTGAAGCTGTTTGTTGGCTTTAATTAAGTTATATAGCTTTGTTTTACTCATGCTTTCATCTAAAGCTTTATTATGTCTAAGTAACCAAGCTCTCATTTCTTCTTTCAAGGAGTTGAGGTAGGTGGTTTGTGAATTTGAATGTTGACGCATTGTGAAGCATTGTCGATGACCAGAACAGACCCAGCACACATATTAGATATCAACATGGCGTTGATTCACTTCATGTAATGAAAATCTCCTGTTGTTTGTTGCGACTTGTAAAAGAAGGGCATTTGGAACGAAGCTGATCTTTCCAACAGCATGAACGATAATAAGTATTTGCCCTTTGGCAACAGGTGCCTGCAAACCTAATTCGCTATCGTCACTCCAACGTTTAGATGCTGTATGACTGCTGTGTATGTATGACTCATCTTCATACATTATAGTATTCTTCTGAAATTTGTAGCACCACCTTGAAAATTGATGCTGATATAAGTACATATAAAATTAGTCATTTGGAAAGGTAGAATCAGACTGAAAAATTAAATGTCATAGCCGGGATTTGAACCACAGATCTTAGGCTTTCCGTGCCGTTGGTCTAACCACTAAGCTATCATGGCAACATTTACTTTTTATTTTATTATTATTATTTTATTTATTTATTTATTTTGCTTTTCTGTTAGAACTCTTCTATTTGATTTCGGTTTCTTCCACTTGAACACTAAATCTTTAATAATTTTTCTGAGATTTGTAGCACCACCTTGAAAGTTTCTGCTGTCTTTCAGCTTGATGAGCAATCTGCTTATTGTTAGCACAGTTTTTTCTTCCACATAGGAATTGTGAATTGTGCGCCGAATAAATAATGCATTCGAAATCGTCTATTTCTGTAATACGTTTAGGGACCTTATGTTTCTTCCCAGGCATGTCAAATGGCGTTCTTTCATCCATATGTTTTTTTTTCTTATCTTTGAGAACTCTCGAAACGGAACTCGGTGAAACGCCAGTTGCTTTGACTACTCTTTCTTTCACTTTCTTAAGGCTTTTGTGGAACTCGGACGAACATATATTTTCTTCCTTCATCTCTGCTTCTTGCTTCATGAAGTCGAGGAAATTTGCAATTATTTCCCTGCTTTGACTGTGTAACACCTTAACACTTAACTTTGAAACGTAGAAGCCATGGTTATAAATATAACAAATATAAAGTAAGTACTATTTAGATACCGCTCTCTTTAAAATTACAAGCAGATGCAGACACTTTCTATGCAGACTGTATGTGTTACGCATTGTGAGTAAGCAAAGGTGTTATATCGCTTTCGTTGATTAAGCTGAAAATAAACAATTCCTAAGCTCGGCAGCTGGGGTGGCAATCAAGGTCACGATTCCAAAAGTTTTGTGCGAGTTATAACTATGTGTACTAAATAAGCGTAAGTGGTGTATAGTACTCAACCTTTTAATTGGTTCTAGTTTGTGGAGTAAAATGGCAGCAAAGCGGAAAAAGTTAACTATTCACCGGAAAGAAACAATACTTTGAGATGTAGAAAATAATCCAGGAGTTTCTTTGTCGCATATTGCAAAGAAATATGAATTGGCTTCATTCGTACTGACAGAAATTTTGAAGCAAAAGGACACAATCACACATGTGGAAGTAATACAGTGTGGTATTTCAATCGCAAAATGTAAGAATTTTTGTGTTTGTCATTTGTTTAAATGGAAGAAGCTTCAGTGAAATGGTTTGAGGTGAGACAAAATAAAAATATATTTATTGGTAGTAACATTTTAATGGAACAGGGTAGAGAAATTCCAGTAAAATTAAAAATAGATGACTTTTCTGCTTCCAATCTATAAATGCTTGATAGATTTAAGAAATACACAACCTTATGTTCAATATCACATGCGGTGAGAGTATGAAAGTGTATTACAGAGATTTGGGAAAAAGGAATGTCCATCCCATCTTCTCAATAGCTATCATCCAAAGCACATTCTTCAGTGCTCACAAAACGGGAGTGTCCTTCAGTACGTTTCCAAACAGAACACATGTAATCTGTGCAGAAAGATGTCATAATGGGAAACAAAATAAGTAGTGATTTATGGCATTGGTATGGGCTAGCAACGATGTCAATAAGAAATTTCCTCTGCTAATGATTTTCAGAAAAATTGCTGGATTACTCCCAAAACTTCTGTAAAATTGTTACATTGTATGGACTCTAAAATGGTGATAATAAAGATGCTTGGTACATTCCACAAATATGTTGTTTTTGAGCAAATTTATAAGTTATCTTGCTTCTGGAAAACTGCACATTTTGTCTGCAATCTCTGGATTTAGTAATATTTCATTCCTTAAACTGCAAAATATAGAAAATCTGATGCAGAGAACCATTTCCTTTATGGAAAGAAAAGCGGAACTGAAGCTGAATATACTATGCAATACATGGCAATGGGTAACAGCTGCTACAAGGCTGATTTTAGTGCCATTTCTAAGAAAGTGAGGAGGCAGAAATCGTGCAGTAAGACTGGGAGATGCCCCAGAAGGATGCAAAAATAACATTTGAAGAATTTGTGAACTTAGATGACGGTAATTCTTACTTGGGAACACAAAGGATGATGCAGATATTTATGTTAATGTGTTGGAGGAATCAGTGCCACCAACAAAACAACAGCAGTGGAGGGGCTTGATGCTGTAAGATGTTATCTGTTCCTTTAATGTTGATGAAGGGTTAATCAAAATACACACATTGAACAGATGCTTATCATTGCGAGGTATCTCAGTGGACATATAACTGATGGAGACGAAAGTCTTTGAAAAGTTCTGAATGAAAACTTAGTAAGGGGCAAAGGCATAGCTAGGGAGAGTTTTGGAAGTTGGAACCCCCTTGCCAAAATAAATGTAAAAATTAATAGCAAAACAGCTTCGTTAAAATAATGCTTCTTTCTAGGTTTGCGAGATACTTCCTAATGTATCTGTAGCGCAATATTTATGCTGAATATGTTGCTAAAGCTGACAGCAACAAAATCTATACTTTTTGGTCAACCACTATGATATACAGAGTACATGTGACGTAACTGAATGAATGATTTGTCTACGTTGAACTTACATTCAATTTATACAATGGAGTCTCATATTATTTCTCTTCCCCTTATATTTAACATTGTTGTATGTATAATTTTCCACTATTTACTTTTTTTGCCTTGTTACCCTTTTTCTGTACTTTCTCCAATTTGCTTCACATCTATTTTAACCACTTTAACCTAAATGTTTTCCTGCTTTCTCCATATGTTCATTTCATCTTGTATTAAAAATCTTCCTAACTTTTAGCTCTATTGGTAAATTTTTCCATTTCTCTGGTATTAAGTTCTCTCTTCCTTTATCCGTGCCGTCATATTCCAGAATATAATGCCAATTGTCATGTAATCCATTACATCTCCCCCCCCCCCTTTTTCTCCATGTTAGACCACTTAAATTCATTACACCTGTTCTCACTCATGCATACCCCATACTAACTGAACTAAATGGCATCCATTATGCTTCAGTGCCTTATTCCATCATGATCTTACTCTGGCACATGCAGCTCTCCCATATCTTTTAATACCTTCAGAACAGCAGTCCAATGGGATTCCTTCCCCAGATAATGAAAAATGTGTATTTAAAATAAAATAAATTCTGTTCATTGTAATTTTAATATTCTAATAAATTGAGTTCATTTCCTTTGTTTCAATATTGTTCAATATACGTTACCTGAAAAAAATCAAATACAGCATGTGCTCAACAGTACTACCATCTGTTGCACTACTTGCAATATTCAAGGTGCTGCCATTCAATAAGAATTTAATTACACACAATTGACAAGGTAAGATCTTTATGTAAAAACTAAAAAAGTTTTGAAATTATAGTGTGGTCGACTAAACACAGTCATATGCAACTGGTCTACAGTGATAATTAAGATGCTCATGAAAATGATAAAATTCACATCTTAATTACTACCATTGTAGTCTTGTTGCATAATATACCATGTTTTGGTAAATTTGAGTGGTCTCCAAATGAATGTAATATATCCCAGTTTAGAATATAACTAGAAACACCATTTTGCATCAAAATGGCCTGCAGCAGTATTATAAAATACTTCATATTGGTCATTAATTCTGTCACGGCATATTTGCCGCTTAGCGTATGCAAAACATCATATCCTAATTCCAATTCCTGCACCTTAATCTGTGAATATAAATTCAATTTTTTTTTAAAATATTTCAATTCAGAATTAATTCATATTTATAATTTGAATTGATACAAATTGTTTAAAAAATGGATTCCTATACATAAACCCCCTTAATATTTATTTCTGGATTATGTCACTGCCTAGGGGACACTTGTGTTTGTATCAGACTTCACATGGACAATATATTTGCTTTATCAAACACACAGAAGATGCACTCAAGCTCCTGAATATCTGTCAATTGATTTTATAGTTAAAACAGAAACTAACTACTCAATAGCATTCCTGATCCTTAAAATAATGAAAAATGCAGACAAGATTGAATTCGGAATCCATAGAAAACGCACACACTTGGACAATTACATCAAAGCATGCAGTTACAATCCCAAGGCATACAAAGTATTGGCTTTCAACAGCATGGCATGCAAGTTAGTAATCTCCCTAACAAAGCAGAATAATAATACAAACATACTAAAAGTTCAGAACAAAATGGGTTTAGCCAAGAAATGATAGGGAAATATCACTGAACAAATTACTTATGCAACAGAGTAGAGAAGATGAATTTAAGAAAATTCACATTACCACCAGAGATCCTTTCACAAATTTCAAAATATATTTAAAAAGCACTTCACCCCAGCACAATCAACAAATACGATGTAAGAATTTAATAAAATAGAGAAAGCTGATTGCTTACCTCAAGAGAAAAAGTCAGGAATTTATGAAAATTGTGATAAGGTATAGACTGGAAAAAACTCTGAGAAATAGTGGCATCTGTTTCAATGGATATTGGAGTTGCACCTAATACAAACAAACAGAAAAATCAGCAGTTATTACACTTTTGGACTCGAAACCATGATGTAAAACTTGAAATCAAGCTATTGAAACCAAAAGAACTGGAAGTTTGGGAAAAAAATATTCATTAAAAAAAATTGAAAACAATGAATTTCAATATACCAGAAGCAGACAACCCAATTTTTAAGGATACTCCAGGCTACAGGTGAATAAAAGCATAGTACAGGAAATTTTTTCCAAAAGCAATACGACAGTTAATTTATAGAATAGATGAATTTAATAAGCAGTTATTCTCTCAGACTCAAGAGCGTAAAAACAAACAAAACAAATCAAAAGAAAAGGGATCTATAATATGATCAATTAAATAACCTTGATAAATCAGTTGTAATTGGAACACTGTACATTGTGGTTTACTACCGTTAGATAACAGAGGGAGAGCCTTTAATTCCCTCTATAATACAGGCTTCAAAGAACCAATCTGGACAATTACTTAAGGTCCCATCCCTTACCTTCCCATGTGCAGCTGTTTGTTTGTATGCTTCTGTGCATGTTGAACTAAATGGAACTGGTCATACTGATGAGTTTAATGACCGAATGTGGTATTCTTCCTCTTCCTTACCAGATTCCCTGTTTTCACTTCCCTATCCAGTCTCCCTTGACTACCCCTTGTTTTCTTTGACCCTTATGGCATTAGAGTATTCAAGGCCTAAGGGATTATCTCCTATTCATGTGTGCTGGCCTACAACAGTACAAAGTTGTCCTCCACTGGCCGAAGAAGGAAAATATCTATATAATGATCTCCCAGCTAAGTCTGAAGCACTCGACCAACTGCAGGTGTGGCCCTCCAGACATACTAGAGGTTGAGCAATGATGATTCAACTGCCAACTCTTAAAATAAGTGGTGTCCCTAAGAAACAGTTGAGAACCGCTCATAAAAGAAATGTTTCCCAAAACAAAACACTTTGGAGTAATAGTCCCTCATTCAGATCTCTGGGTAGGGACTGTTTTGAGTAAACATGATCAAATGCTTAAAATTCTTCAATGGAATTTGATATCTTTAAGCCAAGATAAAAAGATAGAACTTAACAAATTTCTTCATTACAATAATATTGACATCTTTGGAATTATGGAAGCTAATATAGCTGATCAAAAGAAATATTACAACATATCTCCTATAAAATAAACAACAAACACACAGATAGCTAGTGAAATACTAATAGGTGAAAAATTTAATTTACTCTTAACAAAATAAAGGTAACACTGAAATAGTACATATATGGATCTGTGGAAATGTAATGTACTTTATATACAACTCATCTAAAGACATACCGGATTTGAGCTTATTTAAAAAAAACACATAAATGTGTAATTATTGGAGATTTTAATTCCCACTCAAATTCAATGCTGCATGTAGAGTAACAGAAGAATGGATAAATACAAGCAACTTAGACTGACTTATCAACAATGATCAAATGAGCACTTATATACATCATTCAGGTTCCACATATAAATCCAGATATTCTTTTGGCATCATCAGAATAACTGAAAGAACTATAGAGGTATTAGAAAGTATAGGCTCTAATCATAGAGCAGTCACAGCTTATATTCAACTAAACAAAATACAAGATAAAGCGCAACAAAAAAATCTTGGAATTTTAAAAAGGCCAATTAGCAAAACATGAACAAGAATTAGAAGAAAAGTTACTTATATAATCAAAGTTGATAATTATTCTTCAGATAAACAATGAACTCTGCCTATTATTAAGTCAAACAGCCCCCCCCCCCAAAAAAAAAAAAATACACACCTAGAGCCAAAGTTCAAGTGTATAAACCCTTTTGGTCTAAAGAATTAGAAAACAAATAATGATCGACAGGCCAGCTGAGATAAGAATAGATAGTGAAAGTATACTTAATTGGAAAAAGGAAACAGCATCTTTTAAAAGAAACGTAAAATGCTATAAGAAATTCTTTAAACAAACTGATTGAAAGAATGTTCAATAAAACCATCAACTTTCGTAAAGATGGTAAACTCTACAAACATATATCATCACTTAATAAAAAAAATCCAAAACAGCCATTAAGATATAAAGATACAGAATTAACTGAAGAGAAAAAGATCGCTGCTGTCTTTAATACAATCTTTACATCATTAAAAGTACCCAAAGAATATAAAAAGATTGAAAAAATAAAAAAGTACATTAAAGCAAATATTCATTCATTCATTCATTGTTTAACCTCATCTTATGTAGGACTTACAGGCGGGTGTCTGGGGTCAGAGGCCCGTTAAGGAGCAGACAGAATGTCCAGGATGGGTGATCAGGCCAATGCCTGGAATGGGATGAAGAAAGTAGATGAAACGAAAGGTGATGATGGAGCAGTCGGTGGAAACTGGAGAAAACCCGCCCAGATGCCGCTTTGTCCACCACAAATCCACATGCGGGTCCCTGGGATTGAACCCAGGCCGCCTCGGTAAGAGACGAGCAGTCTAAGCACTCGGCCATGTTAAAGCAAATATAACCAAACAAACTTCCTACTTGACAACAACAGATGAATTATTTTATCAAGAATTCTCTCTATCAGAACTTGATTCTGCCATAAATAAATCTTCAGAACATAAAGCACCTGGTCCTGATTACATTCACATTGAAATTATCAAACATTTGGGTATTAAGGCCAAAAATGGATTATTCAATTTTTAAAATCCTGTTTGGAAAACTTCAGTTCCTGCAAGCTGGAAGAAAGCTATCACTATTCCAATCTTAAAAACCAAATAAATCACCAAAAAATAATAATTATAGACCCATTTCACTAACTAGTAATTAGGCAAAAATTATGGAAAGAATGATTTGTACATAATTAAACTGCTTCCTAGAATCAAACGATTTATCATCGTGCCAAACAGGATTTAGGAGAAATCATTCAACAAATGGACGGATTATTCTACTTAGGAAATTAAAGGAGGATTTAACAAAAGTAGTGAAGCATCTTGTGGGTTTACAGAACTTAAATCAGCTTACGATAATGTTTGACAATGCAATCTTATAAAGAAACAAATTTTTTTAATTAAATCAGACATGCTTTGATGGATATCAGAATTTATAACTCAAGATTTTGAGCAACATACTATTGTTCAACAACCTCCTGGTCTAAACAGACACATCTTGGTCTACTCCAAGGTGCTGTACTAAGCACATATATCAATGATCTACCAAAGCAGCTACAAAACGAAGCTTCAAAAACTGCCCTTTTTGCTGGTGATCTGGTGTTATCAAAAGCGTGAGGAATTAAAAAAAATGTAATCATTAGTATAAGGATCATTAAACAAGCTCTTGATGTTCAAACAATTTAATGTCTGTAAACATATATAAAAGCAGCTTCCAACGTTTCTCATTACGAAAGAAACAGTTGATATCCATCTATCATATGAAAACATTAACTTTATTAAAAATTGAAGAGGTTAAATATCTAGGAGTGATTTTTGGCAATAATCTAACTTGGCGAAAGCATTAGTAAAAAAGCAACTGATAGACTCAAAATATTAAAAGGCTTTGCTGGTAAAAAATGGGGTTGTTCTAAAAAAACTTTAATACAACTTACATGTACATTAACTCCATTTTAAAATATTGTGGTGAAGCGCTTAAAACTTCATCTTATACAGAAAAATACTTAAACTCAAAATCAAGCATTACAATTAATAACTGATGCCATTAAATCTACTCTAATTGAAGCTTTATTAACTGTTACATCCAACAAACCCATCAGGTAGATCTTCAAATGCAAGTCCTAACTTATGAGAAGTAAATAAAACTACCATGTTATAAGAAATGGTGCTGCTACTAAAATTCTACACAAAATATAAAAACACAGATTAAATTTATACAGACAGTCAAGTATCTGAAAAACTTGTTACATATCCATCTGAAACAGAAAATTTCCATCTTGTTATAATCTAATTAACAAAATTTAGTTGACTATTGACTTCATCTTAATGAAATATTCAATAAAAAAGATGTTAATCCTGTTCAAGCCAAAGCTTTTACCTTTGAAACCCTCAATACAGTATACCTCTTCGGTGGCTGGATTAATATCTATACTGATGGCTCTTTTATGAATTATGAAAAAGGAGCTGGAGTTGGTGCATTTTGCAACTTCTTTTTGTTTTATAAAAAGGTGGGGAAAAAAACAACCAATTTTGATGGTGAAATTGAAGGTATACATTGCAAAAGAGCTGTAATGCAGTTCAGGTTACTTACTGCCCATGATGCCTGTCTCGACACTTCTACAAATTAAGAATCATGGAAACACCAAATTGATCTTTGTTATAATGTATGCATCTCACCTATCTGGTCCAGCTTTGAATGCATCAAACAATGGGAAAATATTGGAATGCAAGAAGGAGAAATGGCCTGACAATCAATTCCAATTCATTTGTAACCAATCACCTTTTACAAAAGCATCTCAAGCAATTCTTGAAATATTGTGATTCATCTTTTTTCTTTCCATCTCAAGAGCAGTTCATTATCACATATCAACATTTGAATTGCTGTTTCTGCATGTTTATTTAAATAACCGTGTATTGCTTAATTTGAAACCATTCCAAAGCAAAAATATAATGTGAATAACTTAATCTGGATAGAAGAATCACGTTTTATACAAATACTGACATGCAGGGTGGAAGGTGACCTATGATCATCCTTAAATTAGATGAGTCTTTGTAAAGAATAGAACACAAAATCTCAGTGCAGTTTTACCGTTTTTAAAGTGGTTTTGAGAAAAAAGCGAAAATTGCTAAATATTACCTCTATTTTAAATTAGGATTTTACAAAACTTAAATACTTTTTCAAATATTTCTCAGAGGAGATTGAAAGATAAAATATTTGTGTGTGTTTAAATACATTTTAAATTAAAACATTTTGCACTCTTATATTATAAGCTTTCAAAATTTGTCTCAGTTGAATCAAATCGTTAACCATGAGACTACACAACATGACAACACTGTAAGATGAAATAATGCACTTAAGCTGCTGTTCATTGCCCTTGTGAGTTGCTTTCGAAACAGCAAATTATCAGTAAATGGCTCACTTTACTAATGAGTATCTTGAAATACTACTCATTTACGGCGAAATACATTGTAATGTGACAGCTATGGCAAGAATTTATCGAGAAAGATTTCCAAATAGATAAGAACCAGATCATAGGACATTTGTTTTCATTTGTTAAAGTGTTCTAGTTACAGGAAGCGTATCTCGTGTTGAAGTTGGTCAAAGAAATGTACAAGAAGAAGAAATCCTTCACTTGGAAGAAGATCCTGGAAGCAGCAGCTCGCACTATTGGCGTATCTTATTGGACTGTTTTGAAAACATTAAAAGAAGAATTGCTACGCCTTTATCATACTCAGTGCAACCACATCTCTGAAGCAGATTATGCATCAAGGAGCATTTTTCAAATGGTTTCTTCAAAAGGAGGGAACTTCCCCTTAAAATTCTTACAATGGATGAAGCAACATTTACCATAAATGGAGTAACTAATTACCATGATGCACACACCTGGGCTTATGACAACCCACACAAAATAAGACAAAAAAGCTTTCAGCACAGATTTTCTGGACAGGAATCATAGGAAACACATTAATCGGTCCCTGGATTCTTCCTCAGGTTTTGACAGGAGCCATCTATCTCCAGTTTGTTCAAAAAATGTTTCCATTCAGCTTGAGGATGTTCCCCTGGCAATAAGAAATTATATAGGCTATTACATGATGGCATACCTATGCATATAAGTAGAGCTACATGTGGCCATCTATACAACACCTACTTAGAATGCTGCAACATTCAGAATTGACCAATAACATGGCCACCAAGATTGCCAGATCTAAGCCCAATTGAGCTTTTTCTTTGGGGCGATATGAAAACTCATGTATACATTACAGAAGTGCTTGATGTGGAAACATTGCAAGAAAGAATACTTCGTGCAGCAGAAGAAATAAAACCCAGATGTACTTTGTAGACAGTGACAGAATTGGAGAAAATATTGTGAAGCATGTAAGTTGGCACAGGCTGCACATTTTGAACAATTTCTCTAAGCTTAAAAAGAAGTTCAATGATTTTCTGTTCTTGTCTTGCTTTAATTATTCACAGAGTTTTATAATTTACAAAGAAAGCATAATCCTGTAGCTTCTCAAACTTTTATTTACCTTTATAAATAAGTGTTCCTTTCAATAATTTGAGTAATATTGTAAATGCTTCCTCAGTTCCATATTCCGTATGATGTTTAGGTTATGTTACAAACATGTGTAGTTTTCTGTTTATATGTCAGAAGTGTTTATTTGCTTGTTGCCATAGCAATAGAAGCTGAAGAATTAAACCTTGACCTGTTGAATGTAAAGTGAACCTGTTGAATTTGTTGTGTTGCAACATTGTGCAAAATGAAATAGTAATTATCTCAAGAACAGAAAGCTTTATGGAAAAAATCCATTAAGGAAAAACGCTGAAAACAATGTGCTCTTTCATAATTTAAAAGATGATATTGGGTCGGTCACCTTCCACCCTGTATAACAGACAGGTGCAAATTTGCCATGAACATGAAATGTATAATAGTGTTCAAGGATGACAAAGGACAATGACAAGCACTACACTTTTTTTATTCTTGTTAACATTTAAGTTTTAAAACTAACTTTCAAAAACTGGATGTAAAACATCAAAATGTTCAACTGCAGTATGCCCACTGGAAGGTTAAAGAAATTGCAGCACTTGTTTGGGAAGCAAAGGCTATTCAACTATTGCTCCTACTGGTGTACACCACAGGTCTTTACTGTCTGTTCTGTGGTGTTTATTTCCATGATCACTTATTTGCAACATCACAATCACAATTTGTTTGTCCTTGCAGTAATTCTGCTTGCTCATAATCTCATGATTCTGTGCTGGAACCTGTGTTACCTGGATAAGTTTTTCCAAAGTTCTATCTCCTTTAAGTATGAACAACGTGCAGCTGTCAGCATTCTTGGCTCATTTACCCATTCACTCCAAAATATGTTTCTCTCTTTAAACTTTGTTTGTAGGGGATGTTTACATGCAAGGTGAGGTAGCACTAAAGAATAACCAGACAATTTACACATAAAATACCAATAATATTGGAAAAAACACAATGAGGTAATTAATTACAAATTAATTCAATGCGTCACATACACTCTAATAACTTTGTTATTTTTTGAGATTTACTTCAAACATGTTTTGGAGACATCTTGTCTCCATCATCTGCTAAGAGCCGCTGATGAATTTTCTGGTTTCCCTCTTTCGCTTGTGGCTTAATGTATTTTGTTCTTTTGTATAAATTTTTCCTATATGGTTAAATCTATTGGCTTTTGCACTGCCTTTATTAATTTTACCTCTTTTTGGATATTGTGATCTTTTGTCCAGAAATGGTTGGCAATTGCAGATTTTTCTGTTTCCTTGTATTTAACATGTTTTAGGTGTTCTTTAAGCCTCAAACCAATGTCCCTTCCTGTTTTACCTAAATACATCAATTGGCAATCCTCACAATTAATTTGGTAGATACCTGGCATCTTACTTGGGATTTTATCTTTGATACTGGTTTTCAGTTTGTTATTTAGACTATTAATCTGTGCTAATTTAATATTCCATTGATTAAAAATCTTTTTAAATTGTCAAATGCCCAAGGATGGCGAGTGAACTTTATAAAGGTCTTAGATTTTTTGTAGAGTTGTAGAAGTTCTTATTTTCTTCTGGTTTTTTAATTTGCTCTATTAAATCCCTTGAAAAACCATTTTTATCTGCTATTTCCATGATATTATTTGAATTTCCCGGAAACTCGTACATAAGAATGGTGACATCGTGGAAATAGCAGACAAGAATGGTTTTTCAAGGGATTTAATGCAGAGCAAAATTCATAAACCAAAAGAAAACAAGAACTTTTACGACTCCAAAAAACTGAACTAAGACCTTTAAAAAGTTCACTTACCATCCTTGGGCATTTGAGAAATTTCAAAAACTTTTAATGAATAGAGTATTAAATTAGCACAGATTAATAAATATAACCTAAATAACCTATGAAAACTAATACCAAAGATAAAATCCTGAAGAATAAGATCAGGGTATCTACCACATTAATTGTGAGAATTGCTGATTGATGTATATAGATAAAACAAAACGGAACATTGGTTTGAGACTTAAATAACATCTAAAACATGTTAAATACAAGGAAACAGAAAAATCTGCAATTGCCAACCATTTAGCGGCAAACAGTTACAATATTCAAAAAGAGGTAAAATAAATAAAGGCAGTTAAAAGTCAACAGATTTAACATTATGGTAAAAACTCTGAATACAAAAGAACAAAGATCATCTTATGAATTTCAGTTTCCCAACAGACAAGGATCTCATCACTAAATACATCAAGCCAGAAGTGATACCTACAAAGAATCCAGAAAATTCATCAGTGGCTCTTGGTTGATGATGGAGACAAAATGTTCTCGAAATGCACTTGAGGTAAATCTAAAAAACTAGTGAAGTTATTTGTGTGTGTGCCACATTGAATTAATTATCAATTTATATATAATTTAAGCTATATATAAACAAATTTTGTAGAAAAAAAGCTATTGAACTAAGATGTGCAAATAAATTCAACTTGTTCATTTTTTATTTATTTTTATCAAAATGTGCCTGTACCAAAAATCAATACAGTTACAAGCAGAAGTATTTCAAAACATAGCAATGCACTGATTAATGACTTCAATCAGATGAGAATTCTCTAACGCTGCAGCAACTCGTTCTTTATCAGCAAGCTGCTTGTTGACTGCATCTTCAGAGGCATGTGTTCCAGGTGTAATTTCTACACTAACTTTAAACCTAGAAGGGAGGGACCGTAAAAGTTGGACTCGTATTGAAAGTCCAATAAGGGTTGCCATACTGCAGTGTGGAATTGTTGGTGTAAACTTCACTTTGACTTCATTGTTCTCATTATCAACCTGTGAATAGAAGAAAGCAACAGTAAAAGAATAACTGCTTAAGAATAGAATAGTACGTTATTTCATCACCTCCAATTACAAATATCATACATTAATTATTCTGCTTTCCTAGGAGTTGCTTAGGTTTCACATCATATACACTTAACACCCTGGTTGTTTGTGTATATGTATCCTTCATTTAACTATACACTTATCACACAATTTCTAACTTAGTTAATTTTCTCTTCTATATTACCTACATTGTCAATTCTGTTGTTAAGATCCTCTTTTTCTTTAATGACTTTCCTCCATCATTTCCCTCTCACCTTTCCTGTATATTTGTCTAGTTGTTTCAGAAATTCTTTCCTGTTTCCAAAACGTTTTAAGGACAGTACCTCTATCTGTAATTTATCCCATTTCCTCTCTCCAGGCCTTGGTTTCTGTATACAGTGCAAATATTTATCTGCATTACCACATAGTGGGCACAAATCTTTGGCAGCTTTTAAACCTCTCAATAACACTATTCCTTTTCTTGCCCATGCCAGGCCATCTCTTTCCATTTTATCATAAACATCAATGTATTATTCCCTTCCCCAATCTTTCTTAAAACTCTATAGTATATCAGAGTACTCTTATCCCTTAAGTTACCACATATTTCCTATTTCTCTGTGTTGTCTACCCCAAATTTCACCTATTCCACAAACTTGGTCCTCTTGTTGCCTACAAATTAACTCGCTCATTCCAGTTTTCCTATCTCTTTTAATCGGAATAACCAGCTTCTTTTCTTGCGCTCTTAAACAGTCTTTAACAATATTCCTTCCTGCAGTGCTTGGATCCTACTCCAATATTCCATTATACGTTTTATTACCAATCCTTTCCTGCCAACTCTTCCTAATTCAACTAGGGCTACCTGCTTTGGAGCTGCTCTCTGGAACCCCAATTTCATTTTACAAAAGGTTCTGTGAATGTGATCTATACATTCCCACCCTTTTACTGTCCTCCAAATCTCTATCCCATGCATCATTCTTGATTCCACTGTAGCCGCAAATATTCTCTCTAACCAGTTTACTCTCATATTTGGTATCTTCTTCAAGCACGTTCTTATGCTGTTGATAGCTAACTTACCCTTATCTAGTGCAGTTTTTCTTTGCTCTGCCCACTTACCATTGCTATTTAACCTCACCCACAAGTAATCAAATGTGTTTACAACTTGAATTTAGCTTGCCTCTAACCACCACTTCTCATCTCTGCTGAGTTTATTCCCATTTTTTACAGACTATAATTTTTTTTTTTTTTTTACTTTACCTTTAAGCTCCATTTTTTACAGTATTTTTTCTGTTGCTTCTATTGCTTTCTTTAATCCTACAATTGTAATTGCTATGCTACTAAGTCATCTGCAAAGACCAAACCTGGGACCTTTTATTATTAATTGGACAATGTGGATTTTTCCTCTTTATTTCCTTCATATGTCATTATAAACATATGTAACAGAATATTGGGTGTTCCAATATTATTTGAGTTCTGTTTTCATTCTTAATCAGCAAGTCTTTCCTTGGCTGCAAGTATGGGTTCATCAGCCTGTTATTGTTGATACTGAATTTCATTTAAACTATATGCCATTTTATGTCTGCTTTGGAACTGAAATGATGGATAGATAACTTTATTTGTACATTTTTTATACACAATCCTTTTTACAATATTCCATTTATAAACTAACTTATGTACAAATTTCCTTGCCAGCTATGCTGTTCCTTTTGCCTAGCACGCTGGCCTTCTGACTCATCTAAGCATCCCTTGCTACCCTTAATCCCTATTGCCCATCCTCTCCCTCCTCTGTTTGCCCTTCTATCCTCGCCCTCCTCCGTTTGTCCTTCTATCTTTCTTATCTCTCTTACTTTTCTAATCCATTTCTCTTTTACTTTCTTTAAGAACTTCCCCATATTCTTATTTTTCTTTTCTTGTTAATAGTTTAATGGCTACTATTTTTCGATCCATTTTTTTCCATTTTTCCTTCCATACTTCTTGTCTCCATTCTGCTAATTCTTTGCATTCTGTCATATAATGCTCTGTGCTTTCACTACCTCTGCATTGAAGCAGTAATTTGTATCACAATAATGTAAATGTCAGAGTGATTGTAGTGTGATATTGACTTGAGATGTTTGTTGATTGTAAGCATTGTCGAGAAGTGGGTTTATACGGCCTTACTGAAACTGACAATAATAGCGTGCAATAATGTAGCGAGGGGGTGAGCTGTTTATCATTATTAGAGACGAGCAAATGACGTCAGAGTGGCATGCTTTTTTTAGAATTTTCGGGAACATTTTCCCCAGAGCATATGTTTTCGTAATTTTCATTGGATATAAATATAGACGCTAATGTTGGCGCGTTTTATTAACCAATAGCAGCTCGGTTATAATCTTTAGGCATATTGGGGCGAGGAAGTATAAATCCAGTGTCAGGGTCAAGTTTCACGTAGTTCAACGGAGGCATTCATGGAGTATACATCGCATGCAGTTCATCAAGGTTACGCGTAGCAAATTTGTGAAAAATCTCTCGTGCCGTAAAGTTAATTACACAAAAAGTTGAAATACGCGAATTAATAATGTGCAGTAAATAAGTTATTATAACAGTTTCAGTTTGGCGAGCGTCATGATTAATAGATGAAAGTGAATAATGTGTTACGACAATAAAAGTGTAAAAACAAATTCTCTTATCAGTGTTATCTTTGGATAAAAACTCCTTTCCGTTTACACACCTGTACAAGATAAGTGCTTGACCGAGAAATCATAGCTAGCCGGAGGACAGTGAACCCAAAATCAAATACAATAACAGGCGCTCAGTAAAAGATAACATGAAGTGACCGCGACAAATTGTATTTCATACGTGCGGCAGATAAACAGTAGCATTTTCAACTACAAACAGTAATACCACTACATATTGTTTCCACAATGTGGGGCAAAGAATAATAATACCCCCACAGCATAATTCACAAATTCCATTTTTTCTGCCTCTTAGCCCTCTCAGATACATTGATCCTGTTCTCATACATGCAAACGCTTCTTTTTCTGCTCTATTACAATAATCTACATACCCTTCTCTTCCCCATTTCCTTTTTACTAATCTATAGAACCCTAGTGATTTTTTATACTCTAAGCTTCCCCAAATTTCTTGTCTTTCTATATCCTCCACTCTGTTTCGTTATCCAAAAGCCGTTGTTATTTCTTTCTCCTGTTCTCCAAATATCTCCCATTCCTATCTTCTCCATAATTTTTTCTACCCCTGTCCACCAGCTATTTTTATTTTTCGTACTCTTTTGTTGTTCCATGCATATCTTTAAAATTTCCCCTTCATCTTTTCTCAGCCATCTAAACCAAAATTTCAATATCCTTTCCAATATCACTCCCTTTCTTCTTCTTGTTCCTAATTCCACTAATGCTACTTCCCCTGGTGCTGATCTTGGTAACCCCAATAGCTCTTTACAGAATGTTCTATACCTCTGGTCTATTTTTCTGCTTAATTCAGATTCCCCCCAAATTTCTACTGCATATAGCATTCTTGCTTCTACCAATGCTTCATACATTCTTTCTATCCATTTAGTTGGCATTTCTAATTTGTATTTGCACATCCTTACTCCTGTCATTGCTGCCTTTCCTTTGGCCATAACCTTCCTGCTATGCACCACCCATTCACCATTACTGCTCATTCTCACCCCCAAATAATCCAACTCCTTGACAACTTCTAACTTTAAACTGAAATTAACTAATTTAGTTTGCACATTAAAAATTTTAGAAAAAGAATTATAAAGTGAACTTTTTAAAAACAACTGAGTAATTTAAGTGGATTTGGGATGGTTGTTTCACTTATTAAGTTTCCAGAGTTGCTTACCAGTACGAAGGGAGATGTACATCAGCATATGCATTCGCAGTGGAAAAAGATGAGTATTGATGTGCAAATGTACTGAGTCAGAATCGGTGCTTTTAATGCAAATAGAATAAACCACCAGAGCAAAGAATAAGGATGGATAGGAATAAGCTTTTGGTATATTTTTGTGATATTGACTTTATTAGTAATTAGTGGAGTGAAAACAAATCCCAGACCAACAATGGAACAATATGCGAGAGGCTAGAAACAATCACTAAAAATATAAAGGAAATAAAGAACATGGAAAACAGAATTGACAAATTTGAAGTGATTAAAACAATGTTAGGAGAATTTGTAGATGAGGTAAAGGAGTAAAAACAAAATGAATTCGACTGGAAAACTTGAAGGAAGGAAATAGGAAGTTAAATCTGATAATTTTTGGAATAGACGAAAGAAGGGATAGATAAGCCTGGCAGGATATAGAGGATCTCTTTCAAGAGAAACTTATGACTTAGTAGTTCGGTCCATATCTTGAGGACAGCTGAGGAGGGCAAGGCAATAAGGAATTTTTGCAGAAAATGGGGACTGAAAGTAAATGAAAATGAAGATCATGGTTTTTAAAAATGGTCATCGACCATGTAAAGATGATAAATAGAGGTGCTAAGGAGATTTGATTACTTGAGAATAAGACTTAAGTTTGAATGGATGTTGGAGTGAACAAAGTTGTCTATAGCAAAAGGTAAAATGGCCATGAGTGTTATAAGATCATGTTTAAAAAAAATTGCCAGACATAAATGTCAAATGGTTTGAAAGAATTTACAGTGGAGAAGATGTTGCTTGGGGCAGAGGTATGGGGGTGTAGATGATGCTTGAAGAGAAGTTGACAAATTCAAGAGATCTTTTTGCAAATATGTTTTAGGCGTAACAATAGCATCACCAAATGGGGCAGCACAGTTAGAACTTGGTAGGTACTCCACCAAGATCAAAATTTTCACAAGAGCTATGAAATATTTATATAGAATCTCCAATTTGGAAGATAGCAATATTATCAAAAAATGTTTTCATATGCAAGGGAAAAGTAGGTGGAAAGGTCATGGCTATTAAAAATTCAGGAAATTGTGGAACAGATAGATATGGGAGATGCATAGATAAATGTAGAATATCACAGTAGAGGCTTTTGGAAAGAAATAGAATTAAGGCTAGAAGATATTAACAGACAAGATATTTTGGCAGCACGAGAGAGAAAAGCGCCTTAAGAATATGGGAAATAAAAACAGTATGGCAGGGGAAAGAGTACATAGAGATACGCAATAAATTAGGGCGAGACAGATTTACATGGGCAAGAAAAGGAGTTAGAAACTTGAAAGGCATGACAAGGATATAGGAAAATGTCCAATGTGCGGTGCAGTGAACATGGATTTCCACTGTATATTATATTGTAATCAAACAAAGAACAAGTTTGGCGATAGAAATGGAAAAACTTGTATGGGAAAGTATTAATAAGGAAGATTCTGACTGTAAAAGGGGATAAAAATATAAAAGCTATAGGAAATTATTTGGGTAAGATAAGGTAAAACAGAAATGGTTAAGAATGACTACAAAGAAGATAGAGCTAAAGGCAGACAAAATAGAAAATAATGTGAGCAAGTAGACAATGGGTCATCAATACACGAAAACTAGGAGTTGTGTGTATTGAGACCATAAATAGCATAGGCAAGCAACCAAGAAGTGAATTTATAGTGTAAATAACCCAATATTTTAATGTTGTTATAGTCTAAAATGTATGTAATTGTGAGTGTTGAGAAATAAATATTAATTCATTCATACTAAATTTTCACTAGGAAGGTATTTCAGAGAAACTTGTCTTCATTTCCAATGAGTTGACATACAGATGAAGCTGGAGACAAATGCTTCCAACATTCAGTTACTCCTAAACAGATTTTGGATTTGAATCCAGTTGGTGGCAGTTTTTCTTTTATTAGCAATATTCTCCATATTTTTAAAAGAATGAAAGCCGCAGTTATTGTAAGCTTACTTTATAGATTTAAACATACTAATGAAGCCAACATTCCATATAAAGAAACAAGTTAACAAGCTAACAAATATTTCTAATTTTGGACAAGTCACAATAGACCACTGAAATTAATGATAGCTTAAAAATGTTAATATGTACTTGCAAAACGTTTGTGTTGCTTTTGATGACTGTTCCTATAACCTAAACATTAATAAGACAAAGTCTGTGGAATGATTTTGCCCAAAAATGCAATTCAAAGAATAGAATGCATTCTAACAGTATGTGAAAAACAGATTACATTCTTACAACTAATTGATAAAATCCTAAATAAGGGATGATTCAACTTAAAGTACTTGAAAAACATGAAGGATGTTTATGTAAAGTTCTTTTAGTAAAAATAGGACTTTAGGAGAGCTGAGAATATGTGCATAATAACATAGATATTGAAATAATTGTCTCTCGGATCAGATTCATTTACAAATACAGCTTTTGTGAATAGTGATATTAACACTTCCACGATATATGTTGTATCTAAGCTCTCTACATGTATTATCTATCATTTACTCCAACTCTGTTAACCGCATTAAACACTGGAGCATTTTGCACTTACCTCAATGAGATTTTGCTCCACTACATTTAGTTCCTCCAGAGTCAATGGATGTTCTGGGTCATTTATTCCTCGTATTAAATCTGAGCCTCGTTAAGGAGAAATATTGCGTCTGCATTGCGAACAGTTTCGTGTGCTTTAATGTACAGCATATTTTCTCAAAAACAAACTCTTGACAAGAAATAAAATCTCGCAAACCTTAAATTTTAGTTTATTTTTTCTGAGAAAGAATTGGAATACCACTATCCTGCATATTTGGATTGAACTGACATCAGATGTTTAAGGTAATATTAGTCATTTTCAATAAACCTCTATCGCTTATAGAGATCTCACGAGAAGTGATACCAAAGGATACCAAATATTTCCCTTTCATCAAATTCATCTACGACATTATCATCTTCCTCGTCTGACGTTATTTTCCTGTTTTCGCATTTTCTGTACAGCTTAGGGTTTACATTCTCCAAATTATCCAAGCCACCCATTTCAATTTAATACGACATTTAACATTAACACAATGCACCTGCTAGTACATAAAATCGTACCTACACAATATAGACTAGCGCTTGCAGAAAGCCAACCGAAGTTGCCCGACGAAGTTCGAGCGAATGCCGAAAATAAACGAAAGGGAACGATCTTCCAGTTCAAGGGGGAAGGTAGTCCATTCCGGCACATTTTGCTCCCATTGGCTGTGGTCAAATACGTAACGTGGAACGTTGGCGCGCGCATTTCGACTGGCAATTGAAAGTGAATACATAAAGCCATGCGTTTCAAAGCAGGAATTTGAACATACATAGTAAAAATCGGTTTAAGTTCAGTACCTTCCAAAGATGTGACACAAAGATTTTCAAGAAAATTCCCCACCCAAAATAACCCTTTACACGGAAGAATTCTCGATTTTTTTTCTTCTGAAAAATAACTCAAAACGATTTTAATTAAAATGCCATTGCATTCAAGATATTTACATGAAAAATAAAATGTTTATTTTTAATTTTCTGGGAACAGGTTGTGAAGTCCTCTTCATTCGGAAGGAATTTTGTATACTCTTGTGTAACTGGTAAATTTAAGCAACAGAGGAAAATGGGCTACACAAAAAATGTCAATGGGGTAGATGGATCTGTTGCATCCCAGTTTTATATGTTATAATGTTTTATGTATATGCAAACTCCACCATCTTCTAAATGTTTTCTTATACAGGGTGAAAGATATTGCTTGAACTGTAATAAAATGGCTAATAGACACAGGCACAAGGAACATAAAACACTGTGTTTCATTTTTGTAGGTTTAATGACAAAAATTGTATTGGACATTTTGCACTACTCATTATATAGAATCCATGATTAACGTACGGTTCAAGCAGTACCTTCCACCCTGTATACTGTCCTCCCAAATAATACCCATGCAGTAATAATGAGAATTTCTCGTTTCAAGTGATGTCTTTCTCAAACATATCTTCAAGGTAATAGAAATTACATGGGAAATTGAAATTTAAGCATAACAAAGTATAAAGTTATAATTTCGAGCTTATTCAAAGTGAATTAATCATCATAATAGTATCAACCTCATGTAAGCACTTTATGTAGGGCAGATTGCATGTGATGGTGATTAACACTTATTTGCTATTGTCCTACTGTAATGCGTGTCGAGAAGTTTACTGTTGAAATGGTGATGGTATACAAATTTTTCTCTCTTAGATAAGACATGATGGGGAGGGGAACATCCCCCCCCCCAAAGGCTGTTCTTGGCATTGGGTATATTCCTACTTACTCTGCATACTTCATAATTGTATGATGTGTTTAATTTCCCTTGAGCATTGCTCACAGTGGAACCAAATGAACAAACACAAAAAAACAAACATCACTGTATGGGCTCAATTTGCTTTTTTCCCATATGACCTGTCAATAAATTTAAGGTTCCCATGTGCTGTAGGACCTCCACTGTGTTATATCAAATGTTATATATAGAACCTTTCCCAGGAAAAGGAATCAAAGTGTATTTTCTATTCAATAACGTAAGTTTTATTAACTAGAACTGGCTTTGTGTATGCATAAGTGACTTAAGTGCAATTACCTATAAGATCATTCCAATAGATTGTAATAACAGACATTCAAGAGGTTAGACTTTAATGAACATTTTAATTGGGTAGGCCATTCAAATGTATATTAATGTAGGCACATGTTCCTTAAAATACCATACAAATGTGTTATACAGTATTATTAAATATGAATGTGAATGCAATGTCTCTAAATAATAACAATGTCTCTTTGTGTTTAACCATATCACACCCACTCTTCATAATTGTCAATCACTTTAACATGTCGTTTAGTGTGCCAGTATTAATTGTTTTTTCATATGTTAACTGCAGAAAGAATGTAACAGCACATGCTGGTTTATAAATTTGGGGGCTGGATGAGACACTCGTTCATTAGTATTGCTCTCTGTCCTCCATAGTATTTTTAATTTTAATGTCCCTTTTAACTTCACAGGTTTACAGAGATTCGAGACTGGTGGGAGGGGGGATGAAGATGGTGCAATTGATGGAATTATGGTGGGGAAAACCAGAGAACATTCATTCTAAGTGCCATTTTATCTACCACAAAATCCCACCTCTGATCCCTAGGATTGAATCCAGGCTTTTTTGTGAGAGGCCATAGTGCTGCCCAATTAGAAGTGTGAATATGAGACAACATTTAAAACAGAGATAGCATTACTCAATACTATCAAGTAATGAAACCAAGAAGTTGTTTTACAAGCCAGCTCCCACTATGACTTCACAAATGAGGTGTATGTAAATAAAGTAGATACTTAAAAAAGAATAACTATTTCAGCAGATATTTTGCCATGCAATACATATTACACATTTATATAATTTAAGTTGGGTGTTTTGTCATAAATATGGTAGCTGACATTTCGATATGTAGAAATCATTCAGCAATAATGTGGTAATACACAAGTTTTATGTAATTATTTGTGCTTCCAAGGCCAGCGCTTAACCGAGTTACGCAGATTGACAAAAAATTCCCAAAGATACACAGTACATATGGAGAATTTTCTGTTTATGAAATGCTTTAAGTTATTTTGCAATGAAAAGACCATTATGTCCTAATTTATTTATTTGGTATAACAGCAGGAAATAGTGTTTGAGCACAACACTAATACACATCCAAAATCAAACTATGGATCCCAAACTATTATCATTACATCACATTCAAAATTGAAATAGGTATCAGACATACCCTTTGAGCACGAGTTCTCTTGTTCGTTTTACGATATTAGTGTACAATCCATAAAAATAAACTTTTCGAAATACAGTCCCTAATTCGAACACATTTTAACACCTTAACATACTAAGTTATAGTTTATATTTAAGGTTAGCTTGTTTTCGCTATATATATTTCAATTCTTCATTAAAACCAACTAAACTTTCGATTCATAACCTGTCTTCTACCTTACTAGGTTTTCAGGTCATGTTCCAGTTTTAAACATCGAATGCGCGTTATATGGTACTCAATATTAAATAAGATATCACTATAAACTCCTACATTTACACAATTGCTCGTTGATACGAAAATTCTGGTTTATTTTTATATTTTCGGCATTGCATTTTTATCAGCTGACTTCCATCTTAGTTTAATTTCAAGCCTCAGCAATCAGCATGGCAGAGGTCGCGACACCTTCCCCCTTGAACTGGAAGATCGTTCCCTTTCGTTCATTTTCGGCATTCGCTCGGACTTCGTCGGGCAACTTCGGTTGGCTTTCTGCAAGCGCTAGTAAAGCAACTGTCACCAACCGTGCGGATCAAAAATCTGCAGTAAGCAAGAGTGTACAGCAGCCTATAAAATAAACTCAATAAAGAGAGACGCAGGGCGCCTTTTGCAGTAGTTTAATGTGTGCGTGAAAAGAGGGTTCGGTTTGTTAGAGAGGCATTTGCCAGCTATTGTCAAAAAATAAAACTGTTTTTGAACGACTCATAGAATTCTGCATCCAGGTTGTATAACTGATGGATGTTCAATAAGCAAAACCCAAGAAGAGTAGGTAGTGAAAAAGCAAGATTGTTTTTAGTTAAAGATAGAACACGCGAAATCACAACAAAAAAAAACTTCAATATTTCGGATATCTTCTTTATCAGGAGATTAGAAGATTCAAAACACTAACAAAATGAAAACAGGCTTTACGGCCGACTGGTTAATAATCGTCTTTAAAGATAGTACTCCACTTTTCTGGTGTCACTCCATTTCCTGCCACCCTTGTCATATGTTCCACTCCTGCCAAAGTAAATGCTTTGTTGCGTCCTGCAACAGAGCCCTTTACTTCTATCCAGATTAGTTCTATGGGGTTGAAGTGGCAACGATATGGGGGCAATCTGATGATTTGATAACAATGTTCATTAGCTAGTTCATCCACAATATATGACCCACATATTTGGACCTGGGCTTGTTTTCATTTATGAGTAACAAGTTTGTGTATTTCATTCTAATTTTACATGCCACATTATGGGAGTGAGTCACTCTACCGTTTGTACTTTATTGTTACTGTGCACTTGTCTGTTTTGGCCGTGTGATATGGGGCACTGTCCATAAGGATAATACTGGTTGTTAAGGAATAACATCCTTAAACCATGTGTAGAAATGGCCATGATTAATGTCTTCATGGTAATCCCCAAATCTCGAAATGAAAACTAGTAGATGACCACAAAAAATGAGGTTTCTGTCTGCACAATAATACAGTTCTGGGGGTGACTTCATGCAGCTTTCAATTCCGTCGACAGTCCAATCCTTTGTTACGGTATAACGGCGTTTAACCACGTTTTAACCAACCATACTATTTCCCTCAAATTCCTATTTTGTATTTATCTTGAAAATAAAGCTCTTAGGCTATAATATGGGAACTTTCGAGTACTATTTTTTCTATTTCGTTGTCTTGAATTCAAATTAGAGATCATGGAGCACCTTGTTCAATAGACGAATAAGAAATGTTGTGGGTGGTAAGGTGCTCATTTTGTTGTAGCTGTAGATGTGCCTTCTTATTGCATTTAATTAAAGTTATTCAATTGAGTTTCTCTGGAGTTAAAAACAGTAATTACTAACAGTTGGGCTAGGTATGGCATATAGTTTTAGAATATGAAGAAACTAAGATGCTTAGAGAAAGGATAGGTAAAAAGGAATGGGCGAATTTACCAAAGAAATGCCAAGTGAAAAAGTTAATGAATTTAGAATCTAGGAAAAATTTAACGAAATTGGAATTTTTGGGGGCAGAGTAAGAGGCAAATGGTTGAGGAAAATTAGCAAGCAAGATGAAGAAGAAAATTCAACAATAGTATGTGGTTAGGTATTAGATTTAAGATACCAGCAAGACTCAATAGCTCAGCAACCACAGGGTTTAAGTCTGTTGGGTCGCAGAGTACACAACTCAGTGTAGTGATAAGGAAGTAAAGAAATGTATACTAATTTGTAAAATTTATATAAATAAACATACTATGGAACAATTAGGCTAAAACAGAAGAAATAAGAGAACGCACAAATAAAGCGGGATTTAGCATACCATCAAGGCGATAACTGGCTCGAGAGGTTCATGATTAAAATTAAATTGAGTTTTATAATATGGACTATCTTTAAAGACTATGGTTCTTGCGTCCTGTTCTATATTGTGCGTGTAAGACCAGAAATTTTGCTTAGAGGCCTCCTTATCAGGCTTGAGGTTATTTTACTACGTGTATCTACGGCACGGGACCACGGCTTTACTTCCCTTCCGAAGGAAGCCATGTTAAAGAGTTTTACGCCCGAAAAGAACCCATCGCCCTCCGCCAGGGTTGAACCTGCGACCTCGGGAATTAGAGGCTCTAGCATGGTGAACCTAGACCATGGAAGACGACAAGAGGTTCGTGAGTCACCACTGTAAGCACATATGCTTACATGTTTTCAGCTTTACTAGTGGTTTGAAACACTCCTATTTACAATTAATGTGGTGCCTATTGTTGAACATCTGTAGCGCACAGGATGTTTTGACGATAATGAATGAAGGACGCATCCAAGGAGAACAACTCTGGAGCTTCATTTGTCAACAAAAAGCTCCAGTAAGTAGCTAGAGCTTAAGCATTATTCGTAATTCCGTCCTATTTTCACAAATCTTGTTCATGTTTTAAGATATGCCGCCCCTAAAAGATGCCACAGTGGGCGGTGGTACAGTTTGAACCCTCCTTGAGCCAACTCTGAATGTGGTTAATTCCACATCTCTTTGAATTTCCTTGTTCCTTCGACTGCTCAAGAAATTGCGGGTCTTATGCATCGCTTTTGGCATGCAGAATGCTATGTCAGACTTGATTAAACGAAACTCATAAAAGTGAATATCTTGAACCATTATGCTCTGCAAAATACGAAGTCATTTTTCAATGAATCACAGCCTAAAAAATAAATACTTGCTGTTACAGATTATAAAAAAATCTAATGATGAAGACGACATAATGATGATGATAACAACAACAACAACAACAACAACAACAACAACAACAAAGTGATTGGTAATTCCAGAGAGGGGAATTCCCCTCCCCCTTGCCGACGCTCATGCCTCTACTACTGACTTAATGCCCATGAACTAATTGTAAACTTGAGCATATAGTATCCTGTATCAATCATGGGTAGTATGCAACTAGAAGCGTGGAAGCTAGAGCATGGCATGGCGTGGCGGCGCATGGACATAGTGGTCGGAAAAGTCGCTCAGCAGACTGCTTGTCGTCCTCCGTGGTCTAGGGGTACCATACTAGCCTCTAGTTCCCGAGGTCGGGTTCAAACCCGGCGGAGGATTTTTTCGGGCGTAAAAATCTTTAGCATGGCTTCCTTCGGAAGGGAAGTAAAGCTGGTGATCCCATGTCATAGATTTATGGCACGTAAAAGAACTTCAAGCCTGATAGAGACCTGTGAGCAAACTTTCCGGCCTTTCACGCCTTATATAGAATGGGGCGCTAAGGACCATAGGAGTTAGAGCGTCCATAAATAAAACTCAATTTAATTAAACTTTTTAGCAGATTGCTAAGTGCAAAAACATAGTGATGACGCGCTGTGAGTCCCCTCTCACTCAATTACTGTTCCATCAATAAATTACTTTATGTTTTAAAATAATTATCTCATATGTAATTATAGCAATAAGCAATAACTTTAATTAACAATTCGATTGACGTTACAGAGTTTTTTTTATCACGAGATACTTCAAAATCTTTTTGAATAGGAACCCCACCTTTATTACGGGTTGGCGGGGTTCTTCGTTTAGGGCACCTGACTTTGGGGCGGTGAATTGGAATACTCTGAGGCGTGGCCATTAACACAAAATTCATGTGTAGGTCGACCTTTCTTCCAGAAATCATTTTCACAATCGCACAAATAACGCAGTAATAACAAGGAACTAATAACAATTAAATAGTAACAAGTAACAAATAACGCAAACAGAAAATACGTAATATCTGAAAACACCAAAAACAAAACACAGTAATTGGAATAGTGAGTACAAGCGATTATGACCTAGTGCTCGGCCTTCTTTATATCATTAAGCTTATGGCGTCGGTAACTCTGGCAACAGAACAGCTGTTACCATAGTAATGGGCATTTGGGCAATGTGCTCACTTGTTTTGACGACTCACTCGAGTTACCTTGGACTGCAGCACTTATGTCGGATTAGAGTTGGGGACGATTTGGTTCTGTTACGCCATACGACTCGGTACGCCGACCGGGTTCTTTATT
Organism: Deroplatys truncata; assembly: GCA_030765065.1. Taxonomy (NCBI): domain Eukaryota; kingdom Metazoa; phylum Arthropoda; class Insecta; order Mantodea; family Mantidae; genus Deroplatys; species Deroplatys truncata. The sequence continues at coordinate 79,995,070 of CM060988.1, forward strand.
TGCAGCCAGGAAGGATTATCGCATACATCATCGGCCATTACACTAATTAAGTTTCCCTTTCTTCATATGGGTAGCAAAAGTTTCAGTAGTCAGTAGCTTGCCTTATATATACTCAAACGCACTATAGTCTGGCAGCTTCTATAATCTCTATTGTGTCATCCTACAGAAGGAATGGATAGAGTATAGTCTCTTGAAATTGGTTTTTGGCTTTAGATAATTATATTATCAATAATAATTGTACAGAACTCTTGTATTTTCCTTAATTACATGCTATTAAGGTAGGCAACTTAATTTTCTTAGTAATGCAGTATGTTGTATGAGATGATGCAGTGAAGTTAGCAAGATTTTTCCTATTTTTATTGCAAAACTGGCTGTATTGCACATTAAGCCTATGGCGAAATATCAGAATATCAGGAAAGTGCTAAAATGCAGGTTTCTTTTGTGCCTATTTCCCACTACAACGGAAGGAAAAATCAATTTACTTACTTTTGATGAATTCTGGGTTTCGTTGCTTCGCAAGTACAACATATCAAGTTGTTTCACACACTGAGAGAATGGAACGTACTCGAGTATTTACGTTACGGGTATTTCTTTTTAATGTTGCTTCAAAAAGTTTTTCCTATAAGAGTTTCTGCTATTCTCTAGAATATTACATTATTTGGCTCTCGTTTAGGGATAATATTTACACAATAGTTAAATTTTGGAGTTGAACTGTTTGATAAAACCCCAGCATATGTATGTGGATTTAATAACAAATTAAGATAAAAGTTAAATAGTGAGTTAATGAGCGATTAAGAGCTACAACATCACATCGCCATATCAGCAAATACTAGCAATAATATCAATAATGATAAAAACGCTAATATTGAATAAAACCGTTTATCACCCCCGAAAATATGTTTCTGGCCACAGCATTATGTTTTCTCCTGTAAGCTGTTACTTATTTGGCGGAAGGTTTGGAAATGTTGTTTGGTAGAATTCGGCAGTGCAAAATGACAACTTACATGAAGTTAAAAAGCAAGTTTTATTCTTCCACAAACTATTTATTTCTTTAAAAAAATCACAGTATCATATACAAAATACACAGTATATAAAAATATAATCCTTTCAGAAAATGCATTTGTTTGTACAATGCAAAATTTAAAAGAAGGAAAATATAAATATAAGAACTTTTATGTAAAAATATTAGCGTTTCTGCCCGAATTGGCCTTCCCTCGGAGATTATCTGCCCTGTTGCATAAAAGACTTCCCCAGCTGGCACGGAGGTACCAATATTGATTGAATAGTTGCATATTATATGAACTTTTCATCTAGAGAAGATTACACAGAACTGCTTTACAACATAATATGAATGCGATAACTTAGATGCTTGTATAGAACCTGAGAACTAGAAAACAAAGAAAAAGTATTCAAAAGCGGCGCCTAGATTCGGCAGCGCCATCTAATTCACCCTTCGTTTGGGTACAACCACGGTTTACTCGATGTATCGTATAGAGGCGCTAGAGGCTTACCCATTGCGTTTACACTACTGTATTACTTTGGTGTTTTGCGCTAGTACAGGGGTGATGGTGGTATTGGCTAAGTAGAAACAGAGGGCACTAACTCCCCACATGGACACGGTGTGTCACTAGTTGTACTTTTGCGGGAAAGGCGAATTTTCTGATTGGCTGCTTCAAGTTTCGACGTTCTTAACGAACTAAATGGCAGGCACGAAGAAAGGGACCATCTTGGATTTTTATAACTGGAAGTTTCGTCCGAAGTTTTTTCACCAGGAACAAAGCCGAGACGGTAAGCATACATTTACGCTATTTCTGATTGAATGTATGCTTGTTGTAATATTGGTATTTTCTATTAACTTCAGTGATATTCGTAGAATGAGGTAGAAAACTGATAGGTTACTGTATGTTGCAACATTTTTATATAACGAATTAATTTTCAGATACATTGAGCCGTCCAGACAGAGGGGATACGCCTACGATTTACATTCCTTCCAGTGTTGTGGTTCGAGTCCCGAATGGTGACATAGAATCTGAAGGTATGTTATTAAGTTTCCAGCATGAGAGTGCTGGATGAAAGGTTAAGTTTTTAAGAGCTTCTTAGTGTTGCTGAATTTTATATTGTCCTGATTTACTTTTCAGATATTGTGAGTCATCCAGACAGTGGAATATACGATTAAGTTTCGTGTTTGCACTTCATAATTGATGGGTGGAGATCACAGCCAAAAGTAGGTAAGGTAAAATCAACCTTTAATGCAAAGTAATTAGCATGTTACTGTGCTAATATTCAAACACATAGATGCAGATCATGCGAGTGATACTCTTGTATAATTAAAAAATGTAGGATTATTGGTGGACTGACATACTAACTGTCAAGGATAGCATGGCAATGATACTATAATTCTTTTAAGACAGTGCCCAAATGAAATTTTCTAATACAGAAGGAAGAAAGATATTTGATATCATTCACATATATTTCAGTAATTCACCCTCTTTTGGGCATTTTTATCTAACTGCCACTATGTCCTTTTTTGAACTGGGCATGGTGTATGAAAATAGAAATTCTGGTAGCTTTTTTGACAATTAATGTCCTTGTAATCTGTTATTACAGATGCTCAAAAGCATTTGTTTCCAAGAATAACTGAAGTTTTTGTTTTGAGTGAAATTAGCAGCTTCAGTATGTGTTCTGAGGCTTTGAAATTCCAAAGTGGTTTCAATCTTTCGTGTCTGTTTTCTACCATTTAAACTTTGTAGCAATTTTGATGATACAAAATCCTTCCCTTAAAGATACATTGTGCAGTAGTAATTAAGTTGCAGGATATTATAAGAAATGTATGCGCATTTAAACGATCATGTTTTGTGCAAAAATCAAAGGTTTTGAAGTAATGGGCATTTAATATTTTTTAAATGCATTGAAGCCTTTTAAGTTAATACATATGATAAACATGAAGTTAATCATGATATATGATGAATCATTTGTAGAATACTTATGAAAATAGCTTACTGTGAGTAGAGAAAGTCTTAGATGGCAGAGCAGTGGTATGGCAAGTTAAAGATTGCTGGTTTGAATCCCAGGCATGGCATTGAATTTTTTGTCTGATTGTATATACTCATCCACTATTGTGTATATGCAAACAACCCATGGCTCTTTTCAGTGAAGGTTCCATGAATCTTTTCAATGAATTGGATCTTCTGAATGATCCTTTGATCTGTTATTTATAGTGAACATTTTAACACACTGAATATTTTAAACGCTTTTCATATACAGCACATTGCATCCAAGTTACTATGGGAGGTTAGGTTTTTTTATATAAGCTTAGGTTTCTGAATTTATGGAAGGTTAGCATTAGGTTTGTTTATTTATATATATAAGCTTAGTTTTCTGAATTCACAGAAGCTTAGTAATTTTTACTTTCTCTACTACGTATAGTAAGTAGGGGAAGTATTGCATTCCACCCAAAAATTCGATTCCGAGATTTCACCGGAAATACATGTTTTGAGACCTCCTGAATCCAAAAAAAGCATTTTTGGAAACATGTCCGTGTGTGTGTGTCTGTGTGTGTCTGTGAACAGCATAACTCAAAAACGAACAGTCGGATAAGCACCAAACTTGGTATTTAGGTTCAGTATCTTCCAGAGATGCGACACGAAGGTTTTCAAGAAAATACCCCACCCCAGACTACCCTTTACATGGAAGATTTTTCGAAAAGTTTAATTTTCTCAAAAATGGCTCTAACGATTTTGATGAAAATATTATATGTTTAAGATTATGTCATGAGAAATGAAATGTATATCTCGAATTTTCTGGGAATGTCTCCAAAAGTATTCTTCATTGTGAACGACTTTTGCATAACTGGTAAACCATAAGAGATAGACAAAATTTTACTACACAAAAAATGTAGATCGCGTTAAAATACACAACTTATGTCATATACATTTCTTTTGTTGAGTGAACCGTTTTCGAGATATTGCTTGTTATTTCCTTAAATTTTCCAATACTTATACTTTTTCTCAAATTCGTTATTCATTTTTTTTTATGTCCTGGACATGCAAAGAGGATGGAATGCGCCACATAGTAACCAGCGTTAAAATATTTGACTATCGCTTAAAAGCTACGATATTTCCCTTGCATCTACAAGAAAATTACCAATAAGATTGACATCTCGATATCTCGATTAACTTGAAGCATATGGAGAATAGGCGTGTGTAAAATTAGATTGTACAAGAGTAGAGAAAGTCATGTGAGTGTAACACATCAGATTTTTACTTTCTCTACTACGTATAGTAAGTAGGGGAAGTATTGCATTCGACCCAAAAATTCGATACCGAGATTTCACCGGAAATACATGTTTTCAGAGTCCCTGAATCCAAAAAAAGCATTTTTGGAAACATGTCCGTGTGTGTGTCTGTGTGTGTGTCTGTGTGTGTGTGTGTCTGTGTGTGTGTGTCTGTGTGTGTGTCTGTGAACAGCATAACTCAAAAACTAACAGTCGGATAAACACCAAACTTGGTATTTAGGTTCAGTATCTTCCAGAGATGCGACACGAAGGTTTTCAAGAAAATCCCCCCACCCCAGACTACCCTTTACATGGAACATTTTTCGAAAATTTTAATTTTCTCAAAAATGGCTCTAACGATTTTGATTAAAATATCATATTTTTAAGGTATTTTCATGACAAATGAAATGTATATTTCGAATTTTCTGGGAATGTCTCCAAAAGTGTTCTTCATTCTGAACGACTTTTGCATAACTGGTAAACCATAAGAGATAGACAAAATTTTACTGCACAAAAAATGTAGATCGCGTTACAATACACAATTTATGCCATATACATTTTTGTTGTTGAGTGAACCGTTTTCGAGATATTGCTTGTTATTCCCTTAAATTTTCCAATACTTATACTTTTTCTCAAATTCGTTACTCATTTTTTATGTCCTGGACATGCAAAGAGAATGGAATGCGCCACATAGCAACCAGCGTTAAAATATTTGACTATCGCTTAAAAGCTACCATATTCCCCTTGCATCTACAAGAAAATTACCAATAAGATTGACATCTCGATATCTCGATTAACATGAAGCATATGGAGAATGGGCGTTTGTAAAATTAGGTTGTACAAGAGTAGAGAAAGTTATGTGAGTGTAACACATCAGATTTTTTTTAATGAAAAGTGTTTAAAATTTCACTATAAATAACAGTTCGAAGGATCCTTCAAAAGATCTGATTCATTGAACCTTCAATGAAAAGATCCATGGATCCTTTGCATATACTGAATTTTATTTTGTTCAAGTAACACAAAGTGGTGGTGGTTTTACAATAAAAAGTGTTATTTCCTTCTCATTTAGCACTTTATCAACCAAACTTTTTTGCCACTTTTTAACGGTTTCCCAGTTTTGTGTTAAAACAGCTTATTCACACTATGCAGTTCTTCCTTTGTTATGGCAACTCAAACACTAACTGATAAAATCAAAGATTTGACCTGAGTTGAGCATATGAGTGCGAGTGTATTATGAATGACTGTTTGCTTATCATATTTCCTGTGTTATGCAAAGAGTTTTTTTGGTACTCAGATAGCACCGCTGCGAATTCATTGCTGCATTTCTCATATATGCAAGAGAATAGCAGTCATCCATACAGTTGGTAATTAACAAAAAGATACTCTTTGATTGTTAATACAATAGCAGGTAGAATTAAGAAAATCATATTTTGTAATCTCCTAACAGTTACTATATATCCATAACCTTTAACAATGAGTTCTTACGATAATCACAATAAAATGTGTAGTTCTATACCTTTCCTACTCCAATGTTTCATGACACAATACGTTTAAGGAACTATTTACATTGGCATAAGCGTAGTGCTTAGTTTCAAGACAAGAGGAAGCATATGCTTTGTTTACATCAGAGAGAACTCTGGTTTACAGTGGATAGTGTGTAATATAATAACAAGGTGTTTGTAACCACAAATGTTTCCTTAATGTAAGTAATTTCTCTTTTCAGAAACCTACTTTTAAGGGTAGTTTAAACATGTGTGTTCTATTTAATTCTAGGATATACACAATGGAAAGTTGGAGTTAAGTTGTGGCTATTTGTGTCCAGTGATGGTGCTTCAAGTCAGAGCACAGAGAGTGACAATGACATTAATAGTGTTAAATGGTGTGGTGAAACTTGCTAATGACATTTATTGCACTGCTAATAGCAATTTAGTGAATGACAAACAATAGCTACACTATTGCATATAATGTGTGCAGAAGTTTCTTTGTAGGAAATGGAATTAAGTTATTCATGTCAAATTGTATTGCGCTATCTAGAGTAGAATAAAATAACAAGTATCAAACCTGTGTTATTCTTCCAATTTTCCTGTCAAATTCCACATCCTACTGTTGGTTGGAAGTTCAAACAAACCATGGAGGCAGTTTAAGTACAAAAGATTTTACTATGAAGCATGCAGAAGAAATTATTGCAAGGTGCTGGATCTCATTCACTCTCAAAAATTTAAATGTGACCATTATGTATTATGACATAGAAACATTCAGCAACCACTATTAACCCCAATAATATTATATAAAAAGCAATGTATGTGCCGACTATTGGATAATTTAATAAGTTACACAGGAATAAACAGTTGTGTTTTTCATACTAGCCTAGCTGTGAGTGTTCAACTGATCATAATTGTGTTCTAATATTGTATTGCTACAGATGACAGTGACAAGTTATTTTATGTGAGCTTTAATCGACTCCTTTAAAAAGAAATATGAATAACTCCAAGTGCAATCACGATTATTGAAGCTCACGTAATTAACTTTGTACGTCGTCAGTAGCGATACAATATTGGAACATATGATCAGCTGAGCAGACAGCTAGGCAGGTATGAAAAATACAGCTGTAGTAGCTACGAGTGACGTCATCATCCGAGAGCACGATTTTTCATAGTTTAGTTCAACCCCAGATCACTACTCACGCTGCGATCGCCCTCGTGTTTCCAACGTTTAACACGAGAGTTGCACTTCTAATAGTTTGCTGTTCTGTGCTAGTACCGCCCTCACCCTTACGCTAAATCTCAAGTTACAAAAATAAAATTTATTAAATGTGATTTCAGGATGGAATAATAATTTCGTTTCCGTGTAAAATCATACAGTGGAGGTAAATTAGGCATTGAAACATTTTTCTTCATATTCCTTCTCAATGCTCCCTTAATATGTAATACGTAATTGTTATCGCAAGGTGTTGAGCCAAGTCCATGAGCGGAGGTAATAAAAAGAACGTGGGGTGCAAAAGTATTTGTTATTTTAGAAATCAGTGTTTGCAAGTACCTCACATTTATACGTAATCATAGGGTAGTAGTTTCAAAATATGAAATAAGGACAGGTAACGCTATGCAGCATTATATATGATATTTGAGTACAGAGCACTTTACGTGCGGTTTGTAGGATTCAGGTTGCCAGTTCAGCAGTTTTACGCAATGAAATATATGTGATATCGTTTAATTAAGGTTAGGCACGGTGAAAGAAATGATTCATAAACATTAAATGATATACCCTTCACATTGCCTCATTTTTCATTTGTGAAAATGTAACATTTACTGGCCCAAGACATTGTCTTGTAGGTCCTTGGGGGTGTACGTCTTCCAAAGAGGATAAAGAAGAAGTAACATACCTAGCAAACATTTTAATATGGCTTCTGGCTTCTTACATAACCACTCCTGTAGCAAACGTAACTAAAATCAACAATTAATGTGTCGCGCAAATGCAATAATGGTGACCTTTATGACTATAGCGAATACGCCAAACACACTTTTATTGCGTTTTAAGGCCGTTTAACTTATTTTTTGTGGGGTTCGTAAACGGAAGTTTGGCCTCCTTGTCTTCTTAGAAATCCTGTATGCATAGCTAGTCCTCACTAGGAGGAAAATGTCCACATAAAGGGTTTGTTAAATCCTCGTTTGGGACATCTACTCACACTTTGCATATCAGAAGTATGTTGCTTAGGAGCAGGAATTGGTGTAAAAGTAAATGCTTTTAAATATAATCTAGTTTCTACACTAAAAAGAAATTAAATAAATCATTCATTACAGAAAACTACAAGATGCTAGAGTTTTAATTTGAATCATAAAGGAAACAAGAGGTTGGCTGTGTATTTAAATTGCATTTCAATCATTAATTCATCTAAGTATTACTTGACTTGACACTGTGCCCTAAAGTTTAATCTATACAGAATGGGATTGTCTAACAACCCTATCTGTAGTAGATGCCTAGAAGGAGATGAGACTGTTACTCATCTGCTATGTGATTGCCCTGCTCTTGCGAATCAAAGAGCAAGTATTTTTGCCAATCACTTTCCAAAGATAGATGAACTATCGAAAGCCTCAGTTAGCAGTCTGGTAAAGCTCATAACGAGTAACAGACTACTTAAATGATGAAAGGGGACATGCGCAATAGATCTTTAAGGTCGCAGTGCTTAGGCATAAAACTCACCCCTTTTCAAACTAGAACTAGATTACTTGACTTGGTATTTATGGACTAGCACATTTTCCTGTGGTAATACAAGCACCAACACTCATTAAAATACTTAATACTGTTACTATGCCATTAAATTATTTACTGTTGCTGGCTAATAATGCATTTCAACATCCTAGCTGTTCATTAACGGAATGTGCAGCATGTGTGTTGAACTCCAGGAGAATTAAGGCACACTGAAATTGGTGGAAATAGTTTATTTTGGTTATACTGTTGTATTAGGGATGTGTATTTAGCGAAACTTTTACTCATGTATGTAGTTTGCATATTAGATGTCTTAATATACCATTTCATTAGTGTTTATTATGGTGTAGTATGTACCATGAGAAATATCAGCTCAATTAAGTTTCCCATTGCATAATTTTTTCAGTTAAAGTTTAAGAGTTACTAATACAGTAAAATAAATTAATAATAATAATATTAATCTTTATTAGCTTATAGACTTATGAGTACAAGTTCCAAGCTTCATCATGTGCTTCGTCAAGCTTCATTTGCATGTGGTATTTACATTTGAATTTACAATTTGTCTATTCTATACAAGCATCTTTTAATTAAATACTGTTTTAATTTATTCTGAAATGTCTTATCATTTAAACCTTTTAGTTCATTGATAACTTATTATATAAAATTATACCCATTATGAGGGAATCTTTTTCAGTAGCTTATTTATTTACACTTTCTCTATACTAATTGTTTTGAGTTCTAATTATGGCTATCTTTCATTATCACAGGATTCTTATTTACAACAAACATGATTACTTTGTATACATACAATGAAACAACTGTTAATAGTTCTTCCATTATAAATATGCCTATACATGATACATTTACTTATATTAAAAATACATCTGATGCAGTTCTTTTGAATAACCAATAATCTGCTAATAAGAGGGATATTAGATTAACAAGGCCTTTCTTTACGGTTTCCTCTGTTTCTTGTAATTATTTTTTCCTGGTTAATATAGAAAGCAAACATGTATGTATGAAGTAAATATTTTTCATAATGAGCTCAATTTACAGTTTTCTTAATTTATTTCATAATTCAAACCCGCCGGAGGGCGTTGGATTTTTTTGGGGTGTAAAAATCCTTAGCATGGCTTCCTTCGGAAGGGAAGTAAAGCCGGTGGTCCCGTGTCATAGATTTACCATGTAAAAGAACCTCAAGCCTGATAAAGAGGCCTCTGAGCAAAATTACCGGTCTTTCACGCCCAATATAGAATGGGACGCTAAGAACCACAGCAGTTAAAGAGCGTCCATAAATAAAAGTCGATTTAAGTTCTTCCTCATTTTTGCACTCTCCCCCAAACCATTAGCCAGCTAACCTTGTGTTTATCATAGTTACACTTACCTTATACACCCAAGAAAAGCGGGAAGGTTAATTATATACATTTATATTGTAATAATGTTAGACACAGAGACATGCTTATGTCTTACCAATGTATATGTTTGAAGGGGTGCAGTTTCTGGTTCATCTATCATGCGGCTGCCACCAGAACAATGTTATTTTTTATAAAAGTTTTTTCATGAGAAGTATATCGGGAAGACCTTTAAGTATAACATATGGGAAAGAATTTTTTAAAAGAATCTGATGAGCTGCATTCACAAGACTTTCCCCAGCCGCAATTGGGTACTATCTCGATATTGGATTATGGTCAAAATAAGGCTTTTTACTTACAAAATCGGGTTTTTGACTATACAGAGTAATCCTTGTTTAATGAGGAATGTTCTGGTATAATGGAGTTGCCTCAGCGGTAATGTAAAGCCCACCTACCCATCCTTTTATGCAGCTATTAATATAGTCATTTTTGGTGACTTTTGGAAGGAATTGCTTCCAACGTGAGTCATTCGAGTTTAGACGTACAGATCCCTTAGCTCAACTGCTCCACTCCTCTCCTTCTAAAAAGCATCCCTAGGCTATGCTTTGAGGCTGAGGGCCCTCAATCCCTCGGCTACGCCTTGTGACTTAGGGGCCTCGCTCGTATTTTCAGCTATGTTGGGATTTCAAATGTTGGCAGCAGAAAGACAATGCGACCAATGTTCCCATGATGCCACAGGTGAGATGCATGCGATGCAACTTCTGATAGTAATATGGAACAAAAGTGAAAAATGTGCCATATATTCATGAAAATACCTAAAGTACCATGTTACTTGTTCTTTATTACACATAATGATGTTTTGAAATCCATAAAAATTGTGCGTGTGTTATGTGTATATAGTGATACCGGCCATAATTCAATATCGAAGTAAATCCCACAAGTGTTTGTTTTTATGTAGCTTCTACAAACTATTCTTGCAAAAACTTATTCTTTTATCTACTTCAAGTTAATTGAGATAAATGTTTGCATAAATAGTTTAATTACACATTTCTTTATTGGTACAAAGGGACTAGCAGTCACTATATATTGGCCTTGAAATTCCATGCTGTTTCCATGACATTGTGAGAAACAACAGAATTGGCAGGAACAACAATTGGCAGTACTTCAGAACATGAAATAGGAATTGAAAAATTCAAACCAATAACAATGGATATCTCAGGGACAAGAATGCCTGATGTCACATAAAAGTTAGTTTGGGGTGGAGTTATTTTTGTGAAAGTCTCTGTATCACATCCTTGGAAGATACTGAAACTTAAATACCTTATTTTGATATTTATCCAGTATTTATTTTAGTACGGTTTTTAAACACATGCAACAGACTTTTCCCCCCAAAAAATGTTTTTTTTATTCTGGGAGCCTCAAAACATTTAGTTCCATTGCCCTCAACACCAAATTTTTGGGTTCAATTAAATACTTCCTTTACCTACTAGGTACATAGAGAAAGTAATAAGCTCATCAGTGAGAAATTAGTTTAATTTGTAGATGCACACCCATTACATGTATGACGAATATGGCCGATTGAAATCCTTTAATATTTTTTATTCTTGTTACTTTCTCTACCACATACAAGGGCTGTCCCTAACAAAGAAAACACAAAAATTTTGGGAAAAAACATCTGTATTTCTCTACATAGTCTCCTTTCAGCTCGATACACTTTTCCAGCGATGTTCAATTGCTTCGATTACCTGTTTATAATGAGAACCGTCGAGTTCTGCAATATAGCTATCAACTACAAACTGCACCTCTTCACTGTTGGTAAATCTTTTACCACCAAGCCATTTATTCAACTTTGGAAACAGAAAATAATCAGAGGGGGTTAAGTCTAGCGAATAGGGTGCATGAGGAAGCAATTTGAACTGTAGCTCATTGATTTTGGCCATGGGGATAATGGATGTGTGAACTGGTGCATTGTCTTGATGAAACAGAAGTTTCTTTTTCGCTAAATGCGGCCATTTTTGCTTGATTTCATCAAGCAAATGGTGCAATAAGTTTACATAATACTTGCTATTGATTGCTTTTTCTTTTTGAAGATAATGAAAGTTATCCCACACGCATCCCGAAAAACTGACGCCATGACCTTGCCTGCAGATGGAACTATTCCTTTGTCTCAGATGTGAAGTGATGGACCCATGTTTCATCCATGGTTATAAATTGACGCAAAAACTCAGCTTTATTGCTCGCCAAACACTCGACTGAAACATCTTCACGACGCTGCTTTTGTTCCATTGTGAGTAAACGTGGCACCTATCTTGCACACAACTTTCTCATTTCTAAATTTTCAGTTAGTATGCGATGTACAGCACTTTTTAAAATGCCTACAATGTCTGCTAGCTCGCGCACTTTCATTTTGTGGATTTCATTCACAATTTCTGGCGTGATCACCTCATTTGGTCGACCACTGCGATGTTTGTCTTGGCAGCTCGTACGGCCTCACTTAAACTTTGCCACCCAATATTTTACTGTTGTAAAACAAAGGAGCAGACTCCCCCAGAGTAGAATCTAGCTAAGGTTTAATATTAGTTGGACTAAGGCCTTTCAAATGAAAGTACTCTATTAGATAACGATGGCCAGTTTTATCCATGTTTACAAATTCACTGAGAGAGTTCACTATTAATGGCTGCCAAACAATTACTAAACAAAGAGGCATCATCAAACTTCAAACTTAAGCTTTATAAGGGTGGTACTTTTACCATAGTCATTTGTTTGAAACAACAACAACATCAGGTCAAGTACTCCTGGGGCAGCCCTCGTACATAGTAGGTAGGGAAGATATTGCATTCCACCCAAAAATTTGATACGGAGGTTTCACTAGAAATACATGTTTTGAGGCACCATGAATAAAAAAAGGATTTTTTTTTTAGAAAAAGGTCGACGTGTATGTGTGTGTGTCTGTGAACAACATAACTCAAAAACAAAAAGTTGTATAAATACCACACTTGGTATTTAGGTTCAGTACCTTCTAAATATGTGACACGAAGATTTTCAAGAAAATCCCCTCACCTCCAACTACCCTATACGTGAAACATTTTTTGAAAACTTTGAGTTTTTTAAAAAATGGCTCTTAACGATTTTGATTAAAATATTGTGTATTAAAGATATTTACATGACAAATAAAATGTATATCTTGAATTTTCTTGGAATAACCTGTGAAATCCTTTTCATTTGGAAGGAATTTTGTATAACTGGTAAATGTTAAGCGATAGACGAAAAAGTACCATACAAAAAATGTAGATCTCTTTAAAACACACAGTTTACTTCAGATGAGTTTTTCTGTGGCATAAGTCATTTCTGAGATATCCATTATTAAAGGTTCAAATTGTTCAATACTTGTCATTCTTTTAAAGTCTCATCGTTTTCAGTTGTTTCTTGTGATTACATGGAAATAGTATGGAATTTAAGGGCCAACATATATTGCCCAGTTCTTAAACATTTGATTATTGCTGTTCTCTTTGTGTCTATAACTAAATGTGTAATGTAGCTATTTTTGCAAAGATTTATTTTCATTAAAATGTAGTAGTGATAAAAAGCTTTCATAAGAATAATTTATATACCCATTAATAAAGAAGAGGATAGAGGAACTCATGTGAGTGTATCGTCAGATTTTAAAAAGAATCTGATGTGTTACACTCACATGACTTTCTCTACTCTTGTACAAACTATTTTTACAAACGCTTATTCTCCATATGCTTCATGTTAATCGAGATATCGAGATGTCAATCTTATTGCTAATTTTCATGTAGATGCAAGGGGAATATGGTAGGTTTTAAGCGACAGTCAAATCTTTTAAGCGTTGGTTGCTATGTGGCGCATTCCATTCTCTTTGCATTTCCAGGACATAAAAAAATCTGATGTGTTACACTCACATGACTTTCTCTACTCTTGTACAAACTATTTTTACAAACACTTGTTCTCCATCTACTTCATGTTAATCGAGATAAACATTTGCAGACTCTACCTTTTTGCTAAGTTTCTTGTAGATGTAAGGGGAATATATATTTATTACAAGGGCAATATAGAAATACAGTAGCCTTTAAGCATATACATATCTCTTAATAGCTGGTTGCTAGGTGCAGCACCATTCCCTTTGCCACAGATTAATACTCTTTGCATATACAAGATAAAAAAATGAATAATGAATTCCCATTTGAGAAAATAAGTATTGAAAAATTTAAGGGAATAACAAGCAATATCTCGAAAATGGTTCACTCAAGAAAAAAAAATGTATATGACATAAATTGTGTATTTTAACGCAATCTACATTTTTTGTGCAGTAAACTTTTGCCTATCTCTTATGGTTTACCAGTTATGCAAAAGTCGTTCACAATGAAGAATACTTTTGGAGACATTCCCAGAAAATTCAAGATATACGTTTTATTTGTCATGAAAATATCTTAAACATATGATATTTTAATCAAAATCGTTAGAGGCATTTTTGAGAAAATTAAAATTTTCGAAAAATCTTCCATGTAGAGGGTACTCTGGGGTGGGGGGGATTTTCTTGAAAACCTTTGTGTCGCATCTCTGGAAGATACTGAATCTAAATACCAAGTTTGGTGTTTATCCGACTGTTCGTTTCTGAGTTATGCTGTTCACAGACAGACACACACACACACGGACATGTTTCCAAAAATGCTTTTTTTGGATTCAGGGGGTCCCAAAACATATTTCTGGTGAAATCTCGGTATCGAATTTTTGGGTGGAATACAATACTTCCCCTACTTACTATACGTAGTAGAGAAATTAAAAAAGTATGAATTGTTACTGAAAATGTGTGTGATAATTGTCTGATATTCACTTTCAAGGAACAGCCTTCTGTTGAGTAGTTTTCGAGATTGCCCCCCATCCATACACATATGCATGTCATTATATTGATAATCAGTGTCATTTGTTTGTATGATTTATTTTAACTTTTTAATCACATTAAGCTTTATAAGTTCATAATCTCCCTTTCTCTTTCATGTTACTATGAAATGCACCCTTGTTCAGAATTATTCTTTAAAATATCTCACTTTAAAGGTGTAATATATTGAAGCTCTTTTTTTGTAGGTAGTGGGGGAGCAATTAATCTTGTGGCCTTTCGTTCATCATTCAGTCTTTCATTCGTTCCTTTACTTATTTATTAATAAAACCCACAGCTTCTCATCTTTTATTGGGGTAACTGCAGAGATTTTACTCTGTCGTTCCTCTCACTTACACTCTTACTCTCACTCCCTCATTCTCTTCTTTCCCTCTCCATTTTTCTTTCACTTTCTCCTCTCATTCTCACTTTCTTCCATCTCTCCCTTTCCATTCTATCTTTCATTCTCTGACTCTTTCCCTGCATCGCCCTTTTCTCCAACTCTTTCCCTCTCCATGCAATGCACACATCATGTGATGTTTTTAAAACCAATAATAAAACTGTTTTTTCTGGAAAGTTAATAAAAATTAAATGCAAGTAAAGATTTAACAGTATGCAAACTTGTGCCACTTCATTGTGTTTGCTATTGATCGGAACTATGCAAGCACAATGTGACAAGCGGATTACACACAGGAATAATGCTAAAGAAACATTTTTATAACTTCTGATATAATCATCCTATCAAAATTTTGTATTTAATGAAAATTTTCAGAATTTGTGGGGGGAGGGATGAGGTAAAGCACAATGGTGTGATTCTCTCGCTAGAGATCCCAAACTTTGGCCTATATGTTGGCCATTTATGTGAGTTTTATGATAAAACTTTGTGTACACATACCTTGAACAAAGTAATGTAGTGCCACACCCCTCCCAATAGGCTTGCACTGTTCCACTGACCTTGGCTCTGCTTAGTCACATGAACGTCTCAACGCGCTATACTCCAGTGTTGGCTTGGAAACAACATTGACAATGTCATACACAATTGCAGAACGCATGTTTCTCGTTCGTAACTATTGGCCAATGGGTTCATTTAAATCATGTCGTGCATTTCAGGCGGAATTTGGTGCGCAACGTGTGCCCTCAAAATGTGGTATTCAGAAATTAGTAACAAAGTTAGAGACGACTGGAACCTTGATCACACAGCATGCAGGCAGCCAAAAAATGAATGTCAGTGTAATGGAAGAAGTAAAGGAGCGATTACTGGCATCACCATCAAAATCCTTGCGACGACTTTCCCAGGATGTGAATGTTCCATATTCTGTGTGCCAAAGAGCTGCTAAGAAAGCAAACCTCCATGCTTATCGTGTGACATGTGTTCAAGAATTGCAACCGACAGACCATGAAAAATGTGTGCAGTTCTGTGTATGGTTTCAAACCATTATTAATCAGAATCCTGGGATTTTGGACTTGGTTCATGGATGAAGCATGGTTTCATCTGAGTGGCTACATAAACTCTCAGAACATGCATATATGGGCACAAACAAATCCTCGTGCTCTACATGCACAGAAAATTGGAGTGTGGTGCGCAGTGCCACATAGGCATATTATAGGCCCTATTTTTCATGAGAATAGGGTAAACACTGAAGAATACATCAGAACATTCACTGACTTTGTCAATCAGTTAACAGATGATGAATTAACTCACAGATATTTCCAACAAGATGGTGCAACAAGTCATACGTCATGTGCAAGCTTTTTTGAAGATCAAATCATCTCAAAAACTCTTTGGCCACCAAGATCTCTTGACCTAACACCACCCGACTTCTTCCTGTGTGGATGTCTGAAGGGAAAGGTATACAGAAATAGACCATGTATAATTGCAGAGTTGAAAGATGCTATACGTCAAGAGATTGAAGCCATTACTGAGGAGACTTTAATAAAAGTATTCCAGAATTTGGAGCAACGTATACAAATGTGTTTGGATGTGGGAGGGGACCATTTTCAGCGTCGAATGTGACAGTGCATATACAAAGGTATGTGTACACAAATTTTCATCACAAAACTCACATAAATGGCCAACATAGACAAATGTTTGGGGCCTCTAATGAGAGAATCACACTGTATATTGTCCCCACCTCAAGTTCAATTTTCTATTTTCTACAAAATGTAAAATTATTAAATTGTCATATCTCTGATGTATTGCCATGAGGAGTAATTATATGTAGATCATGAATTTCCTGTGAATATCCTGAAGATCCCTTTATTCTGGTTCAATTTTGTAAAACTTTGAAACTGTAAGGTAGGAAAAAGTAATTTTGAATAAGTGTAGAGCTCATCAACATATCAATTTCTGTTACATCAATTTTTTGTGGCTTTAGCTGTATGTGGTATTTTTTGTTGTTTGAGTTTTCCAGTGTTTCAATCTATACACTTTTGAAATTTTCTGTCCGTTCTTTTCTTACCAGGCCATACCAGTATTCAAAATATCAATTTGGTTTTTAAGCATTTAACAGTCATGCTAGCATCCTTTAACTTTCTCTATAACTACAACAAAATATGTATTGGAACCATTTCGGAAACCATTCATCATTATTAACAAGAAGTAGGAAAACCAGCTTTATTTTTACAAATAATTTGCAAAATAAAAATGGAAGTGAGTAATAGTGAGTAGAGAAAGTTGTATGGTTGTAACATGATAAAATTTATTATAGACTCCACCAAAATGTTACCTCATTAGAAGAATGTATACTAATACACAGTTTCCTCTTCTGAATTAGTTTCTGAAATCATGTAAATATTGTAAAGAACATGAATTATTGGTGCTATGTGCCTATAAAATGTGTTAAATTAGAGTATGTGTTTTAACAAATACAATCTTATTTTTCAGGACGAATTGCAGTCTGCTGTTATCAAAGATGATATTGAAACATGGAACGTTGATGTTGAGGGCAGTTTTAATCAAACTGCATAGTATTCATCATTCATCAACAGTAGGCACCTCTGTCAGATTTATGCATTCAAGTAGCTTTGGATTTAATGCAAATAAAAGCCTATATTGGTTACAGAGAAATGAGTATTTTAGGCAAATTTTCCTTATGCGACCATCTTATAGACTATTTACAAACATACAATATTCTAAAAAGGGTGAAGCAAAACTCCGAACAAAGGATAAAATACCAGAAGATTATGAACTTATTTACAAGGCCCCTATTAACTCATATATTTATCTAGCACAGACAGTAGCAGCAGTAAGCTCTATAATCTTCGTTGGAATAATTGCTTACAAACAGTTGAGTGGAACTCTCTTGGTCAGTTTTCCTTTTGAACTACAAGGCAAAGCAGGCTCTGTATATGGACAGATTGGTTCAGATTCAACAGAAGTGCTTATTTATGTTACTGCTTTTGTTTTGTTGAATGCTCTTATATATAGGGCAACAATGAGATATCCCTTACGAATCTACTGCCATAAAAATGCTGATGCTTACACATGTGTAATGAATGGATTGTTACCATCATTAACATATAAAATTAATTATTGTTCTGCAGATGTAAGACGCTCTAAATATTTGTTTAGAAAAATCATACCCTGGAGCGAGAATGTGTTCAAAATTGGTTCTAAAACAGTGCTGTTGATGGACAATTACTTTAGAACTCCTGCTGATTTCAGTTTGATGATTCAGGGGAAAGAAAATGTGTGAAATGTTCTTTGTTACTATAATGTAAGATCATTGTACAGCATGAAGTTTTAGCATTTTTATTTTGTTAATATATGTAAAACATTAATCTTCAAAAGAAGATAAGTTTAATAAATGGCAGAACAGGCATTAATAATTGAAGGGTCTAAATCCAATAGTTACATTCTCCACTTTTTCAGGCTTTAAACTAAATAACACTCACACTTGTGAGGAAAAAAGTTGATTGTAATCCTATTCTTTAATTTTTTGTGAATGATCATAAAGGTTTCATCACAAGGGCGAAAAAATATTTAGCTAATTAGATGTTAGAAAAATACATTTAAATATTGGAAAATGTGACTTTTGCAACCAAGATTTTGTATATATGAGTTTAAATTATTTGAGAATATTACTCCTGACACCAGAAGGGCCATCCATAGAGGGGAGCAACCTGGGCTTGTGACAGGGGAGGCCTGGGATATTGTGAGATCTGTAAGGAATAAATATATTATCAGAAACCTGAAGAAAAAAATGCTAGCTCAGAACATTCGTGTATTTTCATGTCTTTTGTGTTTTGGTCTATTTGTTATGCATCAAGTTTTATAAACCATGGTTGTTACTTATGTGATTTTGTATTCATAACTCTAATATACTGTCGCAACAATGTCATGCACATGCATTCAAGTTCAATGTCGGGATCAGCACTAATGAGTTTCAGTGGTATTGTACTTTATGTCCCTGTTGCACGTGTTTCTAGCAGAGCGTTAATGAGAAGACAACTGCGTACCTCGCACAGAAGGTGTATATTTTGGTCGTTGGTGCCAACATGCACATACCAGTCATCCTCCATGGTCTAGTGGTACCATGCTAGCCATGCTACTTCCTTCTATGAAGGAAGTAAAGCCGGTGGTCGCATGTCATAAATTTACGGCATGTAAAAGAACGTCAAGCCTAATAGAGAGGCCTCTGAGCAAAATTTCCGGTCTTTACACCCAATATAGAATGGGACGCTAAGAACCGAAGCAGTTAAAGAGCGTCCATAAATAAAACTTTTTTAATAAATAAATAAAACTAAAAATTTTATTTTTATTCACATACCAAAGTCAGTATCAAAATAAAGGTGAAAACACGGTCATGACCCTTAGGTAAAAGGTACGCTAAGTTTTCGTTAAAAGTTGTTTTGAAATTTATTTTGTGGATTCAATTTCCAGATTCCGCAGTTACTGCTTAAGCATTGCCTTAGGCACATTAGTTTGTACTTCTGACTGCAGTGGTTTTGATTTCAGTTAGCCATGCTGTAACTTCACAATAGCATAGTGAAATTCATAGCCAATTTCTTAAATTTGATTGCCAACAACAATTGCAAAGGCACCTGCTACCAGCAAGAAGTGGCGTAACTGCGTAGGTCCAGTATCATTAAAGTTCATGATTATTGGTGGGTTAACAGCAGCAAATTATTTGAGTCTTTCATTGCCTAGTTTAGTCTGTGGTGTTCTGAATAAATTTAAAATTAATTCAGTGCAGTTATAATTGCTCATGTAGTAGTTAACCAGGTACCAGATATGTTCAGCTGTTATAATGGCTAGTTATCATAAATCAGCTGCTAAAAAGAGCTGAGAAATGATAAAAAGAAGAAAAATACCAGGAAGAAATTCAACAATGTAAATCAATATCCACTTCCTTCTCAAAATCAACAGCCTTGTCAAATTCTAAGACAATCAAATACAGAAACAGAAGATAATGCAGTTGAACATGTTCCTGTTACATCTCTTAAATGTCGGGTACCTATCTATTTACCAAAAATTGAATTTTATTTATCTGTAACTGTTGTGGTCCTTAGCATATCATTCTATATTGGGCGTGAAAGACCAGTAATTTTGCTCAAAGGCCTCTCTATCAGGCTTGAGGTTCTTTTACTTCTGGAAATCTGCCGTAAATCTATGACATGGGACCACCGGCTTTACTTCCCTTCCAAAGGAAGTCATGTTAAAGACTTTTACATCCGAAAAAATCCAGCCTTCCGGTAGGTTTGAACCCATGACCTCGGGAACTAGAGTCTAGCATGGTAGCCACTACAGCACGGAGGACAACATCTATTTACCATTAGCTAAAGGTAAGACAGAAATTGACTTTAATAAAGTGTCAAACTCAGAGTGTACTTTGACAGACAATTGGGACCGATCAGATCATAGCCAGTGGCCATAAAAAATTGCAAATCTTGTGAGGGAAATAATTGTCAAGAAAGGTTTGGCTGAAATAAATATTGAAAATTTGCATGAATATTATGACTTAAAAAGAGAAAATTTACAGACAATCATCTTTATTCTAAATATTCTTCTGGAAACTGTCAAATGAAAAGAGACTGGTTAGTCTGGAGTGATCTTCAAAAAACGTTTTCTGTGGACCATGTCTGTTATTTGAAGACTTCGAATCAATATGTTCCTGTAAATTTAGAGGGATTTGATTATACGAGGGCTGATCAATAAAGACTGAGACTGATTTTTTTCTGTAGTTTCCTTGATAGTTTTTGTCTATCACGAATACTTGAAAAGAGCAGGGTTTCATGTATAATGTCCATAAGCGACAGCACTCTCGTAACGGTAGGTTGGAGTAAGGCTGTATATTGTTGACCCTACTTGAATTTCGCATACCACAAAATGGAGGTCACACGAGCAATACAGCGCAATAAAATTTTATTTTCGTTTAAATCATACAGCTGAAGCAAGCATACGGTGAAGATGCACTACCTTGTGCAACGGTGTTTAGGTGGTTCAAGGACTTCAAAGAAGGGCGAGTCCTCTGTGCTAAGCAAGGTGGGCCTGGTGTTTCGGAATGGAATGATTTACCAGCATGCAGTTCTCCCCCTCACACTACTGTTACAGCAGCTACTACATGTCAGTATTGGCTACACTGAGGAAGCACATTACAAGGAAACGTCCAGAACATCATCGTAATGGGCGGCGACTTCATCACGACAACGCACGGCCTCATGTCGCAAATCAAGTCCAGGAATTTTTGGCTAAATTCAACATTACCTGTATGCTGCATCCGTCTTAAAGCCCCGGTATTACCCCCTGTGATTTCTTTTTATTCCCATTACTAAAGGCAAAGCTCCGGGGCATTCAATTTGAGAACACTGAAGCAGTGCTAAAGAAAAGTGAGGCGATTCTCAACGACCTGACAAAGAATGGCTTGCACCATGTGTTCGAGGACTGGCAGAGACGCTATAAAAAGTGCATTCAGTTAGGAGGGGACTACTTTGAAAAAGATCATGTCAACATTGAAATGGAGTAATAAATATCTGTGAAAAAAAATCAGTCTCAGTCTTTATTGATCAGCCCTCGTACTTACTGGATCATCATGGAAAGATTTATATGAGAGCCTACCTTGGCATGCAAACATTTGTAGCTATAAAACTAATTGTGTGTGTTGGAGAAATCTGGAACAGAGTTTATCAGGTTCTGGAATAGATAACACCTTTCAAAGACAAATACCTAAAGAACAAGAATTTATGAAAGAGTTGCTGAGAAGGCTCTTGAATATTACTCCTTTCCTTACATTTCGAAATTTTGCATTGGAGGCAATAGTAGCAGATTAGGAGATCATGACAGTGTCAATTTCAAAAGGTGTGATTGAACTCTTGGGAAAATATGATCATTTCAAAGAGAATATACTCTTCGTGTGAAGAAGTGACAAGAGGAAAATAAAATAAATTTGTCCATTATTTATCCTGGAGAGTACAAGATGAATTTCTGTCAAGTGCAAACAAAATATTACAATACATACTACAAGAAAGGGAGAACTGTGTATTTTTCATTCATGTGTGATGCAGCACTTGATCTATGAAAAGCAGAACAGAATGTTTTAATAGATATGATTTTTATTGTGAAGAAGAAAATGAATGGGAAGTGTATGAAAGTTTCTTGAAGTTCTATTTTATTTCCACAAAAAGACAAGGAGAAAGGAGATAGCAAATGCTATTAATAGAAAATTTCAAACATCACAGCATTGATACAGAGGACCATTGAGGTCAATGTTATGACAATGGTGCCAACATGTCTGATACATAAAGTGGAGAGATGATGATGATGATGATGATGATGAACACTTCAAGAACAGAATATGCATTGGCCTCACTGGAATTATTATATTCCAATTAAATGTTCATTTTAAAGAAGTTCAAGATAGTGCCAAACCTTAGATCTGATTCTTGATATGACAAGGGAAATCCAGAAGGTGGTTTGGACAGTTTCACCACGAGTCTTGCTTCAAAATACCTTAAAGTTCTGAGCTACAAACTGAAAGATGATCTAAAACACTTCCATGATATTTTTAAGGTCATGTTTTCAAATCTTGTCAATAAGTCTGGAAACAAGACTTTCACTTGCTACCTTGAATTCCATTTATAAATACAAGCTTCAGTCAATATTTTCAGAACTACATATTGCTCTGAGATTGTTTTGTACTTTGTTCATTAGTGCTGCTTCTGGTTAGAGAAGTTTTAGTAAGCTGTGTCTCTCAAAGAACCATTTGAGATCCACTTTGGGAGAAGAGAAACTGAACCATTTATCTATCTTGTCAATAGAACACCAATTAGCATTAGACTTAAACTTTTCAGATGTTCTAGATGATTTTGTGACTGCCAAAGTTAGAAAAATTCAAGACGCCACAATGCTAACAACATGTAAATGTGCCATGTGCAACAATTCAGGATACCCACTTAAGACATCAGTGTTTGACATTAATATTAATAATTATTATTCAGAAATTAACTTGTTATCATCATTATTAGGGTTATTCATAAAAATGCATGTATTACTCACTACAGTACAGCAATACCCATAATTGTACTTTAAATATGTTGTGCAATAATTGTGGGACCTGATGAAGTTGGGATTTGGGGAGCCCCACAGTCACGATTTGTCAGGAGGCCAATAATTTATCTGGGCCTCCTGACACCAGGGTGATCAATGGTGGCCCAAGAATGGATACACTGGTGGATGCCAACAATGTTTTCTTTCTGTACCACATACCTAGTAGGTAGAGAAGATATTGCATTCCACCCAAACATTCAATATCAAGATTTCAATGTAAGTATGGATTTTGAGGCCCCCAAATCCAACAAAAGCCTATTTATAAAAAGGCCTGTGTATGTAGGGGGGAGTTGTGTGTGTGGGTGTGACATGATTACCAAACTTAATATTTAAGTTCAGTGCCTTCCAAAGATGTGACAGAAAGGTTTTCAAGAAAAACCCCCACTCTAAATTACCCTTTATGTGGAACACTTTTTGAAATTTTGTATTTTCTCAAAAATGGATCTTAATGATTTTGATTAAAATGCTATATATTTAAGGCTTTTGCTTGACAAAATGTGCGTCTTGGATTTTCCGAAATATTCTGTGAAGTCCACTTCAGTGGAGAAGAAGTTTGTATAATCTTGTATAACTGGTAAATGTAAAGCAATAGACGAAAAATATACTACACAAAAAGTAGCTCTCTTTAAAACACACTATTTATTTCAAATATTTTTTTTGTGGAATAAGCCATTTTTGAGTTGTGTTATTAATGATTTGGATTGTTCCTACTGTCATTCTTTTAAAGTCCTGTCGATATTCAGTTGTTTCTCATGATTGCTAGCCATTGCATATTGGCATATATTTTGTGTATTGTAGAAGGAAAACATTAATTTAAGCTGTTTTAATTAACAAATGAGGGGAAGTGATTAAGTAGGGGGGACATTTCCCCTCTTAAATAAAAAACAATGGATAGGAAATCGCACGAGGGAGAAGATACAAGTGCTGATTTTATTCCAAACTAAAAATCTTTGAAGATCTCCAGTAGGTTAGCAAAATAAAACCAAAAAAGGTATGGGAGAGAAAATGGAAACCATAAATAATCCAAAAATGTTTGTAATTCTCTTATCTGAAATGAATTTGTTAATAGAAAAGAAAAAAATTCTGGTGATAAGAAGAAAGAAGCTTTAAACTTATCAGTAAAATTGATTAATTGCTATAAAGACCTTAAAAAAGAAAATGAAAGATTAAACATTGAAGTTAAAATTGTCAGGAAGTTTAATGAAAAAATATGATAAAAACTTTTGCCTAGATGACTCTACAACATCCACCAACCCAAAAGCAGACACAATTACAGAAAACTATGGAGTATAAACGGCTTACTGTTTTCATAACTTCTAGAGCAAATTCTGACATTAAAGAACTACAACAAATTGCAACATAAAATGTTAAACCAGCAGAAGAGAGAATAAAAATCTTATCTATTACATTCACATGATTTTCTCTACTCTGTGTCATTTGTTATTGGATACAAAAAATTGTCTTACAAAGCATATTTTGCTGTTTACTTCATTTTAATTGAGATAAACCTTTGCAGAAATACTATACTACACATTTCATTATAAATGCAAAGGGAATAACAATAGTCAAATGTTTAAGTACTAGACGCTATATGCCGGCTTTAAAATTGTGTACTCTTTCTATGCAATTGCGAGAAACATTTGAAAAATTACAGGACTTTAAAACAGTAGCTAAGTATTGAACAATTCAAACCATTAATAACCAATATCTTGGAAATGGCTGATGCCACAAAAGATTTATTTGAAATAAATTGTGTATTTTAAAGAGATTTAACTTTTTTGTGTGTTGCGTTTTCATCTATCATTTAATCTTTACCAGTTATACAAGATTGTACAAAATTACCTGAGAATGAAGAGGACTTCAAAGACTATTTTCAGAAAATTCAAGACATGCATTTTATTTGTCATGTAAATACCTTTAATATAAACTATGTGATCAAAAGTATCCAGACATCCCCAAACATAAGTTTTTCATCTTAGGTGCTTTGTGATGCCACCTACTGCCCGGTACTCATCCGCGACCTCAGTAGTCCTTAGACATCGTGAAACAGCAGAATGGGACGCTCCGTGGAACTCACGGACTTCGAACTTGGTCAGGTGATTGGGTGTCACTTGTGTCGAAGTCTGTACGCGAGAATTCCACTCTCCTAAACATCCCTAGGTCCATTGTTTCTGATGTGATAGTGAAGTGGAAACGTGAAGGGACATGTACAGCACAAAAGCCTACAGGCCGACCTCGTCTGTTGACAGAGACCGCCGACATTTGAAGAGGGTCGTAAAGAGTAATAGGCAGACATCTATCCAGACCATCACACAGGAATTCCGAATTGCATCTGGATCCACTCCAAGTACTATGACAGTTAGGCATGAGGTGAGAAACCTGGGATACCATGGTCGAGCGGCTGCTCATAAGTTACACATCACGCAGGAAAATGCCAAACGACGCCTCGCGTGGTGTAAGGAGCGTCAACATTACACGATTGAACAGTGTCAAAACGTTGTGTGGAGTGACGAATCACGGTACACAATGCGGCGAGACGATGGCAGGGTGTGGGTATGGCGAATGTCTGGTGAACGTCATCTGCCAGTGTGTGAAGTGTCAACAGTGAAATTCGGAAGTGGTGGTGTTATGATGTGGTCGTGTTTTACCTAGAGGAAGCTTGCACCCCTTGTTGTTTTGCGTGGCGCGATCACAGCGCAGACCTACATTGATATTTTAAGCACCTTTTTGCTTCCCACTGTTGAAGAGCAATTCGGGGATGGCGATTGCATCTTACAACACGATCGAGCACCTGTTCATACTGCAAGGGCTGTGGCGGAGTGGTTACACGACATAACATCCCTGTAATGGACTGGCCTGCACAGTCCTGACTTGAATCCTATAGAATACCTTTGGGATGTTTTGGAACGCCGACTTCGTGCCAGGCCTCACCGACCTACATCGATACCTCTCAGTTCCGCACTCCGTGAAGAATGGGCTGCCATTCCCCAACCTTCCAGCACCTGATTGAAAATATGCCTGCGAGAGTGAACGCTGTCATCAAGGCTAAGGGTGGGCCAACACCATATTGACTTCCAGCATTACCGATGGAGGGCACCACGAACCTGTACGTCATTTTCAGCCAGGTTTCCGGATACTTTTGATGACGTAGTGTATGGTCTTTTTCGAAAAATGTTCCATATAAAGGTTAGTTGGATTGGGCTGCTTTTCTTGAGAATCTTCGTGTCCCATCTTTGGAAGATGCTGAATTTGAATACCAAGTGTGGTATTTATTCAATATTTGTTTTTGAGTTATGCTGTTCACAGATACCCACTCTTACACACGGACCTTTTCTAAAAACTATTTTGGGTTTCAGGAGGTCTCAAACTATGTACTTCCACTGAAATCAGTATTGAATTTTTGGGTGGAGTACAGTACTCTCGCTACTTACTATACGTAGTAGAGGAAGTAAGCATTTGACACTCAATATAACAATTAAAAAAGATAAAACAGAGAAGACAAAGAAAAGAGTTACAGAAAGAAGTTATTCTAAATGTCACACATGTAATGAATTCGATAAAACATTACAATTAAGCAGATTAGAAGAGAAACACGTTATTGGCTGCGTTAAGACACTTAACAAGGAGGTTGCACTGTAATGATGGCAATTACATTTTCTGAGCCGGATGCCATTGACCGGAGTAGTATAAAGGGTATGTTTAAAATAATAGATACCGACAACCGATGAGGTTAAACAGTAATCAATTAGGTCAATGGACCCCATCCGACAAAGCTGCTTGCTTAGATGGTGCGGCTGGATAAGAGTGCAGTCGGGAAAAACATTTAAAACTATAATTAAATGGAGTAATTTCCGACAGCAGATAAGAATATGAACTAGGAACGATTCAGGGATGCTGCTTGCCCACGGAGGAACATAGGTTCGATTATGTAATAGAGTTTTGATTGAAGAAATTCGAAAAAAAAACCCCTTAAAGATACATTTAATTAAGTGTAGGAAGTTAGAATGGAGCCCTTCGGGATTAGGATACTGCGAGTCCTATGCGGGTTAAAAGATGGTAACGTAGAGAGTTCTGATCGTAGAATTTCGGAAAAGACTTGGAAGATACATATAATTAAATTAAGGAATTTAGAATGGAACCCCTTCGAGATTATAATTCTGCGCGGCCGCTGTGGCATGTGTAAATTTGACAGTTCGTAGAATGACAGAAAAAACGTATAAGATACGAGGGCTGATCAACAAAGACAGACTGATTTTTTCCTGTAGCTTCCGTGATAGTTTCGTATCTGTAACATAAATATTTGAAAACAGCGGGTTTTTATGTATAATGTTGGTAGGTGGCAGCACTCTCGTATTGGTAGGTTGGTAGTAATGCTCTATTTTGTAGACCCTACGTGCATTTCGCATACCAGATAATGGAGGTGACGCGAGAGGAACAGTACAGCGCAATCAAACTCTGTTTTCGTTTAAACCATACAGCCACCGAAACTTATGAAAAGCTGAAGCAAGCGTACAGTGAAGATGCACTACCTCGTGCAACAGTGTTTAGGTGGTTCAAGGACTTCAAAGAAGGCCGACTTGTCAGTGTTAAGCAAGGTTGGCCTGCTGTTTCGGCTTCTGCTGTGACTGAAGTCAACATCAACACAGCTGCTGTGATTGTCCGAGAGAATCGGCGTATAACATTACGTAACCTCAATGAAGTGTTGAGAATTTCATATGGCAGTGTGTTTACAATTATGCACGACTATTTCCATATGACCCGAGTTTGTGCTCGTTGGGTGCACGTCTGTTGACTACCGAAGAAAAGGCTGTGCGAATGGAGACAAGGCGTGAGGTGCTGCGTCTCTTTGCTGATGGAGGGGATGCATTTTTTAAATCGATTATCACCGGTGATGAGTCATGGCTGCATCATTATGATCCTAAAGGAAAACAAGCCAGCACAGTGTGGAAATCGCCAGGTTCTCCAACACCAAAAAGGCAAAAGTTGTTCCATCTGCAGGGAAAATGACGATCACATTTTTTGACTGTAATGGAATGATTTACCAGCATGCAGTTCTCCCTCACACTACATACTACACGTCAGTATTGGCAACACTGAGGAAGCACATTGCAAAGAAACGACCAGAGCTTTCTCGGACTGGGTGACTTCATCATGACAATGCACGGCCTCACGTCGCAAATCAAGTCATGCAGTTTCTGGCTCGATTCAACATTACCTGTGTACCACATCCACCTTATAGGCCCGATCTTGCACACTGACTTTTTTTTATTCCCATCACTAAAGGCAAAGCTTAGGGGTATTCGATTTGAGAACTCTGAAGCAGTGCTCAAGAAAAGTAAGGCGATTCTCAAGGACCTGACAAAGAATGGTCTGCAGCACGTGTTCAAGGACTGGCAGAGACCGTATAAAAAGTGCATTGAAGTAGAAGGGGACTATTTTGAAAAAGGTCACGTAAACATTGAATTGGAGTAATAAACATCTGTGAAAAAAATCAGTCTCAGTCTTTGTTGATCAGCCCTCGTAATCTAATTAAAGAACCTAAAATGCACCCCTTCGAGATTCGGAAGCCACATGCCCACGGTGGGACATGGGTCCAAGTCCTGTGATGGATAAAAATGCAACTTGGAAATTTTGATCGTAGAATTTTATAAAAAAAACTAATAAACGATGGATTTAATGAATGAAGTTAGAAAGGACTTCGAGATTTTGATGTTGTGTATAGCTTAGAACATTGAAAACCATGTGATATAAAAAGGATGGAAGTAAATATACAATTCAATCGTGCATTACATATGGAGACTGTAAAGGATAGAAATATGATATTTAACTATGAAGTATTGGACCTGGCGAAGGTTTTAGAAGTCAGTTAAATGTACATCCAAGTGGTTGTTTATTCTTAGGTCCATCTATTCCGGAACTCACTCCTTCTGGTAATGAGGGTGATTTCCCCCTTGACTTCATACCAATCAAATATAACTTTGTACAGTCCTTAATTATCACACACGATGTTAAATAATCTCGTGGCTGGCTTCATGCTTACGTGATTGTTTATTCTTGGGACAGATTGTTGATGTAGATGATGAACCTTGAGTGGCCTCTTTATGCCTCTTATCCTGGGCATTAATCAAGTCTGATAAAACGGACCACGTTCTTGATATCTACCATTCGTGTATCCTTAGGTTCCAAGAAAAAGGACCATAGGGATGAATATCTGTGTAGCGAATCTTCGCATTTGTATATACATATATACATTTCGCATATGTCATGAGGTTTCAAAATCCCTCGCACATAAGGGGTCTTGAATAAGTCCCATTATGTATAAATGTCTGCAAAGTTCTGTCCAGTGAGACAGCTAACAACCTCCTTGAGCTTAGATCTAGTTAAAATTAGGAGAAACTCAGTTTCCACCAGACACCGGAATAAAATCATGGGCTTGCCTGGCACACTTAACCACACAGTAGTGAGGTAAATAAGGCAAATTTAACAACCTTTTTCTTGTTTAGTGAATTATAAGTTTGAGAGACATAAGACAAATTAGTTGAAGTTACCATAAAGATAATAGGGATAATATTAATAATGTAAATGATAAAATATATAAATCATAGATTGGGACCGGTAGTTTGTTTACACCATATCTTAAGATGAGCCTTTGTCATAAGCTGGGTTATCTCATACTTGACACTTATAGGAGATGCACCACAAGACTCAGGACCAATTAAACCAAACCTCGCGCCCCCTCTTAGCAAGAGTGTCCGCCAAATAATTTCCTCGGCGCATGCTGCTCGGGGGGCGGGGTGGTACTCTAACATTACAGAGTCTGTCCAAACTTCCTTTGTCATTGTCAACCAATTTGGATGCAGTTTTGACCGCTTTAAGGGTTTTCAGAGCTGCCAGGCTGTCTGAGCAGATATACACCTCCGCCCGTCTGCCTGGCAAAGCATAAATATGCACAACGCAGATTACGATTGCATATAATGTGTTCCTCTCACGAGAATGTGCTGACATCAACAATTCTAGCGTTAGCTGCGATAAGGGCTCTACTTTCAACATATCAACAAGGCTTAAGGTCTCTTAGAAAACATACGCTCTTGTGCTAGCATTCCTGAATGGTCAGTTGCTTTTATTTGTTTTCCTCGTCGCAAATTTCAAAAAGTTAGCAACTATTTCTCGGGCTTGACTGTAGAGTTCTTCCTTTGTTACTGGGAATTGTAAATAACTATAAATCACTATAAAGCACTTGCACACTGCTCCAAGTGAAATATTAACGAAGTGGAATATTAACGTTGCGCAATGTTTTCAACGTAGGTGGTAGATCTGTTATGGCGTCATCGTGAGGTGCCACATGGTACTGTACCCCTCTCACTCTTCCGGAGAGTAGAACACCCCGCAAACGTTTTCTTGTCAGAGGCTTACAGTATCTCAATCTGAAAACGGCAGAATTTCCTAGGGGAATGGCAAGCCTGGTCCTATGCTCCGACCCCGAAGCGGCAGCTATCCATGAACCACATCCGGGTCTCAGCTTTCGGGAGAGACTCCATCTCTGGGTTCCACTCCTCCCTGCAAAGTGTTACGACTGTGTGCAAGATGGACTTAAATTTTATCTAGTCTCCATCAGATCCCCTACCATCAGGGTAAAGGGACACATCTCCTGAAGTCTAGTTAGAATAAATGAATGTTCCTTATAGGGTAGCTTAGAATACCAGCCCCTACAGTCCAGAGGCAGTGCGCACTCGCCCTTCCAATCTCCTTCACAAGCAAGTGCAAAGGAGGATTCTGGTGGACCACTAGAATCTCTAAGGCGAGCTGTAGGGTAGTCCGCACTGCCCGGTTATCATCAAACATGCCAATCGTTGCATCAAATCTAGCCTGGCAGCGACTGCCTTCACAAAAGAGGCAGGCCACAGAGCAGTGCCGCATATATATCGAGAGCCTTATTATAGAGGTGTATAGCAATTTGACCACCTTAGGACTTAGGCCACACGTTAGTCCAATGGCTCTTCTGCAGGCCCACAAAGCATTATGGGCCTTCTTTACATTTTAATCCACATACGTTTTCCAATTCAGTCCAGCGTTCAGGATAACACCTAGATACTTAACCGTTCCGGATAGCTTCAATTTCTTCCGAAACAGTAGGGGCTTAACCAACCACAGCAGCTCTTCGTGAAGATAATTATTTCAGTCATGTCAGGGTTAACGTACAAGTTTGTTTTTTTACACCACTCCCCCCGTATGAGCTAAGAGAGTGTACTCCACTTGCCACAATGCACATCTCGTCAAATAGCTTTGCGCATGCATCCTCCCCAGTTGAGTTTGTTCAGCTGATCATCCACTGCCAGACATCACAGAGCGGGTGACAAAGCATCCCCTTGTGGACAGCTCCGGGGCGCTGATGCCCTCAGGGTCTCACTCCCCAGAGCCACCACAGTCTGACGGCCATCCAAGAGGTCATAATCTAGTCCGTAAACACCGGACTGACTCTACTGTCCAGACACTTCCTAATGTTGCCTAACGTAATATGATTAAAGGTACCCTCAATGTCCAGGAAAACTGCCATGGCCAATTCTCCACAGTCCAGTGCCCCACGAGTTTTACCAAGAGCTGGTGAAGCAGCGGCCAGCAGGCATACTGTTAAAGATGTATGGGACTCAACCAGCACCATATCTCTCAAATATCTAGTATTTCCAGAGCCTTCAACAAGAAGGATATTAGACTGATAAGACGAAAATTCTTAGACCTACAGTAGG
Source organism: Deroplatys truncata (assembly GCA_030765065.1). NCBI lineage: Eukaryota > Metazoa > Arthropoda > Insecta > Mantodea > Mantidae > Deroplatys > Deroplatys truncata. Next base: position 80,027,084 of record CM060988.1, read on the forward strand.
ACTGTCTACGCAGCTTAGGTATAAACCCCACTTTGGTCTGCCTCCACCTCCAGAGGTGGAAAACATGCCTTATAGCAAGACAGGCCCTGAAGATACCAACTGAGGAGAAATGATCCACCAACCCTCGTGCAGAAGAGCCGAGAAGACCCCATCTTCGCCCGCTCTTTTATAGGGCTCAAAAGAAAAATCGTCCCATATAACTTTTTTAAAAGTCACAATATTGGAGGCTACTTGCCAGCCTTCACGTGAAGCCTGCGTGCCCCAACCGAGGTTAGTTCTTGATCCGTTATACAGGTCCCTGGGAAATGGGTTTCAACTAACAGCCTCAAGATCTCCCCTCCGATTGCGTCATTACACCAGAGGGTCTTCCAAAGAGACCAACCCCCCCCACCTCCCGAGACTAGCAATTTGTGCAAGCGAGCACACTCGCCTGCTTATGAACATCATCAGGAAAGTGCCTTTAAGGTTCCTCGGAGGTCCTTTTGATCTCTTGTATTTTCTCTCAAGTTGTCTGACACTAATTGGCCTTATATGTTATCTAGAGCCCAGGTGTCTTTTTCTTGGTGGTTCTTAAAAAGAGAATTCCATCTTAATTTGTCCTTAGACCGAGCCTCATGTATGAGCGGGCATTTCTTTTACAAGCACAGACTGTGGTGTTCATGAAAATCTCACTCCAGGTTAATCGTGTTCCTCAGCCTGATTTGGGCTCCGTTCTTAAGCCCGCTGGCCAGATCCCCTCTAAAAGAGTCCCAATTGGTCCTAGGGTTCATGAACCGGTGGTCCTTAATTTTTCCCTCAAGACGAAAGTGGATGTGTGTATGATCGGATAAGGAAGGTTTAAGACTAAACCTCCAATCCTTAACTTCCTCTAAGATCCCGAAGGACGCTAGTGTCAAATATAGGATCTCCTCCCCCGACCAATTCCCCCCTCTCCTATTGATGTCCGCATTACCCCAAACGCTATGGTGGGTATTGGAGTCGCACCAAATAGGTTGAGGTTCCTATCCTTGCATTACAACGCAAAACTTTTGAACTCCTGAGGAGGAGGCAATTCTTCAGAGTCCTAAGGAAACTAGGCCGAACATACTACTACCTGTCATAATAGCCCGTCTTCCTCATATTTCGCCAGGACCGCCACCAGATCTCGCATAAGAGCCCAAGCGTATGTCTTGTTAAGACAATTACTGTGGCCTATACATCAGCTGTGTTGAAGTATTGAACAATTCGAACTGTTAATAACGGTTGATGCCACAAAAAATGACGCATTTGAAATAAACTGTTTGTTTTAAAGAGTTTACATTTCTTGTGTAGTACGTTTTCGTCCATCGCGTAACGTTTACCAATTATACAGGCTATACAAAATTCCTCCCGAATGAAGAGGACTTCACGCGGTTTTCCCAGAACATTCAAGATATGCATTTTACTTGTGTAAATATTTTTCATATATGGTATTTTAATCAAAATTGATGCCCATTTTTGAGAAAATACTACAATTGTTTTTATTCGGGGGCGTCAGAATATATATTTCCGGTGAAATCTCTCTTTTTTGTGTGGAATGCAATACCTTTTCTACCTATTAGGTAAGTGGTAGAGAAGGTAAAAGGGAGTGAAGGCAACGTTTAGGTTAATTCTAGTAAGCATTTTAATATCTTCTCTGTTTAAATTGCACTTTTGGAACCAAGGAGATACATTTATCCTTGTTGACATGCATTCTCTCATCCTTAATTTCATATGCCTAGTGAATAAAACGTTGTATATTATACATATATAAGGATTTGCACTTCTGACCTAATAGCTTCTTTCCTTGCCAATTTAGCCAATTTGTCAGCCATTTCATTACCTGGTATATTTTTGTGCCCGGTATCCAAACTAGTTATATTCTGATTTCGTTTTTAATGGACTAAATTAGGAAATATTTAATTTCTACCTCCAGAAGATTAAGTCCTTTCCCCATACCAGCTTTAGTGATATTCATAATGGGCCGAAAGAGTCTGAAAAAAATTACATCATGTTTAATTTTCTTCTCATTAATAAGTTTGACTGCAGTCCTGCTGCCTAGAATTTCGGCTGAGTATACCGACCAGTGTTTACCTAACTTTATTTGCCAATTATTATTACTGTTTTGGTGGTATACTGCTGCCCCTTTTCAGTTGCTTTCATCCTTAGAACCATCTGTGAAAAGGTAATTCCATTCATTCTTGGGGAACTCCTCACAAAATGTATTATATATTGTTCTTATGTCATGAACCTTGCTGTTGAAATATCGCAAGTCCACTTCAAATTCTTGGAGATGAATATCCCAGCCAATTACGTATCTAGAACGTCTTGCATTGTACGAGGGGCATTCAAAAAGCTTTGCAACCAGCCTATCCATTGTTGGACGGCTTGCAGCAATTGACCTTAAGCTATCAAAATATGCATAATTACGAGTATAAACGTTAATATTCATAGTGTACAGTCTGTTGAGTTCAGTTCTGTGGCAATAGCTGATGAAAAACGTGGATATTTCTAAATAGAACATTTAGATTCTACATTTTCACACGCTACAAGCTAAATAAAAGAGAAAAAGAATCCACGAGGACTTGTTAGACGTTTATGGAAATCAAGTGTGTTCATTTGATGCCATTGCAAGATGGATTCGATCATTTGAAGAAGAAGAGTGAGAGACTTTGAAAGATAACCCTCGTTCTGACCGGCCTGGGGAGTCTGTGAACGAAAGAACAATTCAACGAGTGAGGAATTTAGTGGAGGAAAATGGACATATTACTGTTGAAATGCTAAATATGGAAGTCGGCATCAGTGTTGGTAACATTGACTGTATGCGCTATGAACATTTAAAGCTGTGAAAAAATATATGGAGAGTGGTTCCGCATGCTCTAACCAATGAAGAGAAGAGGATAAACTGCTGAGCATGTTTCCACCTAATGACCCTAAACGTTTGACAGATGTATGCACTGGCGTGGAAAGTTGGTTTTATTATTATTATACCACAGCAAATAAAGTTCAGAATTGTGTTTGTGTAAATGAAAATGATCCAAGACCAGTCTTCTTCGACAGGATTTTCGTTCTCGGAAGCGAATTTTCACCGTGCTCAACTATGAAAGACCATTAGCGGTTGACTGCATTCCAGAAGGAATGACAATGAATGGGGAATACTATGGCTCTTATGTTTTAAATCCTTAATTTGAAAAGCTGAGGCGGCGGTGTTCAAAGACAGGTACTTTAAAGCTATTGCTATGATAATGCGTCTCTTCATAGAATAGCGGCAAATTTGAGGAAATTGGAAGCCGCTAAAATCTAGTTGCTTGACCATCCACCCTACAGTCCTGACCTTTCACCGTGCAACTTCTCGCTATTTCCTCCAGTGAAATCTTGTATTGCTGGAAAATCTTTTAAACGAGTTCAAGATCTTGCTCGGCTATAAATTCAGCTCTGTTGACAATACCTCAGTCTGAATATTGTAATGCTTTTGACAAGTGATTGCACCGTCTACAACTGTGTGTTGAGAGAGATGGAGACTACCTTGAAGGATTCTGAGGATAAGTTTTTGAATTCCATCCTTAGTTTGGGCTTTAACATGACAATTGCATCATTTCTTGAATGCCCTTCGTAAGGAAGATTACTTTATGAGTTATATTTATTACGAGGGCGGATTGATAAGTTCATAACTTTGTCGAGAGATAGCGTTCTAATCACAGGTTTCTTGTTTGCACGCAAGTCTTACATCTATTCTGGGTATAATCGCAGAAATTCGTCGTTATTTGTTTCTTAGAACATTGTTGAGAGCGTCTAAAATAAGCAGATGGAGAAAAGTGAATTTCATGTTCTGATAAAGCACCACTTTTTGCGTGGTAAGACGGTGAAGGAAACGGAAGAAAAGCTGAACAATTATTATGGGGACTCTGCTCCATCACATGGCATGGTTCACAGAATTTCGATGTTGCCGTTCGAACACAAGAGTTGCCGTGTGCACAGGACGGCCGGTTGAGGTCAACAGAAAAAAATGGTGAACAAAGTTCGTGATATTGTGTTGGAAGACCGCCGAGTGAAAATCCGTGAGATAGCCAAGAGCGTAAACATCTTGAGTAAACATTCTGCACGAATTTTTGGGTATGAAAAAGCTGTCAGCAAGATGGGTGCCGCGACTGCTCACAGCTGAGAACAAGTGGAATCGTGTGACCATTTCACAGGGATGTTTGAACATGTTCCAGCGCAACCCAAATGAGTTCTTACGGCGTTAAATCAAGGTTGATGTAGCTTGGATCCATTACTATCAACCTGAAACCAAACAATGATCAAATCAGTGGATTACCTTCGACGAACCTGCTCCAAAGAAAGCGAAAACCTTCCGTCGGCAGGAAAAATCATGGCAGCTGTCTTTTGGGATTCACAAGGGGTGATAAACGTCCACTATCTGGAAAAGGGTAAAACGAACGCAGATTCATATTATGCCGCAATGCTGGATCAGTTTCACAAGGAATTGTTAAAGAAACGACCCCATTTGGTGAAGATAAAGATTCTCCTTTGCTTCTCTTCTTCTCTTAATGCACCCGCACACAATCAGCCATTGCCATTGCAAAATTCGTGGAATTGAACTATAAACTGCTACCTCACCCGCCATATTATCCAGATTTGGCTCCGAACGACTTCTTCCTCTTCGCAAACCCGAAAAATTAGCTCGCTGGGAAGAAATTCACGTCCAATGAACACATCATGGCAGAAGCAACCTCATGTTTTGCAGACTTCGAAAAATCATATTTTTTGGAAGGGTTACAAAAATTGGAGAAACTTGGACAACGTGTATTGAACTGAAAGGAGACTATCTTGAGAAATAAAATTGATTTTTTGAAAAAAAAAGTTATTTTCTATAAAAAGTCACGGACTTATCAATTCATGAGAAACATTAGACAAAAGGGTAACATCCATCATCCAAGTGCAAAGCTTTCTTGCTTCCAGAAAGGTGTATATTATGAGACCATAAAAATATTTAATACTCTCCCTAATGACCTTAAGGGAAAAGTTGACAATTTCAATGTCTTTAAAACTGCTGTTGAAGAGTGAGTACCTATGCTCAAAAGCATATTATCCTGTACAAGATTATCTGAATGACAAATTATCCTGATGATAATACATATATAACTCTCTAAGTAGTATTAGTAAATATTAATGACAATTGCCAGTTTTCCAATTGCCTGCTCTAGAATTAATGCAGCTATTTAAATGTATGTATATTAAGAACTGACAATAAATGCTATGCATTGCAAATCAAATAGAACAAAATGATGAGATGAACAAAGGTACAAGCCTTAAATATAATGCTAATCTTATAACGGAAGGGGGGTGTTCGATTTTGTACAAAATTACACCTGATTTGTTTCATTTTGTATATAATATGTCCATTTTATTTTAAATGTTCGGTATTCTATGTAGTATTTATCTATATATGTAATTATATTGTACATTTTCTTGACACGCATATAGTATGTCTCAATATTTATGTTTATATGCAATTTTTGTACATTTCCTTGACATATGTTCACAAGCCTTTATGGCTGCTAGTGAACTCACAGAATGCAATCTAATCTAATCTAATCCGCCCTCGTAATTGCATATAATAAAGGGAAGTTGAGTGCATAATTCCTCCTGGGCGTAACTTTATTATAAGTATCCCATAAGAGCTTTAGTTTTCGAAAAGAATACCTCTGTAATTAATGATAATCTTGCCAACAAACTTTATGGCCAAGGTCTTTTTCCTTGGAACATAGGGCAAGTTCCAAATTCTCTTAACAAATATTGTGTATTCGGTTTCCTAAAATAATACGAAGAATGTTGTATATAAGTGAATCTAATGGAAGTTTTAAAATTATTATTAATAATAATGTTACTGTATTCAATAAACGATTTTACTAGGTTGTTGTACAATAAGTATATTTAAAAATATTACACGTATTTTTGAATTTGCTTAAAATGTTGAAGTGAGGTTTCCATGCCAATCTGCAGTCCAAAGTGATTCCTAAAAGTATGGTCTGAGAGCTTGTTATCAGATTATGATCTTCTATTTCTAAATAATAACATTACGTTACGTAGTATTTTACTCTTCATGAACATTTTGGTATTAGAAAATTAATATCTAATCTAAGATTTTTCAAAAATTCTATTTTATCTTCAACGTTATTTTATTGGTTTCGTTAACTTGGAGTATGTAATAGCATAGTACAAAAATAAATCATCAACATATATAAGATAATTAAAGAGATTTCCAATAAACTTACAAATATTGGCAGTGTAAAGCACATATAAAATTGGACTTAAGGATGAACCTTGAGGTAAGTCATCACAAGTTTTTCTAACTAGGTAGTTAATAAATTTGAGATGACGAGATATGGCTCTATATTTGAGTAATAAACAGATAATCCAAATGAAATCTGAAGGAAAACTCAAATTTATTAAAACCTTAATCACAATCGAGGTTAACCACGGAATCATAAGCCTTGTGAAATATCTGAGCTTAGGCCTTGGACAACCTCATTACTGTTAAAGGCTATTTTTACAATGAATTACATTTAATTGTGGGTCTCTTGAGAGATTTTCGTAAGGGAAGGGTATTGGGGCAAGCTCGATTTCTAAGTAAAGGATTTCGGAGGCAATGACGACTTGACTATACAATAACAATTCCTGAAACCATAGTGGTTTCTAGGCCATAAACCATATCTCTCCATATGAAAGCTGATTCTTTTGGTAAATGTCCTCAAATGTTATCCTTAATACACACGGCAAAGTAACAGGTCTATACTTTTTAACCCCCTATAAACTTTTCCCTAGTTCAGGATAGGGATAATATAATTTTCCCCATTCTTCAGGAATGTATTGTTCAAATAAAAGTTATAACGTCGGGCTAATACGATTTAAATTGGAACATTTTGGATCATCTTATAAGATACCTCATCAGGACAATGACAGGTATTCTTGTGACTTAATCATCTGCGAGATTTCATTTATTTGAATAGATTGATTTCCTTCATATCAGGGGCGTAACGTTAGGGCCTGCAATGCGGGTGGGCCCGATATTTTAGGGGCCCGCAGAAAAAAATTATTATTAAGATTATTAATGAATATAAAAAATTAAAATATATACATATATAAATACAGAAATATGTATAAGATAAATCGTAAAGTCTAATGTCAGTCCGCATAGAAAATGAATGGTCAGATCATTCAAAACGTTTCCTAGAATCGGTCAACGTTTAGTTGAGTTTAGCACAGCTGTATGTGTTAACAATGCTTGTCCTTGACGCAGTAATTTGTATCACGAAAATGTAAATGTCAGAGTGATTGTAGTGTGAATATGCATTGTTGTGTGACATTGATTTGAGATGTTTGTTGATTGTAATCATTGTCGAGAAGTGGATTTATACGGCCTTACTGAAACTGACAATAATAGCGTGCAATAATGTAGCGAGGGGGTGAGCTGTTTATCATTATTAGAGACGAGCAAATGACTTCAGAGTGGCGCGTTTTTTTTTAGAATTTGCTGGAACATTTTTCCCCAGAGCATATGTTTTCATAATTTTCATTGGATATAAATATAGACGCTAATGTTGGCGCGTTTTATTAACCAATAGCAGCTCGGTTATAATCTTTAGGCATATTGGGACGAGAAGTATAAATTCAGTGTCAGGGTTAAGTTTCATGTAATTCAACGAAGGCATTCATGGAGTATGCATCGCACACAGTTCAAGGTTACGCGTCGCAAAGTTATGAAAAATCTCTCGTGTCGTAAAGTTAATTACACAAAAAGTTGAAGTACGCGAATTAATAATGTGCAGTAAATAAGTTATTATAACAGTTTCAGTTTGGCGAGTGTCAAGATTAATAGGTTAACGTGAATAATGTGTTACGACAATAAAAGTGTAAAACAAATTCTTTTATCAAGTGTTATCTTTGGATAAAAACTCCTTTCCGTTTACACACCTGTATAAGATAAGTGCTTGACTGAAAAATAATAGCTAGCCGGAGGACAGTGAACCCAAAATTAAATACAATAACAGGCGCTCAGTAAAAGATAACACAAAGTGACCGTGACAAATTGTCTTTCATACGTGCGGCAGATAAAAATGAAACATCTTCCAACTACCAACTTTAATACCCTCACAAAATGGCTACCACAACGTGGGGCTAAAAAATAAATAACATTAAAACTACCACATCCTTAACTACGACTTTTCTTGTAACACTGGTTTGCATCATGTATCTCTGTCGTCACAAAAGAGCGGCGCATAATTACAACAATAAAAATGAATACTAAAATATCACATTAGGCAGAAAATTATTCTTTATTAATGTGTAGTGTTCCTGAAATTGTAATATGCACATTTTTTTCTGAACATTTAACTTTTGTCACACTTTTCATTCGACAACAATGTCAATTATCCATTAAGATGTGGTGAATAACGGTGAGTCAACAGCCAACTCAGTTCAGACGAGCTTTCCTCCCGAGAACTTAGGTGTATCGAAAAAAGTGGTGTGATATTTTTAAAACTTTACTAGTTAAAAGTTTAACTTTAGTTTTTCTATTTAACTGTGTACTTTTTCAGAAAAAATGAAACCTTTAAAAGTTAAGTACGAACTCTAAGTGGTGCACAAAAAAGAAAGAAGAAGCGTGAATTAGAAAAAGAAACAAATTAGTGAAAATAAGTGATTTTTTTTCTCTTCCTAGTAGTAGTACTAATAGCTCAACGGTCACGGAAGTTTGCAGTGTCACAAGTGAGTGCGCTTCTGAAATGAACACCAATAATAATTGTGAAAGTGAAAACGAAGATTATAACAAACTCGCCATAAATATAATTAGGCCTATTAATATCACAGACTATGTAAATGATCGTGTGGATTATCAATTAGATGTAGATAATGAAACTAAAATGTTCTTTGTTAGACAAAATCCTTGTCTGCCAGCGGGCCCATTCCCTAAAGATGCTAAGCAGGAAAACAGACCCTTCTCCACTATTATTACGAAGAGTTCACATTGGCAGGACAAGGAATTTGGAGAGAATGGTTGTGTTATTCATCTAAAAATGGCGGTTTTAAACCGTGTTAGCTGTTTGGAGGACAAAAATCGTCGTCAGTTTGGTGGGAAGGGGTTCGAGATTGGAGGCGCCTAACCAAAAGTATAGTGCGACATGAAACTAGCTATGCACATTTGAACGCATGCATCGTTTTCAATTCGTGGCGTAAGGAAAGCACAGTTGACGCGGGTATGAATTTAGAACTAAAGAAAAGTGAACACATATGGAAACAGGTACTTGAGCGTTGACGCAGTATTTTATATCACAACACTGTGAATGCCAGAGTTATTGTAGTGTAAATAAGCATTATTGTATGACAATGATTTGAGATGTTTGTTAATTATAAGCATTGTTAGGAAATAAGTCTACACGGCCTCACTGAAACTGACAATAGGAGTGGGTAACAATGTAGCGAGGGGGTGAGATGATATCAATTAAGAGACAAACAAATGACGTCAGAGTAGCGCGGTTTTCTTTAGAAATGGAGGGCATATGTGTTCGTAATTTTGATTGGATATAAAAATAGACGCTAATGTTGGCGCGTTTTATTAACTAATAGCAGCTCGATTATAATCTTTAGGCATATCGGGGTGAGGGAGTATAAACTCTAAAGCCAGAAACGGGTAATGCACAGTTCTACATAATCATTCGCGGGCTACACGTCGCGCATTCCAACAGAATCATTCGCGGGTTACACGTCACACAGTTCAACAGAATCATTCACGGGTTACACGTCGCGTAGTTTTACAGAATCTCTCGCGTCGTAAAGTTAGTTAAAAAATGTGAAATACGCGAATTAATAATGTGCGGCAAATAAGTGATTATAGTTACATTCGAAAATACAACAGTTTCAGTCGGGCGTGTATTAAGAGTAATTATGTGAAATTAATTAATTGTGACGGCAATAAAAGTGTAAAAACAAATTCTTTTATTCTTTTAGTTACAACTCCTTTCCGTTTACACACCCTGTTTTATAGATTTGCTCAACTGAGTAATAATAGCTAGCCGGAGGACAAAGAACCCAAAATTCAATCTAGTAGTACAATAACAGGCGCTCAGCAAATAAGATAACACGGAAGTTACCGCGACAGCGTATTGTGAATGTGACTTTAACACTGGCATCCAATAATATAGCTTTTCGGGGACAGAGGGAGGAAATTGGAAAATCAAACAATGGAAACTTTTTGGCAATTATTGAACTTCTCGCAAAGTACGATCCGCTATTACGCGATTTAATAAATAAACCAAAATACACGTAAAAACACCTTAGCCCTTCAATTCAAAATGAGTTAATAAACCTCTTATCCCGTGCAGTTGTAAAAGAAATTATTAATGACATTAAAGCTGCCCCATTCTTTTCTATTATCACAGATACAACACAGGACATTACAAAAAGAGATGAATTAACTCAGATATTTAGATATATTACAGTTTCACATGATGTCACTGGAAATCCTTGTGACGTGAAGATAAAACTTTTTTAGGTTTTAAATAAATTGAGTTTTATTTATGGACGCTCTTTAATTACTATGGTCCTTAGTGTCCCATCCTATATTGGGCGTGAAAGATCGGTAATTTTGCTCAGAGGTCATCTCTATCAGGCTTGAGGTTCTTTTACGTGCCGTAAATCTACGACACGGGACCACCGGCTTTACTTCCCTTCCGAAGGAAGCCATGTTAAGGATTTTTACGCCCGAAAAAATCCATCGCCCTCCGCCGGGTTTGAACCCGCGACCTTGGGAACTAGAGGCTAGCACCTTTTAGATTTTCGTGAAATAAAAGATCAAAGTGCATTAGGAATAGAAAAAGAAATATTAAGTGCAATAGACGAAAAGGGACTCTCGTTAACTAAATGCCGTGGTCAGGGTTATGAAGGTTGTGCCAATGTATCAGGCATATACAAAGGTGTTAGAACAAGAATTCAACAAAGACAAAGAACTGCAAAATATGTGCATTGTGCAGTGCATAATTTAAATCTAGCACTTAACGATGCTGCATGTGGAATTCAAGAAGTCAGGTCCTTTTATGACACAGTAGAAACGCTGTATCTTTTCTTCAGTAATAGTATTAAATGACGGGAACTTTTGGTATCTTCTTGTACCTTAAAAAAGCTTTGCCCAACTCGTTGGTCTTCGAGATAGCAGTCTGTTAAAGCCCTTCGGTATGCGTATGTCGATGTACGTAAGGCTCTTGTCAAAAATCACATTGATATCTAAAAAAAAAAAAAAAAAAAAGAAAAGAAAAAAAAGAAAGAAGAAGCTGTTGTTTTGAAAAACCAATTAGAGAAATTTGAATTCATTTTTCAGATAGTGCTGCAATCAAAGATTCCAGAATGTACTAACTTAACATCTCAAATTATGCAATCCAAAAATGTAGATCTTGATACAGCGTGTTCTCTTGTTCAGAATGCAGTTGATAATTTATCTTGATATCGAAAACATTTTGAAGAAGCAATGTCATCAGCTATATCTCTGGCAAAGAAATGGGGCATTTCACCACAATTTGAAAATAAAAGAATTCGAAAAGTGAATTTTTTTTTGATGAATTGTGTCAGGACGAGCGGCTAGTGGATCAAAGTATGTATTTAAGAACCACTGTGTTTAATGGTTGTTTGGACATTATTGTAGCCCAGTTATAAGGCAGATTTGAGGGTATGCCCAATGTTGACCCTTTCTTCAAAACTATTTCCCCAAAATTTCTAAAGTCGCCTCCGATGAAGAGATTCACAATGCAGCAGTAATTCTTCAAAATGAATATGGGGGAGGTAATGGGTTTCAAAAACGCTCTGAAAAAAGAAATATCCTCATTAACTTCTGTACTTGACTCAACAAAACTATTAGTAATAGAGAATTCAATCGTAGGTGCTAACGTTCCAGATTTATGCACAGCGTTTTACCAGTTTTTAATTATTACTGTTTCTTCGGCTGAGAGCTCATTTTCGAAGCTCAAACTTGTAAAGAACTACCTGCAGAATTCTATGACACAAGATAGACTAAGTGAACTCACTGAAAGAGCTATATCCATTTATGTCAGTGAAATCGTCCATACCTTCGCATCGCAGAAAGCACGCCGCATGGTCCAGTTTCACTAGAGATCAAGGTGAGTACAGTGAGGTTTTATAAGATCAAGTACATCAAACAACAGATAGAAGTATAGATTTATCTTTATTGTTATAGAATGTCAATCACTATAATGTATTTAAGTTTAGCGGTATTAATATTGTTTAATACTTTGAAAATAGTGAAAAAATAATAGCTTTGTTTATATTACGTAGGATTATACAATGCATTGCATTAAATTTATACTTCTACCTGCTGTAATTGAAGTTATGTTAGTTACTAATCGGTTATACATTTTATTTTAGGGGGCCCGTATTACGCCTCTGCTTCATATCCATACTTCTACTACTGCATTTGTTATAGTTCAAAATTTCAGAATCGATATCTGGAGTTACTGTCGAAGGAAGGATACTATCCATAAATTTATTTGGTATGTCCAACTTGAATGCAAGGGTTAAATGAATACTTTTTATTATTACTGAAAAATTTCACAGCTTTCCAAATCTACGAAACATTCTTCCCTTCATAACATATTGTCACAATATACATTTTCTTTTCTGTTAGGTAAATTCAGAACAAGTTTAGCAGATGTAGCCTGTCTTTTTATGTAAAGTAATTCTGCAGTGATGTATTTTTACTTTCTCTACTACGTATAGTAAGTAGGGGAAGTATTGCATTCCACCCAAAAATTCGATACCGAGATTTCGCCGGAAATACATGTTTTGAGACCTCCTGAATCCAAAAAAAGCATTTTTGGAAACATGTCCGTGTGTGTGTGTGTCTGTGTGTGTGTCTGTGAACAGCATAACTCAAAAACGAACTGTCGGATAAGCACCAAACTTGGTATTTAGATTCAGTATCTTCTAGAGATGCGACACGAAGGTTTTCAAGAAAATCCCTCCACCCCAGACTACCCTTTACATGGAACATTTTTCGAAAATTTTAATTTTCTCAAAAATGGCTCTAACGATTTTGATGAAAATATCATATGTTTAAGATAATGTCATGAGAAATGAAATGTATATCTCGAATTTTCTGGGAATGTCTCCAAAAGTGTTCTTCATTGTGAACGACTTTTGCATAACTGGTAAACCATAAGAGATAGACAAAATTTTACTACACAAAGAATGTAGATCGCGTTAAAATACACAACTTATGTCATATACATTTCTTTTGTAGAGTGAACAGTTTTCGAGATATTGCTTGTTATTTCCTTAAATTTTCCAATACTTATACTTTTTCTCAAATGCGTTATTCATTTTTTTGTCCTGGACATGCAAAGAGAATGGAATGCGGCACATAGCAACCAGCGTTAAAATATTTGACTATCGCTTAAAAGCTACCATATTTCCCTTACATCTACAAGAAAATTACCAATAAGATTGACATCTCGATATCTCGATAACATGAAGCATACGGAGAATAGGCGTTTGTAAAATTAGATTGTACAAGAGTAGAGAAAGTCATGTGAGTGTAACACATCAGATTTTTTTTAAATGCCTTGATAGAATTTTTCCTAAGAATTTGGCTTTGTTGCATTCTTCATTCCACCAAGTAGGTTTTCTAAACCATTATCTTTGTATTTAACTGTTACTGGGTGTCTTTCGTAGAGGTATTTATATATAGAGTTGTATATAAAGTTAAAAAATTCTGAATTCTCCCAAGGGAAAATGTTTTAAATTATAAAGTAAAGAAATCTGATGTGATTCATTCACATGACTTTCTCTACCCTCTATCGTTTATTAGTGGCTACACAAAATATTCTTACTCAACCTTATTGCTTTCTCTACTACGTATAGTAAGTAGGGGAAGTATTGTATTCCACCCAAAAATTCGATACCGAGATTTCACCGGAAATATATGTTTTGGGACCCCTGAATCCAAAAAAAGCATTTTTGGAAACATGTCCGTGTGTGTGTGTGTGTGTGTGTGTGTGAGAAAGAGAGAGAGAAGCATAACTCGGAAACGAACAGTCGGATAAACACAAAACTTGGTATTTAGGTTCAGTATCTTCCAGAGATGCGACACGAAGGTTTTAAAGAAAATCCCCCCACCACATATTACCCCACACATGGAACACTTTTCGAAAATTTTAATTTTCTCAAAAATGGCTCTAACGATTTTGATTAAAATATCATATGTTTAAGATATTTTCATGACAAAATGTATATCTTGAATTTTCTGGGAATGTCTCCAAAAGTATTCTTCATTGTAAACGACTTTTACATAACTGGTAAACCATAAGAGATAGACAAAATTTTACTCCACAAAAAATGTAGATCGCGTTAAAATACACAATTTGTCATACATTTTTTTTTGTTCAGTGAACCATTTTCGAGATATTGCTTGTTATTCCCTTAAATTTTCTAATATACTTTTTCTAAAATTCGTTATTCATTTATTTTTGTCCTGTTAATGCAAAGAGAATGGAATACTCCACATAGCAACCAGCTCTTAAAATATTTGACTATCGCTTAAAGCCTACCAATTCCCCTTGCATCTACAAGAAAATTAGCAATAAGATATCTCGATTAACATGAAGCATATGGAGAATAAGCGTTTGTAAAAATAGTTTGTACAAGAGTAGAGAAAGTCATGTGAGTGTAACACATCAGAATTTTTTCTATCTACTACATTTTGTTACAGATACAAGGAGAACAACGACAGTCAAATGTTTAAGAACTGGATGTATATGGTAGCCTTAAAATACTGTTTCCATGCAATCGCGAGGAACAACTGAATGTTGAAAGAACTAACGAATAAACCAGAAATGAATAATTGAAACCTTTAATAAGGGATATCTCAGAAACGGCTTAAGTCACAAAAAAACTTATTTTAAATAAATTGTGCGTTTTAAAGAGATCTACATTTTTTGTGTATTAACTTTTCGTCTGTCGCTTAACGTTTACCAGTTATACAAGATTATACAGAATTCCCTTCGAATGAAGAGGACTTAATAGGCTATTCCCCGAAAATTCAAGATATACGTTTTATTTGTCATGAAAATATCTTTAGTATATGGCATTTTAATCGAAATCGATAGAGCTATTTTTTAGAGGATAAAAGATTTCGAAAAATATTCCATGTCAAGTTTGGGGTAGGGAGGATTTCGTGTCGCATCTTTGGAAGATATTGAACCTAAATACCAAGTTTGGTATTTATCCGACTTTTCATTTTTGAGTTATACTGTTCTCTCTCTCTCTCACACACAGAGAGAGAGAGAGAGAGTGTGTGTGTGTGTGTGTGTGTGTGTGTGTGTGAGTGTTCTCAAAAATGCTTAATTTGGATTCAGGGCGCCTCAAAGCATATATTTCCGGTGAAATCAGTTTGGATGGAATGCAATACTTCCCCTCCTACGTAGTAGAAAGAGTAAAATTGTTTTGAGCTTTTGAAATCATCCCCGTTCATTTTATTGATATCAAAGTTTGAAGTCAGTATCCAATTTGATTTTGTCGAATGTAATGCTAATAGAAATAGGAAAGTGGTCTCTGCCATGCCCGTACCCAGGAAAAAAATTCGGGGAGGGTTTTCCACAAGTAGGTCTAAACTTAACAGTACCCCACACAGTTACCATGTACCTACTCAATAGTATATAGACGTTACATGGATAAGAAAATTGCTTGGAGACATTAAATAGACAAGAAAAACTCGCCAGAATGAGGATATTCCACCTTACAGCACAAAACACGGAGACTGCTTCGAAAACCGGAATGTATGGTCACCTTACCTATGTAAGGCGACGATATTAAGTTTACCTTTTTCTTGTAAATGTGTTACTAGCAATAGACCTGTTTCTAACGACATTTTCCCATATTGGTTTGCTATGAATTTAAATAAATAAAACTGACAGAAGTTTCGTGGGGGGGGGTTGAACCCTAGAAACCCCCCTCTAAATACGGCCCTGGTCTCTGCTGAAGGTGTCTTTCAGGATTTCTATATCAGAGTTATTAAGAATAAAATTAGAAACAAAAGTAAGGTAGGAGCTGTATCATTTTGGTTCCTTCTGCCACGTTGAGTTGGAATACCATCATACATCAATATTTTAGATTAAGCAAGAAATCTGACTAAGGAGATATTTGAACATATATTGTTTCTATATTGTTATGGGGAAAAAATCCCTACAGATGATAATGTGTTGGGGAGTGTCATATTGTAACAGTTGTTTCCAAACAATATTACAGTGTTTTATTTAAGGTTTGTACCCGTATCGCTTGTCTCAACCTGAAAAGACAGTATGGAAGTAAATGCGTTATATATCTCTATCTAATGCATACATGTTACCGTTAGCTTTATTCTTTTCTGCTGTCCCAAGTTGCTAATAACATGGCGTAAATATTCAGTCGTTATAAAATTTGTGGCAGTAAATAAGTTATTATAACAGTTTCAGTTTGGCGAGTGTCAAGATTAATAAGTGAAAGTGAATAATATGTTACAATAAAAGTGTAAAACAAATTCTTTTATCAGTGTTATCTTTGGATAAAAACTCCTTTCCGTTTACACACCATGTATAAGAGAAGTGCTTGACCGAAAAATAATAGCTAGCCGGAGGATAGTGAACCCAAAATTAAATACAATAACAGGCGCCCAGTAAAAGATAACACGAAGTGACCGCGACAAATTGTATTCCATACGTGCGGCAGATAAACAGTAGCATCTTTCGAACACAAACATTAATACCGCCGCAAATTGGCTCCACAACGTGGGACTAACAAACAAATATACCACTACAAATTGGCTACCACAACGTGTGGCTAACAAACAAATATACCACTACAAATTGGCTACCACAACGTGGGGTAACAACAAACAAACCATCATACTTCAAATTCAGCGTTGAACACATTATCCTATGCAGAATGTTTTTCTCTATCAGATCATATAATTTTTAGAACCTTTATAGATTTCTGTGGGTAAAAAGTTTTACTGAAAAATTCGTTTTTTGTACAAGTATGATGTTTGCTGTTTCTATGCTTATCACGCAGTAGCTATTAAACTAAGGGGTAAAAATGCAACAATATATTTTTTTTCTTAGCTAGAGTAAACTAGAGTGCTGATACCTGCCAAGTTTGAATTCTTTGTATTTAATAAGATGACTGTTATATATTTTCAAATTAAATATTTTCGGAAAATTCTATACCTGTGCAGTAGAAAAGTAAGCCCGTGAGAAACGTTTTTGTTATTGGGTTTACAATGGGACCAAGCGAGAGGAAATGTTGAGGAGGGCTGGAAACAATTTTTAAAACAAGCGGCATTCTGTAATTTCTTGCATTCATAGTGTAATGCAAACAAAATTCATCCATATATTCAAATAGTAGACGCTAGACGCGAGAAAGAAGGCAGTGGAAAGAAAAGAAAAGGGAAAGAAAAAAAAAACTCGAAAATTAATAGGTAATGAAAGTGTTAGATTATTTTTCAAGAAAAACGAGTGAGAGATTAATCGACAGCAAGGCAGTAAAAGAAACTTCTTAGGCTAACGGGGTTTCTGAAACAAGAAACAGTGGTGTACAGGATAAAAAAGGAACGAAAAGGACCTCTAAGGACTCATAAAAAAGAAAGCAAATAGGGTGGGGGAAACAAAGACACGTATGTTAACGCAATGTAATGGAATAAAGCATACGTAACGCGATGCATAGTGCGTTCTTTGAAAACATTCCACCCTGGTTGAATGTGATTTTGTCAAACATACACAGTGATGGTACCTTACCAATTTAAAGCGTTTATCATTTTATATTTCATTTTTTTATTTGATAATATATATTTTTATGCGTGTGAAATCGCATTTCGGTATCTAAAAATACAAAGAGTGGACATAAAGTGCAGGTATAAGTTAAATATCTTACAATAGCCTTAAATAGCAGTGCTGATATTTCACCATTTGGCGATGAAAATTAAATTGAGTTTGTTTATGGACGCTCTTAACTGCTATGGTTCTTAGCGTCCCAATCTCTATTGGGGTGAAAGACCGGAAATGTTGCTCAGAGGCCTCTTTATCAGGCTTGAGGTTTGAACCCGCGACCTTAGGAACTAGAGGCTAGCATGGTATCCCTAGACCACGGAGAACTGTGTCTATTTGATGATGTCTCGTATCTTTCACTAGATGACAAATTGGTAGACGACAACTGTACTCCCCATTTAACCTATACCGTCCTTTATGCACTATAGATAAACTTAATTTAAATACACCAGAATCAGTAGAGATATTTTGAATATCTGCCTCCTTATTTTCAATGAGTTCATATGAAATAATTTTAATTTTATCTTTAGTTCCAGTAATAACACCTCTTCCAATGAACCGTTGCTCTAATGTGCCTATGGTTGAATTGAAAGTTCTGCAGTTTGACAGACATGTTTGTAGAAATGCCTAAAATATTATCCCCTTCTGCATCTTATTTTATTTAACAGACAAATGTACAACTGCCTATATCAATCTAATAGGTTTTTGTATAATTTTTAGTGAAGACAAGTTTTATTCTTAGCCCCTTTTTACTTTCTCTATTACGTATAGTAAGTAGGGGAAGTATTGTATTCTCGTTCTGAGAATTCACTGGAAATACATGTTTTGGGGCCCCGTGAATCCAAGAAAGGCATTTTTAGAAAGAGTGCGTGCGTGTCTGTGAACAAGCATAACTCAAAAACGAGAAGTCGGATAAACAAATACCAAACTTGGTATTTAGGTTCAGTACCAACCAAGGATGCGACATTAAGATTTCCAGGAAAGTTCCCCCAACCCAAACTACTCTTTGCATTGAGCATTTTTCGAAATTTTTGATTTTATAAAAAATGGCTCTAACGATTTTGATTAAATACATTATATTAAAGGTATTTACATGAAAATAAAATGCATGTCTTGTATTTTCTGGGAATAGCCTGTGAAATCCACTCATTTGGAAGAAATTTTGTATAATCTTGGACAGCTGCTAAACGTTACGTGATACTACACGTACACGTTTACTACACACAAAAAATAGATCTCTTTTAACGCACACAATGTACTTTAAATAAGTTTTTTTTGTGGCATAAGCCATTTCTGACATATCCATTATTAAAGGTTCGAATTGTTCATTATTGGTCATATTTTGGTCCTTTCAGCATTCAGTTTTTTCCTGCGACTACATGGAAACAGTATGTAATTTTAAGGCGGCGTATATTGTTAACATTTGACTGTCACTGTTCCCTTTGTATCTGTAACGTAGCTATTTCTACAAAGGTTTATTTGGATTAAAATTAGTAAATATAAAAATAAGCTTTAGTAAAAATAGTTTGTATACCCACTAATAAACTAGAGAGGTGTCATCTGTCACATCAGACTTTTGTTAAAATTATAATGTTCCTAGGGATTTTATTTTTATTTTCAGTACAATTTTAGCGTTAGCATTCACCAGTATGATGGCAACACTTCAAAACACACGTGAGAAATTTCTGATTCTTCAATGGCTGAAGAGTTTACTTGTACGAAACTGTCATCTGTATAATAATTTCGGCTTTCTTGTGTAAACAAATATTTCATCACTGGTGGCTGGAATTTTGGAATTAACTTAGGAAAATGGCAATTGGCAGGGTGAAAACTAAAGTTGAGAAGTCTGGAGGTATGTACGAATATGCAGTTCATTAGAATTAACCTCAAAATGTTATGAACAAACTCATTGTAAAATCGTAATTTCATTTTTCAGAGATAGTGGCTTACAGTGAAATAGCAGTGAGAAACAACGCTAGCGTTGTGGAATATTGCAGAACATCGATGGCAGCACTATCAGGAGGAACTGCTGGTTTGCTGGGGCTCACAGGCTTCTATGGTTTTGGCTTCTATGTGTTCGCCGTTGTAGGCTTATGGGTTAGTTTTGCACAAAAGAAAGGCCGTTACTTAATCCAGGTGAAAAAGCACAAGGTTATGAAAAAAAGATTCAGCTTTTATATGAATAGCTTCTTGGGAGGTACCCGCTCTCCGCCTCGTGGATGTTTTTACCCTGTGCGAATGCGCGAGAACTTAGAAATCGAGCTTGACCCAATAGCCCTACCCTTACGAAAATCTCTCATTAAACCCAAAATTAAGTGTAATTCCTTATGAAAATCAAATACCAGTATCATATACTTCACTTTGCCATAGTGATATGTTTAAATTGTAAGATTAGTTTCCTCTTTGCTAAATCATGATTTTTCACTTTTGCCAGTTTGCTAGAGAAGAAATGATATGATAACAGTTGCATACATTCATAAGCATTCTAAATTCAATAAACGTATATAATAAAATCAAAGATTCACTGACTCATCAGCAGAACTCGCTAAGCATATGATTAGATACTCAAAAAGGCTCCATATCTACAGTCCTTTTCTGCTGTGTAGTGGTTCCAATAAGAAAGGATTTTGTGAAATGCGAATGAATTAATATAAAAAAGAAAAAATTTTCTAACAATGGTTTGAAATTGGGCAATATGGACTGTTTTTATATACAGTATGCAGAAACTACAGTCAAATATTACATGTCAACGTAGTTTTGTTAGTAATGAGATAAGCAAATGTAGTTCCGAATTGCTTATATTTAATGTGATAACTTTATAGAATATTATGTCTGGGAAAATTTAAACTTACCTTAAATATTTTGGAAATATACAAAATATGTATAACTACAAAATAGTTACATGCCATAAAATGCATATTTTAATGAGCTCTATATTTCCCTCTCAGGTGTGTTTTTGTCTCTCTCATGACTTCACAGTTATACAAAATTAAAAGAGAATGAAGATGACTTTGTTGGCTGTCTATGGAAAATTCAAGATATGCATTACATTTGCCATGATTGTATTTCAAACCTATATTTAGAACTATTAGAGCGATATTTGGATCATTTCTTTCATGCAAAGGATTGTTTCCACTTGCTCAATCAAAAACGTTCATTTTTCTAAAACTACTACAGTTTTTATTTTAGGCTGTCTAAACATGTACATGTCTGGTGAAATTTCAGTATCTAAAGTTTTTGATTGGAAGTAATATTTCCTAGTGATAAATGATGGAAAAAATAAAACATAAAATCATCTATTTGGCTGATTGTATAGTATGCTTGAATATCAAGAATAATATCAGAAACTACTTATCTATTTCGTCCATTCTTTAGCCTTAAAAACATGTTTCTTCACAGAGGGTGTAGTATATATGATAATATACAGAATTTTAGAAATGGTGAGTATATATGGCTCTGGATTTTCCATCCAGTAAAGCTGGAGAGAAATAATGTAGACCATGTTTGATTATAGGGCTACAATCATGAATGAGTTAATTAAGCAGAAGAAGAGGTTTACATATTTTTCTGTTTCTGTGTGGAATTTGTTGCTTTTCATGTTAGAGGACCATTATAGTTGATGAACTTGTATGTCGTCCCAGTACATGAAGTACTGAAACATGATATAGGAACACAGAAACCAAGTATATTAGAAACATTATAATTTTGGAAATGGAATTATTCTTTTAATTCTTTTCTTTCTTTATTTTTATTCCAGGCTCTGATCTTGCTAAAGGCTGGTTATAACTGGAAGAAATATTTCATCAGCAGAAGAACACTTTTGACCAATGGATTTTTTGGTAGTTTATTTGTATCCTTCTTTGTATCTTATAGACATAGTTGAAGTCAGTTTGTATTTAACTTATGGCAATTTGAACTAAACCTCTGCTATGTATTACATTTTCCTTAACTGTTCTTACAGACATATGTGCTCTTCTGGACGTATCCTTTTTCATTGCAGGGAACCATTTAATCATGAAGGAGCAGATAATTTTTCTTTATATGAACTCTCTCTTGGATACTGAATAGCATAATGAGATTTTATATTTCTTATTTTGAATTGAATTGTTCAGTCTTGACACATTTTATAAGACTGAATGAAATTTTATTCATTTTTGATCATGACAGCATGAGATGAAGGTTGTCCAAAAGTTAGGTTTCAGAGACACAAACAATTTAACCAACTACAGTGTTAATAAAAGAAAAGTTTTAAAAATCTTGTACAATTTTGGTTTCTTAGGACTATAGGATTGATCCCTGATAGCGACCATTGCAAAATAATTCTAGGCCATGTTTCTTCTGTCATTCTTTGGATGTGGCCATACCACTGGAGAGCTCTTGGTTCAGTTCTGTCTGTAACTGGTTCGTCCATCCCTATTAACTATCTTACTTTTTCATTTCTTTTCCCCTCCAACCTACTTCTATTCCAAACCATAGTGCCTTTACTGAAAACAAACTCTTTGTATTATCCGCATGAAAGTAGTTCGCAATCCCCTCCCACGTGCTTGTTGAACACTATTTAATCTACAAAAAGGCTCCCTGCCTGAGAATCATAGTTCAAAATGCAACCTGAGGTAACAATAGATTTTATAAGTATGCGGCAATGAACATTTTACTTACGTTAATCACAATCCTTGGGCAAAAGTGCAACACCCAAATCCGAATCCTCCGAAGATGACTCAGCTGCCATATCAGAATCAGAACTACTCTCCAAAATAATGACAAGCTTATCCACAATTCCACAGCACTGTCGCACTTAAAACAAGTTCCCATGTTTTATCCTCTTCTATGTTGTATTATGTCTGTTTATATTCCCTGCTCGCTTTCGTTACACTTCTCACTGAAACGCCTGTAAAATCCAATATTAGTTTCCTAATATGCAATAATGCAAGTGTCGGGTATTTTTGTAATAGTGAGTTGAATATATGAAGTATTGTTTGTTTTTAGCCACTTTTTAACTGTTTCCCGCTTATGTGTTTGAACAATTTATTTGCAGTACACGCACCTTCCTCTGCCATGTAAACTCAAATACCAACTACTAAATCACAAGATTTGACCTGAGCGGAGCATATGTGTGTTAGTGTATTATGATTGATTGTTCGCTTATCTAATATCTGGTGTTACGCAAAGTGTTTATTTGGAACTCAAATAGCACCTCTGGGAATTTGTTGCTGCATTTCTTGTGTATGTAAGAGTGGCAGTCGTGCATTTGGTTGGTATTAACAAGCAAGATGATCTCGGCATCAGCGCAATAGCAGGCAAAAATCATATTTTGTAATCTCTTAACAGCTAGTATATATTCAATACCTTTAACGATGAGTTCTTATGATAACGGCAATAAAATGTGCAGTTCTATACCTTTCTTGCTCTAATATTTCATAATACAATACATGTATTAAGGAACTATTTACGTTGGCGTAAGAGTATATTCTTGGGTTCGTGACAAGCTGAAGCACGTGCTTCTGTTTACATCAGAGGGAACTCTGGTTTGGAATGGACAGTAGACAATCTGGCTCCTCTATGTATCCCATCATCTCTACAGCCTGTATTTTGCTTTTCTGACTCAATTAATATTCAACTCTCTGCTCCATATGTCATAATAGTTTCCAATACTGTTCTAAGAATATGCTGTTTTATTTTTCTAGATATAGCTTTTCCATAAAACCCTATTCAACATTTTTATAGCCCCTTTGCCTGCAACATTCTGTAGTCTATATCTGCTTTACAACTACCAGATTCATGTAAAATTGAGCCCAAGTATTTGCATTGTTTTACAGCATTAATGTTCCCATTGTGGTAAGATAATATCTTGTCCTTCACCACCCACTGCTAAATATTTTGTACTTTCCAGATTTACTTTTAGTCCTGTATCGAATGGCTCCAATATCTTCATCATATATTTAACATCGTATCAGCATTGAGCAATTAATACTTGGTCATCAGCAAACAATGTATAGTTTCCTGTTTAAATGGCACTGCCATACCCCCACATGGTTATTTCCACTTTTACAGTATTTGTTGTATATAGATCTTAATCAGCTTAGGGGACATACCAAACCCTGTCTGAGACCTTTAGTTGTTTGAAAAGAGCAGATAATTTTTTCCCCTATTTTCACTTTTATATAATCTCCTAATAATTGATATTAATGAAAATTCAACTCCTATTTCTTCTATTGCAGCCCATAGCTGGTTAATAGGCACTGAATCATATGCCTTTTCTAAATCCACAAATATCACATAGATTTCCTGGCCTTCTGCATATAATTTCTCATTTAACTGCCTAAGGCTAAAAATACGATCCATACAACATTTATTTTGTCCGATTAAAAATAAATGTTTAATAATTTTAGTTAATCTAATTTCTTGTGAGAAAAAAGGACCAGAAAAGGAAGTAAAATGCAAAAAATGACGTAAACATTGAAAAATAACTTAAAACTTCAGAAACAGAAAATATGAAAAAAATATAAATTAATATTCTTCTAACCAGAGATTCATGCCCAGGATTTTAATACTTAAGAGCAATGCTACTGTATAAGGAAAAAAAAGATGACATGTCATCAAAATCCGGGCCCAGATTATCACTCTTTTTAATCTTAATGCACACATTACACAAGCTAAAAATAGTCTAATGATGTAGATTTTTCTTACAGATATTTTTCAGTTTCTTGTATGGAATGGTTCATGTATATTAAAGCATGAACTGGGAACCTGACGCATCTGATGCATATACCAAGAACGAAGTCAAGTCAAAAAAAGACATGAGGAAGTCTGTTATGATTTTGTTTCTGAATGAACTTTGCAGGTCATTCCATATAACACTGCTGAATTAAGGCTGCTGAAAAGTCAAGAAATTAATCTCCTCAGAACAAAAGAGTTAAAAGTGAGAATTGTGAAATAGAGCTTGAAGAGTATAATGGTATTCTATAAAATATTTAGCAGAGCATATCAATCAGATAATTTGTGTAATTATGTCATATTTTACCCATTTATAGCAGAAAACAATGTGCTAAATGTTAATATGTATGTCAGTAATGTACAGTCAACATTTTTATGAAATAAGCATACTTGTTGATAAATATTAATACTGAATTTTTTTCCGAGTTCTGTTTTCTCTATTCTCCTTTCTTTTCCCATTTTTAAACATTTAAAAGAACATAAGCTGGGCATCCATGGTTACTTGCGAACATAGTGGCTTGAAGATGCCACTAAAATGGATTAAAAATGAATTCAATCTTATCAAATGTGTCCAAATCAAGTCTTCACCAAAGAACGCAAAGTGCACCTTAAGAATAGAGTGAGGTGGGGAGGAAGACTCATTTCTGGAGTCAGAGTCAAAGTCTAATTTTTTGCCACTTGTGAAAGCTAGATTCAGTGTGGAAAAATTGTTCTATATCAGACTTCCAGCAAATTACACATGGAAAAAATACATGGTTTGCTTTAAAATTCCTTAATAAAAGAAGGTGTATTAGGTGTTTCATATTAATGGCAGGTAATATTGCAATTAATTTGTTATACAGTAGACTCGATTATGTGCCATAATGGAGGGGAATGCTACCATGGATAAAACAAAACAGTGGTTAATCTGAACATGATCATAACTTTATAGCATGTACTAATGTGAGGTGTATTTATATACTATATTAAGATAGTTCACTACAGAAATTACCAGATTTAACTCACTTTTTATAGATGCCTGTATCACTGCGATCTATTTGGCTTGTGAAGTATTTTTAACAATATGTTTGTTTTTGTTCTATGAGGGTGGTTTGATAAGTTCTCAGAACAGAATAGAAAAAAAGTACTTACATCACTGAAACTTTTTTTATTTTTCAGTGTAGTCTCCTTGTAGATTAATGCACTTGGTCCAACAATGTTCCAGTGTCTTGATCCCATCTCGAAAATGAGATTCCTCCAGCCCTGCAAAATAGTTGTCGACTCTGGCTATCAATTCTTCATTTGAAGTGAATCTTCATCTACCAAGAAAAATTTTCAGTTGTGAGAAGAGATGAAAGTCTGACGGAGCCATATCAGGTGAATAAGGCAGATGTGGCAACAATTCATACCTTAGTTCGTGTAATTTTGCCATAGCGACGGCACATGTGTGCGGGCACGCATTATCTTGATGGAAGATGACTTTCTTCCTTGCTAAACCTGGCCTTTTTTCGCGTATCTTTTGTTGCAATTTGTCCAGGAGGTTAGCATAGTATTCTCCAGTAATTGTTTGACCAGTGGGGAGATAATCTACAAACAGAATCCCCTTCACATCCCAGAATACTGATGCCATGAACTTTCCAGCCGAATGAATTGTCTTTGCTTTCTTTGGTGGCTAAGAATCAGCATGTTTCCACTGCTTTGACTGTTGTTTTGTCTCTGGAGTATAGTAGTGCACCCAAGTTTCATCTGTGGTCACAAACTGGTGCAAAAAATCTTGTTCGTTTCTCCTAAAATGGGCAAAACATTGCTCCGATATTTCCATTCTCATGCATTTTTGATCCAGCATCAAGAGTTGTGGCACCCATCTCGCAGATAATTTTTTCATCTTTATTTCTTCAGTTAAAATGTGATATACCCTTTCAGATGACATCTGGCAAGCATGAACAATTTCACGCACTTTCAATTGGCGATCCTCCGTGACCACTTTGTGCACTTTTGCAATGATTTATGGAGTAGTGGCGCATATTGGCCGATCACTGCGTGGATCATCTAAGCTCTCCCGACCAAATTTAAATTCATTTGTCCACTTCAACAGTTGAATATAAAGGAGTAGAGTCCCCCAGTGTATTCTGGAAGTCGGCATGAATGTCCTTTGCTTTCATACCTTTCTTTATGAAGTACCTAATCACTGCTCGAATCTCAATTTTTTCCATCTTCGCAAATCACTACGTGGAAACAACAACAGAGCCACGTCACCACCACAGCTTTCTTACAAAAGCACTGACGTGGCATGTGTTTACAGGCAACAGTCCAATGAATATCACATGAAAAACTTGTGCTAGTGCTGACCCGTCATGGTGATTCCGAGAACTTATCAAAACCACCCTCATATTTATATGCCGCCTTTAACATCTAAGATCATATCAGCGGCTTTGCCTTTGGAACAATTGCTCATCAGCAGTGATGTTCACTCGTATACTATGGTGTTAATTCTGTGGTTTTGTTTACTTTACTAAAAATGAGAGTGCTTTAATGTTATTTATATTTATTTATTGAGCTCCACATTTGGGAGCCAATTTGCGATGGTATTACTTATAATGTTTGTGTATGTGTGTTTACTTCACGCGGTGATGCCATCTTGTGACGTGATTCTTTGTTAGGTTTGTTAGCTCCATCTGGTGTTAGCAATTTGTGGCAGTATTAGTGTTTACTTGAAAGAATGCTACTATTATTTTATTTAATTTTTGGTTCTCTGTCCTCCGGCTAGCTACGATCTTTTTGGTCAAGCACTTCTCTTTATACAGGTTGTGTAAACGGAAGGGAGTCTCTTATCCAAAAATAACACTGATAAAAGAATTTGTTTTACACTTTTATTGTCGAACACATTTACTATCACATTTACACACTGATCTTGACACTCGCCAAACTGAAACTGTTATAATAACTTCATTACTGATCACTCTTAATTCGCGTACTTCAACTTTTTATATAATTAACTTTACCATACTTGAGATTTTTCATAACTCTTATACGCATAACTTGCGAATCGATAGCTGACGTGTAATATTTCTGCTGGACTGAAGGCAACGTGTATCATACAAAATATTTTCGATGAACTGACGGACTGAAAGCGACGTGTAATTTATAAAGATTTTTGATGAACTGATGGACTGAAGACGACGTGTAGTGTACAAAGAATTTTGATGAACTGACGGACTGAAGACGACGTGTAGTGTACAAAGAATTTTGATGAACTGAGGGCTCTACCTCTAACCTAGCTCTTTTATACTCCTTCACCCAGATATGCCTAAATTATAACTGAGCTGCAATTGGCTAATAAAACGCGCCAACATTACGTAACTTCCTCGTTTCCAATAATGATAAACAGCTCACCCCCTCGCTGCATTATTGCACGCTATTATTGTCAGTTTCAGTAAGGCAGTATAAACTTACTTCTCAACAATAATTACAATCAATAAACATCTCAAATCAATGTCACATAAAAATGCATATTCATATTACAATCATTATTTACATTTAAGTAATTTGTGATACAAATTACTGCATCAAAAATCAGTGGATTTTGGAAAGAAGTGAGAATGAGGGTGGAAGACATAGAGAAACAAGAGATATGGACTAGTTTTGAGGATAAAAGTTCGTTGACTTTGTATAAATTAGCTAAGGGAAATTGGGAAAGGGAGAAGTATGTAGACATAAGCAGTCAATTTGAAAGATGGGTCTTGCTTGGATGCACACAGGAGTAATATTTCTAAAAAGGCTAGGAAATAATTGCTCAGGGAGATGTATTATGTATGATGAATTAGTAATATTTTCCATTGGCTAATAGGATGTGAAAGATTAAAAGAGAGAGAGAGAGATGATATTTGGAATAAAAAATGGGATAAGTTGAGCAAAGAAATAGTAATAATCAAGATGTTGGCAAGCCCAAAAGCAGTAACAATTAAAATGTTGGACATTTTTAGGAAATGTAAAAGGCAAGTGGACAAGAAGCCTAAGAAAGCACAGAATGGTTTTAGCCTGGAAAGTGAAGGGATAGTACAGTCTATACATGTGATCTAGGGGTTAAAGTATATGAAAGATAGTTTATGGACGCACTAGGTTCTTAAAAAAGAAAAAGTTTTTAGTTGTAAGCTTCATTTGTAATGTATCACACAAAGGTGCAAATAAATATTATGATTCATATTTAAAAACTAATTTCACATACACATCACTCATATTTCCAAGACTCTAGGGAGGATGGAGAACAATCCTGGCTACAGAAAAATTCCCATCCACCAGTTGGGAGTCGAACCCAGGACCTTTGGATTTGGAAGCTAGCATGCTAACAACCAGACCACAGAGGCAGTCTTCTTACAATTTTGTAGTAATTTCTTATCAAAAAATAAACCATTTACTTTCATATAAACTTTACTATGTATTCTGCTCTATCTACAGACAAACACACCAATAAGATTTTCAAATCCTATTGAAAAAGTCTAATCAATTTTTTTTTTTTTTAAAGAAATACAGTCTTTTTTGTCTATCATATTTCTTAATTTATGAGCCGTAATTTGTTAGACAGCAAGGAATCCTCTTGTTGTATGAGTTAATCTAGCAAATTGTCTGTCCATTCAAAAGCTGCTGAATGACAGATAAGCTTTTTTGGGATGATCATCATGAGATTTGTGTAAACCATTCTTTTTGCCCTGTGCACCCATCAAAATTTTGTCAGTACCAACCATGTGTCCTAACAGTGTTCAGTCAACTGCAAACTATTCTTCATAGATTTGCATCCGGGTGCAAATTTTAATGCGGAAGTTGTTAATATTTCTGTTCTTTTACATATTATGACCAGGGATTTCCATTTGAAGGGTGAAAGGATAGAGAATAACAAAGTACTGTAAAAGTGAAATCTTATTCGGAAGATCTATACAGCCCTTAGCAAACACAGTCCACTGAAACACTTCGAGATACCTAGAAATTGCTTTCGAATGCAAACTATGCAAGTTGGTAACGGAATAATAAAAACAGAAATTCCCTAAATTAACCATGGGTGATCTACTGTATATCAAAATAGGGAAATGCCAGAAAACATAAAATACACTTGAAAGTGAAGTCAACTTAAACATACTTACTAGCTTCACTCATTTATTTTGCAGAACATGTATCGTGAGCATGAGCTCACATCATTACCTGCCTGTTGACTGTCGGGTGAGCTCTTGAATCATATTGTTGAAAGCCTGGGTGGCCTATGGATGAAACTTAATAGAGGTTATCTGCTTCTGGCAAATCAAAGTTGAGGATGCGGTTTTCAAACTTCTTATGTAAATCTTCTCCCATACTTCAAGCTCTTAAGGTTTTTGAGCTGGAAATTAAATTGAGTTTTATTTATGGACACTCTTTAACTTAGCATCCCATTCTATATTGGGCATGAAAGACCAGAAATTTTGCTCAGAGACGCCTCTATCAGGCCTTGAGGTTCTTTTACGTGCCGTAAATCTATGACACGGGGCCACCGGCTTTACTTCCCTTCTGAAGGAAGCCATGCTAAAGATTTTTACGCCCGAAAAAATCCATCGCCCTCCGCCAGGTTTGGGATTCTCAGCGACCTCAGGAACTAGAAGGTAACCACTACAACACGGAGGACGACTTTTGGGCTATTTTTAGCAACTGGATATTGGTGTCTATTTCATGGTTTTGAGTCCAGAAGTGAAAAGCAACTGCTGATTTGTCGGTCTGTTTTAACTTTATGCAACACCAGTGTTCTTTGAAGCAGGTGCCTATGTTCCGTTTCGGTTTTCCAATGAAACTTTTTTCACAATTTTCACATTGGATCCAGTAGATTCCTGACTTTTTGTCTGGGGTATGGCATCAAATTTTCTCGTTTTAATGAGATTCTTGATGCTAAATTTGTTGTAAAGATGATTCTTGAATATTTTTTGAAATTTGTGAAAAAGACCTGGTTGGTATGTGAATTTCCTGAAGTTGATCTTTTCCACTGCGCTAGAAAGTGTGGTGACCTGCTTGATGCATTTTTGTCTTTTGAATTTACGTAATTTCCTATCTATGTAATCTTTATGTATTTACATAAAGGAGTTTGAGAACTGCATCATGAACTTTGATTTGCCAGAAGCAGCCAATCCTCTATTTAGTTTCATCCATAGGCCACCAGAGGACAACCCTTTCAACAATACAACTCAAGAGTTCATCCAACAGTAAGCTGATGTGAGCTATGCTCACGATACATGTTCTGCAAAATAAATGAGTGAAGCTAGTAAGAGTGTTAAGGTTGACTTCACTTTCATCAAGTGTATTTTATTAATTGCTTCACTGTGTGGGATTGTACCATTTTTTGGATACCAGAAAACACCTGAGCTGCACCCTTCTCTTCTAGCTGAGAGTTGGGAGTACACGTGAAGGCAAAGAGTGCAGGTTACACAGTGGCACTGCTCTGAGTCATGTGATCTGCCAGCACAGAGCAAGCGAGAATGAAAGACACAGGCAATGTACTATCTTTGTCTATCTCTGTGCAAATGGCTTTCCCTGACCCGCCTTCATGTGTGCTCCCAGCTAGCTGTATAACGTAGTGCAATATGCTTACAAGGGAGTGTTTTCATTGATATTCATTTTAAATCCTTGTACTAAATTGCAGCATTTTTAATTCAGGGCATAGGTACTAAATATTCATATAAATGTTACATCTTAAATATGCAATTGTACGGTGGCTGATTCTCATGTAAGATATGCAGGTTTAATTCTAATATGCTTCATGCCTTCCCCCCCCCCCTCTCTTTCAAAAGTGAAATGTAGAGTGTAGGATATGCACATCTGTTTTTGTAATAAATATGAATGCAGAACACAAGTTAGCCATTTAGTTGAGGTAAATTCTATCGTTTTTTATAACGTCACGAATGTGTTGAAGATAAACATGTTTTCTATGTTAAGTACTGTGAACACATTTTCTTTTTGTGTAACCTTCATGTAAAAGAAAGAGGGTTATCAGTACATATGAGCTGAACTACTTGTAAAACAACAGGATACCCTTAACAAAGCCAAAAATTATGTCTCCAGCTTGAGAGTCAGCTGTCAAGACCATTGAGCCAAATTACTTGTCCTGAGCTCCATACCAATTTCAAAGAGTCTTGTAATGTAATTGTTTAATCTTACACCTAACTAACAGTTTTATTAAGTCTAGCACTACTTGAATGTATTTTAGATATAGTTTTTGATTCAGTTTTCATAGAACTTTGGTACAGACCATAGCTCTTAAAAAAATAATGAAATTATTCCTTTGTAAGAAAAAAAGTAAAATCTAACAAACTTGGAAATAAAACTCTTTATAAAAGAATTAACATGAAAGAAAAAAAGAGAAGAGAATCAAATACAGGACATCATGTCTTGCTGCTCTCTGTGATAACATGCATACTCTGTTGAAAGCATATACTGCCACTCTAATTTAGCGGACATAAAATGGTATTTTTAGAGCACAAGAAAGGTGCAGTATCAGGTTGGACTTTGGCATTATCAGACTACTATAGATTGCTTTGTCTCTTTTGTGCTGGCAAAATAAGGTGGTATTACAAAATTGAGAATGTTATTTGAAGAATGAGGAATACTAGAGTTCCTGGAGAAGATAGCATATCAAGAGCTTTTCAAGTAAAGATAGGTGACAATACAGGAACTTCAGAAACTAATTATAGCAATAAAGGGGATATGGTATATGAAAATAATTTGGCTGTAAAAGCAATTAATTATTTTATTAAGTAGTTATTAAGTGTACATTTAATCTTAGGCTTAAACAAATAATAGATAACTGCAAAAAACATTTAAATATTATAAAGTAACTGGAATAAAGATTTTTAATGCACTTCCTCAAGAAATAATGAACTTGAAAATACAAATATTTAGGAACAGATTATATAAATGATTAGTAGAAAATTCTTTTTACTGTTTTCAAGAATTTTGTGAACAAGGCCAAAATTAACTGCAAAGTTGTATTTGTATGGATTTTTGTGTATTTCCAATCTGTTATTATTTTTATCTTGTTTTGTTAACTTGACAAAAAAAAATAATAATAAAGTATGGATTCTGCCCTAATAAGACCAAATTCACCAGTTGTTTCTTATAGGTAGGTGATAAAAAATGTTTGAGTGGGTCAGATTAGCTGGCTTCCAGTGTTGCATGGCTCTTTAAAGCTTGAATGGCAATTTAATTAACTTCATTTAACCCCATTGTACTGTGTGAAATTATTGCACAGTGATCTAGAACATTTTATGCTGTATTCCCCCTCTTAAAATCATAATTTTGCAAATTCCAAGATACTCATAACAATAAACCAAACATCCTCTGATATTCATGGAAATGGAAGTAAAATATTGGCAAATGTATTTATCAACTCTAAATCTTCCCCCAACAATCTTTCAAATTCTGGAAATGTTGTATATCTTTAAGTATCCTTTAGTGTTGAAAGAATTATTCAAATAATTTAGGAATATCTTAGATAAACTCAGTAGATACAGTTTTAAACTTTGTTATCTTCTCTTTGTTCCCATTATTATTTAATAGCATATAGACTCCACAATTTTCACATTAAGGGAAACCATAGTCAACAAAAGAGGGACAAAATTAAATATAGGTTAGGTAGCTGGTATGCTGTACATAATTGTAATTGATTTCATCCTCAAGTCATATTAATATATGAAGCTGATTATATAACTTAGTACCAGCATATTTAAATGATTTCTCAAAGAGGATGGTTTTATGAAAATCAACATGCAAATTATTTTTATTTCTAGTGTTATGATTATGTACTTCAGCATTGGTTGTTAGACTTGCCATATTTCTCTTAATGTAAACAAAAAGCTGTTTCAAATATTCACATGGTAGTGCCATAATGTTTTAGTTTTTCAAAAAGCTCTCTGCAACTTTCGGTGTTTGATACCCCTATGATTATTCTAATAGTCTGTCTTTTTGCAATTTAAACATTATGTTACTATTAACTGAATTACCCCACAATACAATCCCATAAGATATTTGGGAGTGGAAGTATGTAAAGTAGCACATTCTGAGTACATCAGTAGAAAAAGTTTTCTTGGATACAGAAGAAAATATATTTTACTCAGTTTAATGGCCAGTTTTTCAATGTGATTATTCCAACTTAAGTTATTGTCATGCCATAAACACAAAAACTGTCTTGGTTTCGTTTTCTAGGAGTTTAGACCCAATTGTGATATCACAGTTCTCAGAGATCTTGAATATTTTATGATGGAACTTCATTGACCAGTTTTATTTCTGGCGCTGATGACCTTAGCTGTTTAGAGACCTTAAACCGCATCTCATCACATCTCAGTTTTATTAGATTTAAACCAATTAAGCAGCTTCTTTGTGGTGATTGAGATCTTTCTTTAAGGCTTTCCCTGCACTTTCCCCTAATAAATATGCTCGTATCAGCAGCAAATAAGGTCATCGATACTTCATTGCTTTTTAAACATGGGGATAAATTATTAATGTAAAGTAAAAAGAGGAGTAGACCTAGTATTGATCCTTGTGGAACTCCAGATTGAAGGATTCCTTTTCCTGATTGTTTCACTTTTATTTCCATTCCTCCAGGTTCCATATGCTCTACCTCGACTACCTGTTTCCTTTTGCTGAGGTATGATTGAAACCAATTGAATGCTGTACCTCTGACTCCAATTTTGTGCAATTTGTTTAACAGAATATTATGGTCCACCATATCAAATGCTTTGGCAAGATCCAGGAATAGTTCAACCCTGAGTTTGCTTTTGTCTAGTACATTGTAAATGCTATCTAACAAAATTCATTACTGCCATATTGGTGGACTTATTGCTTTGAAAGCCAAGTTGACAGCTATTAATAACACTATACGTTTTCAGAAATTTCATTAACCTATTATAGATTAATTTTTCCAAAATTTATGAGAAGGCTGAGAGTATTGCTTTGGTCTGTAATTATTAGGATCTTGTTGATTGCCCTTTTTATAGATAGGTTTAATTTTTGTCATCTTCAGTTCATGAGGAAATACTCCACTTTTAATGGAATGGTTTGCTAGATAAAATAAAGGTTTGCTTAAGTATTTACAGCAGCTTTTAATTATGGAGTTAGAACTACTGTCTAATGCTTTTGATTTTTTGTTCTTTGGTGATCTAATTATGTTTAATATTTCATTTTCGTATGATGATGGTTCGAAGATAGTGAATGTATGTTAAAGTGCTCATGACTAGGGTTTTGCATATTAGTATTTTGTACATTCTCAGTAAGTTTTATAAAGTGTTCATTAAAGATATTAGCTATCTCTTCAGGTTTATTTATAATAGTATCACTTTTTGTGAGTTTGATGTTACTCATGGAAAAGAATTTGGAGTTGACTTCCTCTTTGATTATATCTCAATTTGTTTTATGTTGATTTTCAGATTGATTTGTTTTTTTAGAATTATCTGGCTTTTTTGGCAACTTCAATTACTTGTTTATAAGTTTTTTTATAGTAATTTATAAATGCTTGGGAAGCATTTGTCTTTTTGATTTGTTCACTTAATAGCCTCAGTCTACTTCTAGAGATTTTTATACCTTTAGTTATCCAATTGGACGTTCTTTGCTTCACTTTTACTCTAACCATTGGGAAAGCCATATTGTAATAATATTTGAAAATAGAGCATATTCCTTCCACTGTTGTTTCTTTTTATCTCTCTTCCCAGATTTCTTTTTCTAGCAAGTATTTAAAGTATTCTAAGTTGCTTTGATTCAGCTGGCGTATTTTTTTGTGGAAAGTACTGTGATTACCATAATTTCTCTTTGATTCCCACTTAATCATGATTGTGCAAAATGGTCAGATAAGCCTGTTTCAAATACATGTACTTCACTAGGGATTAGGTTGCTGCTAATAGCTATCTGGTCTATTGCAGAACTTGAACTATTAGTTACTCTTATTGTACATTTATCATTGGTTTAAGACCATACATATTTAGCATAGTTAGTTTATTATTACTGTGTCCTAAAAAATCAATATTTATATCCCCCAACAATACTATACTTTTGTACTGGTGATTAAGTTAATTTAGCATGTGGTCAAGGTTTTTTATAAAAATTGTCACATTACTGATGGATTCCTGTAAATGCATATAATCACTACCTTGTTTTCTAGCTCTACTACATTTGATTTAAAATGTCCTTCAGCATTTAAATTTTGAGAGGGTGAAATGGGCTTAGCTTTCCATGAATCTTTGACTACAGTTACTGTTCGACTATTTTTCATCAATTTCGTAGTGTAACCATTAACAGCTTTAAATTAGGCAATTTAATTTCTTCCAGCTCATGTTAAGTTAACCAATTTTCAGTTAGGCACAATATATTCTGTGTGTTTTAATTTATTCTGAAGTAGCACGTCAAGATCCAATATTTTGTTTCCAATACTTTGGATGTTTTGGTAAAATGTATTAATTGTGTTTAGTTTGAGTGTTATTTTACTGGTTACTTTAGAGTCAATGTTAAGTTTAGGGGATGATTTAAGATTTTGGTTAGGTTTTAATAAAGCCACTGAGTTTTGCATCACAAGCTGTTATCAACGGGAGTATTGTCAAAATGAGGCTTTGCATCGCTGACTCTGATCAGTTTTTTTTGTTGTTGTGCACAGTCATCCTGCTTAATTTAGCAACACCTTTACTCTCCATAAGTTTGTTCCAATAACTGCTCTTGATAGTTAAGCATGCACATTAAAGACATCTGACAGGCAATGCATTCCAACAAACTTAGTATATGTCTGTCAAAACGAGTATACAACAAACCGGCATTGTATCTTAAATCTGTATTCTTGTAAACCTGTACATAAAATATAGCAACATTAACATTTACCTCATAGCAAATGTAATGTTGCCCTTCCATAGCTAAACAAGCATTGTATGGAGAAAACACATTTAGATTAACACAATTTAGTTTGGCCACTGTAATGTTTAATAGAATAACATCTACATATAAATTTACACCCTTTCCATCTTTGCAAATGAAAGTGGACTACTGATGCTAATGACTTGTGGTAACTGAAGGACAGAAACCCTGTTGTGAGTGCAGGGCATGGGGAATGGTGGAAGCCAGCTAGCATAGGTTCTGATGCACACCAAGGTTTTATATTGAAGATCCAGTATTTATGTACGGTTTATGGTTAAATCTAATTTTGTATAATGCTATATAAATACAATTTAAAACTTCTGAATTCACATGGAAATTACAATTGGGCCTCTGAGATCCTAGCTATGGCACTATAGATACTTCTGTACAAACAAACAAACAAACAAATAAATAATAATACTTCCTTAACAAAAACCAAAGTTAACTTATCCTCTAAATTTCAGGTTCAAATTGGTAGCCCTGAGCTGCTTGCCAATGTGCCAATGATAGAAACAATTTAAGGAATGATTTAATCATGCTTAGGACTATTTTGTACTTCCATTCTCAATGATCCAGATATTGTAAATTGTTGAGTCTCTCTCTGTATACTATGACTTAATATTTAAGAAATAAAAGGGGTAGGGTATACATATTTTTTGCAGACTTCGAGAAGGCTTTTGATACTATAAACAGAGAGGCTTTGACATATAAATTGAGGAACAAAGGAGTCAGCACTGCATTCATCGAGGGGGTACAAAAATTGTATGAAGGAATTAAATTTTGTGTAAAATGTGGAAGAAATAGTACTACTGATTATATACAGCAAAATTTAGGTCTGAGGCAAGGTTGTAAACTCAGTCCAATATTATTTAACTTATTTATAGATGATATTTTAGATAGAATAATGAGAAGTAATAAACACTGTCCAGTCATAGGGAAAAAGGAAATACCAGGGTTACTATTTGCAGATGATCTAGTAGCTGGGGCAGTAACAGTGATAGGGTTGCAACATGCTATTAATGAAATTGCAAAATTTTGTATGGAATGGGGGCTAAAGGTGAATACAAAAAAGTCCAAGATAATAGTGTTCAAGAAAGGATCAAAATTAAAAAGAGAGGAAAGATGGTATATAAATGGAGAGCAAATAGAGGTGGTAAAAGAATTTGATTACTTGGGCATTAGATTCTCAAGCAACGGGAAGTGGGAAGCACAAGCTAAATATGCACAATTGAAAGGAAAGCTAGCGATGAAAGCTGTTAAGAGTTTGCTTGTGCAAAACACCCACGCTAACAATGAACTGGTTGGAAAGGCTATATGAAGCTGTAGTAGAGTCAAAAATGTTATATGGAATAGAAATATGGGGGGTGGCAAAGGGATGGATTAAGATTGATATAGTCCATAGAATGTTTTGTAAAGAAGTTTTGGGTTTATCCAAGAGTTCACCTAGGGGTGTGGCACTGGCAGAGCTAGGAAGGGTAGGGAGAAAAGGTATAATAGTGGAAAGAATATTGAAGTATTGGTATAGATGTTTAAATTTAGAAGATAATAATATATTAAAAGAATGTATACAGTTTCAAAAAGCTGTCCTAGGAGAAGAGTGTTGGTTAGGGGAGATGGGAAATGTCCTAAAAGAAATTGGCATGAGGAATATTTTCCTATTAGATAAATATAATAACAGTGGGTTTTGGAAAGAAGTGAGATTGAGGGTGGAAGATATCGAGAAACAAGAGATATGGGCTAGTTTTGAGGATAAAAGGTCATTGATCTTGTATAAATCAGTTAAAAGAGATTGGGGAAGGGAGAAGTATGTAGATATATGTAATCAATTTGGTAGAATAGGTCTTGCGTGGATGCGCACAGGAGTAATATTTTTAAAAAGGAATGGATATAATGGTTCGGGGAGATGTATTATGTGTGATGAATCGGGTAGTACTTTTCATTGTCTAATAGAATGTGATAAGGTTAAAAGGTGGAGAGAGGTTATATGGAATAAAAAATGGGACAAGTTGAACAAAGAAGCAGTAGCATTAAGAATGTTGGGAAGCACAAAAGTAGAAATAATTAAAATGATGGGGACATTTTTAGGCAACACAAGGTATAAGTGGATAAGGAGCTTAAGAAAGGTACAGCTGAACGAGCATAGTTTGTAAAGTGGAGAGATGGTATAGTAGCTTTATCCCATATATACAGCCTAGGGGCTAAATATGGGGGAGCTAGAAAACTGGTGCACTAGACATAAGTTTTAGATGTAAGCTATATTTGTATTATTGTAATAATGATGAAATAAATATTACATTACATTACATTACATTACTATGACTTTAAATGGCTCCACAAAAAGAAGTCCAAGGGTGAAATCTGGATATCTGATGGTCATTCTATGTGACTTCTCCTACCAGTCTATCATTGCAGAGAAATCTGGTCTAAGTGCTGATAAACATTCTATCCATATTGAGCTGGAGTTCCATATTGTTGAAAAATCTGTTTAGTAGCTGGTTGACTGGATGTAGAAACAATTTTGTGATGACAGAACTACTTGATTTTGAAGCATTTAAGATTTCTCTAAAGAAGAAAGGGCTGATAATATGGTCACCAACAATAACCAGCCCAGTTTACTATGTGTGGTTTTCTTCTATCCATTTTGGATTTGTATCTGATCAGTGTCTGCAGTTGTGTCTGTTGACAAATCCATTTAGGCAGAATGTGGCTTCATCTGAGAGTACAATTTGTCTAACAAGGGAAGTATCAAACCCTTCATGCAAAACCTGCCTTTAAATTTTAGTAACACAAGCAATTTGTCATAAAAAGGCAGCATGCAAAATTATAGCTGCCATATTTTACTGTAATGCTTAGAAATGTAGCTGCGGGGAAATAACACTTAAATTAACTGACTGAAATGGACAGCCCTGGTAAGCAAGAGAGGGAAGTAAGTTATACAAGACAGGTACTCTACTTTGCAACCAGGAATATCCATCTGCATTGTACACTGCACTGTCAATGCAGGATCCTGGCTTCAATGTCTAGGTCTTGTGGTTGAAACTGGCACTCTATTTTTTATCTCACAGGAATTTTTACATATATTTCAGCATGAAGAGTTTTATATTACCATTGTAAGAAACATTGGATTGTTGTTAATGTGCTCCATCATTAATTCATGAAACTATGTTCTTCTATCGTCCTCTGCAAATTCCTGCAAAAGAATTTTATAAGGATGTTTCTTGGCACTTTTAAGGATTTACTAAGGAAGCATCATGTGCTATGTAAAAAAATTCATTCCTCTAAGTGAAATAGTTTCAAAGATATGTGTAGTAGTCGGCCACAATATGAGTGTGTGCAGTGGAAAGAGGAACTAAACAGTTATGGAACAAGTGGGTAGGACATCAGGAGGACAGTCAGGTAAGTTGCATTTATTAGTGAGGCTGAGACCTGCAAATGTAGTATTGTTTTCATTGTGCAGCTGTACATTACCCTATCACCTTACCTCTCACTCCCCTTCCATAACCAGAAAAAAATTTCAGGGGGTTTCCATAACTAGATCTAAACTTAACAGTACCCTACACAGTTATCATGTACCTACATTGTAGTATATAGATGTTAAGGGGCAAGAAAGTTGCTTGGAGACATTATATAGAAAGGAAAAACTCACCAGAATGAAGGTATTCCACTGTATAGCACAAAATGCCGAGACTGCTTCAAAAACCAGGATGTATGGTCAGGTGACAATATAGTTTCCTTTCCTTGTAAATGCTCCACTAGCAGTAGACCTACTGTTATCTAAGAAACTTTTCCCACATTGGTTTGATATGAATTTAAATAAATGAAACTGTCAGAAGCTTCAGAGGGGATTTGAATACCAAAAACCCTCTCTAAATATGGCCCTGCCCTCTGATCCCTAGCCTTGATGATGTTTGCATTGTCAACAAAAACAGAGGCGCCCTCCCTCAGGTGCACTCGTATTGTGGCTGACTAGTACCTAAATTTCTTGAAATAAATATTGTATAGGGATGTCTTGTTCCCCTTAATGCACTTAAATACAACAGTCCCACATCAGCAGATTTAATGGCAATAATAAGAAGTAAATACCCTTGCAGTGCAGAAACTCATAACTTACTAGTGTTGTTAAATAAACTCTGCAGTAAACATCATGTGCTGCAACTGTGCGACTATGTGATGTTCAGAGACAGGACATGTGTGAAAAAAGACTTTTGCTTTATTGTAAAGGTGTTTATTCTAAGAAGAAATAGCATATTTTATTTAATAAATAGCAGTATTTTTGTATTTACAATGAACATGTATTTACAATGCTGCAAAGCATATATATATTTATATTTTTTTTCTTTTCTCTCCTCCAAACAATGTACAAGTTCTAGAAGAACCTAGAAGTTCTAAGAAAGTACACAAGAGGTGATTTTCTTAAAAAGATCAGTTTATCTTTTCTTTTGCTCAGTTATATCATTTTGTTTTAATTTCGTTGTGAAATTATTATCATGAATGTTATTTAAATTACAGTGCTGTATATTAACATACATTTGGTGCCCAGAATTGAGAAAAGATTATCACAAAACTCATTTTATGAGTCTCACTTTTGTTTCAAACGAAGAAAAAAGCATGTACCTTGCATACTAGTGTATATAATAAACCCAGTTTATGAAATTGTTATTACATCCTTATAATTATAAATTGGTTGTTTATGAGAGCAAACAGGACAAATAATGAAGGCAGCAAAAATAGAAGTGCTGCACACATACATGTGTGCCTGTACACCATATGTGTACACAAATATTGAACTTTCATGTAAACCATTAACAGGATAAAAATGATTTTTTATTTTGCTTTTTGCAAATGTTATTTCACTTAACAGCTAAGAAATGAAATTATTTGTAAAAGAAACAATAACTTTATACTGTAACTGGACTAACTTCCATTATGTGTAAATAATAATAGGTAAAAGAAATGTACCAAATAGGGGCATAGAAACTAGCTAGAAGTGCACTGTGAACTTTCAATATGCTGCAATAACCAAGAATGCATTTTTATTTTTTTATTAATGTAACACCATGCTGAAATCTGTATGTAATACCTGGCCTCAATAAAAATATAAATCAGTCCAGGATGATCCTTAAAACCTAAACTTCTTAAAAATATATTCTTTTATGTCACATGGAGTCTCTGTAGATGAGCATATCTAAAAATTAAAACATTTATACAATGAACATCCTTAAGAATTTTGGACGGTGAGTACAGCATATCCAAATTTTACTGTTTTCATTCTGAAGCAGTATATTAAAAGTTCATAAACAGGCTTGAAGGAGAACGTAAGTCTGATTGATTTTCTGAGCTTTCCTTGGGCCTCTTCCATACTATTTGATGTTCAGGATACTGGATAATATACTAATAGATACTCATATGTTCACTGAATAGCTCTCAGATATGAAGCACATACAAGCTTATTTCTGGTATCTAATAGGTAATAAATACTATGAACATTGTAATTCTTAAAGTTGAATATATGAAGTTTATTTGGTGTTTATAGCTCTTATTGATCATGTCTGTGGTTATAGGTCTAAGCATTTCTTCTAAATGACTTTTATAGGGCACCAGTGTTTCACTTTAATTGTTTGAATGTTTCAAGAGTAATTTTAATCATGAAATATACATAGGTTTTGGGGATATTAGCCAGAGCATTAAAGTTGTTTCACTCTGTAGATGAAATATTTTGCTTCTTTGTTATAAAATATAGATGTAGCGAATCTTCAAACCTGCAAAGGACTTTCTTGAACAAAACTTAAGCCCTGAAAAACACTTAGTAAAAAAAGAAGTATGGAGTCACAATCCATAACTGACATTTTAGGTATTTCCTCTGCTTTATAAAAGCAGAAAATATGGAAAAACTAAAACCAAGTATAAATTCTTCTGTATCTCTGACTATATAGCCCTTCTTTCGCTGAAGGAAAATTACTAACATATTAGTTGTTTTCTTTTAAGCTTTCTGAGATTTGTTGATGGATAACAGGTTCATTGT
Organism: Deroplatys truncata; assembly: GCA_030765065.1. Classification (NCBI taxonomy): domain Eukaryota; kingdom Metazoa; phylum Arthropoda; class Insecta; order Mantodea; family Mantidae; genus Deroplatys; species Deroplatys truncata. The sequence continues at coordinate 80,069,552 of CM060988.1, forward strand.
TTTAAATGGTCTGAAAGTGTGCAAGAAAGTTCTATGCCCCTAGTTAAAGCAATTTATTTTGAGGATGTAAGGTTACTGGAGTACAAACTTTCAGAACAAAAATTAATTTGTATACACTTAAATTTTCTACTACTTAACACAGTTAGTAATACTGTCACTTCTCTTAAAGCTTCTTCAAACTGCACTTCCAAACCTCAAGTGTATATTACAGATAGTATGCTGCAAAATATCACTATGGCTTTCCCCATCAGAAAAGATGGGACAGATCATTGATATGTGTCAGACTGGAAAGCGCATGCTCATTATAAAGATTACAATATTTCAAGTACTGGCTACATGTTTTATATATATATGTGTGTATATACCTCTTATATGTGATGATATTAAACGAGCAGACTGAATAACAAGTTTAAAAATAATAACATCAACATTACCAACAAAAGTTTCAACAATATGTATCTCCCTTTTTGAAACTCATTTATAAATATGTACAGAAATGCATTTTAGAGTTTCGGTAATAGTTTATTTATTATTTCACTATGAAAAGATTTTTCACCAGCTGATTTCACACAATGTTTCAAATTATATACAGTTGAGAGTATTATTGTTCAAATATTTGATTCCACTCAGCAATCACATCAGGCCATTTGGTGATCACTTAAAACATTTTGCAGGACAGTCGTTAGTTTTCAGTTTATGTCAACTGATTATTATATTATTGTAAATAGCATTAAATATAAGTAGAAAAATGTAATAGATATTTGAAGTAAAATGTGCTACATCATACATGTTATATACTTATTTATTCTTTAATTTAAGAGTCTCTCTGTAAAGCAGCAATAACTAACCAAATGCATGTGCCCTTCAGCCTTTTGTTGAATACGTTGAACATTCTATCAATAGCATTTGAGGTACTAAGAGCTTGACATAAAATTGAAGTCCAAAGTGAAAGAAATAAACTTAATTCTCACAAAAAGGGAACATCACACAATGTTTTAACTGGCTATGGAAAGGCTATTTCTTAAATTAGAGCACTCAGTGCAAGGCAACCATATGTTTTGTTCTTTTTTTATTTTAATTTGCTCTATCATTTTCCTATAATATGTGGAGGAAGTACTGTATTCCACCCAAAAATTTTATATCAAGATTTTACCAGAGATACACATTTTGAGGTCCACTGAACCTGAAAAAAGCAGTTTTAGAAGAAGGTTTATGTTTATGTGTGTATGTGAGAGAGAGAGAACATCACTGTTAAGGCAGGTCTCCATTGCCTCAACAATCAACAAAACATGTTGATTCAACATGCTGAGCTCAACATGTCGGAGGTATACGAGTGTCTCCACTGACAAACAAGTCTTGTGTAACATGTTGATTCAACATGTTTTGGCTGAACAAATTGTTTTACACTGGCAGTGGAAAAAATGTTGAGTGCGATAGGTATTCGGTATACTTTGTGCAGACATGACTAATTTCAGCCAAATAAATAAACAATTGGCCCGTAGATATTATTCATTGCTTACTACATTTAGTTCTAGTGGGGAAAAATGGAGTGGACTAAAGAAAAGACAATGCAATTAATTAAGAGATTCATGCAAGACCCATCATCTATGATGTATCTCTAAAAGACTATGGAAATAAAATCAAGAAAAACATTGTGTTTATGTGAGCTTATCTGTAGGACATAGAAAAAAAAGAAAGAGGTAAAGCCTAATCTCAATTCAGCTGATAATGGATGCTCTGAAATTCATCTTCTGTTTTGCAATTGCTGATGAAATTATAGTCGGCAACAAATTGAAACCTTCTTTTGACATTCTTAGAAAAATTTTGAAGCCAAGCCTGCCCTCAACTTTCAGTTCAGACAAGATGCTATTTACAATGTTTCCGTTGCTTAGAAAAGGAAACTTCCATAACTTTCTTCTTTTATTCTTATGCCTCTTCCACCAAGCACGTTGTGACCACAAAGGCTAAATCTTCATAATCAGAATCCATGTGATCACTGATATTAACAAACGTAATGTGTTTACATTGTGCCTCACTTGTTAATGCAGTAGAGATGGAATGTTGATGGGAATTTCAACTACATATATGACTCGACATGTTTTGCATTACATGTTTTTAAAGTTGTTTATGTTAAGTATTCAGTGTTGTGTGTTGAATGTTAACGCTGTGGAGACCCACTTTTAAAAAGTTAAAAGTTGGATAAATATTTAACTTGGAATTTAAGTTCAACATCTTCCAAGGATGCAACACAAAGATTTTCAAGAAAATCTCTCCCTTTACATGGAAATGTTTACAGACATGGGTGGCAGAGCTTGTTAAAGCATGGACTTGTGAGTAGGAGGTCCTCTCTGACTGAGGATTTTGAGGTTTTCTTCATCTTCATAATTGGCAAATGCCAGGGAGGTACTCTAAATTTAGGTCTGAAACGTTTTCTTTGCAATTTTCCTTTCCCAATTATCATTTCACTTCATGTATCACCAGTGTCACCACCATAGTGTCAAATACCATATGTTTAAGATATTTTTCTCACTAATAAATGTACATATCTTCAAATTAAAGATGAACCTGTGAAGTCCTCTTCATACTGAATTCTGTAAACTGGAAATCATGAGATAGGCAAAACCTTGCTATAGGAAAGATATAGAACTCGTTAAAATACAAGATTTGTGGCACATAAATTTTTTTCATAGTTTTAGCCATTTTTGAAATATTCCATGTGCATGTTTAAAACTTACCAGTCTGTTATTTGGTGGATATGCGTAAAAGTTTGTGATCCTTTGTTTTATCTATCATCGCAAGAGGCCATCATATTGCCACAGTTAAACATTTGAATGTTGTTTCCACATATTTCATGTAATGAAGCTCTCATTGCTTAATTTGAAATTATTCCTATGTTGAAAATGTATCATGAATAACATAATGCTTAAGTCTTCGCATCAGACATGACAGTCCATAACTATAACAATCTTAAATTAAACTTCATTTGCTCTCATTTTGTTACTTGAAATGCCTGTAATATATAAATGTATTATTTTCAAATTTATATTATGTAACCCTTTATTATCTTTATACCACTAGTTTACTCTGCAGTGCATAAAGACTTCTGCCAATAACATTCACTTTGGATGTAGAAAAATGTAATCTGTGAATAAAATGAAGGGTATAAGGAAGGTGTTTTAAATAATTATGAACTAATTGAGAGTGAATTTGAAACTATAATCCTTACATAGAGGCAATAGAAACATGACATTTGAAATTTGAAGTGCCACTGCACTGTAACTACAGCTCAACTTACACCGGCATAGCATCAATGAAAACTATTCCTTTATTGCTGTGCAATAGTTGCATGTCACAACTCCAAGGTAGACATGCCCTTGGAATACTTGGGATGTTGCTGGTGCTACACAATGTAAACAGGAGAGTCAAAAGTTTATGTTGATTTCATGTTTGTCCATTTTACGCACTTACATTTCTGCTTGTATGAGAGAAAAGGAGTATATGTATGTGTGTGTGTGTGTGTGTGTGTGTGTGTATGTGATGTCTCTCTCTCTCTCTCTCTCTCTCTCGTTTTTAAGCTTTGAAATTTTATGTTTGCCTTAACTCAGTGCACTTTGCAGATAAAAAAATGCTTAATGTTTCTGCTTTAAGTAAATGAACAGTTTGCACATTATTAATACAAATTTCATGACATTGTGTAAATAAGGGAAATACTGATACGTATAAAATATATTTTGAAATATATCAACATATATTTATGTTAATTACTAGAAAACTGAAACAGAAATACTAACAATATACTTTAGAAAAATGCACAGCTTATCATTTTATATGCTCAGTCCTATATTGTAACATCATTTATTAATTTTTAAAGGCACATCATATTCCTTATTTTCAGCTGCAAAAGTAAAAGGGATAAATGTTATGAATGCTGTAGATGAAGTGTTCAGGGCTTTTTATTTATTAAATTTATGATTACCTCTAAAAACAAGCTGAAAAATAATTAAAGTCTGTCTCTTCCACATAATACTATTAAAGGAGAATAAATTCTGTATTGCAGCCAGTACAACTTGAGTGACCAACTGTTCTCTTAATACAGCTCAGTGATACATATTAAATAGAACAGCTAATTCATAAGTAATATAAATTTTTGAAATGATGCTCATGTCAGCCAATAATGCCAGTTATTTATAGTTTCTGGCAGACCCAGATGTTTTGCATCCTCTATAGAAAATAATGGCTCCATGCATGATGAATTATTGTTGCTTTAGCAGCTTATAGATTGTTTTAGCTAATCCTTTTCTTCTCTTATGTCACGACATTCCTGATAATACTGCTAGATAAAAACATTGCACTGTTAGTATTGCTATAAGAAGTTTGTGATAACCATCCCTATCATTGAAGTAGCATGATAGCTCATGTAAAGATCTTTTTTCTCTTTGACAATGAATGTGTTGCGATATAAAAATGTGTTCTATCATCTTTTTACTTGTGTTTATTGAAAATATGAAAAGTGAATGCACTAATCTAACTTCTTTTAGAATTTTTGCAACAGAGGAAATAAATTTTATACATACTATAACCTCTGAATAGGTAAGCATAAAATCTTGACTTAAGGAAAAACCATTAGGTGTAATATATAAATGATTTCTACTATGCTGTTTTCTTGTTTTGATTGATATAATGTAATTTGTCTCTTATAATTTAAAACTGCTTTATATGTATACAATTATTGTAGTCTTCTTAAAACTAATATTAAAGCTCACTTCTTTACTCACACTACTTAATAAATGTGCTGTCAACTGAGGTACCATTCATTGATGCGAGCTTCCTCATAAAATCATGCACTCTACCATGACAGTCCATAACTATAACAATCTTAAATTAAACTTTATTTGCTCTCATTTTGCTACTTGAAATGCCTGTAATATATAAATGCACTATTTTCAAATTTATATTATGTAACCCTTTATTATCTTTATACCACTAGTTTACTCTGCAGTGCATAAAGACTTTTGCCAATAACATTCTCTTTGGATGAAGAAAAATGTAATCTGTGAATGAAATGAAGGGCATAAGGAAGATGTTTCAAATAAATGCCATATTACTCTGTAATTAAACAGGATTATGCTTCATGTTGTTTGTTTCTTGTCACTGCAAGCTTTTTTAAGTTCCTCTAGCATTCAATTGAAGTGTGACATATTTCTTACAGTTTCATTTAACATTTGAGTCAAAGATTTTGTGTATTTTTTAAGATAAAATGGAAACCTAAAACAGGTTATAAGCAATGCAATTTTTCTCAATACCAAAACAATTAAAATTTAAGAAGCTGCTTAACATAGGTAGTAAGTCTATCTCTCAGACAACGAAAGCATTCTACAAAGTCTGTGTTAACGACAATCCTAAAATCTGCAGGCTAGTTCACAGGAGTGTATGTTGTGATGTTTTCTACAAATGAATAATTTTCCGTGACATTAGTTTTTATCAGAGTTGGCAAATTCTGCTCCATGTGTTAGCTTCTGGCAGGGGCATACTGAGCATGATGTTTTAACCAAATCTTGTTATGTAGGGTGGACTGTGTTTTATTAGACATAGTCTTCTCTTGATCATTGATTTTCATTGTTTAAATTAAGTGCTCATAGAGCTCCATAAATGTTACTTTTAGCCAATTTAAATAAGGATTAACATAATCCAGTGCTTTAATTCACACCGTATCAGTGAGCCCTGTAGCAATAATAATTAATGTAATACTGACAAATACATTACAATTACTGTAGAAAGTTAGGAATAACAAAGCTTCTGCTAGACTGTACATTAGAATCCATAAACATTCAGCTTGTAAATTACAAACAGATAATTTGCAAATAAAATAATGAACATTTAAACTTTTACAGTTTGTATTGTTTTATGACTTAAAAGTACACAGCAAATTAATGTTCAGGTTTAATTTTTATATTTTTCAAATGCCTTTGCTTCTGAAAAATTTAAATTTTTTCCTTCACACATGGCTTATGTTTGTTGGTAAACGTATCTAAGAGGAAATAATGAAATGGAATAATTTAATCAGGCTAATATATGTAGTTAGTTAATTTGTAATGTGTAGTTACATTTCAAAGTTAAGAGATAGCTTTACTCTGAAATATAAACAAAAGTATTAATTTTATCACAAACTGTGTACTTAAAAATAAATGTGCCATATAGCCTTTTTACATGCTCAATATACAGACCAAAACCAGTAGTAGAATGGTTTACTTTTCACCATTCAAATTATTTCTGTATTTTTCAACCATAGTCAACACAGAACCCCAAACAGAGCAAAACCAGTGGTAATAAAGAATTTTCTCATATATTAGAAAACTTATATGTATAATAAAGCAAAATGGCAGACAATCTTAAAGAATTGACTCTCCCCTTAATGTAAGAGGATTAGAAATAAACATAATTTAATTTGGTTTCCATTTGGGCGACTCTTATTTAATGTACACAATGGAAAACATTTGATAGATTTAAAAATCAAAGCACTAAACTCCCATACACTGCTCAGCTACTGAATTCTAACTTTCATTCTTTTAGAGCTAAATGTTTTCGAGTTTAGTCTCCTATAAAGGATATTACATAAAACTGTTTACAGGCATTTCCTCAGTCTTTGAAGAGCCTCTTCTGGTGTTTTGAAATGTTAGGTACTAGAGGAGGTACCTTGAAGTGAAATAAATTATAGTCTGTATTTTTTTTTTTTGTGTTTATCACAAGTATCTAAAATTAGAGATAGGCACAAAGTAGAAAACATAAAGGGAGCAACATCATATTATTATCATAATCTTTGGAACATAATTTATTGTATTCATTTTATTCAAGTCCAAAATATAACTCATCTAGAACTTTGTAATAGGTTTTTTAAGTTATGCTGGTTAAGATGCTAGATGAATGATGATGTTGTATCCCCGAATAAAATTAAGGAATATGCTTTCTTTACATGCCTATGCACATTTATATTAATAATGCTAAAGAAATTCCCTGGATCTTCTAAGTGGCCTTTTTTCATCTTCACCCTTGGAAGTGGATGGAAGTGGTGAGGCTGCAATAGCTGTAGCAGTCCCTTGGTCGTGTTCTTCCAACATGCATGTTGTTTCTGTAGGGGATGTTCTTGGTGAAGTACCACTAGTTGTGGTAGATGAAGTGGTAGGAACACCAGGAGCTGCTGCTTTTGCCCGTGACTTGCTGCGTCTCTTTCGAAGTATGATATTACCTACGCCTGTCCCTGAGGTGGTCATACTCTCTGTCCCCAAAGAATTTGATGCTACAGTAGCTGCAGCAGATACTCTTGTTGCAGCCAATTTCTTCTGCTGTTGTTGTGCATCTGTACCACTCTCTGATTCTTGTGGTGGAGACTGTGAGGCAGCAGAAGAAGCTGGGGAGGTACCTGTTGGTGCATTTTGACCTAACCTTGATATCAGTTCTGAAAGAAGTTCTTCCATTCGCCCTACTTTTTGATTCAACCTTTGCACTTCTAGTTTTACATCTACTTTGAAGTCCATGATGTTGGCAATTATTTCTTTGTACTCTGCTGCTGCAATACCTGTTGCTGTTGCTGCTGCTGCTGCCGCTGCTGGTGGCTGCTGATACACGACCACACTACCTGACGAGGCCTCATTTAGTCTCTGATCACAGCTCCGTAATATACCACTGTCATATGAGTCAACCTTTCTTAAATTCGTGCCATTTCCCTGACCCCTTGTCCCTGCCCTATCTTCTAGTTCTACAATCTCTTCTATTGTATCCTGTCTACCCATTTGAGGAGATGCCACTGTGGTGGCTGTTGTTGATGATGTTGTGACAATTTTTTGCATCTTGGGAAACACCTTATTGCCAGTACCCATAGCACCACCATTAGTAGAAGTACCTGCACCTGTTCCTGAAGAAGCCTGCAGTTTATCTTTACCATTTCCAATAGTATGATCCCGTGCAGACATAGAACGCTGGATTATAGTTGTATTATTGTTGTTATTTGTTGTATCACTTCCAGAGTCTAAACTGCTGCTGCCAAGAAGACGGCCCCATTTGCTGGCACGAATAGTTGTGGGACGTTGACCTCTTGTAGTCACTGACACTAAAGCTCCACCACTGCTACTGCTTCCATGATCTGTTTCTGTAACGCTAGACAGTTTTGTTGTTGATAATGCACGCACAACGGACTTCCCAGAACTATCACCCTCTCCGCTCGTTGATTCTCCTCGCTCCAAATCTTGAGCTAACAATTAAAAAAGGGTATTTAAAATTAATGAAATATGGTTAGCAATAATCTGAATAATTTTGTATTTGGGGTGATAGTATCACCACAGTATATTATGCTGTCATATTATGTATACAATGGTCACTCCAAAAAGTTTTAGCAATGATTAAACCTTAAATCTGTCAGCAATGTAATTACTTTCATTTGAAGGGGCCTCCTTCAAAACCATCTACATGTTTTACTATACAGTAAAGAAACATATGCTTGGGTTGGAAATGCAATAATTGCTGCATAAGCAGGCAAACATAATAGAGTTGTCATTATGTAATTTTCATACATAGTATATTATTTTTTAATTCAAAAGAGGGTTAACAACATAGCAATGTAATGAACCTTTGGTTGGTATTTTTCATGACATTTTGAGTCACCAATGGAGAATGATTTTGATGGTTCCAAAGAGGTTGGGAATCATTTGTAGTTGAGTCTTGCGCTCACAATACACCAGGAACAATTGTAGCTACATGTATATCACTCATGGAGGGCTCCACATCATCTTTGCTAACATTTAGGATACCGTTAGCATTGGATGAACAAAAGTGGTTAAGAGGGAGACAATATATAGGGTTATTCAAAAAGAAGGAATATTTATTTCTAATGAATGACAATATATGATGACATATGCGATACATCACTGAATAGAGAAAGGTTCAAAATTTTATTTTATGTGTTTTAAAATGAGCACCATTTGTTATGCGAGGATGACCAGTGCTTTTCCGTTTGCATATGCAACCATCTTCTATGAATTTATTGTATCAATTGTAAATTTTTTATGACGAGGTGGATTGTTGTTGAACTTACAACGAAATGCACACTGCAATGAAACAATGGATTCACTCTTTGCATAATGCAGCACACTAAACAACTTTTCCTGAGGCGTCGCCATTTTCTCGTAAACAAACACAGCGCCACTGTAGGTACTGAATGGCACTAATAGGTGGGGCTTAAAACTTTGAACTTTCCTCTATTCAATGATGTGCTGTATGTGTCACTATCTATTGTCGTTCATTAGAAATAATTATTTAAAGTCTTTTCCTTCTTTTTGAATAATCCTGTACTAGTGGTTAAATGAAGTAGATGTTTTATCACTGTTTATCATTGAAAAATGTAAAATTATAAAGTATAACTGTATGATTAATCTGCTCATAGTTATCATTGCTATAGAAACCACTCTTTTGTATATACTTAGTACATATCTTGACAGTTCTCATATCATGTGAATGTGATCAGAGGAAGATAATAAATTCAATTCAATCTTCAAGTAAAGAAGCATTTTTCTCATTGATGTTGCATTCTTTGACAGAAAAGAAAAAAGCAGCTTGCATGAAATGGTCTCGTTCTTTGCTAAGTAAAATTGACAATGGGGGAAGCACCTTCATTCGAGGATCTGAATCCTGGACATACCACCATGATCCCAAAACAAAATGACAGTGAGCTGTAAAGCTTTTGAGAAAATGATCCGTTGATTCACTAACAAAAATGTGAGCAAGCAGAAGTGCAAGAAAAAGATTATGGCTTCCTTCTTAAAAATAAGCAGTCACTTATCACTACATATTCAAAAAACAGTTACTACAAACTGACTGCCATCATTCATTGCAGTGAGGAATATTGCTCACCTACTACTTCAAAAAGAAATTATTTCAGTATCTAATTAACAGCAACTCAAACTAAATACTGGCATTAGGAAGAAAATAATTAATTATACAGATTGTAAAATTATACCAAATAAATTCTATAGGTACATTAAGATGTAAATAATTAATAGTATGTGAATCTTGAACTATTGGACTTCACTTCAAGTAGTTAATAAGAAAAAAAAGTTAGCCTGTATATTATATCCAATACTTGGCATACTTAGATTTACAGTAATTTAATCTAGGTTATGTTTGTTTTCCATTTATAATAGTAGCTTAGCCACCATATTCCATTGTAAAGGACATCCCTCCTTAGAGCTTTGAGCTTATTGGGACATTCTATATAAATAAATAAATGAATGAACAAACAAACAAATAAAAACTACTACTTAAACATGACAATCTTTGAGCACTGTGTTCAGAACACTTAATTTCTAGTATGTTCGAGTCAATACCTGGCTCCAGTGACTTTTTCCTCTTACTTAAAGCCTAAGCAAAGTGCTGTGATATTGCTTCCCATCTATTGGGCTTGCATAAAGGCTGTGAGTGGACCATCCAAAAGAAGCTTAGTTTGAGGCATTTCCAAAGTGGTTTTAACAAATGGAAAAGTTTATACACCTTAATGGAAAATACTCTGAAAGGATGCAAAATTTACAACTAAATTGATAAATGTTTATGGCTGCAGCTAAAAGCTTTTGGAGTAAGCTTCATGTATTGAGTAAGCCACTTAAAACTACCACCTTAATTATCTCCTGTTACACTGACTTGTTTTTGGTATATTGTAGAGCATATGAAGGCTAATGAAACTAGTTCATAGGGAACTAATATTAATAATAACAAGCAGTGTTTTTAGCACAAAATTATATTATTTTAAAAGGAACAGTAGCCATAAGTAGGTATAACAGAAATTAAAGTAAATAAAATTACAATAACTGTGTTAATTGTATTTTTCTAATGCAACTACTTAAAGGGTGATTACTATTAAACTGTTATCCCTCAGATGTAAGATGATATACCTGTATGATACTGAAGTGTATGATAAAAATATAACACAAAACAGAACAAAGCAATAACAATATTAGAAAGGAACAATAAAGAAAGCATCAGCTCTTATGTTAATGTTATTTTTTTAAATGTTTCATTTCACTTCTATGATCATGTCGGGGGCTTTGACGAGAAGCAACTGATGCTATTACTCACTGAACTGTAGATTTTTTTTCTCAGTATTTTACTATTAAATGCACACGCACACGCGCACACGCACATATATGCAGACTCTGTGGGGGATAGGGAATGATTCTTGTTAAAGAAAACTTCCCCATCCCAGCCAGGAATTGAACCCAGAACCTCTGGATTGAATTTACTGCTAGTTGTACCTATTTCTATTACAGCAAGGTTTGTTAAATTAAATTTTTTATTTATGGATGCTCTTTAATTGCTGTGGCCCTTATCATCCCATTCTATATTGGGTGTGAAAGATTGGTAATTTTTCTCAGAGGCCTCTTTATCAGGCTTGAGGTTCTTTTATGTGCTATAAATCTATGACACAGGACCACCGGCTTTACTTCCCTTCCAAAGGAAGCCATGCTAAGGATTTTTATGCCCGAAAAACTCCATTGCCCTGCTGGATTTGAACCCGTGACCTTGGGAACTGTAGGCTAGCATGGTAACCACTACACCACAGAGTATGACTGCAGCAAGATTTGGTAGATATTCTGAAAGAATGGAATTTACAAATGCCGGAAAAGCTGATATGATTCTTGTTTATAGTGAATGTAGGGAAAATGCAATGTTATCTGGCAATTTGTATACTGAGAGATGTCAGCCAAGTTGAAGATTGATTGTGAACCTCATTACCAATCAAGGGAAACTGGAAGAATAATGTCACACAAATGTGTCCGAAGCAAAGAATGACTGAAGAAGATACTGAAATTAATATTTTAGCCGCTGTTGAAGGAAACCTACATGTTAGTTCCCATGATATTGCTAGAGAAAGTGACATAAGCCAAAGAAGTGTGCTATGATTTCTTTATTGTCACAGGTTATCTTTATCACCTTTATCTCTATAAAGAGCTACATGGAAATGATTTTGAAAATCCTGTAAAATTTTGTCAGTAGGTATTAGCGCAAGCTACTTTTCCATATATCCTACTGGCCAATGAAGTAAGATTTACTCATGGGCAAGTCAATCTTAGGAACTACACTATGGTCATTAAATAATCCTTACTGGATTCATGAAGTGATGTATCAGCACCAAAAGAGTGTAAATGTATAGTACAGAATACTTGGCTGTCACTTAATAGGATCTTATTGCATAGAGGGTTCAGCGAATTCCAGAAAATTGTCCATTTCTTGGTACATGAACTACAACCTTGTTAGAAGAGATTCTATAAGACAATAGAAGGAACATGTGGTATCAGCAGGATGCTTGTCCAGCCCATTTTCAAGGTGTAGTAGAACAATTAATTTTAAGAGTTAAACTGAGTTGATTAATAACACAAAATAACACTCAGTATTAAATTTACTGGAATATAATTCAGAGGCTACTTTCCTTCACTGTCAACTGGACATTGACTGATCTTAGCTCGTGAAGCTTATTCATTCATAGGATGCTCTGGTGGTGGTTCTAGGAATTTGTATAAACAGTCGCTCCGGGAAATATAAAAATTGAAGACTTGGTTCTTATTTTTCCAGATGAAAATCTGTTCCTATGTGATCAATTCATGTTCTAGGAAATTTAAAAAGGTGAATGTTGTTTTGTGCCATCAATCGATTCAGTTTTAACTTTTAAATGGTTTCCAGAACACAGTCATCAACTTCCAGTGTAATTATCAAGATACTTAATTGGTTATTTAGAGGATGTTGAACTGATCATGGCTGGCTGTAAGCTGGTCAACCCAATCTCCTGTTTGATGCCCCTGGGTTTTTTTTTATGGAGAACACTAAAGGATATACCAACTATATTAAAAGATGTGCAACATTCTACTGCAGCTTTCATGCAACATTCTTTGCATGAAAGCTATGTTGTATTGAACATTTGTGAGCCTGATGAATCTCCTGGACTTTAATTTCTGCTGTACTTATGGTTACTGTTCCTCATTGAAATAAAATATATACCTTATGCTGAAAACACTATACTATAGTATCAGTTACCTATGGGCTAGTTTTATTAGCCCTCAGTGTCCTTTAACCTACTGAAAACAGTTAGTTATCACTATTAGAATAGGAGACATTTAAGGTGGTAGTTGTAAGTACCTCACTCTGTATATGCAGTGGCACAGCTAGCCAACCTCAGGTTATTATTATGTTAAAACTAATATTTTATCAAAAGCCTGTTAAGCAACATTTGTATGTTGATCGGTTAATAAAAAAAGGCATAATTTTGGCCAACTTTTTGATTTTGAGAAAATAAAAGCTTAGGAGCATATTGATACAAGTAGTATTGCATGATCTTGAGTTAGCAGAGCATTTGATGTAGAAATACAAATCATGTTCAGTGAGATTGCCGAAAAGAGCTCATTGAAAAATACATGGGGTAGGGAAAAATATATATACATAGTAAATAAAGAAGAGAGAGAATCTATTGCATGGTTAAGAACCGGAGCATGGAGGCTAAAAGGGCTAAGACAGGGTATTCCTCAGAACCAATGTCCGATATGTGGTGGTAATGAAGACATTGAACACATAGTATTTAAGTGCCAAGGAACAGAAAATTGGAGAAAAGAATTTTTTAATAAGAAGTGGTTGAAGGGGGATAGAAATACACTTATAATTGAAATGATATGCAAGGACGCTAGAAGCATTGGGCAGTTTTTGTGTAAAGTAAAAAATAAATGGCTTTGGACAGTGGAAAGAGAAAAGTAAGAGGTAGTGCATCGTACTTTGAATGGAAAACTATAGTGAATGTGTTAATTTAGTGACAAGAGATTGTAAAATGTAAATAAACTGTAGTGATTGTCTACTGAATAAGTGACCAGGGTCAAAATGCAGTAGACAATCTAATTATTAAAACTCTTGGCACAATAAATACAATACAATACAATACAATAAGAAGTGGTTGAAGGGGGATGGAAATACACTTATGATTGAAATAATATGCAAGGACACTAGAAGCATTGGACAGTTTTTGTGTAAAGTAAAAAATAAATGGCTTTGGACAGTGGAAAGAGAAAAGTAAGAGGTAGTGCATCTTACTTTGAATGGAAAACTATAGTGAATGTGTGATGGTTAAGTAATCAATAAATGAAAAGTGAAAAACAAGTGGAAATGGGACATGAAAAAAAAAAACTGAATAAAAAAAAGCAAGATAATTTATTGTGTAACGGTATTCATTATTAATGTTATTACTTGTGTGATTACTTCATGTGAAGCCATCTTGTGACGTCATTCTTTGTTAGGTTCGTAGCTCCATCTGGTGTTAGCAATTTGCGGCAGTATTAGCTTTTGTTTGATTTCATTTCAAATGTCCTCCGGCTAGCTATTATCCTGTTGGCTTGAGCACGTATCTCTATACAGGTTGTGTAAACGGAAAGGAATCTTTTATCCAAAAATTACACTGATGAAGAAATTTGTTTTACACATTTATTGTCGAACACGTTAACTATCACATTTATACATTGATCTTAACACTCGCCAAACTGAAACTGTTATAACAACTTCTTACTGATAATTCTTTTAATCCACTTACTTCAATCTTTTGTATAATTAACTTTACCATACTTTAGATCTTTCATAATTCTGCTGCGCGTAACTTGTGAATCTATATCCGATGTATGCCGTACTAATACTTTCGACGAACTGACTGACTGAAGACGACGTGTAGTGTACACAGATTTTTTTATGAACTGAACGACTGACGGCGACGTGTAATGTATTGAGATTTTCGATGAACTGATCGACTGAAGGCGACGTGTAATGTATTGAGATTTTCGATGAACTGACGGACTGAAGACGACGTGTAGTGTACAAAGAATTTTGATGAACTGAGCGACTGAAGGCGACGTGTAATGTATTGAGATTTTCGATGAACTGGACGCGATCTACCTCTGACTTGGCTTTTTATACACCCACTCCCCAATATGCCTAAAGATTATAACTGAGTTACTATTGGCTAATAAAACGCGCCAACATTAGCGTCAATTTTAATATCCAATGAAAATTATGAATACATATGCTCTAGGGAAACATTCCAGAAGGTTCTCAACGGAAAAATGCGCCAACATTACGCAACTTCCTCGTTTCCAATAATGATAAACAGCTCACCCCCTCGCTGCATTATTGCACGCTATTATTGTCAGTTTCAGTAAGGTCGTATAAACTTACTTCTCAACAATAATTACATTCAACAAACATCTCAAATCAATGTCACATAAAAATGCATATTCATATTACAATCATTATTTACATTTAAGTAATTTATGATACAAATTACTGCATCAATTGACAAGAAATTGTAAAACGTAAATAAACTGTAGTGATTGTCTACTGAATGAGTGACCAGGGTCAAAGTGCAGTAGACAATCAAATTGTAAAACTCTTAGCACAATAAATACACCTAAGTACACCTAAGTATAATTTTAAGACCTCTGAGAATACTTTTATAAAGAACATAAAAGAACCTTGACAGTGGAAACAAATTCAGAATATATAAGCAAGGCTCTTATGCTGTGGGAATGCATGGGGATGGACATGTCCTTATTATAAGAAAACATAATTATTTCCTTTTTTTTACAGATAAATCTATAAAAATAGATCAAAGTGCTGTTATTGCTATTTTATTATGTTGCTATGTGAATTTAGTTGTGTTCTAGCTTTCCATAATTACCTTAAGAACAAGAAAATTTCAACATCCCTTGTTTTGAACACACTAAAGCTAGCTATATCCTCCACTGAGTGAGTGTGGATTTTCTCAAATATCTGATTATTGCACCTAAAATATCTGCATTGTGCCTTTACACCATCACCTAACCTCTATTTATCAAGCTGGTTTGTCTTCATTGTAACTATTTAAATTTATTTATTTATTTATGGATGCTCTATAACTGCTGTGGTTCTTAGCATCCCATTCTATATTGGGTGTGAAAGACTGGAAATTTTGCTCAGAGGCCTCTTTATCAGGATTGAGGCTCTTTTACGTGCTATAAATCTACGACATGGGACCACCAGCTTTACTTCTCTTCTGAAGGAAGCCATGCTAAGAACTTTTATACCCAAAAAAATCCTTCACCCTCTGTGGGATTTGAACATGTGACCTCGGGAACTAGAGGCTAGCATAGTATCACTAGATTATGAAGGATGACAACTATTTAAATGCATGGTTATGTAAAGCCCTGGGTTTTGGAAGGAAAATATCTTGACATGAAAAGTAAGGAGAGAAGCTGTGATTCTCACTGACAAACTGATACAAATTTGGATGTTGTTATTGTATATTATTTACATCTATTATTTATTATTTATAACATCATTTCCTTCTCTCTTAGGAGCAAAACTTAATAAAATTCATAGTATAAATTAAATCCAATACAAGATGAGAGTACTCTTAAACTTTGTTTTTAGTAAAAAACAAAAACAAAAAACAACAAAAAAACAAAGCTGAGTAGATATATAAGACAGGTAAAGTTTGCTTCATTTGTAAATTTTACCAATTATTAAGTGTGAAAATCAGAGGTTACTGTGCAACAGGTAAAACTAAAAAAACAGAAGACAGTGAAGGAATTAGGCTTCTAATTTTAAAAGTTCATAGTGGTTTGAAAAATTGCACTACATTTTAAATCTTCAAATCAAAACATGCAACCATTATATGTAAAAGAAGGGCAATGGTAAATGGTAGGTAAAATAGAACTTTTCAAAGATAGGATTCACTGAGAAAATCTTGATATTGATTCTATGTAGCTTGTATTCAGGACTAATATTGTATATTAAAACATATACACAATATTTGATGTTATAAACATCTTTCTTACAAACAATTAGATAAAATATATGATTTGACAAAACTGAAGAATATCTTTTTGTATTTAATTAAAGTGGTTTTTACTTAAGAAGGTTGATGGCCTTCTCTCTGATACTATATAATCCCTTACCTCCCTCCTTTACAACCTGTCCATCTCGTGTATTTCTGTGCAAATTTGAAAGACACTGTTCACAAGAATATAGATGCCTATCATTATTTTAATTTCTACTCAATTAATTTGACAGTCATTACCATCATCATCTGTTTCTGACTCTGAACTTTAACTGTGACAGCAAGAAGAGCGCTTTGAACAGTTAGGAAGATGGAAAACAAAACACAAAGCATGAATTCAACACCACACTTAAGTCTTATTAATCAGAACTGGAGAGTAAAAGCTCTCTAAGACAAGCTTTTCTCCCAAATGAAAACCATTTTAACCTTGTACCCAATTTATTTGCTTAAGCTTTCTATAGTGGATATGCTTTTGATATTCAGTGAAATTAAATATGGAACACTAAAAAATTGCAAATTTGACATTACCATGTATGTACATTTATAAATGCAATGTACATCTCAGAAATAGCTGCAGTTGAAAAGTGAAATCTTTATAGCTAACAACAGTATAATAACTGCAATATAAGACAAAGAACAGATATACATACACGTACAAAGAACAAACAAAAACAGAACAGTTTCACCTTATTGGCAGTCAAATTTTTCAATAAATTATCAGGATAGCTTAATGCCAAACAAAAGTAACAACATTTAAATCACCTGTTCAGTAGATGAATTTATGTGGATGTAATTTAAGTTCCAAGATCATGAAATACCCTGTGTGTGCACTTTTTTAAAGTTAATTTGTTTTTAGTTTTAAGAATTTTTTTTTGCAAATCACTAGTTTATGAGCATTGCTCAGTTATGTAAATAAAATGTATGATAATAAAAACTATTCTATTCTACTATCATGAGTGAAAGTAGCAAATGACACAGTAAGTGATGTTATTTAGAAAAACTGTGTCTGAGTTGAAACACTTAGTTATATGGGATTCCAAGCAGTATTCTCAAAACTAGAATCCAAAAAATGAAAAAGGATATAATATTCTTGAGAAATATTTTCATTGTATTTATACTGATATGAAGAAGTTAGTAATTAGAAGTTAGAAATTAGTATATCTAAAGGACAAAGGAATTACAGTTTCACTTAGCTACCTGCTGGCGATGGTGCTGATTGTGCAGACTGCTGCTGCTGCTGCTGTTGTTGCTGCTGCTGCTGCTGTTGCTGAGCTTGGGCTTGGGCCCTATCACGGCGAAATTTTGAGAATATTTTGCGCACTAAGTGATCTTGGGTTTGATCTAGCTGTGGTTCATTTTTCCGCCTTTCTGCAAGTTCCTTTTCTCTACGCACATCTGCTACTTTACGAAAAATAAGCTGAAAGGAATCATTACCTATGTTATTCAAACTTTAATACAGTTTGAATTAAAATAATAACAGTACTCAGTGAACTTGAAACATGAAATAAATTGCCAGCCTATAATGTTTCACAAAACACATTAAATATGTTTTGGTGCAGTATAAATCAGATAGGTTTTATATTTATTAATGTCCTTATGACTTATGCTGTAAAGAACATGAAAATGAATTAACACAGCTGTAAAGAACATTTTGCTATTACATTATCTTTTTAAAACTTCTTACTTGCAAGATTTATGTTATCCATTTATGAAATGGGCTTCCTATTCTATAATGTTTCATAATAATAAATTATTGGAAACTCATTACTTGTATTTAGTTTTTTCTTAAGATAGCCAAGTAATGAATTTTAGCTTATAAATAGGCAAGTTTTTGAAGAATAACTTCGATCATCAGACACAGACTTTCTGCTGAAAATGCTGAACTTCTGATTAGAGCACAATACATCTGTTTATGTGACTACCTATTTCATGAAAAATAAGATAGTTACTGAAACAACCGTCAAAGTTAAACATATTGTAAAAATCACTTAGGTACTGTATTTAGAACCAGAAAACATGTTTCTAAATATAGTAAGTGATATAATGTCACAGAATCGATCAGTAATTAATCTAAATGATTAATGCATATCACTGCCACTAAGTCCACTATACTTAATTTTAATTGTAAGTTAAATATTTTAATAAACCCTAACAAGAGTGTAGCAACATAAAAAACACAAAAAGTTTAATACAAAGTTTCATGTGAATGCAAAGCTTAACTTTCAAAACTTGTATATGCACCTACTACATACTTTGGTCAAATTATCTGGGAGAGATCAGCATGTTCTGATGATTTAATTATTTCAGCATTATATTAACACAATGTAAAAATAACTACAAATAATAACAATTCTGATCCATAAAAAAGTACTTTTTTTATCATCACTTCATGAACACATCGCTTCATACTACTATACTTTTTTAAATGCCTGATTTTTGTCATCTACCATGCCAGCAATAAAAGTATTCTCAAGTTTTACAGGCAGGCTTAATGCAAGAGTATTTTATTCTCAGAACCAACAATGTAAACACCTTTCTCAATAAAATCTTTAAACTTAAGAATTACTTGCATTGCAATTTAAATGAATGGTACAAAACTATTATTTCAGGAGAGCATTCTGTTGCTCATTAAGGTATTATTTCCACATTTATAATGTTAGGTCTTTGACAGGTCACTGGTAAGGGAAAGGTAGGGAAAGCAATATAAAAAGAGAATTCTTCCATGAGATTCACCCATTATTGCTACTGCAGTTAATGTGATTGCTTAATAGCTGCTGAATCAACTCTGCTTAATCCCTTTACTTACATATGTATATATGCTATTCATTCAGATTTTGCTGATGATATACTACCACTAAAAAAGAGTACAATTTAGAACAGTGAGTTGTTATGCCAAACACTGCAACTAAAAAGTTACACGTTTCATGATTCCAGATTCAAATTCTACCAAGAGCAACAGCTTTAAGTTTAATCAAAAATGGGTGAGATACGTGTAGAGATCCAATGATGTTTAGTATTATTGAAAATAAATCTCATAAAAAATAGTACAGTGGTATCTGTAATAATGAAAAGGATATTATGTTATGTGAACTAATGTTTCACAAATATTTTATGAATGGCAAGTAAATAGCTAATGAATTAAGGTTTTTAATAAGTTGCTGCAGTCCTGGTTTTGAATCTTTAAAAAAAGTTGCTAGTTGCTTTTATTTGAAGTTTTCAGCCAGTCCTGAGGATGAATATCTGGTAGCATGAGTGCTTTATATTCCCAGTTCATTTATGCATTCATTTCATTCATTCATTCATTCATTCATTCATTCATTCATTCATTCATTTGTCTAGTTAAAATAAGTTACACTTACATGAAAAAGAAAAGAAAATGAGAGCAAAACTAAACTGCAGACAAAGATTCCTCCAAGTCTTCCATTTTATAGGCAAGCTACACTCGAATTGAACCAGTTCATTCCTGTAAATATTTCATTCGCTCATACACATTATTGTGAGTTGTTTATATGAAGTAGTCTGTTCGTGAAGTATTGAAGCCTGACTAAGTTGATAGGGTTGTCATTCATGATCAACTTTATTTACTGTATTGTGTTCAATAAACAATAACAACAAAATAAGATAACAAAAGGAGGGAACCTCCTATGTTAATTGGTGGCAACTAAAAGTTGACTTTGGAATACTATGAAAATATATACTCCAGAATGCTTGTATTCTAGTAGGTGCTACAGCTGTATTTTTCATATTGGCCTAACACTCAGTTGACAGGGATAGAGTAATATGAAGAATGAATTGTGAATGTTATAAAGCATTCTAAACTAACTCATTAAAAATTAGCTGTTAGTTCACAATTAATAGTGACAAAGTAATTCTGAATGACTCATTCATGCACTTCTCATCATATCTCACCATATCAGAAGTTTGCCGATAGAAAACAACCTACTAGGTTAACCACATAAAAGAATTCTCTCTATGTTCTAAGATTTTATTTACTGTACCTCTCTAAGAAAGGAAAAATAAAACTGAAAAGTACATAGCATTATGTACTACATAAAACTGTTTGTTTCATACAAAGTAACATGCTTCAAATGCTCTTCTTCTTTGACTT
The DNA here is from genome assembly GCA_030765065.1 of Deroplatys truncata. Taxonomy (NCBI): domain Eukaryota; kingdom Metazoa; phylum Arthropoda; class Insecta; order Mantodea; family Mantidae; genus Deroplatys; species Deroplatys truncata. Next base: position 80,090,542 of record CM060988.1, read on the forward strand.
TGTATGTGCCTATAGCAGTTCTCTAATGAGTGACTAAAGCTTCACAGTCCTGCAAGAGATAAGTGCAGATTCAAGCAATTAGGCAGTTCATTTTCAGGTACAAGTAAATAATAAAAAATCACAAATGATGAAACAAAATAATTTAAAAGCTAACTAAGAAGACATATATACCTACCAATATACACTGTATGTATAAATGCTTATGGTTTTCATCTTTGTCTTCATTTTCATCTTCATCTTCATCTTTTGTCTTCTTCTTCTTCCACTTAGAGCTTTTATGTTCACTTTTGTGAAAATACCTAGAAGTCTAACATGCATGAAGAATGTGCTGTACAGCAATAATTATTACAATGTGATACTATATATACAACTAAGGATGTGAAAGCTATGTACAGTTTTGTTGGATCTTCAAAAACATCATCTGATTCTGCAACATAATTTAAAAATGTTTTGAGGGTAAAGTGATTAATACGACTTACACTAGCCAGAATAAGCAGTTAAGCTACACTAGCTTTAATAACAGGTTTTCTTGCACCAGTTTGACAATTACACACACAAACAATAAAGCAACAAAGAAAGCTGTGGTTACTGCAGCATGTTACTTTTTGAAAAAAGAAGAAACTTCTAAGCACAAAGAAGGAATACAGGGGTTTCAAAGCCAACTAATGTAAATTGTGAGTCAGGCATTATATGTAGTTATAATACATTCATAACATTTGCGAGACCAAAGCTCCTAATTCACTTAAGAAAATGCAACTCACCCTATGACGCAGATTATACGTGAGAACGAGGTTGCGAGCAAAGGAGTTAGCAAATGCCTGATAGAAGTCTAGCACTTCTAGAAGCTTATCTCGCTTGATAGTGTGGAGGTCGCAGTAAGTGAGCGCACGAACATTAGCAGCTGACTGCCCTATTGCATTATCCTTCCAGAATGAGTCACCGAAAACATCTCCTTTTCCTGCATTAATTGAGCAACATAATTAGTAATGGTTATTGGTGTCAGAGAACAGAGCAAGGCAAGAGCGCACATAAATAGGTAACAAGAACAAGCAATATACATATATATGCTTATATGTACATACACATATATGTTCACAGTAATATTGAATATATTTATTGTTACAAATATACAATGTTGCATGTATTTTTTCATGCATCAAGCTCATAGATTTATGACATTTAGCATACAAGGGGAGATTAAAAAAATTACAATTCAAGAAAAGTACTGGGAAATTGTATTATATCCCAGTTTTTTCTGCATTCAATAAATTACAAGAATTGCTTGGAAAGTAAGGTTCATTTGTGCTGCTTATGTGTAAAGATGCAGTGCTTGGCATTCCTATAATGATGCTTTTTTATGTTAAAATGTACCATCAAGCACTACCATTTTGTAAACATGCTTTTAGGACTTTCTTCTGGCAGAAGTCTTCATACAGTTTTGACCATCAGTATATGTATTAAAAAGCAGAGATTGCTAGTTATCATACAAGCATAGTACTGCAAACAAAAGTAACAATGATTGGTATAAATAATGTGCTAATTTTATATTTTATTTTCGTTACTTTTAATTTCTTGTATGTGAGCTTTTTTGAAGTTCTCAACCAACTTAATATGTACTTTCACTGTTAACTATACAGGATGAAGAGTACTGCTTTGACCAAAATAAAATGGTACAAGGTACTGGCATAAGGTATGAAAAATACTTTGTTTTTGTAGGTTTCATTGTTTAGCAAGAAAGTTCATTCTTTTACAATGTAAATGGCAATACAGAAAGTATTGGTATTTTCCCTTATATGCCCTAACATCCTGTTTTACATCCATGCTGGCTATTTTGTGCTCTAAGACTAGTCATTAGATGTAAATGATGTATCACCATGCCAGCCACTTGTTGCAGCTAAGCAAAACAAACAAAATCTTTGTGTCCATGATAAGAGTGAGTGCTCTGATGTGCTTGCTCAAGTAATAATGAAAGTCTGCTTTTTCTATAGGCAATTAAAGAATATGAGAAATTAAGTAATTCATTTGTACATATTTCAGGGTTAAAACTATGCTGACTGCTTTAAATAAATATGTGAATAATTGGCTAAGGAGTTTCCTAAACAAAGCATATGAAGGATGAAATATTCTTTTTCATTACCGACAGTCAAGTTCAGATGATTAAGGCTTTTAAGGTAAATAATTATATTTCTGTGCTAGTAAATCAAACTTTGGTGACAATGGTGACCATTGAAGAGTCATGGTTGTCACACCCTCTACATATAAACAAATTTAAATCCAGTGCAATATTGCAACCTTTATATCACAGTTATATTCCACAATAGTAACAAAAGGAGAATTAAAAGGGCCTACTTATTTCCTCTGAATTGCGTCAGTTTCTTTGAAATGCATTAGGATAGTAATGTAACAGGGATTTTAGTAATAAAGTTGGTGGTATCATCTGTCCAAGATTCTCATATAAACACATAAAAGGCTGTAGTTTTCCTGAATAAAGCATATAAAAATGAAACACTACTGTAGATTACAGAGCTGAAGTAAAACCCTTGGTCTTGTTATAATTGAAAGCTCATTGTGTTCCCTATATAAAAAGAGAAGCAAAATTTGTATTCTTTGAGGGGTAGAAATTAAACTAATACTTTCCTTGAAATAAATGAAATACCATTGTTACAATTTTTATGAATAATCACCCATCTTGTGTTTTGTCCTTGGTTGAGGTAGATCAGTGCAAGTGTTTGACAACAACTATTTTGGTCATACTTAATGATACTCATACATTAATCAAAAAGTGTTCATATATCTTGTGTTATACGTATTTACAATGTGTAATAATCTATCTCAGCAAGGTGGCGTCAGTACTTTGCCTAAATGTTGGCAATGGACAATGGAGGAAACATAAATATAACAGCAATTGAGACCAACTGAAATAGTACATTAAGTAGTAGCAAGGAAAGTTAAACTTAATTGCAATAGCTGCTCAAAATGCCTGCATCGTTAAAAATTTTCCTGAAGTAACTCAACCACTAACTTGTGCTCCTGATTCCATGGGCAGCTTAAGAGACACATTATATTAGCTTCTCTGTAGTTTCCAATTTGCTGCATTACACTTCTTCCAAATGCAGATTACACTCTGGCCCTATACCATCGCTCTCTATGCCTGTTATCTCCTGAATTCGAGGCAGTTATGCACTTCTCTAATCATGTTCTACTGGGTGGGAAGCATGCATTAAACCAGTGGTCTACAGTGCTGCTTAAAAATTATGCTTTAGTTAACATTTTAATATTAAATTGTGAGTTAGGTATGATAAAAGTGCATCAGGAAAAACTTGTTCTGACAACATTTATGGGTCAATTATTGTAGTAGCTAGTCAATCATTTATATTGACTTTTAATAAGCTAAATTGCTTCAGATAACACATAATTTTTTGACTAAGCTTCTCTATATCAATAAAAATTTATTCTCAACAAATCTAATTTTGCAGAGCACATACTTGCAGAAGATCACAGCTGAAACACAGACATGGAAATGTACATATCACATGAAAAAAACCAGAAACTAAACACCCTTGAATTTACAAGTATACAAAACTATTTCCCAATTCCACATCTCAACTTCAAATCACACACCGTATTTGATGCCTACTCAACCACTACCTAACCACCCTAAAATGAATCCATAGCCTTAATCGGCCAGCAACCACTGAAGATACATGGATGACTCAGCAAAATGGCCATCTCTTATTTACTAAAGTTAGAAACAACACACATATGTGAAAGCTTACTCTTTTACTGAATAAAAATTGTATTGGACACGTTTGTTAAGCCCTTCATGTAGAATTCCTGATTATATGGCCAAAGCAGTATCTTCTACCCTGTCTATAAACAATGATGAATGTAGCAGAGACTTAGAACTTTGCATAATTGTTTTTCATATCAGATTACTTTATATTAATTCATTCAACTCTGTTTTAGTATTCTGAGATATCTTTTTCCCTGTTGGAACCTTGAAAGTTAAGCTCTGCTCAGAGATCAAAAAGGAGGAATGTTTTATCTATATAGCCACATTACCATGCACACTATCATAAACCGAAAAATATGATAGAAAAACTGAATATAATCAGAAGTGAGCAATGACTTTTAAATTCTTTATGTTTATTTATCCCAACATTGGATCTAGAAGATTCATTTCATTCAATACCCATAGCATACCCAGGTGACATTTCAGACTGAAAATTTCCCACTCAAATTATGATAATTTGTTCTTCTTCTTGTTTAAAAAATATTTGATTCAAAATACTAAGCATAATAAAACAAGTTTCATCATTTAGAAAACATGTTTTGAAATTTGTACAACTAGATTTTAAAGAGTTAATATCACATTTGTAAGAAATTATTTTTAAATGGAATAGTAGTTGTCATATTTAACACATTCAGTATTGTAAGCAAGTTAAGATATTTAAGTTGGACAAGTGACCAATGCTGAATGACTGGTTGCTAGTGCTTCTGTTCAAAAAGAAATTTCACATATAAACAACTGCTGCACTGTTATATCTTAGTTAGCTATTTGTTTTTACAAGCAAGCATGAATAAAGTTGCACAGCACATATAGTGGGCATTTGTCTCTCTCCCCAAAAACTTCTCTTTTGTGTAAATATTGCAGCAGCATCTTAAAGCATAGTCCCAAAGTATTCTTAGTAGGACAATGATTTCTTTCAGATGAGAGGGATTGTTTTCTGTGATTTTTAGCTTAGGAGTTAGATGCTGCATAGGAAAACTGTATCACTAATCTGTTTTCATGTGTAGGTTGCAGCTCTTTTAAAGCATAGTTATAAAATTACTCTGATAAAAAGGGTTTCTTTCAAATGAGGAATTATATTTGTTATAGAATTTTTAGTTTAGAAGCTAGTTTCATGCATACAAGAATATGTACAAAAGAAATGGGGTCATTTGAATAGCTGGCCCATGGGTTTTAAATAGCGACACATGGCTTAGTGTGTTGAGAGCAGAGGGAATAAAGTGATATAACAAACAGTAATCATTATTATCAGTGGCAGATGCTGTATAAGAACAAAAGAGTACGTGAACACCCTAACTTTTGACACCTTGTGGATTTATTGATTATTTTTTCTTTAAATGCTATTAAACATAATGCATGTGAGTGATTTAAAATATACAGTATTTAAATCTACCTTGCTACTCCTCTAAACTCTAAGAAATGCTGCAACAGGTCAGTAGCAATCTTGACATGTCATATTTTAAGGAGCTTTTGCACATGTGCAAATGGTATAATGTAATTACCTTATGGGCCGAATACATACAGGTAGTGTAACTTGAAGGCATGCATGAAGCTTCTCCTGCTCTGTGTTTCCATACTTTCACTACAAGTTTACATTAATGCTACTAGATGGTAGCACTACAGTGAAGTAGGTAATGTTCACATGTTCATGAGCATGAGAACTCCCCTGTTATTCCAGATCATCCATACTCTCAACTACAATTTAATTTACATATTACTTCGTTCTTGTCCTAAAATGTGTACTTAATTATTTATACAACAACAAACATCCACAAAACAACCCTTTCTTTTGTCAAACTTATGCATTATTATTATTATTATTATTATTATTATTATTATTATTATTATTATTATTTTATTTGTTATCATTATCATTACTGTTGCTGGGAGTGACTGCAGTTATATCAATTTGTTCTTAATCACAACTATTATGCAGCAGATCTATTTCACAATTTCATGGGTATCTAATTAAAATTTTATGAACATCCAACATGTAACTCATGAGCTGCTACTGGTTATTAAGTCTAATATTCGATGCCAAAGCTGCTCATCATAGATGAGACATTAAATAAATATTAAAATAAAAAAAATGTTAGAAAAATAATATTCTTTTTTGTTAAGAATTGCCAATGAGCCAACACTTCTAAAAGAGTGATTGTGCAATATCATTATACATTATGGTGGCCTAGCAAATAACAAAAATAAGTAAGAGAACAAAGAAGTGATTAAGAAAATTACTTTGCTGTAATATTTCTCATAGATACTTATTGCACCTGCTCTGAACATTAGTTTTGAGCTAATATGAATTAAAAATTTTTTTTAATACCTAAAGTGAAATGTTTTATGTTTTGGCAGCACTATGTATCTTTGTACAATTACAATTAATTTGCTTGTTACTTATTATAATAAATATGTAAAATATACCTCTAATTTGGTTTCAATTGATCAATTGCTGTTGTAAATAGGGTTATAGTTAATAACAACATTTGATTTGCACTCAGAAAGTGTTGAATTATCAATTTTCATATTTAATGAAGTTAGTTGATTCCATGGATATTTGATTGTCTGATCTAGTACCATGGGAGTATACATTTTTCATGTATTGGATAGTTTAGCATACATAAGAGATTATTTCAGTCTTATACATAACTAGAGATTGATTACATAAGTGAAGTGTAGAAAATGGCAGATAATTTGTTTCCTGGAATGCTTCTACTAAAGATTATAACCTTCGGATCCAAAAATTGAATGATTCCTTTTTTTCAGAATTTGTAAAGAATCAAGTTGTTCTTTTATGCACCAGATTGCATTCATATACTGTTAGATTGGCAGACCATGATTTTAACAAACAGACAGCAAGGCCAAAAAGTGAATATACCTAATCATTAATTTGCATTGTTTACATTTGGTGTTCTTTTATTGAACTGCTGAAACATCTACCATTCTTATTTTTAAATCATGGACTCAGGCATAAATTGTTACTAATAAAGTTAACCAGATGACATGCAATTGATTATATCTTATTGTAAATTGTGAAATGTAACCACACCATTTATTAGTATTCTACAGAAAACACTAGCTGTTCATTACAAGGGACCATCCAATGTTCCGTCCAATGTTCTTATGAAAGAATATAAAAAAGACACTTCTAGTAATATTTTTAGTAATTTTGAATGCTCTTTTCCATAGTCTCCTAAAGTTCAAATATAGCATATCAAACTTGCCCCCCCCTCAAAAAAATTGTACAGTTAATTGCCTATACAAACCATTGGGAATGTTAATTATAATATTTAAAGTAGTGCACAGGACAATGTGGCAAATATTTTACTTTCTGTGAATCTTCAACATGCTCAGTCCCTGTGTGTAATTAAGAATACAGAAAATAAAACAAACTCTGCACTAAGCTTGTATTATAGCTAAGGATAATTGGCGACTTCTATAATGATGTTGAATTTTCATGCCATGTAGTTCAGTAGAGCTACACATCTTAAAATGCCATAGAAATTTCACCAGCATATACTAGTAATATTTTAGACTATGTGCAAGTGTTCTGGTTTATTAAGAGAATCATATTTTTACAACAAATATTTGTAAACTTGAGTATTCAAACAGAAGTTCTATTTTAATAACATCGTTCTCTGCTTTCTTTACATTAATACTGGTATATTAACACTATACATTTTTTTCTAACAGAGTAGATTATGAAAGAGGTTTCTAAAGTAGGCAACCTAAACTTTCCAGTCAGTTCTTGTAATTTCATGCTGAAGGTTAAATGGTTTGTTGCACATTGATGGAGAATACAGAGGAATGTGGGATGGCTTTGGATTCTGTTACATATAATATGTGCTTTTCAAACTCCCTAGTCATGCTGTGGGAAAACAATGGGAATTTTACCACATTTAAAGGGTGGAGGGAACCAATCCTTCTGATGAAAACTTGGGTTTCTCAATATCCTGTAGACTGGCAGTGATTTGGACCTTCACTTTCAAGCATCAGCACTTATATCCTCAATAGTTGTATTTTCCTAGATAAACTACTATAAAATAATTTTCCTCCAATTATTTTTTCATATTGATAATCATATGATGGAAAAATGCAATTACAGAAGGCACAGCACACACAAAAGAAATATGTGAAGATTTGATATGTGTTTTATAGCAGATGCTCATTTATTTATAGACTTCCATAGGCACAGGTTTGAATGTAGTGATGTGTTTTCTAGGAAAGCGAACCTCACAGATATCTATGTTTCAGAAGCTTTGCTAATAGTGCCACACTAGTTAAAGTTATGGACAATGTGAGTAGGTACTCTCAAGTTCTTGCATGCACAAACGTTCAATGTTCCAACTGTAAATAGCATAATATACCATTAGATTGCAGACTTGAGACCTTATAATACTTGTGACAGTGGTGAAATGGGAAAAAGGAAAGTGGAACTTCATCAGTATCTATTTAAACTGCCTGTTACTATGAATATATTTCAGAAACAGTTGTTTGATTAAGTATGCAAATGTTCATGAACAAAACTGAATTTATTTAAAAGGTTAACATGAAATAAAGTAGGGAATAAAACTAAAGCTGTAAGGAAGAACAATTTGACCTTACAAAAAACATGTATTCAATTTTCAAGTATTTTCTTATTCTTTTAATTATATGGCTCTATATGGTTTTGGGTAACAGTCCTCTTTTGAGGATGGGCTCTAGTACTATTCTATCATATGCGGGTTACCATATGGAAACATTCAAAACCAGAACAGAGCATAACAAAAGCTGCTTTAACAAAAGTCAATATAACTTCCAAACAAAGTATTTAAAATAGCTTTCTTCTGAGTTTTAGTAGATCTCTGCAGATCATTTACTATTGTATCTCCCAAATTCATGTAAATTCTGTATTACACACCACATATTTTGCCTCACTTTCATTTTGTTCACTTTCAGTTTCCTTCTTCAGCACTCTGTTTACATATCCATTTACTTGGTTAGAAAAAGATTACAATCAGTGGCGGCAACTGTTTCAGAGTACAAGAGCACATGGGCATCTAACTTTTGACACTTTGCAGATTTATTGATTATGGTTTCTTTGAATGCTATTAAATATAATGTATATGTGGTGCAATTTAAAATCTAACGTGTTTAAATCTACCGTGCTACTCCTCTAAACTCAATGACATGTGGCAACAGGGTCACTTGCACAACTTGACTTATGCACGTTTTAAGGAGCTTTTGCACATGCGTGACTGGTATGACGTAATTACCTTATGGGTCAAATACATAGGGATCACGCATATTTAAGGCATGCCCAAAGCTTCTTCCACACTCTGTTTTGATACTATCACTACAATTTTATGTTAATGCCACTAGATGGTAGCACACTGTGGCAGAATTTATAGTGTGTGTATCACTCTTATTACTATTATTACTCTATGTTACACATGGCCAGATTCTAGGACAACTATTCTTTTTCATTCCACATTTTCTGTTTTGGCTAAAGAAATAAGTGTTATAGATATAGATACTAAGTGTCAACTTAGAGAACACAAACAAATGACCTAGTGCAACTAATGGGTCACATAGATACCTATATTATCCAGATCATTGAATAATGCACAGATAATGATACTTCAAATCAGAATTCCTGCAGATCAGTTATCTATAGTAACAATGAAATTTTTGAAAAAGATTATGAAGAAAATTGAAAAAAAAAATTGCTGAACATAAATTAAAGCCATTAAATGGCATATTTGTCAGGCAAAATCCACACTATTACTAATCCTACCTCTATTATAAGAGATGTATATTGCCTATAGCACAAGAGATAAAGCTACCTCCACCAGAAAAGTTATATAGTAAGATAGAAATTTTCTCTGTGACTATTCCACCAGTAATAGTCTATCTAGCAGTATCTACCTACTAGTATTATATTCAAATATGTGCCTGCAGAAGTCCAAAAAAATAAATGAATACCTGATATAACTAAAAGATAGTTGAACATTCCCAGGTCTTAACTTAAAATGCAACAGCATCAAAAAGCTTTGAGAAATAAGAGAGTTTAAATAACATAACCAAATAATCTTAATAAAACTGATGTTAAGCAAAATATTTTGTAAATTCAGAATGCTATTAAATCATGATGTTTCAAACAATTATATGAGAAAATGCATATCACCCCTTTTAACTGTTTGCTGTCAAATGAGGCAGAAATGTTATGCTATTCCCACACTTTCCCTCTGCCTTCTCCTGTCACAGTGCCAAAAATGCTTACTTAGGAATTCCTTCAGCATGGACCACACAAAATACTAAAACTTCAGGGTTCCAGAGGCATTGTGAACTTAAAAGCATGGCTAATGAGAGGTATAAAATACATCACATAGTGATCTGAACCTGAAAGTCTTATCCAGACACACAATATAAACAAACTTGTACCTAACATAATACACTATTATAGAGGATTGTATTGTTTACAAAGAGTGGCAAAAAACTTTACACTTAAAATTTAGGGACAAATTCTGTGGAATAAATATTTGATAATCCATTTACCCAAAAATAGTATTTTCTGTCTTATTTTTCTTGTACTGTGATTTTATGAGTGTTTAACTTCATGCATTGCATTAAAAATAAAGGAATAACAAAATGCATACAAATTCTTTTCTTTTCCTTTTTTTTCATCTTTATACTTTACTCTGCACCAGAGGGTGTTATGTGAATTCATCTGAAAACTTATAAAAATTACTTTTTCTTAACATAAATGTAATGATCTATTAACTAAACTACAACAAAATGGTTTGAGTAAAGAAACATTAAAAGAATATATTTTTATTAGGTACTTTTTTCTAGGTATGCATAATTGAAAAAAATGTGGTTTCAAGTTGTATAACATCAGTACTTGGAAAATAAGTTAAGAAAACTTTTTGGGCAAGTGGTTTATTTAAACATAGCTTTGTTTTTACTTAGGATTAGCCCTAAAATTTTCAGTGCTATGTATCATAGTGTTTGGACAGATTTTTTTCCTCCCTAAATTTAATGTGATGCAGTTTATCATTTTCTCTATACTGACTATTGATGGAGAAAATAGTAATGGAATATATAAGCACTGTATTCTTCTACTAAGTCAGCAAATAAAAGCAATACAGTTATATGGGAAACCATTTTAACTACCCAAAAAATAAAAACCATCACTGGGAGTACTATACAGCTAATAGGAAAATACTATGAAGGCATTCTAAGGGAACAGAGATGTTACTTAAAAGTGCTGAAAAATAAACAAGACAAAAGTATCAATCAGCTATTTATGGTGCTACTACTTTTGTGTCTCATTTTGTTTCTAATGACACTCCTATGAGAATTGAGGCTTTTTAAAAGATTTTTTTCTTTTTTACAATGTTATTTCCTGTTTGCCTCATTTGACAGCCATTATGCAAAACAATTATTAATGTATGTAAATGTCACTCTGAAAACAGGGAAAACCTTTATGCTCCAAAGCAGTGTACTGTATGTAGTGTACATTTTACACAAGGCAGTCATGAATATGAGGTAATGTAGTTTGTGGTGCATGTCTTATTTGGGCTAATCATAAAAGAATATAGCCAATATATGCTTGTTGTTGGATCCTTTGTACTTGAACCAATGTTTTAGTTGGTTAATATGAATTAGTATTTTGCTTTTGGGAGTAAAATTTGTCACATAAAGAGGTGACATGAAGATTTTCAAGAAAATCCCAACTACCCTTTACATGGAACATTTTTCAAAATTTTGGAATTTATCAAAAATGGCTCGAACGAGTTTGATTAAAATACCATATATTAAAGAAATTTACAAGTTAAACAGAATATATATCTTAAATTTTCCAGGAATAGCCTGTGAAGTCCTCTTCCTTCAGATGGAGTTATGTATAATTTTGTATAATTGGTAAACGTTAAGCAATAGACAAAAATGCACTACACAAAAAATGTAGGTCTCTTTAAAACACACAATTTATTCCAAATAACTTTTTTTGTGTCATCAGCAATTTATATCAATTAAAGTCTGTCAGTTTTCAGTTGTTTCCCATGATGTCATGGAAAGAGTGTGGAATTTTAAGGCCAGCATATAGCATCCAGTTATAAATCATTTGACTATTGCTATTCCCTTTGTATCCATAACAAAATGTATAATACAGCTATTTTCAGAAAGGTTTATCTTGATCAAAATGAAGTAGATAGGAGTTTGTAAGAATAATTTGTATACCCACTAATAAATAATAGAGGATAGAGAAAGTCATGTGAATGTAACACATTAGATTTCTTTTATATCTTGATTCAACTTTTCATCTTAAACCTACACATGGTTAGTGTGAAAGAGCAGTTTCTTTTAAGGGGGTGTCAAAAAATAACCAGGATTATTTTTTTGCTGGAAAATACTGCTCACCTTTATTCAAATTCTTTTACAAACCTTCAAAGTATTCTCTCTCAGACACAATACAATGGTTCCAGTATTCTCTCTTCTGTTCAAAACAATCTCTAAAGCCCCTTTTGGATAATCTGTTGAGTATACCAGAAATCATGATCATTATGAAAATTACAACCCTGAAGCTCTTTTTTCACTACAGGAAATAGGTGAAAGTTACACAGTGCGAGGTTCAGTGAATGAAGTGGTTGTGGTATCACCTCAATGCCTATTTCCATGATTGTTTCTTGAGTCTTAAAGGCGTGATGAGTGAATGCATTATCCTGATGAAGGATTCATCCCATTTGAGTAAGGTTTGTTCTTTTCTTGGCAGTTTTCCTCCTTAATGGCCATGTGAATACTTTACAATAGTAATCAGCACATTGTTTATTCCCCATGTGATCATACATAATGCCTTGGTTAACTTTAAAGACAAGTGCATGATTTTTTCTGCACTTGGTTGAACTTTGGCCTTTTTGGGTCTTGGACTTGAAGAATGTTTTTGTTGGGCAATTTTCTATTTTGTGTCTAGGATGAAACTGGGCTTCAACGCATGTGATAACTGTCCAAAAAATCCGTTCTCACTGAAGCCTTCCTTTCTATTGTTGACATGCCATCATATGGTGAGTCTTCTGTTCAGCATTGATCACGTGAGGCACTCACTTTGCTGCAACTTTCCACGAGAACATTTCATACAATGTCTTCAGCTAATCCATAGGATATACACTAGACTCTTGCTAATCCAGCCATTCCTTACACATATGGGTGTTGGATTACCAGAAGTTTCAGATTATTGAGAGTGTCTGAAATTGAGTTTCTTTATTAAATCCAGAGATGCTAGTTTCATGGAAAACTTAGTCCTTGAGTGTGTACCTATACAGTACTATCTCTTACTATGAAACATGTCCCAAATTTTTAGTTACCACAGTGATGCAGCTTCAGCACCAGGCAGTGTGAGAAATCTTCATGCTCTCTCCTCCTATGTCCTCTTCTTCATCATTTTCATCATTACTTTCCTGCATGCTTTTGATTAGTTCTTCATCTATTAAAATTTGATCTACCTCTCAGTTTTCCTCACCCAGTCACTCAGAACATCTTCTTCATCAATTCTCCTCCTGGAAGCTTTTGGAACATCTCAATGTACAAAGTGTTAACAACTGATGATTCCAAATTGACTGGCTCATCACTGTTGCTCAGTACGGGCTTCAACTCTGCATCAACGGACGGCTACACTTTTCTCCAGCAGATATCTTTCTAGAGTACATTATACAACAACCAGATACATGTAGCACCGATGTAATGGTTGTATATAGCAGTTGCGTGATAAAGCATGCTGTCATTGGATATCATCAAATCAGGAGAGCTCCAGTAGCTGATGTTGCTAAGGCATGGACTCGTAAGCAGGAAGTCTGTAGTTTAAGTCCTTCTAAGACCATCCTCCCTGAATGAGGTTTTCTCCAGGTTTTCCTCAGTCCTCATAAATGGAAATATCAGGGAGTTACCCTAAAACTTAGGCCTGGAACATTGCCTTCCCCAATTCCTCTGTTCATGCATCATCAGTGTCCATGATTTGTGATGCCATATGCAGTAAGAATGGATGTTAAAACACTACTAAAAAAAATACCAAATGATGAATGATACTTTGTTGATGTTTGGCACTGAATCAAATGTGGGCCAGATTACTAAGAGGCTGGATTAGCGAGAGTTTAGTGTATTCATAATCTTTGGAAACGATAAACGATAGCCTTTGTGCAACACAATATCAGTTGTGTTGACACTGACATCAGTCTTGAAGTTGAGGGTCTTCCAGGGCAGGGAGAATCCTCAAGGTAATTTTTACCCTCCCAAAATTGCTTATGCCATTCAAAAACCTGTGTTTTTTCTCATGACTTGTTCTCTGTAGGCCTACTGCAATATTTCCAGTGTTTGTGATGAGAAGTTTATCAAGAAGAATGCAAAATCTAATTAGTGCATGCTGCTGCAACTTAAGATCCATGTTGGGTACAGTTAACATGCTCTTCTACTTCACCTGCTTCCCTCCAATGAGGACAGCCAGGTAAATGACATGTATGGCATTTTACACTCAAAGTCAGACCTTTCCAGTATTGCCAATACCAAACTCAGTTTGGATGCATACAATACAAAAAATAATTTTGCTTTTTCTTGACACTCCCTCATAAGTATAAATTAACCCTACTAATGTCATCCTTCATGGTCTAGGGATACCATGCTAGTCTCTAGTTCCCGAGGTTGCAGTAAACCCGGCAGAGGGTATTGGATATTTTTGGACTTAAAAACCCTTAGCATAGCTTCTTTTGGAAGGGAAGTAAAGCCAGTGGTCCTGTGCCATAGATTTACAGCATGTAAAAAAACTTCAAGCCTAATAAAGAGGCCTCTGAGCAAAATTTCCGGTCTTTCACACCCAATATAGAATGGGATGCTAAGAACCATAGTAGTTAAACAGCGTACATAAATAAGGGACAATTTAATTTAATTTAACCCAACTAATTTGGCTAGAGACATGGTAGTTAAGTACTTGTGATGAAATATCACTTTTGAGGTTGTGTTATCTGGAATAATTGTGATTTTCTTGATGTTCTGGAGGAGAATATATTAAATCAGATAAGAAGTGTTTAATGCATGTTTGGGGTCATAGATGTGGTTATAGCTGTGGTTATCTGAATGGGAGAACATCAGAGTGTACGTCAAAGCTTGGTTCAAGTCTTGACTGTGGCTTTGAATTTTCAAACCTGGTTCAATTTTCCAAATGAAAATTAATTAAAACAGCTAGAGAACTTCAGTATTATAAAGTACACAAGAACCTCATTTATGTGGACTAGGTGGGATTGGAGGTAATCCAGATTAATGAAAATCTGGATAATCAGGAAACAAACTACTAAATGAACATAAACTTTGATATATGATAGTAAAATTAGGATCACTGCAAAAGCAGAAGAGAAAAGAATTGAAAGCTGTCCAGATGAGACGTCTACAATCACCATTCAGGACTGTCATGAAAAGTAATGAAACATAATTTCATACACTTTAGGTTTGTTGTTTTTTGACATTGACCATGGTACTGATACTTATTGTTAGCTTGAATTGTACGACCAAAGGCAATCTCTATGCTACCTGCAGTGCCAACATTACAACCTACACATTCATATGTAGTTATCTAAGGACACACTGCTGAAAAATTAAGCAAAGCTCAATCTGATTAATGAGGTCCAGATAAATGAGGTTCTTGTGTAGTATCGAATTTTGGACTTGCTCCCAATAACATGAACACATACAAAGCGATGTAACTATGCTAAGTATGTGCCTGAATGCAAATTTTATTTTAAAATGTTTTATGGGCTTTGAGTAATGAAGCTCTGAAATATTTTTCTCCGTGAAAATCCTGATGCAGAGTATGTATATGGATTTCCCCTAATTAGCACCACAAGGGTTGAAAATGAGAGAGACTCAAAAGCCTGAATGTACTTTCATGAACACATGAACAAATTTAAATGATAGGTATAATGAGGAATATATCTGAAACTATTTTATAGTACATCTGAGGGTATATTCTTGGTAATGGTTAAAGGCAAGCTATCTTCTACTCTATTGTTCTTAATGAGAAAGCTAGTGCACTAGAGTAGTGAGGCTCACAAATCATGAGTGTAGAATCTAGCAAGTTCGGAAAGCATTAGTGACCAAAGTGTTTCTAAGAAACTAATGGCTACATTCTATGCTGGCATTTAATCAACTACCTTGCAAGTTAAATTGTTTATTATTTTATTTATTCACAAGTTTTAGTAGTTACTGCAGATGGTGCAGTCACAGTTTCTCAACCTGTAGATGATTTCCTGCCTGCTTCAAACCTGGAACTTGATTTGTATTCAAAAAGCCTCATAACAGAGTTATTCTAAAGTATGTGTGAAATAGGCAGATTTATGTTTCACAATGTTTCATGCCATACAAAATGTGAGTAGAAAGTTCAAACAATAAACTTCTCCCAAGAACATTTTCATAATAAATCACAATAATCAATGCCATACATTTAATGCATAATGGCTAATCATGAAAGCAAGCACACTGTGGATAATTTGGTCCCCTATGTGGTAATGTTATGCAACATATAAAGTGTTGTTTAATGAAATAACCCCAAAAATTGCAGTGTCTTAGCATCTGTATTAATTATTTTCAAATATTTTAAAACATTTATAACAAAGCTTCTTAAAATAAAAAAAAATGAAAGAAATTTAATATGAACATAGATAATGCAAAAGAATAACTTCAAGTGTATTTAATAGAGAGAATAAAAGAGGAAAAGAGAGAGAGAGAATTCTAGGGCCATTAAGCATAACTAGTAAGTAAAACGAGTTGAGATCAGAACTCTTAGCAGTGTAACTAATCTTGGAACACACACATAATAGAGGCAAGAAAGATGTGGTAATTTAGTATACACCATTCCTAGCACTTTTATGTTATGCATTCCAGGGTAGTTATACGGCCAAGAGATCAGGATCCTTTCTTGGTAACTCACTTACCTAATATGGCAACAACTTCATCATCTTGGATGACTTCGAGCGACCCCGTTACAATGAAGCAGAGGCTGTCGATGGACTCGCCTGTATGGTACAGCAGGTCACCAGGTGCCGAGTGGCTCATGGTGAAGTGCATTGCCAATGCACGCAAGCAGCCATCGCTAGCCAGGCGGAATGCCGGGTGCTCATTAAACACTTTACGGTTAAGATGTACGCAGATATCTGCTTTCATGTCTTTGGGACAGTAGTTGAGTACCTGAAACATAGGTCAGTACCTACATGGTAACCCATCAGACCTTTAAGTAATATTCTTCCAGAAAATACAAGAGAAGAAAAGTTAACACATCCAAAGTTTATTGTTAAAATTAGAGTAAATAGAACAGATGTGTTTGGAAAAAGTTTGACAGTTTAAAATATGAGAATGTTTTGAAAAGTTTTTTTCATAAGTGATAATTGCAATAGTATGTGATGTGATCTAAGGATATAAAACCAATATGAATGTTATCATTGATTCATTGTCTATCAAGTGTTCCTAGCAATTAAAGATTACCATGTTGTGCATGCATGTAAAAAAAGGACAAAGTGGCGATGTATGAGAGTTACTAGATAAGTGTTAAGACATGGAACATTGACCATCCCTAAGGAAAGCATTGTTACTGGGTCGACATTGCTGATTCATAGCAATTTTCTCAGCAATTATATATATTTATTTCATCCATAATAACATATACATGTTGTGGGAACACATCAAAATAGTGGAGAAGCAGGCAGAGCTCTGTTGTGTCATTAATTTTCCTGCATTTTATGTTTTAAGACTGGAAAGTGTGAACATCACTGAAGTGCAATGGAGATTCAGACAGAACACTTGTAAAATTTTAAATGTGGCTTAAATGAAATACAATACTTGAGTATTTAGGGGGCTTTCAGGGGTTTTTCTCTTTCATGTGCTATTGTGTTCCATTGGTTTGGAGAATTCTTAGGGGGCAGAATTTCTTAAAGATGAAGAGAAGAGTGGCAGACCAACAACATCAAAAAAAAACATCACCTCTGTGGAAATAATGATCAGGGAAGATCCAAGACTAATCTACAAGGATATTGAGCTGGCATTAGTGATTAGTTCACCAAATGTTTCAACCACCCTTCATGAGTACCTTTGTGTAAAAATAATTTCTACAAGATGGGTATCCCATAATTTCTCTGAAGCTAAGTAGCTCCAAAGGGTGGAATGATGCTAAGAAATGATGCAAAGATTTAACTGTGGAAAGTCTTGCCATATTTCAGATATTGTTATGGATGACAAAACATGAATATTCTCAGTTTGATCCAGAAACAAACTGCCAATCTTCATTTGGGTTTTCCCTTATGACTAAAATCAAGAGGTAGAAAAGAAAAAGGTTACCTCTTACTTATCCACAGTGATCATGTGGCAATCATTGCTCAAAAATCAGGGAACTGTTATTTCAAAATGGTATACAGAAGTTTTCTTTGAGAAGTGTTTCAGAAATTCCAAGAATGGTATCAAAAGCAGGATTAAGGGCGTTTACTGCACCATGACAATGCATAAGCTCACACTGCTAATGTAACAATGGAATTTCTACAAGAAATTGAGGCAAAGCTATTAACTCATCCTGTCCTGGCACAATGCAATTTCTTCCTATCCCTACTGTGAAGAACTGAATTCGAGGTCACTGATTTTCTAACCCTGAAAGAAACGGTTGTACCATACAAGGAGTTATTATCTGCAGTGCCATAAACTGAATATGTGGTAGCTTCCAGAAGTAATTCCAGAGAATGGAATGCTACATACAGTGTCAGGGGAAATACTTTGAGAAACTGGATTAGCAAGGCATTTCTATGAGTAAGTATCAGTTATGTATTGTCTCAATACTTATCTAGTGACCCTCCTCATACATGGACATGCAGTTGAAGCAGTATACTGTTATTGAATTCCTCACTACAAGATTGTACACCCATGGATATCAATTAAAGAATGAATGCCTATTATTTATGGCAATGCATGTATGGATGCAAGTACGGTCAGAAGGCCTGACAAGTGTGCATGAACAGCCTTACAGCAGATGAGCCATAACAGCCATTGATCCACAACATCAAGTGCACATGGAGAAATTGATTCATGCCATCAAGCAGAGGGGCATCTCCATAACAATTGGAATTCAATTGAATGACTTCACACATTATTCATGATTTATTTGGCTACAGGAAACTTTGCATATGATGCATCCCAAAAATGCTGATTCCTGAAATAAAACAACAGTGGAAATAGTGTGTCAAGAACTGACTTGATATGCTTTGGAAGGTGAGGACTTCCTTCACTGGATTGCCACTGGTGATGGGTTATGGGTTCACCGTTATGACCTAAAGAATATGTGATAATCATTGAAAAACCCACTCACAGGCTCATCAAACCTCCCAAAAGTTCAAATTCAACTTATGTAGGCAAAGTGTTGATGACTAATTTCTCGGATTGGGATGGCATAGTGCAGATAAAATTTCTGGAGTGTAGCAACACTGTCAATTCTGTTGGTATGTGGGAACAGTGCAGAAGCTCCAAGCTGACTGCTGTCTCTTCATCCTGCAAAAGTAGCAACTCTGTATCATAATAATGATCAATCACACATGACTCAACAACTGCAGGTTGCCTTCAGAGACTTAAATTTCATGAAAGTTTCTCCCATATTAGTTTTTATAGCTCAAATCTTTCACCCTGTAACTTCTTCCTCTTTCCAAAGCTTAAGCAGCAGTGCATCAGTGGTACTAGCAGCAGTCTCCTGAATTATTTGCCAACAGGATTCAAAAACATGTCCATTGTTGGCACATGTTAGTGGACAGGGATGGTGACTGTGCAGAAAAATGAATCACTGCCTCTTAGAGGATATTCCAGGCCTTAAGCAGATATACATTTCAGAACAGTATGTCACATATTGTTACAATTATTGCTTAAAAAGTTAAACTTTTCAAAACAAGCTAATAGGTACATTTAAAACTTCACACATCTTGTGCTTCTTCAAAGTTTCAAAACAGCAATTTATGATATTTTCTGTCTGCTGTACTTTGTATGGCAGTTTAATTACTTGTTATAAATTAATTTTAGTTCCAGAATAGATAAAAACATATTTATGTATAATTAACTTCTCACATGCTGGAAAAAAGAAAAATATTGCTAAAAATGTTTGTATGAAGAAAAAATATGATCAAGCAATGACTATGAAACACATTTAAAAATAATTGTCTTTGAAGAGTAATTAATAAGATGAAACTAAAGTAAAGCTTTTGTTTCATCTACCTTTCTATTCCTCATAAGAAAATATGAAAAACTATCTGTTTAAGAAATTCAATCATACAATAGTGCTTCAACTTCATAATGGCTGAGAAATAAATTTGATACTTCATTCATAGTTTTCATTTTCAAGACTGCACAGTGAAGCAGTTACAGACACACTTTTAAACTATTTTTCACTCAGTTTTATTATTTTACAATTTACCTCACAAAAGTGTTAATAATAATGGGGTTATGGGTATTTAGCCCTTTTGTCAAGTAGTATTCCTTGCTCATAATGAGAAATTTTCTTGCTTGCTAGGGATAAATTCTTCTCTCTTAAGCTGCAAAACTAAAGTTCAGAAAAAAAATTGTTTAAGGTCATCATTTCTAACGCTTCCCATATGGCTTATTACCTTCGGGGGATATCTCATTCCACCAAGTGATGACTGGACCCATTTCTGAGGTGGAGGCACCCAGTGGGCAGAATCCATTGCCTCTGATGGTAGGTGATGAAGATGGCAGTGGAATGAAAGAACCTACAGTTATTACTGTGGACTCTGGACCACGTTGGGCCTCAGGAATATTTCACATGAGCAAATCAGAGCTGAAGGTATGGATAGGGCTGATTTTAAATCGCTACCTCAGAGCCAGGAATGAAACCTCAGATCCTCAGTATGAGAGCCTTTCAAGGTAAAATCCGATTCCTTTTAGTATGTAAAATACTCCATTTTATGATCCACTTTCATCAAAATACCAAATTTTAATCTCACTCCGTGTGGTATGCTTCAGAGATTCTTGCCTTCATCATCTTCTTGGCTGCAGAGTTGTGTGTAATGATGTGTACAAATGTTTCTCTGTACATATTATTTTATTTAAATTATTTAACTTCCTTGTGACCTCTAGGGTCTACACAGATGATAAAAGAAGTCAAGATTAATGAATGCTTAAATGAGCCAGGAATCCAAAGAGTTGAGAGTCACCTAACAGAAAGCCATATGGAGGGTGGGAGGAAGAGAAAGTATTAAAAGAAAAACTGTCTAGCTGTTTGCCCCAACAAGATTCAAACTTGAGTTCAGTGGATTGTTGTACCTGCTCCTGTTACACAACAGAAATGGGCAAACTCTTTAAGGGTGCTTGGAGTTAAGACGATTTCCTTGGTATTTACATTTCTCTCTCTCTCTCTTTCTTTCTTTCTTTCTTTCTTTTTTTTTCTTTTCTTTATTCTGTTTTTCCTTTTTCATGTAAGTTATTTCCCATGTTTTTAAGTCTGCAAGTTTGTTCAATGCTGTCAATAATTTTAGTTCCTCCAATATGTGGTGACTGATGTCTCAAGAATGATAGTTATTTCCAATTTCTTCACTTACTTATTCCTAAGATCTTTCACGAGTCCCTTCAATCTTTAACACTAATGCTTCTTTTTATTTCTTCATATACAATTTATAGCAATCCATTAATTTGTTTTTGTATATGCCTAGGAATTCTCTCTTTCAAATTTTCTTCAAAGAGATTCTTTATACTGAATTTGTTTACGCTGACAATTGTGAAGTCGGATTCCCTTAAAATGTTGGCAAGCTTGTGTGTTCAAGAATGGAAAGTAAGTTTCCTAAATGGTATACTATCCTTATTATTCATAACTGTGGTGGTATCTCCAATCCAAAGAGTTGAGGGTCACCTAACAGAAAGCCATATGGAGGGGGGGGGGAGAAAAAGTATTAAAAGAAAAATTGTCTAGCTGTTTGCCCCAACAAGATTCAAACTTGAGTCTTGTGGATTGTTGTACCTGCTTCTGTTACACAATGGTATTCTACCTTTTGAAGATTTTGAACTTTTTATAAATTCCTTTGTAAAGTCATTCTTTAGGGCTTTATTTCTAATACATTGAAATCCTTGTACAGTTTGCTAGTATTCTGAAAACTTACTACAGCATTCCTAGATTGAAATTATCACATTGTTTGTGTGTCCTTTTTGAAGATTCCAAACTTAATTTTGTGATGGTGGTTGTTCCTTATGATTTTGATGACTAGGAATTATAGAAACTTTTCTGCTTCATTTTCAAGGGTTAAGTTAAATGCAGTCTCCTATAAACTAAGAAGTTTTAAGGCATCACAGACTAGGTTTCTTTTTATTACTGCAAATATAAAATTATTATTATCCAAGACTCTGTTTCTAAAACAAAAGTATCTCTTTATTGTTCAAAGTTTCGCTCAAAAGAGGGGAAATTGTGGAGATTGCACATAGGAATTTCCCAGATGGATTAATTTGTCAATTCTTCTTGTTTTTCATGAGTAGCCACAAATTATTTGTTTATTGCTTTTTATCTCTCACAAAAGTGTCTTTTTTTTTTTCTCATCTAGAGTCCCAGATTCAGGTAAGTCATCTAGTTTTATATTAGATGCAGCTTCACTTGCTATTTCTGTAGGCCTACACATGATTTCAAGTTCCAATGTTAATCACAAATTATACCTATATTTACATATTTTTGCTTGAATTCACAATCCACATTCTCTAGTTTTAATTTCATAGTTATGGAAGGGTATATAAATAAGCGTTTTGCATCTTAACCCCTTCAAGGATACCCAATGAGAGTAAGAATAAAAGCACAAACGAAAAAATATTTTTGTTACTTTGGGGCGCAAACCCCTCAGACTTGTAGGAAAACACTTTCCTAAAAGGATACCACCCACCGCAAAAAAGCGGCGTCCATTTCGAAAGTGTCTGGTGTTCGCAAGGAAGCTAATATAATTTGTCATGAATGTGATGTGCCATTGTGTTTATCTATGTTTTGAGGTATACCTTCAAGAAGGAATTTTTAAATGTAGAATTTATTAAAATTCATTATAAAAGAGAAAAGTTATAATAATTAAGGTTAAATAAGCATTAAATCCATGTAAATCCATATGCTTTCTCCTGCATTTTAACATGAACGTCATATGACGTCCATATCCCCAAAAGGGTTAAAGGCAATGCATCTGTGAAAATTTAAAAATACACAATTTTGTTTTGAATAGCCCAAAATTTTTAACACATATGCAGAATATAAAATGAATGTAACATAAAAGATGTAATGAGTTATGTGAAATCATTTTTGACATATTGATTTTTTGTTTATAATATGCTAAATACAAAATTCCCCTTATATCAAATATTTATTGCATCTGTCCAAAATTTTATTTTGAACTTAAAGAATTAATACAAAGAATTGTTTTGTAGGCATGATTAATTTTATTAATGCACAAGAAAAAGTTATTTTGGTTAAGTGTTATTGAATTTTTCAGTTGTATCAACATAAGATATGGAAAATATTTAATTGCAAATGAACTATGATAGTTTTCAACTCTTTGCTATCTGAAACTCTCCTAAAGATTTCAGACATGTAAGTTAAACACTGTGGTGCCTTTGCAACACTTCTGAAATGTGAAAAATGCTGAAAAAAGAAGAGAGCTGAGATATATGGTCTTGAAATTTAATGCTAAGATTTACCTAGTTTGAAGTTTAAAAATGGCCAATATTAGGAAAACAACATTATAGAATTATACTTTAAAGTATAAGTATAATAAAAAATAAAAAATACAGAAAATAAAACATTTCATAATTTTTTGTTAGATTTCATTGATGCATTGCCTTAATGTTAGAAACTCATGTATTACAAAATCTATGGATGTCTGTATATGGTTTTATTTTTTTAGCTTAAGTATTGATATTTTGACGTAGCACAAGTTGCCAGTTTATATTTTAAGTGCCACGAGCCTCTCTCGAGGTATAAATTGGTAAACATATCTATTAAGATTAAGAGATTGCTACTTAAAAAGTTGTTAATGAGTAGAGCCTGGATGCTTAGGCATTTATAAAATTAAATAGACAGGTAAAAAAGTAATAAAACTGCAAAAAAAGGCACAGTAAATTTAAAAAAAGGCATTATAAATTTTAAAATGTCCTAATATATTTAATGACCAATATTTGGCTTAAAAATCATACAGATTATAGATTTTTTTGTTGCATATTACCACAAGGTATTCTGTAAATCTGTTTGTGTTAGACTCTGCTGGCATCAACTAATGATTTATACAGATCTAATGAAAACTATGACTGCCTGCTGGATGTGACAATGGCTGTCGGTAGAAGTCTTATTTTCTTGTCACTGCCCTTTGAAGTGAGAGCAGTTGTTAATATGCATTGATTGATAAAATACTTTTTTTTATGATAACTATCCTTTCATAAACCTTACACATTAAACTGTTCCATTAGTTGAAAACACATGGGCAACAATTTCACTAACATAAAGTTGAAGTTTACTTTTCAATGGTTGACTGAATTTTGCATTATAACTAACTGATGTTATGTCTGCTTTCATGCAACAGTAAGAAACCATCACTGTTCATCAAAATGTTTTCCTACAGTAGTTCCTGATACTGGAGAACCCAATTCAATTCAATTCATTCCATATTATCCTAGTAACATGTACATGTTGTCAGAATACATCAAAACATTATTACAAGTATATACAATTATTTATAATCATAGTTAATCCAGCCTATACATACACTTTTGTATTAGAAAATTCTTTAATTCACTTTTAAATAGTTTGCCTTTAGTTGTCTTTAGAGTATTTGGTAGTTTATTAAACAACATTTTGCCCATTATTAAGGGATCTTTATCTGTTATCTTTTTATTTACATTTATTCTGTGATAATTATTCTTATTGAAGTTATTAGGTCTCTCTTCACTGGTTACAAACATAATTACTTTATAGACATATAAAGATACTACAGTTAGTATTTTGTTTTCTATAAAGAAATTTCTACACAATTTTCTTCTGTTTACCTTACATATACATCTTATACATTTCTTGTGCAAAACCAGTAATCTAGAAAAAATTCATTGCCCTCTGATGGATTTGAACCTGTGACCTTGGGAACTAGAGGCTAGCATGGTACTTTCAAAGAGAAACGCTGAACCCTTAGCAGATAGCAAACATTAGAATTCCAACATAAAATATGTCCAAGTGGTATTCACCATTCAGAGTTCCCCGGATATAGGTAATAGAAACATTGAAAATAAATAGAAAAAGTTTTAGTTGATTTAAAAAAGGCAAAACTTGGCATTTATAATTCAAATAGAAAGCTAGACTAAAAGGGCAAAATAAAAGCTGGTTCTATCATTTCCAAATATGTCAAAAAATAATTATATCTACATAATTTTTTATTTATTACCACCCAGTAAAAAAGGCATTCTGTCTAACATCCAGGCTCCACTAATGAGAAATGATGTTGTACACTAAAAATAACTAGTGAACAGCACCTAATAGCAGCATAGAATGTTAAGATATCCTAACCATCACTTTCTTCTTCAACAACCATGCTGAAAAAAAACTCACAAGCTGAAAATCCTGGTAAATGAACGGGTTGCTGACATCAGTATTCTTTGTTTGTTTAGTTCCATTTATACCTCGCCTTTAACTGCATGGTTTTATCGGCAGCATTTCCTTTGGAACTTATTGCCTATTGACAATGGTGTTAACTCGTATACTCTTGTTATTGAGTTTCTTGCATTAGATCATACACACACTCACACTCTCATTCATATTTCCAGACTCTGGGGAGGATAAGGAATAATCTTGGCTAGAGAAAAATTCCCATCCCCCAGCTGGGAATCAAACCCAG
Source organism: Deroplatys truncata (assembly GCA_030765065.1). Taxonomy (NCBI): domain Eukaryota; kingdom Metazoa; phylum Arthropoda; class Insecta; order Mantodea; family Mantidae; genus Deroplatys; species Deroplatys truncata. The sequence continues at coordinate 80,116,222 of CM060988.1, forward strand.
GACCCCTAGCACAACAGGCAGATGCTCTACTGACTGAACTATGGGGCCAGCCGACATAAGTCTTGTGACAAATTACTTTAATAGCACTAGAAACCAGTGGCAACCTTGCGATTCTCGAACACTACCAAAGATGCATGAAAATGGATAAGGAAATCAAAGAAGGAAGTTTATTATGGTTTATTTTTTTAGAATCCTAAAAGTTTAAACATATGTATTCCTAGTATTCTCATATAAAAAGAGCCCTGCCCATATCCAATTTTGTATATCTATGAAAATGTTTTTTTATTTGCTTCCATGTGGTTCATGTAAATAATTGCCAATAGGAAGAGAGAGAATTTCCCATTTGCTAGATTAATGCTCTGAACAAAACGTATGTAAAATATATTTTTGAATTAAAAGCACTAAAAGTACTTATACCAAGTACTCAACTATTTTTCTTTTCATATATTTTTTGATGAGAGAAATACATATAATATTGTAGCTGAGTGAGAAATAGTTAAAAGTGTCTTTATTATACTATTTAGAGAGAACATAATTCCCATAAAGTAGTTTAGTTTGGTTTTCAGAAAGCACAAACATCTGTATGAAGCAACAACTCAAATATATTAATTTGATACTGTTTAATAATTAATTCCTGAACTATATATTTGGTCTAAGGAACTGTTATTAACAATTAGGACAATATTTTCTTACTAGTAGATCTATAATGAGAGAAATAGAGATAAATGTATTTTATTACAATTAATGTCCAGAATTTATGCAAATCCTCAGTGAACTTGTTTAGTGTGCAAACACTCCTTACTAATGTTTCAGGAAAGCAGAAGAATGTCATCTGTAACATTCACATGTTTCAAAGGTACTCCATATGAAGTAGTTTAAGGCTTTGGTATAAATCAATTTTCATGTTAAGAGATAGGAGGTACAAACATTTGTACAAAAATAAATTCAGAAATACTTATAGGGGTTTAATTGTTTGGTTTTATCTTCAGATTTTTTCTGACTGAGTATGCCAGGAATTTGGGTCCATAGATGTAGGTGGCATGGAATTGATGTCATCTGGTGTGTCCACGATGAAGATGCTTAGTTTGTTGAGTGGCGGGATATCAAAGTTCATTACTGTTTTCATGTGTTTGATTACGTGTATGTTTTCCCAAACTTTTAGTTATGTTGGATTGGTGGTGCATTTCAGAAATCTGACTTTGGGGTTGAAGTTGTGGTTTGTGGTCCAAACGTAAGTGAAATTTCAGTGTATCCACCGACTCAAGATTCAATTAAATTGTTGTTTTGCTTCACTGTCTCTAACTTCTGAATAACACTTCACTTATAGGGGTATTTATTCCTCTAAGCAATAACATTAATTTTGCGTGTATGCAGTTTCTGTTCTGCAGAAATGACACACCTCATGTTTGTCAAAATTTGACTTATATCACTATGCCATGCTTCCCTTCACATTATACTGCTCTTGTAAGAAGTGTTCTTCCATTCATATTATGTTAATAATGATAAATGTTTATCTAGAAATAGTTTCAAATAAGCAATATGAGCTTGATTACATGTATAATGTGGAAACAAGCTCAACTGTTTATTTTACATATAAATTCTGTATTAATGATCTCATGCAGAAAAATAAACCATGGAAAATTGCCCATTTTCAATGCAGTGTAGAATTTGAATTGGGGGAATGTAAACATACAGAAATGAATGTTTCAGAAATGGCCAAAGCTACCAAAAGTTATTGACACATATTGTATTATTAATTTTTAATGAACTCTACATTTTTTCTAAAGCAGATAAGTTTTGCCTATCTCATAAGATTTTCTGGTTATATAGGTATAAAAATTCAATGAAAATGAAAAAGAGTGCTTAAGCTATCTACCAAAACTTCAACTTATATGTTTTATTTGTATTACCAATACCTCAAATATGGTTTCATAAAGAGTGTTAGAGCTATTTTGAGCAAATAAAGGAGGACAGAAGAAAGACATTTTCTCTATGTAAGGATTTGTTTGTGGTTGGGTTCTTGAAAATCATTTGTTGAGCTATACTCTCACTGAATAACCAAGGACTCAGCAACTGAACTGAGTTCATAATGTAATAAAACATGAACACCAATTTGTAGTATGTTCAAACAGTAACAGTTAATGTCTTTTTTTTCTAGATTGCAAAACTGGTAAAAATGTAGATATGAAAGTATGCAAGTTCACTGATGAAATGCTATTCAAAAGCAACATATAAAAGATACCATTGTAACAGATGCAGTATTATATTTCTCAGTTATGAAGCTGTTTGCTTTAAAAAGTTCAATAAAGTTACAAAAGCATCACACCAATTTTATCTTAATGCTTGGACTTCAAAGTTTCATAATCATTTAACTCTTGTAGAAATGAAAAAAAAAAGTTACATTTATGAACATAACAGTAGTTACCAGAGGCTGCAAATCTAGGATCTTAGCCCACCCATAACTGATTGTCTTACTGAGCATGCTTAGAGAAAACACAAAACAAGCACTTGGAGTATATGCAGATACTATAATAGAGAGGGAAAGTGGACCATGTGATAAAGATACATTATGTGCATTAGCTTGTGTATAATGCATTTTATTACATATTTTACTATGTGTATTCTTTTACGAGTTTATTCCCTTCATTGCTATCTTTGTTTAATATTTATTCATCTATGTATACCACAACTAAAATAATTAACGTAATTTACTGTAATTAAATAAAAAAACCAGTGTGTTTGTTGGAAGCTAGTATGTATCAACATTTTATCTGGACATATTGATTAATAACACTTTTATTTTGTGTCTGTTTGCAACACCTGTTTAGTTTTATGCAAATTAAACTAGAATGTTTGCATTTTCTGTTAATATGCTTCAAGACCAGAACAATAAACCATACTTATTTTAGTTGTGTTTTAACTGACACATGGTCAGCGTGTAAGAGCCATCAGTAGATGTATTTTATCTGTAATGTTTTTTGAGGATAAAATTCATCCATTAATTTGGCTTTTCTGAATTCACTTAGGAAACATCTTTAAAGTTATGTTTTGAATTGTTGTGGTTTTTTTACACTAGTTGCGGTTTCTTGCCTCTGAAGAGACAACTGACTTCTTTCCAAAGTGAAAATTAGAACTAGACTTAAAACAGGAAATTTAGTGTTTTGGTTATATATTTTTAGGATCTTTAGTCACAAGGCTGAAAAAATGAATAACCCCTACAAAAAGATTAAAAACAGAAGCATTATTAACTATGAAGTATTCTTCATGAATACTTAAAACAAACATTTAATTAGTGAAGGTGAGTGTCAAAGAAAGTGTGGCTCAATCTACCATCAATCCCTACAAAAATGGAGAAGTGTTGGTGATGGTAATTAAAATTAAATTGAGTTTTATTTATGGATGCCCTTTAACTGTTATGGTTCTTAGCATCCCATTCTATATTGGGCGTGAAAGATTGAAAATTTTCCAGGAGGTCTCTTTATGAGGCTTGAGGTACTTCTACATGCTGTAAATCTATGACATGGAAGCACCAGCTTTACTTCCCTTCCAAAGGAGGTCGAAAAAAATCCATCACCCTCTGCCCGCAACCTCAGTAACTAAACGTACCACTAAACCACAGAGGTGGTGGTGATGGATGACAATTGATAGTAATAACACTTAAGTGTCAGTAGCATAGCCAGAAAATTATTAAAGGGAGGTTTATGCATAGGGATTCATTTTTAAACAATTTGTATCAATTCAAATGATAAATATGAATTAATCCTTAGTTTAAATATTTAAATAACTTGGTTTTTATATTCATATATTAAGGTGCAGCAATTGGAATCAAAGTTAGGATAGGATTATAAGTAATAATGTAGAAGTGGTTGATAGTGAAGTATTTCAAATGAAAATGAACGAGGAGTAGGAAAACTCATTTACACTCTTCACTTAAGTAAAACTACCTGGACATGTTTTGAGAGTCCTTTACTCTCGTCAGCTGCTGACGATGATAGCAAAGGACTCTCAAAACATGTCCAGGTAATTTTACTTAAGTGAAGAGTTTTCCTATTCCTTGTTCATTTTCATTAGGATAGGATGTCTTGCATATTATAAGTGGCAAATATGTTGTGACATGAACATTAATGACCACGTAAAGTATTTTATATACTGCTGGATGCCATTTTATTTCACTACAAAATAGGTTATGTTCTAAACTTGGAGATATTACACTAATTTTGAAAACACTCAAATTTAGCACTGGAACAAAAACATGCCCCTGATTTAACATAATTGTACTCGTGCCATCTAAAGTACAGTCCCTGTTGCTGTCACCTTTAGTCATACTAGCAGCATAAATATAGCACTACCAGTGACATGATTAGGAAGTATCTGGTTCCCATCAACCTAGTAAGGTGCTATTATTTTAACAAAGCTATTTTTGCTATTCAGTTTTCATACTTTTTAGCAAGGGGGGGTGGTTCCAACCCACAAAACTCCTCCTTAGCTATGCCTCTGCTAACGTGAAATATGAATATAGCACTGCATCAGTTTCGTTTATTCAAAATTCTACACCAAACTAAATTTTTTTTTTAAATAATTTAACCTATATAAAAGATAGTTGGTAGGGCACATTTTCTGGTTTCAGATCTTAAAAAAATAAGTTTGACAACATGGTAACTCCTCCTCAGTTTATGCAGCATGTAGGAACAAACAGTTCATACTTGTATGAGTCACAGCTGGAATAAGCCTGCTAAGCCTGAGTTTACCAGAGCAGTTTTGATATGGACTCTTTTCAATAGCACAAGTTCAAGGTGCTGGTAGACAGTTACAGACAAGGCTTAAATTAGTTTTGCTAGCCTCCAGTACCTACAAATATAGTTACTAGCAATTCTAAGTATAGAAGGTAGATGAGACCAAAGAAAATAGAAAATACCTTTACTACATAGATCTACTTTACTCTATATATAAACCAAAGACTTAGTAAGCTCACACACCAAGTCACATTTTCTTACATTGAACATAACTGATGCTTAGTACCTATATTACACACTGGAATTATCTAGCATACATAAAATATCTTAATGGTACTAAGTAACTAAAGCACACATAAGAGATAATACTTCTATTTAACTTAGGTAACTAAACATTTTTAATAATGATGTTACACTTAAAGATAATAAATTTTCATGTAAACTGATAATTTTTAATATGAACTGAATTATAAAATGAGATAAACAAAAATACTTCTAAATAGCTATATAATGAAAAAAATAAACTTACACTTAAAAATGTGTTGTGTTAGGCTGTAACTTGTAGAATGCCTTGTTCAACAAAATATGATTTCAGTAATTTCTTAAAAATCAGTTTTCAATAATTCTAATGAGCTACTTTGCAATAGAAGCAGGAAACAATTCTCCTGAATATTAAAAGAATGAATAGGTACTTTATCATATTTACTGATTCCAATATCCTTTTACTGTTGTAACTGCCTCGAGGGTGTAAATTAGGTTTATAATGCAATGTTAATGGTTATTGACATGCAGTCATTCTGCCTTTACTGAGAATATTAGTGCTTAGGCACTTAGTATGAAAAACCATTCCATGAGAGGTTTAAACTAAAACTTTATAGACTACAAATCAGTTCTGTTACAATTTTAGCTATAGTATTTAATATGATATATCACTGAATCTGAACCAGCCTTTTTATCTTATAAGTAATTTTCTATTGGAGATAAATGAAAATCATGCATGATATTTATTATAACAATAATTTTCAGTGCTTTCAGTGATAAGTCTATGTTTTTAACACTATAGGAAGCTTAGTGAATTGCAATGTTAATTCCTTTACTCTTTTAATATTTGTTTTGTGGTTTGCAAACACTTTCAGTAAATAAATGTAAATATATACATATATACAGTGGTTGCATAACAAAGCTAGTAGCACAGTGTTTCTTTAATCAGATATGTGCAGATCTGCTCTGTGTATTAAACAAAACAATCTTGAAAAATGAGCCAAGGACTTATTACTTTCATAAAAAATTACCTATATGTAATTTTTGAAAAACTTGTTAGATATGAAGCAGAAAGAAAGCTTCTTTATTTCAGTTTCATGCTTTTTTAACCATTCTTAGCTGCAACCTCATGCACATGCCTCAAAGTGTCCTGTGTTTTTCTGTTTATTGCCATATGTGAATGTGAGGTAAAAGGAAATATTGCCATATCTTTAATTATTTTTTTCACCATGAGAGCTTCAGTGTTTAGAGTTCCAAGTTTGACAGTAATAACAGTGGGGAAGTCACAATACTTTATTATTATTATTATTATTATTATTATTATTATTATTATTGAATACCTAATTATTTTAGTCAGTATTATTTATTTTACTTTAACTTCAAGTGTTAGAGATGTATATTGCAGCCATTCATATAATGCACAAAGCTGACTGAATGAAATATACTTGTTTTATGTTATTACTGGATCTTTGGTATAAAACATGACTGCTCACACAATGTTGTGCATCAGAGCAGATGCTGGCTGATTTCTGCACTCCCCACACTCTGCACTTATAATATGCTTTCTGTCCTTCAGTTACTGCATAGTCATTAGCGTCAGTAGTCCATTTTCATTTGCAAAGATGGGAAGGCCTCTTTAGAACAATGCATATTTGTATGTAAATGTTATTTTAAATACAAATCAGCTCATCGTGTTTATCAAGAATTCATCCTGCAGTTTCCTGCACAATTGCCTCCTTCCAAAACTTCAATTCACAATCTTGTGAATAAATATGAGACTACTGGTTCAATGCAAAACAAGAAACACATGTGAAGATGTACATGTTAAACAGAAGTAAGATTAATTAATTTTGAAGATTTAGAAGCTAGTAACAGTGATGTGTCATAATTTAAAATAAGAGAGTTGGAGGTTGTTACACTACATCACTAAAAGGTTCTTACTTTGGGCGCATTATGGGAGAATGGTTTTCTCCCATTGTCAGCATGTTTCCAATTGATTTTGCCGGTTATTGTCTGGGGAATGTGTGTGGTTAGTGGTGTTCTCTGGTGCTGGGTTGATTAACCTCTAAAGGCTGCTGGGTGGCGGTAGTTCAAAATTCATTAGGCGATTCCTGTGTTTGACAATATGTATGTTTTCCCAGATGTCCAAATCATTGCTGCTGTTAATCGGTTGTAAGAGTTTTATGTTTGGAGTGATTGCATGGTTTGAAGACCAGAAATGATGTGCTACTGCTGATTTATCTGTCTGTTTTTGGTAAATGCATCTCATATGCTCTTTAAGTCTTATTTCAAGACATCTTTTGGTTCTTCCTACGTATACCAGGTTACAGTCATTACAAACTATTTGATATATTCCAGCTGATTTATTGTTGGGGATAGGGTCTTTTGTTCTGTTGCATAGTAGTTTCTGTATATTGTGGTATATATTATTCTGTGGAGACAGGATGATGTATTTCTTGAAAATCCTTTGAAATTTATGATGTGTCCAAGGGTGGTAAGTGAACTTTCTATATGCTTATGGTTTTTGTTGTCTGAGTAAAGTAGTTGTGTGTTGGATGTATTTTTGTCTTTCAAACTTTTATAACCTGGTATACATAGGAAGAACCAAAAGAAATCTTGAAATAAGATTTAAAGAGCATATGAGACGCATTTACCAAAAACAGATGGATAAATCAGCAGAAGCACATCATTTCTGATCTTCAAACCATGAAATCACTCCAAACATAAATCTCTTATAACCGATCAACAGCAGCAATGAATTGGACATCTGGGAAAAAATACTTATCATCAACCACAGGAATCACCTAATGAATTTCAAACTACTGCCACCCAGCAGCCTTTGGAGGTTCATCAACTCAGCATCGAGAACACCACTAAACACACACATTCCCCAGACAATAACCAGCAAAATCAGTTGGAAACATGCTGACAATGGGAGCAAACCGTTCTCCCAAAATGCCTTCAAAGTAAGAACCTTTTAGTGATGTAGTGTAACAACCTCCAACTCTCTTATTTAAAAAAAAAGAAAAAAAAACAGATTATAGTGGCTGAGCTAAATTTTTCAATCTAAATTTTTTTATTTCGTACAATGCTTATTTAGCTGTGAAAGAATAAGATTACATTTCCAGCATTTGCCATGAGGTAAGAGTTAATTTTGTTATATTGTAGTACAGGCTCATAGGAATACAGATTTAAGAAGCAAAGACAGAGTGCTAGCATGGCCGGCTGTGGCATGTCTGCTACCAAGTTGCAAAACCCCGTGTAAGTGGTCAGGTTTTATATTAAAGACCCTGTATTAATAAAGAAAATATAAAAATGTTGTGCATTAAAATCATGACAAAACTCCAGAAAAACTTATGAACAGCACTATTTCCATTATGGTCTGACCAAGATTCAAACCTGTTGGCAGAGAAGCAACTGAAGAGGACAATGTATAATGAAGTTGAGGGTTATTTTATTTCTTAAAGCATGAGAATTATATGCTGCACCCATATATGTGGCAGCAGGTATTATTGTGTAATATACAGGAGTACTATTTAAAAGATATGATGTGTTACATTCACATGGCTTTCTCTAACTTCTTTTTTTTCTACAAACTATTCTTACAAATGTTTACTCTTGTATCTACTTCACACTAATTGAGGTAAACATTTTTCACAGAGGATTTTAATACGCATTTCATTATAGATGCAAGTGGAATACAGTAGGCTTAAGTGAGAGTCAAATGTTTAAAAGGTGGCTAGCTATGGATGGCTTTGAAATCTTTTTCTTTGCATGACCTTGAAAAATCAATAACTGACGCACGAGACCTAAACTGTAGACTTGAAGCTCAGAACTATAAAACAAAGGTAGTTATGGAAAAACTGCAAGAAGAGGGCTTCATCCTATTAAACAATCCCATGATCCCTACATACATCTTCCATAACGGCAAGAGTGCAATAGAGGTTGCACTCACAAAAGGACCAATAACAGGAAATATAACGACACTATGGACAGCGAACCATGCTGCATTGAGGAAACACATACCTCTAGAAATAAATATCCAAGCTGAATGGGAGAAGTCACAGAAAAAGACAACACAACCCCTTTCAAGGATAATAGATGTTGAGAAAATAGAACCCATGCTAAACTCGATAACGCATATAGAATTGCTTTCTAGAAAACTCGAGGCTGGAGGAAGCAACTCAAGCCTTATGTGAAATCCTAAGACAAGCCACCAGTCTCCGGATCAAAAGAAGAGTAAAACAATGGTTCGATAGTGAGTGTTATAGGCTAAGAAAAGACACCCTAGAAACCTTGCAACAGCTAAGACAGAACATTGAGAATCCAAACCTATACCCCACACATACTCTGAAAAGAGGAAATGCTCAAGAAAGCAATAAAAGAAAAGAAATGCTTCTACTTGGAGAAGGAAGGCAGATGCTAGTGGAGAAAGTCAAGAAAGACCCATATATAGCATTTTGACCAAACAAACAAACACATACACGCAACATAGACATGAAAAATTGGGTATCACATTTCAGCAATATACTCATCAAGAGGGACATATACCAGAGATGACTTACAAGATGACACACCACTAATAGCTATAGACTGGATATCTCTGACCATGGAGGAAGTCAGAAATGCCATCAGCAACTCCAAAGATAAGAAAGCCGCAGGCCTGGATGCACTCTATATTGAATATCTAAAAGACATGGCACACCTGCTAGCTCCGGTCTGGACAAGACTATTTAACAAATGTATAGAAACAGCCTCCATATCTGAACAATGGAGAAAATCAATTGTAAAGGTATTATTTAAAGGGAAAGAAGATCCCAAGGACCCAAACAAATACAGAGGCATCATACTGGAAAACTGCCCCTTCAAAAGTTTCACCAAATTAATAACAGGAAGAATAAGTGAGGAAATAGATGAACACCTGCCAGAAAATCAGTTCTGGTTCAGAAAGGGAAGATCAACCCTAATTGCGATCAAACTCTTACTAAAGCATATATGAGAAGCTTTAGAGGAAAAAGAGAAATACTATGCCAGCTTCATAGATTTCACCAAGGCTTTAGACCTATTAAACATAAAGCTAGTGATAGTAACACTAAAGGAAATGCTAAGTGAAAACAGTATATGGACAAATCTCATCACTACACTACTGCGTTAGAATGAAATATGCGTCTCAGATAACCTTACCATATCAGAACCAATAACCCAATCAAATAGAGCTGTAAGAATTGCCCAAAAAGAGGGTATATTCTCTTGTGCATATGCAGGTGACATTGTAATTGGCTCAAAGGGCATAATGAAGCTCCAGGAAACATTAAACGACATGGAGAAATGGTGCTCCAATCACAAGTTGGACATCAACATATCAAAAACAGATACAATGATCTTCAGAAACAGAGGAAAAGCACCCGCATCAGCAGAGATACACATAAGGGAAAGAAAACTAAAGATAGTCCAGATTTCAAATATTTAGGCATTACGCAGCAAATGAGTGCAAAGTGCTTCATGAAACACGTTACAGAAAAGACAACCCAGCAATAATGATAATGCATGAAATAAAAAACATCAGATCCCTCAGCCTAGAGATGGCAATGTTACTATTCGGAGTAAAAATTCTACCAATACTGATGAATGGCATCAAAATCATCTGGCCACATTTAACAATGAAGAATTTATCCACCCTGGAAAGAGTGAAAGTGAAATACATATAGAAGGCGATAGGAGTGTCAAAAATCATGCAATCAAGACTTGCATACCTCCTGGCAAAAGAAACCTTCCTCACTGAAGACCTCAGGACAAGCGTGCCTATACCCAATGCCTGTGCATCAGAAAAAATACTAGCAACACTGACTGGGAAAAGAGAAGAAATACAACCAGATTTCTACAGCACAGAAGTCATGATAGACCGTTCATGGACAAAGGCAAATTTTGAAATGAGACACGATCATCACTAGGCTGGCAGCCCACGGATTCCACCACCTGATATGCAAAAACACATGCTTCCAGGAACCAGACATAGACTGTAAATGTATATTATGTAAAAAGACAAGTGATCGTTACCACATTGAACACTGTACAAAAAGGACAAAGACAATATGTGAATATGCAAGTATGTAAACCATCAATGTAATCTATCTCCCAGTTGTGGTTATTTGGCTGCAATAAATGTATTATTATAATTTTGTTGACATGTTTGGATTAAGCAGCATCAAATCCTTACAGTCCACTAAAAGTTTTTGTAGGGAGCTTATTTAAAGGCATACCTCATAAGGCTTATTCCTTCATTTTTTTCAGATATTTGTTTGGTTTTTGTATGTTTATTAACCTTTAATTAAAGAGGTCAGCTTTGATTTGTAAATGAATTCATTTTATAAATGTGCAAGTGAACTTGGAGACCACAAGTGCTAAAGGGTCTCCTGATATTTGCTACCTGCTACTTGTCTTGACAACTGAGAAAACACTATGAATAGATGCCTTAGATAGTTAGCTTGGTCCAAAGGGATTCAAGCAGAATGAGAGTCGAGAACATTATCCCTACATCACCATTGTAATTTCATTTTAAGAAATGTATTCTGAAACTCAATAAAATTTCTTTCTTTCTTTTATCCTTCCCTTTCCTTTCTTTCTATATACTTTTTTTATGATCTGTATCATTCAAATGCAAAATATGAATATTATTAAAAAATGAACCTTGTCCAGTTTAATTTAATTTCTTCAATAAATAGATTAAAGTAAGGATTGAAGATGCAAATATCCTTTAAAACATTTAATCTACCAGGTAAAATGGGAATAACATGTTACAACACTGGAAAACACTGCATGTTAGCTCCCATGGATAGAGACAGACTGCCTATCAGATAGGACACTTGAATTCTTCTTTTAAAACTGCTTAATAGTTATATCACTTTTCTGGGTAATTTTTGTTGAACATACATTTGAAGTTTAGTTCATTTAAAACAATTAAAATGCAAGGAAAAGTAGTGGGAGTTAACTTTTAAGACAGTTATAGTTTCACTTACTTAATTCGCTTTGGATGCATTTTAAAATAAATAAAATAAGTAAAACTATAGGTGCCTTAAAAGTCGATTCACACTATTTTTCCTAGTATTATGAAAGTTTATGTATATAACACTTCTCACTTCATATTTAAGATGTATTTCACCATGAAATTATCATGATAGGAATATGGATATTATATATCTCTTTCCTATTCTCTTTTGTGATATTATTACATGAATAAGTTGTGTTTTGTTATAAAAAAAAAGAAGAGACAAATAATGTGTCCAACAATTTTTGATTTTAATATTTACAACTATTCTAAGAAAAACACTGGATTACCTAGTTAACAACAGATAAATCCAGTTTGTTGTAATTCAAAGAAAGTATTAGGAAGAACTAAAGTGTGTAAATATTTTCCCGGATTGGAATATTTAGTTTATACCAATTACTCTGAATTAACTGCATAGCTGAGAATTTAACTTTTAACATTTAAATTATTATCTTAATATTAAAAGTTGCTGATTGTTTCTGTCTCTTTTTGTTGGATTTTAATAATCATATAAGAATTAAGAATGAATGCTTGAAATGGTTACCTTTATTTCCCTCATCCTTCTTTGTGATATCCTTGTAATGAATATTTAATTGGTTTTGAAAAATGTGGTAATGATTACTGTACATGACTTTTGAGCTTAGGGAAAAATATAAAATTTGAGGTATACAGATGGTTAACCTAGACATTTTGCCTACGATTCATCTTGATAAAATGATAACCTAAGGTGTCTTTGCCTGCAACTATTTTTTCCAGGGAATATTTGCCTATGAATTTCTTGCCTGCACTCTGTTTTTGGTTACAGTTTGATCAGAAAATTAACACATTTATGAAGGGAGATTAATTTAATTTACAAACTTTCAAAGTTCATACCTGTACAATGTGTATATAAATTAGTCATCTTCTGACTTTGTATGTAATTTTAGATTGTAACAGATGGCTCACAGATAACTTGGAATGTCTTTGTTTTCCATGTATTCTTCGTGTTGCAAACAATTGTATCAATTTAATCTTGAAATTAAGTACTTTTTATTTATTGGTCTTTTCACATTACAGTGGCCTCCAAGACACTGGGTCATAAGTATTTTGTTTTCACATTCATCTTCTTGATATGGTCCAACAACTTCCAAATATTGTGTGATGAGAAAGGAACATCTTCTGAAAGTGGGAAATGCTGACCTTCAACCAGCTGTTGGTTCTTTGTTGGACAGTATAAACATTATTGTGGACATTCCACTTTGCATTCCACAGCTCATCGACATCCTGGTGGTGACTGGCAGTGAATGTACATAATGTTTCAGTACTTCCCCTAATTCTACAACCTGCTCAAGTAGTATATTGTAACCATATCAAAAACTACCTCTATGTCTGCCAGTGGTTCAAATGAAAGAACAAGAAGCATTCCCACAGAATTTCTATAATTCTAATGGTGTGTAAGCGGCTTTTAGTTGACTGAGTCACTGCATGATGCCAAATAGCCTGAGCGAAATGAAATAAGCACACTTGTATATGTGCCACAGGAAACACATCTCTAATAGCAATTACTGCATCTGCAGTTGCATAACAATGTCTGGAAAATAGCCCTATAAGATTGTTCAAGCTTCTGACTGTCATGAGTAGACAAGCATAATGGTGAATCAAGCCAAAACAGCATAAAACTGGCTGAAAATGGTGGGAACAGTTTTAAATGTGCCATTCATGAAAAATCTTGCAATTTGTCATATATTGCAAAGACTGCCATCAGTTAGAGAAATCAGATTGTGGTTGGCATCATCTGCATCCACGTCAAGCAAGCCCACAGGCATAAAAATCCTTAGCATGACTTCCTTTGGAAGGGAAGTAAAGCTGGTGGTACTATGTTGTATACTTACAGCATGTATTGTATTGTTTTATTGTGCTAAGAGATTTACAATTTGATTGTCTATTGAACTTTGACCCTGGCCACTCATTCTGCAGACAATCACTACATTTTTCTTTCTTTCTTTACATTTTACAATTTCCCGTCAATAAATTATCTTGCTTCAGTTTTTCATGTCCCATTTCCATTTGCTTTTCACTTGTCACTTATGATTACTTTACCATCACATATTCACCATAGTTTTCCATTCAAGGTAAGATACACAACCTCTTACTTTTCTCTATCCACTGTCCAAAGCCATTTATTTTTTACTTTACAGAAAAACTGTCCAATGCTCCTAGCGTCCTTGCACATCATTTTGATTATAAGCGTATTTCTATCCCCCTTCAACCACTTCTTTTTAATAAATTCTCTTCTCCATTTTTCTGTTCCTTGGCACTTAAATACTATGTGTTCAATGTCATTACCACCACATATCGGACATTAGTTTTGAGTAATACCCTGTCTTAACCCTCTTAGCCTCCATGCTCCGGTTCTTACCCATGCAATAGATTCTCTCTCTTCTTTATTTACTATGTCTACTCAAATCTGATAAAGAGGCTCTGAGCAAAATTTCCAGTCTTTGACGCCAAATATAGAATGGGATGCTAAAAACCATAGTAGTTAAAGAGCGTCCATAAATAAAACTCAATTTAATTTATTCATGTCAAGCAATAGAAATCTCTTTCTTTGAAGTGTGACATCATGTGGTGCCCTCTTCTGAACTTCTGATATTGACTGAGGTATTGCATGTCAATTTTTATTTTTATGTCTATGGATGCAACTGCATTATGATTCTTTATCCATTACATCACTATTACATCTCTGTTGGGGGTTCATTCTGATGGGTATCTATTCTTATTTTCATAGTATGATGATCGTCATGTACTTGAATGTTAGTTTCATTTTCCTCATGTTTATGCTATTTTTGAGACAAGATATTTATTCCACCATCAACACTAAAATTAGTGATACAAGCTCCACTAGAGTTTTTCTTTTTGCAATGCCAATATTTCCATGTTTTATGCTTATTTGCTCCATTGAAGTGATATCGGTAATTTTCCATCTCCAGTTCCCACAGTTGGAGCTAATGAGCATTGCCATGGCTTAAATGTAAACACTTTAAAACTTTAAATCTGTCAAGCTCAATTCAAACACTTTAAAATTTAAACTTTGAAATTGTTTGGAATTTGTTGCTAAGTTATCAAACATATTTGTATATCTATATCATGTATATACAGAGTGAGCCAAAAGACTCTGAACTGCCTGCGTTGTGTTTTTCCTGTCCACGTCCTTGGCGCTCATTGCCTCTGCCGCTATCATAGAAAGGTGGGGATGAAACCATACACATTTTTAAAACTACTTTTAAAGGCTTTACTTACCAATTTTACCAAAAGAGATGCTGAAAATGGCCACCATCATTGTCGATACATTTTTGGCACCTCTTTAGGAAACTATCCATCACTCGCTGTAGTTCACGTTGAGAAATTTCCTGGCGGATATTTTGCTTCAATTCTTCCAGGGTGTGTGGGTTTGTCTTGTACACTTTTTGTTTTAAGTTACCCCAGAGGGGTATTTTATGAACAATATTACCGGCTGCGCGGTGTTTTTCCACTGGGCGTGTGGAAATATGATGAAAACATGATGACGCACTGCTGCTATAAACAAAGTCACACTGTTGTGGTTTTGCTGTGCAGTATTGAGTTGAAAGTCATGTGATGTGGTTTAGTTATTGCGAGTTATTTATTATTTTGTCCTGTACTTAGTCACAAAGCATATTATGGCTTAGTATACGTTTTCTACTGCACAGCGTGTATTTATTTATGATTTGTATGTGTTAACTCAGTCAGCTCGCCAAGTGAAAGTACAATTTGCAGAAAGATTTCATGGTGTAACAATCCATGAACTTTACAATAAATTTCAGGCCACAGGAAGTATTCAGGCTAAGAAATCTAAAAGACGGCATTTGGTTCTTACCGAAGAAACCTTAGACAACAGTGGTCATCGTTTGGAAAATTCCCCCAAAAAATCCTGTGATGGACAGTTTCCTAAAGAGATGCCAAAAATGTATGGACAACGACGGTGGCCAGTTTCAGCATTTCCTTTCATAAAGTTGATAAGTAAAGCCTTTAAAAGCAGTTTTAAAAATGTGGTATGGTTTCATTTGTGCCTTTCTATGATAATGGCAATGAGCGCCGAGGACGCAGACAGCAAAAACACTGCACAGGTGGTTGGGTGTGTTTTGGCTCACTCTGTATATCTGTATTTATTACCATAACATTTAAATTACATTACAAATGCAATGATAGAGAGCATTACACTAATTTAGCTCCATAATAGTATGTCACAAAAAATATAAGATAAATACATGCATATCTTAGTTTAATAATTAAAAATATTCTTTGATTTCATATAGATGCAAATCTAGTAACAACTTCAATTATACATTTATCATAATTAGTAAGTTGTATGTGACAAGGCAAGGTATTATACCATTTCTTATCTAGTTCAGAAAAAACATTCTTAGTTGTATTTTTATAGAAATTTAACCTCAAACTGTTTGCATTCCTGGTGCCATGTGAATGCACTGAACTATTTAATGGAATATTACCAATATCATTTTTTGTATGCAAAAGATTTTCCATTGCAAATGTTGACTCAACTGTTAAAATATTTAATGTTTAAATAACAGCTTACACTGAGTTGTAGCTTCCTTATTACACATCAATCTAGTTGCCTTAGATGAAGTAGTACGAAAGTTATGAAATGTAGTACCTAGATGAAATTTCATAGGGAAGAAGATTAGCAGGCAAATTGTCATAGGCATAAAATTCTTAGGCAAAATGTCCATAGATGAAAAGTTTTAGACAAAGTTATGTGGAACTCAATTTGCTTCTGAGTAAAAAGCAATTCATGGCAATAAACTACCTAAGGCTTGGCCAGATGCTGCTGATATAGTTGGATTATTTACCTATATACCTGCAAAGTTTGTGTAATGTTCTTCTACAAACTGAAAATTTGTAACTCCACTGTCAACAAAATGATTCAAAATACTAGCTTACGATAACTGTTCAGGGGTTAGAAATACAAAACACCTCTGCAATTAGATGTATATATCTACTTCTCAGATATGATCCTAAAAGATTTAGGAATTAATGAACATTGTTGCTTTATGGCTACTGCTTTATAGTACTCTAGAAATTTTATGTTCAATATGACGCAAATAAAAGAAAGGGAACAATGTTGAGATTGGGTATTTGTGCACATCCTATGAAGATGTATCAGATCAGTAGGTACTAAATTGCTTCTATGATACAAGGCTGCAGAATAAACACAATATTTCCATTTGTGCAATAATATACTGAAAAAAGAGGAATCTGAAATAAGTAACATTGTTGGAGCTTTGTTTAAAACGAAAGCCAGCATCAACTAAAACTAGTTACTATTTTAAAATCAAGCTAGGCCAAGATCAAGAAGTGGGGTGAGTGAGAAAGAAGGCAAAATAGAAAAATATCCATAAAGTACTCCAACAAATGTCACTTGATTTCAGAGCAAACTTGCCTGACCTGATTTACCTTGTCCGTGTCCAACCCCTTGGTCATAGCCCATGTGGATACCACATAGTCCATTACACGTTCAGAGAGAGCTTTGGGCACTTCATGAAGTTTCATGAATTCCCTAACATTGTTGAGCATGTCATGGTACTTCGCTGTTGCTGAGGTCATCTGCTGAATGATAGTTGTCACGTGACCAAAGATTGTGGCATAAAGTAGTGCTGTGACAAGAACAATTATATTAAAGTACTAATGAAATTTGAAATATTTTCTCACATTTTAAAATCATCACTGCTAATATCAGAGAATTTAAAGGACAATCACTGGAATGAAAATATCTTGTGCAGACATAATGCACATAGTTATTCAAAAGTACCTAATAGATTTTGAAACTCTTAACATTAAGTTTACAGAAGAATAGCAATTCAGACTTATTTAAAAAAAAGAAGATTCACTGCAAAAAATAATTTTTTAAGTTATATATAAATTTTTAATTACTTTGAGGCAATATGTAGCACTTAGAAGTAGTTTTCAAGATTTATTTTGGGTAATTATAGCAATTACATGCTTTTATACATATTCAGTCATAAATGAAACCAAAATTTAAAGGATAGGGTAGGTTCATGTTTTTTAAACTTCAGTTAAGGATGGTATTAATGCTCCAACCAAAACATCACAGTTATGCATGGAGATATCTCCTAATCATTCTGAAGTTTTGTCCGTTGTTTCAAATGGCTGATCATTTGAAGTGAAGTATTGCTTCCCTCAGAACAAACAAAGAACAAATAGAACAAACAAAAGAATTCTGACATGGACAGCAACAGCTGAAGCAAAAGAAAAAAAAAAAACATGGAATGAAAACAGATAGGTACTTATGTTATAGCAGTAACATGTGCAATAGAATTTTATATCCAAAGACAGGATCAAATTAATTTACCTTTATTTAACAGCTGAGTTTTCTGAAAGGGGGAAAGAAGAAAAGAAAAAAAAGAGGTGTCAAGCCAATGTTTATTTATTAAAAATCACAAAATTCTTCTGAATAGTAAGCAGTCTTGTGTTACATAAGTTATTTAACAATTTCATAATTAGGATAGGATCTTATCATTAACTATTACTGCATTCTTGACTACATTTTCAAGATTCTTGGAAAAAAGTGCCAAGTCCAATACTTAATTTAATCAGGGGTTTTATCAATCAATATAAATAGTGAAATGTTTTCTGTCTCATGACAGTATATAATGCTGAAGAGGTGAAGAGACTTGAAAAATTCAAAGCCATGGTGAGGACTTTAACAATGTATCTTAGGTTTCTGTGCCAATGCTCTACCACTGATCTATCATGGTGAGTGTCGGATTGTACATTAAACTTTCTGATTCATGCATGCTTCAAGATGATCTCAAACATTCTGAAATATCATACCATAAGACATCTTGCAATGTTGTCAGTATTTTTAAATAACTTTTGCTAGGAAGTTTAATGTACAATTGCGCATCTTGCCATGGTAGCTCAGTAGTAGAGCATGGGCAAGAAAAGGCAAATCCTGGGCTGGTATTAAGTTTTCAAGTTTGATTTATATCTCAAAATTTAGCCTGCACAGCTTTATTATGACAGCATAATAAAGTATTGTTTAGTATTGTTTTACAAAATTGGTAATGTTTCTATATGTCAAATATGATAAACAGGTTTTCTTGCATATAATGGACTTAATTCTTTTTTAAGACAGGTTCATTTTAATGTGCTTATGAGAGCAGATTTCCAGATATTTTTAAAGTTATAGAGCAATGAGACATTATGAGATCCAATAAGAATTCTGGATTCTTTTTTTGTTGTGATAAACTTTTATTGCATTTGCAATAGCACATGATATTCACTTGCAGAGATACAGCCATTACTTAAGAGCATTAATCTGTAGGTAGTAGGTAGGTAGCCAATTCCAAACAGCTACAATTTGACTTTTAACTATTTTCATTTTTTATAAGTTTAATATCCTTTAAATGGAGAGGTCGCATTGGACAATGAATGATAATAGGAAATTGATGTGAAAATGGGCTCAGGGAACAAGGTATAAAATCACCTAATATTCGTCTAAAGTTGGAGAAAAAATCCAAAATAAAATCCTGAGTTGAAACTCAGGGGAAAGGCTGTTGAAAGTAAAAGTGTCTTTCTATTACAAAAAAGGCAATACAAATAATTTCTGCTACACACAATAGATATTCGTGAAAGAATTATTTAATGGTCTAAAAATATTGATTCTTCTGTGTGAATATATGCTATCTATATTGTGACATAGTGACTATGACCCAAGTTTATCAGGAGGTTGGCACCGAGTGGTTGGAGTAAACAACGATAATGGCTGCTTGCCAAAACACTTTGCTATTGGCAGATAACTAAACCTTCTGGAAGCTTCCTTCTCTCCCTTCCTCCAGGAAGTGTGTCAAAATAGTTCTAGAATGTTCAAGAACCCTATGGAAAAATTCCATTGACTATACAAGTGAGTGCTCTTGTGAGCATTGAGTCAGTGCAAATCAAGTTGAGTTGTGTTGGTCAATCAGTGAGAGAGTGAGTTGGCAGGTGAGTTTCCCATGCGACATCAAGAGTGATTGTCCAAGCGAGTTGGTGATAACTGTTGTGACATGCAGTGAGTGCTACTGTGGAGCAACGGGATGTGGAGATCTTGTGTTTGACTCTCGAGTGAAGTGAATTGTCTGGCATGAAGAGGCTGCATCACAAAGGAAGTGAAGCAATGGAAAATTGAACTAGTTCCCCTTAGTGAAGTGAACTCCCAGTGAAGTTGAACTAAATAAGAGCTTAAAACAAAACAGTGATATTGATAACCGAGAGAAATGACTTGAAAAACTGGACAAAGCACAATATTGACATTCTATATAAAATAATCAAAATCATACTAAACCAATATATCCATGAAAAAAATACTATGCAAGAAGGAAATCTACATAGACCAGTTTCAACACTATTCTGTTAACAAAACGGAGTTTATTATAAAGGTGTTTTAGTTGATAATTTACCTTACCCCTTCACCTGAAGGCCTTAAAATTAAGAATGCTAAATTATTCAAAACTGCTCTTAAATACCTGTATAAAATGGCTTATTATTCTGTAGATGAGTATCTTAATTATGATATACTGAGTTTATGTATAGATTTTACATGTAATAAATATTAATTA
Organism: Deroplatys truncata; assembly: GCA_030765065.1. Taxonomy (NCBI): domain Eukaryota; kingdom Metazoa; phylum Arthropoda; class Insecta; order Mantodea; family Mantidae; genus Deroplatys; species Deroplatys truncata. The sequence goes on from CM060988.1 coordinate 80,136,897, forward strand.
GGATTAAATTAGGATTATATTAAGTCTAAATTTTCTAGGTTTCCGGCCAAGCAAGTAGATGGTTTGAAACTGGTGTTTTGAAGATGATGAACACCTTCAAAACATTGTTTTCAAACCATCTACTTTCCTGACCAGAAGTCCGAGAAAATTTATAGTTATTATGCTATCAGGAAAGCTTCAGCTCTTATTTTAGGATTACCTATACTGCTTATATATGTAAAAGTATATAAATAGTATTTGTTGTAATGTTTTCATGTTTTGTAACTATTCTTTATTTTTCTTATTACTTTTGTTAAGAGAATAAATAAATCAAGAAAAAGAAAGACTTCTGCTATGTATATGTTAATGATTGGAATAAAATTTAGTGTTATACCACAATAAGTTTATTTAAAACAATTAGAACCTGTAGATATGTAGGTAGCATATGCAAAGTAAAATTTGTGGTGACTATGACAGCACTTGCATGTTCTGAGAGTTTTAAAACTGTGATTGAGGGTAGCTAGTGCAAGAGGTAGAAAAGTGACTGAAATTACAGAAGATAGCACATTCTCTTTTACCAGACACCTGAACACTCTTAGAGAGTTATAGAATGCTCTCAGAGGATAAGAGCTGGAAAAAGTTTATGAGATGGTTGTGGAGGCAAAAATTATGTATGGTATAGAAATATGGGGATTAGATAGAGGATGGGAAAGTATAGATGAGGTGCACAGGATGTTTTGTAGAGAAATACTAGGGTTACCGAAGGCAACTGTAAGACAGGTAGTGCAATTAGAGATGGGCAGGGTGGCAACTAAGGGGAAGATAATGGAAAGAGCTTTGAAATTTTGGTTCAAAACTTTAAATCTAGGAAAAAGTAATGTGTTAAGACAATGTATAGAATACCAAGAGAATAGCTTAATGAATGATGGATGGGTAAGTAATTCACGGAACATTTTGGAAAAAAATGGGTTAGGAGGCATGTGGAGAAGGAGAGAAAATAAAGTGAAAAATTTTTGGAAAAAGGCGAGGAAAAGACTGGAAGATATAGAAATACAAATCATGTTCAGTGAGATTGCCGAAAAGAGCTCATTAGTTTGTTATAGGCCAATGGAAAATACATGGCGTAGGGAAAAGAGAGAGAATCTATTGCATGGGTAAGAACCGGAGCATGGAGGCTAAGAGGGTTAAGACAGGGTATTCCTCAGAACCAATGTCCGATGTGTGGTGGTAATGTTAAATGTAAATACTTTATTGTGCTAAGAGTTTTACAATTTTATTGTCTACTGCACTTTGACCCTGGTCATTCATTCAGAAGACAATCCCTATAGTTTATTTACATTTTAAAATTTGCCGTCAACGCATTCTGTAGACAATCACTACAGATTATTTACATTTTAGAATTTCTTGTCAATAAATTATCTTGATTTTTTCAGTTTTTTTTTTCATGTCCCATTTCCACTTGTTTTTCACTTTTAATTTATTGATTACTTAACCATCACACATTCACTATAGTTTTCCATTCAAAGTAAGATGCGCTACCTCTTACTTTTCTCTTTCCACTGTCCAAAGCCATTTATTTTTTACTTTACACAAAAACTGTCCAATGCTTCTAGCGTCCTTGCATAATATTTCGATCATAAGTGTATTTCTATCCCCCTTCAACCACTTCTTATTAAAAAATTCTTTTCTCCAATTTTCTGTTCCTTGGCACTTAAATACTATGTGTTCAATGTCTTCATTACCACCACATATCGGACATTGGTTCTGAAGAATACCCTATCTTAACCCTCTTAGCCTCCATGCTCCAGTTCTTACCCATGCAATAGATTCTCTCTCTTCTTTATTTACTATGTCTATATATTTTTCCCTAACCCATGTATTTTTCATTGGCCTATGTGGTGCACAGGATGTTTTGTAGAGAAGTACTAGGGCTACTGAAGTCAATTGTAAGATGGGTAGCACAATTACAGATGGGCAGGGTGCCAACTAAGGGGAAGATAATGGAAAGAGCTTTGAAATTTTGGTTCAGAAGTTTAAATCTAGGAAAAAGTAATGTGTTAAAGCAATATATTGAATACCAAGAGAAGAGCTTAACGAATAATGGATGGGTAAGTAAATTACGGAATATTTTGGAGAAAAATGGGTTAGGAGATATATGGAGAAGGAGAGAAAATAACGTATAACATTTTTGGAAAAAGGCAAGGAAAAGACTGGAAGATACAGAAATACAAATCATGTTCAGTGAGATTGCCGAAAAGAGCTCATTAGTTTATTATAGGCCAATGAAAAATACATAGGGTAGGGAAAAATATATAGACATAGTAAATAAAGAAGAGAGAGAATCTATTGCATGGTTAAGAACCGGAGCATGGAGGCTAAAAGGGCTAAGACAGGGTATTCCTCAGAACCAATGTCCGATATGTGGTGGTAATGAAGACATTGAACACATAGTATTTAAGTGCCAAGGAACAGAAAATTGGAGAAAAGAATTTTTTAATAAGAAGTGGTTGAAGGGGGATAGAAATACACTTATAATTGAAATGATATGCAAGGACGCTAGAAGCATTGGACAGTTTTTGTGTAAAGTAAAAAATAAATGGCTTTGGACAGTGGAAAGAGAAAGTAAGAGGTAGTGAATCTTACTTTGAATGGAAAACTATAGTGAATGTGTTAATTTAGTGACAAGAGATTGTAAAATGTAAATAACTGTAGTGATTGTCTACTGAATAAGTGACCAGGGTCAAAATGCAGTAGACAATCTAATTTGAAAAACTCTTAGCACAATAAATACAATACAACAAACTAATGAGCTCTTTTTGGCAATCTCACTGAACATGATTTGTATTTCCATATCCTCCAGTCTTTTCCTCGCCTTTTTCCAAAAAATTTTCACTTTATTTTCTCTCCTTCTCCACATGTCTCCTAACCCATTTTTCTCCAAAATGTTCCATAAATTACTTACCCATCCATCATTCATTAAGCTATTCTCTTGGTATTCAATACATTGTCTTAACACATTACTTTTTCCTAGATTTACAGTTTTGAACCAAAATTTCAAAGCTCTTTCCATGATCTTCCCTTTAGTTGGCACCCTGCCCATCTGTAATTGTGCTACCTGTCTTACAATTGACTTCGGTAGCCCTAGTATTTCTCTACAAAACATCCTGTGCACCACATCTATACTTTCCCATCCTCTATCTGATCCCCATATTTCTATACCATACATCATTTTTGCCTCCACAACCACCTCATAAACTTTTTCCAGCCATTTAACATTTATATTAGGTACTTTATATTTGCAGCTTCTAATTGCTACCATCGCCCCTTTACCTTTTGCCAATGCAAACTTCTTTTGTTCCTCCCATTTATTACTTCCATCTATTTTTACTCCTAAATAGATACAGTCACGCACCACCCTGTGAGATATTGAACACATAGTATTTAAGTGCCAAGGAACAGAAAATTGGAGAAAAGAATTTTTTAATAAGAAGTGGTTGAAGGGGGATAGAAATACACTTATGATCGAAATGATGTGCAAGGACGCTAGAAGCATTGCACAGTTTTTGTGTAAAGTAAAAAATAAATGGCTTTGGATAGTGGATAGAGAAAAGTAAGAGTTAGTGTATCTTACTTTGAATGGGAAACTATAGTGAATGTGTGATGGTTAAGTAATCAATAAGTGAAAAGTGAAAAACAAGTGGAAATGGGACATGAAAAACTGAAAAAACAAGATAATTTATTTACGAGAAATTGTAAAATGTAAATAAACTGTAGTGAGTGTCTACAGAATGCGTTGACGGGAAATTGTAAAATGTAAATAAACTGTAGTGAGTGTCTACTGAATGAGTGGCCAGGGTCAAAGTGCAGTAGACAATAAAATTGTAAAACTCTTAGCACAATAAATGATATAAATGATAAAAAATACTGCCACAATCACCATTTGGCAGAGCAGGTTCTCGCCTCAAAAATTGGCACTGCAGATATGGTGCCATAAATGCTGTCATGACCAGGAGCCTTTTTAAACACCAAATCTGATAAGAATTATTTTATTAATTGTAATAATTATTGTCTTTCTATGACATGTATTATTAAAATAAATAGAAATGTATGGAAATTGTAAAAATGTATCCAACTGCTGTTAGTAAACCAGTCATCTATTGTAGAAAGCCCTAACTTGATCACCAGGCAGATGGGGTTTAGTAAGTATTTTTTCATTGGCCTATAACAAACTAATGAGATCTTTTTGGCAATCTCACTGAACATGATTTGTATTTCTATATTTTCCAGTCTTTTCCTTGCCTTTTCCAAAAATTTTTCATGTTATTTTCTCTTCTTCTCCACATGTCTCCTAACCCATTTTTCTCCAAAATGTTCTGTAATTTACTTACCCATCCATCATGCATGAAGCTATTATCTTGGTATTCAATACATTGTCTTAACACATTACTTTTTCCTAGATTTAAAGTTCTGAACCAAAATTTCAAAGCTCTTTCCATTATCATCCCCTTAGTTGCCACCCTGCCCATCTGTAATTGTGCTACCCATCTTACAATTGACTTCGGTAGGCCTAGTATTTTTCTACAAAACATCCTGTGCACCACATCTATACTTTCCCATCCTCTATCTAATCCCCATATTTCTATACCATACATCATTTTTGCCTCCACAACCATCTCATAAACTTTTTCCAGCCATTTAACATTTATATTAGGTACTCTATATTTGCAGCTTCTAATTGCTGCCATCGCCCCTTTACCTTTTGCCAATGCAAACTTCTTTAGGAATGCACTGAGAATTGGAGGCAAGGGAAGGTGGAAACAATTGCAATCTTGCAGTGTTAACTGTAAACAAATATGAACAGTTGAAGGCACTACACTCTCCTTCAAAAGCAGGTTGATCAGTATTACATAGTATTGGAAGAATGTCTAGTCATTGGTATTGTACAATAAAGATACTTTATTATTTAATTAAGTCATTAATCTATATAAATCTGAGTTAAATTGGCTTTTACATAATGAGTTTTAGAATATACAATAATGGATTTTAAAAATTAATGAACATAAATTGCATTCAATTAGTACATAGACAGCTGTTATATTTTGAAAAAGTACATTCCATCTCACCCAACATAGAAGGGGCAAATAAAAAACAAAATATCAGACTTGCTCGAGATTCTCTGCCTCAGTAATGTCTCCCTCATTTTACACATTTCTGTGCACCCTGAATTCTTCTCTAGACTACTTTTAAGTTTGTCACCCTTTCTTTAAAGTTCCAGCTTTATATCTTACTCAGAGCTTTTGAAAGCTGCTCTATTGCCTCAAGAGCTTTATTTTTTAGTTCTACGCTTGCAAATACTTGATATGTTTCTACAGTTGCAATATTAATGAAATAATTCTGAATATATGAAACACTTTAAAACATAGCTGTTGAAATTATTTCCTTCAGTGAACATATATCAGCATTTTTCTCTCATCAAAGACATTAATTGCATTAACAACTTTGACATAATATTCAGTTTGGTATACTACAGCCTGTAGCCATCTCCCCCTCTGAGTTACGATTGGTTGTGGAGTCTATGGAATTCCAGGTTCTGTCCCCTTAAATATTTTGATTCTTGAGGGTGCCTTGTGAAATATCTTTTTCATGTTGGCTATAAAATATGAACATCTGGAAAACAGAATCTATTTTCTTTTGCAATTTGGTGACAACCATGCACTAGACATGTTTTATGTATTAATGTGGCATAATGTTTAACTAATATTTTAATTGTCATTTTGAGCTTTATGTGACATACATTACATCTGTAGGTTTTGCCATTTGTGCTGAAGTTTTCCCTGCTTAATTCCGCTACAAGTGATGCTAATTGTAATTATGTTGTTCGAATATGATTCTTTTTTACTTTAGGCATATTGCCACAGTTCTCCACTGATTTGTGTGCAGCAATAAATGTAATGGTTGCAACAAAGCTGATGTTTTCTATGGAAGGGGAGGAGCATGTCCATCACAGTACCTGACGTCACCCATACTTAAGTGTGATAACCCAATTGCTCTGTTTACTTACTAAAACCCTTCTGCCTGCTGATCACTTGCAATTGCTATGGTCATGAAAACATTAAAATGGCTAACGTTGCAACCTCTGCCTCTAGTGCTAAAGAATCCCATCAACACTGTTCGAATTGTGAACTTCATCAGTGGCATTTTCCGCTCACTTCAAGAGTAGCATATTTAAAGTCAAATACTGTAACAAATGTGTAAATATCTTATGATATGCTGCTGCTGACAAAACAGGGTTGTAAATGTTTTTCTGGTAAATAAATAAATTACAGAAAAACCAATTAAATTGGTGATTTTCAAAATGCAGCAAAACCTGTTTAAAATTCCAATTGAATTAAGCTGTCTGGCTGAGATATTTTATTTGTTTTCCCTAAGATCATAGGATTATTATCACATTGGCTTAACACTATTCATTTCTGAGCTCATTTTCATATTCATTCCTTCTTGATCTAAAAAGCTAATGAACATAAAGGATGGTATTTTTGAAGTTGGATTGCATTTTCAGAATGGCATTGTGATTAATAAAGATTGCAGACTTCTTGCTAGAAGAATGAAATAAAAAAATCTACCTAAGTATTAAATTAGAAACAAGTTTATAAAATATTTCTAGAAATAAATGTAATTTATGCTTTCTCAAGATAGAACTCCTTTTCAGTAGTTTTCATTTCTGTAAAGCTTTTGATATACATTGTCTCTTACTTTTATTTTAGTTTACCTATTGAGATTATCTTTTCTGTATTTGATGCAAATGAATGTTTCATGTTGAATGCAATTGTTTGCATCTTTATTTTCATAACTACCATTACTATTTTATTCTGTATAATTCTTTGTATCTTTGTTTTGACATTAGAACTTAAAGCATTTTAAATATTCACAGAAGATGTTTTAAATTTTGTTTTCACATTAATTATATTCCTCTGTACTTTAAAATCATTTCCAATAGGTATTTTTAAGCCTTTTATAACACATGTTTTAATTTATCCTGCAAGTCTGATAATTTATTATACAGTATAACTAATAAATGAATTACAACTATCCGGGCTTGTAGGCCGTGGTCTAGAAGGCATCGTGAATACCGATGTTTCGCCAAGTACAGCGCTTGGCATCTTCAGGGTGAAGTGATTCAGTGTCTGCGGTGGTCGGAGTCTGAATTTGGAGACTGGAGGATGATGCTCTTATATAGTGGGGGTGGGCAGAGGTTACTGTGAGGTCCTGTGCAGTGATTGGCTCACGTCTGTGGGAGTGAGTGGGTTTGGCGAGGTATTATTATGTCTGCTATTTCTATGTATCTGTTTCTCCAAGATAGATGTCGGTGTCCAGGCTTTATGCACATGGAGAGCTTCTAGACCACGGCCTACAAGCCCGGATAGTTGTAATTCATTTATTAGTTATGACGCTGGCCGTGAAAGCCTCAGTATGTACATTATTATACAGTATGTTTATTTCTTCCATGTTTTATTGTACAATTTTTTTTTGGTTGAAGGACAACAAGCTGTTTTATTCAGTAACATTAAATAATAATTATTAGCCATATCCCAAATAGGTACAGCAAATTAGAATAACTGTGTACAATTACATATTTAATGTTTCTTTAAATGTGTGTATAAAGTGATATCTATTGTAAACTATGTGCCTATACATTAGAGCATTTTATTCTATTATATATACAATAATTTTGTACATATATACAAATACTTGCCATCTTGTTTTTATTTATATGTAGAAATTAAGAGTAGAAATATTACAGCTGGAAATGTAATAAAATTAGTTTAAATATCAGCCTCATAGACTCTTTTTCTTTGTTTTTGTTTGTTTGTTTCTGTAGCATTTAACATTCAGTATACTGCTAGATTTTCTTTGAGATAACCAATGAATAATTGGAGTGATAGCAAAGTCAAGACTCAAAGTCCTGTGCCAAAGATTACCATTGCACAATTTGCATGCAAACTAAAGGGTTAATCAGTTGTGAAAATCCATTTGACTTTTTAAATCTCTTATGTGAATTAATTAATATAAAATAGTACAGCTAAAATAATGGCTGTCTAGTACTATTCAGAAGCTGCAGATATTTTATATTAATGCCCTGTTTTTCCATTTGAACACCAATAAGATTTTGGGGTTTATTAATTTGTTGTTGTGCACTGCTAAACATAAAGGAAGAATTTGGTTTATTCTTTGCTTAGCTTATTTCTAAGTGAATTCTGTGCTGCAAATTATGTGTAGGAATCAGAACTTTGCAGAAAGAAGTTACAGTTGAGCAGTGTACTTAGAAACATGTTTTACCATGTTACAACTTTTAAAGTTTTAAGCACATAGCAGTGATTATCAAAAAAACAACCAATGCTATTTAACACTTGAGTATACAAGGAATAATATACATAAATATAGATTAGAAATACGAAATGCTTTTTCCATGGCTGATGCTTTCCAGTAAAGATACATCCTTAATATTAAGGTCTTCATGAAAATATTTCACTCGAAAACCTCAGCTACATGGACTACATAGATTAAACATCAGCTATAGCAGCAGCAATAGCAGGAAGCAAAGTGCAAAAATAAGGGTATAGAATGGTGCTAGCTTACCTGCAATAATCATCATGCATATGGTGAAAATCTTCTCGTTGTCCGTCTCAGCAGCCACGTTGCCGAAACCCACGCTGGTCATGCAGGTCATAGTGAAGTAGAGCGCTGTCACATACATTGTCTTCCTGGTGGGACCGTGAACGAGCTCTGGAGAGTTGGAGTCATTGGACCATATGTAAGAGTATGGGGTCTGCGTCACATTGGCCAGCTTCCAGAGCCAAGAGTACTGCACCCCATTATCAGCATCAGAGCGCCCTATTGAGTACCAGATGCACGCGAGCCAGTGCGCGACAAGCATATAGAAGCACAGTAGCAATATCAACATGGCGGCACCGTATTCCAGATAGCGGTCCAGCTTCCTTACCACGCGGCCCAGGCGCAGTAGCCGGACCACTTTCAGTGCACTGAATAGGCTTCCGATCCCCTGCAACAGCCGAGGATGCCAATCCAACATCTCTCCTCTTCTCTGGCCTCTATTGGATAGTGCAACTGAGCCGTTTAACATCTCCAAAGCGATTTAGGCTACTTAGACTATGTATCAAATATTCCATGTCCTGGGTTTGATCCCAGAAACCAATTTGCCTGGGTGAGATGTCTTTCAAGTTATTTCCTGTCTGGAAAGGCCAGTCTGAGGTGTCTTTTAATGTGTGATACTATACGTGACTTATTTTTCTACTGTATTCCTTAATGTTGTTACTGTAGAAAGGGTTGTTGTGATCATTAGAATAATTTAATACAGGAAAATTTGTCCAAAAAATCAATTATAGCATTTTAAATGAGGATCTGGTAAACACATCTGATGGTTTATATAGTAAGATAGTACAATTACACTTTAATATAAACCGTGTTTATTTAGTTATCCAAAAATGTTAATGTTGTCATTTACTGATCCAAAAGAACAAATGTTCTGAAAACAGTACCATTCAAATGATGTCAATTTTGTTTCATGCACTCCTGAAGCTTGATTCTCACAGCTTACCTATTTCATGGTATTAGATTAATCTTTTGATTTTTGGCTTTGTTCAGGTTTTTAATTGTGCTGGGTTTGTCAATATACACTTTTTCTGTGAGCTAACTCTGAAGAAAGTACTTACAATTAGCAGGTCACAATGTGTTCCCATATTAAATGACCTCTGCATCTAGCATCAACATTTATCCCTCTCTTCCTTCTGCTGCTGCATGACTTTGTTAGTGTTATTGTCAAATTATAAAATGTTTTCATTGGAGCCATTGAAAAACTAGTTTAAACTGTATACTAGTTGTAGAATTTAATATAATCCGATTGATTATATACACATTGTTATATACAGCAATAGATTTTTATATCTCAGAAATATATACAAAGTTTTCAAACAAGATATTAGTTAATTTCATGTTATAATAAATATGCTTTATGTCAGTGAATAGCATTAATTGTTCTATAATTTTGAGAATAGACTCCTAAAATTTTAATGTGACTCTCAGCAGTAGCAGCAGTCTTAATAAATTAACTAAGTATGTTGTTAGTCTTCAGAGAAGGGATAGACAAGAATGTAGATAAATATTTTTAGTAGTTTTTGACTATGATTCAGCTCAGTTTCAGACATTGTTTCCTGTATTAAAATTCTGGCTATGTACTGACCACAAATACTAGACCTAGAAGTTTAAATCTAGTCATTCATATATGCTTCCACATTTTTTGTTTTATTATTCCATTGCACAATTTGAAACCAATTTTGGGATCTCAGAAAGTAATGTAGTATGCCTTCTTACAGTAGTTACAAAGATAGCGTAGAGGAGAGGAACCTTGGGTACCTATGAGAAAGACCTAAATTGGGAGACTGTCTGCAAAAACTACATTTTAAGATTAAACAAAATAATCAAGAGGTGTAAAGCCCGGGAAAACAAAGTATAAGGGTAATAGGATGAAACTTTACAGTATAGTGTAATGGTATTAAACAAAAATCTTCTGCATACTAAAAGTAAATCATGATGAGAAATGGATCTTAGTTTTACTTTTAACTGCATAATTGACTTTTCTTTATTACTCAGACATTACTGCTATTAGGAATATAGAAATAAAAGGGATAAATAATGTCTTTTAAATAGCTATAATAAGCCATTAAATAGCAGCTTCTTTGCTTTGTTAGCATGCTAAGAAGTTTACTTCCATTTTCAAATCATATAATCCCCAAAGATTCAGTAATATGCTAGATTGATTAAGCACCCTTTCTAGCTTATACAACACTGAAGGTCATAGCTCATTTATTCATTTAGGTACTTAGTTCTACATTATATTAGAGATAAGTGTATGCAGAGGAAGGTGGTTCAACTTCCAGCAAGAAAAAGTTGCCATATTAATCTGCTTTACTTTCAACTCTTCAGTTGGTATATTTATACATGCTAATTTAGGGTGATCTCCATACCATTGTGATGGGCCTGATACTCCACAGTTTTCAAATCAGTCGTACCACAATTTTCAGACTATGATACGGTAATTTGTATCACAAATTACTCAGATGTAATTAATGATTGTAATATGAATATGTATTTTTATGTAACATTGATTTCAGATGTTTATTAATTGTAATTATTATTGGTAAATAATAATATACGGCTTTACTGAAACTGTCAACAATAACGCAATAATGCAGCAAGGGGGTGAGTTGTTTGTCATTGCCGGGAACCAGGAAGTTACGTAATGTTTCGCGCCTTTTCGGTAAAAGCTTCTAGAATGTTCCCTAAAAGAAATATGTATTAGTGGTTTTCATTGGATATTAAAATAGACGCTAATGTTGGCGCGTTTTATTAGCCAATAGCAGTTCATTTATAATCTTTAGGCGTATCTTAAGGCAAGCGTATAAATAAGCCAGGTCTGAGGTAGCATTCCCCCAGTTCAACGGAATTCTCAACACACTACACGTCGGCCGCTCAGTTCATCAAAATTTCGTGTACACTACACATCGTCAGCCAGTCCTTCATTTCGTCAAGTTACGCGCAGCAGAATTACAAGAATCTAAATTATTATAAAGTTAATTCTACACAAAATTGAAGTATGCGAGTTAAAAGTGATAAATAAGAAGTTATTATAAACAGTTTCAGTTTGGCGAGTATCCAGATTAATTTGTAAAAGTGTTTGTGAATGTGTTCGGCAATAAAAGTTATAAAACCAATTTCTTCGTCAGTATAATTTCTGGATAAAAGATTCCTTTCTGATTCACACCCTGCAAGAGATACAAGTTCTACCAAGATAAGATGATAGCTAGCCGGAGGACAATATACATAACCTTAAATTCTTTCAGAAACTAATTGATACAAAATGCTACGCCAGAGGAAGCTACGAACCAAACAAGGAGTGACGTCACAAGATGGCAACGCGTTAAGTAAAGCAGCACAACATATGATCTACAAGTTCTCATTTCTTACACTATAAATATTACGTAAGAAACATATACCGTCGCAAATTGGCTCCCATACGTGGGGCAGTTAAAGTTAAATAAAAGAAACATTTTCCGTCGCAACTGTTAATAAACTTTGTGACCAATGCAAAGTTGATTTACTCAATCTTGGAATGGATCAACAGGAAAGCAGCTTTCAGCAAAAGAAGAAAATTGATGAAAAGAAATAAAATAAGCTTTGAATATACAGACAAAATCATCTGAAAGTACTATCATAATATTTCTGAAATGACAGGTACTGTTGAATTTGTTTTTACAGAACTAAAATTCAGAGGGGTCTCATAAAAGCAGCCCATTAAAATATTCTAGAAATTGTCAGAAGGTGTATGTCTTGCACAAGGTTACATCTTTTCAAATGACACAAGTCCCACTTACTACAGAAAAATGAAACCAAATGATAATAAAATATCAATGTGACTTTTAGAACATTTAAGTCAAAATAGTTAATGAAATTGTTAAATAGTGTAATCTTTGACACAGCATCATAAGATGTTATGTTGGTAGAATCGTTTAAGTGTATAGTTTCCTGTTTTGTGCTTTCTTGTTCCAGAAACTAACCACTATTGCCACACAGGTGTAACATTTTAGCTACAAATAAGTTATCATATATTACTGTAAACATCACTTATTTATCCAACCATTTAAACAGGTTATGGAAACTCAGAATCGATAGCATTACGGTAATTATGTGGGACCACACCAAGATTATCACAAACTGGTGAACTAAAAATATGTTTTATGTCAAGTGAAGAGATGCCAGCTGATGTACTAATAAGGGGTTTATCCAAGGAAAATTATTATAAATGTATTTTGAACTTTGAAATTACCTACACTTAATTGTGACCTACATATAAAATGTAGGTCACAATTAAGTGACGGTATTGAATATTTGTAATTTTTGACCTACATGACCATATGCTATTAGTTTGGTAGCAGTTTTTAAGTGTATAATTTCATTTTTTAAAAATATTTTGGGAAACCACAGTGGAGTTTTTATAACACTAGTATGCACAAATTAAGAGTTTTACTATTTTAGCTTCACTTTTGCACCAGAACTTACTAGGATATGTTTCAGAGACTGTTAACAGTAAGTTCTGGTGTAAAAGTGAAGCTAGAATAATAAACATTTTAATTTGTGCATACAAGCGGTATAATTTCATGTTTTGGTTTCCTTGGTTCTGGAAACTAATTACCATCACCATGCAAGTCTAACATTTTGACTATGAATAAATTATTGTATATTACTTGTTTTTTTATTGCACCTTTTAACAAAAATGTGTCAAATGAAATTTCTAAGTAATTTGTCTGCTACATTTAACCATTATAATAGGCTATAAATGTACCTCGGTTTAAGTAAGGGTATGAAAAAATTGTCTTTTGACTTGCAAATTAAAATCACTTAAGTGCTTCATTATGGACTGTTTCACCCTTCACTCATGGTGTGAGCTTGCATATAGACTAAAATTCCAGTTATACTGAAATGATAAATTTTAATGGTGATACTTTGTAAACTATTTGCATGAGTCAAGCAAATGGTGCTAATGTAGTAAGTAGGAGTAGCAATATATTTCTAATGTAATAGAGCAGATAAATGGAGTGAGCAATTTATTACTTAAAACCTTCAGATGAAAGTGTCTCTTAAAGAGTTTGAACTAGTATCTTAAAAAAAATTCCATTGACATTCTAATCACATCTAGTTTTCTTTTAGTGAAATAACCAGGCATTGTACCATTTGAAATAAAGTAGCTTTGCAGATGAAATCAGTTTTTCTGATATTTGCACTGAGTACAATTATGAGCTTAAAAATGATTATGCCTCCAAGTATACAGACATGAATAAAATGTCCATTTCCCTAGATTGCAATAGTGTTTTTCCGTCCATAAGGTTTCCACCTTCAGGTAATCAATGTTTGCCTTCACCCGCCAGTATCAATTATCCATGTGACTGGTGTGAAAAACAATTCAGGGACACAAAAACAAACCAATAATCTTTTTTTGTTCACTAACATCCTTTATATTTCCCTCTTATGAGAATCATGATAGAGTGCTGTGTGTTGAAAGATTGCATGTGAATATATGATTAAGCAATGGCGGTGCGGTAACTTGGTAAACTGCAAAAATTGTTTTCTAAAAGTGTACCACTGTTTTGTTTTGTCTGCTACTCTAACATTAAGGATAACAAAGGCATTTGTGTAAACACAAAACGTAAGTGTGCAGGATTGAGGTAGGGTTACTACATAACCTATTTTAGACAGCAGAAGTGCTTACTTTGAAGTGCTTCAAATGTTATTTCTTTTTTTTTGGTTTTCTTTACAAAAGTATTTCACAATTTTTATAAAATTAGTGTAGGTATTAACATTTTCGGGGATTAATTGACTATTTTAAAAAATTCAAGGCAAACTACTATTTTTTCCCATGTTGCTATTCAGAATATGGATACTTTACAGCATCACATTATACACCTTGTCATCCTCCATAGTGTAGTGGTTACCATGGTACCATGTAGTGGTTACCTCTAGTTCCTGAGGTCACGGGTTTAAACATGGTGGAGAGCAATGGATATTTTTTGGCGTAAAAATCCTTAGCATGGCTTCCTTCGGAAGGGAAGTAAAGCTGGTGTCGTAGATGTAAACGAATTTCATATAAAGATGTAAAGGAACTGAAATGTAAAAGAGCCTCAAGCCTGATAAAGGGGCCTCTAAGCAGAATTACCAGTCTTTCATGCCCAATATAAAATAGGACGCTAAGAAGCACAGTAGTTAAAGAGCATCCATAAATAAAATTCAATTTTATTTAATTTTATTAACACTATACACTTGATAGAGAGAGGAGGTTATGTTCAATATATGGATGAGAAAAAAATACTTTGATATTAGATTTTTCCTTACTGTTTGAATCTTGGACATCATAATGAAGTTTATTATTAATTTATATTAAAAGCTAATTTTTGATTAACTGAATATAACTTCAACCTTTTGGCATAAACACCTGTAGAGATTTGTTCTTATTAACTCTATCAAAAGCATATGCTCTTGAAAAAATTGTAAAGCAGGAATGGAGGACTGAGTTTTTTATGTAGAAATATTAAAATGCTGGTGCACAAGCTGAATTAAAGCACATTTTATTTTGTTGAAGTCATCATTATTAGGTACTAATTTTAAGCATGGTATCCAAGAATATAATAAGCTCTTTCTCTATGATTTGAGCATATGAGTCATTCCACATCAAACTGAACACATATAAAACATCACTTTCTCTGAATTTTAGTTTACATATTCCACACATAAAATAAATGGATACTTCATGATTTAGATTGAGTCACACTTTTTTACATTCACCTTCACTAATTAAAGTTACATAAAACAGGAAACGTTTTCGAGGGCATTCGTCCTCATCGTCAGTGACTGGGTGACTAAGGGTTGCTTTCTCCCGTGTCCTCTTCTTCCTCATCCTGCGAATTCTGACCCTGTTGCCATCTGGTGTTGGGGGCACAAAGTTTTAACACATTGCTTACAGGCGGGATTTCAAAATTAATGACGTTGTTGCTGTTTTTGACGATGTGTATTTTTTCCCAGATGTTCAATTCTATTGGTGTGGTGAGGGGCCAAAGTATAAAGTTGTTAAAACCCCTCACCACACCAATAGAATTGAACATCTGGGAAAAAATACACATCGTCAAAAACAGCAACAACGTCATTAATTTTGAAATCCTGCATGTAAGCAATGTGTTAAAACATTGTGCCCCCAACACCAGATGGCAACAGGGTCAGAATTCGCAGGATGAGGAAGAAGAGGACACAGGAGAAAGTGACCCTTAGACACCCAGTCGCTGACGATGAGGACGAATGCCCTCGAAAACGTTTCCTGTTTTATGTAACTTTAATTAGTGAAGGTGAGTGTAAAAAAGTGTGACTCAATCTAAATCATGATGAATACTTCACTGTTAATAACGTTTCTATTTTTAATCTTTAAATGGATACTTATTTTATATTTTGCAGAAAATCAAATTATTTTAGGATTTACAGCATACTTAACATTTTGCTTATATGTGCAAATGTTACATAAAAGCAATTTATTCTTAGAATACGGAATGGTAAGGAATAAGAAAAATATGTCATTTTGTAGAGAGAAACATTGTAGCTTTCCTTATTCAAAATACTATTTATTTGGAATAAAAAAAATGACCTTTTTAAGAAGGAATATTTTAAACCATAATATCATATTTAACCCCATAATATTAAAATCTGGAAAAATACAGAAGGCGTCTGTGATATATTTTATTTTAAAGCTGCTAATATAAAGATGGGATCTTCCTTAGAAGTATGCTTTTAAACAGTTTATCTGTGTTAGCGCGTAAGGTTTTAGAACACAAACTGCTGAGAGCTTCACACCGCAGCAGCATGCCGGCCAATGCATTATGCAGTACGAACTAATAGGCTATCACTTCTGGTTTGGTGTAACTTAGTAACTGGAATCTGATGTTCTATGAATTCTCTCTCCGCTGTTTCATTTTAAATGTTACTTTATATTCAGCTTTTTGCATTAGAAGTTCATTTTTAGCTCTGTGGTTTCTGAAAGTGCATAATGAGCAAGCTGAAGAAACATAACTATGACTATTGCTTCAATCCATTTAATATTTCCAAGCATAACACAAGGCAGAACCATTAAGCTTAGTGACCTGCAATATGCTTACAAAATTAAAAATGGAGAACTTAACTTGTCAGTTCTAAAACTAGTGATGCGTGTCAAAAAAATAATTCTTAAAGTACCACCCACTGATAACAGTTATTCTGTGCTATAAAGTACCAATGCCGTGAATAATCTAGACATGGTTTTGAACATAGTGACCATTTTAAGGCAAGATGCAGTAAGGCAAAAGCAATCCCTGGTATCTTAGAGCAAAATTCAGTTCGCTCTATTGTGCAATAATGCAATAATAATCAGATGGTATTAATCTGAGCCTGAAGGGAAAAAAGTGTACATTTAAATTGTAGTCAAGTTGCTTTCCATAGGATAAGATTGAAAATTCGAATGTTTCTTAACTGTATGTCAAATTTAACAGTTATATGTGAACAAAGTAATGTAACTTAAGTGCTATGAACAATTGACAAGGCATTCAATGACAGGCTGCTGCTGCTGCTGCTGATACTCTCCAGCCATACACTGGAATCCCACTATGCACTGCTTTCTAAGTTATTTTATTTAAAATTAACTATACAGGATCCCATCTTTGTTTTAAACAAATATATGCAAAAGACTACAGGGAATTTATTTATAATTTTTATTGAAATTTAAACATGTGGGTTAGTAGGGATATATAGTTTTTAAATGTTTGGATTTTAAAAACTAATGTACATAATTAATTATATCAATTACAATAAATATTAAGTAAAAGTTTACATATTAAGCTTTGTACTGCACTTTGTAGCATAATTTTATCACTTACTGCCTGTGAGATATTCTAATTTAAAGGTAGTGAGGTATGCTGCTTTTCACAAGTTGGATTGTACAATAATTTTTAAGATATTGTGATTAAAAAAAAAACAAGAATTTAAAACATAATTCACTTTGTTTTTGTAATCCATGGACAAAATTTGAAGTGAATTGGAGACATGATAAAGTTTTGTGAAAATTTGTGCGACTTGATGTGAAATGACTCATATACATTGGAATACTTTGCAAAGGAGTACCATAGATGTATTTAGATGTATTTAAGTTGAACATAAAAATAAGGTTTCATTTGGTTTGAAGAGATAATGAAATTACAATATTAATAGATGCCTAAATATTTTGGCAATCCCTTCCATATATCTATGTGTATGTTTGAGTTCATGGGAACTGCAAGATGACATGTGTTCACAAGGAAACTATCACTGCTCAAAATAAGAGACTTTTCTGCGATATAATGATACATATTTAACTTTTTGGCAATCTCTTCTATAACATGAAAGATTATTGAGACAGTTTGTAGCACTAACTTCATTTACTTAAATTCGATTTTAGAATATATATCACAAACAATTGCTTTCATCTTCAGCCTTGGTCCAACTGGCAACACTGGAGACATAATGGCTGGAATTGGTTGCAGAAGTGATTTCATCTACTTTCATTGAGACGAGAAAGCTTAGGTTATTCAAGGGCAGGATTTCACAATTCATTGCCTACCTGTTCTTTCCTTTTTACAATGTGGATGTTTTCCCAAACTTTTAGCTCAGTGGACATACTGACATTTCTCAATAATTGTTGGCAGTCCAAAACTAGTTTTCTATAGCCAATTTTTCTGTTTGTTTACTGATAATGCAATCGAAATGTTCTTTCATAAAAAGGAAAGAACATGTAATGAATTTTGAAATCCCATCCTTGAATAACCTCAGCATTTTCATCACAATGAAACCAGATAATGCCACCTGTGGAATCAATGCCAGCAATTATGTTTTCAGTGTTGCCAGTCTGACCAAGACTGAAGGTGGAAGCAATTGCTTCTAAACAGGTTTCAAAATCAAATTTATGTAAGTGAAGTTAGCATTACAAACTGACTCAGCATCTTTCGAGTTATTGTTTCACTTGATTGTTTTCAACTTGTAACTTCAAAGTTAATCTTTTCTGTATTTCTATGAGTATATTTGTGTTCACGGGTACTAACTACAAGGGGCAATATGACATGTGTTTCCAGGAAACCATCACTATGGGGCTTTGTTATCAAAACAAGGGGCTTTGCTGAGATATTGAATTGAATATAGCAATGATTGTTAAGTTTATCTAATGACACCACCAATTCTCAGGGCTGCCAAAGTGTTGAAATTTTGTCCTGTTCTTTTACATTTCAATAAATTTACCAACAGTAAGCACACTTAAGTGCCATCATTAGCTGAGACTGATCTCACAAGCTTTAGCATGGAAACCTAGTACTCAAAGAACTGCATCACCTGTGCTTTGAAAAACTGCTTGTGTATTGTGCAAGGCATAATATAGGTATAAAGTATTTGGAACAATCTTATTAGACACATTTTGATTCACAACAATAAATTGTTCAAATAATGAGTTTTTGGAATCACAAGGTTCAACTTAATAGTTTTAATGGCATAAATTTCCACAAATTTCTAAAGAATTGTTGCTATCATGAAGCTTAATTCTGATTTCAGTAAGTTTGTAAAACAAATAATGACAATTCATGTGTCTAACTATACAATAGAACATATGTTCTCTGCTCTGCATGTCCTAAAAACAAACAATACTGTCTCAATAATATATTTAGGTACCTACACTTCATGCTTACCACGACCTAATCAGTTCCAATGACAGATCTGGTTACCAATGTTTTCATTGTCTGAAGTTAAGTTTGCTATAACATTTTTGTTGTGTACCAAACATAGCTAGAACAAATCTAACTGGGTATAAGAAATATGTAATTTAGATGACAACAATTTAGTATGTGAACAGTAACAATAAACATATCAGATCATTTATCCAGCCCAGTTGTATGCAAGCTTTGTTTGATGTGCAAGTGTAATCAAAATTGTAACTATGTGAATGTATAGATCAGCTCCTATATAATTGCATAAAAGCATATGAGAGATTACATAAGACTCATTTGTGAAGTAAGTTCATAAAGAAAATAATTGTGGATACATTTAACTGAACCAAAAGGAAAGAGAATGTTTTTTCAATGCAGTGCAGTGCTGTGTTTGACATAGATTGTAAAAGATAATATTGCATGAAAGGTTACATGTTGAAATTTTTTTAACCCTCAATTGGTATTATCCATGGCTCTCTTTCTAAATAATTTACAGAATATTTTGGAGAAAATGGGTTAGGAGACATGCGGAGAAGGAGAGAAAATAACGTGAAAAATTTTTGGAAAAAGGCGAGGAAAAGACTGGAAGATATAGAAATACAAATCATGTTCAGTGAGATTGCCGAAAAGAGCTCATTAGTTTGTTATAGGCCAATGAAAAATACATGGGGTAGGGAAAAATATATAGACATAGTAAATAAAGAAGAGAGAGAATCTATTGCATGGGTAAGAACTGGAGCATGGAGGCTAAGAGGGTTAAGACAGGGTATTCCTCAGAACCAATGTCCGATATGTGGTGGTAATGAAGACATTGAACACATAGTATTTAAGTGCCAAGGAACAGAAAATTGGAGAAAAGAATTTTTTAATAAGAAGTGGTTGAAGGGGGATAGAAATACACTTATGATTGAAATGATATGCAAGGATGCTAGAAGCATTGGACAGTTTTTGTGTAAAGTAAAAAATAAATGGCTTTGGACAGTGAATAGAGAAAAGTAAGAGGTAGCATATCTTACTTTGAATGGAAAACTATAGTGGATGTGTGATGGTTAAGTAATCAATAAGTGAAAAGTGAAAAACAAGTGGAAATGGGACATGGAAAAACTGAAAAAACAAGATAATTTATTGACGAGAAATCGTAAAATGTAAATAACCTGTAGCAATTGTCTACAGCATGCGTTGACAGGAAATTGTAAAATGTAAATAAACTATAGTGATTGTCTACTGAATGAGTGGCCAGGGTCAAAGGCAGTAGACAATCAAATTGTAAAACTCTTAGCACAATAAAATACAAATACAAATAAAAAGAAGTTTAAGACACTCTCACCTTAGGCAAGGCTGGTAGTCATCAACTTAAATTTATTTTTCTAAGGCAGACGGATGTGGCAGTTCTGATAGTGACCTAAAAAGTAGTTCTATATGGTAATTGTTGTTTCATACAAGCTGTGTATAGGATAAGATTGGAAGGGTAGAATCAGACTGGTAGAATGAGACAGATCTATATTATAGAAATTGCACAATAGTAACTTTTAGATTGCAATCAATTTGTCAATACTTCCTGTATTTAAAATTTGCAAACCATTGTTTCTCTTTTGGAATGGTGCTAACAATCATGTATAGGTCCACTAACTATTCTATATGCCTGTATATTTTTAAAATTAGTGTGTGTTTTATTTTTAATTTTTCACTTAAGAATGTAGGAAGTGATTGTTATGGAGAACTTAGTACAGTTTCAGGTATATTAATTTCAAAATATAACAATATTACCTCTCTAACAAGGGAAGCACCCCAACTGAACAGGCCCGATTTCTTTCTAAATCAGTATATGGGTAGAGTTGTTATTGATAAAAACATGTAAGAGTAATTAAAAGTAAAAGTAAATCTTCCACATGTTGCAAGATATGATTTGAAATTTGAATTCAATATGTGCTCTGGCACACCCCCAACTCTGGCTATAGACTATATCTGGTATTCATACTATCATACAAACACACTAGATTTTGCAGGGATGTTATACATGTAATTAAGACCATTTTTGTCACTGACCTTAACAGTGATAATGTGGATTTGAAACACAGTGGTGAGTACACAGCATTCTGGAACAGTACAAACACCTCAAAACTGCTGCATTTTCACATTTATCTTCACCACACACAAACAATGAGAAACATAGAGCGTTGTTTCAAGGAGATTTTGAAAAGTCTGCCCCTATTTTTCAGTAATATATGCACACTTTTGCCATACATATGTATATCAGCATTGTTGTCAATATCAGTGAACCAAAACTAGTGGCACACAAAATAATGCAATTTCTTTATGAATCCCGTATCAAATAGCTTTTTGCGTTGCTTCTATGGCTAATAATTTATTCCTGAATGGTTCTTTCAGTCTTTGGATTGCAAGTTTATATATTCTAAAAATATATACTGTTTTTGGAGAAATGACTTGAGTCATAATTCTCTTGTGTAACATCCTTGTCATCATTAAAGATATCATTATCAATCTGTCCACTCCAAGAATCCAAAAGGAGTAATGTGTCATTTGTAACATCAGTTGTGCCTATTCTGTATACTTTATGTGTTAGTGCAATGTATAATATATTACAAGAAGCAAAAAAGCTACCAGAATGACTTTTACCATGATTTCATTGACCAAAAATCTACCTATATACTGGTAATTGTTCTTTTACACAAACCATGTATAGGACAAGGTTGAAATGGTGTAGAATCAGACTGAAAAATTCAATACCATATATTTTAAACATATTGCTCTAATCTATCTGGTTGCTTTAATAACTGAGCTATGACAACATGCTGATATGACATTAAATTCCCCAGTATGACTCGCATTTTCCCCAGTAAACCACAAGAAGATCTCAAATTCATTTGAGATGATACACCCCAATGGTTACCTACAATGTACTTTAAGTCCCGGGCTTAATAGTTTAACTAACTGTTAGGTTAATTGATGGTAAAGAATTGCTCTTTCACACAATCTGTATGTAGAACAAGGTTAGAAAGGTAGAATCAGAATGAAAAATTCAATGCCACAGAGGGGATTTTAACCACATATCTTCCGGTTTTCATCTGGTTGCTCTAACTGTTACCATGGCAACAAGCCAGCATAATATTAAATTTCCCAACTGACTCACATTTTTCCTAATAAATCACAAGGAGATCTCAAATTCATGGTGACCTATGATCACAGTTAGAGCAACTGGATGGAAACTGGAAGATCCATAGTTCCAATACTGACTATGGCAGTGAATTCTTCACTCTGATTCTACCTATTTCCTTGTTGATTTAGAAAGTAATCGGGTCTGTCCAGTTGGGGTTGTAAGAACAACAGTCAAAACTTATACTCATAGTTAGTACCACTGCATTAATTACTTAAAACTTATGTGTTGAATTTAAGATTGGGGGTTTGGAATGAGAAACTTTTACAATATGGAGTTTCAGCAGATTTTTCCACTTTCTGCTAGCTATAGACATTATAGGAGTGTATATATGTTGTGTTATGTTGGGAACATACATGTGTGCTAAGCAGTAGTCATGTTGTGCTGAAATATTGATGCTTATGTTGGTAATGGGATGACCCCATTGTTGTGTCAGCTTTAACCAGGAAATAATTTTTTGTGTATTTGGGTCATATATTTTGCCTACTGAATGGTTATGTTTTAATGACTGAAGTTTCTTGAAAAGAGAATTTCCTTACTTGGAGAATCTAAATACAGAACATTGACAATTGACATATCTCCTCAAGGTGGGAGCATCAAATTACCTGATGCCTACAGAACTTGAGAGTGGTTGGCTGGTTGGTATCTAATATTGGGTAGTTGCCAATGAAGCCGTTTGCTCTCTTGCACTGCAGTATTTTGATGAGAGGTTGGTATGTTGATTGAAAGCTTGGGCAGTGAGTAGGTGGTTTCTCTCCATACCTTCAAGTTCACAGAAAGGGCATATAGGAGATTCTGCTATGCCAACCCTGTTGAGGCAGTCATGGCCTGTTAATAATCTAAAGCCTCACGAGGATTTTCTTGGTAGTGTAGTAATTCTAGCCATGTTATTATGTAGAAATTACCATTGTTTTCCTTTTGTTTGTGATACACATTCTTCTTTAATTTTTTTATTCCATGTTGATGTAATTAAGTTTTTTGATAGAGCGATAAGACAGTGGGCCAGATGATTATGATGTAATTTTACTACCTTTATTGGCCAGAAAATCAGCTGTTTCATTACCTTGTATTCCACATTGTGCTGGTATCCACTGAAGTAATATTCTTTTATTTAAATTAATTAATTGTTTTATCATTTTTTGGCATTCTAGGACATTTAGGCTTTTGGCTGTTGTATCAGCTGCTATAGATATCGTAGCTGCTATAGGGTAAAATATTACAACTCTCTTAAATTTGTTTATTTGACATAGAAGTTTTTATAAGGTAATAACAACTGCTAAAATTCAACATCAATAATTTGTAAAATTTGAACTTAATCTTCTATGAAAAGAAAAGGGTGTACATACTACACCAGCACCAGTACCCCAGGTTTTGGTAAATTGGATCCATCAGTGTAGACATGCAGCCACTCATTAGCAATATTAGAATTGTCTTATGTATGGAACTGATGTTATGAAGAAGTAGGTTCCAAAGATAGACCAGGGTGTTGACCAAAGAGCGTAAGGAAGCTAGAAGAAATGCCAAATAGATTTGCAGAAATAAGAAAAGACAGCTTGGAGATGGTACACTAAATGGTGTGGAAGAAAAATATCTAGGAATGAAAACAGAATATTTTTTGAAGATGTTAAAAGATTTAAATCTGGCTTCCAACCACAAAATAATATATGTAAAAATGAAAATGGAACACTTGTTTCAGATGAACTAGAAGTTGGAATGAACACTTTAAGACACTTTTAAACACAAATGACACAATTTCAGAACAGTCAACTGTTACATATTCAGGACCTGATATATTTATACCCACATCAAAAGCTACAATAATTTATGATAAAATTAATTCCTGGGGAATAATAAGGCTTCAGGAGATGATACAATAAATGGAGAAAATAGCAAGTGTGGAGGTAAGGAACTGAAATGTATACATAACCGAATACTAACTAGATACAGGGGGCACACAGAAGTCATACTATTTTCTACTGCATTAATACAGTAGCATTATAGAATAAATGCTCTGCTCAATCTGTGTGAGAAAATGCTGAGGTTTATGTAAAATTCCATAGATAGCATCACAAGTTGGCATTTGCATTGTATCACACAAACACACTGGTTTGTGAAGTGGTGGAGAAAGGAAAGTTGACTGTTCAGCAAAAGTTGTATTGTTTTTTGTGGAAACAAAGAGTGTGGTGGAAACATAGAGAAGTTTTCATTCTCACTTTGATGTAAGATGGACTTCTTGCAAAGAGAAAGTTTATTTACTTTTTCAGCTAATTGAAACTGTTCTTTGTTGAGAGAGAGAAAGGGGGGGGGAGGAGCACTCTGCTAGTGAAACTCTCCTGAAAATATCAAAGTGGTTCCCATGGCTTTGATTCAAAGTCCTGGCAAATCAACAAAGAGGGCTTCTGCTGAGTTGGAAACCTCTCATTGATCAATTCAAAAAAATTCTGCATTCAGATTTGCACTTGTTGACATACAAAATTACCATAATGCATCAAATTATGGAAAGAGATAAGGAGTAGAGGCTATAATATGCACTCTGAGCAATGGAAGAAGAGGCTGTATGACTTCACAACATCACGAGACTTACTTTCATCTGAACGGCACTGTAAACCAACACTGGGTGAAAGAACATCCTCACACATTCCATGAAAAGGTCTTATGGGGTAAAAGTTAATATGTGGGCAGAATTTTGAGCCATGGAATTATCAATCCATTGTGATCAAAGACCAATACAAAGCAAGTTGAAAACTATTTTATCCCTCAACTCTTGTCAACAGGTCTCCCTATACAAATGCAGTGATGCATGCAGGATGGAGCTTGCTCACACACTGCAAATATTGCTCTCGATTACCTGAAAAACACGTTTTATTTTGGTATCATGTTACATCAGTTTCCTGAAAGGCATCAGGGTGACAAAATGTGGCTGCATCATAGGCCAGACATTAATCTGTGCAATTTATTTTTGTGGGGATTCTTAAAGGAGAAAGTGTTCCAAAGGAGGCCAAAAAATTTAATGCAGATCAAAACCCACATTGTGGAGTTGTGCCATGTAGTATTTGAAGATTTGTGCTGTAAAGTGGTGACAAATGTGAGGTTTGTTTGCAAGAGGTCGTGAAGCAAGATGGCAATCATACTGAAAATATTACTCACTAGGTATACTTTTCCAGACTGTAGTGACCAATTGTGTACAATTGCTGTACTGCTTAATTAAATATCAAATGTATGCTGTGTGTAAAACAAATGGTATTACATTTTCTGCACCACCTCATATATGGAATAGTGAGATAATGACTAAAGACTGGAACATGGTTTTAATATGTCCCGCACATAAAAAAAGGGAATAAGCGCATGTGTAGTAATTACCGAGGAATGTAACTGCTAAATGTCACATATAAAATCTTCACTAGTATGGTTCACATATTGGACCATATGTACAAGAAGTTCTAGGGAAATACCAATGTGGTTTTAGAGAAACCAAGATATTACAGACATCATATTATTCTCACTATGCACAATACACAACAAATTCTATGAATATAACAAAGCTTTATATCAGCTATATGTGAACTTTAAACTCATTTGATAGCATCAATAGATCATACATACTGAAAGCCATGGCAAAATTTGGTAAATTAATTAAACTTACTAACATGACACTTTCTATCACAGTAAATAATCTGAAAATACAGAATACATTTTCAGAAAAATTTAGCACAATCCTAAGTATAAGAGAGGGTATTTGTCAATTTTTTATTTAATATTGGACTCAAAAAACAACAAAGCAGTATGTTTAAATCCATGAGGATGAGTTTTCAATCAAACTAAACAATATTTGGCATATGCCCAGAGCCGCCAACAGATGGGGGGGATCATGGTGCAAATTGTGCCATCAGAAATATTTTTGCAGGGGGAATTCAAAATTTTGGGGAATACAAAAATATTGAAATAAATTAACGTAAATAATATAAACACGTTTGTTACAATTTTTAATTGAGTGCTGTAATTGTTAACTCAGTTTACATTTTTAAGTTTGTCAATCTAATTGTGCTGTATTCTCTATAAAAGTAGTGCTAGGTACAATATGGTATAATGTGGCATATCAAATGATAATTTTTAGAAATGTATAAAAGGAAATATAATATTATAGGTAGGTATGTAGTTCAGAGGTCCTCATCCCAGCACACAATAGTGTAAGGGCTGTGTTAGAAGGTGCACTATCACATAGGTTGCATAACCATTATACAAAAGGGATGGTGGAGTGAGAAAGTTGAAACTGGCTCAATGGTGGTCTACTAGCACAACCACTTCAAGTGTTTTCTGTACCCCTTATGCTTATAATATTATAGCATATCAGCACACACAAGTCTATCTATTTCCTTTAAAAATATTCGTAATTTATCCTGGAGCTTAAATATACAATTTAAAATATGCAAACGTGCATTTCCTCGTGTAAATTAGTAAACAAATCGAGCCCATCAAACATGGTGAATTTAGTCACGTAATTCACAGAGTTTAATGACCCATTTCTTCCCTAAGGCTAGAAATTTTATATTCAATAGTTTTTTCAATGTTATGTTTAATACCAATTGTTCTTGTTTTAACAATCATTAACTAAATTATTGCATGAAAATAAAGGCCACAGCTATGTAATACTAATAAATATGAATAAACTACATTCAATATTTATTCTCCGTCAAACTACAGCCTGTGTAAGTGTATTGCTTCCTTTTACAATATGTCTAACAAACAAGTTTTTCATATTAAAATAATAGTAATTATCAAATGAGCATTTATTGATCTTATTTTCAGATAACAAATTACAAAAAAACAAACTAATAACTATTATGTGATATAATAATAATAATAATAATAATAATAATAATAATAATAATAATAATAAACCAAGTGAACTAAACATTACATGCTCTTTCCCTAAACCTATCTGTGCAAAAATAACTCTGGTTTTAAATGCAGTAAAATGGTCAAACAGGCATTTCCCTAAATAATAAAACTAAACTGTACATATGAACTTTCATTATAGCCAATTTCAGAAAATAAAAACACCTATCTCTCCTATTCACTAGCACTGGTTTTTCTTGACTTCTGGATTGGTTTTCCCTTTACTAACTTTTCAAGATTAGGTTTCATTTTTTGTGTAACTGAAAGGCAAAGGATAGATTGCAGATTACAGTCTGACAGTTGACATCTGTAGTGAGATTTTGTGATCTTCACGAGCGAAAATCCTGCTCGCATAAGTACATGATCTCAAACATACACAATGTTCTGGTAGTGACTTTATGCAGGCGGGGAAATCTTTGCTGGGAAAACTTTTATAAAAATCCTGAAGATTACTTTTATTTATAAATTTATCCTGGAGTTCTATGTTGTTTTGCACATAAATTATTTCTTCTAATTGGTATTAATTATTTAAATTAGTATAGTTGGTGGACAATGGTGCATTAAAGCTATGAAAAAGTTGAATAAGTTTTTCATCTCTTGAAATTCTACACTCGGTTGTTTCGAAACTTGTGTAAATTCTTCAAATTTTTTCAAGGGGACAGTCTCATACACTGAAGATAGTCTTGTAAAATGACAAGTGTTTTTTTCATGCAACTGATTCTCCCACAAAAATACTTTTGATTTTGAAGGACTCTGCCAAAGAGATTGGTTATGATCTCATATTTTCCTTGTAGAGATATATTAGGACATTTAAATGTTCAATAATGTCTGCCAAAGCAGACACCCATACCTCATTTTTCAACTCCGGTACCATATTATCTTTCATCTGCAAAAATAATCCAATTCCATCTCTCAGCTCAAAAAATCTGTCCAGCACCTTAGCAAGACAGCCATCGTACCACACAATGATGTTGTAGATCATCATGATCAGCATCTATTTCTTCAAAAACTGATGATGTTGCATTCCTTTCGATCTTATTATATTAGTAGTTTTAACAATCACTTCCATTACATTTTGTAGGCTTGACACTTTTAGCGCTTAAGCTCTGTTGATGTATGTTGCATGGATGGGTACAACTTCATGCAGAATATTAAGCTTTCATTTATTCTTGACACAGCTCACAAATCCAATCTGATGATGTCCAATCATTGCAGGAGTGCCATCTGTTGCCACTCACACTAGTTTATTCCATGACAGTTCCATCTTCTGTATTGCCTCTTCCGCGCATTTGAAGATGTCCAATCCTGTCATTGTTTCTTTAATTGCAACTAAGTCAAATAATTCCCTGTAATGTTAATACCTACTTCCACACCTCGTAGAAAAACAGCCAGTTGGGCAGTGTTGCTGATATCTGCACACTCATCAACTGTCAAGGAATATGCAACAAAACTGTGTTGATAAGCTGTGCTTTAACATCTTCACTCATTTCCTGGGTGCGTTACATAACCATAGAAGGTGATAAGCTGATAGTTTCAGGACAAAGCCACTCAGCTGCCATAGCTTAACAATCCTTAACCCACATTCCATCAACAAATGATTTCCACTTTTTTTGCAGTTTGTAGTGATATCTCATAGCTGAGATATATGGCTGACTTGTTAACTTGATGATCTTCATGCTGAGCCACAAGAGCGTCCTTCAAGTTTTGGATGAGAGTGGTTGGTTCTTCTCCCTTGTATTTTTCATACTCATTTGAATAATGGGAAGAATAATGCCATTGTAGGTTGAAATTTCTTTTGTTCAAAGATTTACCATAAACTAAACATGTGGGCATACCTCCCTTTTCAGTAAACAGAAAGGACTCTTCTCATAATAATAAATTAACTAGCATTGATGGCCTAATGAATGTCCCTTTTTCTGACATGTTTGTTCTGCCATTGTGTACTGCAGACAATGAACTGCTTACGTGTGGGGGGGGAGGCACAGCTTGACACAACAGTTGTGACCTTGCACATGACTAGCGCCATGGTCAGTTGATGATGCCTGATATAGTTGTTCATAATGTAGCATTATTACACTTACTATATTTGTCTATTTAGATAGATACAATAGGATACATTGAAATACCAAATAATAAAACACACCATTGCCAAATATTTTTATTTGTAATTTTTTGCTGTAAATATTACAATTTTGTTTTTTTGATTTTAACTTTCTAATTATTTATTTAAGCTTTTATTATGTATTCAGTATCACAATAGCTAATATAGTACCTAAAAGACAGTCCCTTTGCGAAGTTTTCCAGCAACATAGAAAATGAACTAAATAGTTTAAATTGAGCTCTCAGAAAAATTAGGCGATAGGATTGTTTTGTGGCTGGGGATGTGCCATAGCCTTTGGGGAATGAGCACTCCTGCATATGCCAATGATATGCTGCTGTTGACAAGAAATGTAAGTGAAATGAATGAAGGCTTAACACAAATGCAATCAGAAGCAGGTATAGCTAGCCTGGAAATTAACAATAATAAGACCAAACTTATGGAAAATGACAGTAGCAGAATTAATAGAAAAAATAAGATGGTCCTAAATGGAGAGCTATATGAGGTGCCTCATCAAGTTTTCAAAACACCTGGAATCTATAGTTACTAATAACAATGATATAACGAAGAAAATTAAGGAAATAATAGCAATGGGTACATGCTGTTAATATAATAAAAGCCAGATATATAGCAAAGAAAGTAAAAGTAAGAATATATAAAACAGTAGTTAAACCAATAGTTGTTTATGGCAGTGTCAGAACAGGCTAAAATAGTAATTGCAGCACAGGGAAGGAAAATATTGAGAAAGATGGCTCTTTTAAGGATAATGGTGTTTGTCATATAAGAACTAACAAAACAATAGCAGAGTTGTATAAAGACAGAGTCATAGTAACAATAAATAAAAATTAGAAGATTGAATTGGTTGTGGCATGTGATCAAAATGGTGGAAAGCAAAATACCTAAAATACTGATGAATGTAAAACTGGACACAAAGACAAGAATAGGAATACTGAAACTAAGATGGATGCACGAGATTCAAGAAGATTTAAGGGTAATAGGTGTAAAATGATGCATGAGGAATCCAGAAGACTAATTAGAATGGTGGTTTATTATTTGGGAGGCCAAGGACAAACTGCAAGGACTGTAACGCCATAGAGGAAGAAGATATGCAACGAAGGGAGTTGGCATTTTAATCTCCCATCTGAGCTTGCACTATTGTTCAGAAAATGAGTCACAACAGAATGTATTTGTATGATAAAGATTTACTTATTGACAACAGCACTGTTAAAAGTAGAGGCATGCAATGCATTTGTGCATAGTATCATGATTAACTCTGGAATGGCACATAATTAATTTCAATATGAAATTAATCAATCAGCAGTAATAATAATAAATACAGTATAAACAATTTTTATGTGAGAGAGGAATATTACCAATTGAGGGTTAAGGCATGTGAGAAGTATGCTTTAAACATTGTGTTGCTGAAGTGCTTTATGTTTTTATTCCATATATAGGACAATTTACTTATTAGAGTTTATTCTATAATTTATTCCTAACTTAGAAAGAAGACATTTATTAAAATTTAAAGTAGGTATATTGTTATTTCCATTCTGGAACTTCCCTTTGGATTTTTTTTTTCCATGCAAAAATATACTTTTCAGTACATTTTAATGTGGTCTTACAGTGTGTTTGGAAACTTCTATTAACAACTCTTAGGATTGTAGGGCGATTAAGCAAAAACATTTTAAATTGTAACCCATATTCAGAAATGCACTATTTCCATATTAGCGTTTAACCCATTTCAAATCTAGTGTTATCTTTTGCTTCTGTAATAAATGTACCATTTGACAAATATAATTTTGTCACAATTGTGCACCACTCATTTTTTACCTGTCATTTGATATCTCTTAGTCAATGATTCTGCAAAGATGGATAGGGCAAGGTGGTTCCATTATGTGGCCTTCGTGATACTGGATTTAACTCACCTGAACGCTTTTCTGTGAGGACTGTGCGCAGAGCCTGATGCACAAGGGATTCAACAGACATAAAATATGGCTGAATGAGTGTACCAGAACTGATTTGTAGGTACAATGTGTCAAATTAATTTAATTGTTGTTACACTGACACTCATCTATAATGAATCAGAATGCTAACATTATTGTAAAAGGAGAAAATCAAATTCTTAAATTTAAATATAAAAACAGAAAAAGAAATCGTTTATGTGTGACAAAATATATATGTTTCTTTGACATCAGATGTTGTTGCCAGACCAACAAGTTTTAGTTTTTTATGAGTGATAGTGAGACACAATTAATTAAATTATTATCACTGTGTTGCTTAGCAGAGATTTAAACTCTTGATTTGGAGTGGTTGTGCTTATAGCATAGAAGCAGTATGTTTATATTATATACTTTGTTCTCTCCTAAAACCCCATGTTGAAAAGTCTTTATTTCTAATGTAGAAAATTTAAAGAAAAGAAAATTATGATAAAACTAAGTAAACTGTTTGCATTATGGGAGGTAGGAGCTAGGAAAATATTGAGATAGCTATTTAACAACAATGAGGTAAATACATGGCATCAGAAATGATGCCACTTCAGAATGCAATAATTCATACAAAATTCTAATCCAGGTTATGGATTTAAAAAGCTTTTTCTTTTACCTGGAAATAAAAATGCAGTATAATTGTGTGCCTGAAAATATTTACGGAAGTGGTTTAAATATTATTTTTGGACCTTTAGCTGAAAAAAGAGTTCTCTTTTAGTGATTGGGGGAATAAGTAAAAATAATGAAACATTTACGATTATTTACAGCTCCCAATACTATTTAAAACACTGAAGATTATTATTCATTCGTAAAATATTTATGTTTAACAAAAATAATTTGCCCAGAAATTGCAGGCATGCTTTGGCATCTATACAAGGAAGGAATTCAATGCTACATACATAGAATAATAAAACACAACAATTTAAATGGAAGGCTCACCCATAAAATTTACTTAAAATTCTAACCATAGCATTTTGTAATGAGTTCTACTAAAAGCATATAAAATTTTGAACAGTACACTAAAGCTTTGCTAAGATGTTAACAGCTCTTTTGTTGCTAAGCAACAGCACTGTCCAGATAGGGCACAAATGACTGCAGATAACAGCAGCTGCAGTGGTAGGCTGAGTTATTCAGATATTTCTACTTTATATAATTTGCTTGGTCTTATTGAGTGAAGCTACCTAAACTTTAATATGTGCTATAGCCTTTGTGTTCAGCATGGTGCGCTTGGTGCTGAATTAAATTGTGATAATTACTAGAAGCAATCTAGGCAAGTTTTCATTTTAACAGCTGTATTATTTATCAATTCTGAGTTCAATTTTAAAAGAAGATTTTAATAATAGATGGCTATAAAAACTGAAGCAAATGAATTTGTACATACCACAAAGACCTCTCTAGAATCTGCTTACACAAATTCCTATCTTGAGTTTCTTTGGAAGAAGAGAGGAATTGTTTCATAACATTAAGAATAAAGGTATACAGTGATCCTCTACAGGTTTAAATATTCTAAATTTCTAGCATTGCTTGCAAACATATAGAGGATGGGGAGTTCTTACAAGCACAACATCCAATCCACACATAAACATCGAAGTACAACATCTATTTCACAACATCTAACAATTGGTGCAAGGACAGCATCCATTAAAACTCTAAGTTTATCAGATTCTCATACCAGGTGAAATGCAGACTGTTAGGAAGTTTTCAGGGTCCAAAAACCAGATGCATTCAATGCTAAAAGGAGACAAGCTAATTAAAAGCCACTGCCTCTATTTCATATGAGGATATTTGTGATGGGTTTATTTTGTTGCTACTATTGTTTTGAATTGGAGCATGATAGCTCAATATTACTTTTCAATTCTGTATTTTGTGTTGTTTGTATTGAAAGACTGAATACTGCACATACATTTTGATATTAAAATGTATACTTAAGGTATTGTGATATAGTTCTGTACCCTAATGGTTGGGAAATAAATGAATAATGATTTTTATTGGAGAGAAATACATCTTAAGGTAAATACTTATCTGCAGATCACACACTACTGGGAAAATTGTTCTACAGAAGTTGGTGGTATTTATACAGCTGGGAATACAATATTTTTCATAAGTATTGTTTAATTTTAGTAAAAATACTATTATATATGCAGTCTTGCATGCTTACAAGGAAATTTTTCCAGATTAATGTTCAAGATAATTCACGAACTTTTTGGATGAAGGTACATAAAATAATGAAAGAATTTGAGAATTTCTTGATGCAAGCCCTCGATAACTATTGTAAGCTTGTAATTATTTTTTACAAGCTCAGGCCTTATTATCCTCTCATGTTCATGAAAGTGCTGCAATGCTAAAGTTGCCAAAATGCTTTTCCATAAAACTGGGACAGAAACACAAGGGGCTAGATTGTGTGGAACATCAATAAACCAAAATTATTTGTCAAACTCTTATTCATAGTTTTGAAAGATAAATTTGTATAACATGTTGTTTTACTATGGATATCAGATTTATTGTCCAACATTTATTTTTTACAAAATTTGCATCTCTGCATCATACTTGAGATTTTTAGTCTACATATTTATTATGAAATTTTGGTTTTAAAAAATTAAAAATAGGTACTGCACAAAATGAACTTTTAAATTTATTTACATCTCAGTAGTGAATGAATGAACAATGAATAAGTACAAATTATGAAAGAGAGTTATTTGCTAAACTCTCTCTTCAGAATAAGATTACACTTCACCGTATCTAACTTCTACAGTTCATCTTGATCATATCATCTGCTTTGGAATACATGAAATATTACTCAGAGATGGCAGAAAACCTGGAATGGGTGAATTTTGAATAATTATTATAATACCTATACAGTATATGTGAGATATGAATTTTTACCAAACCTGTCAAAATGTTCTTTTCATTACTAAAATCTGGAATAATCCTACTTTTCCAGGTTATATGACAACCGTATGCAATGTTTAGATAAGATAAACTTGAAACCATGTTTCCTAGGATTAGCAGGAACCTTGTGTGTAATATAAAAATGGCTGGTTGTAGATTATTTCTGTGGCTTCTAAATCAATATTTAAATTAATTTTCATTCTATTTGGGCTTTTAGGAACAAAGTGACAAGAATATTACATGATCTCATTTTGAATGTGCTTTCTTATTGTTTCTTAAAATATACTGGCCATTCAGCATCTTATATCAATAAGGGTCTGTGGGAGAGAGCCAAGTATCTCATTGTATTTTATGTACCTTCATCTGAATATACATTATCTTGGACATTGCTCTTAAATTTATTTCTTAGTGTTGGAAAAATTAACTTCCCTGAAGCCTGTAAGAGCCTTTTGTAGCTAGCTTCCTTTACTGTATACTTAGGTATTACCTAAGTTTAACTAAATTATATGGAAGGTTCATTAAGAGTGGTTACTAAAGAAAGTTATATTTTTATCATCTGGGTTTTGTCCCAAAGTTTTACTAAGCTAGATTCCAGTAACTTTACCCTTTCCCAGGTATTATAATTTTGGGACACTAATTCTTCAAAATGTGAGGTAAAGAAGGAGAAAATATTCTTTAAACTAACATTTAGCTGATCAAAACTAAGGTTAATCCTCGACTGTGCACTCTAAACAGCAGAAGACACAAGTTTCATGCACTAGTGAATGTTTAGTTAAGGGATTGGGTAAGCGTTTTAAAATAAAATTACAGAAATGCTTTAAAATATCACAATCACATCCACAGTCTAACATTGAGAAGGAGAAACCAATTGAGTTTTATTTTATAAAGCATAATCTCTTTATTAGAGAAAAAAAAAAAAAACTTGGTAAACTTAAAAACAAAGTTAGCAAACAAACATTCACTTTTTTGCAAGAACCGAGTGGCTTCAAGCTGAGAAATTTTAATAATCCAGTCACCATACAATGCTCGCCGTGTTGATATTGATGCAAGCAAAGCAGTCATAAAATAAATGGAAAATGTACTATTTCTCTTCTGGTGCCATTATCTATTGTGACACAGAACTGAAGACAAGGAATTAAGAAGAATACTATTCTATTTCACACCAACACGCTATAAGAATAATTTAAAAATGAAATTTATACCAATTATTTGTACAAGTGCTGTTTTGTGTTACTGAAACAATCAAATTATGCATAAAATTATAAGAAAAAAGTTTTCTTTTAAAAGTTCTGATTTTGTCTTTAAATTAGAATTTTAAACTAATGACTACATTAAACTGAGCATCATATATATGACTTAATTTTATATGACATAAAGCATAGCTAGCTGCTACAAACACCACCAGCTAACAAGAGTAATTAGAACCATTAGTTTCAAAGTTTGTTCCACTGCTTATGTGGTAATGTTTGAGAGAAAAAAATCTGTATTAGGAGATACATTAACATGCAAACTTTTAGGCCACTAATTTGCATGAGAAAGGCATAAGGTATGAAGCTGGATGCAGTAAATAGCTTTCACATGTATTTCCTGGAGTGAGTAAAATGTAAAATTGCATTTAATAATAAACTATTTCTATTAATTTTTACATCTTATAATATGAATTCTTGTGTTTACAAAGATTAAAAGATTATAAAGTTACAGTGACAGATTTTCCTTTGCTTAATTATTGGCATTAAGCAAATAGTGATCAGGAATAAGTGAAAGAAGTTAAGCTATTTACATACTATCCAGAATTTTGCATGCACTCACATCCATGACTTAGGGTTCTCTTTTTATATAATTGCACATACCATATCCAAGATTTTCATCAGCTTCTAAAATATATTTTTTATGCAAACCACTTTTATCATTCTTGGTACTGCAGCAAGGACATAACATACATTTGAAGCACTGTATAATAATAATAATAAAGCCAGAAGTTGTCAGCCAATATTGAACAAACACCTACTACCCTGATGCATGCATTTACAAGAGAAGCTAAGTCTGAAGCAAATGTAAGCGATTACACAGAGATTGTTGACAAAGGCAATTATGAAATGTGTATATTTTTAAAGATTAATGGTAGCTAGTATGAACTAATTTACAGAGTCAAAGAATTCCTTAATTACTTCTATAGATACCTGTGTCTTGCCTAGAGTATATTTCACTGGTTATTGCTAAAGGCAACAATCAGATCTCTGCATGATATTCATTGTTTGAATGTCTGCTGTTAATGGTTTAATTATATTGACTTCAGACAAGGAACTTCTCGTTTAGACCCAACAGCTGACTCAAGCTGATATTGTAGTCAATGATTAGAAAAAAATGTTTTAGGTAAGATGACTTACTGAAACAATAACAATACTCTTTGATTCAAGCTTACCTTTAACTTTTAATTTTATCAGGAGAAAATCACCCACATGCAGAGTGGGCAGCTGCCAATAGAGGCAAATTATATAGTAACACTTCGATAATTTAAGATGGCATGCAAATATTTCACTTTGCTATCCAAGCCAAAACATGACTGAGGATTCTTTCAACTTACTATCCATTATTTCCTTTAATGACATCTTGAAGAAAATGGATTTAATTAAGACAAGATGAAAGTTGTTGAAATACTTATAATAAGAGTTCATCACTATCTGTATTTTATGCTTTTCTCTCTCATCTAACAATTAAACAAATGCAGAATAAGTAAATTAATTTTTCATTTGACTTAGGATACATTTATGAAGAAAGGAAAAAAAGATTTGATGTGACACACTCACATGACTTTCTCCACCCTCTATCATTTATTGGTGGGTATACAAACTAATCTTACTAATGCTTTTTTTTCTATCTACTTCATTTTAATCCAAATAAACCTTTGTAGCAATAGCTATATTACACATTTCATTATAGATACAAAGAGAACAACAGTCAATATGTTTAAGAACTGGATGCTATATGCTGTCCTTAAAATTAAATACTGTTTCCATGCAATCGTGAGAAACAACTGAATGTTGACAGGACTTTAAAAGAATTACCAAGTAAGAACAATTCAAACCATTAATGATGGATACTTAGAAATGGCTTATACCACAAAAAAAAGTCATTTGGCATAAATTGTGTGTTTTAAAGAGATCTGCAACTTTTATGTAGTACATTTTCATTTATTGCTTGATGTTTAGCAGTTATACAGGATTATACAAAACTTCTTCCGAATGAAGAGAATTCCCAGAAAATTCAAGATATACATTTTATTTGTCATGTAAATGTCTTTAACATATGGTATTTTAATAAAAATCGTTAGGAGCCATTTTTGAGAAAATAAAAAAAAAATTGCAAAAATGTTCCATGTAAAGGTAGTTTAGGGTGGGGGGATTCTATTGAAAATATTTGTCATATTTTTGTAAGGTACTGAACCTAAATACTAAGATTGGTGTTTATCCGACTTTTTGTTTTTGAGTTATGTTTCTCTCTCTCTCTCTCTCTCTCTCTCTCTCTCTCTCTCTCTCTCTCTCACACACACACACACACACACACACACACACACACTCCACACACATGCATGCATACACAAATGTCTTTTTCTAAAAATGCCTTTTTTGGATTCAGGGGACCTCAAAATATGTATTTCTGGTGAAATCTTGGTATCAAATTTTTGGGTGGAATGCAATACCTTCTCTATCTACTGTGTATGTGGTAGAAAAAGTAAAAAGACAAACAAAAGAGCAATTGGTTATTTCCGTTGCATATTGTAGGTATATTACAATTTCTAATTGTCTCAAAATGCATATACATACAAAATACATAACCAATAATAAACAGTAAATTAAGCCAATAACAGTAAAGCACACTTTCTGAATACACAATTTGTATTTCCTTATTTTGACAATCATTTATAAGATAAGTCAACCATAGTTAATACTATTGCAGATTGTGTGTTTGCACAAAATCTATAAACTTGTGTTTTAAATACAGCATTAATTCACAGAACATTTGATCCATTTTACTTTTTATAAATATTGGGTAGTATTTATGATTGTTTCAGTGAATACTACAAATGATATAAGAGCTTCAGTAGTAATGAGAATGTGTGGGTACTGTGTTTAAAAGTAAATGTACCTTAATTTTGTGATCTTGGAGTTGGACTGCAACTAAAGAATCATTAAAAAATTCCATACCTATGTTGAATTTTCTATTTGAAATTTCTATTATGGGTGGTCAAAGGGATCCTAGTTCAATGGTGGGGGTTAAACTTCTATGATAAAAAGTCCAAAAGAATGATACGAAAAAAAAGATTTCTGAGATAATAAATAAAATTATTCCCCATCGTAACCCAATTTTTAAATAATCTAAAAGATTCTGCTACATGAATAGCATTACTCTGTGTAGATTTATATCTAATACGAAATTACGTTTTCTAAACAAAAGTTTTTTATGGAAATAAAATATGTAATCTGTTTATTTGAATTTCATCATGTTTCAGAGTAAATGTGATATTTGAATTCATAGGCATATTTTAACAGCAATGTAGACATTAAGAGTGAACAAAATACACGTGCATATTAAACTATATTGGAAATGCTGGATAGTAAGCAAGTATTACTGGTGATTGAAAGACGGAAAATTATAGCAAAATTACTAAAATTAAAAATATTTCTCCTTTATCATTGCAAAGTTAAATATGGTTTGCCATTGTTTCTTATTTACCAATTTGTGAGCAAGAATATGAATTGTTTCACTGATTGAACCATAAAAAGATAAGCCAAAAATTGATTTCCGTGTTTCCAGAGAAATATGATGGAGAAAACATGATATCATAGTACTTTTTGGTGACCAAAATTATTATAAAACTAGCTGGCTGCCCAACATTGCATGGGTAGCTTTTTAAGCTTGAATGATGATTTAATTATTTATTTACTTCCCCCTGTTATCTTGAAACTATTGTACAATGATCCAGAATGTGTTTTTTTGTTAATCCTCCCCTCTGCTACCCCTTATAACTGTAATTTTGAACAGTACCTAGCTATTCCTAATAATGGATGAAAAATTCCCTGATATTCAAGCAAAAGGATATGAAACATTGGTAGAATATCTGACTTCCTTAAGCTCCCCCATCCCCCTGACAGTCTTTCAAGTTCAGGAAATGCTACATACCCTTCGGTGTGAAACAATCATTGATCAGAATGGTTGAGTAACTTGTTAGATAATTGCAGAGATGAAATTTTAATCTCTGTACCTTCTCTTTGGTCCTGTAGTTATTTAATAACATAAGAGGTATACAGTTATACCTAATAAAGAAAACCCTTAACATAATACAGAAACCCTTAACATATATAGTAAAATATAGGTGAAGCTGGTGAATATCTAGATTCCATGCTCAGAGGCCACCCAGTTAACCTGTTTGAAAAAGACATATAGTCTGCAACCATCAAGAAAGCAATACTCTTAGTTGTTAATTAAAAAATATTGGTTCACTAATTTATAATGTCAGCAATTTGCTCTGTTTATAAAATTATTTAGCATGCCCTGTATACCGTAAATACAAAGGAAATAAAGCAAAGCTTTCTTACACGAGGCTTATTTAAATATTTTGGCATTGGTATCGCATGCATATCATAGAATTATAAACAGATTTGATTCTATTTTTTTTTGCTGTGTCTTAATTGCTAAATCATGACTGTCTACATATACAGGTTGTTTCAGAAATACTTTTACAAACTTCGGGTACGGGTTCCTTACACCACAAGAAGGAAAAAAGTTCATATGAACATATGTCCCATAATACTTTGTTTTCTCGTTAGGAGGTGTTCAACACAGTGGTACACTTATAACACACAAAACTCATAATAAATGCTCAAAATGTCCTCCTCTTGCTTCTATGCATGCCTGTACTCGTCGAATCATGGAATGTCACACCCTGCCAAAAACTCTGGGATGGTGTCAAATGGTTTCGCAGGCTTCCATGGCACGTTGATGAAGCGTTTCTGCATCTGGGATGGCTGCTCCATAAACCAATGATTTAAGATGCCCCCAGAGGCAAAAATCCACAGGACTGAGGTCGGGAGAACGTGCATGGAACTGGTCCTCCTCTGCCTATCCCTCCATGCTGTCACGAGTGATGTACCAGATACCACAGCCAATTATTTTGTACTGATACCTGGATTGTCTTCGACACATTTTAACATCTGTTCTTCACGTTCCAATGTACGAACAACTCTTGGTCTTCCTCGATCAATAGTCCATGGTGCAACGGTTCCTGTCTCAGCAAGGCAATGATAAACAGCGTCAAAGGTTGGATGACTCGGTTGTCTTCAGTCTGGAAACTCCATCTGATAGAGCCGTGCAGCCTCGCGTCCATTACCATTCGTGCAACCATACATAAAAATCATGTCTGCCTGTTCATGAAATGAATATCCAGCCATGGTGGAACGAAACACGTGCAGTTAACTCACTACATGTACACAATTGAAATGTTGAAGACAGACTAATGACAAATGACAAACGTAAATAAGTCTCCATGGCAACACTTTGCCATCTACCGCATGTAGTACAATGGGT
Source organism: Deroplatys truncata (assembly GCA_030765065.1). Taxonomy (NCBI): domain Eukaryota; kingdom Metazoa; phylum Arthropoda; class Insecta; order Mantodea; family Mantidae; genus Deroplatys; species Deroplatys truncata. The sequence goes on from CM060988.1 coordinate 80,177,871, forward strand.
CAATGCCTTCTATGAATGCATAGAGAAATAAGGTTTTGAGGTTGGACCCCGAAGGCCGTTGAACTCACCTTTCATTGTGACAGGAATAACGCGAAAACCAAGGATTATGGGACATATGTTCATATGAACTTTTTTCCTTCTTTTGGTGTGAGGAACCCATACCCGAAGTTTGTAAAAGTATTTCTGAAACACTCTGTATATTGCTTGGAATGAAATATCTGCAGCATTTGTCTTATTTTAGGTGTATATTCTGTGGAATAACAACAATTATTTTCTACTCCATGACATTGTCAACTAAACAGATATTCACAAGCATTTCAAGTACAAGGACTTTGTAAATCCCTTTTAATCTTTTAATAATTATTTAAAAATTAAATCAGGTGTTTTATAGCTCTATGTCTGTCAGAACGAATTGGGCTTTTCAATGGTGAAAGAATTATCAAAATTGGTTGAGTGGGTTTTGGATTATCCTACATACACACACAAATTTTCTCTGTTTTTAATATTAATACAGATAATACTCAAAACAAAAAAAACACTGGGAAAACATTGCAGAGCTCTGTAAATCAATGTATTAAACAATGAAAGCATGTAAAAATAGAGTGAGCTATAGTAATTATGAACCTTATTATGAACTTAGCAGAGTTAGAGGCCGTTAATTTCTCAAATATTATTAATAACACATTCTACATATTTTTCAGCTCAGGGTATGAATTAAACATTCTTTAGTACTTACAGAAAGCAGGTTGTTCTTAATGGAGTAGTGGTTACTATACTAGCCTTCAGTTCAAGTGATTGTGGGTTCAAACATGGTGCAAGGCAAAGAATGTTTTGAGTGAAAAATCCCTAGCATGGCTTCCTTTGAAAGGAAGTAAAGCCATTGAGCCTATGTATATTTATTCACACATAAAAGAACCTCATACCCTGAGGGGGGGGGGCTGAACAAAATTATTGGCTGTTTTCACACCCAAGAAGAGTGTTTCTCCATAGGGCCTTCTAATGGGCGTAGCTGTATGGACACTAGTAGAAAGTTGAGCTGTACATTGAATAAGTTTTGGTCATTTAATTTGTACCATTCATGCCTTGAAACACAAATGAGCTCTTGTATATGGGTGAGTTGGGTTACCAGAATATGAACATGCTTTGCTTTCAGTCCATTCTGTTTGGAACACCAACAAGTGTGTCTCTCATTTCATGTCCAAATCCCAGTGTGACCAAACTCATGGGGAGGTCTCAGTCTGTCTGCTATGCAGACTGTGTTCACATGATATTCCTATATGGATTCAAGCTATATAAATGAAAATGTTTTCTTAAAATTAAATGGAGTTTATAGTTAGAACATATGTAAAATCAGAAGTGATGTATGAAAGTGCCTTGGTATTATTGTAGAAAATGACATCATAGTATTATTATTTAATAATAATAATAATAATAATAATAATAATAATAATAATAATAATAATAATAATAATAATAATAATAATAATAATAATGACACTGGTGGTGACGACACAATGATATCTTAATAATAAGTGTTGAAGTATTCTTAAATTTGCTTTTAAGAAAACGCTTTGGTTTTATTTTTATATTACTTGAGATTTTGTATTATATATTTATAACATTAAGGTGCTCTGAAGTATTGTTAGCTTTCCATTAGAGATTTTTGTCATTACTGAGTTTATTCTCAAGGCTTATTAATTTGTATCTTGTTAAAACAAAATGTAATTTTAGGTGTAACCATTGTATATAGCTTTAAAGTAGGTAAAGCAACAAATTTTGAGTCAATTAACCTTAATTTGTGTTAAAGGTTGGTTGTAGCATAATTTATTTTACTGACGTATAATTTCTGTATTTTAAGGAATAATCGTTATTTAATTTATTGTATTAGATATATGTAATTTGTAATGTGTATTTAACTAAATATTTATACACATAACTTCAAGTTTTGTTTTCTCTCATAGAAATTTTGAATGAAATTTTATGTAAAACTTGTATGACATTTATTTTGGAACAGTTTTAATATATGTTTGGCTTAGCTGTATGTCAGTATAGAATATGACAAAACAAAATTTTGTTACATAATATGGTAAAAGAAGTTTTGACTGCAACAGTAGTTAGGAACAAAGTGGAAAACACAGTAACATGGCATATAAGAGTGTCATTCATTTGCCTTAACATAATGAAGCAATACGCATAACAACAATTTTATAATGGGAACTCTCAAAGGAGATAATACTCAAATGAGTAAAAACGGATTTCCCATGAGAGGGTATATGAATCAGAAGCTCGACCATAATTTGGTATATTTGTTGCAGGGTTTTGAATGAGTTGTCTCAAAGAAACAAGCAAGTCTCATTATGTACCTACCATATGAAACAAATGAGTAAAACACAATGATTTATCCTCAGGAATTCATTAATAACCAATGCTGGGAAAGCTTCAAGTCTCTTGAGTAAAGCTTATTCCTTGACAGCTCTAGTAGAAAGTTGATTACAGGAAAGCTTGGTAAGGGGCACTGCCCCTTTATGCCCCATTTGGGATGATAGGTTTGAAGATGACAGAAAGCAGAGTTGTAAATCTGCTGCTCAATTTTGTGTTATAGAATTAGAAGTACCATTTACTATTTTACTTCCTCTACAACATACCTATTGTAAGTAGAGAAAATATTGTATTCTGTCCAATAATTCAATATTAAGATTTCAATGGAAATACAGTTTTGAGGTCTGCTGAATAAATACAAATACTTTTAGAAAAAGGTCTGTTTGTATGTGTATGGAGCATACACAAAAACAATAAATATCAAATGTAATATTTAAGTTCAGCATCTTTGAAGAATGTGACATGAACATTTCCAAGAAAATCCCCCTACCCCATGGAATTTTTTTTCTCCATTTTATCCAAAATGGCTCAAATTGTTTTTATGAAATCACCATATGTTTATATTTACAGGACTAATAAAATGCATATCTTAAATTTTCTATGAACTTTTTGTGAAGTCTTCATTCAATGAATTTTGTACAATGTTGCTTAACTGGTAAATCATAAGAGATAAACAAAAGGTTACTATCAAAAAATGCAGACTCATTAAAACACATAACTCATGTCATTTTTTTTTGTGGAATTAACCATTTCCTAGCTATTGGTTTGAATTTTGTAATACCTTACAGTCATTGAAGTACCTGGTCACCATTTATTTGTTTTTTTGTGATGTCAAGCAAAAAGAAAAATTTCATAGTGATATGTTTTTCAAAGATTTTACACACTTAAACTGCTGTACCCTCCTTATACCTACAACAAAATGTGCAATGAAACTATTTCTGCAAACATTAATATAAATTAATATGAAGTATATATGTAATATATACATAGAAAAATAAATATAAGAATAGCTTATAGAAGTATAAAAATAAATGATAGTGGGTAGCTTATGCAGTGGGTACGGATGTAACACATTAGGCTTTTATTAATAGTATATATATATACACACACACAGGGTGAATCACCTAAAACTTGCACTGCAAATATTTCGGAAATGAAAAGTGCTATTGATGTGCAGTTTTCACAGCATTGATTGGTAGTCAGAGGCTTGTACATTTTGCCTAGAAACAGATTTTAATAATACTGAGAAAGTGTATTTTTTGAGCAAACATATAATTTTTTTAAATGGCACAATGCCTAGTTACATCAACAGAATAAAGGTTAGGTAAATTAGAATGTCAGTGGCGTTTGTTGCAAGATTCTAGTGCAAGTGGTTTATGAGAAACCTTATTTTGAAACTTTTACGCACCGACACTTGTACAACCTGTGGTAGCACAAACGAAAGAAAAACAAAAGGGAATTACAATACTTCTGTGGATTCTTACAAGTAAAGAGAACATAGCCCTTCTAAGGTTGTGTTCAAAATGACCACCGGCAGCTTCAATTTACGCTTCCAGTCTGCTAGGAAAAACTGCTGCACACGTTCTGGCATTTCAGCAGAGATTTCAGAGCAGGCAGCAGTAATACATCGTTTCATATCATCTGGTGTAGTTGGTGCATCCTTGTAGACGTAGACAGTGTCTTTTAGCCTTCCCCACAGAAAAAAGTCTCAAGGGGTCAGATCCGGTGAACGGGCCCGCAAAGGTACAGGTCCTCTTCATCCAATCCAATGATTTGGAAACAATCCGTTAAGCCAAGCTGTAGTACTTTGTGCACTATGGGCTGGACAGCCATCATGTTGGTACCACAAGTTCCTCCTAGTCTGCAAAGGAATGTCGTCTAGCGTCTGTGGCAGATGGTCTGTCAGGAGGCTGCAATACTTGTGCGAGTTCATTATTCCTTCTATGAACAAAGGGCCTATGAGCTGATGGTTCACTATCCCACACCACACATTTAAACTCCATGGACGCTGATATTCCATCTGACAAAGCCAACAGGGATTGTCAACAGACCAATAGTGCATGTTTCTGCAGTTTATCTGGCCATGATTAGTAAATGTTGCCTCATCACTAAACAAGGTACATGATGGATCTGGAGTATCGTGTCTTAATGCCCATGTACAAAAGTTAACACGATTCTCAAAATCATTTCCATGCAGCTCTTGATGGAGAGAGATATGATAGGGATGGAACCTATGTCGATGGAGAATGCGCAGTACACTTGCCTGACTTATGCCACTTCCATGTGCGGTTGTGCGGGAGCTAATTTGCGGATCTACTGCAACGGAGGCCAAAACATTATTTTCTGCCTCTTCTCCAGTCACTTGTTTGTTTCTGTTACGTATTCTAGGTGTTACAGTATCACTTTCATGTAATTGGTTAAAGAGGTTGATAAATAATTGCTGAGATGGTTGATGTGTATTGGTATACATTTGTGCATACACTGTACAGGAACAAACTGCATTCTTCCTACACTCTCCATACACCATGAGCATGTCGGCTTTTTTTGCATTAGTAAACCCCATCTTCCACTCACGACTTACTGCTTGAACTGTCACAAACTAACTGACCAGAAAGTCGCAATGCAATCAATGAACAGAAAACACAATGCTAACAAACCTAACAACATCGTATCTAGCAACTAAGAAGGTTGAATGGGACAAACAATTGTCGGGGTGGAAACTTTTCAAAATACAATTTCTCGTAAACCACTTGCACTAGAATCCTGCAACAAAGACCATTGATATTCTAATTTACCCTACCTTTATTCTATTGATGTAACTAGGTATTGTTCCATCTAAAAAATTATATGTTTGCTCAAAAAATATACTTTCTCAGTATTATTAAAATCTCTTTATAGGCTAAATGTACGAGCCCCTGACTACCAATCAATGCTGTGAAAACTGCACATCAATAGCACTTTCCATTTCTGAAATATTTGTGGTGCAAGTTTTAGGTAATTCACCCTGTATAATGGTATATTATCAAGAAAATACAATTCATGTATAGTTGTCATTTTTCTCCATCATTAGGTCTTAAAAACTATTCTGTTTGTGTATTAACAATATTAAGAAAAATTGATTTTTCATAGTTGCCTTTGTCATTGTTTTCTCTAAAATTAATGCAAATTGAGTATCTGCAGCACACTTAAAACAGACTGCAAACACAAATGTTAACCACACATCAAATATCTAAGACATCTAATCCTTGTAAAATAGAATTACTGCTTCTCCAAAGAGAAATGCAGGTCAGCAACATAGAGACAGATCAGCCTTTATAAGAATATGAAACATATACCTGCTAAGTATGCCCTCACAAACGTTGGTTCCCATTGACTTCAACTATCCTACTCTCTGTTCTAGTAAATGCAGCATTCTTAAATACCATTTGTCAGGTGCTGGTATTCTCCTTGTTTTAATAAAGCTCTAATGTGAACAAGACTAATATAATGCCTCAGAGAGTTAGAAAGCAGACACAGTAATGTATCTACAAGATAATATATTACATAATTTATACATTCAGCTATTTACATGTGACTGAAACCAGACTGGTTATCTTCATCATCAATAAAGTGTGTTCAAAGGCAAAACAAAATAATGCTACTGTATTTTTTGAAAAGCTTTTTGGTGCTTTGGCAGGAAGTGTGTGATATCTACTTATCAAAATTTTTTAATATATTTATAGAGATGTCTGAAAACATTTTGAAGAAAAGAAAATGTTGCTGATTACAAATTTGCTAAAACAGAGAGAGGCTTTTATAGGATACGTCTGACATTTAAAATCATGATGTCACTTCCAGTTCAGTGATGCAAAAAAAGGATATTTCGATTTTTTCTGATGGTATTTTGGAATACACAGGCGGGAGTAGAAAAAAATTCAAAAAAAGGTGTTCATAAGTGATGTTAGTGCCTGTGTCTCCAAATTTTGAGAACATTATTATCAAGGACTTGTGAAACAGTTTATAACAAACCCTTAAGTGTAATGACGGGCTGGATTTCCAAATAAAAATTAAACTAATTTTTCTTGAAGACAGGAAAAAAGTTTCTGTTCTTATTGATTTACCTTTAGTATTTACAATAAATGGTTCATATCTTTTTTCAAAATGAGTTGATGCTAAAATGAAAGACTGATTTAATCTCTAGCATCTTTAAATGCAGGAGGATTTGCTGATCTGTGATGTAGGTAGTAAATACCTACTGTAAAACATTTGCATTTTAGTACAATTTGGTGCTGGAGCACTACCTATGTGTCTGCAAACACATGGAAACTTGCACGACATCCTGGGAATGTATCACACTTTCTGCCTATTGAAAACTAACAAGCAGATACATCTCAACAAATATGATTAATTATATTTAGAGATTTAAGCCTTTTTTACTTTGCATCCCCCTTACCTACTCTAATGTCATGCAGCATATGCTCATTTTAAGTTCTTCCATGTCAAATAACATAATATCATACTTATGCATAAATACTAGAAAGAAAGTGTATAGATTTTAACATTAGAGTGTCTAGTAAGAAAAAACTAATCTATGAATATTTTGTTACATACGAATATAACTGCTTCTTGAAAACAATAAGAATAATTAACTCCAACAAATAAGACTCATGTTCATTCAAATGCAATATCTACTATGTTACATAAAAATGTATACAAAGAAATGATTATCATCCAAATCAAATAGTTTTAACTAATATTTTCATACCCAAAGCAAACAATGATGATGGGCAATAAAAACATGTTGTTATTGTTCAAACAGAAATTACTGATATTTGCAATGCAATAATTGTATCTAAGTACAAGGGAAATAACGAAGTGACATCATCATTTTAAAATACAGGCTAAGTCATAAAATGTCTGAATGTGTGAATGCTGTGTTGATCTTTCCCATGTCACTCTGATGTGAGTATTGGTGTTTTACCTTTTATTTACATTTTCACTTTAGTTTGAGCTCAAGTACTTTGCAAATACAAAATCACTGAAAACACTGAAAGTATTCTTCTTCTTCTTCTTCTTCTTCTTTGATTTCTTCAACATTTATCAACATGTACTACAAAAATTAGGGATATACATATGGCCAAGACAGCAAATTAAAAGCCATAAGGGGGTTAAAAAAAAATGTGAGAACAGCTTCTTTACCCCAGCTGCAACAAAAGACTTTTTAGCTATTACATTGGTGTATAACAACCTTTCTGTTGTCTATGCTGTGGATTTGAGTTCTGAGGCTTTTATTTGTGGCCCTTAGTCTGAACTTCAGCACTTTAGACCTATGAGGCCTTTTGAACATTCATGGCATTCATCCATTCATCATCTGAAATTATCTCTCTAGTAAGATAATGTTAAAGCTTAAAGTAGAATAACATAAAATAGGTTAGAACAGAACAGAATGCAATAAAATGAACTTTATTGAGAAAACTAGAAAAGTTAAGTTTTTCATTTTCAATATTTTTTAACAAAAGAAGCAGACAAGTGTAAAAGGGATATAACTCTTAAGTGTTTAATTTTTTATACCTAGTTCTATTTAAGGTATAGTTAACAATATGGATAATCAAATATAATTAAAGTATTACTTTGATTTGAATTCTTTATTTTAATATTCATTTACATGCGAATTTGTGTGTTTTGAGACTTCTGGAAACACTTTCGAGTTCTGGATTGCAGCAGTTGATTTTATTGATATTAAGACAATATTGATTTCGTAAATGTTTTTGTTTGATAAAATTGCATTTATGTATTTTCCATAGCTGGGTTTTAAATAACATTAGAATTACTATGTTTTACAGAACTCTGTATTTGTTATATCTATGCACAGTGTACCATCAGTTACTGCAATAAAAATATTACTATAAAGATAAAAAAGTGGCTTCATATCTCTAAGATATATGTGAAAAAATTTATTTTAAGTGCCAAGAAAAATGAGATTTATATGTTAGTTTTCGTGCAAAGTGATTTTTTTTTTACTTTTAATTACTCCCATACAGATCTGCTACCTTTTATGCTTTTTAGTAGTATGACATGACAGTGTCATCCCTTTGTTCTTTAGTCGACCTCTCTTGTTACTTACGTATACTTATTTATTTTATAGGATATATGTTAATAAAAAATCTAGTTTAAACAACAGTGTAGCAAATTCAAATCCTTTGGTATATGGGAAGTACCTATTAAATTAGTAACACCTTTCTCAAACTACTACCCAGAATTACTTTTTCATCCATATGCTTTTGTCCCAGATATGTATAAGCAGAGATCCATTTATTAATTTTAATTGGTTTATTTTGTTTATATTTTCATTTAAAACCATAACAAAAAAACACAGCATAACTAAACTTTCAAGTGTGAGAATCACAGATTTTTTAAATTCAGCATCTTAAACAGGAGTTTCCTGTTATTCAGTTTTTATGTTTAATATGGGCTCTAAATCTCACAATATATTTTTATTTCATAAAATTATTTATTGTGAATATTTGTTATGGTCTGTAAATAGAACCATGTATGCAACTTGTGGAATGTGGAATTTGTTTTATACAAGTGAAATTTTCATCATGGACATAGCTCGTAATGAAAATCTGCCACAAGTTGCATAAGGAACTATTAGTTTTTTCCACAATATTCAAATCTGAACCCTCTAAATAAATATCTGTGGGACTACAATGGTATCTTAATACCTGTACAGCATATTCGTTGTTCATTAGAAGAATAATTTTGAGGAAATAAAAGAAAGACAACAAAAAAACTGCATTTCTAATTACCGTCAATATACAGAAACTTCTACACAGTGTTTTGCTTGTCATAAACAAGGATTTTATTTATAATTGACTAAACTGTATTCTTTTTTAAGCTGTGAGAAGATAGGACATTTGTCTGCGACCATCTCAATGCAAATGTAAGTTGATGAATTTTTCCTGCAAGGTAAAAGTAAGCCTAACACGTGCAAATAGTGACATTTATCAGCAATCAAAAATGAGATGTAAGAAATCTGTTTCAGTTCTACAAGCCGTGTAAGCTATTCTTTTGGAATGTGTCCCAAGTATGTGTATTGTGTATGTGTGCGAGAGACGGAGAAAACAGACACATATTGAAACATTTTATGACTTCAAGTCGGTATGAGTGAAGCAGCAGTAGTTGGTCACCCCGACGTATCAAGGTGCCTTTTACTTACGTCCTGGTCGAAAGCATCGGCTGACGCGGCGGCTTCGCTCATCAAGTTTCCACAATCAACACCATCAGATGACATGGAACTACTTACATCTTCATCGTGATCAAAAGCGTTGAACACATCGTAAGGCAGACACGAAAGCAGGTCAATAATGAACCACGACTTGAGATAGTTCATGCGAATCACTTTAGGGTCCGATACCACTTCCCCGCCAGGTCCAACGAACGTGGTGTGAAAATTCAACACTATATCGATAAAAAAGATGACATCTACGATTGAGTCCACCACGAGCAATGATACGTCCTCAGAGGTTTTGTTCTTGAAGGCGACATTGTAGGGCACCATTATCGCGGTGTAGAACGTAAGGCAGAGGATAATCCAGTCCCAGATCGCCTTGAACGCACAGTAATGTAGCAATATATGGGGCGGAGTTTTCGGCGCCTCTTGACGGTACTGGGGCATCACATCGGCGTTGAGACTCATCATCTGTCAACATTAACACACATTAACAACATTAACAATATTTGGCAGCTAATTATTCTTTCACACAAGCCATGTGTATGACAAGGTTGGAAAGATAGAATGAAAAATTCAACGCCATAGCCGGGATTTGAACCATGGTTGCTCTAACCAATTGAGCTACCATGGCAACATGCCGGCACCACATTAAATTCCCCAACTGACTCGCATTTTCCCAATAAAGCACAAGCGGATCTCAAAGTTTATTGTATATAATTGACAATTTTGTAAAATTCTGACACTCCTTACAAGCAAGTAAGGATGTAATAGCTTGTGCAGAACACAGGCTGTAAAAGCCAAGTTTTATTAAGTTCAATACAATAGAAATACAGATTGAGCCAAAAAACTACGAACCGGCTGTGCGGTGTTTTTCCTGTCCGAGTCCTCGGCGCTTGTTGCCGTCTGCCGCTATCATAGGCACGGATGAAACCATACATTTTTAAAACTACTTTTAAAGGCTTTTTTTACCAACTTTATGAAAGGAGTTGCTAAAACTGGCCACCGTCGTTGTCCAAACAAAATATCCGTCAGGAAATTGCCAACATTTCTCAACGTGAACTACGGCGAGTGATGGATAGTTTTTAAAGAGGTGCCAAAAATGTATGGATAATGACGGTGGCCAGTTTCAGCATCTCCTTTCATAAAATTGGTAATAAAGCCTTTAAAAGTAGTTCTACGATAGCGGCAGACGGCAACGAGCGCCGAGGACGCGGACAGGAAAAACACCGCGCAGCCGGTTCGTAGTTTTTTGGCTCACTCTGTATAAAAGCGTTTGACATGTCCTATGTTCAAGGCCTCTTGACCATCAAAGAACTTACAGAACGCATCCTAATCTAATCTAATCAAATTCATTTTGAGGTGACAGCCTAATAGCGACTTACAAAGTCGCAGGATTCATAGTCTAACCAACTATTAGGCCAATCAATGGGAATTAATTGTTTTTCCACACAAACCGTGTGTAGCACAAGGTTAGAGGTAGAATCACACTGAAAAATTCAATGCCACAGCCGAGATTTGAACCACGGGTCTTGCTCTATTCATCTCAGCTCCATAGCGTTAATAATATTTATTTGGTAAAGGCCTAAGAAAAATTGCAACTGGCTTGTTTAATGAAATTTGGCCCTTGCCACTCATTCAGTAGACAACTGCTACAATTCATGACATTTAATAACTAAGTACGAGGTGTGTTTTTAAAGCAAGTACCATTTTCAACTTTCATATTTTGCCGCTGCAGCGCTGCAGTCGCGATTTTGAGCATGCGCGATCACTACCTCCATTCATTACGAAGCCAAACGTAGCTGTAGTGATCGTCACTTTGTTTTCTCCTGTTAGAGCGTTTCAAATGTTTAAAACAATCGCAAGACCTGCCGATTGTGAAGTCAGATCAGTGATTCGTTTTATGAATGCGAGAAATTTTACGCCAGCATTCATCACCAATTATGTGAGGTTTATGGGGAAACAATAATACGTGACAATGCCCGGCCACATACAGCCAAACAAACTCAAGATTTGATCGCATCATTTGGTCGAGAACAATTCGACCACACTCTCTACAGTCCGGATTTGGCACCAAGCGATTTTCATCTATTTCTTAATCTGCAGAAATTCCTGGTGGAAAACATTTCAACGACGATGATGTGAAACAAGAAATGAAGACTTGTCTTTCACCACAGGCAGCATCATTCTTTGACGAAGGCGTACAAAAACTGGTTTCCCGTTACGACAAATGCCTGAATAACGGCGGTGACTGTTTGGAGAAGTAGTGTAATCAATGAATTGATAATGAAGTATTTGGAAAATAAAGTTCTGTTATCTTTTAAATCGGTATTAGTTTAAAAACACGCCTCGTATTATTACCAGGGTTCGAATTTTGATGACATGCCAACAGTTTACTTCGAAAAACGAAACAAGCCCCGCACACATATACATAAAAGTAGCAGAGTTTGATCGAGGGAAAGAAATACAACCCAGTAATGAGTCACAGAGGACCATTTAGCTAACATCCCCGAACAACCTGTGCAGAGTTCTGTTACATTTTCTATATATTCCTCATGATTATGAATGATGCTCTTAATACGTTGGCAAATATACTTAATAATAATTTTCACTCTGACAGAAAATAACTATTAGTGAGTATAAATGTATTATAGGCATTGAATACATCTTACTATTAGTCATTCTGTATCTAAAAATAAAATAAAATAATAATAATCCATTATTGTGGTACAGGTTTTGAAAACCAGTCTTCTGATGATTGTACAGAGCCTTTGGTAATATTCAAGGAGAATAATTGATATTAAACCTGCAAAAACGGTTATCATCACTTGAGACAAAATGTACCCGAAGTAATTTTATAATGTGTTGATTTATTTGGTGTTTAATTTGATATATGACTGATATGTGTGTATAATGTGAACATCATGTAAACAGCCATTTTTGTATAATATAATATTTGTCTTTATAATATAATGTCTATATAATATAATGTCTATATATAATGTTCCTGTATCACTGGTTTAGAATGTCTTAAACCCTGCCGTTTGTAGAAAATATGCTATTCGCAGGTGCAGAGGAAACCGGGATCTTTTGTGTTAGTTTAGGGTAAGGTTTTATGACTTTATTTGCCTTCGCTCTGGAAGTATGGAGTGAGGAAAATATAACACAGAACGTAAAATTACCAAGAGAAGCCCGGGAAAAGGTCACGTGATATATACAAACTAGCCAATAAGAATATATATAAATTAAATAATATTTAGTCACGCTGAGAGAACCGCGAAAATTCCTCCAATGAGAAATCAGATCCTAAAATTTTAGGTGGGGGTTCGTGGTGTTTAAATAGTCGAGATTTAACCCAAAATCCAAGCAGTTGACTTGTAGATACAGACGAAGAATCCACGTTACTCCGTATGACAAAGTTGGTGCGCAAATGGTGTTCTTTTGTGCGGACGTGTAAACGTGACCAATCACATATTAATTAACAATGTATCGATGATTCCCGAGTTCTATAGGAACATTATTCAGTGTTTTTAAAGTGAGAAGTGACAATAAATTGTAGTTACCCAAACATTATAATGAGTAGTGAATTCACCTCTGAGCTCCTTGTACCACTACCGAGAACGACGAGCTTATTAGCAATCCTGATAGGCAAAGTCCATGCAGACATCTCCGCTGAGAACCAACTAGCCAGGGCAAATACGAGAATTACCGCACAATTAAATCAACCAGCCAGGGCAACAAGATGAAGCCACGTCGGACGGAGAACATAAAGCAGGTACAGTGAATCTTACCATTACTTCTCCTGAATCTGCCACTACACCGCGTTCGACTCCAACTCACGCGGGCATCGAACCCGGGACTGCAACCCACGGCGCAGTCTTCGAAGCATAGAGGCGCGGCGACTGACGCACATGTTTCATTACCACAGCAGCGATTTTGAGATAAACTTGTATATAAACATAGAATGATTTAGAATTTTTATTACACACATCTAGGGATGCAAAGGGAACTTAGCAGATCGAGTTTTGATGAGGAGCCCATGTCCAGAAACATACCGTTTCCTTGACTGCAATGTGGATCAGTTCTAATTAGTAATGGGACGATACCACTATTTCTCGATAGTCAAGGTCGATACTGATTTCTGAGCACCGATGCTCGGTACTCACTTTATAAAAACTGAAAAGCGATAGTTGTTTACTAAATTATGCTCTTACTAGCAGTTTTCCGTGTTTAAACACATGTAACCAATTTTGTATTCTAGGTATCCGAAAACCGAAATTGTTCCCGTTTGTCATTTTCCAATTGGTAGCAACAACAACAAAAACAATAATTTCTTCGTTTCCCTTTTCATATAGCTATAGTTTGTAAACACAAACTACCCTTTATATGGAACATTTTTCGAAGTATTTGATTTTTTAAAAAATGTGTCTAACGAATTTGCTTAAAACACCATATATTAAAGATATTTACATGACAAATAAAATGTGTATCTTGAATTTTCTGGGAATAGCCTATGAATTCCTCTTCTTTGGGAAGGATGTTTTTTAAGCTTGTATAACTGGTAAACGTTAAGCGATTGACAAAAAAGTACTAAACAAGGAATATAGACCTCTTTAAGACACACAATTTATTTCAAATAATGTTTTGTGGCATCAGCCATTTTCGAGATATCCGTTATTAATGGTTCGAATTGTTCAATATTTTGTCATTATTTTCAAGTCCTTTCGATATTCAGTTGTTTATCGGGATTGCACGCAAACAACATGGACTTTTAAGGCCAGCATATAGTGTCCAGTTCTATAACATTTGATTATCGCTATTCCCTTTGTATCGAAAACGAAGTATTTCAGGAAGGATTTATCGGGGTTAAAATGAAGTAGATAGGAAAATAAACTTTTGTAAGAATAATTTGTATGCCCGCTAATAAGCGATAGAGTGTAGAGAAAGTTATGTGAATGTGACACATCAGATTATTTTTTAACATTTAAAGTGTACGTTTTTGCATACGTATTCCTCATCTAAATATCTTTTAAGTCCGCTATATAACCCCTAGAAGTGTAAGTCGAGATGTGAATCACTCAAAGTATTAAATACAACGAAAGAGCCTTTTTTGGACGAAACTTGTGTTTTTTGTTGTTGCTATATTGCGTTTTTGAGGAGAAGAAACCAAGAACTTTATAATGAAATACTAATTATGTTTTACAGTATTAAAAAAAACATTAAGAGAGCCCAAATTAGGTAATATTATCATATTTCTACCCATATATTTGATGAAAGATTTAAGTTAAAAATCAAGTTAATAAGAATTTAATATTTTCAGCTATAAAACTATCTCTAACGTCCAAGAATCTTACAGCAACCAGATCAGTGAACAAAAAAAAAGTAAAATTAGCACACAGGGCATATAACCAGTTGATCCAAGAGAGAAAGAAATGGTTGTGTTCAAAATAACTTCTAATCGGTTCCTATACCTACCATTTTATTGACAAGTTGTGTACCACTTGTTATTGGGTGCATACATGATCTACCATCTTGGAATATTGTTTATGAAGTCTAATGGGAAGAAAATGAATTAAAAAAAATCTGATGTGTTACACTCACATGACTTTCTCTACTCTTGTACAACCTATTTTTACAATCGCTTATTCTCTATCTACTTCATATTAATCGAGATAAACATTTGCAGAAACCATCTTATTGGTAATTTTCTTATATGTGCATGGGGAATATGGTAGGCTTTAAGCGGTAGTCAAATATTTTAAGAGCTGGTTGCTATGTGGAGCATTTCATTCTCTTTGCATGCCCAGGACATAAAAAAGCGAATAACGAATTCCCATTTTAGAAAAAGTATAAGTATTGGAAAACTCAAACAAATAACAAGGCATATCTCGGAAATAGTTTACTTAAAAAAATGTATATTACAAATTGTGTGTTTTAACGGGCTCTACATTTTCTGTGTAGAAAACTTTTGTCTATCTCCTACGGTTTACCAGTTATGCAAAAGACTATTTTGAAAGATGAGAACTTTGGGGACATCCCCAAAAAATTCAAGATATATATTTTATTTGTCATGAAAATATCTTAAATATATGATATTTTAATCAAATCGTTTAAGAGCCATTTTTGAGAAAATCAAAATTTTCGAAAAAGTTTCATGTAAAGGGTAGTCTTGAGGTGGGGGAATTTTCTTGAAAATCCTCGTGTTGCATCTTTGAAAGGCTGGTATTCATCCGACTTTTCGTTTTTGAGTTATGCTGTTCACAGACACACAGACAACCACGCGGACCTTTTTCTAAAAGTGCTTTTTTGGGTTCAGGAGGCTTCAAAACATGTATTTCCGGTAAAATATCGGTATCGGTGTTTGGGTGGAATGCAATAGTTCCCCTACTTACTATACGTAGTAGAGAAAGTAAGAAGCCGAAGTTACTCATCAGGCCTGTATAGTCAGTTTCATGGTAGCTAATCAACAAAACTTCCTCAGCTGATGGTATCAGCTGCCTACATATTATTCAAATGCTTTATAATAGTTACGAAAGTAAAAATCATCATAATGTTATTCTTGGTATTAAATTTAATAAACCTTTATTAATTAACTTTTGGCAGGGATAACGAAAAGTGCACAAATTCCTTTTTCAGCTTGATTGCCTGCAGCAATAGCTGCTCCTACCTTCATATAGGAGCTTGTACTTAAGATTTTTACAGCTTTTTCTGTGTTTTCGTTTTATTTTTATCTAAAAATCTTCACGTAAACGAACAAGGAACACTCAGCTCGTTTAAAACTGAAGTTTCTCCAGGTTTCACGTACACATGCTGAAGTGGCGAGTTTCTCAGAAACTGAAAGGGTTTTGGCCCAAAGTACTATTTAGCGTCATTTTGGAGTGCTGGGTTTCGAACATTAGGCCCCTTCACAACGAAGACGTAACGGTAACGTAACGCAACGCAACATAATGGCAGGCGTGATGCAAGATAATTTACTATGTTGCCGTATGCGTAACGCAAGAACTTGGCACGGGCTTCTGGATCAGTAAATTGTATGCAAAAGTTTTAAATTGTATTACACATATTGTCAGTATATCATTTGTAGTCTTTATAAATAACTAAAACGTGCTGTACCAAGCAAAGAACAGATCAGCGTCTAGCGTCAGCATTTAAAATGAAAGTGCATCATGACCGTAGTAGACAGGGTCAAATCTTGCATTGTGATGTTAACGACCTCTTCTATTTCTAGGCTCTCTCCACGCGCCGAGTACCAGGTCAGTCAATTAAAATTTCAGCTCGATAACAACTCTAAATGTCATTCTGAGCCGAAACAGTTTGAATTTCTGAGAAGCGCACAGCTCAGCCTGCTACCCTTATAACCGGAACGAAATCACGGTTTCGAACGACTCGAGTTCTTTAAGACTTTTTGTTCGACCACACTATAGCACATATGTGGCGAAACTGAACAGTTATGGCATCCGTAATACTTCAGCGACTCATTGTGATCTTTCTCGGCGGCGCGCGCAGCTCCCCTATCGCCCGTATCTTTTAAATCCTTTAAATCAGGAGTCCACTAGATCTATTCCCCAGATAAACAATGAAATCCACGTGTATTTAACATAAACTAAATTCTAGTCATTGTAATTTTAATATTATAATAAATTGAGTTCAGTTTCTTTGTTTTAATATGCATTGTGTGGCAGTAATTTGTATCACAATAATGTAAATGCCAGAGTGATTGTAGTGTAAATAAGCATTATTTTATGACAATGATTTGAGATGTTTGTTAATTATAAGCATTGTTAGGAAATAAGTTTACACGGCCTCACTGAAACTGACAAGAGCGGGTAACAATGAGCGAGGGGGTGAGTTGTTTATCAATTATTAGAGACAAAGAAATGCCGTCAGATTGGCGCGCTTTTCTGAGAAATGGCGGAATATTTTCCCTAGAGCATATGTTTTCGTAATTTTTGATTGGATATAAAAATAGACGCTAATGTTGGCGCGTTTTATTAACCAATAGCAGCTCGGTTATAATCTTTAGGCATATCGGGGTGTGGGAGTATAAAAAGCTAAAGCCAGAGGCAAGTATTGCCCAGTTCAACAAAATCATCCACGCGTTACACGTCGCTGAGTCCAACAGAATCATTCAGAAGTTAAACGTCGCTTAGTTCTTCAGAATCGTTCGCGGGTTATACGTCGCGCAATTTTACAAAATCTCTCGCGTTGTAAAGTTAGTTATAAATGTGAAATACGCGAATTAATAATGTGCAGTAAATAAGTGATTATAGTGATATTAGAAAATATAACAGTTTCAGTCTGGCGTGTATCAAGAGTCAATATGTGAACTTAATTAATTGTGACGGTAATAAAAGTGTAAAAACAAATTCTTTTATCAGTGTTATCTTTGAGTAACAAATCCTTTCCGTTTACACACCCTGTTCAAGAGATGTGCTTGACCGAGAAATAATAGCTAGCCGGAGGACATTGAACCCAAATTTAAAAATAGTAATACAATAACAGGCGCCCAGCAAAAAGATAACACGAAGTGACCGCGACAAATTGGCTTCCATACGTTGTGCAGATAAACATGAAGCATCTTCCAACTATCTACAAATATAATCTACTTCAAATTGTAACCCAAACGTGGGGCTAACAAATATTCACGTTTCTGCTTTCACGTTACCTGCAAAAAGCCAATAAATACGGCGTGGACTCAGCAGTGGTGCCATGTGTTGCACCACTCGCAAACATGCTAAGGTCCTGCCATCAGTATTGCCGTCCGATCAGCAGTTAATTACGGACAACTAACAAGGTAAGATATTTTTGTAAAAACTCAACGTTTTGAAATTATAATGTAAAACAGTTTAATTGGGTTTTATTTATCGATGCTCTTTAACTACTATAGTTCTTAGCGCTCCATTCTATATTGGGCGTGAAAGACTGGAAATTTTTCTCAGAGGCTTCTTTATCAGGCTTGAGGTTCTTTTGCGTGCCGTAAATCTACGACACAGACCACACGCTTTACTTCCATTTCGAAGGAAGTCATACTAAGGAATTTTACACCTGAAGAAATCCATCGCCCTCCGCCGGGTTTGAACCCGCGATCTCGATTAACTAGAGGCTATCATGGTACCCCTAGACCACGGAGGACGACAAAATTATAGCGTGGTCAACTAAACACAGTCGTATGCAGCTTGACTATAATGATGATTAAGACGCTCGTAGGGAAGCTATGACACTCGCTACCGCCCGTTTCATAAACATACCTACTCGTGTCTTAATTGTTATCACGTTGCAGCCTAGTCTTAAAGTAAGTACCGATAATTTGATGCCGCCTGTGATGAAAGCCAAATCCGTACTTCTGTTTCATTTCATCATCGTCGTTGAAATGTTTTGGAAGAAGTAATTTCTTCAGATGAAGAAACAGATGAAAATCACTTGGTTGCCAAATCCGGACTGTAGGGAGGGTGGTCAAATTGTTCCCAACTAAATGATGCGATCAGGTTTTGAGTGTTTTTGGCTGTGTGGCCGGACATTGCCATTCATTATTGTTTCCGCATAAACATCACACAATTGGGATGAATATTTGTTGGAGTAAAATTTCTCACATTCAAAACGAATCATTGATCTGACTTCACAATCGGCGGGTCGTTCGATTGTTTTGAACATTTAGAAACGCTCTAACAACAGGATAACACAAAGTGACGATCACCTACAGCTGTGTCTGGCTTCCTAATGAATGGAGGAAGTGATCTCGCACGCTCAAAATCGCGACTGCAACGCTACAGCGGCAAGCTATTAAAACGGTACTTACTTTAAAAACACGCCTCATAGTTCGAAGAAAAAAAGTAATTCTGATTACATTTAGAACTCGAGTTATCCTGTGTGCTAAAGTAGTTTCAGGTGTAGAGGAATGCAACAGCAATGATATTGTTCTTCTGAGGCTATTTCGGCACACTTGTTCATCTCATTGTGAATAGAACTGAAATTTAAAGGTATATAAATGAAGTGTACAATAAGAAAACTTACATGTGCGAGGTGCGATTGTTTGCTGGTGTCCTTGAGGTTCGGCAGGTGGGAAGAAAATTGCGACACCAGCACCGATCGACTTCTTGTAACAGAACGCGCTAATTTTGCGAATTTGCTCAAACCTGTAAAGAAAGCACATTTAATATTCACACTTCGTGATGTCAATAATTAACTAATGCTATATTTCACAAGTAATTCATTCCAATAAATAACAAAAGCTAGTATACAATAAAATATGGTCTCCTTTTTACATAAGGAGGCAGATCGTGCCGTATCTCAAGGAAATTACATTTACTTAATTTAGTATTCTCCCACAAAGATTACCATGCATATAAATAACAAAACAGCAACAAAATAATTACATATACGGTTTACAATATGAAAACGTTATTTATTTTGTCATTTACAGGACAAGGAATATATAAGGAGTTTAACGGTAAAATGATGGATTGTGAAGCGAAGGGATGCCGCACCGATCCAGTGAATAGCAGGCGATCCCGGGCGGAAGGGATAAGGTGAAGGGGACACTGGGCGGCTGGAACCAGGAGTGATGGCACAGCAATGACAGTGCCCCTACAATTTCCAGATATAAAGGTCGTGGCAGACCGGGGATCCCACTTCACATAGGGTCCAACGCCCACGTATGGGCGGTTCTTATACCCCGGCAATCAGCCGAAGGCCGACGGACGGAGAAAGTTCACAGAGAACATTCTTTTCCCCTGCCACGCTGCACCAAAGCTCAATCGCCGACACTTCCAACCCTGAAACAGACCAAACGGAGTGAAGGATGAATGAATTGGAGGGTCAGGAAATTTGGGGGATGAAGGAAACTACTCCAGCATTCGCCTGACGGGAAAACCTCCAGAAAAACCCATGGTTCGGAGCGGACTGTCGCCGGAAATCAGTCCCAGGGCCTACAGAATGCTGGCCATAGACGTTGCTGCCCGAACTATCCCGCTCGGTACGGAAAAATGAACTTATATTCTTGGAGAAGCATATAAACACAGTAAAATAACAGTAATCTAATTATTTCTAGTACTATTTACGTATTTACCTTTATCAAGATTTGTATATTACTTAGAAAGGTTAATGGTTAATCTTCATCTTCATTTCTTGCTTGCTCTTGTTTCCGCCCACATTTTTAGGTTTAACCAAATAAATAACACGATAGTCAGGAAAAAGAGATTAGTATAAAGACAAAAATACAGATACAAACTCAATAATTAAACGAATATTACAATAAAAAACAGAAAGTTTGACACCATTAGACAAATATGAAGGCAAAGTAACAGAAGTATAGATGAAATACTTAAACATAACTGAAAGACAACGGATAGGATTAGAAATTAAAGAGTAAGAGAACAGGCTAAATGAAAGAACTGAATAACCGAAGCTATACAATGCCAGCGTTTTAAGGCGAGGCCGCAGACCAGCTACTTGCGTAGCACGCTGTACTGCAGTGACTTCGGTATTTTTCCGATGCGCAACTGCGGCGCATGACGCGTTCAACGTTGTGCTTCAGTCGCTGCTTTGAGTTAGTGCTGTAAAGAAAGTTTATGGATCTTAAAGGTGCAAGTTTATTCTGTGTTGTGTGTGATTGCACAAGAGTTAATGTCTTGTTATTAGTCCACCGCAATGCCTTTTGACAAATCACGATTGAACGAATTTTTATGTATGATATATAAGTAAATACCGATTCATGTACAGGCGTGTAGACAATTTAAAGAGAAATTTCCGGTTATCCAGTTCCGGTAGAGACACTATGAGACGTCTAGTTAATAAGTTTAGGGCAATGGGATCGCTAAATGTTAACCCTAAGAAGCGAAAACGAAATGTTCTAGCGCAGGAAAAACTTGACGAAATTAGTCATCTGTTTATGGAGAATCCTAAAAGTAAAGTTTATAGGAACAATCCCACGCCATAGACGAACTTAAGGGAAATATATATATATATATATATATATATATATATATATATATATATATTTATATAACAATTTATGCGTGTGAATGGACATTTCATCCTAAGATGTTAGGAATGTCTTCACGCAGATGGACACCACTTCCAGCACCATTTATAAAAAAGTTAGTATTCATTATAGTGCATGTTACTACCACTCGTAAGTAACGTGGGAGTTACGGAACGAAAAACCCTCAGTGTAATAGTGTGCGGAGCACGCATAGCGCTTTCTATGGCCTCACCATAAAAGTCTGCATTGTGGAAGAGAAACAACTGAAGTGGTTAGAGCATAGCTAAAGAAATATGGGGAAAGGACAGTTAAATAGGCAAAAGATATGAGAAGAAAAAATAGGAAGTTGAAGATCAACAGTTAAATGGGAAAACGCGCTAGAAAGAATAGCACAAAATGATGACTGAAATTTAAAGAACGTATATGGATAGAGAAATATGGAAGAAACGACAGAAGGAGGTGAACTCGACTCCTGACAGCAAAAGAATTTGAAGAATAAGTAGTAATTTTGCGTCCTTGTAACGCCTCAGGTGTAAGAGACGAAATGAGATGCTAATGGTCGATGGGTAGTTAAGTTATCCAAGAAGTCAATTCAATTGATTTTTATTTATGGACGCTCTTTAACTGCTATGGTTTTTAGCGTCCCATTCTACATTGGGCGTGAAATACCGGAAATTTTGCTCAGAAGCCTTCTTATTAGGCTTGAGGTTCTTTTACGTGTCGACATGGAACAACCAGATTTACTTCCCTTACGCAGGAAGGCCCATGCTGATGATTTTTACGCCCGAAAATAATTCATCGCCTTCCGCCGGTTTGAACATGCAACCTCGGAAACTAGCATGATGCCCCAGACCACCAATGGACGACCCAAGACACCGACATTTTCTTTGAAAGACTGGAGGAAACCTTATTCATACAACTTGCCCTAACTGAAATTCGAACCTGGCCTGCCGGGTTACTAGATGAACAGTTTTAGCTTTATTAATATTTTGGGTATCGAGGGAACTTGATTTTTGGACCTCTCAGACTCGACAGCTTTTCATTCTGTTTCAGTAAGTTGTTTTAAATTTTCCTTATTTCTAACTGATGCTCCTGGCCATGTTATTCATCCATTCCAAATGTTTTCAACTGACTTCCAGTTCTCTTAAGGCTATAAAATTTGTATAACACGCTCAAAAACGGACGATTTCAGTATTATGTTTTGAATAGTTGTTCTGATAAAGGTAATTACCATTCCAAATGGCATAAGTTTCCTTGGAAAAATCCTTTTTACATGAAATTGTGCATGGTCGAGCGATGCGCTCAGAAAAATTAAATTGAGTTATATCTGCAGAGGCTCTTTGACTGTTATGGTTCTTAGCGTCCCATTCTATATTGGGCGTGAAAGACCGGAAATTTTGCTCAGAGGTTTCTTTATCGGGAGCGCGGTTCTTTTACTTGCCTTAAATTTACGACACGGGACACCGGCTTTAGTTCCCTTCCAAAGGAAGCCATGCTAAGGATTTTTACGCCCGAAAAAATCCATCGCTCTCCGCTGGATTTGAACCCGCGACCTAGTGATTTAGAGTACCCCTAGACCACGGAGGATGGCAGAAACTACAAACTGCAAACGTAGGTGAATTCTTGCTGTTCTATGTTTGAAAGCTCCAAAAGTGTTCTAGAAGCTGAAGCTCACTTTGCTGATACATATTATCCTCCAGAACTACTAGAGTTTACTTCTAATAACATAAAACAATATGCTGATATCGGCAACAACAATTGTTCGAAATATTTTAGCCAGGAAACGATATTTAAATTTTGGGACATTTACACTTACAAGCTCTATAACCTATTTAGTCGTCCAAAGTTACATGTCTGGGTTTTAATTTGCACAGAAATTGAGCAAAATAAATAATGAAAATGGTGATACCAGGGCTCTGAAATCTACACAAAATGATATTAAGGACAGTTTGGGAATACTACAGGAACTTATAGATTTTCCAATACTGTGTTAAATATTTAACACCAGTTTTAATTGAAACTACAAGCTTCTAACTGAAAAACCTTTCCTCAAAGCTAATTTTCGCAGAATTGTATAGAACTTGAAAGTAGCAAATCTGAGCCGTGGTCTAGGGGTACCATGCCTCTAGTTCCCGAAGTCGCATTCAAACCCAGCAGAGGGAGATGGATTTTTTTGAGTGTAAAAATCCTTAGCATTGCTTTCTTCGAAAGGGAAGTAAAGCTGATGGCCCTGTCGGCACGTAAAACATCAAGCCTGATAAAGAGGCCTCTGAGTAAAACTTCTGGTCTTTCACGCCCAATATGGAATGGGATGCTAAGAACCTAGTACTTAAAGAGCGTCCATAAATAAGGCCCAGTTTATTTATTAGTTTTTGTAGTTCCAAAACAACTTTGGATTCTTCACCAGTTGATTATCTCTAATCTCTGTTGGTAAATTTGAAAGTGAACCACTTCTTGATTAGTTTACAAAAAATAGTATGAATGATGTTAAATACTGCGAAACGAGTGATGATTGGCGATATCAGGTACAAGTTTTATTGTATTTATGAAAGTTTACAATAATGTTTCCTCATATCAACTATGGTCACTTAATACGAGTACAGTGTAGGATCTCTCCAAATCTGTTTCTGTCTGTGTGCCTACTGTGTGTATACAGATGGCCTATGGCAGGCACTGGATATGCATATACTTTTCAGTCCTTTGGTATACACGATACCTCAGACACTTCCATTTTTTTATTGCAGCAATACAAATAACTTGTGGTGAACCGTAATATAATGTTTGACACTCCTCGAAAACTGACCAGGCGTATTACAGAGCATGTGGAATACTGGCAATGTTTACTATTCTAATTCTTCTTGTAAAGACGATGTTAATAACTATTGCTAATATTACGCATACTTTACGACAGGCTTAGTCGGTTTGTCAACAGGACTGTGAACGAGAGACAAGAACGAGAACATGATACTGACCGACATGCTTGCTTCCCTTGTAGAGTAGTACATTCTGTGTTTCATGTTCGTATTTTTTTGGTTTACAAATGAAACATGTTTATGTGACAATACTATATACTCGTAAATATCAAAACTAGACCCCATATATCATGTGATAAAAATCCTGGAATTCTTCAGAACACACACTCTATAGCTCTTTCAACAGGTATGTCTTAATTTGCATGTTAACACTTTTTCTTTTGTTGCTGCATATTTATCTTTATCTACATTTCATTTCTTTATCATATCTATATTTATCTATTTATAAGATTTCTTACTTAATGCGTATAATATGGTTTTACAGATGAACTCATTGTGTCCAGCTGGGAATTAAACAAAATGGACACATCTAAAAGTACAAGTGATTAATCCCTGTGTATTCTCAATCAAGGAAAATAAATGCTAGCATATACTATAAATTAAACAGAGAAAAAGACTCTTATTTAGTGAGAGGGGTAAAGGAAGTTCATTGAACAAAAGGATATCTGTACACACTGATAATCTTGACAAAATATTAAGGATAGTTAATTAACGAATTTTAAAAATATAATATGGTATAATCATGAAATGTTATTAATTAAATATAAAGGACACGAAGACTATAAGTGCAACATATTGGTAAACCTTATTCCTTCTTGTTTACCCTCCTAATATGTAGGACATACACCTCCTCATACTGCCTGGAGTCAGAGCCTTGTCCAGGAACAGACACTTTGGATAAGATAGAATATCCCGAATGGTTGATCAGCCGATGCTTAGGTGAAATGGATGAAAGAAAAGGTGATGGCAGAGCAGTAGGTGGAATGAATGGTGGGAGAAATTGGATAACTCGGAGAAAATCCGCACAGAAGCCGCTTTTTCCAGCACAAATCCCACATGCGGGTCCCTGGGATCGAATCCGGGTTATCTTTGTGAGAGGCGAGTGGTCTAACCACTCGGCCAGGCGCCGTCTATTAGAAAATCTACAGCAGTTTACTCCTATATAGGCCCTATATTACAGTAAATGACTATGAAACAGCCTTATTAAAGCAACATAGATAACCCATTGTGGAAATTCAACAAAATTATTAGACATGCAATTTTGTTATATTTTTGATAAAAAAATAAATTGCAACCTTCTACTTTAAAATGTTTAACATAATATTATATTTGTGGCAATTAGGTAATTAAAATAACTGTTATAAAATTGTTTTGGTTGCTAATTATTTCCTTTCCTTCTTTGTTTGAGTAGTTCAGATGGTGTAGCTTGTTAATACATATATACCTTTATGAATTTTAATACAGCATCTTCATATTTTGCTAAATATATAGATTCTTTAATGGTAATGGTCGGATTTTGAAGTTAATATTAATTTTAAAAGAATTCATAAAGAATTAATTCACAGAAATGAATATCAGTAGAGAAAAATAAAATTATAATCTTTAATGGAATAGGTTTCCATAGGTATTCCACTCTATATTTAGGAAATTTACAGCATGTGGATACGTTTAATTAAAGCAATAAAGAGCAACTGCTTAATTAATTTGTTCGACTACTATGTTTGAAAACAATTTAGCTGTGGCAGATAAATTTTATAGTATTCTATGATCAAGGTACATATGTATAAGTAAAATTTTAGTTTAAAGCTCTAAATTTTTCCACATAGTTCCCTTAAACTCAAGGACATCAATTATGTTGTGTCTATGCTATTTTTTCCCGAAATAAAATCCAAATGTATTATTCCGTGGTAAATATTTCGATTGGTTATTGCAGGGTTGGTCAATGTGAGTTGTAAAACTACAATAACGAAACCGGAAAACCGTTCGTAACGATTGAAATGGGAGGTGAAGGGAAAGGTTGGCTGTGTCGTGTTTGATGCAGTAATTTGTATCACAAATTACTTAAATGTAAATAATGATTGTAATATGAATATGCATTTTTATGTGACATTGATTTCAGATGTTTATTGATTATAAATATTGTTGGGAAGTACGTTTATATGACCTTACTGAAACTGTTAATAATAGCGTAATAATGCAGCGAGGGGGGGTGAGCTGTTTATCATTATTGGAAACGAGGAAGTTACGTAATGTTGGCGCGTTTTTCCGTTTAGAACCTTCTGGAATGTTTCCCTAGAGCATATGTATTCATAATTTTCATTGGATATTAAAATAGACGCTAATGTTGGCGCGTTTTATTAGCCAATTGCAGTTCAGTTATAATCTTTAGGCGTATCTGGATGAAGGAGTATAAATAGGGTAGGTTAGAGGTAGCTTGAGGCCAGTTCATCAAAATTCTTTGTACACTACACGTCGTCTTCAGTTCGTCAGTTCGTCAAAATATTTGTATGAGATACGTCGGCTATAGATTCACAAGTTACGAAAAATCTAAAGTGTTGTAAAGTTAATAATACACAAAGTTGAAGTACGCGAATTAAAAGTGATAAGTAAGAAGTTATTATAACAGTTTCAGTTTTGGCGAGTGTCGAGATCAATGTGTAAATGTGAGAGTAATAGTGTTCGACAATAAAAGTATAAAACAAATTTCTTCATCAGTGTTCTTTTTGGATAAAATATTCCTTCCGTTTACACAACCCTGTTTAAGAGATATGTTCGACCAAATAGCTAGCCGGAGGACAGTGAAACAGAATTGAATAGAAATTAAAAGTTAAATTCTTTCAAACACAAAACTAATACTGCCGCAAATTGCTAACACCAGATGGAGCTACGAACCTAACAAAGAATCACGTCACAAGATGGCTTCAACGCGTGATGTAAACAAACATTATAAGTAATACCGCAACATGTTCTGTATCATTTTTACAAATTACAACATTATTCCTCTTTCCCCACCCTCCCTTTCCTTATTTGAAAATTTTCCTTTAGACTAGTACAGTTGATCTACAATTTTCAGTTCCCCTCTCTCATACTGACAGTAAGAGAGATGTGTTCTCCGACGTCACAGAGTGTTTAGTTGGTTGACACGTTAAGCCTGTTGCTAGGACCGACTCATGCTCCCACCAGTGTTGCTTTTTTGAAACATTTAGCAGTGCGCAGTTTAGGAGAAATATAAAATCAAACCTCCAGGGTCAACCAATCCGATCGAAGGCTTTTTACGCGGATTTTCTCGGCGCTAGCGAACGCTGGGTTGGATTATTTGGTACGTGAATTTTCGTATCATCCCTTTTATTACATTTCATTTCCTTCTTTTTCACGGACATGCCAGGTATTGGACTGATCGCCCATCCTGGATGTGTTATGATCCAGAGTTTGTTTGCTCCTTGACAGGCTACTGACCTAAGGCATTCGTTTGAAGTCCTTGGAAGTGTAAGTCCTCCAAAGAGGAGGTAATTCATTGAAGAAGAAGGAATATGATGAACACATGAAATGGTCGTTGCAGTATCCGTCGATACGTTTCTGTTAATGAAAATGTACCTCTAATATGGTTCTAAGGCGTTCATTTCATGTAGGCACTGTTCTCTCAAGCACAAAGTGTGTAACTCGGCTCACAGGCAATGAGAAAGCGCTGACTTTCTACATAGGGGTGGGAAATAGAGGGAATAGGCACATAAAACTGTTACATTTATTTTGACAACTTACCGCCCTTGCTGTCGTCGGATTCGATAGGCTGTTTGAGTGCGGTGATGTCCCTGAACGTGAGTAGGAACAACACCACGAGATCCCTCTCGTTCTTGATGGGGGCTATCTGGAGCAGCAGCCATAGTGGAGTCTCTGAAACATCAACAACAGCCAATGAATTGCTGGTACAAGGTAAACAACTCAGCGCAATCTATTCTTCATAGTGTAACTGTTAATGGTCTGTACATTAGCTTAAACAACTGATTTCAGCAATTTTTTCTGTGTCAGTAAAACAACTACGAAGATTTGTTATTATTAGGCTTCAGACACGGTTGCTCTTTCGCTGCACTGTGACTGGAAAACAGCTACGTGCGCACAGGGTTTCATTGAGACCTCCCCCTCACCAAGCACAGCCAGTCATTGACTCTAAGCAAGCGATCAGTACATATACACCCTGTTCTGAAGCTACGAAGTCTGGCCGTTGTTAGCTGACAAGAAAACAACCAGTAAGAAGGGTATCTTACTTGTAAATGAATACGAACGTGAGTATTTTGATGTAAGAGGGGAACATATATTTTGTAAAGTATGCTACATTGAAATCAAAGGAGAGTGAAGGATTTTTATTGCAAGACACTGTAGATCTAAAAACCATTCACAAAATATTACGTTGCTTCCTAGAAATGATGGGGTGAGGGTATATTATCCACATCAGAAACCACTAACTCATGTAGCCAAACCAAATTTTACAGGTATTTGTGTGGTATGATGGCAAGCGCAAACATCCCATTTAATAAGCTACAAAATCCTGCTTTTAAAAAGTTTCTAGAAAAATATTGTAGCTTATGTGTGTGCACTGTCGCGTCGGACACATTGCCTGTGTATAATATATTCATTCATTCGCTGTTTACCCTCATCTTATGTAGGACTTACGCCCCCAGGACTTACAAGCGGGTGCCTGGGGTCAGAGGCCCGTCGAGGAGCAGACACTCATGGAGCAGACAGAATGTCCAGGATGGGTGATCAGCCCGATGCCTGGTATGGGATGAAGGAAGTAGATGAAACGAAATACCGACGAAATGGATGATAGGAAAGGTGACGATGGAGCAGTTGGTGGAATGAGTGGCGGGGGAAACCGGAGAGCCCGGAGAAAACTCGCCCAGACGCCGCTTTGTCCACCACAAATCCCACATGCAGGCCCCTGGGATTGAACCCGGACCGCCTCAGTGAGAGGCGAGCGGTCTAACCACTCGGCCACGGCGCCGCAGTGTGTAATACATAGTTGAACTAATTATTTCGTTTGTAACTTTGAATTCTTGTCCGGTGTGACAATTCCCTCCAATTCCTAATCAGTTGGTGAAGGCAATTGAGGTAAGAGCCTTGTCTGATAGCGTGGGTCTAGTCAGCAGCGTCCTGTGGTAGCGTCAGTCTAGTGTAGGTCTTCTGAGTGTTTGGTTGCGCGTGCGAGATGGGTGTATGTGCGTGGGGCATCCCCCCAGTATTCGTCTGTAACCTTTTATGTATAATGTAGGGCGCCTTGTTAATTACAATAAATCAGAGATAAATGTGAATTTATGTATTTTTATGTTCTAAAGATCTCACGCCCGCTTTAGCTTTGTGCAGCAAGTTCCTGGTATCTTTCGCCACTTCTGAGTCTATCCCCCAATATTTATGCCGGGGTAACTAAATTTAATATTTTAGCTGCAACCCTTTTGACTTCACCCCGGTGTATAACAATATACAGCTATGAAAGTTCCTTGTGAGTCCACTTTACGCAAATATTATTTGTCTCCTTGTTATGATGATACTCTGAACAATATTAGACGTTCTATGGGAGATCATAATATTTGATTTCGATAGACGAAACCACAGATGCTACTGCGAGATCTATAGTTAATGTGACCATAGGAACATTATCTCCTGAACGTCCAGATAAAAATTCTTGTCAACATTCTGAGGTGTTAAACGAAGTTAGCCATTCTTCCATTGACAAGCTGTTTCAAAGTGCAATGTCTTTTCTGACCAGACGGTATAAAAACTGAGTACATATTACTATTTTGTGACGGATGCAGTGCTTCCAAAATTAAGAAAACTAATCCCAGAATTATACACGTGACGTGTTTAGCCCATGGTCTTCACTGGTGGCAGAACAGATTAGGAAACACTTTTATGATGTAGATGATTTATTTTCAAATATAAACAAAATATTTAAAGGCATGTTCTAGGACACTAAAATTTAAAGAATTGGCGCCAGGAATTCCTTTGCCATATCAACCTATTATGATACGGTGGGGTTCTTGGCTGATGGCCGCTTTCCACTACTTTGAGCATTACAACCAGATTGTTCAAGTGATTAGCAAATTTGACAATGAAGCAAGTTTAGTATTAAAATTGCAAACTCATCGATATCTCCACAGCTTTATGAACATTTGCAATTAATCAATATTGAGGACATTACTTTAACAATGAAATAACTTGAATCGTTACAGATGGCTATACCAGTCCTTGAAACTTGCCGAAAGTTTGGCACAATACTCTACAGAAATAGATAAATGTTCTGCTGCTGAAATAGTAAAGCAAAACCAGAAGAGTCTTTTAGACAAAAACCCATAATATACAATTATGTGCCGTATTAGGGACGCCATTTTAAATAATGAATACACATGTGTTTCTCAGATAGAGGTGTGTGACGTTTGTTAGTTTTGTTTTGCACCATCACGCCATGTGACGTGGAACGGAATTTTTGAAGATATAAAATTTGTTTGTTTTTGATACATTCAGAAAAATATTTTATTCCATTGCAATAGTTGTCCACGCACGTAAATCACACATGCAACTGATTATTTCATCAGCCACAAATTAAATTTATTTTTTGTTCATGTTATTTATACTTTGTAATAAAACTTATGTTTACTACAGAATTGTATACTTATTTCTGTGCCCAACTATACCTATAGCGTATACAGTACTCGGCAGAGACAAACTCAGTAATGTACGAGACTACTGCCCCTCTCCTCTCCGCTCGCTTGTAAACAAAGTACCAGTATAATAGAACCTAAAGTCCTGTCCGAAGCCTAGTTATTATATTACTGATTTTTAAGCAGTTACTTGGATAGTCAAAATCGTAATTTTATGTCCTTAAACTGAGCCTGTATGTGCGTGAAAATGTCGTATATGATTGCATTTGTTTACTTCAACTATGGAGTTATTGGAGGTTGGTAATTTCTTCTTCGACTTGAACATAGTTTGTTTAGAGCTTTCAGTTGGACAACTAAAGTTTTCCGATTATCTTTTTTTTCGGCACAAGTAATGCTATATTTTCACTTGCCGCGTCCTTGTAATTATGCTTCAAGCTGTTGGGCCTGGGCGCTGTCTCGTTTATTAGGTGCTGGTAATGGCGCTATTAGTCAAGTTCCAGCCAGGAGCCGATTTCCTTCAAAATTCATTCTCAAAGCCAATAAAAATTTCAGTTTTTAAAACCACTCCCACCAGGGTGCAGAAAGGCCGCTGCAAACAGACAGCCGTCGAGAAGCAACATGCGACCTCCTTCCTAATCTACCCTTTCCAAAACAGGAAAGCCATTCCTTAAACAGCCATTCTAAAATAAAAACCATCCGGCAAAACTCTATTGAGAGTGGGAATGTAGTAAAATCACTCACGCAGAGCCTCAATCTGCCAACAGCAAGTCGGAGTCAGAGTCTAAGTTGCTTGTGACGTATAGAAGTCATGGAGAATCGTGAATGAGTTAGCTGCCAGTGATCTCGACTAGGAGCGACAATTGAGTTGTGTCAGGCCTTCAGTAGCGTGCAGGTGTCTTTACCTGGGTAAGTGATATACCATTGTACACTGGTTTGCAAAACCTAAGGATGAGATAGGTAAAGTAACATAACAAATGAACTACTTGGTGGAAGTAGATGAAGGTGCGGGAGCATCTTGCCAAAGGTGTCTCACACGTACACAGAAAGCTGGACGTCACGTGAGTGTAGCGAGTCTATAGTCCCAAATGGGTTTGGTCCCGCAAGGGGTGGAAGTTGACGAAACAGGACAAGACGGTGTTTGGAAATTAGCGAGCTGTTACGGCACTATAGTGGTGTTCTTCATTGCAACATCATTTGGATGACTTCAAACGGGGAAGAATCATCGGGAAACTGGAAGAAGGGCGAAGTGTGAAGATTGTTGCTCAGGAGTTTGGAATTGCTCACGGCATTGTTTCACGTGAATGGGGAACCTTCCAAACCACAGGCACTGCTGTTCCAAGGAGAGGTGGACTACGCTCAACTACAGCAGCAGATGATCGCTACATTGTGCAACAGGCAAGAAGGAATCCACGCCAAACAGCGGGTGCAATTACAACCACATTTAACAGGACAGCTAGGCACGCAATCTCACGATACACAGTGGCACGGCGACTACACAGGTGGTCTCCTTGCCCGACGGCCAGTACGTCGTGTTCCATTGACATCTGGCATCGTTTGCGATGGTCCCAAGAGCATCAAAATTGGACCAACGAGGAATGGGGTCGCGTGCTGTTCTCGGATGAGAGCAGATTCAGTCTAAGTAGTGATTCTCGACGTACCCTCATCTGGCGAGAGGTGGGAATACGTAATGAACTTAGGAACATCCTTGAACATGAACGTTTTGGTGGTCCGGGTGTTATGGTTTGGGGAGGCATAATGTTGCATGGACGCACCGACCTCCAAATAAGCTCACTGGTCAACGTTATTGTGATACTGTACTCCTTTCCCATGTGCGTCTTTTCAGGGGTGCAGTCGGCCCTGACTTCATTTTTATGGATGACAATGCGCGACCGCATCGAACAGCGCAGGTGGAGGATCTCTTGGAACGAGAGGATATTCGGCGAATGGACTGGCCTGCCCGTTCCCCCGATTTAAATCCCATCGAACACGTGTGGGATGCTTTGGGGAGACGCATTGCAGCACATCCACATGCACCAACAACCATCCAACAGTTGTCAACAGCGCTGGTGGAGGAAAGGAACGCCCTACCACAAGAACTGTTTACCATCCTTGTGACCAGCATGGGAGCACGATGCACAACATGCATTGCTGTCCGTGGTGATCATACACCCTTTTAAGCACCATGTATCTGTTTCTGTAAATCTAGAGAGCCATCATATGTCGTATTGACTTTAGTGTAGCTTACGGTCTATGAATAAAAGTGGCATTTCTGTTCGTGTCATTGCATATTTCGTTTAGTTGCCTACTGTAGCATACCTTAGCAGCTCCCTCTATGTATGATTTAAGTTTCATCGAGCTATGTTACCTGGCAGTGTCACAGCATGCGAAGATTACTTTCGTCCTTAGGGTTTGCACACCAGTGTATTTTCAGTTTTCATATTGGGCAAGGCAACATTTATAACTTGGCTTGTTTAATCCTAACTGCTGATCGAGTGCCGTGCTACTTGTTTTGGGTTATTGGAGCTCTATTGTTGGGGCGTATTAACTTGAACCGGGAGTTTTAGATGTCATGGGTTTTTTGTAAGAGACTTTTGTAGATTAATACTGAAGCGTTAAATTGGGCATGCCATGCCCAGAACGTGTATTTTGGTTAATTTGTTGTCCGAAGTTTAAATTTTATTCTGAGGGAATGTATATATTATATTGACCAAACGTTAAATTGTGCTCTTAGGGAAGATAAATGTAGCTTATATCCGTACATAATAAATGTAATCCAGGCACATTAGATGTATCCCTTGGCCCTACTATGCAACTTAAGCAGTTTAATAAGTGAAAAGTGTTAAGGAACTAAAATGCGCTCGACCAATATACACTACGTGATCAAAAGTATCCGGACACCTGTCTGAAAATGACGTACAAGATCGTGGCGCCCTCCATCGGTAATGCTGGAAGTCAATATGGTGTTGGCCACCCTTAGCCTTGATGATAGCGTTCACTCTCGCAGGCATACTTTCAATCAAGTGCTGGAAGTTTTCTTTGGGAATGCCAGCCTATTCTTCACGGAGTGCGGAACTGAGGAGAGGTATCGATGTAGGTCGGTGAGGCCTGGCACGAAGTCGGCGTTCCAAAACATCCCAAAGGTGTTCTATAGGATTCAAGTCAGGACTCTGTGCGGGCCAGTCCATTACATGGATGTTACTGTTGTGTAGCCACTCCGCCACAGCCCGAGCAGTATGAACAGGTGCTTGATTGTGTTGAAAGATGCAATCGCCAACCCCGAATTGCTCTTCTACAGTGGGAAGCAAGAGGGTGCTTGAAATATCAATGTAAGTTTGCGCTGTGATCGTGCCACGCAAAACAACATGGGGTGCCAGCCCCCTCCAGGAAAAACACGAGCACACCATAACACCACCACCTCCGAATTTCACTGTTGGCTCTACACACGTTGGCAGATGGCGTTCACCGAGCATTCGCCATACCCATACCCTGCCATCGGATTGCCACATTGTGTACCGTGATTCGTCACTCCACACAACGTTTTTCCACTGTTCAATCGTGTAATGTTGACGCTCCTTACACCAAGCGAGGCGTCGTTTGGCATTTTCGTGCGTGATGTGTGGCTTATGAACAGCCGCTCGACCATGGAATCCAAGGTTTCTCACCTCACGCTTAACTGTCATAGTACTTGGAGTGTATCCTGATGCAGTTTGGAATTCATGTGTGATGGTCTGGATAGATGTCTGCCTATTACTCTTTACGATCCTGTTCAAATGTCGGTGGTCTCTGTCAGTCAACAGAGAGGTCGGCCTGTATGCTTTTGTGCCGTACATGTCCGTTCACGTTTCCACTTCACTATCACAACAGAAACAGTGGACCTAGGGATATTTAGGAGCGTGGAAATCTCGCGTACTGACTTCTGACACAAGTGACACCCAACCACCTGACCACGTTCGAAGTCCGTGAGTTCCACGGAGCATCCCATTCTGCTGTTTCATGATGTCTAATGACTACTGAGGTCGTGGATAATGAGTACTAGGCAATAACCTAATATGAAAAACGTATGTTCATGGGGGGGGGGTGTCCGGATACTTTTGATCACATAGTGTAAATGTACTTTCATGATATAGATGTGCTGGTCAAGGGTATACTAATTTGACATAACTAATGTAGTCTTAGAAATTACACTCGCCAAGTGTATTTACGGTTGTCTTTTTTTGCGAACCTCTGATGTAGATATTCTCCCTCCTTCCCTATATGATGGTACCAGCGTTCGACGCGAGGCGGAGGGCGCCAGAACAAAGGCAAATCCAATCTAGAGAATGATTCGAAATATCATCCAAATAAACGAATAATTTTCAAAAGAGAATGTGCGTCCGGAAGCGTATGATTTGGGCCATCTAGGCGCTAATTATATCGACAGTTGTACGCTCAAAACCCAAGGGATGTCAAAATTGGGATCGTTACAGATGCGATGGTCATTTTGTCAAGAAATCTTCGTCAACACAATGTTAAATCGCAAAATAAGTTCGAATTGTCGATCTCAAAGTTGATACAGAGTCTAAATCGGCGGTGGAGACTAGCATTGTCAAGTTGTGCGATTATTTATTGGTTAATATTCCAATTGCCGCAATTAGATCCTCTTTTGAAGATTGAGGCAGATTATACGGATGTGTTAATTTCAAAATTATTATTAATGTGTTTGTTTATTAATAAATATTTTATTCCTGTTAATTGCACCCTTTATGTAATCAATAGCTATTATGTTAGCACGGTATTGGAAAAGTTTCATTTGAATTTAAATATGCGTTGTTTTAAATTCTGTGAACACGGCCGTCATTAATGCATAAGCAATATGTAAAAGATTCGCTTATGTTTTGTTTAAACATACTCCTGAAGAATAAATTTTAGAGGAGAGAGGGAACAAAGGGAACAATGGCAACATAACAAATTGTACATAGATACAGGAAATTTTCTTCGCCATTCTTCCGGAGATAGCGTTGGAGGAAGATGCATTCATTACACAGGTCGGGAGAAATCGTGACGCATAGGAAGGAGGAATCGCAGCGTAAAATAGCATACTAACAAATATTGTGAATATTCATATATGAATTGCTATGAAGTGTGTAATTAAAGTTAGTTGAATTCAAAACTTCATGGAAAACTATTGCTCTCCTGTTACCACACCTGTAAGTAAGAAGAGAGTCTCATCATTCAAAATCATCACCCAAACAACAAAAGCACATTAAAAAATCTGATGTGTTACACTCACACGACTTTATCTACTCTAGTACAAACTATTTTTACAAATGCTTATTCTCCATATGCTTCATGTTAATCGAGATATCGAGATGTTAATCTTATTGCTAATTTTCTTGTAGATGCAAGGGGAATTGGTAGGCTTTAAGCGACAGTCAAATATTTTAAGAGCTGGTTGCTATGTGGAGTATTCCATTCTCTTTGCATTACTAGGACAAAAAAAAGATGAATAACGAATTTGAGAAAAGTATAAGCATTGGAAAATTTAAGGGAATAACAAGCAATATCTCGAAAACGCTTCACTCCAGAAAAAAATGTATATCACATAAATTGTGTATTTTAGCGCGATCTACATTTTTTGTGTAGTAAAATTTTGTCTATCTCTTATGGTTTACCAGTTATGCAAAAGTCGTTCACAATGAAGAATACTTTTGGAGACATTCCTAGAAAATTCGAGATATACATTTCATTTGCCATAAAAATATCTTAAGCATATGATATTTTAATCAAAATCGTTAGAGCCACTTTTGAGAAAATTAAAATTTTCGAAAAATGTTCCATGTAAAGGGTAATCCGGGGTGGGGGATTTTCTCTAAAACCTTCGTGTCGCATCCCTGGAAGATACTGAACCTGAATGCCAAGTTTGGTGTTTATCCGACTGTTCGTTTCTGAGTTATGCTGTTCTCACGCACGAACGCACGCACACACACACACACACACACACACACACACACACACACACACACACGGGGAGAATACGGAAGAGGGAGAAGAAGATAGTATTGTTTCATCCGACCATGGGAGCATTGTGGTATCAGATAAAAATAAAATGTTAATGCCGAAAGAAGGAATTGAATTAAGAAGTAGGAAAAGATTAGATGGTTTTAGATACAGAGCAGGTTCACAATAGGAAAAAGGGACAACAAGGAGAATGGGCTTCTGGAACTGTGAGGGTTTAAAAAATAAATTATATGTGGGAGTTTTGAAACAGCTGTTGGCGAAAGTGGATTATTTAGCGGTAGTAGAAACGTGGTTAAAAGAGGAACAGATAAATATAAAGGACTTTGAATACATTGGTAGGAAAGGAGAGGTGATAGCTAGAAAGGGAAGAGTATCTGGAGGTATAGGTTTATTTATAAGGAACAGCTTAAGTAAGGAAATTAAAAGAGGAACAGATAAATATAAAGGACTTTGAATACATTGGTAGGAAAGGAGAGGTGATAGCTAGAAAGGGAAGAGTATCTGGAGGTATAGGTTTATTTATAAGGAACAGCTTAAGTAAGGAAATTAAAGAAACATGGTCTAGTAGTAAAGAAATAATGTGGGTTATAATGGATGTTAAGTATATACTCTGTGTAGGAATAATATATAACCCCCCTGCATCCTCGCGGTTTCATAATCCTGATCTCCTTAATCAAATAAGAAAAGATATAGATAGGCTGAAGGAGAAATTTGTTACTGCAGAGGTAATACTAATGGAAGACTTTAATATCAGGATTGGGGAAAGTGATACATATGTTGGAAATGATTGGATGAGTGATGAAATTGTGTTTAAAAGTGAGAAACGTAGGCAAAGCAAGGACAAATTTGTTGATAAAGAGTGTGAAAAATTTATTAATTTTTGTGAGTTGAATGCTTTAGAAATTTTGAATGGAAAATGTGGGGAAGATGAACAAGGAGAATTTACCTTTGTTAGCAATAATGGGCAGAGTGTAATAGATTTTGTGTTGTGGCCTCTGAATTTAGGACATATTTTAAGTAATTTTAAGGTATTAAATTTAAGCTCAACTAACGGGCATTATCCACTGATTGTGGATCTTATGATGCACGCTGCACGAGTAAAATACAATGTAAGAGTGGAAAGCTATTGTAAAAAAGAGTATATTAGCTATAAATGGAAAGAATAATTTTGTGACACATTTAAACAGACTCTTGACTCGAATTATGGAAAGATATGTCTATGTGGAGTAACATTCATGGTTAAGAATAATAAAATTGAGAATTCAATAGATATCTTAATACAGTTATGCAAAGGGCGGGAGAGGAAATGAAAACAAAAAAGAGGGTTTACATATATGATAAGGACTGGTTTGACGAAGAATGTAGGGTATCAAAAAGACAAGTAAAACAACTGTTGGTTAGGTGGAGAGAATTAGGTGATAGAAAATCTAGGGACGATTATATGCAAGGGAGGAATTCACATCATTTATTGTTAGAGCAAAAGAAAAAGGACTGGAGGGAATGCAATGAAAGGAATTTGATAAAATGTCTAAATGAAAATAATGTTAATAAGGTATGGCAGGTTCTTAAGTCGACCTATAATAAATGTGTAACTAAACCCAATGTTGAGCCAGGACAATGGATGGAGTATTTTAAAACATTATATGGGGAAGAAAAGAGTATAGGAAGTACGGAATTTTTGGAAATAAGGAATGTTTTTGTAGAGATATTGGATGGTGAAATTAGGAGTGAGGAAATAATAAAACAAGTTAAGTTACTGAAGAAAAATAAAGCTACTGGAATTGACGGCGTCCCAACAGAGTTTCTTAAGGAGTGGTGTAATGAAACAGGGAGAGTGAAAATTTTACTAGATTTATTTAATGTAATTATTAGAAAGGGTTATGTACCTAAACGATGGAGAGAAGCTATCATCCATCCTATATATAAAGACAAGGGCAATGTCGATAAACCTAATAACTACAGAGGTATTGCATTATTATCGAATATAGGAAAACTTTTTGCGGGCATTTTGGCAGCGAGACTACAATTTTGGGTTGAAGAATATAATATCCTTTCGGAATTCCAGATGGGCTTTCACAAGGGAAGGAGAACAATTGATAATTTATTTATTATAAAGACATTAGCAGACAAATATTTAAAAGAAAAAAGGGGTAAATTGTATATGGCTTTTGTAGACTTAGAGAAGGCTTATGACCGAATTGAGCTACAACTTCTGTGGCATAAATTAGTGTGTAAGAGAGTAAGTCAGCAATTGGTGAATATTCTAAAAGCACTGTATTTTGAGAACACCTTCTGTGTAAGGGTGCAGACAGGCTGTGTAACAAACGAAATTCCACAAAAGAAAGGCCTTCGGCAAGGATGTAAGCTAAGTCCAGTTTTATTTAATTTATACATAGATGATGTCTTACTATAAATTGGAAGGAATAATAACTGTGCACCAGTAATTAACAACATCCAAATTCCAGGACTTCTTTTCGCAGATGACCTAGCGATAGGATCTATTACAGTAAGTGGTTTAAAACAATCATTACAAGCAATTGATTAATATTGTAAAGAATGGAGGTTAAAAGTGAATCAAAGAAAACACAGATTGTGGTTTTCAAAAAGGGGGGAAAATTAGGCAAATATGAAAAGTGGAAGGGAGAGAATAAGGATTACAGGGTAGTGCGTGACTGTATCTATTTAGGAGTAAAAATAGATGGAGGTAATAAATGGGAGAAACAAAAGAAGTTTGCATTGGCAAAAGGTAAAGGGGCGATGGCAGCAATTAGAAGCTGCAAATATAAAGTACCTAATATAAATGTTAAATGGCTGGAAAAAGTTTATGAGTTGGTTGTGGAGGCAAAAATGATGTATGGTATAGAAATAGGGGATTAGATAGTGGATGGGAATGTATAGATATGGTGCACAGGATGTTTTGTAGAGAAGTACTAGGGCTACCGAAGTCAATTGTAAGACAGGTAGCACAATTACAGATGGGCAGGGTGCCAACTAAGGGGAAGATAATGGAAAGAGCTTTGAAATTTTGGTTCAGAAGTTTAAATCTAGGAAAAAGTAAAGTGTTAAGACAATGTATTGAATACCAAGAGAATAGCTTAATGAATGATGGATGGGTAAGTAAATTACGGAATATTTTGGAGAAAAATGGGTTAGGAGATATATGGAGAAGGAGAGAAAATAACGTAAAACATTTTTGGAAAAAGGCAAGGAAAAGACTGGAAGATATAGAAATACAAATCATGTTCAGTGAGATTGCCGAAAAGAGCTGATTAGTTTATTATAGGCCAATGAAAAACACATGGGGTAGGGAAAAATATATAGACATAGTAAATAAAGAAGAGAGAATCTATTGCATGGTTAAGAACTGGAGCATGGAGGCTAAAAGGGCTAAGACAGGGTATTCCTCAGAACCAATGTCCGATATGTGGTGGTAATGAAGACATTGAACACATAGTATTTAAGTGCCAAGGAACAGAAAATTGGAGAAAAGAATTTTTTAATAAGAAGTGGTTGAAGGGGGATAGAAATACACTTATAATTGAAATGATATGCAAGGACGCTAGAAGCATTGGGCAGTTTTTGTGTAAAGTAAAAAATAAATGGCTTTGGACAGTGGAAAGAGAAAAGTAAGAGGTAGTGCATCTTACTTTGAATGGAAAACTATAGTGAATGTGTTAATTTAGTGACAAGAGATTGTAAAATGTAAATAAACTGTAGTGATTGTCTATTGAATAAGTGACCAGGGTCAAAATGCAGTAGACAATCTAATTTGTAAAACTCTTAGCACAATAAATACAATACAATACAATACAATAAGTGACATGTGAAGAGAGGTAGAGGATTGAACCATACTGTTCAAGAAAAAAATTATGAAAAGCTGGCGTGTCCACCATAAATGCACTTTGGGAGAAGAAGAGAAAAGAAGAAAAAAATTGAGAGTACTGGGATTGAACCAAACTTTTAAAAATGATTTAGAGAAGCCGGCACCTCCAACATATGTCACATTAGTAAGAAATAAGAGGGTCGGGATCGAAACCATGTCCCTGCCTAAAAATGACGCAGGAACCGGCGCCTCCAACATAGGTCACAACTAAGTTGATGACTGCGGAACATAGCTGAGGAACCAGATGATAAAGCAGAACACAGACTTGGCTTAATTGATCATGGTATATTTAAGACTGAAAAGGGAGGTGTTTGGCTTACAATTGCCAGGGGAAAGTAGTATGTTAATAAGCTAGCAAAACAACTTATGCTTCCCTGTAAGGGGCTTACGTTTTAGGATGTGCCGCAAGCGATACATTGCCGAGATCTACTGCTGGGCCGAGTCGATCGTCATGGCGTCCCGTGCAACCAGAGAAAGAAGAGCCCACCCCGGCGAGCTCCAAACGTTCGCTTATATAGCATCAGGCTTCCTATGGGGTCTCTCTATTGTCATGGCAGCATTTACCATATTACATGGTATGCCGCCGCCCTGGTTTTGCGTGGGCTACCACCTAGAGACGCGCGACATCTCTTGCATTGCATGATGCCACCTGATGCAACATGATGCAACGTTGTTCTAGACGTTTCTATTCTATCCTGGAAGTGATGTCACGGTAAGGTCCTCTGGGACTGTCATAGGATGTGGTATGCCAACTATATTCCGTCACTACGCAGCTTGGAAAAGCTTAAGCAGTTAATAAAATATAAAATATGATATGATATTTAGAAGAATGTGACGAACCTATAAAAGTAACTATTAACATAAAAGAATTAATGCAGTTATGATCTCTACAATGTCATACGTGACAATACTAGAAGTAACACAGCTCTGAACGTACCTCAATTTAAGTTTAGTAGGCCAATTCATTCTCATTTGTATTTGGGCCCCAAAAATGTTAATTTTGTTGCTCCCTAATGTTAAGAGTTATAGTAAACATAAGTTTTCAAACACACTATTTAAATGGTTGGTAAGAACTTCTTTTTATACTTTAGATGAATTTTTAAACTTACATGCCAGGGGAGTGTTGTGTCAAAATAATGTTTTTTGTATTGATAAACTATTTCATTGCTTTCTGACACTGTAAATACCTGTAATGTGCCATCTGACAATAAACATACAATATATGCCCTTTATATGGAACATTTTTAGAAATTTTTGGTACCCTAAAAATGGCTCTCACAATTTTGATTAAAATACAATGTATTAAAGATATTTAAATGGCAAATAAAACACGTATCTTGAAATTTCTGGGAATAGCCTTTGAAGTCCTCTTCATTCAGAAGGGATTTTACATAAACGTTAAGCTATAGACTAAAACGTACTAATACACATAAATTGTACACCTCTTTAAAACGCACAATATATTCCAAATAGATTTTTTGTGGCTTGAATTGTTTGGCTGAATTAATTGCTTGAATTGTTAAATACTTTGTCACTATTTTAAAGTACTGTCGATGTTCAGTTGTTTCTCTCGATTACTTTGAAACGGAATGGAATATTAAGGCCAGTATAGAGCGTACAGTTCTTAAATATTAGACTATCGCTATTCCCTTTGTACCTGTAAGGAAATGTGCAATGTAGCTATTTCTGTAAAGGTTATCTCGACTAAAATGAAGAAGATAGAAAAATAAAATGTAGAATATCCACTGTGTATCCACTAATATCTAAACGATAGAGGGTGGAGAAAGTTATGTGAATGAAATGTCGGATTTTTCTGCAGTAAGATTTTGTCCGTCTCTTACTGTTTACCAATTATGCAAATGTCCTTCAGAATGGAATGGACTTCAGAGGCTATTCCTAGAAAATTCAAAACATAAATTTCATTTGGCATGAAAGTAAGTTA
Source organism: Deroplatys truncata (assembly GCA_030765065.1). Taxonomy (NCBI): domain Eukaryota; kingdom Metazoa; phylum Arthropoda; class Insecta; order Mantodea; family Mantidae; genus Deroplatys; species Deroplatys truncata. The sequence goes on from CM060988.1 coordinate 80,220,728, forward strand.
AACATGTGGTAATACTAGTCTGCATGATATCGGATGACTGAAAACTAATAAGTGATTCTGACTCACATTTTTATGCTGATTTCAGAACTGCTTTTAGTTGTTTTCTATCACGTACAGCTTTTTCACAATTTCACTTCAAAAATATAGAGATATAAAGATATTGCTTCCGCCACTACACATAAAATTGGGCTTGATGAAGCAATTTGTAAGGGCTCTACCACAGGATGGACCCCGCTTCAAGTACCTTTCCAAGAAATTTCCCTTCATTACACAAGACAAATTAAAGGCTGGAATTTTTGTTGGTCCACAAATAAATAAATTGATGAAGGATGGAGATTTTGATAAGACAATAAATGAGAGAGAAATAGAAGCATGGACCGCCTTCCGATCAGTTACTGAAAATTTCTTAGGCAATAACAAAGATCCTAATTACAAGATCATTGTCGAAACAATGTTGGAAAATTTCAAGAAGATGGATTGTAACACGAGTGTAAAGGTGCACTTTCTGCATTTACATATCGACTACTTTCCAGAAAATCTGGGACATTATAGTGAAGAGCAGGGTGAACGTTTTCACCAAGATATTAAGGAAATGGAGGGGAGGTACCAGGGGAGGTGAAATGAAACTATGATGGTCGACCACTGTTGGATGTTGAGGAGGGACAGTCATCTTCAAGGATCTGCAAGAAAGTCAAAGAAGAGAAAGTTTGAAAAAAATTAAATGAAACACTTTGGCTTCTTGTTTTGTTAAAATGTAGTCATGAAATAAATTAGGGGAGTTTTGAGAGTATTCTTAAAATGTTTCTTGAATAAAACCTTACCTCGTGTGAAATGGTATTTGAATACGTTTCTACGCTCATTAGTAAAATTGTCAAAACATCACTTCTTATTTTGTGTAAAAACCTGACGTGATAGAAGAAAACGAAGGTATTTCTGGAATCAGCATAAAAACGTGATTCAAGAACACCTACTTTTAAGAAATCATTGACAAAAAGTTTGAAAATGCAGACTAGTGTAATGTGACGCAGCGACTATGGCCTAAGGTTATCAGGAGGTCGGCTCCGGGGGTCGGTGTAAATATGATAACGGCCGCTCGCCAGCGTAAACACTGGACGCGCTATCATAAGATAGAATATTTTATTCTGAAAACTACTTCTTCCTCCTCATCCTGGAAGTGTGTCGAAATAGTTCTAGAACATTCGAGAATCTTGTGAAAAGATTCCACTGACTATATAAGTGAGCGCTCTCGCAGGAGTTGGGTCAGTGCGAGTGGTGGAGTGAGAGTTAAGTTGAATCAGGCAGTCGAGTTCAGTGCGAGGTGAGGAGAGTTGTTGAGTCAGACAGTGTGCGAGCGAGTGCATCTCTGGTGCGATATCAAGAGCTATTCTCCGAGCTATTTGGTGACGACTGATATGACGTACAGCGAGTGCTACTGCGGAGCGACGGATTTTGGAGGCCTTGTGTTAGACTTTCGAATGAAGTGAACCGTTCGGCGTGAAGTGACTACGTCACAAAGAACGTGAAGTGACGGAGAAATGAACCAGCTCACCGTAGTGAATTGATAGTGAAAGATAAGTGAACTCCTAGTGAAGATGAAGTAGATAAAAACTTAGAACAGTGACAGTGAGAACTGAGAGAAATGATAAATCATTTGAATAACTGGACAAAGTTACAGTATTTTAACCAAAATAGTTACAGACATTTTTGGGACAATTAAACTTTTCGGTTAAATTTTTATATAAAGGATAGTTTGTGGTGGGAGATGTTCTTGAAAATCTTCGTGTTGTATCCTTAGAAGATGCTAAACTTTAACACCAAGTTTGTGATTTAACCGACTTTTCATTTTTGAGTTATGCTATTCACGCGCGTGCACACACACATACACACACACACAGATATGCGGACCTTATTCTAAAAATCTGAAGTGTTACATTCACATAACTTTCTCTACTCTTGTACAAACTATGTTTACAAACGCTTATTCCATCGACTTCGTGTTAATCCACATAAAAACTTTACAGAAACTATCGTATTGCTATTTTTCTTGTAGGTGCAAAGAGAATATGGTAGGCTTTAAGCGATAGTCAAAACTTTTAAGAGTTGGTTGCTATGTGGAGCATTCCATTCTCTTTGCATGTCCGGGACATAAAAAAAAAGAATAACGAATTCCCATTTGAGAAAAAAGTATAAGTATTGGAAAATTCAAACAAATAACAAGGAATATATCGGAAATGGTTCACTCGACAAAAAAAAAAGGAAAAAAAAAATGAAAATCGATGGCACATAAATTGTGTGTTTTAACGAGATCTACATTTTGTGTGCAGAAAATTTTTGTCTATCTCTTAAACACGACTTTTGGGGACATTTCCAGAAAATTCAAGATATACATTTCATTTGCCATGAAAGTATCCTAAACATATGGCATTTTATACAAAATCGTTAGAGCCATTTTTGAGAAAATCAAAATTTTCGAAAAATATTCCATGTAAAGCGTAGTCTGTGGTGGGGGATTTTCTTGAAAATCTTCGTGTCACTCTTTGAAAGATACTGAACCTAAATACCAAGTTTGGTGTTTATCCGACACACACAAACACACGCACACTCACACTCACATACACGGACCTTTTTCTAAAAATGTTCTTTTAGTATTCAGTGGGCCTCAAAACATGTATTTCCGGTGAAATCTCGATATCGAATATTTGGGTGGAATGCAATACTACTTACTATACGTAGAAGAGAAAGTAAAAATAATTTATTTTTGGATTCAGGGAGTCTCAAAAAGTGTATATTTTCTCGGTATAGAATTTTTGGGTGGAATGCCATACTTCCTCTGCCTACAATACGTAAGTAGTAGAGAAAGTAATAATCTACAAGCGCTTCTTTTGATCTGTAGGTCGCCTCCCTCTTTTTAACGTTCCATCACTGAAGCTCGTGCATCACAACCTCGAACTCACGTGGGTACTGTTTCTATGTCAGCTGAAATACTGGGAAGTGGGGCAACGCAAAAACGATGCAATCCGTGGAGCGACAACATATTAAAAATGCCTTCATGTTCGTAAGTCTAACTGCAACTCGCCCCAAGTGGAGGAATTTCATATTAAAACTAGATGCGAGCCGCTCCATTATGAGCAAGCTGGGAATATTTCGTATAATAATCTCCCTTCACTTCTATACATCATTTCACATCACAATCCCCCACGGCGCTCTTAACACAGATGATTAATATAAACTACAAAATACATCTATATTCATACGACAAAAACAGTGCATATAAAAATGAAACGAAACAAACACGACACAAACTGCAGCATATAATTTTACCAGTCGACTGATGGGCGACTGTCCACAGTGTCGCTAAATCTCTAGAAATTAGTTGCTGGATTGACTTCAGGTTGCGTATTTGCATGGCGCTAATTGTTCCTTGAGTAGTAGTGTTAAAACGCCCGTTCTTAGTCTACATGGTTCCGAGTGGGATTACGTGGCCCGCATTCGGGAGGTCGTGGTTTCGAATCCCGCCGCCAACCTTCCTGACCCATGGCGTTTTTCGGTTTATTTTTTCGGGTCGCTAGACGAATGCTGTCCCTCCATTTCACCTCCATTCTCATTGCTCTTAACCTTTCATCTGCTTGGCTATTTCAGGGTTGAAAATCGACGGGTGTCTCGGCGCTGTAAAGCCGGAGAAAAGGATGCTCTATGCAGCCCTTCATCTCGCGGAATGGAGGCGGTATCCGATTCCCGGGGCCCCCTAGTGGGATGTGCAAGCCTGGAGGGGGAGAGGGGAGCCACCCGGAGAGTTTTAATCTGAAAAGTAGGGACCCTGCACCATGCCCTATCGTGCCTCCTGGTTCGGCCGCTCTGCCTCCTCTCACCTCACCCCTCCCAACCGGGAGCACCTCCTCAGGGGCTTAGGCACAAATTATCTTGTAGGTCGAGGTGCTAAGCCCCTCTCCGTACCTAGTCCTACTCCTACTGCATGCGGCACCACAGGCGGTGATGATAAATGAAATGATAATTGCGAAGCAAACGTTCCAGACCTAAGTGTTTCCGCCATGGCATTCGGGAGGTCCCTGGTTGGATTCTTTTCGGGTCGACCACATTGATCATGGGTTTTTTCGTGGAGGACGAATGCTGTGAAAGTTCCCATTCTACCACGAATTTCCTGTTCCCATCATTCCCTTGTTTCACCTCATCGGTTTCTGGTTTGTAGGACCAGGTGACGGCGGTGGGTGTGTTGCGGCGGACGGTGGAATTTGTACTCTGGAAAGATTTTTCCCTTGGCGTTTGACGAGATTGCTGGGACCCTCTTCTTTTCTGGGAGTGTCTCGTCCATTCCCGGGACCTCCTAAGTTGCGGGAGGATAAGGCAGAGATAGCCGGCCTCAGGATTGGTGTAAAATTGAAAACCTTAGGGATCCCGTTCTTGCTAGTGCACATCGTCGTCCGGATCTGGCGCACTCCCGGGGGTCGCGTTGAAAACACAAGGGCCCACTATTACCTACGTGTGGTGCTGTGCCCAGTTACTGGAGGCCGGCCCCTCTGTCTGACTACTCCTAACTTATGTTCTCCCCCGGTCCTCCTGTACCTCCCCGGCATTTGCCAGTTATGGGGACCGAAGAAAACCCTTGAAAAAACCTAAATTAGGGATGACAGTCCTAGCGGGATTTTCAACCGCCAACCTCCCGTTCGCGAGTCTAAGCAATAAGAATCTCGACTACCTGCTTGATGCCGTTCTTTGAGCAGGTGCTATTTGCAGATATACAAGGTGGGCCATTTAAGTTGAGATTGTACAATATCTTTAAAAATAAGCGTTGTAGAAAGAAATGGCTTGAATAAAAATTGCTTGATATTATAGAGAAAGTAAATGTCATTAGCCGTGTTTTGTTTGGAAGACGGTCATTTTAGGGTCAATTTAATTTTTAAAAATGGGAACCTGCGTTTTGTATGTTATTTTCTCATTAGAAAATGGTTTGTAAAAAGCTGTTTATTTTGTGATGAGGAGTAAGGAAACGAAATAAAAAATATTGGTTCCCAATTACGAAAGGTAACTTGACCCTCAAACGATCATGCATGGATGGTTCAACCATTCATTGCGCTCTTCGTACACAGCCATTCAGAATGTTCGTTGTTACTTACGTTGGTGTAAGAACATTTACAAAGTACTTTATACAAATGTTGTTTAGTTTTTTATGAGGAGTGAGAAAACAACATAAAAAGGTAGGTTCCCATTTAAAAAAATAAATTGACGCTAACATGACCGTTACAAGTCCTCCAAATAAAACACGACTAATGGCATTTACTTTCCCCCATAATATCAAGCAACTTTTATCCAATACATTTCTTTCTACAACGCTTAGTTTTGGAGATATTGTACAGTCTCAGCTTAAATGGTCCACCCTGTATACAGAGATTAGCTTAAAAAGCGTAAATTATTAAAAGCTCTTGACGTATAGGACAGTTAATTTTTCACCAATATCAAACAAATATTACAAAGTATTATTATAACTACAGGATGATTTATGAAGAACTGCACATTTATTTCTTTAATTGATTCAGAACGAGTTATGCTAGCGACAACTTATTATACCTGAAATGCAGAGACATTTTGGGAGATTATTTATCTCTATAGCAAATATTGAAAATTTCCCCCATCCTGCATAAGGCATAACTCAACACGTCGTTCCATGTTACTGGCTACTCGCCGGAGGACTCTGTTGTCAATAGCTTGAATCTCCTGTGCAATGTTGTGCTTCAGTTCGTTCAATGTCTGGGGACGTGTGGCATAAAGCCTGTCTTTTAAGTAACCCCACAGAAAGAAGTCCGGCAATGTCAAATCCAGAGATCTCGGTGGCCACATGTTCTTGAAAATTATCCGGTCGTCAAAGAAACGTGCAATTTCTGCCATGGATTCATTTGATGTATGCCATGTAGCACCGCCCTGCTGAAAATATCCTCGACTCAGATCTACATCGTCTAGTTGCTCAGCAAATTCCATGTGTTCACGCTGCAGTGTTCACATTGTTTAAAAAAGAATTAGTCCCACTATTCTCTGCGGATATTGCACACCAAACTCGATTTTAACCGGGTGCATAGGTGCTTCATGAATAACATGTGGATTTTCGCTGGTCCAATAGCGTGAGTTATTTGAGTTCACATAGCCGGATAAATGGAACCATGCTTCATCTGTGAACCATGTGACGAAAATAATTCATGCACCTATCCTTATCTGGTTCCTGTAACTGATGGACAACCGTAATCTTATACGAGCTTAGACCTGCACTTTTCACAGTTCTCTGACACATTGAGTGCTGTACCCGTTTCCTACGACAAACGTCTTAATGATTTTTTGGGTGACTGATCCAGTCGTGCTCTTACGTCAACAACCGGGAAAACCTAGATGAACGAGTTTTGCCTTTTGCACTCTCCAGAGATCCAGTTGTTTGCAATTTGTTTGCAAGTCCCAGTATTGTGTTTCCTTGGGGAGATTTTCGAACACCAAATTCTATCTGATATGCCCTTTGAGTAGCTGTAATTGAATTCGTAATCCAGTATTGCTTTACAAAGAAGAGTCGTTCATTTAATGTGTACTCCATTTTCACGTTGACTAGAACAAAATCTCAAAAACAGTTGCCGACAATAAAACTAACAATTACGAATAAAACATGAACATCTGCGCCTCTAGTGACAGACAATCGAAACTCCAGCACATTTTGCTTAATTTGGTGCTAAAATTGGGGCACTGAGTGAATTTCGAACAGAATAATTAAGGAAAGAAATGTGTCAGTTCTTCATAAATCACCCTGTATCTTCAAACTATTATAATTTCAGCTACATTTATTCAGTAGCCCGATACGTCCAGACAAACGGGAAATAGCCAAAGGTAGCTAATACGTGCATCTCAGTAGAGAATACCTCAAAAAATCAACACACAGAGGATTGTTTTGTTTCGCTTTCTATCGCTACTTCGAGTTTGGTTGTTTTTATTTCGTTTGGTTTAACCTCTAGATTTAATTTAGTTTGCTTTTGCTTAATCTGACTTCACTGTTGCCCCCATACCGCTGCTTCATTTAGTTTTGTTTAGTCTCATCTCTTTGATTCCATTTCGTTCAGTTTCCTTTGGCTACATTTCACTTTCTTTCAATTCTTTTCTTTGTGCTTCATAACCTGTCCCTTCCCCCATTTCTTTTTATTTGTTCGCGTTTCTTTGATTTTATTTTGTTTAGTTATGTTGACTTACACTTTTAGATTAGCTTGTATCTTTTTAGTCCCGTAATTTTATCTTATTCCACTACTTTTGGTTCACCTGTTAGTCTAATATTATTTCACTTGTCCCATGTCGTGTTATCGCTTCACTTTGCATAATTCATCTCGTTTCGTTTATTTGGTTTCGCTTAGTGAGGCTTCTTGTAGTTTCGTGTGCGTTCTTTCATTTCGTTTCGTTTCCTTTCATCTAACTTTGCTTCTTTTCGTCCTTTTCACTTTGTATTCCCCATTTCGTATTACTTTACTGCCTTTCCTTTAATTTCCTTATGGTATGCTTCTTTGGGCTGATCTATTATTATTAAATCAAGCTGAGTTAGAATCATTAAAGGTAGATTAGATACGGTTCGGTTTCATTTAGATTAAGCTCATCCCAACTACGCCAGGCATTTTCTGCATTCTCCATATATTTGCTACTGCGGACATAGGTGGATCAAGGTGAGAAAGGAGTATTTTAGAAGGAGTATCGTACTTTAACTGTTGGGGAGCCGAACTGTAGTAGTTGCAACCGCACGTATAGTAAACAGTTTTCGGTAGCCTTCGCCCCAAATGTACTTTGTGGCCTTTGCCCCAAGTTTAAAAAATATTAAATTTGTAATTAAACTGTTTCTTTAAATATTTAATATTTATGTTTGCCTCGGCTGCATCAGTATTTATTTTGGAGACATGGATATCTTGGCAGGGTTGTGATGCGACAATAATTTAGGCTTACACAGATTATAATTTTACTTCACTCCTTTTATTAATGCTTGATACGATTTATATAACACTTCACTGATAGAGAGCTGTGAGATTCCTTTTACTAATTAATTACACTTTTTAACACGTAAACTTATTTTTCGTCTCACACGAATACATATTATACTTCTTGAGGACACTTTCTGCGTCTGGTTAACAACGCTGTCTGCAGGCAACTGACTTCTAGATTTATAAATTTTGCTATATTTCAGTTTCTGATTGGCTAATCCTACTCCAATAGAATACCTGCATTTAACTAAAGCTTTTTCTGGTTGTTGATTGGCTATTTTATAAACTGTCACTAAAATTACATTATTGTTACTCCAAGAATCACAAATAGTACTGTTAAACTTTCTTACTCATAGTTACCTCATTGTTAGCAACTTTTAACTTATTATTCTCACAGCTCCTACATTATTAAATTACGTAATATATTCACATAACATTATTACACATGTATACAATAATATAATCATATGCAATGACTGTTACATACATTTTACAAATTATTACATACACATATTGCTTCAAGGTGGGCTGTTATTGAATTTACATATTACACAATTAGGCTGAAATTATTTAAGTGTTAAAAATACTGCCTCGAAGGGAGGGACTAAGAGGGAATATAGCCCTCCCTCAATTGAAGAAAACGTATGGTTATAGTTTTGCTTTGATAAAGTCGAACTCAAACTTTATTTATATTCTATTTACTCAAACTAGTTCAGAGTCAGTGAGTGAATTTATCTTAGCAGTGGACTGTATCTCAAAAAGATAGGCTGAAACATATATGCTGTATTTTACTAGTAAATAACTTTTGAATAAGAATTACAATGAAACAATAAAAGCAAAAACTTAATGTAAAAATGAGCGACCAAACTACTTATATATTACGCTTAAAAGGCATGTTTCTTCATTGACTCTTTTTTGTTTTTTCTCAAAGTTTAAACTGACAGCTACATCCAAAAGATGAAGACACCTCGCGCATTGCGACTACGTAGATCTATTGTGGCTAAAATACACCCCAAGAGGAAGGGATGAAGTGAAGGAACCACAGCAGGCTACAGACCGCAGGCAGACAGATCACAGAGACGCGCGGAAGTTCCAACGTTCCAGCTCGAAGATCCGTCCCATTGCTGGAGCTACCTAGAGAGGGCGATTAACATCCCGTCGAACAAGCAGCGCTCTAGTGGTAAGGGAGAATACTCTTTTCTTTGAGCAAGATCCGCAACATTTTCCTGGCACCGCCATCTCCACGAACCCTAGCAACACACTGACAGATGAGAAAGAAAGGAATGAAAGGGAAATGATGGAAATAAAATCGTGGTAGATGAGAAACCACCCCAGCACTCGCCATCGACCAGGGTAAACCACAAAAAAACCCAAGGTCACAGTGGATCGACCGAAAACGAACCTGGAACCTCCCGTATGCAAGCCTCATACGTTACCGCGGAGTCATGTTTCTCGATCGTGTATCACTTATGATGTTCGAAAATCTACAAAAGTAAAATGCTCTATCGTTGACTGCTTTTGTTCATTAATAAGGCATGTTTTAAAATGTGTTAGCTCATCCCTGAAGGGGAGCTGGATTCTCCCTCTGTGTGATTTCTTTGAATATTTACCCTTTAGGTAACATTTATTCTATGCTTAAATACAACGCTCTCATGAAACGTGCAGCTGGTGTACGGAAACACGAAGTTTGTAGCACCCTTAGGTGTATTCCTGGAAGGAATGTTTTTGGAAAGCTATTTTAAGAGGGATTATCGACATGCAACACCGGTTATCTTAAATTTCACGGATATTTCGTCAAGAAAAAGCACTTAAAATTAATTCGATTACACGCGCTTCGCCTCTCTAGAATTTAGGCATCTTGCAGAGAATAGAGACCACCTTACAGGACATGGCAGCTGGACACTAAATGAATTTGACAGTTTAATGTGAAAGCTCCAAGGGAAGAGCGAAAGTTCAAGACAAGGACATTTACAAGAACAATATCAGCAGGAAATGTGTTTTTATTAATTATACTAGTTTTTATTTAACTCAAACATTGTCACTAGAATCGTTAGTGTTTTAGTTTCCCCCCCATATTCCATATGTGATCGAGAAATTTGCAATTAATTGGATGAAATGGGGGAAACTTATAACTATTCTAGAATCCAATAAAATTTTACTATATTTAATAAACAATGGAAAAATAATGTAATGTTGGTAGAAGACATTCACTGACTCTTTATACATATACAAAAGTCTCGAAATCCAGTAAGCTTATTAATTTCAAACATGATCCATAATGATTAGAAAATCTCTAACATTTCACAAATAATGGGATGATGTATAAAAGTACACAGCATTTACTAAACTTGAGTTATTTCATTATTGATTTGTCTATTTATGTTGGCAGAATATTATTACTGTTCTATTTAAGTAAACACATAAATATCCAGTACTTCACTATATGATTCTGAAGTTTGACTGATTACAACTGACTAAAACCTATTTGGAACTCTTTTATAGTACTATTACGTATCCTTGAGTTCAATGAGTTAATTTTAATTTTGAAAGATAATCTAATGTACAAAAGATAGCCGAAACACGTTTTAAAGAAAGGAATTATCTCACCAAAACCTCAACTCATGGACAACTCCAATTTGGCGAAAGCGTCGCGAGTAGTACCATATGTGTATATTTCGGCGACTGCATTACAACATACTTATGCCCATTTCACAATGGGGGGACACTGGCGACGCAACGTGAAGGTGTGTTCGACATGAACGCGACAAAATCCGCGTTGAATTGGAGTTAACTTCTACCGCGCGGCATGGTGGCATCCACAGGATTGGTGTGTGTTCTTGTTAGTCTTTTAAAACAGCATCAACCTATAGTGAAATACTTTCTTTTTGCGAAGAAGTATTAAGTTACCCAGAGCTGTATGAATTGAGTTCAAATGCATTCCAAAATACGTACAACGAAAATGTGCGTGCTTTCGGCAGAAGGCTTCGCGCGGTAATATTAAATTGTTTACCTCATTATGAACTAGAGCTGTCCATTGAAAGAGTTTTGGTCACTATTTTATACCATTCATGCCTTTGAACGAATATGGACTCCCGCACACATGAGTGTTGGGTGTACTGGATTCCCAGCGGAGTCCTTCTCTCAGACCATTCCGTTTGGTACCGAACGGGTATATGTCTCATTTCCTGTTCGAATGCCCAGAGTGGCCAGAACCAAGGGGAAGGCTCAGCCTGTTTACTTCACTAGCATCGTTGCCTTCCTTGTACGTAGCTCAAGTTCGCGTGATAATGGAGTTACAAGTGAAATACAAGCGGGGTCAACGGTCACAGCTGATAATGTGAGTACATACACTAACAATGGGTTACCAGCAATAATAAGCTTAGTCGACTGTTTTACATTTACTTTTGCTATTCGGTTATTGTATGTAGCTTATGAGGTATATTTCAGTTTTCCTAGATTTTGTATTGGGAATTTTTTGTTTAAGCATTATCCACTTCTATCATACACCCTTCTTCCAGTTTCTGAAGGAGATTGGTAAACCATTCCCTAAACGCTACATCACTCATATCTTTATGATACTCAACACCATGTTTTGACTGAAATACTATACTGCCCCTTCTATGAAATTGTATTTGACCTATTTGGTATGGCAGATTATTAGATATGATATTATGATCCTTTTCCTAATGAAATTCACTCACGGCAACATTCATATATTGGAAGCGTAAAATGCTAAAACAAAAATAAGTTATTGCTTTTATTATAAGTTATCGTTATGTTATATTCCCCTTCAGCTGAAAAAGTTTATCACTGTGTTCATTTACAGCAATATTTATTTGCTAGAAGTGTAAATTGCTAAAACAAAACTAAGTTATTGCTACGTTATATTTCATTTAACCCAAAAATGTTGACTTCATAGCAACATTCAGTTACGGAAGCGTAAATTGATAAAAGAAAATTAAGTTATTAATTTAAGTTATCGATTCCTTGGCTTGAAGCATACGAGATAGAGCACGATAATGTATATATTTTCACCCGAGATTCTATTTAGATTTTGAAAATGAATTCCATTATGTAGACATGAAGTTAGCCCAGAACCATATCATACACATTCACCCTGAATATATATTTTGTGATGTGTTGTTTTAAACTTCCTTTTAAGAAAGCTGTCCTTGGTTTTATTTTTATCAGATTTCATATTGTACAACATGAAGTTGCTCTTAATTATCGCCATTTGTAATTAGCGAGCGTTTCTCAGCTTTGTTAATTTGTATCTCATTAAAAGAAAACGAAATTTTAAGTATAACGAACTTTTTCTTCAGTAGTGGACCTATCTGTATAAATCATTAATGTAAAGCAACAGTTTTTGAGTGATAAATCTGAATTTGTGTTAAAGGTAGAAACATACCTTACTTTAACGACATTGTGCAATTTCTGGACTATAAAGAATAATCATTATTTCATTTGTTGCATTGCGTATAATAGGTATAATTTGTAGTGTTTATTTATACAGATGACTGATTTTTTTCTCTCTCACAGAAACCCAGAAGAAAATTGTATATGAGGCTTTTACGATATTTATATAGGAACATATTTTCGTATATATTTGGCTTAGATGCAATGATAAAACGAAACATGAAAATGGAGTTTGTGTATCACAATGTAGTGAAATAAATCTTGACCATAACAGTTGGCAGAAACAGAGTCGAAAACGCAGTAACATGGCATAGGCTGTCATTCCCTTGCCTTAACACACTGAAACAATACGCCTGACAACACCCATGATGTGAACTCTAGATCGAACGAATACCGGAATGGGTAAATACCCAATGAGACCCATTTCACACGAGCGGGCATGTGAACTAGAAGCTAGACCACATTTCGTTAAATTCGTGGCTGCTTTTCGAACGAGTTGGGCTGGGAGAAACGAGCGATTCCTATCGTGTATTACACTATGTGATCAAAAGTATCCGGACACCCCACAAACATACGTTTTTCATCTTAGGTGCTTTGTGCTGCCACCTACTACCTGGTACTCATTATCCGCGACCTCAGTAGTCATTAGACATCGTGAAACAGCAGAACGGGACGTTCCGTGGAACTCACGGACTTCTAACGTGGTCAGGTGATTGGATGTCACTTGTTTCAGAAGTCTGTACGCGAGATTTCCACACTCCTAAACATCCCTAGGTCCCGTGTTTCTGATGTGATAATGAAGTGGAAACGTGAAGGGACATGTACAGCACAAAAGCGTACAGGCCGCCTAATCTATTGACTGACAGAGACTGCCGACAATTGAAGAGGGTCGTAAATAGTAATAGGCAGACTTCTATCCAGACCGTCACACAGGAATACCAAACTGCATTGGGATCCACTCCAAGTACTATGACAGTTAGACGTGAGGTGAGAAACTTTGGATCCCATAGTCGAGCGGCTGCTCATAAGCCACACATCATGCAGGAAAATGCCAAACGACGCCCCTCGCTTGGTGTAAGAAGCGTCAACATTACAGGATTGAACAGTGGCAAAACGTTGTGTGGAGTGTGTAACGGTATTGTGTAGCCCCACGTTGTGGTAGCCAATTTGATAGTGGTTTAATTAATGTTTTTTATTTGTTAGCCCCACGTTCTGGGTGCCAATTTGCGATGGTATTACTTATAATGTTTGTGTATAACACACGTTGTTTGTGTATGTGTGTTTACTCAACGTGTTGAAGCCATCTTGTGACGTCATTCATTTGTTAGGTTTGTTAGCTCCATCTGGTGTTAGCAATTTGCGGCAGTATTAGTTTTTTTGTTTAAAAAACTAAAAATTGCTAGTTATTTTATTTAATTTTGGTTCTTTGTCCTCCGGCTAGCTTTTAGGTCGAGCACTTCTCTTTATACAGGTTGTGTAAACGGAAAGGAATCTTTTATCCAAAGATAACACTGATGAAGAAATTTGTTTTACACTTTTATTGTCGAACTCATCTACTATCACATTTACACATTGATCTTGACACTCGCCAAACTGAAACTGTTATAACAACTTCTTACTGATCACTTTTAATCCACGTACTTCAACCTTTTGTATAATTAACTTTACCATACTTGAGATTTTTCATAACTCTTATACGCGTAACTTGCGAATCGATAGCCGACGTGTAATATTTGTGCTTGACTGAAGGCGACGTGTATCATACAAAATATTTTCGACGAACTGACGGACTGAAGACGACGTGTAGTGTACAAAGAATTTTGATAAACTGGCGGGGTCTTTACCTCTAACCTACCTTTTATACACTTTCACCCAGATATGCCTAAAGATTATAACTGAACTGCAATTGGCTAATAAAACGCGCCAACATTAGCGTCTATTTTAATATCCAATGAAAATTATGAATACATATGCTCTAGGGAAATGTTCCAGAAGATTCTAAACGCGCCAACATTACGTAACTTCCTCGTTTCCAATAATGATAAACAGCTCACCCCCTCGCTGCATTATTGCACGCTATTATTGTCAGTTTCAGTAAGGCGGTATAAACTTCTTTTCAACAATAATTACAATCAATAAACATCTCAAATCAATGTCACATAAAAATGCATATTCATATTACAATCATTATTTACATTTAAGTAATTTGTGATACAAATTACTGCATCAAGTGGCGAATCACGGTACACAATAAGGCGATCCGATGGCAGGGTGTGCGTATTGCGAATGCCCAGTGAACGTCATCTGCCAGCGTATGTAGTGCCAACAGTGAAATTCGGAGGTGTTGGTGTTATGGTGTGGTCATGTTTATCCTGCAGGGGGCTTGCACCCCTTGTGGTTTTGCGTGGCACGATCACAGCGCAGACCTACATTGATATTTTAAGCACCTTCTTGCTTCCCGCTGTTGAAGAGCAATTCGGGGATGGCGATTGCATCTTTCAACACGATCGAGCACCTGTTCATACTACGCTAGCTGTGGCGGAGTGGTTACACGACAATAACATCCCTGTAATGGACTGGCCTGCACAGAGTCCTGACTTGAATCCTATAGAACACCTTTGGGATGTTTTGGAACGCCGACTTCGTGCCAGGCCTCACCGATCTACATCGATACCTCTCCTCAGTTCCGCACTCCGTGAAGAATGGGCTGCCATTCCCCAAGAAACCTTCCAGCTCATGATTGAAAGTATGCCTGCGAGAGTGAACCTGTCATCAAGGCTAAGGGTGGGCCAACAGCATATTGACTTCCAGCATTACCGATGGAGGGCGCCACGAACTTGTACGTCATTTTCTGCCAGATGTCCGGATACTTTTGATCAGGTGGTGTATATGAAACGAACGGGTAAAACGCATGTCCTTGACAGCTCTATTGTGAACACTAGGAGCAATATCACGTCGAATATCGTTCACATTGCGTCGCCAGTGTCGTTCCCTTGTGAAATGGGCATAACTCGTGTCTCTGTAGTTGAACATTGCCTTCTAGGAGAGGAAAGTGATGTGGCTGTAAGAGTGGGTTAGAGCTGTTCATCGAACGAGTTTTGTTCATTAATGTGTACCATTCATGGCGAGTTGGGTTACCCGAACTCGAACTGTGTCCCGCTCTCAGTCCATTGTGTTTTATATGCCAAACGAGGATGTGTCTCATTTCCTGTTCCAACGCCCAGTGTAACGAGACGACAGGGGAAGGTACGTAAACTGTAATATCGTTTCTTCTGTCTGGATATTAAAACTGGAAATTTTCTTTCAGTAAATTTGAGTTATTTTTTTTAAATCGTAGATGAATACTTTCTAGGGTTACGTATATCTCAGAATATTAGGATTTTCTTCCTTTTTACTTTCTCTGCAACCTGCTTATAGTAGGTAAGAAGAAGTACTACATTCTACCAAAAATTGGATGTTGAGATTTTACCAGAAATACACTTTTGAGGTCTCTGAATAATAAGTCATTTTCGGAAAAAAAAGGTTCGTGTGTATCTGTGTGTGTTTGAACAGCATAAGTCAAAAACGAAAAGTCGGATAAATACCTGAATTAGCAGTTAACTTCAATATCTTTCGAAGGTGTGACAAGAACATTGTCAAGAAAATCCTCCCACCCAAAACTAGCGTTTACACAGGACATATTTTTAAATTTTTTATTTTTAGAAAAACGGCTTTTAACGATTTTGATTAAAATAGTATATATTTAAGATATTTACATCCTTAATAAAATGTATATGCGGAATTTTCTGGTAAAAGCCTGTGAAGTCCATTTAATTGTAAAGTAATTTTGTATAACCGGTAAACGTCAAAGAATAGACAAAAACATGTTACACAAAACATGTAAATCGCTTTAAAACATACAATTTATTTGAAATAAATTTTTGTACAGAGCGAGGTGGTTCAGGCGGCAACGTCTGTGGCCCGCATTCGGGAGGTCATGGGATCGATACCCGGTCACCGCCACTCTGACCATGACGTTTTTCGTGCTTTTCCTCTGCTCGCCTAGGCGAATGTAGGGGTGGTGTATTCTACTACGATTTCTCCTTCCACTCATTTCCTGTCATTTCATCTCTGTCCCTTTCTTGTTTCAGGAAGTCTCCGAGTTCAGTAGTGAGGCTGCTGTGGGGCAGATGGCACAGTTGCTGCGCTTTGTAAAAGATTTCTCCCCGTGACCGCCAGGGTGCGTTGGCCTGCCTGCTGGGTCACTTCGGTTCTCGCGGGATTCTTCGCTCTGCTGGTGAAGGCGGGTGTTTCAAAGTGGAAATGATAGGGATTTCCATGCGTCTCTATGGCCTTGTCTGCCTGCGGACCTGCGATCTCCTGAGTTTCCTTCAATTCATCCCTGCCTCCCGGGGGTGTAGCCACAATAGATCTAATTAGCTGCAGTGGCTAGATGTCCCCCTCTTGAATAATCTCTACCTCCACTTCTAAATAACGTTATGTAGCATTAGCCATTCCCGATATATCGGTTAATATTTCGATTGGTGATTATTTTTATAATTTTTAAATTGCTATCGCTATTCAGTTGTTTCTCTAATGTCATGTGAAGAGCATTTTAAACATCTGACTATCGATTATGTTTCTCTATTCCCTTAAAGTATTGAACAAATCGAAGCATTAATTACGGATATTTCGGAAATGGCTGATGCCACAAAAAAGTTATTTGAAATAAATTGTGTATCTACATGTTTTGTGTAGTACGTTTACATCTATGGCATAACGTTTATCAGTTATATAAGATTATACAAATTTCCTTCCGAATGAAGAGAACTTCACAGGGCATTCACACGAAATTCAAGATATGCATTTCATTTATCATGTAAATAGTTTTAATATATGATATTTTAATCAAAATCGTTAAATGCCATTTTTCAGAAAGTCAAATACTTGGCAAAATGTTCCATGTAAAGGGAGGTTTTGGGTGGGGGGATTTTCTTGAAAGTCTTGTGTCGCGTCCCTGAAAAATACTGAACCGAAATACTAAGTTAGGTATTTATCAGTTTTCATTTTTGAATTATCTTGTTCACAGACCTTCGCACATACATGGACCTTTTTACTTTCTCTACTACGTATAGTAAGTAGGGGAAGTATTGCATTCCAACCAAAAATTCGATACCGAGATTTCACCGGAAATACATGTTTTGAGGCCTCCTGAATCCAAAAAAAGTATTTTTGGAAACATGTCCGTGTGTGTCTGTGTGTGAACAACATAACTCAGAAACGAACAGTCGGATAAACACCAAAGTAGTAATAGTCCCGGATGAGCCAATTGTTTTAACGATAATCCTGCCGCTAGGGGCGCTAGTGTCGCTAGTGTCGCTGCGTGCGACGGCGGCGGCGGTAAGTTTGAAAAGCGCCCTGAGCGTTAGGATTATCGTTAAATCGGTTGGCTCATCCGGGACGAGTTGAAAGAATTGAGGAAGTGACGTGGAGTGTTTTGATTGGTTCGTTAATTTGGGGTGGAAGATGGAGGAAGGGAGATGGAGGAGTATGGAGGTCGCGTGATGGAGAGGAGCTGGGTGGCGAGGTGTTGTCTGTGCGGAGGTCGGTACTGAAATGGGGGAAAAGATGGGGAGCGAGGGATAAAAAGTGTAAAGGAAAGTGACGTGTGAAGTTGTGATTGGTGGGAATAAGAAGTGATGTTATTGGTGGAAAGGAGCAAATGAAGGTTGTTGATTGGTAAGAATAAGAGAGATTATGATTGGTGGAAAGAAAAAGGAGTGGGGTATGTTGGAGGTGATGGGAAAGGTAAGTTTTGCTAGCAACAGGATTTGCAAAAGCCTGTCGTGAACTGATCAGCAATTTTTTGAACGTTGGATGGTAGTTTTCTTGAGTGGATAGAGAGATGTGGCGATATGAGATGCGGTGGCGAAAATGGGAACTAAACAAGGTAGTTGAGACAAGAGGTTTAAGGACGAGGAAATTTGGAGGTTAGTGGTGAACATGGCGGTCGCAAGAGGTGGGGGGTAAGGAGACGCGGTGGTGAGAATGGGAACTAAAAGAAGATGGCGGTAGCAAGAGGTTAGAAGAGTAGATTTTGAGGTTAAAATAGCGGGAACTAAAAATGGCGGAGGGTCTGCGACAAGGAGATGCGGTGAGAACTAAACAAGATGGCGGACGCAAGAGGAGGGTAAGGAGATTTGAGGTTACAGTACCAAAACACGAAAGGATATATTCCTACGTCAAGCATGTCCGAAAAATAATTATGCGTGTGGTACTTACCTGTTACCGGTGTGGATGCGTCACCAAAAGCGCGGCACGCGAGGCGGAAAAATAAAAGCAAACTGTTTTTGAAAATGCTTAACCAGCTTTAAGATCAACCAACATCACTACGCACTGATATACCTAGGTTTTTAAACGGTACAGACACCCTTTGCAGAGGCGTAATTTAACTATACCAAAACCTGGTACTGGACCATCGTGATGGTCGCTAGCGTACGTAGGAGCAGGGTTCTCATAGCCGGTCGAAAGCGGTCAAAAACGTGTACGACGTAGGTGTTGACAGTAGCTGCTGTCGAGTCAACCGTCGAGGTGTGAATAAACAAGATCTGTTCTCGCCGGCAATTTGGTTCGGAGATGTGAGCAGCGGCGAGGTGTTGCCTGTGCGGAGGTCGGGACTGAAAGAGGGAAAAGATGGGGAGCGAGGGATAAAAAGTGTAACAGAAAGTGACGTGTGAAGTTGTGATTGGTGGGAATAAGAAGTGATTTTATTGGTGGAAAGGAGCAAATGAAAGTTGTTGATTGGTAAGAATAAGAGAGGTTATGATTGGTGGAAAGAAAAAGGAGTGGGGTATGTTGGAGGTGATGGGAAAGGTAAGTTTTGCTAGCAACAAGATTTGCAAAAGCCTGTCCTGAACTGATCAGCAATTTTTTGAACGTTGGATGGTAGTTTTCTTGAGTGGATAGAGAGATGGGGCGATATGAGATGCGGTGGCGAAAATGGGAACTAAACAAGGTGGTTGAGACAAGAGGTTTAAGGACGAGGAAATTTGGAGGTTAGTGGTGAACATGGCGGTCGCAAGAGGTGGGGGTAAGGAGACGCGGTGGTGAGAATGGGAACTAAAAGAAGATGGCGGTAGCAAGAGGTTAGAAGAGTAGATTTTGAGGTTAAAATAGCGGGAACTAAAAATGGCGGAGGGTCTGCGACAAGGAGATGCGATGAGAACTAAACAAGATGGCGGACGCAAGAGGAGGGTAAGGAGATTTGAGGTTACAGTACCAAAACACGAAAGGATATATTCCTACGCCAAGCAGGTCCGAAAAATAATTATGCGTGTGGTACTTACCTGTTACCGGTGTGGATGCGTCACCAAAAGCGCGGCACGCGACGCGAAAAAATAAAAGCAAACTGTTTTTGAAAATGCTTAACCAGCTTTAAGATCAACCAACATCACTACGCACTGATATACCTAGGTTTTTAAAGCGGTACAGACACCCTTTGCAGAGGCGTAATTTAACTATACCAAAAACCTGGTACTGGACCATCGTGATGGTCGCTAGCGTACGTAGGAGCAGGGTTCTCATAGCCGGTCGAAAGCGGTCAAAAACGTGTACTACGTAGGTGTTCGCAGTAGCTGCTGTCGAGTCAACCGTCGAGGTGTGAATAAACGAGATCTGTTCTCGCCGGCAATCTGGTTCGGAGATGTGAGCAGCGGCGAGGTGTTGTCTGTGCGGAGGTCGGGACTGAAAGAGGGAAAAGATGGCGAACGAGGGATAAAAAGTATAACAGAAAGTGACGTGTGAAGTTGTGATTGGTGGGAATAAGAAGTGATGTTATTGGTGGAAAGGAACAACTGAAAGTTGTTGATTGGTAAGAATAAGAGAGATTGTGATTGGTGGAAACAAAAAGGTGTGGGAGTGGGGTATGTTGGAGGTGATGGGGAAGGTAAGTTTTGCTACCAACAAGATTTGCAAAAGCCTCTCCAGAACTCATCAGCAATTTCAGCAGACGATGTGCGTGGCGATAGGCCCGCTGCGATGAAAGAGCTGCAAACTGCGCGATAACTTGAAAAATATTGCCCGCCGTGACGCATTGCGCGCGCGCGTTTACCGTAAACCGTTACAGTTGCCATACTTATATTATCCGTCTTTCTTTTTTCTTTTTCTTTTTTTTACGTTTGTTTTTTTAAAAAAAATAATTAGTTTTTCGGGGGGTTTTCTCTGGTTGGTAGACGAATGCAAGCTCTTTCTGCTTTTTCACAGGTTTTCCCTGGTTGGTAGGCGTTTGCTGTAGTGGTTGACGAAGCCCTTTCTAATTTTCGAGGTTTTTTCAGGTTTTTCGAGGTTGTCCCTGCCCGGTAGGCAAATGATGAAGTTTTTGCTTGTCAGCGCACGAATACTAGGCACATACTCGCACACACACACACACACACACGTTGCAGTTGTCATACTTATATTATTCGTCTTTTCCTTTTTTTCTTTTTGTTTTTTCGTTTTTTTAAAAAATAACTAGTTTTTGGAGGTTTTCTGCGGTTGGTAAACGAATGCAAGCTCTTTCTGCTTTTTCATAGGTTTTCCCTGGTTGGTAGGCGTTTTCTGTACTGGTTGACGAAGGCGTTTCTAATTTTCGAGGTTTTCTCAGGTTTTTTAGCGGTTGGCCCTGCCCGGTAGGCAAATGATGAAGTTTTACCTTGTCGGCGCACGGATACTAGGCACGTACTCGCGCACACACACACACACACACACACACACACAAACGTTGCAGTTGCCATACTTATATTATTCGACTTTTCCTTTTTTTTTTTAAAATAACTAGTTTTTTTGGGAGTTTTCTGCGGTTGGTAAACGAATGCAAACTCTTTCTGCTTTTTCATAGGTTTTCCTTGGTTGGTAGGCGTTTTCTGTAGTGGTTGACGAAGCCGTTTCTAATTTTCGAGGTTTTCTCAGGTTTTTTAGCGGGTGTCCCTGTCCGGTAGGCAGATGATAAAGTTTTTCTATAATGTCGTCGTTTCGGCTTGTGGCGCACGGATACTAGGCACGTACTCGCGCACACACACACATAGACAGACAGACACACAGACAGGCACACACACACGGACATGTTTCCAAAAATGCCTTTTTTTTGGGATTCAGGAGGTCTCAAAACGTGTATTTCCGGTAAAATCTCGGTATCGAATTTTTGGGTGGAATGCAATACTTCCCCTACTTACTATACGTAGTAGAGAAAAGTAAAAAAAAGTGTAAGTATTGTAAAATTTAAGGAAATAACAAGCAATATCTCGAAAACGGTTCACTCAACAAAAGAAATGTATATGGCATAAGTTGTGTATTTTAACGCGATCTACATTTTTTGTGAAGTAAAATTTTGTCTATCTCTTATGGTTTCCCAGTTATGCAAAAGGCGTTCACAATGAAGAATACTTTTGGAGACATTCCCAGAAAATTTGAGATATACATTTTATTTCTCACGACATTAACTTAAACATATGATATTTTAATCAAAATCGTTATAGCCATTTTTGAGAAAATTAAAAAAAAGTGTACTATCTTGTTTTCATGGGTTTACCAGATCGGTAAGCGTTAGAATACTCTTAGAGCTTTTTTTTTCAGGTTTTCGCGGTTGTCCCTGTCCGGTAGGCAAATGATAAAGTTTTTCTATAATGTCGTCGTTTCGGCTTGTGGCGCACGCATACTAGGCACGTACTCGCGCACACACACACACACACACACACAGACAGACAGACACACAGACAGGCACACACACACGGACATGTTTCCAAAAATGCTTTTTTTTTTTTTTGGGGGGGGGGGATTCAATAAGTATTGGAAAATTTAAGGAAATAACAAGCAATATCTCGAAAAACGGTTCACTCAACAAAAGAAATGTATATGGCATAAGTTGTGTATTTTAACGCGATCTACATTTTTTGTGTAGCAAAATTTTGTCTATCTCTTACGGTTTATCAGTTATGAAAAAGTCGTTCACAATGAAGAATACTTTTGGAGACATTCCCAGAAAATTCGAGATATACATTTCATTTCTCACGACATTAGCTTAAACACATGATATTTTTCATCAAAATCGTTAGAGCCATTTTTTAATACAAAGAGAACGGGATTTCACAAGTGAAACAGTACTGTGATAACGATACCAACAAACTAATTATTATTCACCCACTGAAACACATAAAAAAAATCTTATGTGTAACACTCACATTACTTTCTCAACTCTTGTACAAAGTATTTTTACAAACGCTTATTCCCCATCTAGTTCATGTTAATCGAGATAAACATTTGCAAACTCTATTTTATTGCTAATTTTCTTGTATAAAAAAAAATCTGATGTGTAACACTCACATGACTTTCTCTACTTTTGTACAAAGTATTTTTACAAACGCTTATGCTGCATCTAGTTCATGTTAATCGAGATAAACATTTGCAAACTCTATTTTATTGCTAATTTTCTTGTAGATGTAGGGGAAAATATATTTACAAGGGGAATATAGAAAAACAGTAGCCTTTAAGCACATACATATCTCTTAATAGCTGGTTGCTATGTGCAGCACCATTCTTTTTGCCACAGATTAATACTCTTTGCATATCAAAGACAAAAAAAAATGAATAACGAATTTCCATTTGAGAAAATAAGTATTGGAAAATTTAATGAAATAACAAGCAATATCTCGAAAACGGTTCACTCAACAACAAAAATGTATATGACATAAGTTGTGTATTTTAACGCGATCTACATTTTTTGTGTAGTAAAATTTTGTCTATCTCTTACGGTTTATCAGTTATGAAAAAGTCGTTCACAATGAAGAATACTTTTGGAGACATTCCCAGAAAATTCGAGATATACATTTCATTTCTCACGACATTATCTTAAAAACATATGATATTTTTCATCAAAATCGTTAGAGCCATTTTTTTTAATACAAAGAGAACGGGATTTCACAAGTGAAACAGTACTGTGATAACGATACCAACAAAACTAATTATTATTCACCCACTGAAACACATAAAAAAAATCTGATGTGTAACACTCACATGACTTTCTCAACTCTTGTACAAAGTATTTTTACAAACGCTTATTCCCCATCTAGTTCATGTTAATCGAGATAAACATTTGCAAACTCTATTTTATTGCTAATTTTCTTGTAGATGTGGGGAAAATATATTTACAAGGGGAATATAGAAAAACAGTAGCCTTTAAGCACATACATATCTCTTAATAGCTGGTTGCTATGTGCAGTACCATTCTTTTTGCCACAGATTAATACTCTTTGCATATCAAAGACAAAAAAATGAATAACGAATTCCCATTTGAGAAAATAAGTATTGGAAAATTTAAGTAAATAACAAGCAATATCTCGAAAACGGTTCACTCAACAATAAAAATGTATATGACATAAGTTGTGTATTTTAACGCGATCTACATACTTTCGTACTCACCTATAACAGATAGAGGGTAGAGGTCGTACGAACGTAGCACTTTGAGAATTTATATTCAACAGTTGGTGTTACTCCTTAGAAAGGAAGTATCTGCTGATTTTTATTTAATTCTTTACATTTTACATAACACGTATGCACTGGCACAACACAAAAACACTACACACGATACTCATAGTTTTAATATTTGCACTAATAACATCAGGAATAACTGAACTCTGCAAACAGTCATTTCCCATGTGCAGCCTTACGTACAAAGAACGTGTGTGTGCTGATCTATGTGTAAAAAGAGCCTGAGAGCGGATGTACGTCAGCGGTAAAATCTTTTAAATGCATTTTTATTGGCGATGGTAGAAATCGTGCAGTGGTGGATCGTGAAAATTCATATAAATGGATGTATCACCTCATAATAAGCCTCTATATACCAAGAATATTGAGTTTTTAAAAAGTCAGCAACTGTACCTGTGTTTCTATACGTGAACGTCACATGGCAGCTTCGATACGTGTCCACGGAGACCTTAGTGCTAGGCAACTGTACCTCTGTTTCTATACGTGAACGGCAGATTGCAGCTTCGATACGTGTCCACGGAGACCTTAGTGCTAGGCAACTGCACCTCTGTTTCTATACGTGAACGGCAGATTGCAGCTTCGATACGTGTCCACGGAGACCTTAGCGCTAGGCAACTGCACCTCTGTTTCTATACGTGAACGGCAGATTGCAGCTTCGATACGTGTCCACGGAGACCTTAGTGTTAGGCAACTGTACCTCTGTTTCTATACGTGAACGGCAGATTGCAGCTTCGATACGTGTCCACGGAGACCTTAGTGTAGGCAACTGTACCTCTGTTTCTATACGTGAACGGCAGATTGCGGCTTCGATACGTGTCCACGGAGACCTTAGTGCTAGGCAACTGCACCTCTGTTTCTATACGTGAACGGCAGATTGCAGCTTCGATACGTATCCACGGAGACCTTAGTGCTAGGCAACTGCACCTCTGTTTCTATACGTGAACGGCAGATTGCAGCTTCAATACGTGTCCACGGAGACCTTAGTGCTAGGCAACTGTACCTCTGTTTGTATACGTGAACGGGAGATTGCAGCTTCGATACGTGTCCACGGAGACCTTAGTGCTAGGCAACTATACCTCTGTTTCTATACGTGAACGTCAGATTGCAGCTTCGATACGTGTCCACGGAGACCTTAGTGCTAGGCAACTGCACCTCTGTTTCTATACGTGAACGGCAGATTGCAGCTTCGATACCTATCCACGGGGACCTTAGTGCTAGGGAACTGCACCTCTGTTTCTATACGTGAACGGCAGATTGCAGCTTCAATACGTGTCCACGGAGACCTTAGTGCTAGGCAACTGTACCTCTGTTTGTATACGTGAACGGCAGATTGCAGCTTCGATACGTGTCCACGGAGACCTTAGTGCTAGGCAACTGTACCTGTGTTTCTATACGTGTCCACGGAGACCTTAGTGCTAGACAACTGTACCTCTGTTTCTATACGTGAACGGCAGATTGCAGCTTCAATACGTGTGCACGGAGACCTTAGTGCTAGGCAACTGTACCTCTGTTTCTATACGTGAACGGCAGATTGCAGCTTCGATACGTGTGCACGGAGACCTTAGTGCTAGGCAACTATAGCTCTGTTTCTATACGTGAACGGCAGATTGCAGGTTCGATACGTGTCCACGGAGATCTTAGTGCTAGGCAACTATACCTGTTTCTATACGTGAACGGCAGATTGCAGCTTCGATACGTGTCCACGGAGACCTTAGTGCTAGGCAACTGTACCTGTGTTTCTATACGTGAACGTCAGATGGCAGCTTCGATACGTGTCCACGGAGACCTTAGTGTTAGGCAACTGTACCTCTGTTTCTATACGTGAACGGCAGATTGCAGCTTCGATACGTGTCCACGGAGACCTTTCGCTTCAGGTGACAAAATAACACTAGGCACTTGTGTGCCGTGGTGTAAGCCGCAATGACGGCATTGGTAGTGTGGATCTCCTTGGGGCTCTCCTCGGAGTTACCTCAACACCACGTACATGACCTGGTTCGTCACGGGTACGCAGGTCTGCACTACCACTTCCTCGGCGTTGAGCAGGCCCAGGAGGCGATCGTACCGGTACACCAGCTAGCACGTGGACATGTTATCGCGCTGTGGTGTTGCGTGTGCGAGGTATGGAAACTCAAGGACGCAAAACATGCACGACCGAGGGTTAAAAAGCAGAACAAGTAGTGACGTGGAGCGTTGTGATTGGTGTAAATAAGACGATCTCTGATAGGTGGACAAATTGAAATAACGTGATGTGATAGGCGAAAATAAAATCAAAGGTGATTGGATGAAAAATGACGAGAAGGAATTAGCGGTGAATTTGTGAACTAAGATGGCGAAGATTTTTTTTTTTTAAAAAAAAAGGATAATATAAGTACGGCAACTGTAACGGTTTACGGCAAACGCGCGCCGCGCAATGCGGCACGCCTGGGCAATAAAACAAAAATCATATTGAGCAAGATGCCCGGCGTGACGCATTGCGCGGCGCGCGTTTGCCGTAAACCGTTACAGTTGCCGTACTTATATTATCCTTTTTTTTTAAAAAAAAAATCTTCGCCATCTTAGTTCACAAATTCACCGCTAATTCCTTCTCGTCATTTTTCATCCAATCACCTTTGATTTTATTTTCGCCTATCACATCACGTTATTTCAATTTGTCCACCTATCAGAGATCGTCTTATTTACACCAATCACAACGCTCCACGTCACTACTTGTTCTGCTTTTTAACCCTCGGTCGTGCATGTTTTGCGTCCTCGAGTTTCCATACCTCGCACACGCAACACCACAGCGCGATAACATGTCCACGTGCTAGCTGGTGTACCGGTACGATCGCCTCCTGGGCCTGCTCAACGCCGAGGAAGTGGTAGTGCAGACCTGCGTACCCGTGACGAACCAGGTCATGTACGTGGTGTTGAGGTAACTCCGAGGAGAGCCCCAAGGAGATCCACACTACCAATGCCGTCATTGCGGCTTACACCACGGCACACAAGTGCCTAGTGTTATTTTGTCACCTGAAGCGAAAGGTCTCCGTGGACACGTATCGAAGCTGCAATCTGCCGTTCACGTATAGAAACAGAGGTACAGTTGCCTAACACTAAGGTCTCAGTGGACACGTATCGAAGCTGCCATCTGACGTTCACGTATAGAAACACAGGTACAGTTGCCTAGCACTAAGGTCTCCGTGGACACGTTTCGAAGCTGCAATCTGCCGTTCACGTATAGAAACAGGTATAGTTGCCTAGCACTAAGATCTCCGTGGACACGTATCGAACCTGCAATCTGCCGTTCACGTATAGAAACAGAGGTATAGTTGCCTAGCACTAAGGTCTCCGTGCACACGTATCGAAGCTGCAATCTGCCGTTCACGTATAGAAACAGAGGTACAGTTGCCTAGCACTAAAGTCTCCGTGCACACGTATTGAAGCTGCAATCTGCCGTTCACGTATAGAAACAGAGGTACAGTTGTCTAGCACTAAGGTCTCCGTGGACACGTATAGAAACACAGGTACAGTTGCCTAGCACTAAGGTCTCCGTGGACACGTATCGAAGCTGCAATCTGCCGTTCACGTATACAAACAGAGGTACAGTTGCCTAGCACTAAGGTCTCCGTGGACACGTATTGAAGCTGCAATCTGCCGTTCACGTATAGAAACAGAGGTGCAGTTCCCTAGCACTAAGGTCCCCGTGGATAGGTATCGAAGCTGCAATCTGCCGTTCACGTATAGAAACAGAGGTGCAGTTGCCTAGCACTAAGGTCTCCGTGGACACGTATCGAAGCTGCAATCTGACGTTCACGTATAGAAACAGAGGTATAGTTGCCTAGCACTAAGGTCTCCGTGGACACGTATCGAAGCTGCAATCTCCCGTTCACGTATACAAACAGAGGTACAGTTGCCTAGCACTAAGGTCTCCGTGGACACGTATTGAAGCTGCAATCTGCCGTTCACGTATAGAAACAGAGGTGCAGTTGCCTAGCACTAAGGTCTCCGTGGATACGTATCGAAGCTGCAATCTGCCGTTCACGTATAGAAACAGAGGTGCAGTTGCCTAGCACTAAGGTCTCCGTGGACACGTATCGAAGCTGCAATCTGCCGTTCACGTATAGAAACAGAGGTACAGTTGCCTACACTAAGGTCTCCGTGGACACGTATCGAAGCTGCAATCTGCCGTTCACGTATAGAAACAGAGGTACAGTTGCCTAACACTAAGGTCTCCGTGGACACGTATCGAAGCTGCAATCTGCCGTTCACGTATAGAAACAGAGGTGCAGTTGCCTAGCGCTAAGGTCTCCGTGGACACGTATCGAAGCTGCAATCTGCCGTTCACGTATAGAAACAGAGGTGCAGTTGCCTAGCACTAAGGTCTCCGTGGACACGTATCGAAGCTGCAATCTGCCGTTCACGTATAGAAACAGAGGTACAGTTGCCTAGCACTAAGGTCTCCGTGGACACGTATCGAAGCTGCCATCTGACGTTCACGTATAGAAACACAGGTACAGTTGCTGACTTTTTAAAAACTCAATATTCTTGGTATATAGAGGCTTATTATGAGGTGATACATCCATTTATATGAATTTTCACGATCCACCACTGCACGATTTCTACCATCGCCAATAAAAATGCATTTAAAAGATTTTACCGCTGACGTACATCCGCTCTCAGGCTCTTTTTACACATAGATCAGCACACACACGTTCTTTGTACGTAAGGCTGCACATGGGAAATGACTGTTTGCAGAGTTCAGTTATTCCTGATGTTATTAGTGCAAATATTAAAACTATGAGTATCGTGTGTAGTGTTTTTGTGTTGTGCCAGTGCATACGTGTTATGTAAAATGTAAAGAATTAAATAAAAATCAGCAGATACTTTCTTTCTAAGGAGTAACACCAACTGTTGAATATAAATTTTCAAAGTGCTACGTTCGTACGACCTCTACCCTCTATCTGTTATAGGTGAGTACGAAAGTATGTAGGTCGCGTTAAAATACACAACTTATGTCATATACATTTTTATTGTTGAGTGAACCGTTTTCGAGATATTGCTTGTTATTTACTTAAATTTTCCAACACTTATTTTCTCAAATGGGAATTCGTTATTCATTTTTTTGTCTTTGATATGCAAAGAGTATTAATCTGTGGCAAAAAGAATGGTACTGCACATAGCAACCAGCTATTAAGAGATATGTATGTGCTTAAAGGCTACTGTTTTTCTATATTCCCCTTGTAAATATATTTTCCCCACATCTACAAGAAAATTAGCAATAAAATAGAGTTTGCAAATGTTTATCTCGATTAACATGAACTAGATGGGGAATAAGCGTTTGTAAAAATACTTTGTACAAGAGTTGAGAAAGTCATGTGAGTGTTACACATCAGATTTTTTTTATGTGTTTCAGTGGGTGAATAATAATTAGTTTTGTTGGTATCGTTATCACAGTACTGTTTCACTTGTGAAATCCCGTTCTCTTTGTATTAAAAAAAAATGGCTCTAACGATTTTGATGAAAAATATCATATGTTTTTAAGATAATGTCGTGAGAAATGAAATGTATATCTCGAATTTTCTGGGAATGTCTCCAAAAGTATTCTTCATTGTGAACGACTTTTTCATAACTGATAAACCGTAAGAGATAGACAAAATTTTACTACACAAAAAATGTAGATCGCGTTAAAATACACAACTTATGTCATATACATTTTTGTTGTTGAGTGAAACGTTTTCGAGATATTGCTTGTTATTTCATTAAATTTTCCAATACTTATTTTCTCAAATGGGAATTCGTTATTCATTTTTTTTTGTCTTTGATATGCAAAGAGTATTAATCTGTGGCAAAAAGAATGGTGCTGCACATAGCAACCAGCTATTAAGAGATATGTATGTGCTTAAAGGCTACTGTTTTTCTATATTCCCCTTGTAAATATATTTTCCCCTACATCTACAAGAAAATTAGCAATAAAATAGAGTTTGCAAATGTTTATCTCGATTAACATGAACTAGATGCAGCATAAGCGTTTGTAAAAATACTTTGTACAAAAGTAGAGAAAGTCATGTGAGTGTTACACATCAGATTTTTTTTTATACAAGAAAATTAGCAATAAAATAGAGTTTGCAAATGTTTATCTCGATTAACATGAACTAGATGGGGAATAAGCGTTTGTAAAAATACTTTGTACAAGAGTTGAGAAAGTCATGTGAGTGTTACACATAAGATTTTTTTTAAGTGTTTCAGTGGGTGAATAATAATTAGTTTGTTGGTATCGTTATCACAGTACTGTTTCACTTGTGAAATCCCGTTCTCTTTGTATTAAAAAATGGCTCTAACGATTTTGATGAAAAATATCATATGTTTAAGCTAATGTCGTGAGAAATGAAATGTATATCTCGAATTTTCTGGGAATGTCTCCAAAAGTATTCTTCATTGTGAACGACTTTTTCATAACTGATAAACCGTAAGAGATAGACAAAATTTTGCTACACAAAAAATGTAGATCGCGTTAAAATACACAACTTATGCCATATACATTTCTTTTGTTGAGTGAACCGTTTTTCGAGATATTGCTTGTTATTTCCTTAAATTTTCCAATACTTATTGAATCCCCCCCCCCAAAAAAAAAAAGCATTTTTGGAAACATGTCCGTGTGTGTGTGCCTGTCTGTGTGTCTGTCTGTCTGTGTGTGTGTGTGTGTGTGTGCGCGAGTACGTGCCTAGTATGCGTGCGCCACAAGCCGAAACGACGACATTATAGAAAAACTTTATCATTTGCCTACCGGACAGGGACAACCGCGAAAACCTGAAAAAAAAAGCTCTAAGAGTATTCTAACGCTTACCGATCTGGTAAACCCATGAAAACAAGATAGTACACTTTTTTTTAATTTTCTCAAAAATGGCTATAACGATTTTGATTAAAATATCATATGTTTAAGTTAATGTCGTGAGAAATAAAATGTATATCTCAAATTTTCTGGGAATGTCTCCAAAAGTATTCTTCATTGTGAACGCCTTTTGCATAACTGGGAAACCATAAGAGATAGACAAAATTTTACTTCACAAAAAATGTAGATCGCGTTAAAATACACAACTTATGCCATATACATTTCTTTTGTTGAGTGAACCGTTTTCGAGATATTGCTTGTTATTTCCTTAAATTTTACAATACTTACACTTTTTTTTACTTTTCTCTACTACGTATAGTAAGTAGGGGAAGTATTGCATTCCACCCAAAAATTCGATACCGAGATTTTACCGGAAATACACGTTTTGAGACCTCCTGAATCCCAAAAAAAAGGCATTTTTGGAAACATGTCCGTGTGTGTGTGCCTGTCTGTGTGTCTGTCTGTCTATGTGTGTGTGTGCGCGAGTACGTGCCTAGTATCCGTGCGCCACAAGCC
The DNA here is from genome assembly GCA_030765065.1 of Deroplatys truncata. NCBI lineage: Eukaryota > Metazoa > Arthropoda > Insecta > Mantodea > Mantidae > Deroplatys > Deroplatys truncata. The sequence continues at coordinate 80,252,024 of CM060988.1, forward strand.
GAAACGACGACATTATAGAAAAACTTTATCATCTGCCTACCGGACAGGGACACCCGCTAAAAAACCTGAGAAAACCTCGAAAATTAGAAACGGCTTCGTCAACCACTACAGAAAACGCCTACCAACCAAGGAAAACCTATGAAAAAGCAGAAAGAGTTTGCATTCGTTTACCAACCGCAGAAAACTCCCAAAAAAACTAGTTATTTTAAAAAAAAAAGGAAAAGTCGAATAATATAAGTATGGCAACTGCAACGTTTGTGTGTGTGTGTGTGTGTGTGTGTGTGCGCGCGAGTACGTGCCTAGTATCCGTGCGCCGACAAGGTAAAACTTCATCATTTGCCTACCGGGCAGGGCCAACCGCTAAAAAACCTGAGAAAACCTCGAAAATTAGAAACGCCTTCGTCAACCAGTACAGAAAACGCCTACCAACCAGGGAAAACCTATGAAAAAGCAGAAAGAGCTTGCATTCGTTTACCAACCGCAGAAAACCTCCAAAAACTAGTTATTTTTTAAAAAAACGAAAAAACAAAAAGAAAAAAAGGAAAAGACGAATAATATAAGTATGACAACTGCAACGTGTGTGTGTGTGTGTGTGTGCGAGTATGTGCCTAGTATTCGTGCGCTGACAAGCAAAAACTTCATCATTTGCCTACCGGGCAGGGACAACCTCGAAAAACCTGAAAAAACCTCGAAAATTAGAAAGGGCTTCGTCAACCACTACAGCAAACGCCTACCAACCAGGGAAAACCTGTGAAAAAGCAGAAAGAGCTTGCATTCGTCTACCAACCAGAGAAAACCCCCCGAAAAACTAATTATTTTTTTTAAAAAAACAAACGTAAAAAAAAGAAAAAGAAAAAAGAAAGACGGATAATATAAGTATGGCAACTGTAACGGTTTACGGTAAACGCGCGCGCGCAATGCGTCACGGCGGGCAATATTTTTCAAGTTATCGCGCAGTTTGCAGCTCTTTCATCGCAGCGGGCCTATCGCCACGCACATCGTCTGCTGAAATTGCTGATGAGTTCTGGAGAGGCTTTTGCAAATCTTGTTGGTAGCAAAACTTACCTTCCCCATCACCTCCAACATACCCCACTCCCACACCTTTTTGTTTCCACCAATCACAATCTCTCTTATTCTTACCAATCAACAACTTTCAGTTGTTCCTTTCCACCAATAACATCACTTCTTATTCCCACCAATCACAACTTCACACGTCACTTTCTGTTATACTTTTTATCCCTCGTTCGCCATCTTTTCCCTCTTTCAGTCCCGACCTCCGCACAGACAACACCTCGCCGCTGCTCACATCTCCGAACCAGATTGCCGGCGAGAACAGATCTCGTTTATTCACACCTCGACGGTTGACTCGACAGCAGCTACTGCGAACACCTACGTAGTACACGTTTTTGACCGCTTTCGACCGGCTATGAGAACCCTGCTCCTACGTACGCTAGCGACCATCACGATGGTCCAGTACCAGGTTTTTGGTATAGTTAAATTACGCCTCTGCAAAGGGTGTCTGTACCGCTTTAAAAACCTAGGTATATCAGTGCGTAGTGATGTTGGTTGATCTTAAAGCTGGTTAAGCATTTTCAAAAACAGTTTGCTTTTATTTTTTCGCGTCGCGTGCCGCGCTTTTGGTGACGCATCCACACCGGTAACAGGTAAGTACCACACGCATAATTATTTTTCGGACCTGCTTGGCGTAGGAATATATACTTTCGTGTTTTGGTACTGTAACCTCAAATCTCCTTACCCTCCTCTTGCGTCCGCCATCTTGTTTAGTTCTCACCGCATCTCCTTGTCGCAGACCCTCCGCCATTTTTAGTTCCCGCTATTTTAACCTCAAAATCTACTCTTCTAACCTCTTGCTACCGCCATCTTCTTTTAGTTCCCATTCTCACCACCGCGTCTCCTTACCCCCACCTCTTGCGACCGCCATGTTCACCACTAACCTCCAAATTTCCTCGTCCTTAAACCTCTTGTCTCAACCACCTTGTTTAGTTCCCATTTTCGCCACCGCATCTCATATCGCCCCATCTCTCTATCCACTCAAGAAAACTACCATCCAACGTTCAAAAAATTGCTGATCAGTTCAGGACAGGCTTTTGCAAATCTTGTTGCTAGCAAAACTTACCTTTCCCATCACCTCCAACATACCCCACTCCTTTTTCTTTCCACCAATCATAACCTCTCTTATTCTTACCAATCAACAACTTTCATTTGCTCCTTTCCACCAATAAAATCACTTCTTATTCCCACCAATCACAACTTCACACGTCACTTTCTGTTACACTTTTTATCCCTCGCTCCCCATCTTTTCCCTCTTTCAGTCCCGACCTCCGCACAGGCAACACCTCGCCGCTGCTCACATCTCCGAACCAAATTGCCGGCGAGAACAGATCTTGTTTATTCACACCTCGACGGTTGACTCGACAGCAGCTACTGTCAACACCTACGTCGTACACGTTTTTGACCGCTTTCGACCGGCTATGAGAACCCTGCTCCTACGTACGCTAGCGACCATCACGATGGTCCAGTACCAGGTTTTGGTATAGTTAAATTACGCCTCTGCAAAGGGTGTCTGTACCGTTTAAAAACCTAGGTATATCAGTGCGTAGTGATGTTGGTTGATCTTAAAGCTGGTTAAGCATTTTCAAAAACAGTTTGCTTTTATTTTTCCGCCTCGCGTGCCGCGCTTTTGGTGACGCATCCACACCGGTAACAGGTAAGTACCACACGCATAATTATTTTTCGGACATGCTTGACGTAGGAATATATCCTTTCGTGTTTTGGTACTGTAACCTCAAATCTCCTTACCCTCCTCTTGCGTCCGCCATCTTGTTTAGTTCTCACCGCATCTCCTTGTCGCAGACCCTCCGCCATTTTTAGTTCCCGCTATTTTAACCTCAAAATCTACTCTTCTAACCTCTTGCTACCGCCATCTTCTTTTAGTTCCCATTCTCACCACCGCGTCTCCTTACCCCCCACCTCTTGCGACCGCCATGTTCACCACTAACCTCCAAATTTCCTCGTCCTTAAACGTCTTGTCTCAACTACCTTGTTTAGTTCCCATTTTCGCCACCGCATCTCATATCGCCACATCTCTCTATCCACTCAAGAAAACTACCATCCAACGTTCAAAAAATTGCTGATCAGTTCACGACAGGCTTTTGCAAATCCTGTTGCTAGCAAAACTTACCTTTCCCATCACCTCCAACATACCCCACTCCTTTTTCTTTCCACCAATCATAATCTCTCTTATTCTTACCAATCAACAACCTTCATTTGCTCCTTTCCACCAATAACATCACTTCTTATTCCCACCAATCACAACTTCACACGTCACTTTCCTTTACACTTTTTATCCCTCGCTCCCCATCTTTTCCCCCATTTCAGTACCGACCTCCGCACAGACAACACCTCGCCACCCAGCTCCTCTCCATCACGCGACCTCCATACTCCTCCATCTCCCTTCCTCCATCTTCCACCCCAAATTAACGAACCAATCAAAACACTCCACGTCACTTCCTCAATTCTTTCAACTCGTCCCGGATGAGCCAACCGATTTAACGATAATCCTAACGCTCAGGGCGCTTTTCAAACTTACCGCCGCCGCCGTCGCACGCAGCGACACTAGCGACACTAGCGCCCCTAGCGGCAGGATTATCGTTAAAACAATTGGCTCATCCGGGACTATTACTCACCAAACATGGTATTTAGGTTCAGTATCTTCCAGAGATGCGACACGAAGGTTTTCAAGAAAATCCTCCACCCCAGATTACCCTTTACATGGAATATTTTTCGAAAATTTTAATTTTCTCAAAAATGGCTCTAACGATTTTGATTAAAATATCATATGTTTAAGATACTTTCATGACAAATGAAATGTATATCTCGAATTTTCTGGGTATCTCCAAAAGTATTCTTCACTGTGAACGACTTTTGCATAACTGGTAAATCATAAGAGATAGACAAATTTTTACTGCACAAAAATGTTTTTTGTTGAGTGAACCATTTTCGAGATATTGCTTGTTATTCCCTTAAATTTTCCAATATTTATACTTTTTCTCAAATGGAAATTCGTTATTCATTTTTACTTTCTCTACTACGTATAGTAAGTAGGGGAAGTATTGTATTCCACCCAAAAATTCGATACCGAGATTTCACCGGAAATACATGTTTTGAGACCCCCTGAATAAAAAAAGCATTTTTGGAAACATGTCCGTGTGTGACTTTGTGTGTGTGTCTGTCTGTAAACAGCATAACTCAGAAATGAGGTTTAAAATTAATTCATGCTGATCAGTGATTAGAACACTACTTACAGTGCTGTAATTCTTAGAGGCGGTTATTGTGCGAAAACAAATAAAAGAAAACGCCCACGAAGTTCCCTCCCCAGTCAGCGGCCTAAGAGCGTTCGTATTACTGTCTCTCTTTCTTCCCTCCCATATGTTCAAAAGAGGATCGTTCTTATTTGAGACAGATTATAGTAGTAAGCATTCCATCACAACTATTCGATAATCGATTACTCTAGGTGAAGCACAAGTGGTCAAAACAGAAATGGTATGTGATTTAATATACGTACTATCTGACATACAGTGTGCGACACCTGATCAGTATTTTATCATTCTTGGATTCCTTAAAACCAAAGCAGTCATACTCAGGTACCAAACAATCCTCTGACCGCGTATTTCATAACATTCCTTTTGACTGTTTATTTCACTTTTTTCATACATTTGGCGAGAGTTTGAAGTATTGATGATTACTTGTATCAAAGACTTCTGCATAATATATAATATTATAATATCTTATATTAAGTGAGGCAGTATTTTATATCACAACAATGTAAATGCCAGAGTGATTGTAGTGTAAATTAGCATTATTGTATGACAATGATTTGAGATGTTTGTTAATTATAAGCATTGTTAGGAAATAAGTTTACACGGCCTCACTGAAACTGACAATAGGAGCGGGTAACAATGAGCAAGGGGGTGAGTTGTTTATCAATTAGAAGAGACAAACAAATGACGTCAGATTAGCGCGCTTTTCTTAGAAATGGAGGGAATATCTTCCCTAGAGCATATGTGTTCGTAATTTTGATTGGATATAAAAATAGACGCTAATGTTAGCGCGCTTTATTAACCAATAGCAGCTTGCTATTGGCTATCTTTAGGCATATCGGGGTGAGGGAGTATAAATTCCGAGCCAGAGACGGGTAACGCGCAGTTCTACTGAATAATTCACAAGGCAAACGTCGCGCAGTTCAACAGAATCATTCACGGATTACACGTCGCGCAGTTCAACAGAATCATTCACGGGTTACACGTCGCGCAGTTCTACAGAATCTCTCGTGTCGTAAAGTTATTAAAAGATGTGAAATACGCGAATTAATAATGTGCGGCAAATAAGTGATTATAGTTACATTCTAAAATATAACAGTTTCAGTCTGGCGTATATCAAGAGTAATTATGTGAAATGAATAAAGTGTGACAGCAATAAAAGTGTAAAAACAAATTCTTTTATCAGTGTTATCTGTTAGTAACAACTCCTTTCCGTTTACACACCCTGTTCAAGAGATTTGCTCGACTGGGTAATAATAGCTAGCCGGAGAACAAATAACTCAAAATTAAGAATAGTAAAACAATAACAGGCGCTCAGCAAATAAGATAACACGAAGTTACCGCGACATAAGGATGTGAGATCTTATTATAGATTACTCAAAAAAATTTCAACAGATAATATTACTGTGGATACCAGCACATGTGGGAGTGAATGTTAACAAGACAGCAGACTTTCTGGCCAAAAAGGGTGCAGTGTTATATTCAAAACCTATAAAGTCTTGTGGACTAGATACGAAACTAAAAAACGTCAAAATTAATCAAGAACAAAAATACTAATATAATATTCAAAAGGAAATTACTAACAAAAAGTACTCCAACATAAAAGAAATAGTACAAAAAAATAAAAAATGTCCCACTTCAGGTTAGCCCTAGACATGACTGTCTGGCGGAACATCTACATAGATTTGGTTTTATGAATGACATAGCATGAAAATTTGCAATGCTGTCATGATTTTAAATGGAGAACACCTACTAGAATGCCCAGAATTGAGGAAAACTGTATCAGATGGGAAGATACACAATTTATATTGGCTAGCAAGGGAAAAATTGATGGATCAAAATCCTGCACATTAGATCAACAACAACATTTGTGTCAAAGATCTACTCACTTAGAATTAGAGAACAGAAAATAGCAGCAATGCTATCAGAGCTTGCGACTCATTTCACAAATCATTTTAAAGACAAAATAGCAGGAGATTAGACCCCCTTGCAAAGGGCTCAGTAACAAAGCTGCCCTATTCACCGGTTGAATACGGCAATCACTCGACTCGTCCCAACTTTTTCATGTCCTTTTAATTACGAACGTCAATAATAGGATTGTAACTGACAACCAGGGCTTCGGTTCCCATCGAAAATGCTAAATCTCCCTCATCTCCGAGTTCAAAGCTGGAATTGCGGTTGGATCACGGGCGTTAAACAACGATACGGTGCAGGTTCCTGTAAATACGCTGGTCTGTATGTCAAATATCTACATATACACATGCTTTTTCTGCACGCTTAGCGCGCTATCGCTAAAGGTGTTAAAATTACTGAGTAAAAGTTTGCACATGCTCTTTTGGTTTTACTGTCGCTGTCACCTAAGAAGAAATTCTTTTAGCTGCCTAAAAAAAGGAAATTAATAAGCACAAATATTTAAGTCAAACTGTACTACTCAATATAAAATCTATAGACAAAAGGGAAAGATTCAGCGTCTCAATACAAAAATTTCTTGCTTCCAGAAAGGTGTGCATCATTAAAATGTCTATTTTGTTATTCAGAAAAAAATTGAAAATGTCAATGCTTTCAAAACCGTTATTAAATAAGACCTTTGTGCTACAAGTAATTTTATTCTGTGGAAGATAATTAGAATGACAAACTATCCTTATAACACTTATATAGGATGTTCGGAAATTCCCCTTATAAGCCTTTATGACTTGTAGAGGGGACGGATAGATCATGTTTTGAATAGGAACTAGAGTTGTAAAACTACCGTAGGCTACCGTAGACTATCGCAAGTAAGCGTAGACTACTGTAGTTTTCCTACTAGAATTGTTCAGTTAAGATCCTGCGTTACCTGTACGTTAGGCGTGTTGTATACCTATCGAGCGTTACCTCATATCGATCGCTTTGTTTACGTTCGAGGTCAGTGGTTTCCTAGATTCCTCTAGAAACCGAAAGTGTTGAACATGGGAGGATCTTTAGTAAAATTATAAACATGCTTTCTCCTGCAACAACAGCAAAGTTATGAGGCTGTCCAGAAAGTAACCTCCGTTTTGAAATAAACATGAAACCGGTATACATACAAATGTTTTATTATATACAGATGAAAACTACAGCTTTTCTCTATTTTTCTACATATTGTCCAAACAGTTTCAAGCACTTGTCATATCTTTTTACAGTCCTTGAAATACCCTCTGCATAAGATTCTGTCGCCTGTAAAAACTCCAAGAAATTTCGGAAAATGCGAAGAAAGTTCTCTGATTGTGAACCGAAGATTCTCACGAACTTTTTCATCGACTTTGTTCATTAGGTCATCACTGGCAAGAGAAGGCCTAACGCTTCTGTCTTCATCGTGAATGTTTGTTCTTCCATTTTTAAACATTCCTACCCATTGACGGACAACACCTTCACTCATAATGTTTGGACCATAAATCGCACACAATTCACGATGAATTTCGGCTGCTGAGTGATGTTTCGCCCAAAGAAATCTTATAACGCACTTCACACTAGGCGGGATTTGTTATTTCGGCGCTCATGTTGTCAGGTTATAACTAGCAAACATGCGACAGTACGATGCTCTACCTTGCACTGCTAGAAGCGTACTGATCATCCATTGCGCATGCTGATGTCGAAATGGCTTTTTAAGAATAGTTTGTATAGTTATTAATAAACGATAGAGGGTAGAGAAAGTCATGTGAATGTATTATCAGATTGATTAAGGTTAACGTCCTTTAACCTGGTAGGTCATATTGGACGATGAATAAATGAAATGGGTGAAATGATGCTCAAATGAGCCGGGTTCCATACAGCTTAAAGTTACCCGACATTCGTCTTCTCAGAATAAGGAAAAAACGACGGGAAAATCCTTATTCGGGTAGGATGTAGGGTGCTGGATGTGTATATCGCAGGTGGACAGCGACCAGCTTGGTCTATTGTGGTTATATCCTGTGGGAGGCAGGGATAAGGTGAAGAAGCGTAGGAGGTCGCAGGTCCGCAGATAGACAACCCACAGAGATGCACAGAACTCCTTAATATTTCCAGTCTGAATACCCGCGCACCAGTAGAGGCGAAGAATCGCGAGAGAGAGAGAGAGAGAGAGAGAGAGAGAGAGAGCGCGGCTAAGCGACCTTAATGAGCGGGATAACGCACCCTGGTGTTCACGGGGAGAAATATTTTCAATGCGCAAGCATCTACACTGTCTGCCCAACAACGGCAGTACCACAGGACCTGAAAACGCACCTGAAACATAAAAGGGAGAGATGAAATAAAAGGAAATTGGTGACAAGGGGAAAACCACAAAAAAAACCCATGATCAGAGCGGGCAATCACCGGGAATCGAGCCGGAGACCTCCCGAATGCGGGCCACAGACAATGCCGCCCGAGCCAACCCATTCGGTGTCATACTTTACTATTATCTCCAATGAATCTATTGACATCGCATACTATTGGTGTTGATATAATTTAATAGTTATTTATTCCTGTAAACTATTATTGGTGTTTGATATACAGGGTGGACCATTTTAGTTGAGATTGTACAATATCTCCAAAACTAAGCGTTGTACAAAGAAATGTCTTGAATAAAAGTTACTTGATATTATTGGGGGAAAGTAAAATGCCATTAGTCGTGTTTTGTTTGGAGGACGTTATGATGGTCATTTTAGGGCCAATTTAATTTTTACTTTCTCTACTACGTATAGTAAGTAGGGGAAGTACTGTATTCCACCCAAAAATTCGTTACCGAGATTTCACCGGAAATACATGTTTAGAGGCCCCCTGAATCCAAAAAAAGCATTTTTGGAAACATGTCTGTGTGTGTGTCTGTCTGTGAACAGCATAACTCAGAAACGAACAGTTGGATAAACACCAAATTTGGTATTTAGGTTCAGTATCGTCCAGAGATGCGACACGAAGGTTTTCAAGAAAATCCCCCGACCCCAGATTACCCTTTACAAGGAACATTTTTCGAAAATTTTAATTTTCTCAAAAATAGCTCCTACGATTTTGATTAAAATATCATATGTTTAAGATATTTTCATGACAAATGAAATGTATATCTCGAATTTTCTAGGAATGTCTCCAAAACTATTCTTCATTGTGAACGACTTTTGCATAACTGGTAAACCATAAGAGATAGACAAAATTTTACTACACAAAAAACGTAGATCGCGTTAAAATACACAATTTATGTCATATGCATTTTTTTGTTGAGTGAACCATTTTCGAGATATTGCTTGTTATTCCCTTAAATTTTCCAATACTTATACTTTTTCTCAAATACATTATTCATTTTTGTTGTCCTGGTAATGCAAAGAGAATGGAATAATCCACATAGCAACCATCTCTTAAAATATTTGACTATCGCTTAAAGCCTACCAATTCCCTTTGCATGTTCAAGAAAATTAGCAATAAGATTAACATCTCGATATCTCGATTAACATGAAGCATATGGAGAATAAGCATGTGTAAAAATAGTTTGTATAAGAGTAGAGAAAGTCATGTGAGTGCAACACATCAGATTTTTTAAAATGGGAACCTACATTTTGTATGTTGTTTTCTTATTAGGAAATGGTTTATAAAGAACTGTTTATTTTGTAATTAGGAGTAAAGAAACAAAATAAAAAATGTTGGGTTTCCAATTACGAAATTCAACTTGACGTAATGATTTCCATGGTGTACTAAATGTAAAGATCAGAAATGTGACAAGACTGACCTTACTTATTGCGTTTGTAGCAACCTGTTATCTGTTGTGTCTTAAATATTTCCACGATATGTGTAGCTGTCCTTTACAATGGCAATTCTACCTATTTGACTCAAGGGTAGAACAGATGTACAAATAAGAAAAGTAATAATAGTCTTATAATCTTAGAGTAACCGGCCGGAGAACGGGAGAACCGTGGTTCAAATCCCGGCTATGGCATTGGATTTTTCTTCCTTTCCAGCCCTGTCCAATACACGGCTTGTATGGAAGAACAATTAATTCCATTAATTGACCTAATAGTGGTTGAAACTATGAAGCCCTGGACTTAAAGTATTTACAACATTGTAAGTCGCCATTGGGGTATGTCACCTCAATACAATTTGAGATCTCCTTGTGATTTACCAAGAAAAACACGAATCAGCTGGAGAATTTAGTGTCGTACCGGCATGTTGCCATGGTAGCTCAGTGGTTAGTGGCCGGAGACCGGGAGATCCGTGGTTCAAATCCCGGCTATGGCATTGAATTTTTCAGTCACCTGCTTCTATCTTTCCAACATTTAGTTAGTTTACAGTACGAATTAAGGACAAAAATTCTGATGTGTTACATTCACATGACTTTCTCTACCATCTATCGCTTATTATTTAGCATATAAATAATTATTCATACGAAAGTTTATTTTCATATACACTTAATTTTAATCAAGATATACCTTTACGGAAATAACTACACTATGCATTTCGTCTTAAATATAAATGGATTAGCGTTAGTCAAATGTTTAAGAACTGGACGCTGTGTAATGGTCTTAAAATTCCATGCTTTTTGAGTGTAATCGCGAGAAACACCTGAATATTAAAAGCACTTGAAAAGAATTACGGATTATTGGACAATCCGAACCATTAATAACGGATATCTCGGAAATGGCTAATGCCACAAACAACTTATAACAAATAAAATGTGTGTTTTAAAGAGGTCTACATCTTTGTGTAGTACCCGTTTGCCTATAGCTTAACCTTTACCGGTTATACAGGATTATACAAAGTTCCTTCCGAACTAAGTAGATTTTAAAGGTTATTCCCAGAAAATTTAAGGTATCAATTTTATTGGAAATGTAAATATCTTTAATATATGGTTTTTTTAATCAAAATTGTTAGCGCCATTTTTTAGAAAATGCAAAATTTCGAATAACGCTCCATATAAATGGTAGTTTGGTTGGAGGGATTTTCTTGGTACTGAACCCAAATAACCAAGTTTGGTATTTATCCGACTTTTCGTTTTTGAGTTATGCTGTTCACAGTCGCACATACAAACATACGCATAGACAGACACTCACACGGACCTTTTTCTAAAAATGCTTTTTTGAATTCAAGGGGCCTCAAAACACGTATTTCCGGTGAAATCTCGGTATCGAATTTATGGATGGAATGAAATACCTTGTCTACCTACTAGGTACGGGGTAGAGAAAGTAAAATTAAGCTTTGCTGAACAGATATGTTTTTTTTGTTGACTATTATTTAACGATATTTATACTTATACAGGGTGTACTATTTAAGTTGAGACTGTGCTTTATCTCCAAAACTAAGCGTTGTAGAAAGAAATGTCTTTAATAAAATTTGCTTGATATTACGGGCGAAAGTAAATGCCATTAGTCGTGTTTTGTTTGGAGGACGTTATGATGTCAATTTAATTTTTTAAATGGTAAACTACAATTGGGGTCAATTTAAATTGACCCTAAAGTGACCATCACAACGTCCTCCAAATAAAACACGACTAATGCCATTTACTTTCCCCCATAACAAGCAAATTTTATCCAAGACATTTCTTTCTACAACGCTTAGTTTTGGAGATATTGTACAGTCTCAACTTAAATGGTCCACCCTGTATACAATACACAATATCCTTCTCTCTCTACCGAGGAGGCAGAAACTTAGAGATTATGTCTAGTTGCAGCTCTATTTAAGAGATAAATGTCTAACTATGCTGCCTTTGAAGTGTCATTTATGTCACTATTTCCTCAAACACAGAAGCCTAAGATTAGAAGTTGTCACGATGGAAAGTAGGTCACCGGAACTGTGCCAGCGCCGTAGGAGGTCAAGACCACATTAATCTATGTTTTTGTGACATGTTCCCTCCCTTCTTTGTTTGCTTTTCCCTTAGTTTTGCTTCATGTTTCATCGGTTGTAGTGTTTTGCTGTTGGTATATTTGTTTTTGTTCAATCGTTCTGCTTCGCCTCCCACGCTTCTTTTATTCGCTTTTGTTTCTATCCTTTAATTCATTTAGCACAGCAGTTGGCAAACTGTGGTGAAAAGTTCTCCTTATAAAAACACACGTTCTTTCTTTTCTTGCTTTGGGGAAATTCCATTTCAAAAGCTTACATAGCGTATATTGGCACGATTTTAAGGTAGGCAACTACGATACCTCTCAACGTCAGCTATAACACTTTGCTGGATTTACTGAATCTGTAAGCTCAGGGTTAGCCTCTTATTAAGATGCGTATTCACTAGAGACAAAGCAGCGACAAGGCATTGCAAGGAGATGATTTCCTCAGGGATGTATAACAACAAATTTTAGTACAGAGAAAATGAAATCCACTTTTGGTGAAATCCAGGAGGCTATTATACTAGTCTGCATGATATTGGATGACTGAAAACTAATAAGTGATTCTGATTCACTTTTTTATGCTGATATCAGAACTGATTCTAGTTGTTTTCTATCACGTATAGTTTTTTTTACAATTTCACTTAAAAATATAGAGATATAAAGATATTGCCTCCGCCACTACACATAAAATTGGGCTTGATGAAGCAATTTGTAAGGGCTCTATCACAGTATGGACCCTGTTTCAAGTACCTTTCCAAGAAAAGACAAATTAAAGGCTGGAATTTTTGTTGGTCCTCAAATAAAGAAATTGATGAAGGATGAAGATTTTGAAAAGACAATGAATGAGAGAGAAATAGAAACATGGACCGCCTTCCGATCAGTTACTGAAAACTTCTTAGGCAATAAAAAAGATCCTAATTACAAGGCCATTGTCGAAACAATGTTGCAAAATTTCAAGATGGGGAGCTGTAACATGAGTGTAAAGGTGCATTTTCTGCATTCACATATCGGATACTTTCCAGAAAATCTGGGACGTTATAGTGAAGAGTAGGGTGAACGTTTTCACCAAGATACTAAGGAAATGGAGAGGAGGTACCAAGGGAGATGGAATGAAACTATGATGGCCGACTACTGTTGGATGTTGAGGAGGGACAGTCATCTTCAAGGATCTGAAAGGAAGTCAAAGAAGAGAAAGTTTGAAAAAACTTAAATGAAATACTTTGACTTCTTGTTTTGTTAAAATGTAGTCATGAAATAAATTAGGGGAGTTCTTGAGAGTAATCTTAAAATGTTTGTTGAATAAAAACTTACGTTGTGTGAAATATAATTTAATACTTTTCTACGCTCACTAGAAAAATTGTCAAAACATTACTCATTTTGTGTAAAAACCTGACGTGATAGAACTAAAGGAAGTTATTTCTGGAATCGGCATAAAAACTTGATTCAAGAACACCTACTTTTAAGAAATCATCTGACAAAAGGTTTGAAAATGCAGACTATGATTATAGGTGTCTAATGCTAAATTCCGACATGACAAAAGGTTCATAAAGGTTCATCTGCCTCAAAATACACTGTACAAGAACACAAAGTAAAAATATGTTGTGATACATTCACATACCTTTCTCTACCCTCTATCGTTTATTAGTGGGTATACAAACTAGTCTTACTAAACAAAATTTTTACTTCAGTTTAATCCAAATAAAATTTTAAAACAGTCACATTACACATTTATGTATAGACACTAAGGGAACAGCGATATTCAAATGTTCAAGTATTGGACGCTATACGCTGATTAAAATTCCATGCTGTTTTAATGGAATCGTGAGAAACAACTGAATGTTGACAGTACTTGAAAAGAACCATTAATATCTGAGCTTTCAGAAGGAAATTATGGTCCATTAAAGTAGTTCAGGTTTATATGGCTCTCACTGTCACACCACTCACATACCACCTTAATCTATAAGACGAATGCCGCTTTTCAGCAAAGTGAGACATCTTATAGCAGCGAAATGACTGATACCACGTAAAAGTTATTTAAAATAAATTGCGTGTTTTAAAGAGATCTACATTTCTTGTTATTATATTTTCTCTATCACTTAACGTTTACCAGCTATACGAAATTATACAAAATTCCTTCCGAATGAAGAGGACTTCAAAGGCTATTCCCACAAAATTGAAGGTATATATTTGATTTATCATGTAAATATATTTAATATATGGTATTTTAATCAAACGTTAGAGCAATTGTTTATAAAATAAAAACAATTCTACGAATGTTCTATGTAAAGGTTAGTTTGGGATGGGGATTCTTTGAAAATGTTCGTGTTGCATCTTTGAAAGGTACTGAACTTAATTATCAAATTTGGTGTCGATCCGAATTTTCATTTTTGAGTTATGCCGATCACAGATACACACAGACAGACGGACCTTTTTCTAAAAAAGCTTTTTTGGGATTCAGGGGCCTCAAAACAAGTATTTCCGGTGAAATCTCGATATCGAATTTTTGGGTGGAATAGAATACTTCTCCTACTTACTGTTACGTAGTAGAGAAAGTAAAAAAGGCAACACTGCACTCTAAAATGGAAGCACAACCAAGCACAACCACCACCAGGTGGTGGCAGGATGCAATAGGACGTTGTTCATTTATTTATGTCTGTGGTTCGGAGGCATAGGACACTATATCGCAATAGCAAAACTGCTCACGGAAGTAAAGTCTAATTCCAGCTGAGTCTCCTCAAAACAAACTTAACGGAAGCATGTCGACACTACCTAGCGAGATGGCTTCGCAGTAACGCGTAAGGATCGTATTCGGGAGATAATGAGTTCAATTCCCAATGTTCACCCTCTCTTTAAGGTGTGCTTCGAGGTTTTTCAGTATGAGGCCGTGTCGAAACAATGGAGCCGATGTTTGCTCCAAGGAAAGAGTACTCCCCGTGGACGCGAGGGCTGCCTGGTTGTAAGGGTTATTTATCTCCCTCTCTGGGCAGCTTCAGAGTGATCCGAGTCTTCAAGCTAGGAAATATCAGGCACTTCTGCGTCTCTTTGGCCTGTCTCCCTTCAACCCGTAGTCTCCTGTAGTTCATTCACTTCATCCCTCCCTGCTGGGGAGTAGTAGCCACAATATATCTTTGTAGGTCGCGGTGCGCGAAGCGTCTCCTTCCTTGTATAACTTACATCTATATGGTCGACCACGATCTGAGGAGGGCACCGCTGTTTTTTTTTTTGACAATGCGTAACGTCAAGACTAGAGGATCGAAGGGAAGTGAGGTCAGGGCATAGAGGAATGTATAGCTGCACAATGAAATCAAATACTATATTTACAGGCCCCAGCCTCACTTTAAATGCAATTCGGAACTGAGGATGTTTTCTTTACATAAAATTAAACTGAGTTTTATTTATGGACGCTCCTTAACTACTATGGTTCTTAGCGTCCTATTCTATATTGGGCGTGAAAGACCGGTAATTTTGCTCAGAGACCTCTTTATCAGGCTTGAGGTTCTTTTACATACCGAAAATCTACGACACGGGATCACCGGCTTTACTTCCCTTTCGGAGGAAGCTACGCTAAGGAATTTTACGCTCGAAAAAATACATCGCCCCCGCCGGATTTAAACCTGCGACATCGGGAACTAGAACTAGGTTCCCTTACCTGACTGTCCTTCCGATGCCCCGCCTACTCCAGCTCCTCTTCCCACCGAACGCATTCATACCGTGGCCGACTAGTACCTATATCAACACTCTCGAAGGTGAACCAAAAGGTTCTTTTCTATAGCGTTTGTCCTCCCCTTTCTCTATATTGTATCTACGCGTTATCAATGGAATGGGGTTGAGATGCAACTCATAGTTTACCTCCCCCCACCAATTTCCCTAATAACTCAGCTGTTTATTATTTAAAACGAGTATACCAGTGTTGTATACTGCGGGCAGTAAGTAGCACGGGGATCTCATGATGGCGTCCCACGAGACGTTCAGTCCCTGTGCTGGAAGACCGTGCTACCACAAACTGTAAGGTTAAAAGGTTATTGTCATTAGCTCCCTCTAGTTCCTGTTAAGCACAATTGCGCCATGCTACGAAAGCCTTTACATATTATTCATGACAATAATCTTAGATCACGAGTAAAGATAGAGTGTAGAGTAAGTTTTGTGAATGTATCGCATGATTGTTTTTTTAAAAAAGTAAGACTATTAACTATTAAGATTTCCACGCTTGACCAAATCTGAACGATGCTATTTTATTTTGAATCTCCCACAATTAGGGTATAATGTCCGAAAGTATTTCTTAAAAAGTATTTAAACATGGAGGTGTAATTATCGGGTGATTATCATTGCAATAATTACCCTGTAATAAAGCGGCGATTGGTTGATGTCCAAGGCGATCTCAAATGCCACTCGTTCATATCGTAAAGGTAAAGGTATATATCACGGAGGGACTCCCGGAACCGGTGCAGAACATCGCGGGGAGGCCTTAACGGCCCTTTTTGCTTCCAACCTGACCCCTGGGAGGGAGGGATGAAGGCGACCAGATCCGAATGACGATGGGCGCAAGCATGGGCGGGTGACTAACGTTTACAAATATATCGCACCCGAAACCGCCCGATCCTGTCCACAAGAAACCAACCTCCTGCGTCCCCGGAGCCCACTTGGAGGAGATATATAACTGAGCAGTCCCCGCAGCGATGCCAGGGAAGAAACCTCTACAGTGCGCAAGCCACCGTCCAGCCGCAACCCTCCGAACACCGTCACCTACAACCCAAAAAATAAATGGCAAGGAAGATGATGGGTACAGGACATGAGAGCTTAGGAGTGTCGTAGTAGAAGATGAACCAACCCAGTATTCACCTGTCGACCCGAGAAACCACGAAAAACCCATGGGCCAGACCCGGGACCTCCCAAATGCGGGCCACAAACGATTCGCCTGAGTCATTCCGCTAGGTGGTTCGTATCGTACTTTGTCATTTTAGTGAACTACTCAAAATTAATGCTTCTTTCCACCTTCTGCGCATTTAGTCAGGATAAGAACTGCAGGTTAGGGGTAGGGACCCCTTTAGACAGGCCTACTTCAGGGAGTTGCGGCTATGACAACGTGACGCACCAGGTTCCCCTGCCCCGGGAGGTATTATTACCTGTAAGGGATCCTTGCTCAAGGATACGGGTCAAGATTCAAACAGTCTCCGAGACACCGACTGAAGGGCAGTGTGATTGGCGAGGAGAGCGGAAGGAGCAACCCTCCCTTATGCGGTTAGTACACAAGGGATGCTGGATTTGAAGCTTAATGGGGGCAGCCCCACCACAAACCTAACTCTGCACAGCGCTCGTAAAGCGGTCAGGGGACATTATTATCACTACTGAATGTTCTAAAAATAAACTAAACTGATTTTATAAAGACGACAAATTCCTAAGAGCTGGATCTTCCCTTATAGATAAACAAAGAAATGAAGAAATCCGAAAACAATTAAATATACAGGGTGTAACAAAAATGTACGGCACAAGTTGCAGGACACATTCCTTACACGTAGACGAAGAAATTACGTTATATGAACATGGGTCTGTAAACGCGTCCTGGAAATCTCTTCCGGTACAAACGTTGAGTGCAAGCGCCATTGCCGTCTGCTAATCCATACATCAAATGGACAACTGCCATCTCTGCATTTGTATACACTGCTATTGCACGAGCCAAGTCTGTGATCAACTGTACTAGTATGTAGTAACCCGTGTACCTGCCAAGGTCGTACTGCTCACTGGAACAGTTGATGTTACCTGTAAACAAGCAATGACGTAAGTCGCGTGGCAACAGGGACATGTAAAACAAAACACTGGCGCTGCACCTGGGATAATAACAGCGTAACCAGAAGTAACCAAGAGTGCATGTTCCCCATGATTCTAACGTTCTGTTCGTGTGTGTTTTCCATGATTAATGAGTTGGAGAAAATGAGTTGTAACATGGTAACTACATTTGCTAGACCCATATTCATATAACACAATTCCTTCGTCTACGTATGAGGAATGTGTCCTGCAATTTGTGCCGTACATTTTTGTTACATGCTGTATAATCTAAATGCAAAAATTAATGAAAATAAAAGAAATTGGTACCAACATATTTTAAGAATGCAAGAGGAACGAATACCAAAGATTTTAGTAAATTATAAACCTAGAGGGAATCGCCAAGTAGGTAGACCAAAAACAAGATAGGATATGTTTGAGGACGGAACAGGTCGACAGGCCTTACCTTGTGGAAGAAGAACTGCTAGGGGAATACAGCCAGTTCCCAAACACCTGACCCAAGCACGCCATGACCTTTCCGTATACTAATAGCGAGGAGGATATTTTTAAACCAAACCCCAAGAATGATTTAGAAATAAACTTGTTTCTCCCAACCTTAGCTCCCATTATTACGTGAGGAAAACGCGCTCCCGGTTAATTTGCGTGCCACTAAATCCAGTCCGAAACTTTTCATAATACCATCACGTAAGTCTGTTTTTCGTGCTACAAAATGCTTAGTGCTGCATGCCTCAGATAGTTTGCAGGCCAAGCACGCTGCAGTAAGACTTTGCTCTGTGAGAAAGCCCTCTATCCTGTCTAAAGCTTCAAAGAATGCTATTATATTATGTGTGCAAGATTTGTTGGTTTGAGGTGAAGTGCGAACAGGGGAGTGGGTTGCCAGTTCCACATGTATAAATGATCCATCTACTAACGAAGAAACCTGTGTATTCAACACTCATGACAAGTTACCTTTTTACTTTCTCTACTACTAATAATAAGTAGGGGAAGTATTGTATTCCTCCAAAAAATTCGATTTCGATATTTTACTGGAAATACATGTTGAGGTCCCCTGAATCCAAAAAAAAAATTAGAAAAAGGTCCATGTCTGTCTGTGAACAGCATAACTCAAAAACGGAAAGTCGAATCAACACCAAACCTGGTATTTGAGTTCAGTACCTTCCAAAGATGCGACATGGAAGGGATATCAAAGAAATCCCTAACCCCAGACTATCCTTTACACGGAATTTTGATTTTACAAAAAATGGCTCTAATGTTTTTGATTAAAACAGCATATATTAAAGATATTTACATGACAAACAAAATGTATATCTTGAATTTTTTTGGAAATAACCTGTGAAGTCCACTTCATTTGGAAGAAATTTTGTATAACCATGCATAACTGGTAAACGTTAAGCCACAGACGGAAATGAACCATACAAAAAATGTAAATCTCTTTAAAACTCACAATATAACATACGTTTTTTTGTAGTATAAGCCGTTTCTGAGGTATCCGTTACTAAAGGTTTGATTGCTCATTTCTTGGTAATTCTCTTAAAGTCCTTTCAACATTCAGCTGTTTCTCGCGTTTGCATGGAAACAGTGCGGAATTCTAAGGTAGTATATAGCGTCCAGTTCTTAAACATTTGACTATCAATGTTTTCTTTGCATCTATAACAAAATGTTCAATGTAGCTACGTCTGCAAGGGTTTATTTGGATTAAAATGTAGTGGATAGAACAATAAGCTTGTGTAAGAATAATTTGTATACCCACCAATAAACGATAGAGATAGAGAAAGTCATGTGAATTCAGATTTTTTACCATTAAAGACATTTGCCGAAATCTTTTTCTTATTGTAAATGAAATCCTCAGGTTAGTCTTTTTATTTTCTAGTCTACAGAAGGAATATAATAAAGAAGATCGACGAGGGTTTTATTGTATGAGAAACCTCTGAAGTTACAATTGCATGGCATTCTCTACCCATTATCATTTGTTTTCATATCTGTTCTACCAATTGTTATACAGTGCTTTTCCTTCACACTGTGGCAACTCCATAGTGACTCGCGCATCGGCCGCCGCAGCTCGGTCTCCCACGTAACGTTATAATATCCTGCAACCGTTTCATATTTTCGTAGTTAAAATTGCAATTACCTTATCATAAGATACATGCGCGTATTTTTGACATCTTAGAAAATTTTCATTCACACTCGTCAGTTCAATATCCGAAATTCTCGGCTGATGTTTCCTTTTAGTTTTTACAACGTATGGGGCTTTGTTGCATACACCTTATTTTTAAAATTTACCTATTTATATAAATCACATACTGTTAAATCAGGGGATCGTGAGGGCGGTAATTACTTACTAATTACCATATCTTCAAAAATTTCCGGAATTAAATTTAAAACACTTATGTACACATATTGTGTATTTTAATGAGCTTTGCGTTTTAACTTTCGTCTCCTTCTCATGGCTTACAATATGTATAAGAATCTTTAAAAAAATCAATAAAAACTAAGAGGACCTAAGATATGCATTTTATTTGTGATATTAATATCTGATATTCATGGTTGGTATTATTATTAGATAATTAGGGCCATTTTTGAGAAAATAAAAATTAAAGAATCGTTTAGTATGTAAAATGTAATTTGGGATGTGGGTTTTTATTGAAAGGATGTCAATAATGAAATCAGATAGACTATTTTCTAAAAGTGCTTTATTTTGTATTCATTGAACTTCAAAACTTGTATTTCGAGGAAATCTTGTTATGGAATTTTTGTGTGGATTGGAGAATTTATTTACTATAAGTGGTAAAAAAAAACAAAAAAGACTGCAACACGTTTGGAAATGTAGAACTATTCTACCTTCCAAACCCTGTGCAACATACGGGTTGTGTGAAAGAACAATTAATTCCGTTAATTGACCTAACAGTGGTTGAAACTATGAAGCCCGGGACTTGAAGTACTTGCACACTGTAAGTCGCCATTGGGGTATGACATCTTAATACAGTTTGAGATCTCCTTGAGATTTACCGGAAAAATGCGAATTAGCTGGAAAATTTAATGTCGTGCCGGCATGTTGCCATGGTAGCTCAGTGGTTAGAGCAACCGAACGGAGACCGGGAGATTCGTGGTTCAAATTCCGGCTATAGCATTGAATTTTTCAGTCGTCTGATTCCACCTTTCCAACTTTGTCCAACACACGGCTTGTGTGGAAGAACAATAAATTGCTGCAACGTTTGTTTTCATATTCACCTAATATTGTCAAATTATAACCATTAAAGAATGGAGTCTTTCTCGGCATTGATTATTGACAATTCAGAAGACCTAAGCGTCATTATGGCCAAAATATTCCTGGTCTCCAAATATATTACTCGACTGATCCCCCGTGAATCGATTATCGACAAGAAACAGCTTTTTTTCTGGTACTTTTATATTTTTGTGTTAACGTATATGGGTTTAAGAAGCCAAAAGATGTGTTAAAACGTTGCATTGCCTCTTATTTTAGGTATTGGTAGATTTATTATGAATTTCAGCATAAGATAAAATTGAAGGATTTCACAGGTTAGCCGAGAGTTCAGAAGCTTAGCTTAGCGAACGCGGAAGTCGCTGTGTCAGACACTACCCTTAGGGCAGTACTCGGGTTTCTGCTGACCTTTTTGAGGTCATTTCCCTGGCTGTGGCGTTTTTGCTGAGGTCTATTAGTGATTGATGCTAAATAGTCCGAGTTTTAGGACTCGTGGTCAATTCTTTGGTAGCTGCTTATCGTCCTCATTTTGAAAGTCCAAGTGCAAACGCCATACTTTAAAGTGATTGGTCATGCATCGAACATATGCTGAGGTAAGCCCACTGTTCGTTTAATTATTTATATTTGAATCACTTAACGGGAACCCCCATGGTCTATTAAATGTTTTTAATTTAATGTGGTCTACTATATATGTTAGTGTTTGAGATCACTCTGGTCATATCCGCAACCCGCCTCTTGCACACCTTGTAGAGCTTAAAGCACACAGGACCCTCACGCTTCCTTAGCTTTCCCTATTCAGACAAACTACCCTGTGTTCGGGGCGAGCGTTTGCCTAGCAAGTGGCCTATGCTTAAAATCTCGTGTTCACGAGCTAGCTCCTGGGGGTGTCCGTGGTAAGTGCATGGTGGCACTGGCGTCTAGAGCCTCCCCCATACCCAGAAGCACTAGAACTTAGTGACGCCGGGTACTATGGTGACAATATAAAGTTTGTTACTTTATAACTCAAGCATGGCTGATAAGATAGGCTTTGGGAATGATATGATTTTTGACTGGAACCTCCCCATCGCTATGGTTGGCAGGAGCATAAGGCTATAGAATAACAAATACTGAGGTTGTTATTTAGCTTAGGTATGAAAAACCAACGAGGCTGTACTAATATTAATATACAAATCATATTCATTACGCGTGCAGTGATTTCCATCTTAGGATTGCTATAACATTGTGTTCTATTCGTGTGTGATACTAATCTTCCACCACAATTCACCAGTGACAGATAAAACACTCAAAGGTGTACTTAGTTTTATTATGCTTGCTGCTGGCCCTAGATTTGCTATTCATTGTATAGTTTGTTTTCTTTATAGTTGCAAAACATATTCTACATCACATCAGTTGATAGGATTTATTCTTCTCTTGAGATAATTGAATTTGCTTCCATCAAGATTTGTGCTAGTTGCCACCAGATGGTTGCGCTGTTTATTCGCAGGGGCTTTACTGCTACGAAACTTACACTAAATGTATCCGGACACCTGGCTGAAAATGACGTACAAGTTCGTGGCGCCCTCTATCGGTAATGCTGGAAGTCAATATGGTGTTGGCCCACCCTTAGCCTTGATGACAGCGTTCACTCTCGCAGGCATACCTTCATTCAGGTGATGAAAGGTTTCTTGGGGAATGGCAGCCCATTCTTCATGGAGTGTGGAACTGAGGAGAGGTATCGATGTAGGTCGGTGAGGCCTGGCACGAAGTCGGCGTTCCAAAACATCCCAAAGGTGTTCTATAGGATTCAAGTGAGGACTCTGTGCAGGCCAGTCCATTACAGGGATGTTATTGTCGTGTAACCACTCCGCCACAGCTAGCATAGCATGAACAGGTGCTCGATCGTGTTGAAAGATGCAATCGCCATCCCCGAATTGCTCTTCAGCAGTGGGAAGCAAGAAGGTGCTTAAAATACCAATGTAGGTCTGCGCTGTGATCGTGCCACGCAAAACCACAAGGGGTGCAAGCCCCCTGCAGGATAAACATGACCACACCATAACACCACCACCTCCGAATTTCACTGTTGGCACTACACACGCTGGCAGATGACGTTCACCGGGAATTCACCATAACCAAACCCTGCTGCCATCGGATCTCCACATTGTGTACCGTGATTCGCCACTCCACACAACGTTTTGCCACTGTTCAATCCTGTAATGTTGACGTTTCTTACACCAAGGATCTTACACGACCCTTTTCAAATGTCGGCGGTCTCTGTCATCAACAGACGAGGTCGACCGGTACGCTTTTGTGCTGTACATGTCCCTTCACGTTTCCACTTCACTATCACATCAGAAACAGTGGACCTAGGGATCTTTAGGAGCGTGGAAATCTCGCGTACAGACTTCTGACACAAGTGACCCCAATCACCTGACCACGTTCGAAGTCCGTGAGTTCCACGGCGCGTCCCATTCTGCTGTTTCACGATATCTAATGACTACTGAGGTCGCGGATAATGAGTACCAGGCAGTAGGTGGCAGCACAATGCAGCTAAGTTGAAAAACATATGTTTGTGGGGGTGTCCGGATACTTTTGATCACATAGTGTATGTCTCACTTGGATCAGATGCTCTATGGCATCTTAAGGGGACTATTACTGTTGGACCACCAGAAGAAGGCAGGGGAGCCTGAGGTGCGAGGGCGGCTTGAACTGTTTATCTGTTCACGTAGTCGATTTGTTTATTACGAAATGTGTGTATGGGTGTATGTGAATCAACCATGCTGCAACTATACTTGAAGGTAATTGTGATGGGTGTTATGCATAATTGGCCCGCGCTGCTAACACGCGATACGGTATAGTGAAGCCACGCGTGAAATATCTGAGAACACGGTGTATTTTATAAGATACTAGTGTGCATAAACATGATAGGGACAATAGAAAATGTTAACGTAGCACATTTATCTCGCTCGCCTTCTTCTGGTAGCCGAACTGTAGAGGAAGAGACGACATGCTAAGCGGGAAAAGTTGTAGTTTGCCCACCAGCCAATGATCCACTCTCTTGTCACGTGGTTTTGTTTACAACCCCTTTAAACTTAACCAGTATAGGCGGATTGAATTCTGGGCTCAGCCGCTAGACAAGTGACGTCATACAGCATGTCGTGGTACTCTTTTAAATGAACGCCGTATATAAAGTGAGATATTTTGATGCTTTACTCCCTGCAAGCATTAACATTCTCCTTTGGGGCAAAAATAACGAAACTAACACGTGAGCGTATGGAAATTTCTTGAAAACTTATTCTAATATTTAAACCACTGTAGCTTAAAAATACTTCAGCTGAATTTTGTGTTTATAATTTGTTAACTTATTCTTCTATACGTTTGAAAGTATAAAACATAATCTTCTGGAGAAATGGTGTTGTTTACACTCTGCTGTATACTAAGAGAAAAATGTATTTTCTATTTGCGTGTATAAGTTGAGGTAACATAAATGGAGATCGAATTCGGTTAGGAGCATGAGAGATTTAATTATGGTACATAATATAATAATAGTTAAGGTAGGCCGTAGTTATAGAGCTCCTATAAATAACAGTATTTGCGTATATGATGCTATTGCGCTTCAAAATCATATTTGTTTCCAAACATTTCATTAAATTTTACATTAAGAACATAATTGTCGTTTATTGTTTTAAATATTTCCACATTGCGTACGGGAAAATTCAGCCTTCTACTTAAAATATTCTTTTTATTATCTGTACCTGAGTGTAAACGTTATCAACTTTCGGGAAATGTTTTTTCTTAATGTACAGTAGCCATATAATATTGTGGCGTATGCACAGATATTAGGATACACTACTCTCTGGGCATGGTAAATGAGACACGTCAGTGAAGATGTTTTGTTTTTGAAGAGAAAATTGAAAGTTGAGATAAAGATGATAATGACTGAAGTAATGATGCTGATTGAAATACTGATGATGATGATTATGGTTGAGTTGATGATAATAATGAGATGAGGCAGATAGTACTGTGGACGAGAAACTGTATTAGTGACAGAGTATGACAATAGTAGTTGAAAGCATGTCACGTGGCGTAGTTTGGAGATGTATTGTGGATTTATTTTGTAGTTTGTAGTAATGCATACGGTGGTTTTCAGTAGCTAGCTAAGTGAGTGTTGTGTGTAATTTGGACCATGGTCAGTGTGAATGAGTTCATTTCATTGTCATGTGTGATTGTCTTGTAAGTGCACTTATTTTCTTTTGTTAGTGATACCAGCTGGTCATTAAGATTTAATATTGGGATCCCAAATAAGGTTATGTTTTTCTGTTATGTTATTGTATGAAAAAGTCACTGTTCTTGATATAATGTTAATGTATTCTGAGTCTGTTTTAATGTTTTATTTGGATTGTGAAGCATTGTGAGTTAAATTTTGGATGGCAACTCTCTGTAAAATTTAGTTGTTAT
Source organism: Deroplatys truncata (assembly GCA_030765065.1). Taxonomy (NCBI): domain Eukaryota; kingdom Metazoa; phylum Arthropoda; class Insecta; order Mantodea; family Mantidae; genus Deroplatys; species Deroplatys truncata. The sequence goes on from CM060988.1 coordinate 80,277,574, forward strand.
GCCAATTTGTACTTATTTTTTTTCTCTTTCTTTGCCCCATGTCAAAAGAATTTTAGTGCAAACCTTTACATGTTTAAAATATTTGATTGTACATGACATACTGTTTTTATGTGTGATTGTTTGTTGGAGCACCCTTTTTACTGTTTGGTGGTTTTGTTGTAGTATTTTGCTGATGGCGGAGCTCGAGAGGATCACAGGAGTATCCCCACGTGGCACACCAGAAGTCAAGAAACACCACAGGGAAGCTGTCGGGCAGCCACTACACTGCCGTGGCATAAGGAGCCACTATTTTGGGGGGCAGTCCAAGCCAGCGACTGCCCACCCCGTTGTCATCACCAGAGACCTGCAGGAATAACAATTCTACAGCCAGGACAAGTCGTCGTTGTGGGCACATTAAACTCTCCCACAAACAGTTTCAACGGACCATCAAGAGCAGTTGCAGTGTAGTGTGCGTGTGAACAGAGGCAGCGTGGTGTGTGTGCGTGTGCGGGGTGCTCAAGCATAAGTGCAGTAACAATATTATCCGATAGCACTCAAGATTCTCGAGCCAGCCATCTAAAAACAAAAACAAAAGCAAAAAAAAAGCAACATTGTCGTCGTCTGGGTGCTTATCACACATGTATATTATTCTGTTATATTTTGGTGCATCACACATGTTTAATTCTTTTTTTATTATGTATGTCATTTTGTTTGTCCTTTTATTGTTTCTATTGGTTTGCCTTGTGTCGACGAGGGCGTCGATCTCGGTGGCTAGGGGGAGATGTGGCGTATGCACAGATATTAGGATACACTACTCTCTGGGCACCGAGGTTAGAGACGGCAGTTTGTCTGTGAGTAGGGGTAAGTCAGGGGAACTAAGTATTAGAGAGGGGATAGCGTCAGTGACGCTTGTGTGTTAGCGTTGTTTTGAGAGTCAGTGGGCAACCTGCAAGTAGCAAAGTCGTTGAACTGCCATCTCCGTGCAAAGGTAAGCATGGCGTCCTCGCCCGGCAGAAACATGGGGTAAGAAATCCATTTTCATATAATAAATAACCATCCATCTATTCTCTTTTTATATTAATTATGATAGTGTAGAGTTCCTTTCCCCCTTCTAAGCCATGTAGCGTCCCTTTTTGCCAGTGATTAATAATATTTTTGGTACTTTAAATTAGCTGCGTCCCTCGTCGTAGCCTCGCATGTGAAGTTCTTGTTTGATTTGCCCGTACCTCTTGCTAAGCGAGTAGCTCCCATCTGTTTATGTGAAATAATTTAAAGCCAGGCATACGACAATATGTTCATAGCTTAAAATGTTCTACAAAAATCAGTTACTAGACTGATTATATAAAAACACAACTCCATTATTTTGAAATGCAGTAACTTAAATATTATTTCTCAACCATTTCCCTACTATTCACGTACAGATACGTAGGTTCAGATCGTAACATTTTGTGTTTATTCTTGTGCAACAAATTTAAATTTAAAATTAAAAAGCCCATTATTGTAACAGTTCAATTTATGAAACAAAACTGTTTCTTCAGTTTCACCTATAACTAAATGAATCGCTATAGCAGAGGGTTTAAGAGCCTATGCGCAGGCGCTGCAGCTCGTTTCCGTTTCCGGATAAGACGTCAGTGTACTCTTTGCCACGTGTTGAGAAAATATTACTTTCGAGAGTGTCATGGCTGAGAATCCTCTGCCACTGTGGAAAACATAAACGTAAGAAGACAACTGTGTTAAATGCTTTTAATAAATTCTGTGAAAAGTATCCACTTTTAATCGACAATGAATATGGTTGGCCATTGTTTAGCAGTAACTGAACTTTTGTTAGTAATGCAGAATTGTTGCTCGGATAGCTTGGTCGCGTTTGTTTTCTATGGTTTTCTAACCTAAAGTGCTAATCATTTTCTTGACTTGTTTACTCATAAAAGATTAAAGCGAAAGTGGTATACTGATACTTGTCCTTAAATGAATGATTTCTAAAGCTTGAAGTTAAGAACAGTTTAATCCAGTAGCTTTAATCACAGATGAACTGTTCAGGTACAACTTTTATTTGTCTACTCTTAGTATTATGTAAGGCAAAATATAGGAATAAGACATACAATGCTTAAAAGCCAATGATCTCCAAGCTGCGCAATATACTGTATTTGCATTCTGTCTGAAGCAGTTTCCTCTCACGGGTACTTACTTCCTGTATCCTCCACGTGGTGCTGCCATGTGCTAGGCGAAGTAATACATACAATTTTGTTTCTTCTCCTTTCAATGCATAGTGAGAAAGGTAGTAATACTTCCGCAGGGGCGTATGATCGTATGTCGGAGAAGTTGCCTAGGAAGCGCGGCGATCGGCCTGAAAGTGAGATCGTTCCACGTCGTAGCAACAGACGCATTTGTTTTGTTTGTTCAATATCGAAGATCCGTGAAAACTGTAAACGGAGTACTTGTAAGGTAACATGAATATGTCAACAGTGTGTGTTGCAGCTCCCTTCTACGAATGTAAACAAAAAGTGTGGAATGAATGCACGTTGGTAGGGTTATGCAAGTAAATTTAACATGTTTGATTGTTTATTTTAATTTATGTTACACTTTTGCGAGTGACATTGTAAGGTTCGTTATTTGATCTACATTTTATAATTAATGTCGTTACCACATAAGTACTGTTCGGATTGAACGCCGTGCTTACTAGGCAACTTATTTGCGTACTACGTTACTCGCTTCAAAAAATTGACTCAAAACAATTGCGTCTGACACCCTTTGAAATGAATACTCACTAAAATGTTATATAGCAAAAATTCGTATATACTATCATCACTGAATGTTATTAAGAGATTTACGAGAATGGATACTTTTAAATTTACCTATAGAAAATCAAAACTAGGTTGGGATTTAATTAAATGTTTTAATGACTGAAACAATGTCCGTAAAGCTTAGAAGACAAACTATTTCATGATAATAAAAATACCAATTGAAATCTGACTTTTAAAGAGCTACAACCACTGCCGTTGCGGCGGTTTTAGTGTCTTCTGATAAAAGCTTACAGGATGTCAAGCAAGTTCGTCTGAAACATTTCAGGGACGATAGAGGAGGTAAAATTAAACGTTATTTTTATGTGACAAAACTTCGACATATGTACAATTTTCCCACTAATTGGCTTTAAAGCGTAGGTCGCTCGAGTGTTGTTACAAAAGCTCGTTAAAACGTTTTTAGAGAGACAGAAGAGGTAAAAAACAAGCATCTGTTTTACCGTATGTGACAAAAACTTCTCTAACTTGTCATTTAGAGGCTACGTGTTCGTAAATGTTGTTACGAATTGGTTTTTGGGCTTCTTTTCTTTGAATGCAAACGGAATATGAATAAATACTGTTTAGAGAGTCTTTCATTTAAATGAATGCACAACAAATTCCTGACTATCAAATAGTCAAAAGAATTACGATACTTTTGGTATTGGCAAATGGATTATAGATGCAATCGGGGATATGGATATTATTAGGGATAGGATCTCGATTGTGTCGATACCTCGATATTTGGTGGTATAAGTATGTCTAATACTTTGAGATAAACTTTCTTGCATTATTGAAAGTTGTTGCGTTTAACTTTATGCCAGGTAAGGAATGAAAGGAGTCGAGACTTCAAAATATTGCCTTGCACGCGTCCCAAAATTGTTTCTAGACTATAGTTATTGATAGACCTTAACTGCATTTCCTGTGGGTGAATCGATGGAATATTTTACAGATTTCTGTGTGTGAATGAAACTATGCAAAACAATGGGGAAAGGAGTACAGGTACTCATGTAACGTGCAGCGTCAACTGATTGTGAGGTGTAAATGAAGCTAATTTAGCTGACGCGCTAAATCACGTTTCTGCTATAGCCCGGCTTAGTGACTCACTCTCAGCCATTATATATACCTATTCCGGTGACCAAAATCAAGCAGATATAAATAGGAATTTAAGACCTAAGATAATACAACCCATGGAAATGTTTGTTCTTTCCTTCCATCTGTTAGTTTGTGTTTACGCAAGACAAACTTGGGTTCCGAGCGTAGCTTGTGGATATATCGTACGACTATTTCCATAATATGGATGGAAAATTATTTAAAAGAAAGTTTACAGCACTAGTTACATAAAAAGGGAAGCAAAGAAATTATTATTAGTATTATTATTACGAGGGTAATTCAGTAGGTATCCACACATAATTTTTACTTTCTCTACTACGTATAGTAAGTAGGGGAAGTATTGTATTCCACCCAAAAATTCGATACCGAGATTTTACCGGAAATATATGATTTGAGACCCCCTGAATCCAAAAAAAGCATTTTTGGAAACATGTACGTGTGTGTGTTGTGTGTCTGTGAACAGCATAACTCAGAAACGAACAGTCGGTTAAACACCAAACTTGGTATTTAGGTTCACTATCTTCCAGAGATGCGACACGAAGGTTTTCAAGAAAACCCCCAACCCAGATTACCCTTTACATGGAACATTTTTGGAAAATTTTAATTTTCTCAAAAATGCCTCTAACGATTTTGATTAAAATATCATATATTTAAGATATTTTTATGACAAATGAAATGTATATCTCGAATTTTCTGGAAATGTCTCCAAAAGTATTCTTCATTGTGAACGACTTTTGCATAACTGGTAAACCATAAGAAATAGACAAACTTTTACTACACAAAAATGTAGATCGCGTTAAAATACAGAATTTATGTCATATGCATTTTTTTTGTTGAGTGAACCATTTTCGAGATATTGTTTGTTATTCCCTTAAATTTTCCAATACTTATACTTTTCTCAAATGGGAATTCGTTATTCATTTTTTGTCCTGGTAATGCAAAGAGAATGGAATACTCCACATAGCAACCAGCTCTTAATATATTTGACTATCGCTTAAAGCCTTCCAATTCCCCTTGCGTCTACAAGAAAATTACCAATAAGATTAACATCTCGATTAACATGAAGCATATGGAGAATAAGCGTTTGTAAAAATAGTTTGTACAAGAGTAGAGAAAGTCATGTGAGTGTAACACACCAGAATTTTTTCTAAATGTATTATAATAACAATAGAAAATTACAATTACATTTACCAACGTAGTCCCCTTGCTTCTCAATACACATGGTCCATCGTTCACAAGCTTTCTGATGTCCTCAGAAAAAAGATTTTTTTCGTCTGAGTAGTAAGCTATGTATGCACCTCTTCCTTCACACCTTGGTATGTGGTGAATCGGGCATTTTTAAGTAGACCAAAAAAGATATGGTTTGCCACTTCATCGACAGTCATATCTGAATCAGGATATGGACTTGCTGAATGTTGGCGTCACAAGTAGCAATGGATGGGCATCCTGCTCTTTCCTCATCCTTCACAATTGTCCAACCATTTTTGAAGTTTTCAATCTATTCGTACACATTTCGCAGAGGTAAAACATTGCTCCCATATTGTACAAAAAGTCTTCGATGGATTTCGTCTCCTGGTACACCTTCAGACAACAAAAAATGGATAACCGCATGCTGCAACACTCACTGGAGTGATAATGGTCAAGCATTCCACAAGCGGAGACAAAGGAACAACATATCGACGTGCGCGCGCATAAACTGATACAGCCAACTACAAAAAATAAAAATAGTTTGCCTTACCCTCGTATTAGTCTTGACTAACAAGGGAGATATAACCTGTGGAATTATCAAGATAAGAAAACTGCTCCCAAATGAAGAAATTCTAAGAGGAATAATTTCAGAATTAGCATACAATACAAAATTGGTTACATGCGTTAATATACAGAAAACTACTTGTAACAACACAACTCAGTGAACAAGCTATCGCATTTACGTTTTTTTTATAAAGTGAGTATCGAGTATCGATGCTCAAAAATCAGTTTCGCTATCGAGTATCGAGAAACAGTGCTATCGTCTAGATATTCTACAGACAAATTGTGGAAGCGATAGACAGCCATGATTGTTTGAAGTTTAGCGTGTTCTTCCGTTTTATTATCGAAAGTAGTATGAGGTAATATAAGTTGAACAGCCCATAATCTGTCTCATAGTTCTTTTATACAATATTCGATACGGTGAATTTTAAACAGTCACATCAACTTTCTTTTAGTTATTTTTATTTCCTACATGCTTATTTCATGACGCATGAAAAATCCAAAATTTAAGTTAACATTTCCGGTTGGCGTCGAATGCCAACCACGAACGAGATTTATGCGCAAATTTCCCCTCGAATTTCGAAAAGAAAAAATTCTTTTTTATTAATATACTAACTTTCCCGTAAGTCGAGGCTCTCGGGTGCGGTTGGTGCATGGGGGAAGTAAGGTCCTTTACTTTATTGCTTGGGGCTCAAAGAATGAAAGCGTTTCACCATTTCAAATATAATAAATATTGTGAAAACTAAGAAGTCCTACCAAAGACAGGACTTATTTGCAAAAGTGAAATCTTCACGGTTGGTATACATTACATAAATGATAAACAATTAAAACATTCACATATTTTCACCACAACAAATTTGCAGTTATTGATCGTGTAACGTTTACATAATTTGAGGAAGATGGTTTGTTACGTTATTTGCACCACGCTTTGGGCGTCAATTTGAAATAGGTTGTATTGAAGTAGTTGTATTATATTTCAACTGTTGGGGAGTCGAACTTGTAGTAGTTGCAACCGCACGTATAGTAAACAGTTTCCGGTAGCCTTCGCCCCAAATGTACTTTCAGGTGGCCTTTGCCTCAAGTTTAAAAATATTAACTTTGTAATTTAAACTGTTTCTTTAAATATTATATATTTATGTTTGCCTCGGCTGCGTCAGTATTGTTGTTAGAGACACGTTTCTCTTTGTAGGGTTATGGTGCGACAAGAATGTAGGTTTACACAGATTATAATTTTACTTCACTCCTTTTATTAATAATTGATGCGATTTAAATAACACTTCACTGATATAGAGAGCTGTGAGATTCTTTTTATTAATTAATTACACTTTTTTAATACGTAAACTATTTTCATCACACGAATACGTATTATATTTCTCGAGGATGTGTCTCGCGTCTGATTAGTAACACTGTTTGCAGGCAAATGACTTCTGAATTTGTAAATGTATCTCCTTTTCAGTTTCTGATTGGCTGATCCTAATCCAATAGAATACCTTCATTTAACTAAAGCTTTTTCTGGTTGTTGATTGGCTATTTTTAAACTGTCTCAAAATTTACATTATTGCTTCCAAGAATCACAAGTAATATTTTTAAACTCTCAAACTCATTATTTTCACAAGATTACCTCATTGTTAGCAACCTTAAATTTATTATTCTCACAGCTCCTACATTATTAAATTACGTAATACATTCACATAACATTATTAAACATGGATACAATAATATAAACATATGCAATGACTGTTACATACATGTTACAAATTATTACATACTCATATTGCTTCAAGGTGGGCTGTTATTGAATTTACATATTATATAATTAGACTGAAATCATTTTAGTGTTAAAAATACTGCCTCAAAGTTACATACTAAACATTAAAATAATGCCTTCATTTCATGATAACTATTCTTACTTTAGCATTAAGTATGTTATCAAACCATGTTCTTGAAGGTAACGTAAATAAAGCACCTACTTTTATAGAGCTCTCCGTACTGTCATATGACTCGCATTCTTTATTGCTGTTTATGTATCTGGTGCTGCTCCTAGTATTGCCCTGCTTAAAGGACCTTTTATTGGCCAACGGACTATACGACTAAAGACATTTCGTCAATGCCTTTTCGCCTACATTTATTTTAGTCAAAGGAAAGATTTACAGAAGGATTTTTGATCAACACAAAATATTTCGTCAATACAATAATAGTGAATGCAAGTTCTACCTTGCGCGTGCTTGAAAATGAGTAGGAGAAGAGAGGAGACCGTTAGGTAGTAGTGAACCACGGGACACCAAGGGTTCCTGTTGTTTGCGGCAGTACCTCCTCTTGTCAGAAGTTGTTCTGGTTCGTAATGCCCGTAGCTAGCGGTTTACCTTTCTGCAGCCTTGTCGTAGACTCCGGATGTTCGTCGTGGGCTGATTCTCTGCATCTCTACCTTCGGCTAGCTGTAGTAATTACTGAAATATGTAAGAGCAGGGACTTTTCCTCGGTAAAGGAAACGTAGATTTCGGGTGTGGTAACAGAGAGAAAATAGACGTACTTCAATTTCAAAAGGACAACACCACTGTCATCTTTATTTGTTACTTCTAGTAATTCACAACACTGATATTGTCGCCGTTAAAACACTCCACTGTTGTTGAAACACGGCGCTGATATGACGCGAAGTTGATATACTTAACAAACCTCTTTACTCGTAGCGATTCTTATGTGTGTAGTTAACCCTGTCTTAATCCACTAACTTTTGGCGCGACATCCCTTAATTATTCGGCAGCATCATCCTCTGCCTGTAGTTTCGAAGCAACTCCCCGATTTTTGGTCTTAACAGATCTATTTGTTGTCGCGGGCTTCCTGGGCTACTTAATTTCCTATTGGTGCATTTTTCGCGCCACTCAACGCGTCTCACTATTTCATATTGATTTACTTGGATCTTATTGGTGCTATTCCTCCCCCTCTTGCTCGCGACTTTCCCTAATTTTACCGTTTAAGCTTGTTGTCTCACTCACTCCGGTCACAAATTACCGTAATAAAGGACAATGGCTCTACACCCTCGCTGTACGAACAATACTTTTGCTACTAGAGAGACATAATAAAACTCACTTGGTGCCTTTGGAGAAACTTTTCCTGCGAAACATCTCATCGCGGACAGTATTTTAGCATAGCGCTTAAAATATTTCCCTTAAACAATTTGTTACTCCTCTAATATTAGTAACATAAATACAAATACATCATTAAATCACCCTTCTTACTTCTTAAGCTAAACAAGTAGCAAAAGAAGAAAAATAGTTGTACATAGCATAATTTAATTTCACTAAAATACTAATTACCCAAATTATTAATAATTACTTAGCTCGGGCTCGGCCTAGAGTTGCCGTTTCATGTTTCTAGATTTACCCCGAGGTTAGCCTTAAGGTTAGTGTGTATTCCAAATTTGCCCAATTTTCACTGTCACTTTACTAATTTGATCTAGTTCAAATTTTTTACTGTCACTTCAGTTTCCTTCGCCGTGGTGGCTTAATGAAATAGGCACGGAGCACGTCTTGTTTGGTTGGTCACTCGCTGGGGAGTCGAACACAAGTCCCTAATCTATCGCAGTAGCAGCACTTGCTGTACGTCACAACTGATATGACAACCTCACTCGGAGAACGCACTATATGTTGCATCAGAAACGCACTCTAACTCATTCGCTCACTCGCGAGAGCGCTCGCTTATATAGCCGTTGGGATTTTCCAGAGTCTTCTAGACTGTCAGGAGGCGGGGAGAAAGAAGTTCCAGAACAATCGTTCGGCGTCTTCCCGATAATCTCGGGCCATAGCCACCGTGTCACAGTTTATATTGTAGCGCCGGTGTCCGAACCACGGTCAGAGAATTGCATCATATTGCATTAAGCTTCGAAACATGTGGTAATGTAGGAATAACTGACTTTTAGGGCACTAGGGCACAGTTGCTTACTTGGCTCTCAGAAACACACACATATATTTGTATATGTACCGAGTGAGTCCTCTCAGTCTGCGGATTAAGAGGACTTAAAAGGCTATTACCAGAAAATTCAAAATATACGTTTCGTTTGTCATGTAAATAGATTTAATATATGGCATTTTAATCAAAATTGTTAGAACAATTTTTTTGGAAAATAAAAAATTACGAAAAGTGTTCTATGTAAAGGGTAGTTTGGCGTAGGGGAATTTTCTTATAAAACTTCCTGTCCCATCTTTGAAAAGTATTAAACCTAAATACCAACTTTGGTGTTTATCTGACTTTTCGTTTTTGAGTTATGCTGTTCACACACACATTTAGGGGGCCTCAAAACATGTATTTCCGGTGTAACCTCGGTATCGAATTTTTTAGTGAAATACAATACTTCCCCTACTTACTACACGTAGTAGAGAAAGTAAAACTGGATAGTAGTTGCATACTTATTTGTCTATGGATGGACTCACACAATTTAATTTGCTGATTTGCTCAAAGTAAGCGGAATACAACACGTTAGTAGTCTTTCCCAGCAACCAATACTTACAACATCCTCTGTTTGGTTTTCAAAGATGACAAAAGCTAATTAAAATGCTAAAAATGTTTAGAGTACAGTTTTGCGAGCAATGCTAGTTCCTGCATTGCAGAGGCGCGTTATGGCACATCATTCAGCCATGTGAACCCTAGCATAAAATTTTAATACACAATTCAGAAGAGAATGACCCACCATGTCCGAGAATGTTTTGATGTATTGCTTCTTGGTGCGGCAGTTTCGTCCGTCAGAGCCCCCTATAAACATTTCATGGAGGTTCATAGGTAACAGCAAGGCCATAACCAGGATTTTATGTTCTGAATAAAGGGGGTATGCTGCGTGGTTATAAGTCAGCTGACATCAATTTCAGGTGCCCACGTGTATGTTATATGCATAACGTTGTAAAAGCGATTTTTTTTCTCTCCCACATGAACTCTATAATGCTTCTTCCACATTAAAGATTTGTGTTACGTCTCTGACTGTTCAAAAACTGCTCGAGTCAAGAAGAATTTTGCCATCTTGATAGCAAATATTATTAAGAAGAGGGAAAAACCGTAATTCGATGTGGCGTCCTTTCTAAAACCTGGCTTCAAATTAGGGATGGGATCTCGATACGTCGATACCTCGATACCCTCGATACTCGGTGGTATTGAAATACGTCTAATACTTTTTCGATAGTTTCAGATGTTTAAGTTTAGCATTACTGATAGTTGTTACGTTTAACTTCATCCTCGTTATTGCCTCGCACGTGTCTCCAAAGAGTTGCTGGATTATAGTTCTTGATACACCTTGACTGCGTTTCCTGTGGCCGAATCAATGCATACACTCTTGTGTCTAAATGAAAGATTGCAAAACAATAGGGGAAGGAGCAGAGATATTTGTGTGATATGCAGTCTTAACTGAAGTGTAAATTAAGCTGATTTAGCTGGCGTACTAAATCACGTTTCTGCAATAGCCTGGCTTAGTGACTCACTCTCATGCATTACATTTACCTACCTCGGTAACCAAAATCTGTGAATCAAGCAGAAGCAAATCAAAACGTGAGATGATGGAATGCATGGAAATATTTGTTATGTTTAGTTGTTTTTGTTTCTTAGGAAAATATACATTAGTTTATATTTTCTGTACTTAAATGTAAAGAATGATTATAGTATGAATATGCATTATTATGTGACATTGATTTGAGATGTTTGTTGATTGTAATTATTGTTGAGAAGTAAGTTTATACTGCCTTACTGAAACTGACAATAATAGAGTGCAATAATGCAGCGAGGGGGTGAGCTGTTTATCATTATTGGAAACGAGGAAGTTACGTAATGTTGGCTCGTTTTACTTTAGGATCTTCTGGAACATTTACCTGGAGCGTATGTATTCATAATTTTCATTGGATATAAAAATAGACGCTAATGTTGGAGCGTTTTATTAGCCAATTGCAGCTCAGTTATAATCTTTAGGCATATCGGGGTGTATGAGTATAAAAGAGCTAGGTTAGAGGTAGAGTCCGTCAGTTCATCAAAATTCTTTGTACACTACACGCCTTCAGTCCGTCAGTTCGTCGAAAATATTTGTATGATACACGTCGCCTTCAGTCCAGCAGAAATATTACACGTCGGCTATCGATTCGCAAGTTACGCGTATAAGAGTTATGAAAAATCTCAAGTATGGTAAAGTTAATTATACGAAAGGTTGAAGTACGTGAATTAAAAGTGATCAGTAAGAAGTTGTTATAACAGTTTGTTTGGCGAGTGTCTAGATCAATGTGTAAATGTGATAGTGAAAGTGTTCGACAATAAAAGTATAAAAGAAATTCTTTCATCAGTGTTATCTTTGGATAAAAGATTCCTTTCCGTTTACACAACCTGTATAAAGAGAAGTGCTCGACCCAAAAGGATAATAGCTAGCCGGAGGACAGTAAACCAAAATTAAATAAAATAACAGTAGCATTCTTTCAAACAAACACTAATACTACCGCAAATTGCTAACACCAGATGGAGCTACAAACCTAACAAAGAATCACGTCAAAAATGGCTTCACCACGTTGAGTAAACACACATACACACAAATTAAATAATATTACAAGTAAAACAACTTCATTTCAAGATTGCAGAATAAACGTTGCTAGTATTTGCTCTTCTATGGATAGAAAATCTTTTTAAGGAAAGATTTCAGCACAGTATATAGTTACATAAAAAGGGAAGCAAATAAAGTGTTGTTATTATTAGTATTAGCCTTGAGTAACAATAGGGAATGTATAACCTATGGAATTATTAAGATAAAACATTCCGGCAAATGAAGGTCAAACAAAAACAAGTTTGGAATTAGCATACCATACAAAATAGATTACAGCGTTTATACACAGAAAACTACTAATAACAACATAATTCAGAGAACAAGCTATCGGATTTACAGTTTTTTTTATAAAGTGAGCATCGAATATAGGTGCTCAAAAATCAGTATTGGTATCGAGAATCGAGAAATAATGTTATCGTCCCAAATCTTGTGTACAGCCAATTCAACAGGTGTTCTTAAATGGTTTCCTTCACTCTGCATCTAAAATGTTGGGTTAGATATTTCAGTTTCACCATTCAAAATTGTACTACCAGAATAAAAACAAAATAAAACTGAAGGAAGGTGACAATTCAAGTAAGGCCTCTTATCACACTGACTACGTGCACCAAAAACTGAAAGAACAGCAGTTCCACGATCATAGAAGTCCACCTACGATGCAATAAATAGTGATAAAATAAGCAGCACAGGATGGGAAATATCCCTATAAAGCAAATGGTACAAGATGGCGACCGTGCGATAAGACTATCTCTCTGGCGTCCACTGACTCATGCACAACATAGAGCCTACGGAAGAACTGCCGCGATATCCTCTCGCATTTAAAGCGATGTTAAATAAAAGGGGAAGGGGTGCAAACATCCTAACAACTCTGTATTAAGGTTACAGTCACATACACGGAAACTTGTCGATTTTTTTCGGTTTCCGGTAGTGTTATTTTTTATTTAATGTTGGCAGTATCTCCTTTTCATCTGTGTTCCACACCAGCCCTGAGTGAGCCAATCACTTGTTTTAAACTCAAGTCCGACACACATACGTATTAGCCTATAAACAAAGGTCAGGACTAGGTGAGCGGCGAAAGGAGAGGGTACGGAAGATATGCTTTGCAACGATGGTCCACACCAGCCCCTGAAAGAGTTTGACTCGTATTGGTTTGCTGCCAAACGCCTGGCACTCAAACATTAATACACTGCCGTTTGTGAAAATTGCAACATCAAGAAGGAAACGATGAATTCAATGAATTTAATACCACAAGTTAGGTTCATGACAGGTAACAAATGATAAACTTTTCAAATCTATACAGACCTTTGAGTCCTAATAATCAGTATTTGGTGTGGCATCCATGCGCTGCAATTAGAGCTGCTTTACGCCGTGCCATTGAATCAAAAGGGTTCTGAATAAGTTCCTGAGGGATATCCCACCACGCAGGTTGTATTCGGGCCCACAAATCCGTGACACTGGTTACTAGAGGACCGTGACGCACCAGGTGCCGACCAACCATATCCCAGACATGTACGATGGTCGACATGTCAGGCGAACGTGCAGGCCAGGGAAGCAATGCTACCCGTCGCTCTTCGAAGAAGGCTTGTACATTCTTCATAATCTGTGGCCATTATCCTGTTGAAATGTGGCCTGTAGAGATGCCTGAAGCAGGGGAGTACCTAAGGCTCTACAACCACGTTAGGTACCGGTTGCTGTTCAAAGTGCCCTCATTTCGTAGGAGGAGAGATCGGTTGTTGTAACCAATAGCGCCCCAAACCATCACATCTGGTGTTTGTCTGCTATGCCGCTCAACAATGCAGCCCTCCAGTTGCACTCACCACGGTACCACCGGACACGTATGTGGCCATCACTGTAGGACACGTTGAAGCGGAACTCATCCGAAAAGACTACATCTTTCACTCAGCATCCCAATGACGGTATTCACGTGCCCATTACAGTCGGAGGAGCTTGTGGTTTCTGGGCAATGGAAGCCGACGTAATGCAGCAGATGGCGACGAACCGTTGATGCAGACAAGTTCACATCTGTTGCAATGTTCCAGCGTCGAGCCAACCTGTGCGAACAAGATGACGGTCATCCCGTGCTGCGTACGGCCTTCATCTATCCACTGCTTCCACACACGCATCACTGTCGTAGCAGCATGCCTGTACGAGCCGAAATGTCACGGTATGACAAATCCGCTTCCCGGAGACCGATCATTCTGCCCCGTTCGAACTCACTCACATGCCGATATGGCTCCCTTTGACGTCGACGAGACATACTGGCACTCACTTTATTGTTTCCACCTTGTTTGACAGCTCTGCACTGACTACGCTGGGCGCAACACTGACCTTGTCGGACCGACACAAGAGGACTTTGCTCGGCCTTCGTGTACCCCATCTCTTTTCAAACCAAATCACTTATTGCTTGCACACTCTTCTACACTTCCACCAAGTTTGGATTTATTCGGATGTTCTTGCTTGGTGTTGCAATTTTCACAAACGGCAGTGTATATAAACACAGGTAGGTTTCAGGTTCAGGAACGAAGGAGAATAAAGGGGGGAGACAAACGAGGACGATGGTTTTTTTCGGGCGTAAGAATCCTTAGCGTGGCTTCCCTCGGAAGGGAAGTAAAGCTGGGGGTCCCGTGTCGTAGATTTACGGCACGTAAAATAACCTCAAGCTTGATAAAGTGGCCTCTGAGAAAAATTACTGGTCTTTCACACCCAATATAGAATGGACGCTAAGGACTATAGTAGTTAAAGAGCGTCCTTAAATAAAACAAAATTTAACTGTGCATTATATCGGCAGGATTCCATGCACTCGACTGTACCTAGGCCGTACCTTTTAGCCAAACTCAGGTATTTATGACTTGAAACCAAGCGCATGAAAATGCATTTTTGGTGAATATGATAGTGTTTCTTGTTGAATTTTGAGAGAATCTCAAGACTTTTTACTTTCTCTACTATGTATAGTAAGTAGGGGAAGTATTGTATTCCACCCAAAAATTCGATACCCAGATTTCACCAGAAATATATGTTTTGAGACCCCCTGAATCCAAAAAAGAATTTTTGGAAACATGTCCGTGTGTGTCTGTGTGTGTGTGTGTGTGTGTGTCTGTCTGTCTGTCTGTCTGTGTGTCTGTCTATGAACAGCATAACTCAGAAACGAACAGTCGGATAAACACCAAACTTGGTATTTAGGTTCAGTATCTTCCAGAGATGCGACACAAAGGTTTTCAAGAAAATCCCCCCACCCAGATTACCCTTTACATGGAACATTTTTCGAATATTTTAATTTTCTCTAATTTTAATGGCTCTAACGAGTTTGATTAAAATATCATATGTTTAAGATATTTTCATGATAAATGAAATGTATATCTTGAATTTTCTGGGAATGTCTCGAAAAGTATTCTTCATTGTGAACGACTTTTGCATAACTGGTAAACCATAAGAGATAGACAAAATTTTACTACACAAAAAATGTAGATCGCATGAAGTAGATGGAGAATAAGCGTTTGTAAAAATAGTTTGTACAAGAGTAGAGAAAGTCATGTGAGTGTAACACATCAGATTTTTAATTTAGGATTAGTTTTTAAAATGAAATCTAAGGGGTCACTAAACAACCCCTCTTGAATATTCCAAGTAGACGATTTCCTGCTTCTTTACGAGGAGAGTGGTGCATATAATCCACACAGTGTTACAAATTTATGGGATCTTTTATTGCAAATTTACAGACGCAGTGAATTAATTATTCAACCCTAAAAGGTTGTAACATTGTAGTTCAGCAGCAAAAATTGCTCATTTCAGAAGATAACTTGAAAACTATCCTTAAAAGCTTTCATAGTAGTTCAAACGTTCAAGTGGGGGAATTAAAAATTAAAACCATGTATTACATTTACATGACTGTCTCTACCCACTATCGTTTACTTTTATATCTCCTCTAAAAGCTATGCTTACTAATGCTTATTTATCTCTCTGCTTCGAGATAAATGTTTTATAGAAATGGTACCTACAACCATTCCCCATTTTACAAGGGGTATACAGGAGGTGAACGTGACAGTCAACTCTTAAAACAACGCTGTGTGCTGGCTTTGAAATTCCATACTGTCTGCACTAACCACTATAAACAAAGGAACCGCCACGAAGCACTTAAAAACTGATGTGTTATAGTAAGGTTTTTTTGACCTGACCCTGCAGAATCGCAAACGAGGAGAACGTTGGAGAGGGGAGAAAATACCAGCAGTATTTCCCTAGCACGGTGCAATAGGAATGCCTCACGTTTCGGCCGTTCTTCTACAATTAACCTAAAACCCCTCCCGGGAGATGATGGACTCATCCAGCTGAATAGGAGGAAAAATCGTACTATACACTGGCAGAACTTTCTCAAACAATGACAAATGAACATATATCGCTTATAGTATTTTGACGGCTATAGTTTTATGTTACAAGAATGTGATACATGTAACTTTATACAGTTAGATATTCAGGACGAAGTTTTTAAAAGTAAATCCATGAAATTGACTTTAGAGTTCTTGCGAGACATTTTCGGGGTGCTTATGTAAGCAGGGGTTTGGTGATATAATTTTTAGGGGAATGATCACCTCATGTTCTACATGTGGTGGATTATGCAATTCATGCTGAATGCACACACGTCAGGGCTAAGGCACTTGTCAGCAGACTTCTCGATTATTTAAATTTTAAGAGTTTTATGACGGCTCGCGATCGGTCGATCACTTGCCTAGCAGGAATCTGTACGGTCAGCTCTTTAAATTAATTTTGTGCTAACTTAAAATTTCGACGTAGGCCCTAGGCACGACGAAGATGGAAGGCCTGACTTCTTCCGTCTACCAGGCAACAACACAAGCTGTCTAACACTCACCCGTACCTCAGCTGCAAATTGGAAGGAAAATCTCAAGTCTATCATACGCAACACGTAGCAACGAGGCCATCGTCTCTAGTCAACTCTTACATATTTCCTATCAACAACATAGAAAATGCTACAGAATCAGCACAACCTCAGATTTTTCAACTCGCCTCTCAGCGTACCTGAAGGAATTTAACATTACTCTGCCTAATATGTTCCCTTGTTTCATAAATTCAGATTATCTACCGTGGAGACTCACATGCCCCTTTATTGATACATCACTGGCTAGACAAGTAAAATATTCAACAGATAGTGTTTCTTACAAAAGTCTGTTTAACAAATTGTGTACACTGTATTCAACACACACTCATATCTTCACTGATGGATCCAAACTTGATGATCATAATGGATGTGCAGCGGTATTCCCTGATTACACCATACAATATAGTCTTTCCAACTATCTTTCTGTTTATTCTTGTGAATTGTTCACAATTAAACTCTTACTGGAATATATACTTAAGAAAGGTAACCTACATAATTACATAATATTCTCTGGCCCGTTGAGTGCTTTATCATCCCTTCAATAAACCTCAACCTCCCAAAATATCGTTAAAGAAATTCAGAATCTATACAGCCAAATAATAATCTCTGGTAAATCAGTATCATCGCCTGGACTCCGTCTCATGTCAAAATTCTGGGAAATGAATCAGCGGATCAGGCAGCCAAAGAAGCCACCAAACACCCCCCTCAGGACATCAAGATTCCACACAGGGACTTCATCAACTTTATGAAATAGACTTGCATTAATAAATGGAGATAAACATGGAAAGCCACATCTAGAAGCAAGTTACACAATGTCTACATTTCCGAGTCCAAACTTAAACCGCAAAGACCAGGTTGTATTAACTCGAGTACGTATTGGAAATACTTCTATAACCCAAAATATCTCTTCAATCGTGACCTTCCCTGTGTGCGATCTCTGCAGATCCAACCTCACAGTTCATCATCTCGTCACAGCCTGCCGTCGTTATGCACAACACAGGGAAAGATGTAACATCCCCAACAGACTACCAGACGCCCTTAATTCAGCACAACAAAGAACTTTAAACTTCATGAAAGCGACAAAATTGTATAACAATGTGTAGCAACATATCTAAAGAATTTAATAATGTATGTACTGATGCTGTTTAAAATATAGTATTTTCATTGTAAACATGTTCTGTATTAAAAAGTAGTGGCGATATGACTAAAGTTGAAGCGACAATAAAGAATGCATTTAGCCAAGAAATTGACCATGTTTTGCCAGTTCCTCTGGTCAGCCAGCAGATCCCAACATGCCAATCTTATTCTAGCAGGACTTAAGAATTTTTCTTAGAGTTTAATTTTCGCTGGTTCTCCCACCGAGAGCATTCTGCCAAAATATGTGCTTAGTCTTCATCCAAACTACAGATGGGCAGATTATTCTGCCAGAATGCCAGTCATTTTCTGTGCCCTCCAGCCTTCCAGTCTAAACCATGCCATTCCTGATATTTGCTTTCTTCCTAAGTATACAATGCTGTAAACAAAGTACAAAGTTGTTCCCCAGGGAAGATTTCAAAATTTACATTAAATTGCGCCAAAATGCAAATTCTTATTACTTCTTAAGCTACTATATCAACTTTAACGAAATTTATGCAAAATGCTATTGGGAATATTGTTATATAACAGGGTGAGGCCAATAGGCTTTGCAGCTAGTTATTAAATTTAGATAACCCAGCATATATCCCCAGAGGCAACGAGAGGAACAGAATATTAACTGCACATTTCAGAGCAGGCGTGGGATAATTGTAACAAAAATACACGGGTTTTTACATTAGCACATTACCTGTGGTTTATTGAATATTATACTTGGTGTCGCTACATCGTTCACGAAAGATTAAAGAACAGGCAAAAGGACCTCGGAGGGAGATGTTCCACACTCACACGATCCACTCACACTTACATACTCAACACTCATCCTGAAGAGACTCTCACGACTGAGTGACGACTGACGCCACGCTATCCAGAATAAGAAACTAGTAACGCTTACTTCCCCCTTCCTCTCTCCACCTCCGGCCGGAAGGTGGGGAGAGATATCACGGCGGACGAAATTCAAAACCCCAGTCGAAATAATTACATTCAACAATGTCGTCGCTACAAAACAATAATGTGTCCGACGTGACAATGCACACACACCACACTATTTTAAGTTTGCAAAATTTGGAATCATATTATCTCTCCTAAGGTACTCAACGCCCTAGAGATGAAGAAGAGAGGTAATGGTGAAAAAATTCTGTGTTACATTCACATGTCTTTCTCAACCTACAATCATTTATTACTTTCTCTATCATGTGCATATTAGGTAGAGAAAGTATTGTTCCACCTAAAAATTTGATACCGAGATTTCACCGGAAATACATGTCTTGAGGCAATTTGAATTACAAAAGAAAGCACTTATAGAAAAAGGCCTGTGTGCGTATGTGTGAATTTGAACAGCATTACTCAAAAACGAAAGGTCTGATAAGTACCAAACTTGGTAATTAGGTTCATTACCTTCGAAAGTTATGACGAACATTTTCAAGAAAATCCCCATACTCCAAACCACCCTTTAAATCGAGGATTATTCGAAATTTTTGATTTTGTAAAAACTGGTTTTAACGATTTTGATAAAGTACCTATATTAAAGATATTTATATGTCAAATGAAATGCATATCTTGAATTTCCTAGAAATAGCCAGTGAAGTTCTCTTTATTCCGAAAGAATTTTATATAATCTTGTATAACAGGTAAACGTTAAACGGTAGACGAAGACGTACTACACAAAAAATGTAGATATCTTTAAAACACAATTTATTTCAAATAACTTTTTAGTGGCATCAGAAATTTCGGAGAAATCCATTATTAATTGTTTGAATTTTCAATACTCAGCCATTATTTTAAAGGCCTGTAGATTTTCAGTTGTTTCAAGCGATGTCATGGAAACAGTTAGGAATTTTCAGGCTAGCGTATAGGTCTAGTTTTAAAACATGACTATCGATATTCCCTTTATATCTACACTATGTGATCAAAAGTATCGGAAACCCCACAAACATACGTCTTTCATCTTAGGTGCATTGTGCTGCCACCTACTGCCTGGTACTCATTATCCGCGACCTCAGTAGTCATTAGACGTGAAACAGCAGAATGGGATGCTCCGTGGAATTCACGGACTACGAACGAGGTCAGGTAATTTGGTGACACTTGTGTCAGAAGTCTGTACGCGAGATTTCCACACTCCTAAACATCCCTAGGTCCACTGTTTCTGATGTGATAGTGAAGTGGAAACATGAAGGGACATGTACAGCGCAAAAGCGTACTGGCCGACCTCGTTTGTTGACTGACAGAGACCGCCGACAATTGAAGAGGGTCGTAAAGAGTAATAGGCAGACATCATCTATTCAGACCATCACACAGGAATTCCAAACTGCATCAGGATCCACTCCAAGTACTATAACAGTTAGGCGTGAGGTGAGAAACCTTGGATTTTATGGTCGAGCGGCTCATAAGCCACACATCACGCACGAAAATGCCAAACGACGCCTCGCTTGGTGTAAGGAGCGTCAACATTACACGATTGAACAGTGGTAAAACGTTGTGTGGAGTGACGAATCACGGCACACAGTGTGGCAATCCGATGGCAGGGTGTGGGTATGGCGAATGCCCGGTGAACGTCATCTGCCAATGTGTGTAATGCCAACAGTGAAAATCGGAGGTGGTGGTGTTATGATGTGGTCGTGTTTTTTATGGAGCGGGCTTGCACCCCTTGTTGTTTTGCGTGGCACGATCACAGCGCATACCTACATTGATATTTTAAGTACCTTCTTGCTTCCCACTGTTGAAGAGCAATTCGGGGATGGCGATTGCACCTTTCAACACGATCGAGCACCTGTTCATACTGCACGGGCTGTGGTGGAGCGGTTACACGACAATAACATCTCTGTAATGGACTGGCCTGCTCAGAGTTCTGACTTGAATCCTATAGAACACCTTTGGGATGCTTTGGAACGCCGACTTCGTGCCAGGCCTCACCGACCTACATCGATACCTCTCCTCAGTTCCGCACTCCGTGAAGAATTGACTGCCATTCCCCAAGAAACTTTCCAGCACCTGATTGAAAGTATGCCTGCGAGAGTGAACGCTGTCATCAATGCTAAGGTGGGCCAACACCATATTGACTTCCAGCATTACCGATGGAGGGCGCCAAGAACTTGTACGTTATTTTCAGCCAGGTGTACGGATACTTTTGATCACGTAGTGTATAACGAAATGTGTATTGCAGCCATTTCCGGAGAGGTTTCTTTCGATTAAAATGCAATAGATTTGAAGTAAACTTTCGTAAGATTAGTTTCTGTATACCCACTAATAAGCGATATAGGATAGAGAAATTCACATGAATGTAACACAGATTTTTTTCAATCTACTTCTTGTTATCTAGAAAAATATTTGCAGATATCATTATAGATTTCTTTTAAGGTAAGAGGAGGCATAGAGGAAACCGAATCGACAGTCATGTATTGAAAAAGCTAGTCGCTGTATGTTGAGTTAGAAATTACATACTATTTCTATTACATCGCGAGAAGCAACTGAAAAGCGACGTACTTTAAAACTGACAAAGTGTTGACAAATTCAAACCAATAACAACGTATATCTCGGAAATGGCTAACCCACCAAAAGTTATTCGAAATAAATTGTGTACTTTAATAAGATTTACATTTTTTTGTGGGGTACGATTTGTCTATCTCTTATGGTTTCCAGTAATAAAAATTCTTTCCGAATTCCGAAAAAATTCCTTCATAGGCTATTCTCAGAAATTGAAAGATATATATGTATATATTTCATTTGGCATGGAAATATCTAACACATTTGGTTATTTTAATAAAAATCTTAGAGCCATTTTTGAGAAAATAACAAATTTCGTAAATGTTCCATGTAAAGGGTAGTTGGGATGGGGGATTTTCTTGAAAATCTTGCATCAAAATGTTGTATCTTTGGAAGGTACTGAACTTAAATACCAAGTTTGGTATTTATCTAACTTTTCGCTTTCGGTTTCCACCTTGAGGTAACTAACTTTTGACTCGGCCCAGCCAGTATCAGTTCTCTATGTGAGTGACCTGAAAAAGCATTCACGGGCTTGAAAACTAACCAATGAACGATGTTTATAATGTATGTGGAATGAAAGGGTGTTAGGATACTCCTGTATGAAAGTTTCGCTACGATTAGCACACAAGGAAAGGCTAAACCAATTACAAATAATTTGGCCTTCTAGAGGAAGCGTTGAAGAATCACTTGCATGTCTGTTTAAACTGAATCACAGTTACGACTTTTATTTGAGAACTTTCATCAGCCACATGGAGACCAAGGTTAAGCTTTTGCAGCTATTAAACGGCAATAAGAAAATCGGTATTACGGAAACGCTAGTGTAGCATGGAAATATACGTTTTAAATTATAATGTTATACACTCCAGAGAACTTTAGGAAAAGACTACTGAATTTTTATAATAAATGTTGGATACAAGCAACAATTCCGGAAAAACGGAAAATAGGAAGAATTATTTCAAAATTTAAAAAAGGTGATAGAACAAGACCAGAAAATTATAGAGGTACTACATTGCTGAGCTTTACCTATAATATTTATACAAAAATGATAAACAATAGGTTATAAAAATAACAGATGTATTATTAACAGAAGAACTGACAGACTTCAAGAAAGGTAGAAGTTGTATAGTAAACGTCTTCTCCCTTAAGCAAATAATCGTAAAACGCAGAGAGTTCAACTTAGAAACACATATTATCTTTATAGATTATAAAAGCCTTTGACAAGAAATGCAGAAAAAATTATGGGAAATATTAGAAAATAAAGGAGTACCAATACACTTAATAAATGTAATTAGAAATTTATATGTGAAAACTAAAATTGTAATAAATAATCGAGAACCCATAATAATTCTAAAAGATGTTAGACAAGATTGCCCATTGTCAACCACTCTTTTTAATCTATATTTTGACGACATGATTAGATCATGGAAGCAACAAACAGTAGGAGGGATTAATTTGGTGTCAAGAATAGTAAAGTCTTCGCAGATGAGCGGATATTAATAGCGAAAAGTGAAGAGGAACTTCAAAGGATGACATACAAACTAAATTTAATATAAAAAGCATACATCATGGAAATTTCAACAGAAAAAGCTAAAGTTATGGCATTTAAAGGTACTCACTCGGTCCGGTTAAAAATAATTATAGAAAATAAAAGTATAGAACAAGTGTCAATATTTAATTTTCTAGGATGTGAAATAACATATGGGTCTGAAATAGACATTAATAAAAAGCTAAATGAATTCAATTACATAACGGGAACCATAAATAGAACACTAGAAGATAAAATTAGAAAAGATTCAATAATAAAATTGTATAAAGCAATGGTCATCAGCACAGTAACTTATGGGTCTGAAACATGGACAGTGATAGCAGAAAATAAAAGAAGGATACAGACAGCTGAAATGAAATTTCTCAGACCTATAGCACGATACACAAGACTGGATAAAAAGCCAAACAACGAAATAAGGCAAACGTTAAAAATAGAAGAGTTAAATAAAGTAATAATAGAATATAGAACTAACTGGAAACAACACTTAGAAAGAATGTCATTAAATAGGATACCCTGAGCAACATATAACTACAGACCCCAAGGATACAGGAACCCAGGACGACCAAAAACGAGAGGGGCACAACAAGATTTTGGAGCCGGAACAGGCTAAACGGCCAAAAACCGTGAAGTAGAAGAAGAAGAATTATGTTACCCTTCGGCAGTCGTGAATACCTACTTTTGGGGAGGTAAAGTACCCTGACAATCCAGTGGCTAGAATTATCCTCGAAGAACAGAAACTGGTAGGGGCTGTGGCTAGATTTTGTCAGTACCAACCAACTCCGTTCCGTTATGGGCTACATTTTATGCCAGCCAGTATACGTGGTAAAGAAAGTAATAGTGAAATTATGGATGCATTTAATTTTAAGGCTATTTTGATCTTTTTTGGGCCTTATTTGACGTGGTGTGTCCGAGTCGTAGTAGTCATCAAGAATATTTTTGCTTTGTCATTTTCACTTTTCCTGCGTGCCGCAGAACACCAAGAGACCTAGGAAAGTCATTATGCACAGTGGTCCCTGACCTATGTATGCTTTAATATAGGTCTCCGCTGTCCCTGGAGGCATATTTCCTGAACATACATGTCACCCACTTAACAAGGGACCTGCCTCGTTAGCTGGAAAGACTGAGAAGGCAAGCTGATTAAAAACGACGGCCTATAACGGTATGTTCTCGCCCTAGAGTGGAATCGACCAATGCAGCAACGGGGTATCTCAGCCGTGGAGTTTCTGATTAATTGGCGTGGCATTCATGAGGTAGGTGCCGCAGCCCATGACGTCATCCCGTGACGTCACGCCCAACTCTGTGTAATTATACAAAACATTTGTTGAAGACACCGCATTGTCTTCTGAAGATATGAAAACTTGGTAAATTTAACAGCGTGAAGACAGTTATTACGATTTATGAGCAGTTATAATTTCTGTGAGTTATTATTCTCCCAAACCACATCTGCTACAGTAGAGCATAGAGATGTGAGGAAGGGGGGACATAGTATAGCAGCGAGTCATAGTACCGTGTAACGCTGTCAGTTTTTGAACCCGCTACCTCCCTACGGCTAGTCACGACAGAAGTATAAACTATAATCTTTCTCAAACAGGAACGATCCTCTTGCAAACATATGGGAGTGAAGAAACGGAACGCTCTAGGCCGCTGATTGGTGGAGGGAAGTTCACAGGTGTTTTATTTTATTTGTTTTTGCACAATAACCGCCTCTAAGACGCTTTCTAATTACTTTTCAGGGAGAATTAGTTTGTCTACAAATGTTTAGTTGCATTTCTCTGTATCCTGTACATATACAGCCTAACTTTGTGTTATTAATAAAAAAATCTCATGTGTTGCACTCACATGATTTTCTCTACTCTTGTAAACCTGTTTTTACTAATTGCTTATTCTCCATCTACTTCATGTTAATTGAGATAAACATTTGCAGAGACTATCTTATTGCTAATTTTAGGCGATTGTCAAATCTTTTAAGAGCCGATTGCTATGTGGAGCATTCCATTCTCCTTTGCATGTCCAGGACAAAAAAAAAAAAAAAACCAATAACGAATTCCCATTTGAGAAAAAGTATAAGTACTGAAAAATTAAAATAAGAAATATCTGGGAAATGGTTCATTGGGCCCCTCCAAAAAATGTATTTGACATAAATTATGTGTTTTGACGATATCTACATTTTTTGTGTAGTAAGGGTTTGTCTATATCTTAGGTTTACCAGTTATGAAAAATTCATTCAGAATGAAGAGGACTTTTGGGGACATTCCCGGAATATTCAAGATATACATTTAATTTGTCATGGAGATATCCTAAACATATTATATTTTAAGCAAAATCGTTAGAGCCATTTTTGAGAAAATCAAAATTTTCAAAAAAATGTTCCATTTAAAGGGTAGTCTGTGGTGGGGCATTTTCTTGAAAATCTTCGTGTCGTATCTTTGGAAGATACTGAACCTAAATACCAAGTTTGGTATTTATCTGACTTTTCGTTTTGAGTTATGCTGTTCACACAGACACACAGACACACACACGGACCTTTTTCCAAAAATGTTTTTTTTGGATTCAGGGGCCTCAAAACATGTATTTCTGGTGAAATCTTCGTATCGAATTTTTGGGTGGAATGCAATAATTCCCCTACTATAAGTAGTAGAGAAAGTAAAAATTATATAATACGAGGTACGTCCAGAAAGTAAGTTCCGTTTGGTAATAAAATTAAATTGTGTACAGATACAGAAAAATTATTTATTGCACAAAATTCTACAACTCTTAAACTACTTTTCCACATAACTGCCGAAATTTTGCAGGCATTTGTCAAACGTGGCACCAGTTTTTGTATACCTTCTTCATAGAACTTTGCCGCCTGTGTCTTCAACCAGTTGGAAACATTTTCTTTCAGCTCTTCGTCATTGTTGAAGTGTTGACCGCCAAGGAAAGACTTGAGATGTAAGAACAGATGAAAGTCGCTAGGAGCGAAGTCATGGCTGTACGGAGGATGGTCAAACACGTCCCAGCCAAATCCCTGTAGGAGGTTTTGCGTTACATTTGCAGTGTGTGGTCGTGCGTTGTCGTGAAGAAAAACAACACCTTTTGACAGCAATCCTCGGCGCTTATTCTGTATTGCACGGCGCAATTTCCTAAGTGTCTCGCAATAAACATCTGCTTTGATTGTTTGACCACGCGGTAAGAAATCAATGAGTAAGATGCCTTTCCAGTCCCAGAACACAGTGCACATCATTTTTCGAGGTGTCATGATTTGTTTCGTCTCAACCTTTGCTGGGGATGAAGTACTTTCAGGGGTGTCGTAAGAAACCCAAGTTTCATCTCCTGTGACTATCTGTGTCAGAAATTCTTCACCGCCTTCATCATGACGGGTCAAAAACTGAAGTGCACTACCCATCCGGTTTGTTTTGTGTTGCTCAGTAAGAATCTTTGGTACCCAACGAGAGCAAAGTTTACGAAACTTCAGTTTTTCGGTAACAATTTCATGAATTAGTGATCGTGAGATTTGGGGAAATTCCATAGCGAGAGCACCAATTGTAAACTTGCGTTTTCCTGGATCTTGTCATCAATCGCGTGAACCAGTTCTTCTGTAACCAAAGATGGACGCCCACTTCGTTCTTCATCGTGCACTGCACTACGTCCTTCATTGAACTGTCGGACCCATCTTCTCACCATTGAATCTCTCATCGCATTTTGTCCGTAAACTTCGCAAATTTGCCGATAAATTTCAATTGGTTTCACTTTCCTAGCATTCAGAAAACGAATCACAGATCTGATTTCACAGGCGGCGGGATTTTCAATCAACACCGACATTGTAAACAAGACAACAAAGCGTACATGGCTGACAGCGATCTTAAAATGGCGCACGTTTCTTCTCCTTGATACAGAGCGTCTACTGCGCATGTGCGGAACTGCGATCGCAGCGCTGCAGCGGAGAGAAATTGAAACGAATCTTGCTTTCTGGACGTACCTCGTATGTACATAAGTTGTACTACTATACCATATGGCCCTTTCGAAACAAAGTAGATCTCGAATGCTGATTCAGATGTTAACGTTTATCCTTCAGAGCCGCTTCTGATATTTAAGACTATTTCTTATACCTCTCGCATACTTCACACGCCCAAAACACTTGTATGTAATTTAAAAGCAGTTAACTTACCTATCATCATGGAGTAGGCCTGTCAATCTGCCGAAATAAAATACAACCAAGGTAAACCTTAAGAAGTGAAGCAAATGATTGCGCATTGTTTTGCGATATTTAAGAACGAAATACTGAATATTTACACGATAATATTAATTCTGTAACACATAGATTAAACAACTTACTGGCAATGTCTTACTCGATTTATTGTCAAGAAGTTAGCCCTGCTACAGCTAGGGTTGCAAAACTTATCCGCACATATGTAGCTAAAAAATGTGGCGCTTTGAATACACTCCTCCTTGTTGTTTACAATAGGATCGTTCTAGTCTGAGGCAGGGTATAGAGCAACCGACTCCTTTAGCGCTTTTTTCCAACAGGCTGAATGAAGTGCTGGATGATAGTGGGTGGTAGTCCTATTTCTGAAGGCTTGTATCTGTCTTCTTTTTTGTTTATAAAATTGACCTTAATAGGACCCTTTCTGTAATTCTGTTACTGCACGAAACAAGCACAATTTTCTAACCTTAATGATGATATATTATTATTATTATTATTATTATTATTATTTGAAAGTCATAAAATAATTGGTAATCAATTTCTATTGCAACAGACACAACA
Organism: Deroplatys truncata; assembly: GCA_030765065.1. NCBI lineage: Eukaryota > Metazoa > Arthropoda > Insecta > Mantodea > Mantidae > Deroplatys > Deroplatys truncata. The sequence goes on from CM060988.1 coordinate 80,305,534, forward strand.
ACAACAATAATAACTTTTAACACCTAAAATGTTTGGATTGAAGGAACAAAATAAAATAAATTGTTATATCCGGAATGGACGGATCAATCGTCCTTCTGAAATAATAATAATAATAATAATAATAATAATAATAATAATAATAATAATAATAATAATAATAATAATAATAATATTTTTACGGTTTATGACACATTTTTATAAATTATTTACTGTATCAGTTTTTATTATCACGTTCAAAAGTCCTTTTAGATTTCAGTTTTCTTTTTGACTATCATATTAAGGGAAAAAATGTAACTTCGACACTAATTGCTATCCTTAGGGTAATGTTTCAATTTTATTTTGTTTTTGCTGTACAGAATTCGTTTCTAACTTGTCTGTTTTACTCTACCCTTGATGGCAGCCCGTAAATACCCGGAGCTATTGTTTCAATAAATAAATAAACAAATACATAAAACACTAATTATGGTAATGGAATACTTATTTTAATAACGATAATGACGTAAACTATAAAATATGCAATACCATACGCGGTGTTTGAACCTTTCCATACTTTCCATACTATTGCTCTAGCCCTGAGCTACCATGACAACATATCGGTATGACTGCCTAATTCTAATATAAACATAGAAAATGCCATAATTTTAAGACTTAACATATTGTGTGTGTTATGTTGTCAAACTTTGTAAAAGGTAAGAAAACGCAGTACATTTGTTGGGCCTTTGGTTATACCCTCCTCCAAGACGTACTGATATGTCAAGCAATGGTGGAGGCAATAAACCTGGTCTCTTTGTCTATCAAAACCAACTCGTATCAACTGTGCAGTAAGTAGCGTGCACCATTTATTCTGTTGTCTTTTTCTTCGTTATCCAAGTTCCGTTTTGATCCCGGCCCTTGATTACTAAATACACACACACACATAAATGTAAGAACATTATAATATGAAATCAAAATATTTCTGCGAAAAAAATTCGGACGAATGGTTAAATTAAATAAAGAGTAGGTTAAAATAGGTATCCGACTGATACCACTAAAGAATAAATTACCAGGGACCCTCATGTTTCTCTAATAAACCGAAATTATCTCCTCTTCCTCTGGGTTGGATACCAAAATGATTGTTTCGGCAGCCCTTGTTGGGTCATGGCCCAATATTCAACTGCCGGCTTTACGCCTACATATACTTGCTAGAACCCATTTGGGGAGATGATGTGGGCTGAAAAATAATTTAGGATTAAAAAATTGCCAATGTAACGGAGGCCGAAAATCTTTGAAAATTCTACAATAAAAAGACATTGTTAAGCTTTCTCGAGAAACAACATATATAAGACAAAAAGTTTAGGTGTTTAAAAATACATATAATTACTGAGAAATCGTCTGGGCAAATTCAGATATACATGATTATAAATTATTAAGAAGAATTTAGGAGAGGAGCAAGCTTACCATGGGAGCTCAGTTGGTAGAGCAACAGCATGTAAAGCTGAAGATCAAATTCCGGTTAAGGTATTAGATTTTTCAGTTTGTTACTATCTTCCAATCTTGTCACATACATGGCTTGTGTGAAAGAGTAATTACCAAAAAGGCTCTTAACTTTCGTATTTATTTCAACATTTTTCATATTTTATTTTTACGGCTAAATTCAATAATAGCCTTAACGTACTCCCCTAGCGAGATATAATCATACAGGACTATAATGCTACCCTTCGGCAGTTCGGCTATATTTTGGGGGAGTTAAAAAACCCTGGCAATCCTGGCTAGAATTATGGTCGAGGAACAGAGCAGAAAAACTGAGTTTTATTTATGGACGCTCTTTAACTACTATAGTTCTTAGCTCTCTTTTGTATATTGGGCATGAAAGACCGGAAAGTTTGCTCAGAGACCTGTTTATCAGGCTTGAGGTTCTTTACGTGCCGTAAATCTACGACACTGGCGTTACTTTTCTTCCAAAGGAAGCTAAGATAAACATTTTCACGCCAGAAAAAATCCATCCTCCTCCGCCGGGTTTCTACCCACACTTCGGGAACTAGAACAGAGCAGGTCATTCTGGTAGTGGGCGGGGCTAGATTAGTCAACACCCACATAAACAGCTGTGTTTCATTACGGACCACGGTTTATGAGTGTCATACATTAGAAGACTATTTCCAGTCTCAGATGTATTGGCTGTCCTTTTCCATTATCCTGTAGAGATCCTAGATATGGTTTTTTGATAATAAATTTCACAGAGGATGGCACGTGTATATTCAGAGTTTCAAATCTGTTTATCTGAAACAAGTTTTGGAATTTGTAGTTTTCTCCCTGCAAGTCTACTATATCTCTGAACTTTGTATTATTAAGATGTACAAAATGATGTATCATCAGGAAGTACAGGACGTTAGCAATAAGAATGAAGCGATTCCAAAACTAATAATAACTTAACCGGACGGAATTCTATTTCTAAAGCATTTGAGCACCGCCTACCAACAGATCAATGAATGACAATTCCCTCCATCGAGACAGAAGACTGTTTTCATTCGGGTCACGATCTGGTTCCCAACTTTTAAGTTCCTTCCACCCCCCGCAGCTTCGTATCACACTAACGTCTTTTATATGCTTCGTAGTACTGCATTTTCTGCTCGCTCTTTTTTCTGCAACCCTTCTTTCTTCTACGGAATGCGTTCAAGCTCTGCGGTATTCGATAATAGTTGGCTACCATCCAATCACATGACAATTTATTTGAGTTTTAGGGGTGCTGTAGTACAACCGGGTTATTTTCCCGTTAGCAGCGGGGGTGCTGCATTCGTGGAAAAATTGTAAGGCAGCGTATCCTCAACAGATGGCTCAGGATATAATCACTTCTCATTGGAATTCCATATACATGTCCTTTAAGTCGAATAAGTCGACATTGTTCTGTTTGACCTCTGTATGATAGCCACATAAACCCAGCCATTTGTTTAAACAAAAACAGGACAGCATCTGCGCCTATTAAAAAATTTAAAATATGTTACATTCACTGACTTTCTCTACTCACTACCGTTTATTTTTATATAGCTCCTGCAAACTATTCTTACAAAAGCTTCTTTTTCTATTTACGTTATGTTAATCGAGATAAACCTTCGCAGAGATAGTTTCATTGCAACTTTCATTGTAGGCATAAGGGGGACAGAGGAGATCGAATCGATAACCAGATGTTTAAACTCAAGTCGCTTCATGCTGGCCTTGAAATACCATACTCTTTACATTACATCCCGAGAATGGCAAAAGCACTTTAAAAAATGATAAAGTCTAAAAACTAAAGCAAACATCAAGGAATCTCGGAAATGGATGATGCTACAAAATGTTATGAGAAATAAATTGCATGTTTTAAACAGCTCCACATTTTCTGTGTAGTACGTTTGTGTCTATCTCTTAGGGTTTACCATTTGTGCATAATTATACAAGATTCCTTCAGAATGAAGGGCTTCACAGCATATTCACAGAAAATTCAAGATATACACTTAATTCTCCAAGTAAATATCTTTAACATATAGTATTTTAATGAGAAACGTTATTTTTATATAGCTATTCTTAAGAAAACTTCTTTTTCTATTTACGTCATGTTAATTCAGATAAACCTTTGCAGAGATAGTTTCATTACAACTTTCGTTGTAGGCATAAGGGGGATAGAGGAAATGAATCAATAACAAGATGTTTAAACCCCGGTCGCTTCATGCTGGTCTTGAAATTCCATACTCTTTACATAACTCCGATATCACTTTTAAAAATGATGAAGTATAAAAACTAAAAGCAATAACAAGATATCTCGGAAATGACTGATGCTACAATATTATGAGAAAGGCTTTCTATGTTTTAAAGAGATCTACATTTTATGTGTTGCACACTTTTGTTTATCTAGTAGGGTTTGCCAGTTATACAAAATTATACAAGATTCCTTCAGGACGAAGAGGGATTCACAGAATATTCCCAGTAAATTCAAGATATACACTTCATTTGCCATATAAATATCTTTAACATATGATATTTTAGTCAAAATTGTTAGAGCCATTTTTGAGAAAATAAAAAATTTCGAAAAATGTTCCATGTAAAGGGTAGTCTGGGGTGGGTTTTTTTATTGAAAATCTTTATATTGCATCCTTGGAAAATTCTAAACCTAAATATTAAGTTTGGTTATTTATGGGACATTTCCTTTTGGGGTTATGCTGTTCACGTACCCCTCCACATACACCTACTTCTAAAACTGTTATCCTTGGATCTCCTGCGTTATAGCGCTGTTGTCTATAGGATGGAGCTCTACTTCTCGATTACGGAATGTGCCACCTATGATCCCACCTATGTGGCTGCGGAAATTAAGTCTCGGGTATAGGACTGGCGCCCACTCAGCATCATGCGGAAAGTGAGGAGCTGCAATAGGCAGTGATCGGTTGGGTGATAGCTAAACTCTGCCGTTCGTATTTTGGCGTGAGGTTGGCAGATCTAGCCCTTCATTTACTGTAACGCCATGGAATAGTAATAGTAGTAATAATAATAATAATAATAATAATAATAATAATAATAATAATACCTACTAAGTACATGGTAGAGATGGCAAAAATACGAGACTTTTCCTGCTTTGTTCATATGCATGATTGTAATATGACGAAGAAAACAGGTTCTCAACGTGCTCTTCTATGATAGAATTCCATATAGACCATTTATACCACGAAAATAAAGAATGCAATTGAATATTAAGTGCAGACGCAGAGAAAATGCGCAATGGCGATGGCTTTTAAGTGCAAACAAAATGTGGCTGGATGAGGATGTACATGATTTCACGCCTAAAGCAAGCAGAGGAGAGTGAATTCGAGTCCTAATATATTCAAACATTTACATATACATATATCCAATTACAGCAAGTCAAATTAGCCATGCACGCAGCATAACTCCCCTTCTACAAACGTCACAGCACAAGGCTTCATATTTACTATCTACACATTTCGTCGCATTAAAAATCAATACTTTATTCCACGTATCAAACTGGTTTTTGCTAATATTCAGAGTGCTCTCAACATAAGGAGCTGTGGTAAAACATTGAAAAGGAACAAAAACAAAAACCCAAAGAGAAGTATATTAGAGATAAAGAAGGTAAAGGACGAAATAAAGAACAAAGAAGCTTCCATGTTTCGCACCTGTTTTGTGTCTCGTGAATGGTGAGGAGGATTTATTTGAACAAACCAAGAGCCAAACAAGCAAAACGTTCTGCTTCGTATATGCATAAATATGTACACGATAATGTTACATACGCTTTATTATCGACTACTGTGTGGCTTCAGAGATGTAGGAGTTTGTTGTCAGTGGATTGCCTGCACGTAGCACATGTGTGCTAAAATAATAAAATATTGGCATTTGTGATCGTTTAAGGGATACATTTTGAAAATACTATTTTATAAAGTTTTAAGTCAATTTTGCGGAAAATGTTAATCATAAGTTTGTATTAGGCAAACAATTAATGTTTGAAATGCAGTTGCGATATCTTTATAATTTAGCTTCAATCAGGAATTTAATTATCCTTTGCCAAACGTTACTACAATGCAGTTTTACTTTCTCTACTACGCATAGTAAGTAGGGGAAGTATTGTATTCCACCCAAAAATTCGATACCGAGATTTCACCGGAAATACATGTTTTGAGACCCCCTGAATCCAAAAAAAAGCATTTTTGGAAACATGTCCGTGTGTGTGTGTCTGTGAACAGCATAACTCAGAAACGAACTGTCGGATAAACACCAAACTTGGTATTTAGGTTTAGTATCTCTCAGAGATGCAATACGAAGGTTTTAAAGAAAATAACCCCACCCCAGACTACCCTTTACATGGAACATTTTTCGAACATTTTAATTTTCTCAAAAATGGCTCTAACGATTTTGATTAAAATATCATATGTTTAAGATATTTTCATGACAAATAAAATGTATATCTTGAATTTTCTAGGAATGTCTCCAAAAGTATTCTTCATTGTGAACGACTGTTGCATAACTGGTAAACCATAAGGGGTAGACAAAATTTTACTGCACAAAAAATGTAGATCGCGTTAAAACACACAATTTGCGTTGAGTGAACCGTTTTCGAGATATTGCTTGTTATTCCCTTAAATTTTCCAAATGGAAATTATTTATTCATGTTTTTGTCCTGGTAATGCAAAGAGAATGGAATACTCCACATAGCAGCCAGCTCTTAAAATATTTGACTATCGCTTAAAGCCTACCAATTCCCCTTGCATCTACAAGAAAATTAGCAATAAGATTAACAGCTCGATATCTTGATTAACATGAAGCATATGGAGAATAAGCGTTTGTAAAAATAGTTTGTACAAGAGTAGAGAAAGTCATGTGAGTGCAACACATCAGATTTTTTAAATATGCATTTCATTTAGCTGATATTAGTGTTCAAAACTGTCATAAATTTTCCTGCTGGTTTAGTATAAAACAAAATTATTTTTAAAAATTATACGCGTAAATGTCTAATTTTTACAGCCACTTTAAAAGTAGTAACTCAAAAATCCGTTGTAACTCAAAATTGTATATGAATATGAAAAACTTCAGAAGAATGGGATGAAAATTCCATTGCGTGAAACATTTTGAAATACAAAATGTGCTGAGCAGAAATATTAAAATCAAATTTTTAACACTTAAATTATTTCAGTCTAATTATATAATATAGTATTTTTAACTTAAATGATTTCAGTCTAATTATATAATATATAAATACAATAACAGCCCCCTTAAAGCAATATGTGTATGTAAAAATATATAAAAAATGTATTTTACAGTCATTGCATAAGTTTATATTATTGTATACTTGTGTAATAATGGTATGTGAATGTATTACGTAATTTAATAATGCAGGAGCTGTGAGAAATAGGTCAAAAGTTGCTAACAATGAGGTAACAATGAGGTAACCTTGAGGCAATAATGAATTTAAGAAGGTTTAATAATGCTACTAGTCATTCTTGAAAACAATAATGTAATTTTTGTGACAGTTTATAAAATAGCCAATCAACAACCAGAAAGAAGCTTGAGTTAAATGAAAATATTCTATTGGAGTGGGAATAACCAATCAGAAATACAGAAATTTACAAATTTAGGCGGTAGAAATCAAGTCAGTTGCTTGTAGACAGCGCTCATAACTGAACGCGTTGGTTGTAGACAGTGTTCCTAACCGGACGCGAGATGTGTCCTCGAGAAATTTAATGCGTATTTTTTGTGAGACAAAAATAGTTTACGTGTTAAAAAGTGCAAGTAATTAATAAAAGAATCTCACAGCTCTCTATATACTAGTGAAGTGTTATTTTAATCGTTTAAATAATTAATAAATGGAGTGAAGTACAAATTATAATCTGTGTAAGCCTACATTCTTCAGTCGCACTACTCCCTGTTAAGACATTCATGTCTCTAAAAAAATAAATATTGACGCAGCCGAGGCAAACATAAATATATAATATTTAAAAAAACAATCAAAATTACAAAGTTAATATTTTTTAAACATTTTTTGGGGGCAAAGGCCACCGGAAACTACATTTGTGGCGAAGGCTACCAGAAACCTTTTACTATATGTGTGGTTGCAACTACTTCAAGTTCGGCTCCCCAACAGATGAACTACAATACAATTCCTACTTCAAATCGGCTTTCCATACGTGAAGCAACAACCTACTTCAAATTGGCTCCCAAAATTTGGCGCAAATAACAATACAACAAACTATCAACTTCAAAATGACCTTTTATCGTATTCAATATAAAGCGAAAATTAGTTCTGAAATTATAGCCATATCCTTTTGGATGCAAATCCTAAAATCCATTTTCATTAGGTATGCGCAAATTTCAGATTTGTGTTTCTTATGGGCTCGTTAGTTTCTAGCATTGAACTTGCACAGACCAGGGAAGTGTTTCAGTTGGAACAGAGGTTTTACGAAATTTTTATAGACTTTCTGACGGTACTTACGGACTTTTAAGGCGATCGCATAACTTAAATTCAATAGTGTTTGAAATTATTGATTTATTTCATTGGTGAGGGATTCAGTATTCACCATTCCAATTCAGAACCCCTGTTAGTCTGAACCAATCAGGTAGAGTATCACTGAAATAAAATTGTCACACCAGATTTGCTAGTGTTTCATTTGAAAGCTAAAGTAATGAAGAAAACCTTCTTAAAGGATATATCAGAAGGTTCTCCAACGGAATGCTATTGGTATAAAATAAATTCAATCAAATTATATTATGTGAAATATAAATACCTTAGTTTTATTAATATTGTTCATTCAAAATTTCATTCAGTTTATGGTCTTTCGAAATACTACTCGTTCAGATAACTTTCCCCGCGCTGCGTCCTGTCTAATTTTTCGACAATTTCGATATAACTATTAACAATTTCCACTCTTTTATGGAATAGAGTTATGAAGGTTCCTTAGGTGTCCTTACAATACTCCCTTCTCTTTTATTCACTTTATAGGTAGTTTTAGACTCAAAATCGAAAAGTTGGACAATTCATAAACTTGGTACCTTCCTAAATGCGACACGAAGGGTTTTAGAAAATTCCACCTTAAACTATCCTTCACATGGAAGACATTTAGATATTTTTGATGTCCCCCCAAAATGACTAATACATATGGTTGAAATACCATATGTTTAAGATATTCACAAAGAAATCAAAATGTAGGTCTTAAATTTTCTAGGAATAGTCTGCGAAGACCTCTTCACTCAGAAGTAATTTTGTATAACGAGGAAACCATTAGAGATAAACAAAGGCTTACCACGCAAAAATGCAGATCTCTTTAAAAACACACAATTTATGTCAAATAACATTTTTGTGGCATTAGCCATTCCCGAGATATGGTTCGTATTGGCTTTTATTTTTCAATAATAATTTTTTTAACCTTTGATATCGCTTTTCAATTGTTTCTCCCGATGTAATGGATATAGTATGAATTTAAACATGAGCATCCAAGACGCATGTTTAAACATTTTATTACCGATCCCTTGTACTTACAGAAAAATGCGTAATGAAAATACTTCTGCAAATGCTCATCTCAATTACGATAAAATGGGCAGAAAAATAAGTTTTCTTAAGAATAGTTTATAAAGTTATATAAAATAAATGATAGTGGATAGAGAAAGACATGCGAATTTAACAATTAACTTTTTGCAGTTATAATATCATACTTTAATTTAGTTTTAAAACAAAGTAAAATTCATCTTTCAGAGCTCATGTTTCAGTTTTCAAAGCTATGTAGGTCCACTTTTAGTGAATCAAAGTTTTAAATAGTAAATCTTTAATAGAATTAGCTACGTGGAAAATTCCGCGTGGTGTCAGCACGAGGCTAGAATATTGTTCCTAACTTCCAGGAGGGATGGGGCAAAGAGCACGAAGAACATCTAGAACTGACGGCGGAAGGACAGCGCAACGGGGTCCCTAACGGACGCCCCTTCGATGCCCCTATGCGTACTGACAGGTTCCGTGCCGGGAATGAAACAGTCATTTCCTTAAAACAAATCCATCGCGTACGTTGCACACCATTATCCATCACATCATGTCCTACAACCCTGGAAGATGAAAGGAAATGTAATAAGAAGAAATGACTGAAAGGTAAGTTCGTATGAATATATTATTTTCCGATCGAGGAAAAAAAATCGAAGATCAGAATGGCACGTTCAAGAGTAATCGAATCCGGGCCCTCGCCAATGCGAGCCTCAAAGTTACCGCCTGAGCCATCTCGCTTGGTACATGATGACCTAACTCAGAGTAACAAGCCAGAGAGGTAATTGCTATTAATGAAAATACTTAAGTTGCTTTTATTCAAAACATGCTATTTTATTACTGCAATATTACATTTAAAGAGGTGAAAATATTAACCTACTCAAAATTCTATATATTGCACTTATCATTCAAAAACGAAAAAGAAAAAGACATGGCCATATGTACATCGTGGAGAAAATGTTGATTTATATTAAAATGTCCAACATAGATCTTCAGATAAATTACTTATTATGGCATGCGAATGTTTTATGCGAAATGTCGGGTTGAAATGTGTGCTGAGTGTTTGAAGCTCATTTTAGCGTAGTAAGACACTGTCAGGGTTAGATTCGATGGGTTTTTAATTGACAGATAAGAGGAAAGTTTTATTAATTGGATTTTCCCTGAAGTCCACACACAGTCTATACTCCACTAATAGCTACGAAATTGGATTGCACTAAGACAAAGGTATCAGAACTTTCTCGTTGCTCATTGGAAAAAAATAACGACGACTTCGATTTGCTCATTCATGGATGAAACAATTCTCAGGGTTACGCGATGCACATGCTCCGAGAACTAGGGTGCTGCATTAATACGTTCTAGATAAAACACAGAAATAGTCATCCAAGGGCTCTTACCATGCTTGAGAAGTGATGTAGGATGAATACATATTGTACGGATTTTCTGCTGGTGATACTGTATGTGTTGCCGTTACCATTACTTTATCTTTCACGCACCTAGTGGGTAGAGAAGGTATTGCAATCCATTCAACATTTTGAGGGCCCTTAATCCAAAAATTTGGTATTTAGGTTAAGTGTCTCTCAAAGATGCAACACGAAGATTTAAGGCAATTCCCCTCTCCAAACTACCCATTAAATGTTAGATTCTTCGAATTTTTCAGTTTTATAAAAATAACTAACGATTTTGATTAGAATCTTATATGTTCAAGCTATTTATATACAAATAAAATGTGTTTCTTGAAATTTTTTGGTGTAGCTAGTGAAGACCTCTTTATTAGGAAGAAATTTGTATAATTTTGTGTATCTAATAAACCATAAGAGCTAAACATGTACTGCATACTGTTATTAGTTTGAATTTGCCAATATTTTGTAATTTTTTTAAAAAATTGCTGTCGCTATTCAGTTGTTTCTCGCGATATCTTGGAAGAGTATGGACTTTCTAGTCCAGCATATAGCTACCCGGTTTTTAAGCATTTGTATATCGATTTTGTTTCCTTAATTACCATGTACTTAAAACGAAAACGTTTTTGCAAAGGTATATCTTGATTAACGTGAAATAGATAGAAAAATAAGTTCTGTAAGAATAGTTTGTAGAAACTTTATAAAAATAAACACTAGTAAGCAGAGAAAGTCATGTGAATGTAACGAATCAAAGGTTTTTTTTTTACTGTTTTTACGTCCCTTGAAAGTTTGGTTGTTTGTTTTCCAGTGTCTCTAATTGGTGATACTGCGATGATAGTGAAGCAATTCGGTTTCATACTGTTTAATTATAAATTCTTTTCATTAATTAAATACCCTTAATGCCGCATATTGCGAAAACGAAAGGGATTAAAACTTTTAGAAGCAGCGAGGCGTTCCAGAAAATGGAATAACAGGAGAGCGCCTGTAGCTATAGGCAAATACTAAACTGCATGCCGAAGAAGTTGTCTACCAAGCACGGCGCTCCTTGGGCAGCAGTTGCTAAAAGAAAAAGCCTTTTTTTACCTTCCGCTCCTAATTGGCATACCTTACTCCATCCTTATCTTACTCTTTAATTTCCTTCCTGTTCTTCTCTGTTCTCGAACAGTCTGTTCTCTTGCGTCTGTCCATCTAGGTCGTCCTGCTCTTTTCTTCATCTCATTCGAGGGCTTTTGTTGTTCTACTGAGGATCTTCTCCTTACTGCAGCTTTTACGACTTTCACCCGTTCTTTTCGTTTATTTTAGTTTCTTCATTTTATCTCGTTAACATCACGGCTGCTTCAGACAGAACATAAATCAGGTACTTAAACCTGCGCTCTTATTTCAGCTTCACTTAATTTTGCACCTTAGATACTGCTTCTTTCTCTTTCTACTAGGCTGCTAATGCTGTAAATCATTACTTCATATTTTAAACTCTGTTAGCCTATTTATTTTGCCAATAATACTATAGTTGTTTAATATCTCATTTTCTTATACGAACTATCGTTAAATGGAACTTACCTCGATAATCACATTCAATATGCCATTATATTAATAAATGTTTACGTTTAGAAGAAAAAAAGTCATAAACCACATAAAAATATAAAACAAAATATTATTAATATTAAATGTTTTAATAGTTTATAATAAAACATTGGTCTTGTAAACCAAAGCCAATGATAGGTAGAGTATGGTAGTCAGTTTACCAATTAAAGCCGTACTACAGGATAGTAATTCACCTTTGATTACTAAACTGATAGTATTTCATGGCGGTGCACTTGTTTTTAATTTGTATGAATGCAGTGAGTGAGATCAGTAGGCTGTAACTACAATAATAAAATTATGATGTGTTACACTCACATGACTTTCTCTACTCTTGTACAAACTATTTTTAAAAACGCTTATTCTCCATATGCTTCATGTTAATCGAGATGTTAATCTTATTGCTAATTTTCTTGTAGATGCAAGGGGATTTGGTAGGCTTTAAGCGATAGTCAAATATTTTAAGAGCTGGTTGCTATGTGGCGCATTCCATTCTCTTTGCATGTCCAGGACATAAAACAAGCAATATCTCGAAAATGATTCACCCAACAAAAAATGTATATGACATAAATTGTGTATTTTAACGCGATCTACATTTTTGTGTAGTAACATTTTGTCTATCTCTTATGGTTTACCAGTTATGCAAAAGTCGTTCACAATGAAGAATACTTTTGGAGACATTCCCAGAAAATTTGAGATATACATTTTATTTGTCATGAAAAGATCTTAAACATATGATATTTTAATCAAAATCGTTAGAGCCATTTTTGAGAAAATTAAAATTTTCGAAAAATGTTCCATGTAAAGGGTAATCTGGGATGGGAGATTTTTTCGAAAACCTTCGTGTCGCATCTCTGGAAGATACTGAACCTAAATGCTAAGTTTGGTGTTTATCCGACTGTTCGTTTCTGAGTTATGCTGTTCACAGACACACACACGCACATGTTTCCAAAAAGGCTTTTTCTGGATTCAGGGGGTCTCAAAACATTATTTCCGGTGAAATCTCGGTATTGAATTTTTGGGTGGAATACAATACTTCCCCTACTTACTATACGTAGTAGAGAAAGTAAACACTGAAAATGCCACGCTTGGAAGTCAAAATTTTGGTAATATAAAAGCACCTGTACACAATTTAACGCCAGAAAACGAAAAGAAGGGCAAAATATGGTGTGAAACCAATTTACAAAATTTTGTACGAGGGAAATTATAAAATGTACGACTCAGTTAGCGACAAAGAGATTGCTTCTATTGTACAGGAGTAACACATATGGTTGGCGCTAAACTAGATAAGTTCATAGTACGTTTTTCGTGTGTTTATCTAGCCGAGTGGCACCCGTGCTACTAGTTTTACATGACAATTTAATTGCATCTTTTCATGAGAAGCATTCGTCAACCTCAATTAAACTGTAAAACTATCAGCACTAGTGCTACTATTGTTGAAAGTGACCAAAAACAAAACAAGAAACCCTAACTAAATTGTTGGATTCAATTTGATATCGTTAAATGCTAATTAAAATTAAATAAATGTTAGTAAAGCTAGAATCATATACTAGTCGATTATTCGTGTATAGTAAACTTTATATGACCCATAGAATTCGCACCAATAATAGAAAATCTAATGTGTAGCACGTGCATGACATTATCTACTTATTCCTCTACAAACCATTCTTACAAAAGCGTATTATTCTATCTAATTTTGTTAGTACAGATAGTCCTTCATTACTCACAATTTCGTTGTAGGTTAAGGCAGTACGGTAAGTTTAAGCGGTAGTAACATTTTCTCAAAGCCGATTACTATGTGATGGCTTTGAAATTCTGTTCTCTTTGAATGAGTACGAAAAAGAAAGAACGAAAAATCTTATGTGATATATTCACATGACTTTCTCTAACCTCTATCGTTTATTAGTGGGTATACAAACTATTCTTACTGAAGATTATTTTTCTGTCTACTAAATTTTAACTCAAATAACCTTTGCAGAAATAGCTACATTACACTTTTCGTTATGGATACAAAGGGAACAGCAGTAGTCAAATATTTTAGAACTGGACGCTATATGTTGGCCTTGAAATTCCGCACTGTTTCCATGCAATCGCGAGAAACAATTGAATGTGGACAGGAGTTCAAGAGAATGGCAAAGCATTGAACAACTGGAGCCATTTATAACAGATGTCTCAGAAATGCTTATGTTAAAAAAATTATTCGACAAAACTAGTATGTTTTAAAGAGATCTAAATTTCTGGTGTAATAAGCTTTCGTTTGTTGTTTAACGTTTACCAGTTATACAAGATTGTACAAAATTCCTTCCGAATGAAGAGAACCTTACAGGCTATTTCCAGAAAATTCAAGATATACATTTTATTCTTCATGTAAATATCTTTAATATATGGCATTCTAATCAAAATCGTTAGCCATTGTTTAGAAAATCAAAAAAATCAAAAGATGTTCTATATAAAGTGTAGTTTGGGGTGAGGGATTTTTCTTAAATATTTGTGTCGCATCTTTGGAAGGCAGTGAACCTAATTACCGAGCTTGATATTTATCCGACTTTTCGTTTTAGAGTTATGCTGTTCACAGACGGACTTGCAGTAAGATAGACGGACAAGCACACATGGACCATTTTCTAAAAATGATTTTTTTGGCTTCAGGGAGATGTATTTCGAATCAAATCTCGGTATCAAATTTTTGGGTGGAATGCAATACCTTCTATACCTACTATGTGCTGGTAGATAAAAGTAAAAGCACTGATTTGAAGTTGAGAATACTATAAAGTATTTAAAAGTTCAAAGCAATAACAAAGAATATGAGAGTATTTATATCTGGAATTTTCAGGGAATATCCTCTGAAGTTCTCTTAATTCTGAATGAATTTTGCATAATGATAAACCGTAAGAAATAGACAAAATCTTACTATATAAAATCGCAAATCTCGTTAAAACACAATTTATACACCCTAATAATTTGTATGCTGTCATCCATTTCCGAGAAATTCTTGTTATTGGTTTGAAGTTTAAAACACTTTTCTTAATTGTGAAACTAATTTTTTCTCCTTGGCATGCAAAGAGCAAGGAATTTCAAAGCGATCACATAGCGACACGCCCTTTAAAAAATCTGACTATCGATTTACCTACCGTATCCTACAATGAAATGTGTATATATGAATTGAAAGTTTATCTGGATATGATTCTTGTAAGAATAGTTTGTGGAGGAGTGAGTAGAGAAAATAATGTGAATGCATTACATCAGATTTTTGTACTGTAGAACGTGTTGTTAAAATAATTTTATTATGTAAACGTTATTTTGACGTGTTAATGTGTTGATGCGTTGTTATTTTAATTATGTTGGCAGAGGTTTGCTGCTTTGAAAATCCTCTTATATATTATTTTCAGGAGCGATTGTTACAAGTAGATGAAGAATGGAGAAAAATTTACGCTAATTTATGTATTTTGCTCTTTCGAATAAATTTACTCGCTTGATTTGAATAGTTCTGTTTAATTACTTCCAATACACTTTAAATGCTTATGTTTCTCTATTACATTATGAGCTATCGCGTTTACAATACTATACAAATATTTGCCTCTCCGAAATTCGTGTTCAGGCTGTATAAATATTACACAGACTTGTATTTTCACGACACAGAATTTGCCTCTCTGGAAATCGCGTTTCAAATGTAAAAAGAATCCTATGTTCACATTCACATGCTTTTCTCTACCCACTATTGTAGCTTCTACAAACTGCTCCTACAAAAGCTTATTTTTATATGTACTTTTTCTTCTTTTTCCTCTGGCGCTACAGTCCTTAAAGTTTGACCTTGGCCTCCATAATGATCTGCCATCATTCAACTAGTTCCTGTGCCTTCCTTCTCCATGTTCTCATATCCATTGATCTCAAATCATCTTCGACATCATCTATCCGTCTCGGTTTTGGCCGTCCAATTCTCTCTTATTATCCAGTCTTGCTTCCAAGTGATTGTAGAAATCCTTGTGAATCCTTGCCCAGCCATTGAAGTATTCTAATTTTAATACCTTTCACTATATCCATATATTTATATTGTTCGGGTATTTCATTATTTGCTCTAATACGCCAAGTTCCATCATCACATACTGGTCCATAGATCTTTCTTAATATCATCCTTTCCCATGTTGCAAGTTCCCTTTGCTCGCTCTGTTAACACCCAAGTTCTAGCTACTTTAGCTGCATTAATAGTTTCTTTACAAACTTCGTGGTAGGTATAAGGAATACAGGAGACCAAAACGATAGTCAAATGTTTAAAAGCGGGTCACTATATGCTGATTTAAAATTCCCTACTATTTCCATAACATATCAGAAACAATTGATTGGTAACGTACCTCAGAAAATGATATTGAAACATTCAAAAAATAAAAATGGATATCTCGGAAACTGCTGATGCCACAGAAAATTATTGGAAATAAATTCTGTATTTTAAAGCAGTCTACCTTTTTGTAGTAAGTTTTGAATTTGTATACAAAAGTATTCATTCCAAATAAAGCGGACTTAACAGGCTATTCCCAGAAAATTCAAGTTATACATTTTCTTTGTCATGTAAAATATCTTAAATATATGGTATTTTAACCAAAATCGTTAGAGTAATCTTTTAGAACAAAAAATAAGTTAAACATTTCCATCTAATTTGTGGTGGGGATAATTTAGGTAACTTGGGGGTGAGGGACTTCCTTAAAATCTTTGATCTGTATGTTTAACAGATACTGAACCTAAATACCAAGTTTGATAATCATACAACTTTTCGTATTTGAGTTATGCGTTGTCTCTCTCTTTCTCTCTCTCTCTCTCTCTCTCACACACACTCACACATACGGAGCGTTTTCATGTTGGTTTTGGATTCAGAAGGCGTCAAAATATGTATTTCTGGAGAAATATCTGTATCGAAGTTTTGATTGGAATGCAATATTTCCTATATCTATTAATCTACTGGGCACGTTGGAGAGAAAATTAAAAACGATTTTAATTATTACGGGAGCTTATGCTTTAGCAAAACAGATGTCTCTTCGGAATTGCTTTCCCATTGACTCTTTGTACTGCTTTTTAGCCTAGTAATAATGCGACAATGCGGCCTGTGACTGTTCCCTAAGCACAGTGTTCTGTTAGCTTACTTAAATGTATAAACATATTTCAGATTCTGATACATGTATTTGCTATTAATCTTTGTTCAACACTCTAGCTACTGATCATATCGATCCTTTTATTACCGAAGAAGTTTACGATTCATATATGCTTGAAAAATCTCCTACCTTCTGACAGTTTTACTTTTTTGATGTTTACGTAGGTACAAATAAAGCATTCGTCATTATTGCATACGTAACATTAAATATTTACACCTAGAATAGAGGGCTATGGTCGTGTTGGAGGCTGACAGGCAGGGTGTACGTTGGTGTTGGTGCTTTATTTTTATATGCTATTTATGTCATTTTACTTATTCTTATGTGTTGTGTTTGTTTTTATTAAATTTTCTTTAATATAATACGGCATAATAATGCATCGTAATAAGGTTTAATAATGTCTTGGGTTGCTTTTTATTTAAGATGCTATATTTGAATATGTTTGTCTTAATTTTTTTGTGCAATCAATCCATTTCTTAATTTTGCTTTCCAAAAGCTATTGTATGTATCCTGAGATTATAACAGTAGTCCTGCAGAAAACGTATAAAAACAACAATATATAAATACGTTGTCTTTGTACACATGTATTTTTACTTTCTCTACTACGTATTGTAAGTAGGGGAAGTATTGTATTTCACCCAAAAATTGATACCGAGATTTCACCGGAAATATATGTTTTGAGGCCCCCTGAATCCAAAAAAGCATTTTTGGAAACAGCATAACTCAGAAACGAATAGTCGGATAAACACCAAACTTGGTATTTAGGTTCAGTATCTTCCAGAGAGGCGCCACGAAGGTTTCCAAGAAGATCCCCCACCCCAGATTACCCTTTACATGGAACATTTGTCGAAAATTTTAATTTTCTCAAAAATGCCCCTAACGATTTTGATTAAAATATCATATGTTTAAAATATTTTCATGACAAATACAATGTATATCTCGAATTTTCTGGGAATGTCTCCAAAAGTATTCTTCATTGTGAACGACTTTTGCATAACTGGTAAACCATAAGAGACAGCCAAAATTTTACTACACAAAAACGCAGATCGCGTTAAAATACACAGTTTATGTCATATACATTTTTTGTTGTTGAATGAACCATTTTCGAGATATTGCTTGTTATTCCCTTAAATTTTTCAATGCTTATTTTCTCAAATGGGAATTCGTTATTCATTTTTTTTGTCTTGGATATGCAAAGAATATTAATCCGTGGCAAAGAAAATGGTGCTGCACATAGCAATCAGCTATTAAGGGATATGTCTATGCTTAAAGGCTACTGTATTTCTATATTGTCCTTGCAAATACAATACAAGGGGAACATAGTACGCCTTAAGCGATAGTCAAATATTTTTAGAACTGGTCGCTATGTGTGAAATGTAATTCTCTTTGCATTTCAAAAGATCGTTTCTGAAAATGTTTATCTCGATTAATATGAAATAGATGGAGAATAAGAGTTTGTACAAGAGTAGAGAAAGTTATGTAAGTGTAACACATCATATTTGTGACTATATTTCTGAATTTAGCATCTACAGATAATTCCTTTCACATATGAGAGACATCCAGAAAGTATAGAACAATTGCACATCACGCTCGGTGCCGTTCCCCACAACCACAATTGCATGCACGTCAGTTAGCTCCTTACTCCACCTCAGTGTGAGTCGAGTTTCGTTGCTGTGAGGTCACGCCTGTCTGTTCTACAACATATCCAAATGGCGGTGCCAATTGAAAATCCCTCCAAACGTGAAGTGCATAGTGTGATTCGTTTTTTGAATGAACAAAATGTTCGACCAATAGAAATCTATGGACAAATAATGTAAGTGTATGGTGATAATGCATTGAACGATTCTTCAGTAAGGAAATGGTGCATAATGTTTAACCAAGGAAGAACTAGTGTACATGACGAAGACCGGTGTGTCATTGCTCATTACGGATAAGTTGAAATCAAATGTTGATGAAAGAATTCAGGATATTCACTTGTTTCGAAACTAAATTTCCAGCCGATGAAGACCTCAAAAGGCAGTGACAAAAGGCGGTAGAAGAGTGTAACATTGAAAAACTGGTACCACGTTACAATAAGTGTTTTGACAGCAATGCCGATTACATTGAGAAATAGAGTAAGGTACTGTATCTTTGTAAATAAAGTTTTGTATTGACATCCTTCGTTATTATTTAGTTATGCCAAATCGTTATTTACTTTCTGGATATTCCTCGTACTTGTATTTGCAAAACAATTCCAAAACTAATCAGCTATTTTAATAATTATTGTATGTTATATTATACTCTTGATTCCTAGTCATTCATCGCCCTTTCCTACATGGTTCGATCCACGACAGTCATTTCCATATAAATCGAGAACGTGGAGGCTCTGAATGTTTGTGGTTTATCATTGCCTTTGACAGGACATGATATTTAAAATATACCACTACATAGTACCTTTCATTAAAACATATAACATCTAAGGCTGTAGATAATATGCCCATCTATATTGAAGTGTGGATACGGCATAACGCACGACAGAATAATAACGAGTAGTTTATCAGCTAAGCAGTGGCAATCATTATCTTTCTAGATAATCAAAATATTTAACACTCCAATCATTCAACAAGAAAATGTATTGCCAAGGACAATCTACGATTTCTGTCGAGCACAAGGGTCATAATACTTGCCATTTCAAATGGCAGCTACATACGAAGCGCATCCAGAAAGTAAGCTTCCCTATTTTTTTGAAGTAAAGAAAACTTAGTTATATGAAAAACTTTATTGGCAACAGGTACAGCAACGTTTGAAGTATTTTTTTACATAGTCACCACAAGAATTGAAACACTTGTCATATCGTAGGATCAACTTTGTATTTCTGTGTCATAGAACTCTGTTGCCTATGATTGGATCCAGCGTGTGACAGTCGTCTTCAGCTCTTCATCGTTGTTCAGAACGCCGACCGGAGGACAGGAATTTCTTGAGGTGCAAAAAAATCTGAGGTGTTACACTCACATGACTTTCTCTACTCTTGTACAAACTATTTTTACAAACGCTTATTCTCTATATGCTTCATGTTAATCGAGATTATAATCTTATTGCTAATTTCCTTGTAGATGCAAGGGGAATTGCTAAGCTTTAAGCTATAGTCAAATATTTTAAGAGCTGGCTGCTATATGGAGTATTGTATACTCCTTGCATTACCAGGACAAAAAATGAATAACGAATTTCCATTTGAGAAAAAGTATAAGTATTGGAAGATTTAAGGGAATAACAAGTAATATCTCGAAAATTGTTCACTCAAAAAAAATGTATATGACATAAATTGTGTATTTTAACGCTATCTACATTTTTTGTGTAGTAAAATTTTGCCTATCTCTTATGGTTTACCAGTTATACAAAAGTCGTTCACAATGAAGAATAGTTTTGGAGACATTCCCAGAAAATTCGAGATATACATTTCATTTGTCATGAAAATATTTTAAACACACGATATTGTAATCAAAATCGTTAGAGCCATTTTTGAGAACATTAAAATTGTCGAAAATGTTGCATGTAAAGGGTAATCTGGGTTGGGGGATTTTCTTGAAAACCTTCGTTTCGCATCTCTGGAAGATACTGAACCTAAATACCAAGTTTGGTGTTTATCCGGCTGTTCGTTTCTGAGTTATGCTGTTCACAGACACACACACGGACATGTTTCCAAAAATGTTTTTTTTGGATTCAGGGGATCTCAAAACATGTATTTCCGGTGAAATCTTGGTATCGAATTTCTGGGTGGAATACAATACTTCCCCTGCTTACTATATGTAGTAGAGAAAGTAAAAAAGAAGATGGAAATACATGGGAGCAAGATCAGGACTGTATGGTGAATGATCAAACAGCTCCCAGCCGAACGCCTGCAGAACAGTTGCTGTGCGTCGAGCCGTATGTGGACGAGCATTGTCATGGAGCAGCACAACACCTGCAGTAAGCATCTTCCGTGCATCTTCTTTTGGATGGCACGTCGCAATTTCCGCAGTGTTTCACAGTAACGGTCAGCATTTACTGTTGCACCTCTGGGCAGGAAGTCAATGAGCAGAATGCCCTTCCTGTCCCAGAACACCGTGCACATCACTTTCTGCACCAACACAGTCTGCTTTAATTTCGTCTTGACCGGAAATCCACAGTAACGCCAATGCATTGGCTGCTACTTAGTTTTCGGGGTAAAGTGCGAAATTCACTCTCATCGCCCGTGACGATCCTGTCGAGGAACTCGTCGCCGGCATCATGATACCGCTGCAGAAATGTCAGTGCTGCTCCTAGCGTTTCGTTTTGTGCTCGGGTGTCAGGTTTTTCGGCACACACACAATTTCCTGAACAGCAAGTGCTTAGTGATAATTTTCATGCAACAAGGATCACGATATCTGCGGAAAATAGCTGCCGAGCTCCATAATCGTGAAGCGACGGCTCTCCACGATGCGTTGCCGCACCAGCTCAACAAGGACATCATAGATGAGGGACAGTCGCCCACTGCGCTCTTCATCGTGGACGTTTGAACCTTCGGGCCTACACCAGCGACGCACCACCTGTTTACTCATGTAGTTCGGCCCAGAGCTGATGATGAATTTCGATGGCGCTATGTTTTTGCAGTAAGAACTTTATCATTGTCGTACCTCGAAGGCGGCGGGAGAACGAATAAGAGCCGCCATTTCGGGCCACTTCTGCCGCGCTACTGGCACCAGGCGGGATCTGTCCGGCCGGCATATGATTGATACGTCATAGATCTGTTAGGCATGCGCAATTTACTTTAAAGGAAATAACATCGGGAAACTTACATTGTGGATGCGCCTCGTATATTTGAAGCCTCATTTACACCCGGAAAAACTGGATTTTTCACGTCTGAACGTAAGAGCCATCATGAACTACATGTATAAATTATGCCAAACTCAAATTCGTCCTCAGGTGCTCAGAACAGGTTTTGAAACGACGTTCCTTGCTCGAGTTAAAAACTGTAGTGAGAATTATGAACAGTACAGCCTTTAGTGGAGGACATTAAATCATCATCAACAACAACAACAACAATAATAATAATAATATAATAGAACAGTAACTCAACATTTACTTTTCCTTTCCGTTCAAGAATTGTTACGAAACTTTGTGTTTAATATACCTTAGATTCCACTTAGAATATATATATATATATATATATATATATATATATATATATATATATATATATATATATATATATATATATATATATATATATATATATACGTAACGTGCCATTTTATTTACTTTCTCCAAAGCAGAAGGTTTAATGGGGTACAAAATAAAGCATTTAAATATTTCGTTAAGCTTTTATGCTAAATTATTTTGGAAAAGTTATGAAATGCGCAAAAGTTTGATGGGATCAATATTTAAAATGTCAAATAAATTTTTCGTTACTGTTATTCCTGACCGTGAGCCACTTGCAGGAGAAAATAATATAGTATTATCACCTTTCAAACCTAAGGAAGAGGCACACGTTTATATAGTGTTAAACCCAATATCTATGTCTCTTCAAAACATCATTTTACATGTAAATTGCACACACACAGACAAAAAATCAAATCAGATCTATAATACTCCGTCCTGGTATCTACTACCTCACTAGGACATGTATTCTAAACTTTCTATTTATTTTTCTTATTCTTATTAATTTATATAGTATTGTTGTATTAACTAACTACTAATAAAAACGTAAAATAAATTAAAACACAACAAAAGGAAACAGAAATACAGAAGAATGTCTGCATTTAACCCACTAACGCGAGCAGAGCTGTGAATCCTACTAATCCACCAATAAAATTCAGCAACGGTTCATAAGGCAGAACTAATTTATTCAGGTTCAAAATCAATGCAGTAGAATGCGTCAGAAAGTTGGTTATACACTCATTTCAAGCGAAAAGTAGTAAGGGAAATCACATTCCTGAATTACATTCTAGTGCAGCCTAAGGCCACGCACACGATCACCGATGGGGATAATTTTTAACACGCATTGAGCAAGAAATTGTTATAGAATGAGGCAGTGTTTTTAACACTTAAATGATTTCAGTCTAATTATATAATATATAAATTCAATGACATCCCGCCTTAAAGCAATATATGTATGTAACAAGATATAAAAAGTGTATATTACAGTCATGTATGTATATGTATACAGTGTATATGTTTATATTGTTGTATACATGCAATAATGTTATGCGAATGTATTACATAATTTAATAATGTAGGAGCTGTTAGAATAATAGGTTAAAAATGCTAACAATGAGGTAACCTTGAGGCAATAATGAGTAAGGAAGTTTAGTAATGCTACTAGTCATTATTGGAGCAAGAATAATGTAAATTTTGAGACACTTTATAACATAGCCAATCAACAACCAGAAGAAGCTTTAGTTAAATGAAGGTTTTCTATTGGAGTAGGATTAGCCAACCAGAAATTGAAATATAGCAAAATTTACAAATTCAGAGTTCAGTTGCTTGTAGACAGTGTTTCTAACCGGACGCGAGATGCGTCCTCGAGAAATTTAATACGTATTCAGTGTGAGACGAAAAATAGTTTACATGTTAAAAAGTGCAAGTAATTAATACAAAAATCTCACAGCTCACTATATCAGTGAAGTGTTATATAAATCGTATCAAGCATTAATAAAAGGAGTGAAGTAAAATTATAATCTGCGTAGGCCTACATTCTTCAGTCGCACCATTCCCTGTTAAGAGATTCATGTCTCCAAAAATAAATATTGACGCAGCCGAGGCAAACATTAATGTATAATATTTAAAGAAAACAGTCAAAATTACAAAGTTAATATTTTGTTTAAACATTTAGGGCAAAGGCCACCGGAAAGTACATTTAGGGCGAAGGCTACCGGAAACTTTATACCATACGTGCGGTTGCAACTACTTCAAGTTCGGCTCCCTAACAGTCGAAATAAACTACAACTCCTCCTAAAATTTAAACTACTTCAAGAATACCATTAATATACTTTTCATGTCTTTAATTTTCTTGTTATACTGATGCGTATAACTTTAAGATATACGTTTATTAATCTTTGAAAATAATTTATAGTATAATTAAATAATGAGTAAGAAACTTTTGAAGCGAGGAAAGGTTTCCGATGCGGAATTAAATAAAGAAGAAAGAGAAAAAAAGTAAGGAACCAGAACAACCTAGATATGGAATGTGTTTTTGCTCCACGTAAGTTAAAGTTTACAAACTGAAAACAGCGCGGAAAAGGAATTTTATACTTCAGTAAATACTTTCCAGGCTACACTTTTCTCAATATACGTAAAGAAAATTTGATGTGATAATTCACATGACTTTCTCTACCCTTTATTAGGGGTATACAAACTATTCTTATTAAAGAGTACTTTTCTATATACTACATTTTAACTCAAATAAACCTTTGCAGAAATAGATACATTACACATTTCGTTACAGATACAAAGAGAACAGCGATAGCCAAATGTTTAAGAACTGGACGCTTTACTTTGCCTTAAAATCGCGAGAAACAATTGAATGTTGAAAGATTATGACCAAGAAAGAAACAATTCGAACCTTTAATAAAAGATATCACAGAAACTAAGTTACAAAAAACGTATTTGAAATAAATTTTGAGTTTTAAAGAGAGCTACACTTTTTGTGTAGTACGTCATCGTCTATCGCTTAACGTTTACTAGTTATGTAAGATAATAAAACAATATCTGCTGAATGAAGAGGACTTCATAAGCTATTCCGCAAACATTCAAGATCTAAATTTTATTTGCCATGTAAATATCCTTCATATATGGTGTTATAATCATTTTTTAGAAAATAAAAAATTTCGAAAAATGCTCCATTTAAAGAGTAGTTTGCGTCTGGGGATTTTCTTGAAAATCTTCGTGTCGCATCTTTGGAAGTCACAACTTAAATACTAAGTTTGGTGTTTATGCGACTCTCCGTTTTTGAGTTATGCTGCTCACAGAAACAAACACACCCACACACATTTTCCTAAAAATGCTATATTTCGATTCAGGGGCCTCAAAATCTCAAAACATGTATTCCCGGTGAAATCTGGATATCTAATTTTTGTGTGAAATACAATACCTTCTCTACCTTATAGGTACACCAGGTAGAGAAAGTAAAAAAAATCGAATTCTGGAACGTTTAAAGATATGGCTTTACAAAAAAAATCTGATGTGTTACACTCACATGACTTTCTCTACTCTTGTACAAACCATTTTTACAAACGCTTATTCTCCATCTACTTCATGTTAATCGAGATATAACATTTGCAGACTCTATCTTATTGCTAATTTTCAAGTAGATGTAAGGGGAAAATATATTTACAAGGGCAATATAGAAAAACAGTAGCCTTTAAGCACATACATATCTCTTAATAGCTGGTTGCTAGGTGCAGCACAATTCCCTTTGCCACAGATTATAACTCTTTGCATATTCAAGACAAAAAAATGAATAACGAATTCCCATTTGAGAACGTTATTGAGAAATTTAAGGGAATAACAAGCAATATCTCGAAAATGGTTCACTCAACAAAAAAAATGTATATCACATATTTTAACGCGATCTACATTTCTGTGTAGTAAAATTTTGTCTATCTCTTATGGTTTACCAGTTATGCAAAAGTCGTTCACAACGGAGAATACTTTTGGAGACATTCCCAGAAAATTCAAAATATACACTTTATTTGTCATGAAAATATCTTAAACATATGATATTCTAATCAAAATCGTTTTAGCCATTTTTGAGAAAATTAAACTTTTCGAAAAATCTTCCATGAAAGGATAATCTGGGGTGGGGGGATTTTCTTGAAAACCTTCGTGTCGCATCTCTGGAAGATACTGAACCTAAATACCAAGTTTGGTGTTTATCCGACTGTTCGTTTCTGAGTTATGCTGTTCACAGACACACACACGGACATGTTTCCAAAAATGCTTTTTTTTGGATTCAGGGGGCCTCAAAACATATATTTCCGGTGAAATCTCGGTATCGAATTTTTGGGTGGAGTACAATACTTCCCCTACTTACTATACGTAGTAGAGAAAGTAAAAAGTATTACGCAGTATATACATTATAGAAAAGACGTATAGGAAGGTAAAGGCAAAGAAGGCTATGGTCATTGGAGAGGAACTGATTCTGAATGAACTCCAAAACTTTAGAAGGGGAATGGTAAAGTCGTTAGTCATTATCGAGAAACTCATCCTAAATAGGAAGGAGCTGAGGAAGGAGGAAAATCCTTGAATATATTTACCATACATTCCTAGAAGATTCCCTACTTAAATACTAAATTTAGTATTTATTACAATTTTCGTTTCTGGGCTGTAATGACCAAAGATAAAACTCTTGAAATGCCGTTTTGTCCGTTTTACTTTCTCTACCATGCACATAGTAGATAGAGAAGGTATTGCATTCCACCCAAAATTTAGATATCCAGATTTTACAGCAAATACCGTTTTGAGTACTTTTGAAACCAAGAAAAGAGTTTTTAAATAAGATCCGTGCGAGTGTGTGTATTTGTGAACAGCATAACTCAAAACCCAAAAGTCGGATACATACCAAACTCGGTATTTAAATTCTGTATCTTCCAAGGATGCGACACGAAGATTTTCAATAAAATCTTCATAAGCTATTTCCGAGATACGTTATTAACGGTTTGAATTGTTCAAGACTGACATTCTTTCCGAGTCCTATCGATTTTCAGTTGTTTCTCCCGATTGCATGGAAAGAGCAAGGAATTTTTAAGGACAGCAAATAACGTGCAGTTCTTAAACATTTAACTATGACTGTTCTCTTTGTATCTATAGCGAAGTGTGTAATGTAGCTATTTCTGCAAAGGTTTATCTCGATTAAAATGAAGTGGATAGGAAAATAAGCTTTAGTGAAAATAAAATATTAAAATCTTCCAGGCTGAAAGGCCACGATCGAAGAGTAAAATTATTTACACCCGACGTTTCGGTCAACTCTTTGGCTGTCATCTTCAAGAGGGTGAGCGAGGAGGCGTATCGGGTTGAAGATATATGAATAATCTAGCTCGGATTAGTATCTTTTACTATTGGTTAATTAATAAACTTTAGAACGTACGTGTATTATATACCTCAATCAAATACAGTACTAATCTTCGAGGACGAAGCCGAATCTGGTCATTTTATGTCCTCTTATCTTTCTCAGCTATTTATATCCATGGTAATGCATTTTTGCTGTTAGGTACATTATACATATAATTCAAACATTCGAGCATCGCTCTTATTGTTTTCAGCAACTCTTACATTTATAATATTCAATATGTTTAGCACTAGCACTAACTTAAACTCTATAATATATAATAACAAATTGTATTTTACATTCAAATTATGTGTAGGCCCATTCATATATTTACTAGCACTTTAAAACAAAAGAATTAACATATGGACCATTACACATGTTTTACTTTCTCTATTAGGTATAGTAGTAGGGGAAGCATTGCATTACATCCAAAAGTTCGATATCGAGATTTCACCGTAAATACATGTTTTGAGGCCCCTGAATAAAAAAGCATTTTTAGAAAAAGGTCCGTGCATTAACTCAAAAACTAAAAATCGGAAAAATGCCAAACTTAGTATTTAGATTTAGTATCTTTCAAAGATGCAACACGAACGTTTTAAAGAAAATCCTCCCAATCCAGACTACCCTTTACATGGAAAATGTTTCAAAAAATTTTATTTTTCAAAAATGGCTCTAACGATTTTGATTAAAGTATCATATTTAAGATATTTTCATGACAATTAAAATGTATATCTTGAATTTTCTGGGAATGTCCCCAAATGTCCTCTTCATTCTAAATGACTTTAGTAACTGGTAAACCGTAAAAGATAGACAGACTTTTACTACACGAAAATTTAGATTTCGTTATAACACACAATTTATGTCATATACATTTTTTTGGCGAGTGAACCATTTCCGAGATATTCCTTGTTATTTGTTTGAATTTTCCAATACTTATACTTTTTCTCAAATAGGAATTCTTTATTTGTTTTTTTTGCCCTGGGCTGGAAAGAGAATGGGATGCTCCACATAGCAACCAGCTCTTAAAAGATTTAACTATCACTTAAAGCCTCCCATATTCCCCTTGCACCTACAAGAAGATTAGCAATAAGATTAACATCTCGATATCTCGATTAACATGAAGTAGATGGAGAATCAGCGTTTGTAAAAATAGTTCGTACAAGAGTAGAGAAAGTCATGTTAATGTGCGAAACCATTTTTGTTAAATATATTAATTTCTCCTCTATGAGGGTTAGAGAACGTGAGAATAAGAACAAGGAGTTTTGTTATTTTGTTGTGTACTTTTTGCCAAATAAAAACAGCTACTTTGTAAGCTAAGAGGTTTAGCAAGCCATTATTTTGGTGGCTTTTAGGGTTTCTTTATGCAGGCAGGTACCTGTCAAACGCACTCTATACCACAGGCGTTGTCCTTTGTGAGCAGGAAGTGACGAAGTTAAGCTCATGTTGAAGCAGGACAAACTTCTTTGTTGCGGACGGTAGAATATCTGAGACTCCTCTCACCTTTCTCTTATTACTTTATTCCCAGGACTGCAAAAGCTTCATTGTGTTATTCCAGTGCTTTTTACATTGCCCTTTCAATCCGAGTCTTCTCATAGTCATATCTTCTAGTATTCTCCTGTGTTTCTTATGTTTTTTGGAGGGTCTGCAGCTTATATATTCTGTACGTTAGACACAGAAAGTAAACGCTAATCAGAAAAAAATCTGATGTGTTGTACTCGCATGACTTTCTCTACTCGTGTACAAACTATTTTTACATTCTCCTTCTACTTCATGTTAATCGAGATAAACATTTGCAGAAACTATCTTATTGCTAATTTTCTTGTAGGTGCAAGGGGAATATGGTACGTTTTAAGAACTGGTTGCTACGTGGAGCATTCCATTCTCTTTGCATGACCAGGATATAAAAATATATGACAGGATATATGACATAAATTGTGTATTTTAACGCGATCTACACTTTTTGTGTAGTAAACTTTTGTCTATCTCTTATGGTTTACCAGTTATGCAAAAGTCGTTCACAACGGAGAATACTTTTGGACATTCAAGATATACATTTCATTTGTCATGAAAATATCTTAAACCTATGGTATTTTAATCAAAATCGTTAGAGCCATTTTTTAGGAAATTAAAATTTACGAAAAATCTTCCATGTAAAAGGTAATCTGGGGTGGGAGGATTTTCTTGAAAACCTTCGTGTCGTATCTCTGGAAGATACTGAACCTAAATTCCAAGTTTGGTGTTTATCCGACTGTTCGTTTCTGAGTTATGCTGTTCACAGACAGACACAAATACACACAGACACACAGACACACACACGGACATGCTTCCAAAAATGCTTTTTTTGGATTCAGGGTGTCTCAAAACATGTATTTCCGGTGAAATCTCCGTATCGAATTTTTGAGTGGAATACAATACTTCCCCTACTTACTGTACGTAGTAGAGAAAGTAAAAAGAATAACGAATTCCCATTTTAGAAAACGTAGAAGTATTGGAAAATTGAAACAATAACAAGGAATATCTCGAAAATGGCTGACGCGACAAAAACTGTATATGACGTAAATTTTGTGTTTTAACGAGATATACATTTTTTTGTAGTAAAATTTTGTTTCTCTCTTACGGTTTACCAGTTATGAGAAAGTCATTCAGAATGAAGAGGACTTTTGGGAAAATTTCCAAAAAATTCAAGATATACATTTTATTTTCCATAAAAATATCTTCAACAATGATATTTTAATAAAAATCGTTAGATCCAATTTTGAGAAAATCAAAATTTTCGAAAAATTTACCATGTAAAGGGATAGTTTGAAGTGGGGGATTTTCTTGAAAACCTTTGTGTCGCATCCTTGGAGGATACTAAACTCAAATATGAAGTTTGGTATTTATCCGACTTTTAGTTTTTTGAGTTATGCTGTTAACAGACAGACACACAGACAAACATACGGACAAAGTTCCAAAAATGTTTTATTTGTATTCAGGGCACCTCAAAACATGTATTTCCGGTGAAATCTCGGTATTGAATTTTTGGATGGAATACAATACGTTTTCGAAATTTTTAATTTTCTCAAAAATGGCTCTAACGATTTTTATTAAAATATCATATGTTTAAGATAATGTCATGAGAAATGAAATGCATATCTCGAATTTTCTGGGAATGTCTCCAAAAGTATTCTTCATTGTGAACGACTTTTGCATAACTGGTAAACCATAAGAGATAGACAAAATTTTACTACACAAAAAATGTAGATCGCGTTAAAATACACAACTTATGTCATATACATTTCTTTTGTTGAGTGAACCGTTTTCGAGATATTGCTTGTTATTTCCTTAAATTTTCCAATACTTATACTTTTTCTCAAATTCGTTATTCATTTTTTTATGTCCTGGACATGCAAAGAGAATGGAATGCGCCACATAGCAACCAGCGTTAAAATATTTGACTATCGCTTAAAAGCTACCATATTCCCCTTGCATCTACAAGAAAATTACCAATAAGATTGACATCTCGATATCTCGATTAACATGAAGCATATGGAGAATAGGCATTTGTAAAAATAGATTGTACAAGAGTAGAGAAAGTTATGTGAGTGTAACACCAGATTTTTTTAAATGGGAACCTACAATTAATAAATTGACCCTAAAATGACCATCACAACGTCCTCCAAACAAAACACGGCTAATGACGTTTACCTTCCCCCAAAATATCAAACAATTTTTATCCAAGACAGTCTTCCTACAACGCTTAATTTTGGGGATATTGTACAGACTCAACTTAAATAATCCTCCCTTGTATCCACTAGTTTAGAGAGACATGTAAGCAGGAGAAATATGTATATTGATGTGCATAATAAGCGGCCCATTCCCCAAGATCAAGATCATTCCCCAAGTGTTTTTCCCTCCTTAAGATTTCCATCTTCAAGTAACTAACTTCTGATTCCACTCAGTCGGCATCATTTCTCTATGTAACTGGCCTGTAAACAATTCAGTAACATAAAATTAACCAACTCAGGATATTTATAACTATGTGAAATGGAGGGGTGGTTCGTATACCACCGCTATGAAAGAGTTTCGCTGCGATTGGTACAGAAGGAAAGGCTAAACCAATTAAAATATAGTTCGGCCTTATATGTGTGATGAAATTGAACGACAGCTACGTCATTTACATACGAGCTTTCATCAGCGAAATGGAGATGAAAATTTAGTGCCACTACTAAACGGCATTAAGAAAACCGTAATGTTTAGTTTTATAGGGTAATATAAGGTTTAAGTTATAATGCTATCCTTCGGCAGCTGTGCCATGCTTTGGAGGGGGTAATCCAGTGACTAGATTTGTACTCGAAAAACGACGTGGTCACGAAGGTAGGGAATGGGGCTAAATTTTGTCATTACCAACATAAACAGCTCCGTTCCATTATCGGCCACATTTTATTCACGCCAGTATACTTTGGCTGTACGATGTGTTACTTTTTTGAAGAAAGCGCCCTTACATCTACTTCAGGCGGGAGGGGAGAATTTGGAGGAGAGAAGACTGTACTATTTCAGTATCAACAATGGCAATACTTTTTACAGTTGATTGTCCAATTCCATTCGACTTAGAAATGTAATATTGAAGTGGAAATATATTATGACTTTGTCAGTTTTTCTTCTAGTCGCGCTTTAGTTTTTCTTTGCATAATTCTTCGATTAACGACGTTCAAATCAGTTTATTCTCCCTTCCAGTCTTCACTCACGTGTCGAACACAGGACTTGCCTTCTAGCTTCTTCTCTCTCCCAATCGCTTACTCGCATGTGGTACGCAGGACTTAGCTTCCAGTCTCACCTAACAGAGCAGACAGCACTGGACTAAACTTCTCAACAGATCGTTCGGGGTAGGGATCACTTTCTGTTATACTTGCCCAGATCCTCGAAAAGGTTTGGTACAGTGCGGGGGAAGGGGAGGTCTGGAAGTATCCACTAGTGTTTCGATAACCGTTCCGAAAAACTCAGAGTTGAGTGCGTCTTCCCTCTCTCTCCAACCAATTATACGCCAGCTTGGCTGGAGAGCACGCCGGTCCCACTATGGAGTGGAAAATGGGGGAGGCTCCGTCATAATACATTTGGAGGCCTCCAAGAATTCTTAGAAAAAAAGGGATTTTCCGACCATGGATAGGCTTGAATTAAGAAATGAAAACAAATATGGTGATTAAACTTGAGAATATTACCTTTATACACCTTTCTTTTGTTGTGGATGGCCAAGTAGTGCTAACAAAATGTATTACCGTTCCAGCTATGTGTTCAGAAAGCTCCAAATTGCATACAACAGGATAGTCTGAAGGTATACATGCAAACAATTTAGAATAATTGGTGGTCGGGTATCAGGAAGTAAGGGATCATTCATGTGAGAATCAAAATGTTTTGGGCATGAAGCACTGGAGGTAACTATAGATTGAGAAAAAATCTGATGTGTTACACTCACATGACTTTCTCTACTCTTGTACAAACTATTTTTACAAACTCTTATTCTCCATCTATTTCATATTAATCGCGTTAAACATTTGCAGAAACGATCTTTTGACATGCAAAGAGAATTACATTTTACACATAGCAACCAGCTCTAAAAATATTTGACTATCGCTTAAGGCCTACTATGTTCACCTTGTTTTGTATTTGCAAGGGCAATATAAGCACAGAAATATCTCTTAATAGCTGGTTGCTATGTGCAGCACCATTCTCTTTGCCACAGATTAATACTCTTTGCATATCCAAGACAAAAAAATGAATAACGAATTCCCATTTGAGAAAATAAGTATTGAACAATTTAAGGGAATAACAAGCAATATCTCGAAAATGGTTCACTCAACAAAAAATGTATATGACATAAATTGTGTATTTTAACGCGATCTACATTTTTTGTGTAGTAACATTTTGTCTATCTCTTATGGTTTACCAGTTCTGCAATGAAGAATACTTTTGGAGACATTCCCAGAAAATTCAAGATATACATTTTATTTGTCATGAAAATATCGTAAACATGTGATATTTTAATCAAAATCGTTAGAGCCATTTTTGAGAAAACTAAAATTTTCGAAAAATCTTCCATGTAAAGGGTAATCTGGGGTGGGGGGATTTTCTTGAAAACCTTCGTGTCGCATCTCTGGAAGATACTGAACCTAAATACCAAGTTTGGTGTTTATCCGACTGTTCGTTTCTAGTTATCCTGTTCACAGACAGACACACACACACACACAGACACACAAACGGACATGTTTCAAAAACGGTTTTGTTTTGGATTCAGGGGGTCTCAAAACATATATTTCCGGTGAAATCTCGGTATCGAATTTTTGGGTGGAATACAATACTTCCCCTACTTACTATACGTAGTAGAGAAAGTAAAAAGGTGGGAAAAACATTAGTGCTTTGAACCCAAATATGGAATACAGCTTGTGCCGCTTCGGCACAGGTCATTTGAAATTCGCGTTACCTTTGCTATTGTCCTAGTTCGCGTGCTATTCACGTTGGTCATGTATACTAACGTTCCAATTTTCGCCGATCGCGGCGACACTATCAATCTGAGTTTCATCCAGGTTACTACGAGGAAGCCGAGTTCTAGTCCTCCTCGACATACTGCTCGGAATTCGGAGGTAAGCTTTTCAATGACTTAAATGCTTTGCTAAATTGCTTTTGGCCAGGTTTAGGCTATCCTATGTATCTCGCTTAACCAGCTTTGCGTGTTGCAAATTCCATATATGAATCGTGTATATCTTAAATTTAAATACTTAATGTGTACGCGGAGCCGCAGACGGAAATTAAAACCTTTAGCATTTTAATTTGCCTGTAATTTAATTTATTCACGTTGGTAAAGTTTAGAGTTTATTTAAGTGGCTAAATTTTCATTATATTATTGTTACTAAATTTTCAATTGTATAGTTTATCTAAACTGTTATAATTTTGTAGCTTTTATCGTTTCTTTTTGGTTGACTGTCTAGTTTTATTAAATGATATGCTTGTTGTTAAATTGTTAAGAGTTTATGTAAATGGTTATATTTTGGGGGGGAGGTTTTCTTTGGTGTTATTCTCACCCAGGTACAGCTCTGTCTAAATTTCTTCCTTCGCTTGCTTGCTTTTTAAAGTGTCAAGTTTTAGTTCTGTTCCAATTCTTACGTGTATTTTATTAGAGTTGTGAGCTTCTACAAGTGGGGCATATATGTAAGGCTGAAGTGGTATGGATTGTTTGAGAGCTGTTCAATGAAGACTGAGACTGATTTCTTCACAGATATTTATTATTCCACTTCAATGTTGACATGATCTTTTTCAAAGTAGTCCCCTCCTACTTAAATGCACTTTTTATAGAAACTCTGCCAGTCCTCGAGCACATGGTGCAGGCCATTCTTTGTCAGGTCCTTGAGAATCCCTCAATTTTCTTCAGAACTGCTTTAGTGCTCTCGAACTGAATGTCCAGGAGCTTTGTCTTTAGTGATGGGAGTGAAAATAAATCACAGGGGGCAAGATCGGGGCTAAAAGACGGATGCGGCACACAGGTAATGTTGAATTTAGCCAAAAAATCCTGGACCTGATTTGCGACGTGAGGCCGCGCGTTGTCGTGATGAAGTTGCCACCCATTCCAATGAAACTCTGGACGTTTCCTTGCAATGTGCTTCCTCAGTGTAGCCACTACTGACGTGTAGTACGCTGCTGTAACAGTAGTGTGAGGGGGAACTGCATGCTGGTAAATCATTCCACTACACATTCCATTCCGAAACATCAGGCTCACCTTGCTTAGTACAGAGGACTTAACCTTCTTTGAAGTCCTTGAACCATCTAAACACCGTTGCACACGGTAGTGCATCTTCACCGTTAGCTTGCTTCAGTTTTTCGAAAGTTTAAGAGGTTGTATGATTTAAACGAAAACAAAATTTTATTGCGCTGTATTGCTCCTCTCGTGTGACCTCCATTCTGTGGTATGGAAATTCAAGTAGGGTTAACAGTATACAGCATTACTACCAACCTACCGATACGGGAATGCTGCCGCCTAATGACATTATACATGAAACTCTTCTCTTTTCAAATATTCATGGTAGAGGTAGGAAACTATCAAGGGAGCTACAGGAAAAAATCAGTCTCAATATTTATTGCTCAGCCCTCGTACTTTACTTGATCTTCTTTGAAAGTTGTGTATGAACGCCCAAGAGAAATATTATGATTTTGTATATGCCTTTTAAGATTTCAATTGTACTTTAGTCTGTATACGTAACATTTATTTTCTGCTACTGTTAAATCTTCTTAAATGCAACTTAGAACCCAGTGTATTGCAATTGTTGTTATTAAAGGGTGGTCTTTACGACCTGCTGTGTTTTGGTATATGTCGCTGGGGTAGGCATCTCCTATCTAGTAGTAGTGGGTTCGCTCTGACCTCGTTTTCTGATCCGAATGCTTTCTTGTATGGTTTTCTCCATCGACAAAGATGTGAATATAATATAATCATTCAGAGTAAAGGTTAGTGCAAGGTCTGAGGGTAAGCTCCAAAAATGTGTGGTTCAAAGAGTGAGGATATATGGAAATGAGGTACAGGACGTGAATAGATGGAGTAAGCTTCAACATTGGCAACTGAAATGGATTTCCCGAGGAGCAGTGGAAAATCTAGAATAGATTCAGTTCGGAGTTCAAGAATAAGTAAAATACTGGGAGCAAGAAAAAAATTGATGGAAAAGGTGTAAAAGAAACATTTGATTAATTTTGGTCATGTTAATGGGAATTTTCCAACGGATGTCACCAGGACAAAGTAAAAGAGGACACTCCCGCCAAACGTGGAAAGGAAACGTAAAAGAGGCCATGGAATAAAAAGATCTAGAGGAATAAGGAGAATTATTATTCCCCATTCTCTGCCTGGTTCTGGAAGCATGAATTAAGAGAGAAAGTAAAGTGTGATTAATAGCAGAAATTAATATAAACCAAACGTTAAGAAAGCTTACAGTTCAGGCAGCAGTAAAACCATCAGTTATTTTTCATGTCGAAGCACCCTAAGCGACTGTAGAAGTTGAAGGAAGCTATACTAATGGAAAAAATCTTTCTCTACTCTCTGTCGCTTATTCTAAACCTTATTTTTCCAACTACCTCATTTTAATTCAATGAAACCTTTGCAGAGATAGCTGCATAACACATTTTGTTACAGATACAAAAGGAACAGCGATAGTCAAATGTTTAAGAAGTGGACGTTATATGCTGGCCATAAAATTCCATACCGTTTCCATGCAATCGCGAGAAACAACTGAATGTTGAAATGACTTTGAGGTTATGTCCAAGAAAGAAAAAATTTGAACCTTTAATAAGGGATACCTCAGAAATGATTAAGTCACAAAAAAACTTCTTTGATATAAATTGTGTGTTTTAAAGAAATCTACATTTTTTGTGTAGTAGGTTTTCGTCTATCGACTAACGTTATTTTACTAGTTATACAAGATTATATTAAATTCTTTCCAAATGAAGAAGACTTCAATGGCTATTCCCAGAAAATTAATGATATACGTTTTGTCATGAAACGATCATTAATACATGGTATTTTAATACAAATTGTTACAGCCATTTTTTTAGAAATAAAATGTTCTAAAAATGTTTCATATAAAGGATAGTTTAGGGTGGGAGGGTTTGCTTGAAAAATCTTCATGTCGCATTATTAAAAGGTATTGAACCTAAATACAAAGTTTGGTGTTTATCCGACTTCTCCTTTTTAAGTTATGCTTTACTCTCTCTCTCTCTCTCTCTCTATCTCTCTCACACACACACACACACGCACACACGCGCGCGCGCGGACCTTTTTCTAAAAATGATGTTTTAGATTCAGAGGCCTCAAAACGTGTGTTTCTGGTGAAATTTCGGTATGGAATTTTTTAATGGAATGCAATGCCTTTTCTATACGGTAGAGAAAGTAAAAAGGACACTGTAGGAGGAAATGAACCTGATGTGAAGAAGCAAATACAGTTGTAGAAATCCTTGAAAAGAAGGGTAAAGTGTAAACAGTGTATCTAAAAACCCAAAAGTAGCATAGGTTCCTTTGAGAAAGTATCTGCGCATCTGTCCGGCACCGTCATACGCCACAAAACTTAGAAGCATGCCTAAAGATGAGAAGGAAACGGAATAAAAGCGAAGTGATGGATATGAAATCGTGGTAAATGAGAGACGACTCTATCATCCAGGGAAAACCACTAAAAACCCAGAATAGGTGGTCGACGGGATTCGAGTCCGGGACCTCCTGAATGCGAGCCTCATACCTTCCCGTGGAGCCATTATCATTCGATTTGGTATCGATTTATTTGATGATCAATTGACTTAGTCTCCGTTTATTAGTGGAAATGTGTATTATCGGATAGTTTATAAACTATAGTAGCGGAAACTTATTTTATAATAGGTGATAAGTGCCTAATGACGTGTTTTGGAATCATAGATCCCTGTAGTTAGTAATGTTGGGTAATAATAGCCCATAAATAACTTAAATCGCTTGTTGGTTTATGAATAATCGATAAAAGTTTTTTAAAATTCTTTACAGGTATCAAAAGAATTAAGCAGTAATTTATTTACAGGTCCCATGAGAATTGAGCTGCATATGACTATAGCTAATAACATCATTAATTCGTTAAAACATGTTTAAGAAAAATATATAAACGTACGCCGACTCTGCCACTGGATGGATAGCTCCCTCCAAAACAATGGATTTTTAGGAGCGTTTCAGCTGGTATTTCCTAATGGAAAGAATTTGGGTATCTTTATTGGTGTCATATATTTGTGGGACGTGTTCCTGACATCAAAACAGTAAAAAAAGTTCATATTACATGGGTCTGAAAATCAACCGTTTCGTTGTTATAGGTCAAAGAAGATGTATTCCACGAGTGAACAGACGGATATGCACTACACGTATGACCGCGGAGACGGCAATGCAGCACGAGCACGTGAACTTTATGCAGAAAGGTACCTGACGGGCCGTTACCGTATGTAAGAACATTCGCACGAATTCAACTACGCTTGAGGGAGAATGACACATTTGAGAGGAGTACTAGGGATGTTGGGAGACCAAGAGTGGTACGAGGCATTGAGCTTGAAGAACGAGTTCTTCGTGCTGGAGATGCAGGCCCATCACAAAGCACAAGACGTATGGCTGTAAGGGAAAGAGTTAGTCATATGACTATCTGGAGAATTCTGCATGAAAATCTTCTGTACCCGTATCACCTTCAACGTGTGCAAGGATTAAATGTGGCGGACTTTGAGCCAAGAAGACGTTTCTGTCAACACATGTTGCATCAGTGCGCTGTGTTCATCAATTTCCTAGCCTGTATCTTATTCACGGATGAGGCTGGTTTTACTCGTGACGGCATCTTCAATTTTCGTAACACTCATAAGTGGGCATTTGAAAATCCTAATAAAGTACGACAGGACAACCATCAACAGAAGTTCTCTCTCAACGTTTGGGGTGGAATCATTCATGATCATCCTATTGGTCCCTACTTCTTCCCTCCGCGTCTGAATGGACAAACCTATATCCAATTTCTCAGAAATGAGTTGCAACTGATAATGTGTCTCTGGACACCATCCAACGAATGTGGTTTTTACACGATGGTGCTCCAGCTCATTTCAGTATGATAATTCGTAAGTTTTTGAATGACAGATTTCCGCAAAGATGGATTGGTTCGAGGGGGATCCATTGCATGGCCTGCTCAATCGCATGATTTGAATCCAATGGATTTCTTCGTCTGGGAACATTTGAAGTTCTTGGTTTATGCGACTCCTGTACCTTATGTTGACATTTTGAGAGGACGTATCCAAACTGGATTTGACCTAATACAGAACCCATCAGGAAGTTTCAACAGAGTACACCAGAGCATGGAACGCATGCTTACTGCATGCATCGAAAGCAAGAGAAGCCAATTCGAGCTATTTTTCGAACTTTCGATTTTGTGTTGTAACTCTGAAATAAATGATTTTCAGACCTATGTTCATATGAACTTGTTTTACTGTTTTGATGTCAGAAACACGTCCCCCAAATATATGACACCAATAAAGATACATTTTGTATATATATTGATTGATATGTATTATATATATCAATTAACATGTAGGTTTTAATGAGTTTTCATTGAATAGTAATGGGTAGAGTAGGTCGCTTGACGTTATATATATCAAACATTTTTCGAAACATCATCCGAGTCTCTACTCTTGATTTATCTCCATGAAAGTCAGATATCATCGGGTCCGCCAGTCTGTCTCTTCTATTCCATTAGGGTAGTTCGTATGTCATTTTAGC
Organism: Deroplatys truncata; assembly: GCA_030765065.1. NCBI lineage: Eukaryota > Metazoa > Arthropoda > Insecta > Mantodea > Mantidae > Deroplatys > Deroplatys truncata. The sequence continues at coordinate 80,344,925 of CM060988.1, forward strand.
AATAGTTTAAGAGAAATAGCTTAAACTAAATCACGAATGGGGGTGACAGCATACTGTAACAAAAACAAGCTTGAGAGAGGACCATCTCCTCATCGTTTTCATTACTTCACCATTCATTCATCACTTGTCATAGCTACATATGAAAAAACATCTAATGGAGTCTATAGGATGTGGTCTTTTCATCCAGAGAAAGCTACAGACTGGGTGTTTCTATATCACTAAAGCTTCAGTTTCATCTAAAATTTTCCCTTCAGTATTCTGTGCTTTCCATATGGCCAACTATCCACTATAGGAAAATGTGCATCTGACAATTTGTTACAAAGGTATAATGAATGTAATTTTAAAACATTTGATATGATATATTCATATGGCTTTCTCCACCCTCTATAGTTTATTATTGGTTAAACAGATTATTCACACTGAAGCTACTACATTTTATCCAAATAAACCTTTGCAGAAATAGCTACATTACAAATTTCGTTACAGATACAAAGGGAACAGCGATAGTCAAATGTTTAAGTACTGAATGCTATATCCAGCCTTATAATTCCATAATGTTTCAATGGAATCAAGAGAAACAGCTGAATGTTGAAAGGGTTTTAAAATAATGGTTAAGTATTGAACAATTCGAACCATTAATAACATCTCGGAAATGGCTACTGCCACTAAAAAGTTATTTCAAATAATCTACATTTCTTGCGTAGTACGTTTTAGTCTATCGCTTAACGTTTAACAGTTATACAAGATTATACCAAGTTCCTTCCGAATGAAGGCTATTTCCAGAAAGTTCAAGATATACGTTTTGTCATGTTAATATATTTAATATGCGGCATTGTAATCAAAATCGTTAGAGCTATTTTTTTAGAAAAATAAACAAACAATTGAAAATCTTCGTGTCGCATCTTTGAAAGATACTGAACTTAAATACCAAGTTTGGTACTTATCCGACTGTTCGTTTTGGAATTATGGTATTTTTTTTCTCACACGCGCACACGCACGCACACACACACCCGGACCTTTTTCTAAAAATGCTTTGTTTGGATTCAGGGGACCTCAAAACACGTATTTATCTGTGAAATCTCGGCATGGAAATTTTATGTGGAATGTAATACCTTCTCTACCTACTATAGGTACATGGTAGAGACAATAAAGCTGAGATACACCTAGTTCAATATTTGTCGAAGATAGATTTCGTTTTAGCTAATAAAATATATATATATATAAATTAGTATATCAAGTATGCAATTATATACTGGAATGAAAATCTGTGTACAGATACTTCCTTAGCTGCTAGTAATGCCTGTGCAAACAAAGGAAAGCTCTAGCTATAATATGTATTTTAGAAAACTACTTTAGCACTTCGGTCCTTCCAACACTTGGTCATGTTTCTAGATCCACTGAACAAGAAGAAGCAACGGCGAAACAAAAGTAAACAATGAAAATTCCGCTAAACCTAAATAATGGGATCATGGGACATATCTCATGAAAAGAACTTCAGAGGCCATTCTCAGAAAATTCAAAATATACATTTCATTTAGCAAAAAAAAATCTTAAACATATGACATTTTAATCAAAATCGTTAGAGCCGTTTTTGAGAAAATCAACATTTTCGAAAAATGATATATGTAAGGGATAGTTTGGGGTAGGGGATTTTCTTATGGCACCAAGAAGCACGCTGTTTGCCGGCGAAGTCCAACATTCATAGCCCCTTAAATTCAAGGCATAGATTTCTTAATAACCATATATCTTCGTCATAGAAGATGTTAAAAGTTATGTCTATGTGCCGCCACACATCTCTCATACCTTTTAAGAAAATTAGTATTAACACTCATTAATTCTTCAGAGTATGCAAATAAAACCATGCTACATGCATTAAAAAAATCTTATATGTTGCACTCACATGAGTTTCTCTACTCTTGTACGAACTATTTTTACAGACGCTTATTCTCCGTCTACTTCATGTTAATCGAGATGTTAATCTTATTGCTAATTTTCTTGTAGGTACAAGGGGAATTGCTAGGTTTTAAGCGTTAGTCAATATTTTAAGAGGTGGTTGCTATGTGGAGCACTCCATTCCTCTTTGCATGTCCAGGACATAAAAAAATAATGGATTCCCATTTGAGAACAAGTATAAGTATTAGAAAATGCAAACAAATAATAAGGAATATCTCGGAAATGGTTCGATCGAAAAAAAATGTATATGATATAAATTGTGTGTTTTAACGAGATCTACACTTCTTGTGTTCAAAAACTTTATCTCTTACGGTTTACCAGTTATGCAAAAGCTACTCACAATAAAGAGGACTTTTGGGGACATTCCCAGAAAATTCAAGGTATACAAAATCGTTAGAGCCATTTTTGAGAAAATAAAATTTTTCGAAAAACGTTCCATGTAAAGAGTATCCGGGGTAGGGATTTTCTTGAAAATCTTTGTGTCGCATACTTGGAAGATAGTAAACTCAAGTACCAAGTTTGGTATTTATCCGACTTTTCGTTTTTGGGTTATGCTGTTCACAGGCATACACGGACCTTTATCTAAAATGCTTTTTTTATTCATGTATTTCCGGTAAAATCTCGGTATCGAATTTTTGGGTGGAAAGCAATACTTCCCCTACTTACTATACGTAGTAGAGAAAGTAACAAAAACACGGATTAATAGAGGCATCCATTAACATTATTCAGCACCTAATTACAACAATTAAATCTACTCACATTACAGTTATCTTATACGGTTTTAATTTTATAAGTTTAGTGAAATTCCAAGCACAGGTATGCGAAATTCCCGATTTGTATGCAACCTTTCTCAAGAGATTTCTTTGGACATCGTTTTAACTTTTCTCCGATGTTATCGAGTTTTTCCTCTGTAAGAAAAAAGCAATTTACTTTCGGTTTCATATCAAGAATAGATCTCGTTTCCCTAAATCTGTTCACAAGATTACGAACCGTTTCTCTGCGAGGAACACAAACAGTAGGGAATATGTCTATAAATAGCCATCAAGTTCTTTACAAGAGTTTGTCACATAGAAATCATATCAGAAGATTCTGTGTGCTAAGTATACAGATAGTTTGTCATTATAACAGATCTAACGCACTATAAAACTAAAACACGTGGTCTCACAACATATGAACCTCTGTACGAAGACTGTAGGAAGAGGAATTTGCAAAAAAAACAGTTTCAATTTTGAAATGTAATTGTTTCCTTGCGAATTTTAGTGTTTTAGTTACACATATCGTCCGTACAACCCAAATCCCCCCCCCCCAAAAGTTAAAAAAAATTACGCCTGCATAAAAACAAATTAAAAAAATAAACGTAAGAGGATAAACAAAAAAATGTGTGAGCCTGCTCCCGCCTGCAGGGCTTTAACCTGTAAAAAAAAGAAAAGAAAAGAAAAAAAAAAGACTGCGTTAACTAACCAGCTGGCACACAAGAAGAGGAAAAGTGGAGGGGGAACAGAACCTGTTTAAAACAGCACAGTACAAGGAAAGTAATTCTCCGTTAATACGGCCATGCGTCCAAACGAAGACTCTATGTATTGTGTGAATAATACCTGCGCCGGTGAGCGGGGGCCAGGAAGATGCGCTAAACCTACGTAAGATTTGCCTCTTAAGCTAAAAACTTAATTCATTAACTCATGCCACACAAGGAGAGCCTTTAATTGTCTGAGTCCATTTTACGTACAATTTTGGCATTTGTTTACTGCATTAAACATTATGCTACGCGATTCTCCGTGAGAATTAGAAATTCCTTCATGGGTATTACGCTTACCAGAAGCGTAATTGATGGTGTTTCGATGTAAACGAAATAAGGCTGATATCCTTCCCAATGTCTGTTGGAAATGTTGTGGGTTGAGGAGTATTACCTAAACGTGCGTAGGTAGTAAGTTGAATCAGTCTAAAAAAATCCAGTTACTTCTGAGATATTAAAAAATAATAACAATTTCTTCTTCAGCGGATTACCCTCCTCTTTGAAGGACTTACACTCCCAAGGATTTACAAGCCGATGCCTTGGGTCAGTAGCCCGTCGAGGAGCAAGCAAACTGGGTCATAGCAAACCCAGGATGGGTGATCAGCCCAATGCCTGGTATGGTGTTGAAGAAGAAGGAAGTGAAACGTAGTATGAAAGGGATGATAAGAAAATCCGCGGAGTAAATGATCTAACCCAGCATTCACCTAGCGACTGAGGAAAATCAAATAAAAGATCTTCCGTCAGGATGGTCGGTCCCGGGGGTTTGGACCCGGATGTTCTTAATGCGAGTCACACACGTTACCGCAGCGCCACATCGCTGGTTAATAATGAAATCTTTTGAATGTAAAGAGTAGTTTAGAAATGGAAAAATTCTCCCTCTCTCGCTTTCTCTCACCCGCTGTCTCTGTCTCTCTTACACACCAAAACTTAAAGAATTCGATTTTAGTTTCAAAGTATTTATAGGTATGGGTAGTAATACCAGTAATATGTGAGGCTCGCATTTGGTAATTCACGGGTTTGGTTACCATGGACCGGCCACACTAATCTTAGGTTCTTTCGCGGGTTTCCCTGGGTGTTAGGCGAACTCTGAGGTGATTATATAATGTCATGAATTTTCCTGTCATCCCCATTTCCTGTCATTTCATGTTTCGGGATCGTAAGATCAGGCGAGTGGATGGCGGGTAAGGTGTGGCGATGGAGACTGCTTTGAGAAACTCTGCCTTGGTGTTCGCTATGGGATGGGTCTACAGAGAGACCTCTCCGTGAGAACACTATGAATGAATGAATGAATGAATGAATGAATGAATGAATGAATGAGTGTATTTATTTACATAACGGTATACATACATAGATCCTATCAATCGCCGGGTCCGCAGACTGTACGTGCTGTTATGTACACTTGGTAGTAAGAAAATTAATAATAATAATAATAATAATAATAATAATAATAATGATGACAAAAATAGAAGGGAACGAGAAGAAAATATATATTACAAGAAAACACCATTGCACGAAAAAGTAAAATATATTAAAATATAGCATATTAAGCATAATCAACCTACAGGTAAATGGTAAACCGCATTCCGATGCATTATTATGTCCTATTATATCAAACAAAGAACAGTTGAGAGAATAAATATGCACAACACGCTAACAATAAGTGAAAAAAACAGGAGTGACATAAAACATAAAGCACTTACACCAAAGTTTAACTCTTCTTACACCCCCGCTTCTCTATCAGCCATTTCAGATCTCAGCTGTCTCGCCTTAAGTAGAAATTTACCTATCCCTCCATATCTTCCTTGCCTACCAGTAGCGCCCAGCATGCCATTAACTCTTTATTCAAAGTGGTAAAGGCCCGCGGTAAGTATTTTTCCCTCCATTCTTCCGTGCCCTACATCTTCCCAATATATGCACCAATGACTCTTCCTCCTCGAAAATGGGGCAGATTCTCCTATCACTTCCATCAGTAATTTTTATCATTCGCCATGCTCCCAGTCTAAGTCACATGAGCCGCTGTCTGATCCCCGTTTTGGTGTATTGCTCCACACCCCACCCAGATTTTAGCCCAGACTCTACTTCCAACGAGACCCTCTCCGTGCATTGCGCAATTGTTTGATGCGGTACTTAATCTTTCTTCAAGCACTCCGCTTATTTCCCTGACCCGCCATCCAAATGTTGCGTATCCCTGGCTTGTATAAGGTCCCACCTGTACCAGGATGTAATATCTGGAAACGTTATGGACCCAATATGTGCCCGAGGTAGGGTCAATAACGTTTCCACGCCAGTTCTAGTCGCCCTGCATGTCTTTGCATCATCCTCTTCCCCCCAGAGTTTTCCAGAAGCATAACAAACCTTCATTTGCCGGAGACCTCCAACGCTTCCTGATAATCATAGCCATTGGTGTGCTAATGACTGTGGCTTTTAGAATGGATATTCAGAAAGTAGATAACATTAAGAATGTGGATCCAAAGTAAACAAAAATAAACGAAAATACCAGCCTGAAGAAACAAATTCGGAACACGTACAAACGCTGCTGCATTAACCCGTTACTGTGAACTTAGCACTACTAGCAGCAGGAACTATTTTGAAAGTAGTTATATTTAGAAGCATTAGCACCCATTAGTGAGCGGTGTAGGCACTTAAAACTGTCGAAACCCTGTTCCAGAGAGCATTAGGATGTTCAGGGAAGCCGCGATTTACATAGCACCGCCATAAACAACTAAGGGCATAGAGATTCCGTGTGATTTATATTCTCAAGCAGACCTGCGGCTGAGCTGTAATCTGCCTTTTTATGTTTTATTCTGCATTCAGTTTCAAAAAAATGAGCATCCGGAATTGGGACCTCAGATTAGCATTTGGGCGGGGAATATGGATTTGGCCTTTATACCTCTAAGAGAACATTGCATGCCTTCTCCTCACGCATAGGGTAGTTCTCGCTTCCAGAACCTTTATCATGAAATATTTTGAACGCATCTAAGTAAGTTTAAAATCACATATTGTATTCATTTAATCTATTCAAAAAAAAGTATAATAAATAAACAATCATAATTATTATGAAATTAGAATCTCTGTTTAAAAAACTTTTCATGGTAGATTAAATCTAACGAGAAGGGAGATCTGAGGTTAAGGCTTGGCTTTAAAAGCAATCTTGTGTACATTCACATTTATTATTACTATTTTTACTTTCTCTGCTACTTACTTACAGCAAGTAGAGGAAGTATTGTATTCCACACAGTAATTCGATGTCGAGATTTCGCCGAAAATGCATGTCTTGAGGCTCCCTAAACCCCAAAACAGCATTATTAGAAAAAGGTCTTGTAACTGTGTGTTTGTGTCTGTTAATAGCAGCACAACTCATGTCATGCGACATGAAGATTTTCTACAAAATACCTCATCCCAAAGTACCCTTTACATGCAAAATTTTTCTCAAAAATGGCTCCAAAGAGTTTAATAAAATACCATATGGTCAAGATATTTATTTGACAAATAAAATGTATAACTGGAATTTTTTGAGAATATCCTATATCGTTAACGTGTTAATGACTGTGCGTTAATACTTTTCTGAGATATTCTTTGTTATTGGTTTGAATTTTGAAATGCTTGTAATTTTTTCAAGAAGAAAATCGCCATTATTTTTTTCCTCGTGTATATGCAAAGAGAACGAAAGTACAAAGCCATCACACAGCGACCTGCTTTTAAACGTTTGGCTATTGCTTAAGTCTACTGCATTCACCCAATTCCCTTTGTACCTACAAGGGAATATGAATAAAACCATTTCTGCAAATGTTTATCTCGATTGATATAAATAGATAGACGAATACACTTTAGTAAGAGCGGTTTGTTGAATGATGGGTAGAGAAAGCCATGTGAATCTAGCACACGATTTTTTCAAGAAGGTTTCGTCCATGTGGCTTGTTTTGACTTCAAGAAGTTAAACCTGTCTTGCCACCTGCGTGATGGTTTTCCTATGTCCCTAGCCCTCTTGGCGGTAGGAAGATATACCATTTCATAACTCTGAATATATTACTATCATCATCATTATAATTATTGCATAACTACACTGATGTGGCTCGGATAGAAAAAAATCGTTTCAGTACGTTGACTGTTACTATTAGCTAGCGATGGAACCTCGATACTCGGTGGCAAACCTTTGTAATAAACCTTCCACACTTTTGAATTTTTCTCTACTACGTATAGTAAGTAGGGGAAGTGTTGTATTCTACCCAAAAATTTGATACCGAGATTTCACCGGAAATACATGTTTTGAGATACCCTGAATCCCAAAAAAAAAACATTTTGGAAGCATGTCCGTGCGTGTGTCTGTGTGTGTGAGTGTTGTCTGTGAACAGCATAACTCAGAAACGAACAGTCGGATAAACACCAAACTTGGTATTTAGGTTCAGTATCTTTCAGAGATGCGACACGAAGGTTTTCAAGAAAATCCCCCCAGATTACCCCTTACATGGAACACTTTTCGAAAATTTTAAGTTTCTCAAAAATGGCTCTAACGATTTGGATTACAATATCACATGTTTAAGATACTTTCATGACAAATGAAATGTATATCTCGAATTTTCTGGGAATGTCTCCAAAATTATTCTTCATTGTGAACAACTTTTGCATAACTGGTAAACCATAAGAGATAGACAAACTTTTACTAGACAAAAATGTAGATCGCGTTAAAATACACAATTTATGTCATATACATTTTTTTTGTTGAGTGAACCATTTTCGAGATATTGCTTGTTATTCCCTTAAATTTTCCAATACTTATACTTTTTTGTCCTGGTAATGCAAAGAGAATGGAATACTCCACATAGCAACCACCTCTTAAAATATTTGACTATCGCTTAAAGCCTAGCAATTCCCCTTGCATCTACAAGAAAATTAGCAATAACATTAACATCTCGATATCTCGATTAACATGAATCATATGGAGAATAAGCGTTTGTTAAAATAGTTTGTACAAGAGCAGAGAAAATCATGTGAGTGTAACACATCAGATTTTTAAGTTTTGTATTATTGAAAGGTTTGCGTTTAACATGATGCTAGATAAGGAATGAAAGGAGTCGAGGCTTCACGTTATTGCCTCGCACGAGTCTCCAAAGAGTTGCTTGGACTATAGTTCTTGATAAACCTTGACTGCGTTTCCTTTAGGTGCATCTACAGACTTTTGTATCTAAATAAAAACTATGAAAACAATGGCGAAGGAATAGAGGTACTCATGTAACATGCAACGTTAACTGAGTTGTGAATACAACTGATTAGCTGACACACAATCACGTTTCTGCAATAACCTGGCTTGGTGACTCACTCTCAGCCTTTAAATTTACCTACTCCTGTCCAAATTCTATGATTATAGCAGAAAAAAATCAGAACTTGACGCGAAATAATAAACGCAAAGAAATATTTGTTCTTTCCTTCCATCTGTTAGTGTTTACGTAAGTCAAACTCGGGTTATGAGCATAGGTTATAGGTATACTTTAGACTAATTTTCATTATATGGATAGAAAATCATTTAAAGGAAAGTTTTGAGCATAATTTATAGTTACATAAAAAGGGAAGCGAAGAAATTATACTAACAATAATAATAATAATAATAATAATAATAATAATAATAATAATAATAATAATAATAATAATAATAATAATAATAATAATCATATTACTACTACTAATTAGGCTTGAGTAACAATAGAAGATACATAACCTGTGGAATTATCAAGATAAGAAAATCCTGGAGTGCCAAACAGAAACAATTTCGCAATTAGCATACAATGCAAAATTGCTTACATGCGTTTATACATAGAAAACTTCTAGTAGTAACATAATGCAGTGAAACAAGCTATCGCCTTTGCAGTTTTTATAAAGTGAGTGTCGAGTATCGGTGCTCAAAAATCAGTATGGGTATCGAGTATAAAGAAATACTGGTACCGTCCCATCACTGCCATTAGCCTTTTATTAATTTAACGGTACTCGACTAATGTAACGTTCTTGCAAGGTCGATTTAGAAGTAGTCCATGAATAGAAGTCACAATTACTTGAAAAAACTAGAAAAGTAAAATGCTGGACCCATTATAGAATGCATTGGAAATAAAGCATTCCCTCAGAGTAATAATTGTTTTGTACTACCAAAGCTTAAAGGAATTGAACAAGGATTAAAAGCAGCTTTAAATAAAAGTAACAATCCATACACCCCAAAGGTATTGAATATACGTATTAACACTCAAATGTAGAAACATGGATATGTTACAATTGAAGCAGATTGCATTTTAATTTGTCCTTCTCACACAACATTTGCCATTTTGAAATCACATTTAACACGCGATAATATGATATACACTCGCTTCCATGAGATATTAAATGCCGCTCCACACATTACAGAATTTAGAATTTTACTTACGCCAAAAGTACATGATATAGATAATTAAGAGAAGGCCGAAAAGTGTGGAAATGGCCGCTTCCAGATACGAAACTCAATAACAGTCCTTCGCTGGTCTTCGATAACTAACTTCCACACCCTTTTTCTCTTGATGCATCGCTCGGGGTACGCACTGTGAAGGTCAGGTGATGATGACGTAGAGCCAACATAAGCGCTACCTATACTGGCGGAGAAAAGACAACCTGGCGAGCGCTGTAGAAACCTGGTGTAGCCGACTTCTGGTGTAAGGCAGGCTGCTAGCGTAATAACAAGCAGGGGCCGAAAATTGTAGTTGGCTCACTATCGAGATTAGACAGCTCATTGGCAGGGTTATTTTGGGAAGACATAGCAACTTGCCAATCAACTTGAGAAATTATGCAAGAGGGGAGGTAGAAAGGCGACGCTTGGAGAAGCGAAGATACATAGTATATCCGTACCAACTTAAGGGAATGTATCTGTAAAATTTGTTAGAAAATGGAACATTTTCGAGTTTTTGTAGTTTTGCTTTTTTATTATACTTATAAATTGTAATTTCATGCTGTGAGGGTATACGGCATGGGAGGCGATGTGCGCCAATTTGGCAGCACGGGATTTACAGGAATGGTCCCGGGTTCGATACCAGCTCAGGTTCTCACATGAATCTTGGATCTAGGGTTGGTGGTTAATACGACTGATTCTTTTCCTGCCCGTTTTTTCCTCATCACCTTTTTAAAATCTGACTACTGATGGAATCTCGCCACACACATACATTTCTTTGGGCGCCGCGTTTACTGTTGTAACATGACATGACGTAACATGACATGACATGACATGACATGATATGACATGACATGACATGACATTTCAATCCGTAGACCCTATAGTGAGCTAGACCAGCTTAAAGAAAGCTAGTATACTCTAGGATGTAGATTACGTCATAAATACATACATTGTGTATTGTATGTAGATAAATTATAGTTCTTATGTAGAGTACGTTAGAGCTATTTTTTTTTAAAAAAACATTATTTATACTTAACGTATTTATAAAATTTGGTAACATTTTATAGTCAGTTATTTTCTTGAATGAAAGAAATCCTCCTCTGTACTTCATATTATCGCGCCTACCCGCCGACACTCACATTTGTTTTTTGAACAGCCTTCAAGGAAATACCACCGACAAGTGTTTTTCAAAACTCTCCTGTTTTTTTATTTAGAAGTTTCCTATCCCCCTCATTTCGCTATCACATGATTTATACCTTCTTTCTTATTGGTTGCCTACGTTAAGTTTCCACATGAACTCGTATGCCTGCGGGTATCAGAGCACTGACTTTCCATTCTACGCACCTGTTTTTCAGGCAACTTAATAGTACACGAACAAAATCTTATTCTGCCCTGTGGGGAAAAACCAACCCCGTTTCCTGCCTGCTATTTGCACTATCTCTTCAACTCATATTCATCTTTACAAGTAATATTCATTTCCCAGTCCTATTTAATAACACTATTGCTACTGCTACTAATATTTATTTTCACATTGTTATGGTTATTGTGTTATATTTAGCTACGCTATTAGCCCACACAATTGTTTTTTAATATCAACAATTTTAAAGGCATAAACTACTATTTAATCGGTCCTGGTAATATGGCATAGGAACATGTTCCTGTGGTAATGGATAAAGCACAGCTTTGAACTTTGTACCTCATTTTACTCGGTTACGTTTTTTCTCCAGTATTTTTCAATATTCAAAATGCTCCTTGGACCACAGTTTATAACTTATTAGCTTGAAATTTTCAGAACAGCTTTAGGACTTGCAGATTAAAACATTGTTGTGCACTATTTAAAATATTAAGTAGTAATTTGAAATTATTTTCCATAACTCGCATTGAAAGTGTTAAAAAATTCAATAACGTGTATGCAAACAGTTTTCTTTTCTTAAAGTAATTAAAATTAAGAAGTTCCTACACAAAAACTTCTTTAATTTTGAATACTAAGCTCAAATTAAAGTTAGGAGTGCAAGGAGCATTTCATGTTACCATATCAAAAAGTGATTAATCATTAATAAACATAATATCCTAAAACGGTTTGATATAGCATGTTAAAATTATACGTACATCATATGTTTTATGTTCAGAGTATATAGTAAAAGCGTTAAAGCAGTCGAAGGAAAACTGTATATTTTGGATTTTTACAGATATATTGTGGCATTTGGTTGGTAATACATTTGTTATTTGTGGTTGGTAACATGTGTTGGGTAACTATATTTAAATCTGGCAACAATCCGGTAATGATGTAATAAGAGTGGGGGATAAACCGGTTCTTCTGAGTAAGTGTCTGACGCTCTCTTCTAATGTGACCAATAGTGCAGTTGCTTTAAGTAGAGGACGCTCCGTCAGCAGAAGGTAAAATGTGTTAATTTTCCTTGAATACACAGTGTACATCCAAATTCCCCTTATGTAATTTATCAACGTAGATAGATCCTTCTTTGCTTTCACACAATGATTTAGATATATTTTAGGAATTTTCAGGTGTTCTAGGAACTTTGTTAGCTCGTCCCCGTCGGACCTCCTGTAGTTTGTGATTTGAAATCCGGTACCATGCTCTACCACCCGTGATATTTGAAAATGTAGAGGTTACGACAATATTGGGTTCTAATATTGGCCAACTTTTATGTTCCTAAGTGTACTTTTAGTACGAACCAAGCAGACATCTAGGTAGTGACCCAAATAGTCAGCTGTAACAAATATATGTACGAAAGAACTTGGGTTTTGAATGCCTCTATAAACTGCGTCGCCACATCTGCAATCAGAATTACCAAGGGTATCTCACGTCCTTTGAACTGTGTGGAGTACTTAATGAAGTCCTATTAAAACAAGCTTACGCAGCGAGGAGCCTTTACACACTTCTATTTCACTTTTATTTCTGCTTGCGTCTACTTGAGCCTTTTTATGGCGCTCGTTTTACTTTTATCTCTCACAAAAAGCAGCACACAACAGCAAGCAGTTTCCCGGACTAACTAAAACCGTAGTAGGTTTACGAAGATATCCTTCTCATCAACCAACACCATTGGTTTTACGATTTAGTTCTTTGCATATTATTCAAACATCAACATTTCGACCTTTTTGCGTTCTCTACTACGTATAGTAAATAGGGGAAGTATTGCATTCTACCCAAAAATTCCATACAGAGATTTAACCGGAAATACATGTTTTGAGTCCTCCTGAATCCAAATAAAGCATTTTTAGAAAAAGACCCGCGTATGCGCCTGTGTGGATGCGAGACCGTGAACAGCATAACTCAAAAATGAAAAGTCGGATAAATGCCAAACTTGGTATTTAGGTTCAGTATTTTTCAAAGATGGAACAGAAGATTTTCAAGAAAATTCCCCACCTCAGACTACCCTTTATATGGAACATATTTAAAAAAAATTGATTTTATCAAAAATGGCTCTAACGATTTGAAATATCATATGTTTAAAATATTTTCTTGTCAAATGAAATGTATATCTTGAATTTTCTGGGAATGTTCTCAAAAGTCGTCTTCATTGTGAATGACTTTTGCATAACTGGTAAACCGTAAGGGAGAGATACAATTTTTGTACACAAAAAGTGTAGATCTCGTTAAAACACACAATTTATGGCATTACTTTTTTTTGCGAGTGAACCATTTTCGAGATATTTCTTTTTGTTTGTTTGAAGTTTTCAATACTTCTACCTTTTCTCAAATGGGAATTCGTTATTCGGTTTTTTAGTCCTGGACATGCAAAGAGAAAAATGCTCTACATACCAACCAGGTCGTAAAAGATTTGACTATCGCTTAAAACCTACAAGCCTTGCCCGTACAAGAAAATTAGTAATAAGATTAACATCTCGATATCTCGATTAACATGAAGTAGATGGAGAATAAATATTTGTACAAATAGTTTGTACAAGAGTACAGAAAGTCATGCGAGTGCAGCACATCATATTGTTTATGTAATCAAACGCCCTCCGCCAAATTCAATCTGGAATTTAGTTATTGCTAATTTAAAAGTTTTTCTAAAGAAATACATGGTAGAAAAGTGGAATAACCTCTGGTTAAGCAGCTTAAATGGACAACTAACAAGGAGTTCATATTTTTCTTCAGGTTTTGATCGCATCTCTTGCAAATGTTTTACACCAAATTATATTCTTACACAATTTTTTACTGGACACGGAAAATTTAGAAGTTACCGGCAACATTTTCAACAAAAGCACCAGATGGTTTTATATGAAAATGTGAAATGTCAGAGAAACAGTGAAACAGATGATTCAGTGAGATCAACAGCATTGAGAAGCTTTATCCTACTAGGATATCTCTTGTCATTGTAAAATCAATTATTCTCAGCTATTGACAAAATTATTTAACGAATCATGTTGTACTTCTGCTCTTATATCCTTTATTTCTAGAATTAATTCATCCATTTAATTGTCTGTAAGAAGTTAATTTGCTATATGTTTGTTTGATTTGTATATTTATATATAAACCTAACATGCCATTTAGTGCCCTAGTGTTGAAATAATGTTAGAGAATAAATACTAATAATAAAGTACTTAGAAAGGAACAATTTTAACAATTATTAGAGTACACGAATAGGAATGGATCCACTTTAGTTTGTGATTTAGCGTTTAAGTCAGGGATTGTCAATAATATTTCATTGAATTCGTTTTCTCAGAATATTAAATGAAAATGAGATATAAAACTGTAAAGCAAGTGAAGTGATGGTCGTCTTTGAACAGTTATTTTCGCAGATTTTCCCCTCTATGTCACAGTAATCCAACGATCAAAGCAAGCTTGATTGAAGTACAGAATAGATCAGCAATAACTGCACATAATTATCTTTGTTTATTCCTAACTTCTCTTTTCGCCGCAGTTAAGAGTTTTATTTTTCTTAAAAGCGTGATTTCCACTAGAATATATTCGTTGCAACTAATATTTGCATATTCTCCGCTTCATATATATTGTGATTCTTGGATATCATATTGACATTTTATGAAACCGAACGAGATGGTCCTGCGGTAACGTGTAAGGATTGCATTCGGGAGGTCCCTTCTTCGATTCCCTTCGGGCCAGCCACTCTAGCCATTTTTCCGTGGTTTCCCCGGGTCGACAGTGGAGTGGTGGATTGGTTCCCCTTCCATCTCATATTTCCTTCCATAATTTCCATTCCATCTTGAAGCCGATTCCGTGTCGCTTCAAACTTTTGATGCTGTTATCTTGATGTTGCATCAATTTTGATAACCTTTAATGCTACCTGCTTTGTGTTGAGTTCTCGGATGTTATTTCCTAGCTGTTCTACGTTGTCTGGTCCTCCAACTGGACCAATAGTTTCAGGGTGTGCGTGAGTGTAGTGTGACAGTATAACACCAGTTTAGTTAGCTGATAAATGTTAATGTTGACTAAAATATTCTGTGTGAAGTGAGTCGCCGATTGTTGAATTATACAATTAAACTATTTCTACAGTAGCAATTAAGACAAGCGTCAGTTGTATGTCGCAATTATTTTACTCGAGACGATCCCTCACAATAACCGCCAAATCTTTCTAACTCAAGTACGTCACTGGACGTTACACAACTTAAAAATGAAACTAAAGATCACACGAGTATTCACAAGAGAATCACAAGAGGGAGTAAGTAAGTTAGTAAAAATCAGTCTGATTTAGAATGCACACTCTTTTCTTAATTTACGCTCCTCCTACCTTCACAACACCTACCAACGTTCCTACTTACGCGGTCCAATTCTAAAACTCTACATATGCGTATCTGTTACTGTTTCTATGCTGTGGCTTCCTCAAATCTAAGAACTTTATTTCCCTTTCTAATTTACAGAATTCCTGTCTACGTAACTTTGCAAATTTACCGATTTCAACCCTAATAGCATTCCAGGAACCTTTACGCTAATGCGTTCTCTACTCGGCTGTTACTAATGTACTTCCTTAACTTGATTCGTCAATGATCCTTTTCTCCGGACAAATCTTTTAACTCAAGTTTATTACATTAAACCTTAATTTAGTATACGGAAATTATTTATTGCAATTATTTCTCTATCTTACTATCATTTCTTTATTTTATTATTTATACCTTCCTGTCAAAAATTACGGTATCAATCTTAACTGTTCAAAGTTTTAGGATCAGGTGACGGCCGGACGATGGAATTTGCGCTATGGAAAGATTTCTGCTCTTGGCGGGACTGTTGGAGCCCCTTACTGGAGAGTTGTGTGTATTCCAGGGATCCCGAAGTTTCGGCTGACAGTGTAGGGCTAGCCGGCGTTAGGATTTGAGTCATACTGGAATCGTTAGGGATCCCGTCCTTGCTAGTATACATCATCGTTCGGATCTTGTCGTCTTTGGGGTTTCCCCTTCATCCCAAGGGTCACGTTGGAAGTACAGAGGGCCCACTATGGCCTAAATGCAGTGCTTGAACACTTTAATTGTCGTTTATTGAATGTTTAAATCATATAAAATAGTAAAGTTTCATTTTATGACGATTAAAAAAGGGAAATTGCTTGTTAATAGGAACTGTTCTTAATTAATGTGTATAAATACACCGCCATATGCTGAAAATAAAGAATATTATTAAGAATAATGGAAATGATTGTCAGAAGAGAGTGTAGCATTTGCAAGACTATATAATTTGAGCATTTCTATAAAAAAGTTGCATTTAAAAGAAAATATTCATTAAGAACAATTATTTTTTACAAATGGTCATATAATGGAACAATCAGTACTTTGAATTTTTTAACTTTCTTCAACATCTTTATTGTATCCATTGTTTACTTAACGGCTCAAGACTTGGGTGCAGACAGAGATAAATTGTAATAAGAATCAGCCCTCCGAAATAAATTACAGCAAATCAGGCTGCACTTTAATGATCACATAATAAACGATGATACTTTATCAGATTTAGATCTGATAACGAATAAGGATTATAACCATATCACGTGGAAAATATAAAGGAAACTTGACTGTAGAAACAAATACTAAATTACATACTAAACGGATTTAGTAAGAAGTTGCAAGAGCTACAAAAATTGTCTGGACCAGTGAAACCAGAACGGGTATGGTATCTAAATGATGCTGATGTGGTTCTTAATATATTGTATATAATGTTTAATGGAAATAAGTAGTAGAGTTACTGTAATTTTTAAACTCTAAACAAGAATATCCATTTTTACAAACGAATGTCTGTTATTTCTGTCTTATTTTAAGGTCATTATGCCGATATAGATTTTACTATAAATTTATGTTAAAGTTTATTTAATCATTTCATTAAAGTAAAAATATTTTATTTTACTTACATTAATTAAACATTCTGAAAATACTGAAGGAACCGCCTCGAAATGAAATTCAATTAGCAACGGTTGGAATTATTCCCATAACGCAGTGAAGAAGGTTTATTTTTACGTATTTTTATAAGCCCCACGTATGGACGCCAATTTGAGATGTTCTTCTTTTAGGAGGAGGTGTATTGTATTTCGACTGTTGGGGAACCGAACTTAAATTCGTTGCAACCACACGTATAGTACCCGGTTTCCGGTAGTCTTCGCCCCAAGTGTACTTTCAGGTAGCCTTTGCCCCAAGTTTAAAAAATATTAACTTTGTAATTTGACTGTTTCTTTAAGTATTAAATATTTATGTTTGCCTCGGCTGTGTCAGTATTATTGTTAGAGACACGTTTCTCTTAGCAGGGTTGTGATGCGACTAAGAATGTAGGCTTACACAGATTATAATTTTACTTCACTCCATTTATTAATGCTTGATACGATTTAAATAACACTTCACTGGTATAGAGAGAGAGCTGTGATATGTTTTTATTAAATACTTGCACTTTTTAATACGTAAACTATTTTTGTCTCACACGAATACGTATTAAATTTCTCGAGGACGTGTCTCGCGTCCGGTTAGGAACACTGTTTGCAGGCAACTGAACTGATTTCAACCGCCTAAACTTGTAAATTTCTGTATTTCAAGTCTCTGATTGGCTATTCCTAATCCAATAGAATACCATCATTTAACTAAAGCTTTTTCTGGTTGTTGATTAGCTAGTTTTATAAACTGTCACTAAAATTACATTATTGCTTCCAAGAATCACAAGTAGTATTGTTAACTTTTAAATTCATTATTGCCTCAAGGTTACCTCATCGTTACCTCATTGTTAGCAACCTATTATTCTCACTGCTCCTACATTATTAAATTACGTAATATATTCACATAACATTATTATACATGGATACAATAATACAAGCATATGCAATGACTGTTACATACATTTTACAAATTATTACATACACATATTGCTTCAAGGCGGGCTGTTATTGAATTTACATATTATATAATTAGACTGAAATTATTTAAGTGTTAAAAATACTACCTTAGCAGTAACACAATCGCTACCGCCTTCGGAAAATCAACGTACATTCTGCTGCGCGGCAGTTCTTACTGTTAAAGGAGGACTTTTCTCGCCTATCTGCAAGGAAATCACGAGGTTGTCAAATGTCTCGTTTTTTCACAAAGCCTTTCCTACAAAATAGAAGGTTATCATAAACCCTTTCACTACACTTATCTTTCTCTGGTTTAAAGGCTGATGTGTGCAGCCGTCCCACTCAAATAATTAGTTACAGAGTTACAAGATTAAATAAAGTACATTTATCTACTTGATGAGATAAAGAAGTGGGTAAAAAATCCAACAGTAATACACGGTTTTAATTTTATTTAGAAGTGCAATGACATTTTTGAAATAATAACTTGCCTTAAATGTGAATCAAATTAATGAAAGCTGTTTCTATCAAGACGTTTAAGCAGGCTTTGATTAACTGTGGATTACATTTACTATTTATAAAGTTAATTTATGAAATGCAGCCAATGTCAACTTTATTTACAATGCTACCAACTCAAATGCACTTTTCTACAATTAGAAGAGATAACAGAAACCCATTTTTAGGATGTGATTCTAGCCTCATTACGCCTTGTTATTAAGTAAATGGAAGTATTGTGTTCGTTAAATTTCATAGTAACTTAATATTTTATTCTCATGATCGTTTGCCCCTTTTGTGTATAAATTGTAAACATTTGTGTATTTTATAGTTATTGTTAAATATATTACTTTTATTCAAACGGAGTTAAACCAAGTTTTAAATGATGTAACCTACTGTACAGTTTCACCTAGCGAGATGGCGCCGCGGTAACGTCTGCGACTCGCAATCGGAAGGTCCCGAGTTCGCTTCACAGCAACAGCTCACTCTGACCCATGGGTTTTTCGTGGTTTCCCCAGGTCGACAGGCGAATGCTGGGGTGGTTTCTTCTCTACCACTATTTCCTTTCCATCATTTCGCTTTCATTACGTTTCGTTCTCATATTTCAGGTGTGCTTCTAGGTTTCGTGGCGTATGGCAGTGCTGGACAGATGGCGCGGATGCATGCTCAAAGGAAAGAGTACTCTCCATGGACACCAGAGGGCTGCTTGGTTGTTGGGTCCTTCATCGCCTTCTCTCGGCAGCTCCAGCAGTGTGAAGGGTCTTCGTGCTTGGAAATCTTAAGACTTCCGCGCGTTTCTGTGGCCTTCACTTCATCCCTTCCTCCCGGGGGTGGTAGCCGTAATAGATATATGCAGGTGACAGTGGCCCTTTGTTGGACCACCTATACTATACAGTTTCAAATTCAACTTTGAAAGGTTTTTAGTGTAAGATATGAGAATTATACTTTTGTCTTTCTTACAATAAAGATTTATGAATCCTGAATACTTAAGTCGTGTAATTTTGATTAGGTTAACTGTTTCTTGGCGAATGTAGTATTTCAGCTTACAGATATGCTAGCAGAGAGATGAAACCATCCCCAATTTGCAGAATCCCTTTCTCATCAACATAATTCCCTCTCCCTTTTCCTTCTATTACACGGAGCCTGTTTCACTGGGAGAATGCTAATGCGCTAGATTCAATTCCCTGACCCCGAGTTGAACGTGTTCTGTCGTTCCTAACATTTCGCTTTCTCTAACATATATCATCATCCTTTGTGCAAATTAATGATATTTCTTTTCAAATAGCGGTTATATTCTCAGAGGGATTTACATTTCCTTAGGCATATCTGGACTACTCAAAGTTTGTTTTCCTCAAGTAAAACGTCCCAATCTTAGGCTTCCCTAACAGCAAAATATGCTTTGCTGAAACAGCAAAATCGAGACTGTCTATTTTTATGCTGGCAGTACTACACGGCTATTCATTTAGTTACCGTGGTGCGCACACTGTGGATCCCTAACACTCGTGGTACTTCTTACGTTACAAGAAGTACAAAGAGCCCAAAGAAAATCTTCGGCGAATTTTGTATCGTTTTCTGGGGTCTTTTGAGGCGTATCCTTCACCTTATTTATCGCTGAGCGCGGTGGCTTGATAACACAACAATAAGGGGGAAAGAGGGGAGGTTGATGCCTTTGCTTTTTCTGGTGTTATTGAAACCAAAACATATTTATTGTCTCAAACAGTCATGCCGCATACTAGCAAAATTACTCGTGGGCGTATCGTGGGTATGTGGGAGGCTGGTCGCATGTTACAGCAAGTGCAACGACAGTGTATAAAGTGCTTTATAGTAAATAACTGAATAAATATATTCCAGGAAAGTGGGGAAGACAGTCTACATACTCGTCAGAAAGTGGGCACTTCCCGTAAAACATCTGCAGATGATAATTAGTCTTTTGTTATAATTGATTGATCATGTTTAGAAACTAGAGATAAACTATATATGTATATGGTTTACCGATATGACATATATATTATAGCAACAAAATTGGGTTATATTTCTGTCTATAATCCTGTTGTATTCTTTGGATCAGGAATATGTTAGTAAAGGTATATTAACCATTTGTAGTTTGAATTAGGGGGAAAACATGCTGCTTTATTTATTATATAGTTATGTTTGCTTCTATGCAGCAACAAGCATTGATATCACTGTGAGCATACAGTTCTGTTTATTTTTGTTATAAAGTATTGCTGTGTATTTAATAAATACCATTCAAACGTTAATTTGAAAATCTTCCCACACTGTACATTATACATTTCGCTAACCTGGGAGTTCATAAAGTTTTCCCCCTTAACTTTTAACCCTTTCAAAGGCGTGTCCTGCACTACCGATAAGGTATGGGCTACCAATCACGATAAGAGGTCTGTATAACAAACTGAAAGCACTCACTCTACCTCTTTCTCTTTTAGCCAATACGAACAAGAGCGTAAACATATATTTCGTTTCTACGCCATTCTGTAACCTTTTTTGGGGTTATTGGTGTGACTATTTAGCAGAAGAACTGGCACATCCTTGCACCATGGCAACCAATGAAATGGCCATAGCTTCGCAAGGCCACGTACAACGATAAATAATGTGACATGGACGGGAGGTGCAGTGAGATTTTCTTTTTTGCTCTTTATACGTCGGGCCGAAGGTTTGAGCCCCTCCCTTCAGAGAGTTGTTCGGATTGGGTTGGGCTCGGCGGAACAGTGGGTCTCGATATCCCTGGCAAATTGGGTTGTAAGGCTTCTCAGAGTCCTTTGGTACCAGCCTCGTAAGCTGTTAAGAGTGTGCTAGATCGCCTCTACCGAGATTCTTTTGAAGACTTCCTTCGGGGTTGACGCATGTATTCACTTACGTCCCTGCGCAAGTGGAAGGGGGGCGCTTTTTAGGAAAACAGATATTGGACTATTCGAAAAAAAAAAACTGGAGAAGTGCCACATGGTTGGCACCCACCCTGGCTCTAAAAGAGCTTCGGCTACGGTAGACTTTTGCTCTGGAGCAACTCCAGAAAATTCGCTCATGCACGTATACCGTACGAATAAATCACACCTATTTTTTAACGTTATGCAACCCATTAAACAGTATATGTGTTTAAGATTCAGTTTTATCGCTTGCTTTGCATCATTTGGACATTAGATAGATGAAGGTTTCATATTTAGAGAAAAAGCTGTTTAACAAACACTGGCTAATCTAAATTGATGATAGTTCTAATGTTTTCTAGCTAATTTAATAATATTTTACTTTGGGTAAACACACCGAGCGAGATGGCGCCGCGGTAACGTATGAGGCTTGCATTCGGGAAGTTCCGGCAACCACCCACTCTGACCGTTGGTATTTCGTGGGTTTCCCTGGTCAGTATGCGAATGCAGGGTGATTCTTATGTGCTACGATTTCCTTATACTTTTCCTTTCATTCGGTTTCCTTCTCACATTTCAGGCTGCCGGATAGATGGTTCGGATGCTAGCTCAAATGAAAGATTAGAACACCAGAGTTCTTCTTGGTGGACGGGTCTTTCCTCGCACTCAATAGGCAGCTTAAGCAGTGGGACAGGTTTTCGAGACTGGAACTCTTAAGGACCTCCGCGCGTCTCTCTGACCTGTTTGCCTGCGGCCTATAGCTTTCTGTGGTTCCTTCACTTTATTCCTTCCTCTTGGGGGTTGTTAGTCACAATAGATTATGTAGGTCGCAGTGCTGAGGTGTCCCCCCTCCGGTGTATAACTTATACCTATAGGTATATACAGTTTTTATACTACTACCCACCTTTAAAAACATCAACACCAAAGTTGTATTTCACATGGAACCCGTGCCAAAATCAGTGAAAAAGAAAGTGCTGCATAAACCCATTTAGAGAAGAGATATGCCACAAGCAATTAAAGAAACGGCTGTGCCGCCAAAACAAATGTTGCATAGTCACGTCTCACAGGTGTTAAATTCATATTCCAGTTCCGGCGTGAAGTATGGCGTATACATAGCACCATGTGCCATTTGAGGACATTCAGAGCCTTGCTAAAAGGCTATCACATACAACGTTTCGTGATATAGAATTTGCTGAGTGGATAATGGCCATTCATTTAATGTTATTAAATGACAAATTTTTTAAAATAGCTTAGTTTTATTCCATAATATTTCTGCACAGATTACGATTGCATGAAAATTAAAAATATTTTTTTGCTTGAAATCTGATGTCCTTTAATCTGGTAGATTCCACTCTTAGGTCCTTAGAGCTTAGAGTTGTCTCCTCAGGATAACGAAAACTCCTGAAATTAAACCTTATCCGAGTAACTCGCCCTAACAGAAATTCGAACTCGGGACCTTTTAAATGTGAGGCAGACACGTTACCACCACACCACTGAGGTGGACTTAAAATTGTGTTCATAGTCATTGAAAAGAAAGAAAGAAAAAAAATCTTCTGTGATGCATTCACATGACTATTTATCCTCTATCCTTATTAGTGGGTATAAAACTATTCTTACTAAAGCTTTTTTTATATCTACTACATTTTAATCCAAATAAACCTTTGCAGAAATAGCTACATCGTACACTTCGTTATAGAAACAAAGAGATAAGTGATGGTCAAATGTTTAAGAACTGGACGCTATATGCTGGCCTTAAAATTCCTTACTGTTTCCATGCAATCTCGAGAAACAACTGAATATTGGCAGGAATTTAAAGAGAATGATGAAGTAATGAACAATTCTAACCATTAATAACGGATATCCCAGAAATGGCTTATACCACAAAAAACTTATTTGAAATAAATTGTGTGTTTTAAAGAGATCTACATTTTTTGTGCAGTATGTTTTTATATATCGCTTAACGTTTACCAGTTGTACAAGATTATATAAACCTCCTTCCGAATGAAGAGGATTTCTTAGGCTATTCCCAAAAACTTCAATATACGCATATCTTTAATATATGATATTTTAATCTGCAAACCTTACTTCATACTATTAAATATCTTGACTGTTCCTCCGCTATACATTTTTGAAACTCTGGTAACAATGTATAAGCAGCAAAATAGTTTGAACACAAATGCTGATATTCATGACTATATGACAAGAAATAAATATAAACTGCACATTACAGATCATAAAATAACGCTATATAAAAAAGTTCAATTGTTTAATAAACTCCCCCATATTTAAAAATAACTTAAAATCCTAACAGTCTTCAAAAAAGATTTGAAAAAGATTTCGAATACAGGGTTGTTTTTATTCAGTGGAAGAATATCTACAAATGAATTAGTTTATAAGCTTTCTTATGGAATATACTATGTTTACAATTCCAAAATTTAGTTTAGGTACCTACTCGTAAGAAATTATGATTTCTGCATTTGTGTATTACATCTAATTAGACCTGTTCTTTTTGTAGTAATAGTTGTGTTGTTGACGAAGCCAATATTTTTGTATTGGAATCAAACGGTGAATAAAATTTGAATTTGAAAAAATCAAAAGCGTTGGAGCCATCTTTTTTTAGAAAATGAAAATATTTGAAAAGTGTTTCATTTAAAATATAGTTGGGATAGATAATTTTCTTGAAAATTTTCGTGTCGCATCCCTGGAAGATACTAAACATAAATACCAAGTTTGGTGCTTATCCAGCTATTCGTTTTAGATTTATGGTCTTTACAGACAGACAGACACAACTGACCTTTTTTTAAAAATGCTGTTTTGGATTCAGGGCTTCAAAACACGTATTTTCGTGGAATCTCAGTAAGGAATTTTTGAGTGGAATACAATACCTTCTTTATCTACTATGTACGTGGTAGAGAAAGTAAAACAGTAGTATTTGTCATGCTGTCTCGACGAATCTGAGTATAACATGTATGTAAAATAAATAAAAATAATTTCATAGCACCAAATACAGTACAACACATTAATAGTTAATAAACCAGCGTTCTGTCTAACCCCTTCGGTTCAGGTGAGAAAGCAATTGAAACTGAATAAAAAGCCTTTCATGGTACGAAGTTTTAGTCATAGATATTCAAGTCTACCTCTGTTTTGAGCACTAATCCACTTGAGCACATTAAGGCCTTGCTGAGATGCTATAAAGAATATGCCTTTATATCATTTAAGATCTACATCCACCTAATGGTTTGCAAATTTTCTTCATCTTCTTTGATTTTGTGCAACATTTAATACTTAATTCTACCTAGGCATAGAAACTAATAAATATTACAGCAAGGATAGTTGTAAGAAATATTCTTGTTTACTGAGGAGGAGACAAAAGGGTTGACCTAGAGCTGCTTATTCACCTTGCTTATTTAGTTTTCTGCCTAGAATATGTTTTAATATGCATGGGAAAACGTTTCACTTGAATTAAATATTGAATGAAAAAAATTCTTTGTAAAGTTCTTTTGGCTATATATTCCTTAATTATTAATTGATACATTTTTAATTTATAAGTTAGTTTAATTTATTTTGCTTCCAATGCTAAGCTTTTCGCTTCAACACAGTAGATTCTTGGATCTCTGTCATTAATGAAATAGTTTTAAGGAACAATGAAAGACAATAAGCTGTCATCCTGGTCAGTCTGATAGCCTCATAGATCTTCAGAATAGTAATTACAGCAACAATAGCCTAAGTCTGGTAATGATCAAGAGGCAGAATTTCAAAGATTGGACAAAAAGTAAGACGACATCAACAACTAAAACTGTTGTTTTTCAGCACCCATAGCTTTTCTTAAGGTACAAGTATGCAAATAGTACATGGTGAATTGAAAACAAAAGTAACATGTTTTTTTTCCTGCCATTTCTAAAATGTATAGTTTTATGTATTTAGCTTGTGTAGTTATTAATTACGTCTCTTTAAATGCACGGTGCATTGTATTAGGTTTATTATCTTAAAATTAATTTTTAATAGGCTTTTTTCTGCCTTTTATTGTCTTTAAAAACTTAAACTGTCCAGTAATTTTAAATATCCTTTTAAAAATTGTTTTGTTAATGAAAGGTGGTTAGTTTTCTTTCTGATATGATTTCCAAAATTTCATTTATTTGCAAACATTTAAAATATTTTATTAGCATAATGGTTTCACATTTTTCAAAGAGTCTAAATAAATATTTTACTAATATATCTGGTGTTAATCTAACATATTAAAACATGAATTAACAAAAGATATATCAAAATGCAAATTAGGATTAAATTAATTATATCCTGTTAAAAGAAATTACTTGTATATAAGAGTTAAATGCTTAGAAAAAATGAAAATGTACACCTTTAGGTTCCAGTTATTTTAGCAAAGTCAAAATTGACGATTAAACACATAGCAGGTGTAGAAAATTAGATAGTTCTATTTTGCTGTGTTGTTTGGGAAAACATTCGCTATGTAATTCTAATTCTGGTTATTATTATTTGAGGCAGTATTTTTAACACTAAAATGATTTCAGTCTAATTATATAATATATAAATTCAATAACAGCTCGCCTTGAAGCAATATGTGTATGTAATAATTTGTAAAAATATCTGTAACAGTCATTGTATATGGGTGTATTATTGTATCCATGTGTAATGATGTTATGTGAATATATTACGTAATTTAGTAATATAGGAGCTGCGAGAATAATAGGTTAAAAGTTGCTAACAATGAGGTAATAATGAGGCAATAATGAATTTGAAAGTTTAAATGCTACTAGTCATTATTGGAGCAACAATAATGTAAATTTTGAGACAGTTTAAAAGTAGCCAATCAACAACCAGAAAAAGCTTTAGTTAAAAGAAGGTATTCTATTGGATTAGGAATAGCCAATCATGGACTTGAAATACAGAAATTTACAAGTTTAGGGCGGTTGAAATCAGTTCAGTTGCCTGCAAACAGTGTTCCTAACCGGACGCGAGACACATCCTCGAGAGATTTAATACATATTCGTGTGAGACAAAACTAGTTTACGTGTTAAAAAGTGCAAATAATTCATAAAAGAATCTCACAGATCTCTATATCAATGAAGTGTTATTTAAATCGTATCAAGTATTAATAAAAGGAGTGAAGTAAAATTATAATCAGTGTAAGCCTACATTCTTGTCGCACCACAACCCTGCTAAGAGAAACGTGTCTCTAACAAATACCGACGCAGCCGAGGCAAATATAAATATATAATATTTAAAGAAACAGTTAAATTACAAAGTTAATATTTTTTTTAAACTTGGGGCAAAGGCCACCTGAAAGTACATTTTAGTCGAAGGCTACCGGAAACTGTTTACTATACGTGCGGTTGCAACTACTACAAGTTCGGCTCCCCAACAGAAACAACTCCTTCTAAAATACTCTTTTCTCATATTATTATATAAACTACCCAAAAAACTGTACCTTTCAAAACCCTTTACTAGTATTATGATATGAAACCACACTTGTGAAAGAATTTCGCTTAATGCTATTTCTTCTGTATGTCCTTTTCGTATAGCTTCACATTTCATTCTCATCATTTCCAATGGGGAAACGAAATATTTAATGAAAACCAAACATAAAGTTCTTCTGATATCCTTCTGCTGCACACCAACCCCCACTTCCTCCCGTTATTCCTGAAGAACTAAAAGATGAAGTCTTTTGGGGGGAATGGAGTGCCACTCAGCCGTTAAATGAACAAATGCCTGCAGGAAGAATGAAAGAATGAGCATTTTATTTTTACTTCACCAGAGCCCCTTGAGCATTCTATTTTTAGGCGGACTACTCATATGGCACATTACGTTGATCAAAGCTTGAAACTCTCATCCTCATCCGCAGTTATTCATAAATGATGTAAATTGTATGCTCATGCTAAATAAACTTGTTACTGCCATTCAAGTATGCACGAAGGTGTTTTAAAAACTTGAAGAGTATACAGAAGGAATCTGTGTTCTACGATTTTATATATGTACGGTTTCATTGTATAAATGTATATTAAAACACACGTTTCAGCAAATATCTTTATTTCCAAAATGTGTATTTCATACGATATTAGTATGGAATAAAAATTCAGTTTTTAGTTTTCGATAATACCGGGTTTATCTTGAATGACGCGTTTAGCAATTCTGACCCGTAACGGGCATCGAGTTAAATTACCTTGCTCTGCGATAGCCTAGCTCACGCACCTACGCAGGGTAACAGCATTTGCAATTCAGTATAACGTTGTTTGACATGGCGTGTAGTAGGAATAGCGTTAGTTATCTTTTGATTGTGTTTGCTATGTGTATTTGTGGTGCATATTAAGAACGTGTGTTTATTGTGTTACGTTTTGATCAAACGGAGTTGAATTGGAGCATTAACTTAAAATTACCTGGTGTTAGAAACTGAGGCGGTGTTAGACAAAAATAAAGAAACAATAAACAGTTCTAACCGAGGAAATATTGGAAGAAGTAGGGGCTGTTGTGGAAAGAAGTCAAGAAAATCCTGGTTCGCATTACAACGTGTGTTTGATGACAACAATTGACTGGCCTATTTGCTTTCCTGATCTAAATCCATGTGATTATTATCGGCAGGGAAGCTTAAATATAAGGTTGATGCAACAGATCCTCATATGCTCGATAAATTAAAAGATACGTGCGTTTTGCAACATTTCGCCTGCAGAAATTCGTTGAGTGTTCAATAATACAAGGCGCCAGACTGAGGTAGATGCAGCTCATTTCTTTTTGACATTATGTAGAGGAGAAACGGCGGGCGGGTTCGCCAATACAAACGGATTCGTATAGCAGTGCCATAGAAGCGAAGGGCTACCTTCGCGCCATTCTGGAGAAACCGGCTTTTTCCTAACCTAATGAGAAGGCTAAGATCCGGGACAAGTTAGTAACCAATGTATGTACAACCTTAATATGGAGTTCCGTAAACATAGTACTGCTGATGTAAACAGAGACGCCAATGCGCTGCCTTAGATGCTAGTGCAAACAGTAGAGTGGAAAATGAGTAGTGATGGTAGTGATGAGGAAAATGAAGTGGGATGCATACAGGGTGGACCATTTAAGTTGAGACTGTACAATATCTCCAAAACTAAGTGTTGTAGAAAGAAATGTCTTGAATAAAAGTTTCTTGATATTATGGGGGAAAGGAAATGCTATTAGTCGTGTTTTATTTGGAGAACGTTGAGATGGTTATTTTAGAGTCAATTTAATTCTTTTTAAATGGAACCTATCTTTTTACTTTATCTGCTACTCTTTACTTTATCCGAAAAATTCGATACCGAGATTCCGCCGGAAATACATGTTGTGAGACTCCCTGAATCCAAAAAAGAATTTTTGGAAACATGTCTATGTGTGTGTGTGTGTGTGTGTGTGTCTGTGAACACCATAACTCAGAAACGAACAGTCCTATAAACACCAAACTTGATATTTAGTTCCAGAGATGCGACACGAAGGTTTTCAAGAAAATCATCCACCCCTGATTAACCTTTACATGGAAATTTTTCGAAAATTTTAATTTTCTCAAAAACGGCTCTAACGATTTTGATTAAAATATCATATGTTTAAGATATTTTCATGACAAATGAAATGTATATCTCGAATTTTCTTGGAATGTCTCCAAAAGTATTCTTCATTGTGAACGACTTTTGCATAACTAGTAAACCATAAGAGACAGACAAAATTTTACTACACAAAAATGTAGATCGCGTTAAAATACACAATTTATGTCATATACATTTTTTTTTGTTGAGTGAACCATTTTCGAGATATTGATTGTTATTCCCTTAAATTTTCCAATATTTATACCTTTTCTCAAATTCGTTATTCAATTTTTTTTGCCCTGGTAATGCAAAGAGAATGGAATACTCCTCATAGCAACCAGCTCTTAAAATATTTGACTATAGCTTAAAGCCTACCAATTCCCCTTGCATCCACAAGAAAATTAGCAATAAGATTAACATATCGATATCTCGATTAATATGAAGCATATGGAGAATAAGCGTTTGTAAAAATAGTTTGTACAAGAGTAGAGACAGTCATGTGAGTGTAACACATCAGATTGTTTTACTGATTCCTTGTTTTCACACAAAATTTGCATAAAGCACTTTGCAATTGTTCTTACACCAACGTAAATAACAACGAAGAACGCAATGGATGGTTGGATCTCCGTGGATGGTCATTTGAGGGTCAGGTTACGTTTCGTAATTGGTAACCAACATTTTTTTTATCTTGTTTCCTTATTCCTCATCACTAAATATACAGGTCTTTATAAACCATTTGCTAATGAGAGAATAGCATACAAAATGTAGATTCCCATTTAAACAAATTAATTTGACCCTAAAATAGCATCAAAACGTCCTCGAAACAAAACACGACTAATGACATTTACTTTTCCCCATGATATCAAGCAACTTTTATTCAAGACATTTCTTTCTGCAACGCTTAGTTTTGGAGGTATAGCACAATCTCAACTTAAATGGTCCACCCTGTACATTGGAATCAGAGACAGAATTGTATTGTACCTCAAGTCACGAAGCGGATTGTACACGGCCTCACAGGTATATAACACCCCAATGCACCACCTTACTCCACCCTACACGATGCACACTGAACTTCACTTCACTCTTAAGTTGAACCGGATCCTTAGCCTGCATATGAATCTTAAGCCTCTTAAATGATGTAATTATTAGCATCTTCTCATACATTTTAACGCATAATTCGAGCCCCATTTTTTCACACTGAAGTTATATCCACATAAACCTGTAACCATATAATCAAGTTTCTTTAAAGAAAATTTATGTTTGAGGCTTAATGTGAAGTTGGTGCTGGGAAAAGTATTATCACGGCTTTCATTCTAAGAAATATACCTATATGATGAGTGAGAATAAATATTAATCCTGAATTTAGCATATTTATATCTACTGGATCTTGATCGCATTTTCCCAGAAATACTTTAAGGGACGCTGGGACTGAGTTTTTAGGTGAAAATGACAAACATCTCGATTTTTGATTTATATCATATAAGTATTCTATAGACATCTGTGAATTATTTTGGTGAACATGATTCGCCAGTTTTGAAATTCCTGCGACTTGTTTAAATCACTCCTGCGCTGCCTTTTAACCCCAATTAGATGCTTTCTGTATGGTTTTTTCTCAGTTTTACATTTTTGCATAATAAATTTATTCCTTACACTTTAGTGTTATTCTGAATTGTATGAAAATTTGCATACATAATCTAAAATTTGCTGTCTAACGATTCAAGCATACATTTTATGATTGCTTTATTCATTGGCTCACAACAAACTCATTTATATTGAAAATAAACGAACATTTTAACGCAACAAACTTCATAAAGCAATTTATTTTTCTACAAATAATGATATCAACTTCAATCAAATCCTTACATTTATTTTCAGTGTACTAAAGTATTAGAACATGAAAAATTTGAATACGCAAGGCACTTTTAGAAAATGTGCACTTTTCCTACTAATTAAAAATATTTAATTGTAATGCATGAGAAACTACGTGAGCTAGAACAGGTATGGGCATTCCTGACACCTCCACCTATCCCCTACTCCTTTGTTGTTAGAAATACATAAGCGGTCTTCTAATTCAGTGGTGGAACATTGCTTAACGCAATTACAAGATGCATTCCACAAAATTTGGTGGGACATTTAGGAAAAAATCTGATGTGTTACACTCACATGACTTTCTCTACTCTTGTACAAACTATTTTTACAAACGCTTATTCTCCATATGCTTCATGTTAATCGAGATAAACATCTGCAGACTATCTTATTGCTAATTTTCTTGTAGATGTAAGGGGAAAATATATTTACAAGGGCAATATAGAAAAACAGTAGCCTTTAAGCACATACATATCTCTTAATAGCTGGTTGCTAGGTGCAGCACCATTCCCTTTGCCACAGATTATAACTCTTTGCAAATCCAAGACAAAAAAATCTGATGTGTTACACTCACATGACTTTCTCTACTCTTGTACAATCTATTTTTACAAACGCCTATTCTCCATATGCTTCATATTAATCGAGATATCGAGATGTCAATCTTATTTGTAATTTTCTTGTAGATGCAAGGGGAATATGGTAGCTTTTAAGCGATAGTCAAATATTTTATCGCTGGTTGCTATGTGGCGCATTCCATTCTCTTTGCATGTCCAGGACATAAAAAAATGAATAACGAATTTGAGAAAAAGTATAAGTATTGGAAAATTTAAGGAAATAACAAGCAATATCTCGAAAACGGTTCACTCAACAAAAAAATGTATATGATATAAATTGTTTATTTTAACGCGATCTACATTTCTTGTGTAGTAAAATTTTGTCTATCTCTTATGGTTTACCAGTTATGCAAAAGTCGTTCACAATAAAGAATACTTTTGGAGACATTCCCAGGAAATTCAAGATATACATTTTATTTGTCATAAAAATGCCTTAAACATATGATATTTTCATCAAAATCGTTAGAGCCATTTTTGAGAAAATTAAAATTTTCGAAAAATGTTCCATGTAAAGGGTAGTCTGGGGTGGGGGGATTTTCTTGAAAATCTTTGTGTCGCATCTCTGGAAGATACTGAACGTAAATTCCAAGTTTGGTGTTTATCCGACTGTTAGGTTTTGAGTTATGCTGTTCACAGACACACACACAGACACACACACACACACACACACACACACACGGACATGTTTCCAAAAATGTTTTTTTTGGATTCAGGGGGTCTCAAAACATGTATTTCCGGTGAAATCTCGGTATCGAATTTTTGGGTAAAATGCAATACTTCCCCTACTTACTATACGTAGTAGAGAAAGTAAAAATGAATAACGAATTCCCATTTTAGAAAATAAGTATTGAAAAATTTAAGGGAATAACAAGCAATATCTCGAAAATGGCTCACTCTACAAAAAAATGTATATGACATAAATTGTGTATTTTAACGCGATCTACATTTTTGTGTAGTAACATTTTGTCTATCTCTTATGATTTACCAGTTATGCAAAAGTCGTTCACAATAAAGAATACTTTTGGAGACATTCCCAGGAAATTCAAGATATACATTTTATTTGTCATAAAAATACCTTAAACATATGATATTTTAATCAAAATCGTTAGAGCCATTTTTGAGAAAATTAAAATTTTCGAAAAATGTTCCATGTAAAGGGTAGTCTGGGGTGGGGGGATTTTCTTGAAAACTTTCGTGTCGCATCTCTGGAAGATACTGAACCCAAATACCAAGTTTGGTGTTTATCCGACTGTTCGTTTCTGAGTTATGCTGTTCACAGACACACACACAGACACACAGACACACACACAGACATGTTTCCAAAAATGCTTTTTTTGGATTCAGGGGATCTGAAAACATGTATTTACGGTGAAATCTCGGTATCGAATTTTTGGGTGGAATACAATACTTCCCCTACTTACTATACGTAGTAGAGAAAGTAAAAATGGGCTCTTTCATACTTTGTGGTATACAAAGATGCTGCAATGTACTGTATGTATGTACTCGTGTGTATATAATAATAATAATAATAATAATAATAATAATAATAATAATAATGATAATATTAATAAATTCTGTGTTTTAAAGAGATCTACATTTTCTGTGTAGTAGGTTTTCGTCTATCGTTATACAAAATTTCTTCCGAATGAAGAGGACGTCAAAAGCTATTCCCAGAAAATTCAAGATATACATCTTATTCATCATATAAATATCTTTAATACATCGTATTTTAATAAAAATCGCTAGAACTATGTCTTAGAAAATAAAACAATTTCGAAAAATGTTCTATTATAAAGGGAAGTTTGGGTTGGGGGATTTTCTTGAAAATCATGGTGTCGCATCTTTGGAAGGAACTGAATTTACACACTAAGTTTAGAAAGTATCCGAGATTTCGTTTTTGAGTTATGCTGTTCACAGACACACACGGACATTTTGCTAAAATATTTTTTTTTCAGCGGGCCTCAAAACTTGTAGTTCCGGTGAAATCTGGGTATCGAATATTTGGGCGGAATACAATACCTTCTGCTGCAAGTATGTGGTAGAGAAAGTAAAAAGCATGGGATAGTATTCCTTGCTCTAAGTCAGCAACTTCAATTGAAGCAAGATATTTATTTACTGTAAATATTGAGTGCTTTTGTTCAAATGTTCTGTAATTTATAAGTATATTATATTTATTTGTTCAGTTTGATTAAAAGTATGAGATATTTATTATATAATGTATGATGTAATTAATTTATATAATAACAACAAAAAATAATTAAAACCCTTAATAATGATATATAAGCACCCAGCACTGAAGTACTTGCAATAAGCAG
Source organism: Deroplatys truncata (assembly GCA_030765065.1). Taxonomy (NCBI): domain Eukaryota; kingdom Metazoa; phylum Arthropoda; class Insecta; order Mantodea; family Mantidae; genus Deroplatys; species Deroplatys truncata. Next base: position 80,378,780 of record CM060988.1, read on the forward strand.
GTCGCCGCTAAGTTTGTCATCTCGAGGGAGATGCCTTGGTAGGCATGTCTGGGAAAACAACATGAGTCAATTGGGGAATTCAATGCCCCACCGGCATGTTGTCACAGTAGCTCAATGGTTAGAGCAACCACACGGAGAGCGGGAGAACCGTGTTCAAATCCCGGCTGTGGTATTGAATTTTTCAGTTGACTCTATATTAAAAACTTGCCTAAGGTCTATTGAAAGTATAATTAATTTATATAATAACAAAAAAAAAATGATTAAAATGAATAAAGTACCTGATTTTGTTTTCTCATTTGATGCATGCCTTGCATTTTAATAACTAAGCATTTCTAGCTTTTCAAAATTAAGAATCACATTACGCTATTGCTCGAATAGAGGGATAGCTACGTTATGTCACAGTACCCCTACCTCCTGAATGTGACACGCGCTCACTCATACCTGAGCTAGAACTTGAGCTTTTGCACAGTATTTCTTTATTTACTCATACTGAGTACACAAATTTTCAACCGAATGCGTTTAAATTTTTTTAAAAAAAATAGTTAAACATTTAGTCCCAGTGTCCCTTAATGCAGGAATCTAAAACCTTATTCGTATACTGATGTAGTACACGTGATTATTCAAGTTTCCTGCAAATTCCCGTACTAGCTCTCCGGTCCAGCCACTATGGACAAATCGGAGACATAAACTGTTAGAGAAATTATCCCTAAAGGACAACAGTTCTCATGTCACAAAAATAAAACGTTAGCCAATCCGAAGGCGGCAATCCCATCGCAAGTTATCGCTAGGAACTTGTTGCCTACCGTTGATTATACTTGAGTACAGCGTACATGTTAAGGCCAAAATGCCGCTCTGTCAAGATAAATCAAGCCAGTAAGCAACTAACGGAAGAGCGACAAATTGATTTTTATTTGGTTAGCCAGGCCTAGGTTAACCGCAGATTAGGAATTGTTTGGGTATCAATGATTTCTTAACGTTTTGAGGCAGTATTTTTAACACTTAAATGATTTCAGTCTAATTATATAATATAAATTCAATAACAGCCCGCCTTAAAGCAATATGTGTATGTAACAATATAAAAGTGTATGTAACAGTCATTGTATATGTTTGTATTATTGTATCCATGTGTAATAATGGTATATGAATGTATTACGTAATTTAATAATGTAGGAGCTGTGAGAATAATAGGTTAAAAGTTGCTAACAATGAGGTAACAACGAGGTAAGGCAATAATGAATTTGAAAGTTTAAATGCTACTAGTCATTATTGGAGCAACAATAATGTAAATTTAGTGACAGTTTATAAAAATAGCAATCAACAACCAGAAAAAGCTTTAGTTAAATGAAGGTATTCTATTGGAGTAGGATTAGCCAATCAGAAACTTGAAAAACAGAAATTTACAAGTTTAGGCGGTTGAAATCAATTCAGTTACCTGCAGACAGTGTTTGTAACCGGATGCGTGATGCGTCCTTGAGAAATTTATACGTATTTTGTGCGAGACAAAAATAGTTTACGTGTTAAAAAGTGCAAGTATTTAATAAAAACATCTCACAGCTCTCTCCCTATATCAGTGAAGTGTTAATTAAATCGTGTCAAGCATTAATGAAAGAAGTGAAGTAAAATTATAATCAATGTAAGCCTACATTCTTAGTCGCACCACAACCCTCCCAAGACATCCATGTCTCTAACAATAATACCGACGCAGCCGAGGCAAACATAAATATAATATTTAAAGAAACAGTCAAATTACAAAGTTAATATTTTTTTGAACTTGGGGCAAAGGCCACCTGAAAGTACATTTGGGGCGAAGGCTACTGGAAACTGTTTACTATACGTGCGGTTGCAACGACTACAAATTCGGCTCCCCAACAGTTGAACTATAATACAATTCCTTCAATACGACCTACTTAAAATTGATGCCCAAAGTGTGTTGCAAATAACAATACAACAAACCAACTTCAGTTTTACGTCTAAAACTTGGGAGCTTCCACTTTTAGATAGCATGTGCTTTAAAAATGTGATCGCAGATATATTCCGGAATACGAGTCCAGAGATAGCCGAATTAGTGAACATCCTAAATATCACATTTGAAATGTAAAACACAGCAAATGTCAGCAACATAATCTTTGGTATTTTAAATAATATTTTCTATAAATCTGAAATTCATAAAAATAGGTTCACATATTTTTAAACTTATTAGTGTACAGGGTGTGTCAGAAGTCGCGATCGTTAATGTTTATATTTAAACAGCACATTTTCCGAAAGCGAAAACTACGTAAAACCTATTGCTAGGTTGAAGGGATATTTTACCTTTTCATATACTGTTCATGGTATTAGTTTGTTACTTTTCCGATAGAGAGAAGACATCGTCATGTTTTAGCTGAAATCTAGATTATTTCCGGGTTTATTAAATGATTGTTATTGTTGTGAAATGTTGTATTATGTTTGTGTTCTAAGCAATGGCGGATGCAAGCAAATATACGATTGAGGATATCTCATGGGTGGTCCACATCGGGAAGTCCCGGGTTCAAATCCCATGGGCCGATTAATTTTTTTCGTGGTTTCTCTCAGCCGTCAAGGTAAATACCAGATTGGATATTTAATACCACGACCAAAATTTCCACCTTAAGTATAAAAAATAATAATAAAAAATTAAAACTAGCTGGTAATAGCGAATCTTCTGCCATCTATCCACAAATAATGCAAGCAGGTAGATTGAACTGAACACTAGTGCCATCTGCCTGGCACGTATGGAAGCAGAGGTACATTGCTGTACACATCCTCTGTGGACATGTGTCAAAGCTACCATCTGCTCGTCACAGAAGGAGAGGTACAGTTGCTATGCACATACCTCTTTGGACATGTGACGAAGCAAGATGGTACGTATGATATAAGAATGGGACATAGAAAGCTAACTGTCGCCATACACCGATCCACAAGGTATCTCTTAACACATCCTTAGCGATATGACTACGGAGTTAAAGCCACGTAAAATAAAGGGAGAGAGAGAGAGAGGTAACTGGCGAAACTATAAAGAAATCAGAGAAAACTTCTTTCTTCGCTTCAATAAAGCAGCACCAAGTAAATCTAATCTCCGAAAACTGGAAAAGAAGTTCTTCTTGAAATACTCTCTATTGGATGCATATCATGACGTGAGTCGGAGTTACCAGTGAGATTATCATCGGGCCATATTTCTTTGAAACATCTGTGATTGGCTTGCCAAAATCATCATCAAGAGGAGTGGAATTGGCAGAACTAGGTAGAACAGGAAGAGTGATGGAGAGAGTTTTACAATACCGGTAGAAGAATCTGAAATTAGACGATGGTGATATTATTACAACATGCATGAAGTACCAAAATACATTAGAGTACAATAATTGGGAGAGAGAAATTGAAAGAAACTTTAGAAGAGATTGGTATGTAGAAGGATGAAAATAATTCAATCGGTTTTTACAAGTAAGGAAGAGATTAGAAGATATTGAGAGGCAAGAGTAATGGGCAAGTTTTGAGAATACAAGATCTTTGAGGTACAGATAATAAAGAAAGAATGGGGAAGGGAGACGTATATTGATAGTTGTGGCAGCAAGGAAGGGAGGGATTTGCATGGATGCAATCAGGGGCATTATATGCCAAAGGTTTTAGGAACAATAACATGGAAGTATGTGTCATGTGTGGAGAATCAGAGGGTATGCTCCATAATGAGCAGCAACGCAGCATAAAGAAACAAGTGGAGGGAGAGTATTTGGGATAAAATATAGAATAAATTGGAAAATATTACAGTGGCAATTAAAACGTTGACAGAGAATGGAAAAGCAGTTGGAGCATGGGTTGATATTTAGGAAGTGTAAGGAGTAAATGTATTAGAAAAATAAAAACAGAAAAAATGGAAAGGTGTCAAATTAGGGCCCGAATGCATGTGGATGACCTGGAAGTCTCAGCATGCTCAGCCCGTAGGAAAGTATGTCAGTCTCAATTACAAGAAATGTATGTAATTGTTGATAAATAAATATTGTATTCTATAAAATATCCGATCGCGATTCTGTAGACAGTTGAAGTAAACGAATCCGAAGATTTGAAATTAAATATTATAGGCATATACTTTATAACACGCCTTTATAACGCAACAATCGAGTTGTTCGCAAATTAAATCTATCCAGAATATGTTTAAATGATTACATTAATTACATATTAGGGCTGTAGTGAGGTTATAAGCTGATATATTTATTCCATAAATATATATTCAGATAAGAAAACTTAATTTTTGTTTCTTTTTTCCTTTTTGCCTTCGTTAAACCGTGCGTGAAACCAGGGTTAAGTAACCATATGTGTAGTCAATATCTTACGTCAGAGACCAGTTCGATCTTTAACACTTTACTTTCAACATTTTGAATACTGTGACGCAATGGCTATGGCCCAAGGTTGTCAGGAGGTCGGTACCAGGGAGTCGGAGAAAAACAAAGATAAGTTGCGTTCTCGTTTGGGGTGAACATTAGAAGCGCTATCGGTAGATAACTAGAATCTTATTTCCCCGCCTCCAGAACTGTTTTCAGATACTTCTAGAATGTTCTGTGGAAGATTCCATTCGGTTATATAAGCGAGCGTTGTCGCGAGAGGAGTTAGTTGGATTGAGGCAGTGAGTCAGCGAATGCGATTCTGGTACGACGAAAAGTGCTGTTCTCCTAACGAGTTTGTGATAACTGCTGTGACGTGCAGTGAGTACTGCTACCGCAGGAGAGACTGGAGACGTTTTGTGTTCGACTTCCCAGTAAAATTGCACGTCTTGAAAACAGTAAAGCGAGCCATCTGAGAAGAAGCTGCGTCCTGCATATTTCATTATGCCTCTACGCCACGAAGAAAGTGAAGTGACAGAGGAAATTAAACTAGTTTACATAGGTGAAGTGACAGTTGAACAACTGCACAAAGTCACAATATTTTAAAAGATAAAACTTACTTAACTTACATATATCACTTCAGATTCGGGTGCTTTCATGAACTATACTCATTGAGCTGCAAGAATTTTACACTTACAGAGCAGATGATCTATCGTTTGAAATCGGGTAGGTAACGAATAGAAGATAGAAACTTTGAGGCAGTCTATATAACTGGAGCGTAACGCAGTACTTCAGTTTCCCCCGTCTCTGTGGCGCAACTCGCGCAGCAAGTAGCTTATGCTCAGGAAAGCTTGATGAAAATTCGGAGAAGTTCAATTATTACATAGTTCTTGCTGAAACCGATTGGAACTGTACTTTAATCAGAGTATCACAAGAACACAAATTATACAAAAAGTTATTTATGAAATAAATAGCGAATTACTGACGTCTGTAAGTCTCTACACTAACATTTTGTTTTACCCCGTGTTGAATTACTAGTATGTTTCCTGTCTCTCTAATTCATCTTAAATAACTGAACATTATTACAGCCGTAATCAGAGGACATGAAAATAATACTTTTTCTTGGGTTATGTTTTGTGGTTTATCAAAAACTTTAGATTGTGTATCCCAAACAGTTATTTGCTCCAGACTTCATTGTTACGGCATTACATCAATGAATTAAATCTGTAAAGGTTTTATCCTAAAGATCATGGATTAATTACTTCTATAAACGGTGTTTTAACGTTGTTAATATTATTGTTTTGGGTACCTATGTTTTCAGTTTTGAGACACTCTTGTATTTGCAAACGGTTTATGTTATAATATTAATATTGATTTTATTCTATTCTATACTCATGCATAGATCCCTTTCTATATCTAACTCTGAAATTTGAGAGAAATGGTTTATAGTTGAATATCAACAAATTTATGATAATTCTTTACACATTAAAATATTTTTCCAATAAAATTACTGGTTACTAGGCGTAATCACATTGATGCAGTTTGTGTTAGGTGTCCCAATTCATGTACCTGTTTTTTATTTAAATTTGAAACAACTTGTATTCAATGATTATATATTAAATTCTTATTGTGCTTTTTCATAAAAATTACGTGTTTGGGATAATGTATTTAATACTAGCAAAATAACGTTTAATACTGACGGTTACAAGAAAATATTATTCGAAATGTTACTGAATATCATATGTTTAACTTCATTATTGTTTAATGTTATTTATAACTGATTTAAACTCATTTTACCTATATTATAACGACAATTATATACTAAAAACAATAATCTCATACTAGCAACAATGTTAGGCATTAACATAGTTTAGTATAGAATAGATATGCATAATAGACCACTCCAAGACGCACTCCCTGCTAATATAAGTAGAACTAAAGCTGATTTAATACGCTGGCTTGGAAATAATCCTTTTCATCCGATTGAGAAAGGATTTTCTTTTGTTATATTTGGCCCTTACCTATATTGTTTGGTATCAGACTTGGCAAATACATTTGATTGAGTGACAGAATCTGAAGTATGCGAGTAATTGTGAATATTGTGACCGCACGCGAGAAGCTACCTGCGGGTCGCCGGTAAGCGCATCCTTCTACCGACGTTCAGAACAATAGTCCATTATGTGTTGCTTCCCCGCTCCAGAGGATTTCTTTGGGGAATTCGAGTAGGTTCCCTTTCTAGAACATTCCGCTTTGTATAAGGGAGCTGCTCTTGCTTGTACCTGAAGTTCAGTTCTCTTAGTTAAGAAGTGACGAGAGTAAATGCAGTCAGTGTCGAAGAGTTTGGACAGTTAAAAGTTGATAGAGTGTAGTTGTGTAGAGTGTAGTTGTGAGTTGTGATTCTATAGTTCAGTTGTTAGTTATGCTGCAGCAGTTCAGTGGCTGTTCAATTCGACGGTTCAGTTGTGTTCTGTTCTGATTGTGTGTCAAAAGTATTTAAAGTGTAATGTTAGTGGTATGCTGAGCACCTACGTGAAAAATGAAGTATGTTTGGCAGCAACTGGTTTTCTTATTTTTTACACCATTGTTAGCGATAATCAGGTCTTCTGTTTAAACCTTAATTTTTGAAGTAATAATTCAAGCTACATTGTATGTCACTTCTGCCGTAGTAATTTGTTTTAGCACTTTAACAGAATATGTAAAGCTAAAATTAATAAAACAATTTTGAACAGATATAAACATGGTACGCTGCAGCGAACTCTTGATACTCCTATGGAATCTTTTTCAAGGTGTACAGAGATGAACATTAAGATACCCTGAAGATCGAAACGAAGGTGATATTCAGCTAGGGAAAAAAGAGGATAAGATGAGTCATTTAACCTACCTCCCAGTAACCCTTTGCTCAAGATAAGCTATGAATAGGTTTACGCAAGAAGGTCACAAGTACAAATCAGGAACCGTTTCGAAGCTTACGCAAGTCAGTGATGAAGGTAGTGCTGTCTAAGTATTTATAGATCATTGGCTTCTGTTTATATTTCCAAGTAGGTTTTGTGGCTTCTCCTGTGCGTTCATTCCCTTGAGGACAAGGAAATCTCTCTGGTAATTACTGGTGGTATAAGCTGCTAGAGAATACAAGATTTAAGGTTTTTGAAGCGAAATTCTAGTTCCATGTAACTTAGAAACAAAAGCTACAAACGAATAATAATAACGTAGTGTCGATTCTTAAAGAATATTTAACTAATACTTTTTCAGAAATGTTAATTAGTAAATCAAAATTGATAATAATGATACTATAATTAAAAACATTCTGATGATTTGCATTCACATGACTTTATCTTATTGAAACTATTTTATTGCTAATTTTCTTGTAGGTGCAAGGGGATATGGTAGGCTTTAAGCGACAGTCAAATATTTTAAAAGCTGGTTGCTATGTGGAGCATTCCATTTTCATTGCATGTGTAGGATAAAAAAACCAATAACGATTTCTCATTTGAGGAAAAGTATAAATATGGCAAAATTGAAAAACAAATAACAAGGAATATATCAGAAATGGTTCACTCGGGGAAAAAAAATGTATGACATAAATTGTGTGTTTTAACGAGATCTACATTTTTTCTGTAGTAAAATTTTGTCTATCTCTTCCGGTTTTCCAGTTATGCAAACGTCATTCCGACTAAAGAAGACTTTTGGGTACATTACCAGAAAACACATGATATACATTTCATTTGCCATAAAAATATCTTAAACCTATGATATTTTAATCAAAATCGTTAAAGCCATTTTTTGAGAAAATCAAAATTTTCGAAATATGTTCTATGTAAAGGGTAGTCAGGGGTGGGCGGATATTCTTGAAAATCTTTGTGACGCATCTTTGAAAGATACTGAACCTAAATACCAATTTGGTATTTATCCGACTTATCGTTTTTGAGTTATGCTGTTCACAGACACACACACACACGCGGATCTTTTTTTAAAAATGAAACTTCGGTATCGAATTTTTGGGTGGAATGCAATACTTCCCCTACTTACTATACGTAGTAGGAAGGTAACTAGCTATGCTGTCTATGCAAACTAATAAAGCATACATCAAAAGAAAAAAAAAACTTGAAGGACTCATCTCTGTGGTGAGGGAGTAGCGTGTTTACCTTACATTCAAGAAGTCCCAAGTTCAAATCTCGGTTAGATTGAGTTATTCGTATAAGGTTTTTTCCAGGGGTTTCCCTTATCCGGAGAAAACAAATATCGGTATACTTTAAGCTCTAGTGACCCCGGGCCCATTTGAGCAGAACTTCAACCATTTTGCTCATTTAACGTCCAATATGACCTACCCAGAACATTAATCTTTAAAACAGAAACAAACAAACTTGTAGGATATCACTAATAAACTTCGACACAGTACAGTGAAAAAAGATTGAAAAGTCGCCTTTGTCTGGGACGGCGTTTGAAATTTCAAAGCACTAATAATCGTGCACTAGATTTGAGCGGGTCAAAGTCTGGTAGGGTTGAATGAGATTTAAAGCAACTTCATATTAACATTTTGGCCGAAACAAAAAACCTTCCATATCTTTGTCTATTTAAACTCGCCTTCTGGCTGTAGCTCTTTTTACTTTTCTACACGTACATAGTAGTAGAGAAGGTATTGCATTCCACCCAAAAATTTCACTGGAAATACATGTTTTGAGGCATCTTTAATACAAAACCTTTTTTTTATAAAAAGGTCTCTCTCTCTCTCTCTCTCTCTCTCTCTCTCTCTCTCTGTGTCTATGAACAGCATAACGCAAAAACAAAAAGTTCATAAACACAAAATTTGTATTTAAGTTCAGTATCTTCCAAAGATCGACAAGAAGAATTTCAAGAATATTCCCCTAACCCAAACTACCCTGTACATAGAAGACGTTTCGAAATTTTTCATATTATATAAAATGACTAACGATTTTGGTTAAAATACCGTACATTAAATACAGGGTAGGCCATTTAAGTTGAGACTGCGTAATATCTCCAAAACTAAGCGTTGTAGAAGAAATGTCTTGAATAAAAATTTGCTTGATATTATGGGGTAGGTTAATGCCATTAGTCGTGTTTTATTTGGAGGACTTGTGATGGTCATTTTAGGGTGACTTAAATTTACCCTAATTGAATGCTCCCATTTAAAACGTTAAATTGACCCTAAAATGACCATAATAAGTCATTCAAACAAAACAAGACTAATGGCATGTACTTTCCCCCATAATATCAAGCAACTTTTTCAGAAATTTCCTTCCACAACGCTTAGTTTTGGAGATATGGTACAGTCTCAACTTAAATGATTCACCCTATATATTTAAATTACAACTAAATGTACATCTTGAATTTTCTGGGAATAGCCTATGATGCCTGGAGGGAATTTTATATAATCTTATATACCTGATAAATGTTAAGCGAAAACGTATGTCACAAAAAGTATAGGTCTCTTTAAAACACACAGTTTATTTCAATTTTTGTGGCATCAGCCATTTCTGAGATATACTTTATTAAAGGTTTGAATTATTCATTTATTGGTCATTTTAAGTCCCGTCAATCCTCGTGATTGCATGTTAAGAGTATGGAAATTTAATGCCAGAATATATCGTCCAGTTTTAAAATTTGACTATCGTTGTTGCTTTTGTATGTATAACGAAATGTATAATGTAGCTATTTCTGCAAAGGTTTACTTGGATTAAAACGTAGTAGATAGAAAAATAAGCTTTAGTAAGAATAGTTTGTATAAACACTAATAAACGACAGAGAAGGTCACGTGAATGTATCACATGAGATTTTTTGTCTTAGGGTAAACAGTAAAGATGCATGCATGAATTAATGATTCGTAAATTATTTCATGTTGCACCTGACTATGAAATGAGCTAAAATTAGGAAGATATCGTTATGATATCTAGTATATCTGTGCTTTCACATTGTCTGTGTTGAGGCTATGAAGGCCTTCTCTCATCTGATCCATGTACATCGACATACTTGTACCTTGATGGTGATCCAAGTTGGTCTAGACCTTCGCTTTAAATTCATCTAGAACTAATTTATGTAAAGTAATCAACTTGAGTCTCAGGGGACAGTATAGAACTGTAACTAGACGTTAATTGCAATAATGTGCTTAACGGGAAGTCTTCTAAGATACTTTCTGCAGTGCAAGTCGTCTTTAAAATTTCCTTCTTTTACCATGTAGGAATTGAGGCAGTATTTTTAACACTAAAATGATTTCAATGAATTATATAATATGTAAATGTAAATATGTAAATTCAATAACAGCCCGCCTTGAAGCAATATGTGTATGTACTAATTTGTAAAAATGTACGTAACAGTCATTGTATATGTTTGTATTATTGTATCCATGTGTAATAATGTTATGTGAATATATTATGTAATTTAGTAATGTAGGAGCTGCGAGAATAATAGGTTAAAAGTTGCTAATAATGAGGTAACAATGAAGTAACCTTGAGGCAATAATGAATTTGAAAGTTTAAAGCTACTAGTCATTATTGGAGTAACAATAATGTAAATTTTGAGACAGTTTAAAAATAGCCAATCAACAACCAGAAAAAGCTTTAGTTAAAAGAAGGTATTCTATTGGATTAGGAATAGCCAATCACAGACTTGAAATACAGAAATTTACAAGTTTAGGCGGTTGAAATCAGTTCAGTTGCCTGCAGACAGTGATTGTAACAAGACGCAAAAGGTGTTCTCGAGAGATTTAATACGTATTCGTGTGAGACGAAAAATAAGTTTACTGTTAAAAAGTGTAATTAATTAATAAAAAGAATCTCACAGCTATCTATATCAGTGAAGTGTTATTTAAATCGTATCAAGAATTAATAAAAGGAGTGAAGTAAAATTATAATCTGTGTAAGCCTGCATTCTTCAGTCGCACCACAACCCTGCTAAGAGAAACGTGTCTGTAACAATAATTCTGACGCAGCCGAGGCAAACATAAATATATAATATTTGAAGAAATAGTCAAATTACAAAGTGAATATCTTTTTTAAACTTGGGGCAAAGGCCACCTGAAAGTACATTTGGGGCCAAGGCTACCGGAAACTGTTTACCATTCGTGCGGTTGCAACTATTTCAAGTGTTCGACTCCCCAACAGTTGAAATATAATACAACTCCTTCAATACAACCTACTTCAAATTGACGCCCAAAGCGTGGTGCAAATAAATAAACAAACCATCTTCTCAAATTGGCGCCCAAAGCGTGTTGCAAAGAAGTTAAAAGAAAACCCGTTCTTGAAATTGGCTTCCATACGTGGAGCTAATAAATATCTTTCTCAGAATTAAGTGAGGTCAAGTATTTTTGTCTTCATTGTCAAGCCGTCTCTACATATTACTTTCTCTTGCGCACGCGCGTGTATCTGTGAACAGCATAACCCAAAAACGAAAAGTTGGATAAATACCAAGCTTGTTATTTAGGTCCAGCACCTTTAAAAGACGCGACACGAAGAATTTTAAGGAAATCCCCCACCCCAAACCACACTTTACAAGGAAGTTTTTTTGAAGTTTTGGATTTTGACTAACGATTTTTATTAAAATACCATAATTTAAAGATATTTACATGAAAAATAATATATATCGAATTCTCACTTCATTCGAAAAAAATTTGAACAATCTTGTATAAGCGGTAAATGTTAAACGATTAACGAAAATCTACTACAAAAAACGTAGATATGTTTAAAACAAACTTTATTTCAAATAACGTTTTTTGACATCAGTATTTTTTGAGATATCCGTTATTAGTAGTACAAATTGTTCATTTCCTGGTCATTCTGTTAACGTTGTTTCAACATTCAGTTTTTTCTCGCGATTGTATGGAAACAGTAGGAAATTTTAAGGAGCGTATAACGTCTAGTTCTTAAACATTTGACTATGGCTCTTCACTTTATATCTATAATGAAACGGTAATGTAGTTATTTCCGAAAGGTTTATTTGGATTAAAATATTCATTCATTATCTGTTTACCCTCCCCTTATGTAGGACTTACACCCCCAGGACTTACAAGCGGGTGCCTGGGGTCAGAGGCCCGTCGAGGAGCAGACACTCATGGATCAGACAGAGCATCCAGGATGGGTGATCAGCCCGATTCCTGGTATGGGATGAAGGAAGTAGATGAAACGAAATGTTGGTGAAATGGATGAAAGGAAAGGTGATGTGGAGCAGTTGGTGGAATGAATGGCGGGGGAAACCGGAGAACCCGGAGAAAACCCACCCAGATGCCGCTTCGTCCACCACAAATCCCACATGCAGGACCCCCGGTGGATTAAAATAGTCATAAAAATAAGCTTTAGTAAGAATAGTTAGTGTACCCACTAATAAACAATAGAGGGTACGAAAGTCATGTGAATGTGACACAGACTTTTTACTGTGTTTACCATGTAATAATAGGTGCAACAGAAGGCTCGATACCGAGATTTCACCGAAAATATATGTTTTGAGGCTCTCCGTTATTAAAACAGCATTTTTAGAAAAACCTTCGTGTGTGTCTGTCTGTTTGTCTCTCTCTCTCTCTGAGCGTGTGTCTATCTGTGTCTGTGAGCAGCATAACTCAAAAACGTAAAAGTTGGATAAACACCAAAAGTATTTCTGCGTTGATGTAGGCTATCCATGTCTCGTTGCCTGTAACAATGTGGGAAAACAAAACATCTCCATATTGTCTATAGTGCTCCAAAACTGTCGCGCACTACGCATTCGTTGCTCTTTGTGCTGACCGGTGCGCAGTTTTGGCACCCACCTCGCACAAAGTTTTGATATCCAAGTTGTTCAGTGACAATCCTGTAAAATGAGATTCGAGCAACATTTGGGAATTCATCAGCCAGACAACTAATCGTCAAACGCCGATCACTTCGAAGTTTTTGGTTCACGAGGTCGTCGGTCCGAATACTGGGCCTACCATTCCACTGTTCATCGTACACATTTGTGCGGCCATTTCGAAATTATCGACATCAGTGTCGAACCTGTTTGTCACTCATTTTTGTCCAGTCCATACACGAGGCATAACTCACAATGGATGTTCTTAGCTGACGATCCTTTTGCCAGAAAAAATCCTATCACACCGTGCACTTCACAACTGGTGGGATCTACGATTGTCGCGGCCATTGCGATCTACTCCACCGACTGGCAAACGCCTACTGCGTCACACCAACCTTTCGGTAGATTCCTCAGAAGTTGGTAGACAGCGCTGCAGGTGTGAAACGTCATTCAGGCTTACCATCCTTAAACATTGTTCACCGGATCTTAGTTTTTAAATACGCCTCGTATAATTAATTATTCTTAAAAGTGCTTTAAACACATAAAAAAATAAATTCATGAAATTCTCCAGGCTACCTCGCTCGTAAGAAACAGTTTCAGAAACCTTCTCTTGGATTTTCTGGTGTGCAAATATTTTGATGGATGAGGTAAGAGCTGAACATTTCCTGGCGATGTATACACTTTAGATGTTCAGGATACTGAGGACAGATAAGCTGAAGAAGTGAAAGATGCACGTACCCGAAACGTCGGTGTTACATCAACAATTCGCGTGCCTGGAAGCCCGAGAACATCTAAAGTATCTTGATAGATTTCAGACTTACATCACACAAGTGATTAAAACATAATCTATTTTGTCGAAAGTTTCTAATGGGCGATCTCTTATAATCATGGCAACAAAGTGAGAAATCCAATCTCGGTTTTCATGAAAACTTCTCAACTGATATTACTCCTAACATAATCCAAACAAATTGCCTTACTTCAGTGAGTATTTGTGGCAATGCCTTTTTGTACTTTATTTGGAGTTTTGTTATATTTTTGCAGAAATTCTATTCTGCTCAACGATTTACGTGTAGAATTTGTTGATACATATGTGTAGGTGAATGTATTCACTATGGAAATATTCAGGCCTCCTTGGGTGCGTAAGGAAGCTATCTTTTGAATGAGTTCATCTACATCTAGTGAAGTTTTAGTCATGGCTTAAGATGTTAACGTTCCTGATGTGTGTGTGTGTGTGTCACCATCCATTTCATACTTATGATGTAGAAATAAAACAACTTGATCAGATGGGATTTTAACCTTTTCATTGATACGGCCATCCAAGTGCGTAGTTCTAAAACTATAACTTAAAAAAAATGTAGGAGCCAGTTGAAGATTTAAAATAAAGCATTCACTACAGTACACGTTAATGTGGAGTGACATTTTGTAAATCTAATAGATTTAAAACAATAATAATGAAAACCTATTTAGTTCAATCGATCAATCTGTCTGGGGATATCTGTCAACCAATTGGCTAATACTTCACGGTAGTAGTACACTACTAAAATATTGTGGCATTTGTTGTATTATACATTGTTGGCTGAGTATGACTTCCGATACTAGTAAATCAGCACGAATGCCGAAGCCTAGAATGTTCAATTATAGAAGGCGCATGCGTGTACAAGGTGACGTTCATGCTAAAAGAATGCCTTAGGTGCAGGCAAAGCTCCATCAAGCCCCTTGACACACGTCTTCGGCCTAAACACAAATGTGCCATGAGACCGCCAACTGCGCTTACGGACGCATCGCTGAACAGGCCTGCATCTAAGCACAGTAATGCACAATAAGTCAATAAAACTTTGCTTCACAAGCCTTGCCTATCCTCCAGGGTCTTGCCAGGGCTTCGGTCATGGCAGTTACCTGGTAATCCTCCTTTATTCGCTCCTTTCCCACTGAGCGGCAGCAGTTATCTCCGTTATGGGCACTTACTAACGAGAGTGCTCATGCGGAACCTCACCCACCTCCTCCGAACTTTCTTCCCAACTCTCCCTTAGTCCCTCTGGAAAAAGAAGAGTAAGTTCAGAGGCGTAGCGGGATACACGGGTTTAGGGATCAGCTGGTCGTTATTCTACGGCAATAGCAGCGGTGCTGAGCTGATACTTCACGCTGTAATTATTAAAATGTAATGCTTATCCACTCTCCATAGATGTGTAAGTATTCAATAAATACACAGTTGCTCAAGAAAGTATTCATCTGCACTTTAAAAAACCCTAGCAGCCAAATTCATGGAGGGAAAGATATAAAGATCAAATGGTAATACAGTTTACGTGTTTTGTGATCGTTCATTTCATCAGTTTTATTAATTTTTGAAAAATATGCCCAAATTGCAACTCTTTTGCTTGTGGTGGTTTCAAAATTATCTTATATGCCTTGAGTAGAGAATTTTTTTGTATTACTTGATTTTGCGGTGAAAATAGGATTTTATTTGATGGAGGAATAAAATGTCAAAGTTGGGAATTTTCAAGTATTTTGCCTTAATTCCTCATTTTCGGCTCACTCTTTACTTCACGAATTTATTCCTCCACCAGTTTGTCATATGTCGATAAAAGTGTGTGGATGTATACACAACCATGTTGTACCCAAAACAGCAGGTACAAAAATTGTAATTTTGTCATATTTTTAAAAATTTGTATAACTGATAAAATGAACGATCTTAAAAACTGACAAAACACGTAAACTATATTACAATTAGATCTTTATATATAAACAGTTAGATTTTCCCCTCCATTAATTTGGGTGCTAGGATGAAGACAAGAAAGACCTTTCATACTACGAAAGAATTTACAGAAATCAATGTTAGAAGGGAAGTGAAAAAAATAATGGAGATCGTACAACTTTTATTTTAAGGACTCGTGATTTCAGGTTATGCATACCTTCTTGACTAACTGTATGTTGAGGTGAGACTAAATTTTTATTCTTTTCCAAGCCAACTTTAGGTCCTTTCTGGATACCGCTCTGCGTTACCTACGGTGTATTCCGTTACTGTTTATTTTGGCAATGTTATTCTTGCAGGCTCTTGTAGTAATGCTGCAAGGCTACTATACCGCGCCGGGTTTGTGCCTTACAATATCCACATTTGCTTACTGTATACTAACTTAATGGAGAAAAAAACAACAAAACAAACTTACAAACGAAGCATTAAACATATGCAATGCTCTGGCCCTTAAGAACAATAGAACTCTCGCTCTTATTTACCCCTCCACTTCCGTTCTCCATGGCAATTAACTTTCTTTGCGAATTTTACCTACAAATGTCCTCAGTATGTGACACACAGTAATACCTCCAAAGCAAGCCTTCATTTCCCTATTGGGATTCAGGAACTGGGTTGTAAATATTGCTTTCTTAATAAATATGTTTCTCTGCACTCTACACATTATATATTCTCCGTACGAAATTACCAGTCAAATCGCCACGAATATCAACAGTAAGACTTTTAGAAGGTCAAAAAATAGAACCGACCGGGTGACACATATCAAACTTCCACTTAGTCTAGATTTAAGGAAATTTTAAATTTCAGCCATGGAATGCTTCAAAATGTGTAAAGAGTAGGAAGGAAATGAAAGCATAAATGCATATCTCATCAATAAAGGTGTACAGTTTTCGATCTCCTCCTGCCTACGCCTGCTTGTTTAGACAACACACACCAGATCTACTTCTGGCGTGAGGAGAGACAGTATTTCATCTTCTCCAACCCTCCCCTCCATCTGAGCAGCACGGATTTATTAGTTACTGTGGTATGCCTACAGGATCTGTTACGGCAGATATTTCGTGGAAACTCTTTAGTAGTGAGAACGATTTCTTTCTTAATACTTTTTGAAAGCATTTTCGACGTTTTAAAATAATTTTTCACAATTTTACAACGCTTGAACTTTTAATTCACAAAATTTTGTTCCGGTTCTATACTATTAAGCACTTTTTGACGTTTTTTCATATTTTCGGCATTGCTGAAAGTTTATCTTGGCTGTAATATAAATTTTTCGATCTTTTATAAGTTTTCGAACTTTTTATCAGCTTTCATCCAGCTTAAAATTGTCTCATTGTAAGGAGGGAGATCAAAAGGTAGTTCACTTTCTATGGGAGTGCACATTATTAAACTGGCAGTAAAGAGCCTTCAATGTGACACTTAAAAAATAAATAATTTGCTAATAAATAATTGAGATAATAAAAGGATACACGAGGTCATTGTGCATTTTGTTAAAAGCTTACATTTTGAACAGTTGTAAGCACGAGGATATAACACTGTTAATAACAACATTAATAAAAACAATAACAACGTATAAACATACACATATAAAATTGCAAAACTTAAAACGCTTGCAGATATCGCAAACTACTTCAAAAACGTCGAACAAGCTTGTTCGACGTAATGAGTGAAATAATCCCAATGAAAAATTTCCGAACAGTTCCAAAGTGATGACGTTTTATTATTTCATTAACATTTTTGAACATATAGTTATGGAAAACAACTCACACATAACAGTAATAACTATTAAGATATCGTATTGTAAGGACATGCATCTTAATCAGGAAGAGGTGTTTTAGTAAGTAAACCATCAAGCTATGAACACGTCGAGGGTTGGTGGCGAGAGAAGGTGGAAGCGCTTGAGACTTCGCAGTGTTCTCTGTAAACAAATATGATGTACAGTTTGAAGGCAATATACCCTACTTCATTAGCGGCTAGATCAGACTTAATGAGTATATGCGAAAAAAATAAGAAATCTGTGTTACTTTACCTTTTCTTTTACATCGAAAGCTGTAATTTTTTTTAAAGCAATGCCCGCTCTTATTAGCATATGCCACAGATTCTCGAAAAATTCTGATCCATAGTTTATAAGCTGAGGAGGTTGAAAGTGAACTTTCCTCATTGTTCCTTTCTAATGATGTATCATGTTCATTGTTTCATTGAATTCCAGGCTGTTTAACATGATGCTTTAAACATCCTTCGAACTTTAATGATGTATCTGATAGTTTCTCCATTTGTGTTGAGTGTTCCATGCCACATTAGGCTACAAACGATGCTTATTGTGATCATGTTTTTTTAGTATGAACTCATGTTTACTTTAGGCATATTGCCACAGTTCTATATGTGCATCGAATAAATGGAACGGTCACAACGAAACCACATCACCTATATTCCGAGCAGTAACATGATTGCTCTGTTTACTTACTAAAACCCTTCTGCCCAATCATAACACAGCCTGTTACCACCAGCAGTCAAGAGTACGAGAGACATGTTTTCCAGTCCTGCCTCGCTCTCTAAACATTCGCTCCTGCCATAAGCAGTAAAACCCATCTCGGTCCCAATTTCTACTTTCAAATCCTAACTCGGTCCCGTCTTCCAAATGTAAACAACCTAACTCGGTTGCAAAATTTCAAACAGCCTAACTCGGTCCTGTAGGAAATTAATCCCAATCTAGTTTACAATTCATAATTTCCCTTCCCATTTTAAAAGACTTAGGACTTTCAGCAGACCTATAGTGACTGCAAAACTATATTGTAGTTTCATGTTTCACTGAAACCTATTTTAACGTCAAAATCAGATGTCATATAAAAATATTCCCTTACTAAATGCCTATAACAGTTTTTTAAAATCCACACACAAAATACTTGAAAAATCTGTGTATTATTAAATAAAATATAATTCTAATCAAATTAAACATTTTGAAAAACGTCAAACATATGTAATATGTAATAACGTTTGTTCTTTTGTGAAGACTATCAGCAATGCCGCGGTCACCCAACTGCTTGTGGTTGTGGTCGTCCACTTTTCGTAGTCACACCTCTTTACACTTCACTATGCTCGGAGTATTATTACGGTTCTATACTATAAGCTACGGGACCGCGTTGGGTTGTTGACAGTGAATGCTATGGGAGTGAGTTGGGTTGTTGAGAATATACGAGTATGCTAAGGGACCGAGTTTGGTTGTTTACATTTTACTCACGAAGATAACGGGACCGAGTTAGAATGCGTTCGCCATCAGTAGTACGAGACAGGTTTTTCTAGACCTTTACAGCACTGAGGAAAATTGCATGCCTATGTGTAGGTTGACCCCGGGAAACCTACCTGTCGAGGCAGACAGGTGCAGGCAGTACAGATAGCAGAAATATATACTTCTATTTATCAGTAGATATACGAGAACGAATAATATGTCGGTTCTTCTTGTCTAAGCCAGCGTTAGAATCTCAGATTTTACAGCTAAGGATTTTCATTACATGGGAGAGATAGGGAGCAAGAGAGAAGAAGACAGATGGGAGGGAGAGAGAGAGAGAGATAGTGTCAGAGTCAGAGAAACGGAGACGCATTTGATACCCACATAAGCTTATAAAACGAAATTGCCCATCATGCAGAATTTCTGGCAGTTCTGTTTGAACATAAAAACGCCTTTAGTGTGATATGAGACGGGCTGGCGATGTGAACTTTACCACGCAGCCAGAATGGGACGCATCTGAAAGAATCAATTAGAAAGTGCGGTAAGCCTGCGGTATACATAGTGGTTTGTCACGACCTAACACCGCTAAAGGGTAAAGGCTGATGAAATGGCTCCCGGAGGGCAGGCCACTTCTATTTTACGGGTGAAGAAGGGAAAAATATTCCGCAATGGTGCCAACGTTCACCCACCTGACGACCTCTCTATCAATACACGGTTAACCACGACAGTGTGTGCCTCATACAGTAAAAGACCAACTATTTTACATAGGAGAGCCCAGTTTTAGACTGTTATTAGTATTCCAGAAACTCCAGCAAGAAGAGAATGCCTTGTTACGAAATACTGTTTCACTCTTCTCAAATTTTAATATGACAGTGGATAAGATGTATAATAATTGTATATATTTACAGATGGTATTTTCAATTACCTCTTTACCCTCCATCTATAGTAGGTAGAGAGGTATTGCATTCCATCGATAATTCAGTATCGACATTTCATATTTAGAAGAAACGATACGCACGTGTGTATTGGATAAATACCAAACTTGTATTAAAAGTTCAGTCCTTTCCAAGGAAGATTTTCAAGAATATCTCCCACCCTTAACTACAATTTACATGGAAAATGTTTGGTTGTTTTCGATTCATTTTTAAAAATGGCTATAACAAATTTGATTAAAGCATGTGATTGATATATTGACACCAGGAATAAAATTCTTATCCTTAAACTTTCTGTGAAAAGCTTGTGAGGACCCCGTCATTCTGATTGAGTTTAGTAAACTACGAAACCACAAGACATTCTGCTTAATACAGAATGTAGAGTTTAAATATTCAATTTGTATTTTTAACTTTATCCGTTTACGGTATATTTCTCGTTATTGGTCGAAATTTTTCACCATTTCAAGATACGACTTTGTGAATGTTTTGTCTGTTCTTTAATTTCTTAGCAGGCCATGCAATGCGCATCGAGTCCAGCATACATATAGCAAGCTTAGTTTATTTATATTTGACTGTCACTAGTGCCATGTATGGTTATTAAATGGTGTTCCCGAAAATTAGTCCACTTTGTGCGAATAGGCAACCCAAATGGATGGATGGAAACATGAGCGGCCCTAATATTCCGAGCTTTGCACATAGGCTGCAAAGGCCCATTGGGCCACCTAAATGACATTAGGGATGGTAAAATATATTTACTATTTTAGCATTACAAAAATAAGACTACTTGCTTCTGTTTCAGTCATTTTATTTAGAAGCGTTCTGGTATTGCTAACACTGTCACCGCGCACAGGCAAGTGTGTTTAGTGGACTAACATTTAGCTTTGATTGTTATATCGATCTAACCTACATACTGTTTATGTATTACTGTGCCTTCGTATGGTTCTATAGTGTTTATAATATGAAATCTAATCTAATTACCCGTAATAATAATAATAATAATAATAATAATAATAATAATAATAATAATAATAATAATAATAATAATAATAATAATAATAATAATAATAATAATAATGTCCTCTCCCTCATGAATCAGACAGCTGAAGATTACCAGTTAGATATGGTTTGACCTACATATCCATAGTTGTGCTTTGTTGACGAGTGGTTTGGGTGGGATTCTAACGAAGAGATTCCGAGTTCGAATCCAGCTTCCATCTGTAGAGTTTTATACTATTGTGAGATATAATTTCAAGAAGTGGACGACGATTCGGAATCATCGTGTATATTTAATAAAATGCATATTGGAACCCTTTCGAGGTAGTCAGCGTTCTGGCTTCTCAAGGTCCCGGATACGATTTCCAGCTGGGGCAGAGCCTTTTTAGAATCATACCCTACCCTCCGCAGTAGGGGTGTATATGCGAGAGTGAGTGTGCGTTTCCTACCCCAGAAAAGGGAATCAAAAAAGGTTAACTACTTACAGTCAACAAATTTCAAAAGGAATCTTGTCTTATTTTTCAGGTTTTCAGATCAGGATTATTCATTTGCAGTTTAAAATTTAACAAACGCAATATCGATGACTTTGAGAATCCGTACAGTACCTCGGCAATTCTGTCTGAGTTATCCAAGGCGTTTGATTGTGTATCTCTCGTGAACCTCCTGAGTACAAATTTTATTATTATGGTGTTAGAGATAAGGAATTTAATTAAATTATATGTTATCTAATGAATCGATCTCAAACACATGTGTTGACAGATTTCTCTCTAGCAATGCCAATATGCTATTAATGTTCCTCAGGTATCTGCATTAGGACCACTTGTTTCTTATTACGATCGGGGATTTTTCTGAAAATACATAACATTGCTTTCTGCTATATCTGATATCATTGAGTTCAGCGTTAAATGCCAAGTTCCTTAAATGAAGCGGCTTGTAGTTTCGAAGCTAATGCTCATAATTAGCATTAAACATATCTCAAATGAAGTGAATTTTCAATTTAAGCTCCTAAGAATAGATTCTGAAGTCACTTGATCTGATTATATCACCTTTGTGTGTAGTATACTTTTACGTCAATAACTAGGGATGCCTCTTTCTAATAATTATATGAAACAAGCTCATTATGCATTTTTCTTCAGTATATTATACGATCGTATTCATATCTGGGGCAATGGGCAAGTGGTATACAATATTCTTTTGATGAAGTCATTGATAATTATATTTGCCTCGCCAAATGAGGTTCATTGTTGTTCTTTGTTCCAGAAAATGAACACCCTCGCTGTTAATTAGTAATCTACAACTGCCTGGTTACTACTGAAGGTAATTTAATTCAACATCTGTCTTTGTCGTAGTCTCATAATTTATCAATCAGAAAAAAAAACTATTTGGTTGCTTCGAATGTAACTCTAGATGTGTTCATCTGCCGAAGGATGCCCACTCAGGTGAGCTGTTCTAGATTAAGTCTGTTAAATGGCCAAATGAATGTTTTGGAAGTGATATGAGTGTTTTATTATTATTTTACTATTTATACATGCATATATGACTAGAATTTTGTATGACTACCTTCTGAACGGTCTTTGACACTATTGGTTTAATTGATTAAAAATAACCCCTCAGAGAATTCAAATAGATTTCAACATATTTGTATGTTGCTCTAAAGGAAGTATATTGCCGTCACTTTCATCGAGTTTTGAAGGACTGATCTTTCTCCTACTATTCTTTTGCTCTTTCATAAAAGTATTATTATTATTGTTATTACACTCCGAAATTGGATAACAATTGATTTCTTTTAGTGAAATATTATAAATGGCTAATATGAGAAAAATATATTTTATCACTACAGCCATGACCTGCCGAACAAATATATTATTAGGCGTGTTTTAGCTTAGTTAAATTTAGTAGCAACTATTAGAGAATAATCTGGAATACACTGTATATCCAATGATTTAACTACAAAGAGATAATTCTGTTAGCTTTCGAAGCAATCTTCAGTTTTATGAGACGACAGTGACCTCGGTATCATGTCACTACGCAGCGATGGCTCAGGACGTGTCAAGGGTACGTTTATCAGCTGTGAGCTGTCTCAGTCGTTGCTTTATCTTCGTTTTGTGAAGTGTTTCGACAATACGTGTGTTGTATGTGATTTCCTTAGGAATATTATTCTCTTATTAGTTCACGGAAATGCTTTCCAACAAATTCACGCTTGAACAGCGTATTTTTATGTACGATACATAGGTGAAAACTGAATCATGTACACAGGTGTGTAGACAATTTCAGCAGCAATTTCCTGGTTATCCAGGGTAGAGACAATGAGAGATGTTTGGTCAATAAATCTAGAACAACGGGATCGCTAAACGCTAAAAATAAGGTCTTTAGAAACATTTCCCACATCATAGACGAACTTAAGGACAATATAAAAACAGAAAATCTGACATTACGCAAGAAGAAGTTATGCGCGTGAATGATAATTTCATTCGACAATGTCAAGAATATCTTCAAGCAGATGGACACCACTTTTAACAACACTTATAACAACGTTAGTACTCATTACATATATGTTAGTAACATTTGTGAGAAGTAACGCGGGAGTTACGGAAACCCCGCAGTGAAGTAGGGGTTTCCCCGCATTCGCGTGATCCGCGGCCTTGGCATAAAACGAAGGCACTGTATTATCCAATTATTCAAGCGGTTTTTATTGTCACTTTTTCCAGTTAAATCCGATACCAGTTATTTATAATACAGTGCTAAAAGCATAGTTTTATTTTTCGAGTAAGTATGTTTACGATATGATCACTTTCAACATCTGCGGCAAACACTATTTTTTTAGACAGCCCTGAAATTTATAGAATAAATAATAAAGATTGATTCCAGACCTACCTGAAGCTACCTGCAATAAAGAAGAATGTCGCCTGGCGCGAGAACAACAGATTCGCGTATTGATATACAATTTTTTATCGCACTGGTGCGATAAAGTATAACTTTCAGTTCATGCGTCTTATGTTAAATGTTATAGTTTTAGTTCGACTGTCTAAAAGGATTAAATATTATCAAAATTTCACATGAGGTAATTGTTATAACTAATTTAACTCTTTAAACCAACATGATAGACTTTTATTGTTAAACACCTTTGGGCAATTCCTCCCTCTATACGTAAACTACACAAAGTAAAACTCTGTGGGCATTGAGTTTACATAACTAACAGTGTTAGATATTTAAAGTTGTTTTCTGCATTTCATATTCATAAAGTATTTAAATATGAGTAGAGGTTTTTTAGACATGAATGATTGGAATAGTGCAATACATTCTTGTATAAAATCATTAATGATGTCTTTGAGAAGTCAAATAATACAGCTGGTTTCACCACGATGTAAAACCAACGAATCATAAATATTTAATAATTCGATAAGCTGAAGCAATTGTCATTCATTTACTGCACTTATTGAAATTATGCAGCTCCTTTGGCTATAGAGCAGAAATATACAAAATAAAGATTAAATATTAGGATTAACTGCAATATTAAGTTAATTTGGATTTTAGGAAGCATAATTCTCTTTCTTCACGTGCATGATGTACTTGATTACCTAAACTATATACTAAAAGAAAATAAAAAAAGGGGAAAGGGCCAGCATTTGCACTAAATGGTTGATCATTTACCTGTGCCCTGGTTGAGAGATATAGTTTGTTATTTTGACTAGGCTAGCATCCTCACCTAGAACGTAACTATTCCAAACCTCTCATCATTCAGCCTTACCTCGAGGAGTGCCTGTGGGACAAGAAACAAAACGTGGCAACACTGTAATATAAACACTTCTCTATAATCGTCGCAATCAGCAGTATCATTGTTTTACTTTTATTAAATGGATTTCAAAATGTTAAATAATGTTTTATGCAAGTAATTTCTTTGGAAATTCTTTAAAATTCAGGATTATTTTGTCAAAGTAGTAATTTTAACATCAATTTGAAGATCAAAATCGATTTAGCTTTCCAAAAATATGTAGCAAGTCTTAGACAAATGATGAATACGTTAACTAACTTATTTTGTAATAAATTCTGATACTAAGATTTTTAATCCTGTATCCAAAAGTTTATAAAACTCAAGTGGAGTTTAAAAGCATCTCGTTTCTAATTTTTTTTGCAATATAAATTGAACATTTAAAATAAAAGAATAGTTTATTAAGATACTTTGGTAAATATTGGTAGGCTGAAGTGAAGACATATTAACATGTATCTGAATTTGAATTCTTTTTCCTGGTTCTGTACACACTTTCCTTTAAAATAATTGACCTAAGAGTATAAAAGTTTTTGTAGTTAAGAAAAAAATATGGTAAATAACATTATGAGACGTTTGCTCTAATGTTTGGAAATTTTATTTGTACATTTTTTTAGTATATAGATCGGAGGAGAAATAAACACAAATGTTTCCAAATTTGACTGAATGATGCGGCA
Source organism: Deroplatys truncata (assembly GCA_030765065.1). NCBI lineage: Eukaryota > Metazoa > Arthropoda > Insecta > Mantodea > Mantidae > Deroplatys > Deroplatys truncata. Next base: position 80,404,211 of record CM060988.1, read on the forward strand.
AACTGATATATTTTCAACGTTTTAATGTACAAAATTTTGACTCTTTGAAAATTATAACCTTGATGACAAATATATATATATATATATATATATATATATATATATATATATGTTTTGGAACTGGCAATAAGTCTCCTTCCTGATTACTTCCTAATTTTTTTCTCTCTGCAGCCATGTTTACGATAAGGGTAGAGGCGCCTTTACATTATCATCACTGAAAAACATCAGTGCAATTGATGACTATGCAAGCTGTAACTAGTGATTGTGAAAATATTTGCTATTACCTTCCTTCTACGTATACAGGATGGACCATTTAAGTTCAGATTGTACAATATTTCCAAAACTAAGCGTTATAAAAAGAAATATCTGAATAAAAGTTGCTTGATGTTACGGGGGAAAGTAAATGAATTAGTGGTGTTCTATTTGGAAGACGTTGGTATGGTCATTTTAGGGCCAATTTAATTTTATCCTAATTGTAGGTTCCCCTAAAATGACTATCATAACGTCCTCCAAACAAAAAACGACTAATGGCATTTACTTTTCTCCAAAATACCAAGCAACTTTTATGAAAGGCATTTCTTTCTACAATGCCTAGCTTTGGAGATATTGTACAGTCTCAACTTAAATGGTCCACCTTGTTATATATGTAAAATAATATTTCTTTCTGAAATACTATGTAAAATTAAGAATATTTAATTAAGATTTTTGTATATATTCCAATATGTAGTGAAATTTTCAGGTAAAATATGAATACTTTAAGGGTAGATATAAATAGATATTTTAGGAAAAAAGGCTATAAAATAAATTAATAATTAGAATTTACATGTGTGTGATAAAAATACTATTCAGAACAAAATACAGCAACATGTTAACGTTTTAGGAAATAAAATTGTAATTTCACTTCAGTCTTCCTTTAATTCCATTATTTTTCCTTGTATATCAGTATCTTAAATTTAAACAAAGCTTGTAGATGTGAACAAATACTGCAGAAGTTCCAAAGAAATCTTATTAAACAGCTTTGATTGACTTTATGTTTTTTAAACATTTATATGTTAAACACTACATGAGTGCTTTTAACGAATTAGTTTTCAAAATGCATTATTTTAGGAAATGAGAAATGCATAAAGTGCATATTTATTTGTGAAAAGTATCTAGCTCTTCCAAAATGCAATAAATGAAACATGCCAGAAGTAAATATTATACCTAATAAGGCGAATTAATTTATAAGGTAGCATGCTCCGTTAGAGTTTCGAATCTTATATATTATAAAATTCAGTCAAGGGAATTAAACACTGAATTACTACTACTTCATAATGTGAAATGCTATTTGGGTGAAAATGTTAATTCGAAACATGCGAATAAAAAGTGTGTTCTAAGAGGAGGTTTAGTGCTACTAAGATCAAATAAACACTTATATAAACGGGGGTAGAATATGAGTCACGTGCATTTGAAGCTATGTGCTTTATCACAATCTAAATATGTATACAGAGTGTCGTTTACATGGCTATATCAATTGTGTACTTTCTACTTTTGTGGAACTAAATACATTTCCACTTGCTACGGTGTGCCTCTAGTTTCTAAAAAGGTACAGAGGTGCATTGAGTGTGTAGTTGGTACACCTTAGTGAGAAGGAGTTAAATAGGTACACATTATTTAGAACATCACACTTAAAATTCATACAGCAAATATACGTAATTATGGATATGCTTAAAGTTACCACGCCGCACGTATAACAGCTTATATACTGCATAAGTCTGGCAACGTTGTTGTGGTTAAAGGAAGGGATGAGTGGGGAGTTGAATTAAGCGAGGTGACAGAGCAAGGTATCGGTGGGAGGTAAACGCGCTGTTGTCAATATAAACTGAACACTTTGTAGTATAAAATACGTCAAAGCAAAGACGTGTTTATCAGAAGATAGGCTTTTCAGCAAGTTAGGTGTTTTAGGGTGCTCCATACTGAATTTTCGACAACATTTGAAAAAAGAAGGAAATAAAAACTATTTTAAAGTTTAAACGAAAACAATGCAAGCAGTCCCATCGTGCTAAGACATTTTCACAGATGTCCCGTGAAAGAAAAGTAACTTTGTTGTTCTCAGCTGAAATCTGTTGCATTTAAGCAAGTTTTCAGATATTTTCTTGCGTGATTTACTAATAAATAGTTTACCATACCTATTTCCCGGGGCTTTAAGCTAGGTTTAATAATGCTTTACCTTGGACCAGTTCTTAATAGCATGCCTGACCAAACAGCAAAGTGTTCATAGAGCAGGCTCTGATCCAATAAATTGGGAAGCTATCCCCATAAATGTGCAATGCAATTATATCACTGTTTATCATAATTATTTTGTACTACTTTTCCTATTACTCACACATTTTTTTTTCTCAAGAGCGTTCCTGAGTTTACTTTTGGTTTGAGTTGAGAGGAAACCTGTTCTATGGGATATAGATAGAAATTGCATGCGGTAGTCGCAAAATCTTGGGTTTACGTTCTTAAGCTAACTATTGTATCACGAAAGGATTTCTTTGTTTAATTTAGCTATAATTATATGCATTAGCTGCAACTTCAACGCAATCATTTGTTCATATATATAACATACACTCGGTCAATTTAAATCTGGTGGGCATCTCGAATCGGAATCGCATGAGCATTCGGGACGTCCAGGCTTTGTTCACAAGGCTGCGTATATTCTTGTAGTAGTTATAACGGGGAACACAACTATAATAAAAAATGTCTTCTGAGAAAAAAATTCATATTTCAAACTGACAAATGTTTCAGAGTGTTTAAACACTGAATATTTGCAACCAAAATATGCTTTATTAATTTATGGTTCTTCAGTGGGATATGACTAAACACGTTGCAGTGCCACGCTTACTGCAGCAATCTTAGCTCAGTGGTAGAGAGTGAGCTTACTGTTCTTGAAGTTGCAAGTTCACATCTCCTTGGAGGTACTCAAATTTTTTCACCTTTCATTTAAAATACATGATGTAATTCTATAACCACAAATTTCACCATTATTTTAATTATATTTATAAGTAAAATGAAGTACCCCAAGTAATATTATTCAACTATGTTACAGTAAAACGAGTTATAAAAATAAAATATAACAATACACCTCGAAGAATCGAACTCGAGCTACCTGAATAGAAGTTAAATAGCTTAACCACCGCTGTACGCCAAGCACGGCGAGGAAGCAGCCAAATTAGTGTCTTGTGGCTTGTATTATAGAGTAAGCCAAAGCGGCGCACAAAATTTGACGGTTGTGAACCGCTTTCGAGGCGACATTGAAATAATTTATCCGGCCATTATTGGTTTGACAGTGTACGTTAACATTTTTCCTACAACACAGTTAAGAAAGCAAACGGCGAGCTCCTGTATTAGCAATCCAGCATGCAATCACCATGCTTTGTACCCTCACCACATCCCTAAACATTTTCGCTGCTACTATTACGGAGTTCTAGTGACCAGATTTAATTCAAGTAATATTTTTGGTTTAATGTTTGGAAGTAAAGGGACCTTAAAGCTAATGTATACACTATCCACAAAAATGAATTTTATTTATGAAGGTTATCTAGGGATTTTTTATTTTATTTTTCAATGGTTTTATCTTCAATTCCTTCGCCAGCAGTCACATTGCTGGTTGTATTATAGATTGGTTACCTTTTTCGTTGAGTATGCTCCATTACGCAACGTACTACTGCATACTATTTTTACATTAGATTGGTTATATTCAAACTTATAAACGACTTCATGGGATAGTACAGCTTAGTTTTGTTATATAATGTTTTTGAATATTTCAGTGAATTATTACAGTCCCGCCGTAATCTGTTTAAATTGGAGATTCTCTCTGGAAAGGAAAGAAATAGGCTATACGCAGATTATGACACCTTTATCTAAGGTACACAAGCGAGTGGCGAATTACAACTCCGTGAAGGTAACCCATTCGGGAAATTCAAACAATCTAAACCTTTCTCACCTTTTTGTTTTGAAATACTGGCGATCTTATTGCACAGAATTAAAATAAATTATGCGTGAAAACTTCTGTCTTAATGCTTTTTAAGAATAAAAATATTTTGTTCTTCCGGTGATAAAAAAGTTCCTAATGTGATAGTTTTCAATTAAATCGTTTAAATTTAAGAGTTTACTCATTATCTGAAACGTTACAACTAACATTTTGGAAAGTATAAAATAGAGTATTTCTAAAGGTGAGTCTAGAAACGTTTTGCTTCCACTTTAAAAAACATTTAGCAGCCAAATTAATGAAGAGAAATTTCTAATTTTTTATGTACGAAGAACGAACAATATAACAGATTAAGTAATCTGGAATATTTTAAGGTCATTTATGTTATTGCTTTATAATTATTTTTGAAAATTGCACAGATTTTAAAACTTTTTTATGCGGTGTTTACAATATTATTGTGACCGCGTACGGGAAGCTAGTGCGGGCCTACCTGGGTGGGACCTTCGGAAGGATAGTAGCCAGTGCGGAACAATAGCCCACTATTGTCACGTTCTTGTTCCAGAATGTTCCTTTCGGTATGTTCTATTAGCCTCCCTTTCTAGAATATTCCCCTTTATATGCGAGGGATATATAAGGGGCTGCTTTTACCCGGACGGTTTAGTTATTTTTGTTAAGCAGTGAAAAGTGGATAGTACCAGGGCAGTTAAGTTGTGATTTGTGACTGAGCAGTACAGGTGTGAGTTGTGATTCGACGGATTAGTTGTGTTGTGTTCTGAGTGTATGCCAAAAGCGACTCAAGTGTAATGTTTGTGCCTAAGTGATAAATAAAGTGTGTCTCGCAGTAACTGGAGTTCTCATTTATTTTGTTATAGTATGTGTTCTGGAAAAAACGCCAGAACACAAATTATAATATCTTTTATTCTTTGTGCATATTTAAACATGAGAATTTTGTCTTCGTTAATTTGTCTGCTAAAAGTTTTTAAAGTGAAAACAAACATTTCCTGGAGTTGATGCATACGCCATGAATAGAACATAAAATCTAAACGTTTTAATTACTGCATAAAAGAAAGGAAGACAAATGCAAAATTGTCACTTTGATTTTTCATAATTGTCTTTCAAAATATCGTTAAGACAGTCGATGCTACTTGATCTAGCGCAAAATTGTGCTCCAGTTATGCAAGCTACACAAAACAATAAAAAGCAAATTAGGTGATACTTGTACTTTGTTCAACATTACATTGATATAAACTGTACATGACCTCGCCAGTTTTATGCAGGAGGAGATGCTTACGTAATCAAAACTTCGGTATGTTTCCTTTGAGTTTGAAAGGAAATGTTTTAGCTGCTTCCTTATGATCTATATTTCCTTATTGAACCATCCATCAACCCAACTTCGCCACTTTCGACTCTAGCAGCATCTTCTGGCTATACGACATGGAACGATCCATCAACCCAACTTCAGCGCTTTCAATCCTAGCTCTATCTTGTGGGATAAACAAATTATACCGTATCTACATTATCAGTAAATACATTTTCTCTTATTACATTTGAATTCATAATATATGTTCAAAACACATTAGCTAAACCTTCAGGGCTGAGAAAATGAATATTTGAATATCCTATGTTTCAAAGCACCGAAAGCTTATGTTCACCACGTGTGTTTCGGTTAGAGGAGAGATGTAAAGGAATCTGTAAAACCTTAATCTTGCGGGTTGAAGGTGAAATGATCGTGCTATATCAAGAATAATGCACTATAATGTGCTTTTTAGGGTATAATCTGTTGTCCTCTGCAACAGATCTCAAAACTTTTCTCTGTAGATGCACACATGTCAATTTGCTCCACTTTTGCACAAACGTTTTATTTAAGGCCATAAAACATTTATCTATAATTTAATCTTGCTATGACGCGTGTTTTTAAAGCAAGTACTGTTTTAATATTTTGCCGCTGCAGTCGAGATTTTGATCGTAAGCGATCGTCATTTTGTGTTTTCCTGTTGTTAGGGCGTTTCGAAAAACCCAAAACAAACGAACGACCCGCTGACTGTAAAGTCAATCAGTGATTCGTTTTTTAAATGCGAGAAATGCTACGCCAGCAAACATTCATCGCCAATTGTGTGAGGTTTATGGGGAAACAACAATGAGTGACAACGTCCGGCCACACACAACCAACAGACTCAAAATCTGATCACATCATTTGATTAGGAACAATTCGACCACCCTGCCTACTGTCCGGATTTGGCACCAGGCGATTTTGATCTGTTTGAATAACGGTGGTGTCTATGTGGAGAAGCAGTGCAAGGAGTAAGGTAATGAATGATGATAAAGTATTTGGAAAATAATGTGTTAATTTTTTAAAAAATTATGGCTTATTACTTTAAAACACGCCTCGTATAATAAAAATACGTTTCTGAAACACTATTTCTGTTCTCTGAACTTTGATCATTTTCTTAATTTACTTGATTATTATCTTCAGTTATTTTCAGCATTTTGTTGCGAAATGAATAGTCTAATAAATTGATTTTAAGGATTTCTGTTTAAGGAGCAGCATTTGACTTTTAATGTTAAATGGTGTTACTAGTTTGGGGCTTGAAAATTCATAGAAACTCCACTATTTCAAGTTTTCATATTTCGCATTTATGGTATCATAGAATTTTACAGTTTATTGCTTTATTAATAAGAAGCAAATAATATTTAAATAGGTTAGTTTCAATTTATTCTGTGTTACACTGTATTATCTTCAATATCGTAGATTATTTTATAACAAGCTGTTTATATTACACGGACTACTTTGTTAAGCAGTAAAGAATGTTGTTTATAAGTTTGAAATTTCAAGGTTTTATAAAAATGTTAGTGCTGCATTTATGGGAGGTGCACCACTCAACATTTTCACATAGTTTTGAAGATTGATTCTCCTCAGGTATACAGGATGTATCAAAAAACGGACCTTTCCTTAACAGCAAGTCACACCTACCTTTAACTCGAAATGTTTTCAATTCTGCGAATACATAATCGAGATGTACCGATTCTATCTGAAACTTGCTTGCTTCTAGCTACTCCGCAACAAGCAGAACAAATGAGCTTACTCTCCCGCAAGGCGATGACCAAGCATGGGTTTCCCTAAGCCTGCCATGTTTCGTAGAACACGCTTTGAATGTTGTGCTTTACTGAAGTGCGCTATACATGTGTCGTGTATTCTGTTCTTTGCAGTTCAAGTTGTGATAGGTGCGAACTGCAGGACAATGAATAAATTAACCCTAAAGGGGATAGAGCAGAAATTAAGACGTGAGGAATATACGTTTTTAACAAAATGGCTCAAGTCCAATATGAAAAACTCTTTCATGCGTTTATGAGCAAGCATCAAATAAACCAATCGACCGCGCAGTATTTTTATTTTCCAGCGGAGGGGGAGGAGACCTTCAAATACTGAACCTATTTAAATGTAACTTACTCAATTTAATCTTCATTTCAAATATATATTCGTATATCCTATAACTTAACTCCTTGTTCCTAAATTTCTCGAATAATTACATGGAACATTAGCTTTACGATCATCTTTACACAAATTGAAATTATACTTAACTACAGACTGAAAAGCTTTGTTAAGATGGGTTTTTATATAAATCATTTTGACGGAATTGAAATTTATTACTTAAAGCTTTTGTATTATGAAAACACTGTTTAATGACTAAGAATAATTCTAATATTTGTTTCTTAAATAAACAAGGAAGAATCCAAACTAAGTCAGGCAAGTAACCTCCTTTACCGTTTACATTAATACTCGTCTTATATGCCAGAAAACAGGTGTGAACGAACTACTATGCTATGTAGCACGATAAGTAAAATCGTTAGGCGAGCAGGTTGGGTTACCCATAGCCTGCACAGGTCGGGCTTTATCGGACTTGGATGGGAGTGACGGAACCTGCCAAACCTGAGTTAACTGCGGCTAACTTTATATATTACTATTATATTACTAGATTACTTTAGACAATTTTGGTCTCAGGCTTTGGTACTCCTTGTTAGTAAATCGTGCTCATTTATTGTCTATCTTATCTTCTGTTACGGGGGGAGGGGTCTTGGCACCGATCCAGAGTGGATACTATACCTACGCCTCATGAGAGAGCGTTCCCGAGAGGAAGGATGAGGCAGAGGAGACACCGGGTGGCCGGATCTATGAACAACGATACAGCAATGAAAAGGTCCTTAAGTTTCCAGATATAAACATCCCGGCAGACGAACAAGCAGACCGGAGACCCCATTCACCCCACAAAGAGAGTCCAATGCCCCTCAAAGGGTGTTAGAATACCCCGGCAGCCACCCGAAAGCCGAGGGACAGAGAAACAAAGAGCATCCTTTTCCCCTGCCACGCTACACTAAACACCGCGTTGACACTTCCAACCGTATTAAGAGACCAGCAGGATGAAGGATGAAATTAAATGAATGGAACGAAATGGAGGGACAGGAAATTCGGAGGCTGAGAGAAACCACTCATTGGTAAGATCATTAGCCTGACAACCCGGAAAACCCCGAAAAAGTCCGTGAGTCATAGTAGGTGGTTGCCGGAGATCGATCCCGGGACCTCTTGAATGCGAGTCATAGAGGTGGCGCCTGAGTAACCCCGCTCAGTAACGATTATCTATAATGAGAAAGCCAGTAAACATATCACATTGACTTTTCTAAATCATAAAATTGTCTTTCACAGATTTGAGAACGTTATTTCAAAATCTAAACTTAAGTATGGTATATTATTGAAGAAAACTCTCTCTTAAGGAACACTCTGTATACCTGAGGTTGTAAGCTTTCCAAATTGTGAGCAAAACACTAAAGGGTTTTCCTCCAATAAATGCAGCATTTAACACTTTGGAGAAACATTTAAATTATAAAGCGATGTGCTTCTTTTTTGGCCTATGTATTTTAATTTTCTTAGGTGCAAAACTTGTAGATGTAACACAGAAAATAGTTTAGAGGAGTAAATTCCAACAAAATCTAATTATAGATAAACTGCTTTTATTGCACTACTTGGCCAAGGATCCCAAGAAATTTCCTTAAAAGTTCTGTGAAACAATAACTCTTCTGTAGTCGAATAAGGAAACGTCCCAAAAGGAGGAGCAGTTAAAGCTCGATTTTTCACTTTGTTTTATACTGTGAGCATAAATTCAAAGCCCCTCTCCTCCCTTTAATGCACCTTTGCTGAAAAGATGCATAAAACGATGCCGTTTCTCAGTTTTTATGTGCCATTAGCGCCATCCTGTATCGAAATCGATAATATTTACGGCTCTCTTGAACGTAGGACACTATAAATTTTATTTTTTCCTTAATGCTATGAAGTTTGCATACACACATTTACTACAAGTACTGAAATGTCTGTGCGGATATGTGCTTTGCATAAACAATGAAAATCTATGTAAAGTGCTTCTGCTCTTTCATGCAATTGCACTTTTGTGACGAAGTGAATTTGTATATGGACTTAGCATAAGGTGACCGTGGTGTAGGTGCATTTATTCAGAACTCTTGACAGTGATTTTCAACAATATTAGCAATCATGCACATATAAAAATAATTATTTCGATCATACCCAGATTTTTGTGCTGACCAATTTAATCTAAGTATGGCTTCAATTTCAAATGATTACAACTGTTTTTCGCTGTATAATTTTGGAAACAAAAATTGATGAGATTTCTCTGAAGTCACAGCTGCCTTAGTTGTGAAAAAAATGGAAAAGCAGTTTCCGTGCTTGAAATTAGATATGCAGGGTGAACAATTTAAGTTAAGATTGTACAGTATCCCCAAAACTAAGCGTTGTAGAAAGAAATGTCTTTAATAAATGTTGCTTGATATTATGGGGGAAAGTAAATTCCATTAGTCGTGTTTTATTTTGGAGGACGTTGTGATGGTCATTTTAGGATCATTTTAATTTAATCCTAATTGTAGGTTCCCATTAAAAATGAAATTGACTATAAAATGACTATTATAACTTCCTTTAAACAAAAGACGAGTAATGGCATTTACTTTCCCCCATAATATCCAGCAACTTTTATTAAAGACATTTATTGCTACAGCGCTTAGTTTTGGATATACTGTTCGGTTTTAACTTAAATGCACCTGAATAAGTGGAAAACTGAATAACACATAGTGCAAGCATTAGCGCTATTAATGAAATTATATTCAAGAAATATTCTGATACCTCTATTTTCGAATGTTGGGGTCTGACATAAGTGCTGCCGTTGGAAAAAATCTGATGTGTCACACTCACATGACTTTCTCTACTCTTGTACAAACTATTTTTACAAACGCTTATTCTCTATCTACTTCATGTTAATCGAGATAAACATTTGCACACTCTATCTTATTGCTAAGTTTCTTGTAGATGTAAGGGGAATATATATTTACAAGGGCAATATAGAAATATAGTAGCCTTTAAGCATATACATATCTCTTAATAGCTGGTTGCTAGGTGCAGCACCATTCCCTTTCCCACAATTTAATACTCTTTGCATATCCAAGACAAAAAATGAATAACGAATTCCCATTTGAGAAAATAAGTATTGAAAAATTTAAGGGAATAACAAGTAATATCTCGAAAATGGTCCTTTCAACAAAAAAGTGTATATGACATAAATTGTGTATTTTAACGCGATCTACATTTTTGTGTAGTAAAATTTTGTCTATCTCTTATGGTTTACCAGTTATGCAAAAGTCGTTCACAATGAAGAATACTTTTGGAGACATTCCCAGGAAATTCAAGATATACATTTTATTTGCCATAAAAATATCTTAAACATATGATATTTTATTCAAAATCGTTACAGCCATTTTTGAGAAAATTAAAATTTTCGAAAAATCTTCCATGTAAAGGGTACTCTGGGGTGGGGGAATTTTCTTGAAAACCTTCGTGTCGCATCCTTGGAAGATACTGAACCTAAATACCAAGTTTGGTGTTTATCTGACTGTTCGTTTCTGAGTTATGCTGTTCACAGACAGACACACACACACGGACATGTTTCCAAAAATGCTTTTTTTGGATTCAGGGGGTCTCAAAACATGTATTTCCGGTGAAATCTCGGTATCGAATTTTTGGGTGGAATACAATACTTCCCCTACTTACTATATGTAATAGAGAAAGTAAAACCAAGTGAGCGCGGCAGGCCCGTAGCTATGACAACAGCCACCATCTTGCCAGCGTTACCGACGCCACGTTAACGCGTGATTATTTATTGCTTATATTCACTATCCGCATTACCCGCTTGGCTTCAGTTTGTAGTTACAGCATCTGTTTACTTTTCTTACTGTGTATAATGACATGTATAAAATGTGACTCATAATGGAATGAAGCTATTTATGTTGGTACTGATAAATCCAGCTTCACCCCTACCAGCTGATCACCTCTATTTTACGCGCATGATTCTAGCCACTGCATTTTACCTTCTGCAAAAATATGGCCGAACTGCTGAAAAATAACATTACCACTTAAACCTTATATCTGAAAGTTTTGAGAATGGACAACAATGAGTATTGGTAAGTCAAAGCAGCTTTTCCTAACTTTAGATTGAAGTCCAGATAGCAACATGTGCAAGCCTGGGTGCGCTCCAACAATGTGCATCGTCAGCACCGCGTGTATATGTATAGCAGGTGTTGTTACGTCATACGCCAGGATGGATCTCAAGCGAAAGTATTTCCATACTACGATCTTTCTATGAGTTTAAAGTCTCTTTGGAAAAGAGAGAATGCCTTGAAAGACTGCATGGTGCATTTGGGATCTTTGCCCTGCGTTATCCATCATTTATCGATGGTATGCAGAATTTGGAAGATAAAGACCGAGCAGGACGGCCGGCTACAACAACAAGAAGGGATGAAAATGTGGTGAAAGCAGAGAAGATCACCGTCAGATTCAGGAAACCCTAAATATTGGATTGGCAGCAGTGAAAAACAATCCGGAAAGAAAACCTTCAGTCAGGACGCTCTGCAGTCGCTTGATCCAGAAACAAGCACTGTGCAATGGTACCAGGAAATGATTGAAAAATTAAATGGAGGAAGATCCAAAAACATATTTAACACTGTAACAGGTGACAAAAGCCGGGTTTACCAGTATGATTCAAAAACTAAACGACAGTCATCGGTCTGGGTCTTCCCAGGAGAAGATTCCCCAACAAAAGTGAAGCGAACGAGAAGTGCTTGCAGATGATCTGTTCCTTCATCTCAGCAAGTGGCCACATTGTGACGATTCCGCTTGAGGGATAAGAGACTGTTACTTTCAGATGGCATACTACCAAATGTCTGCCACAAGTGTTCAATGAACTGAGAAAACAGCGCCCTAAGACTAGCCCGCGTGGAATTTTGTTGCACCATGACCATACCTGTGCCCACATTGCACAAGAAACAACGCAGTTTCTGCAGGGGTCAGGAACAGATATTTATCCCATCCTCCTTACAGTCCATATCTGGCTCAATGCGACTTTTTCTATTCCCCAAAATGAAAGAAAGAATTTGAGGTCAACTATTTGAGTCACCAGAAGCTGCAGTGGCTGCTTACGAACAATGTATTCTTCAAAGAAGAATGACGTTCAGCATTTGTAAAATGGTTTGAAAGGATGAGACGGTGTATAGAATGCAACAATGGGGAATATTTTGAAATGATGCAATGATAAGATCTAAATTTTTAATATTTTATTGCGTACATTCTCAAAACTTTTGAAGTGATCCTATATTTTCATGCTTCACTACAGTTTTCTTAACGCTGATTTTCTCATTATCATTTAGTAGGACAATAACTTAACCTTGGTCTCCTTGTTTATGAAAGCTCTCATAGATGTAAATATCGTAGCTGTTGTTCACTTTAACCAAACATGCAAATAATTCTTCATCCCTTCCTCTAGAAGGCTGAATTATATTGTAATTGGTTTACTCTTTCCTTATGTATTCCCCCTGGGGACATATGGCGCTATGTTCCCATTGACTTCTACAGCTCCTGACATGTTTTAGTCCTTTATTGTTTTGTTTGCTATGTTTTTAGTGTGGTTGTTTTAGAATTTGTAGCCATGTTTTGTTTAGTGTTTTCGACCAGGTGGGTTTGTGTGTTGTATTTTAGTTTTTGGCTTTTAAATTTCATATTTTATACGTTGTAAGGACGCTGATAACCTTAGATGTTGATCGCCCTTAAACCCCATCTCATCATCATCATCATCATCATCATCATCATCACTTATGAACCAATTGCAGCGAAGATCTTTCATAGATGTAATATCCATGCCACACAGCCATTTTACATAGATTATAAAGATCTTTCATTGGTTAATTTCTTTATTATTGAACTATTTTTATCGCATAGAGAATGCCACCGACTGGGCGGAGTCAAAAGTTGGTTACCTCAAGGTGGAGACCTTACGAAGAGAAAAAGATTATGGCGATCTTGGGGGATGGACCACTTTTTATGCACGACAGTGTACGTATAGTAAGTAGAGGAAGAATTATTGTATCCCAATCAAAAATCCGATGTCAAGATTTCACCGGAAATACACCTTTTGTGGCTCCTGAATCAAAAACCATTTTCAGGAAAACGTTTGTGTGTGTATCTATAAACACCACTCAGAAATGAAAAGTCTGTTAAATACCAAAGTTGGTATTCAAATTCAGGACCTTCCAAGGATACGACAAGAAGATTTTGAAGAAAATCTCCTACCTGAAAAATACCATTTACATGGAAAGGTTTTGTAATTTTTTATTTTCTCAGACATGGCTCTTAAGATTTTGTTGAAAATACCATTCGATTGAACTATTTTCACGACAAAGAATTGTAGCCTGCAATTTCTGCAAAAAGTCTGTGAGGACTATTTTGAATGATTTTGTAAAATTGGTAAACGGTAAGAGATTGACAAAATTTTACTACACAAAAAATGTAGATCATTAAAGACAATTTACAATTATTCTTTGTTATTGGTTAGAATTTTCAAATATTTTATTCATTTCTCAACTGAAACCCGCTATTTTCTTTCTCTCCCCCTCTCCCTCTAACCCCTCTCGCTCCCTCTGTCTCTCCTTCTTTCTTTCTCTTTCCTTAAATTAAATTGAGTTTTATTCATGGACGCTCTTTAACATTCTTATCCTCCCACTCTATATTGGGCGTGAAAGACCGGAAATGTTGCTCAAAGGTCTCTTTACCAGCTTGAGTTATTCTACGTGCCGTAAATCTACGACACGGGACCACTGGCTTTACTTCCCTTCCAAAGGAAGCCACGCTAAGGACTTTTACGCTCAAAAAAATCCATTGCCCTCCAACGGATTGGAACCCGCGACTTTGGGTTTTCTTTCTTTTTCATATGCATACAAAGAGAGCAGAATTTTAAAGCCATCATATATTGTGGCGTATTATAATTTTATTGTTAGTACCAGATGCACTGTTGTGCTGTATTGTTGCTCCCAGACGTAGCATTATTGTGTCTCCTTAATTATATTTCGGCTTAACGGTCTTTCATTTCGGTGAGTACCACGCCAAAGGGAAATATCTGTATGAAACTGTCTAGTATGACGTAGCCCTGTCTGGCTTTGGCGACACGGTTGGTGGAGGTAAGATAGCGTCACTCCGATGGAAATGGTCGTTGGAGCCAGTCGCGTGTGTGGCCGGTCTACGGTTTTGGTCGCATCTCCCTCCATCCTGTTTCCTTTGTTCATTAGGCAGAGTCGCCAAACGTTTTATGAATAAATCCCAGGTATCTGAAGGTAATGTGTGTTATGCAATCTTTCAGTGTAATATAAAACACACGCCTTCCCCTTAAATCTACACACCAGGTACCGGATTTTTTCCTGCCAGCGAGTTGCGCCCCTCCCCTCAATGTACGTGTTGAGGTGACCTAAATTAATGATTTTCCGGAAATCTTTTTGGCCTTCAGCCCAACATGTAACAATATCGTGGATAAGTTTTTACGGGGTTTTCCCTTATCCTGAGGAAAGGGACTCCGGGCCCATTTCATCATCATTTCCACCATCTCGTTAATTCACTGTCTGATATGACGTTGTGGTGTTCATTCGAATTTGATAGAGCCTCTGTCCTGAGAAAAGGACTGCTCTCCATTATTTCTGTTTCCTATCTGCGTTGTTAGTTCTAACTAATGTTTTATTTCCAGTGAATTATAAGCTCGTTATGTTGTCGCCAGCGCCCAATTTTCGTAAACAAATGGAATGATATGGGAGGGTGTAGCAGAAGTGTACTGGAATTAATTTGATTTATGTACGTTTCTCGTACCGCTAATTTGTTTACTTATCATTTCATTTGCGGTTAAAACGAAAAGTAAAAGCTGAAGCGTAATTACGATTTCCTATGGCCATTTTTTTCGTATCTTAATCTGAAACTTTTTCTGCATTTCAAAGCGCATGCCCTTTGGCTTTGGTAGCATTCCTTAAACCTATTATTATTGAATCGTTTCCGTTATCTATTAAATAGCAGATTATGATACAAGTAGGGTTTTATTTCGCAATTCTACGAGAAAAATACATATGTGGCATACACTAGCTTTTAAACAGCGCTAGAATTTGTAAAATATCAATAAAATAATATTATATTGGTTCCTCAAACTAACAACGATCAGTTTAGATCGCGGTTCTTGAAACAAGAGAAATGACATTAAAAAGCGAGATGCCAGACGTTTTGTTGATTCGCTAGCAGTAATTTTCAGCGAAATTATTTTCACTATGTTTTGCCTTACACCAGGCAATGAAATGATTGCTATATCCTCTGTGTGTCCTCTGAAGATGCCCGCTGGAATGTCGGGCGAAACGTCAGGTGATGTTTTATCGTTTAGACCACGCCCAAAAAGCCCGGTTTGTTTTAAGAATTTTAATAATGCTATATCATATTGCGTTCTGAATTTTTTGGGTAAGTACCTCTAGTCTCATACCTCTGATTCTATAAAATCACCTGGCTCTTCCATTTAAGTTTCTTCTCAATTAAATGTTGCTAGCCTCTAGTTCCAGAGGCCGCGGGTTCAAACCCGGCGGAGGACGATGGATTTTTTTCGGGCGTAGAAATCCTTAGCATGGCTTCCTTCGGAAGGGAAGTAAAACCGGTGGTCCCGTATCGTAGATTTACGGAACGTAAAACAACCTCAAGCCTGATAAGGAGACCTGTGGGCAAAATTTCCAGTCTTTCGCGCCCAATATAGAATGGAACGCTAAGGACCACAGTAGTTAAAGAACGTCCATAAATAAAACACAATTTTAAATTTTCTCAATTCATAATTTCCGCCATTTAATCTTTATGTAGACAAAAGAATAACCTTTCGGGTCAAATATAGCAGAAGTCTGCCAATATAATATATAGGTTAACTCCACAACGAATTGCGATAAATTGAAGTATGGCGATTTGTATTGTGGATAAATAATGCGAGCGCCATGATAAATTAATCATGTAAAAAGACATACTGAAGGGTGAAACCTAATCAAACCAGGTCGAATTATTAAACATGTACAAATACAAAGGTTAATTGCCATGTGATTGGAACTTGAAACCAAAGTTGGTCACAATGAAAGTTATCACGTCTATCGCGATTATCTAAAGCGTTTAGCTCGTGTGCTCAGTGTTAGAAGTTCTACTTTTAGTCCATGCTGTCTGAAAAATTACTATTGGCCTCTGTCTCTTTATAATTTGTTTCATGTATGCACATGTCGGATGAACAAGTGCTGCACGCATTGGCAACCTCGCACTGTGGTTTAAAGTTTGGCCACTAATCTTTCAGTTCCCAACTTTCGAAAATAGAGGTATACAAAGACTGTTAATGGTTTCATATCTGTAGATAATTTCAGTTCACCTTTTCTGCGGTAGGTGTCGTAAAATTCTAGAAACTACACAAACACATGTATAATGCTGACGTAAGCCCTCGTCACAAATACACATAAAATCGATATTTGTAGGTTATAACTTATTAATACAGCTAACTGCTTTCCAATACTGCGTCTATCAAATTGTAGGGGCTTGGAGTCTCCGGATTAAATTCAAAGTTAACTGCTTTTTTGAAGGATAACACATAATTTGCAGACATGGTATACAAAGCATTTAACTTTTAGATTTCTTACGTTTTTGTAACTCGTATACAAATCGAAAACCCTAATGAGCATGGAAAATCACTGCCAAGATTAAACTGTGAAATAACGTGGAAGATATGAATTGCTTTAACTTAATGTATTAATAGAGTAATTAAGTATGCATTTATTTTATGTGATTTTTTATAGTTAAACTTAATGCTGAGTTACCTCAAAGATAAATGTGGTTCTTATTTAACATAGTCTGATGCACTGAAGGCGGTCTGTATTTATGGATAGCATATTCCAGAAGTTGACATTATCCAATATACAGGGTTATTCAAAAAGAAGGAACAGACTTTAAATATTTATTTATAATGAACGGCAGTAGATGGCGACAGATGCAATACATCACTGAATAGAGAAAAGTTCAAAATTTTATTTAATGTGTTCAAAATGAGCACCATTTGTTATGCGAGGACGACCAGTGCTTTTGCGTTTGCATACGCAACCATCTTCTACGAATTTATTGTATCAATTGTAAACTTTTATGACGAGACGGCTCGTTGTTGAACTTACAACGAAATGCACGTTGTAATGGAACAATGGATTCACTCTTTGCATAATGCAGCACACTAAACGATTTTTCCTGTGGCATCGCCATTTTCTCGTAAACAAACAGCGCAGCTGTAGGCACTGAATGGCACTAATAGGTGGGGCTTAAAACTTTGAACTTTCCTCTATCTAATGATGTGTCGTACGTGTCGTTTATTAAAATGAATATTTAAAATCTGTTCCTTCTTTTTGAATAACCCTGTATACAACAGTAAGTTCCATAATGGAGTTGAATTGACTGATCCAGCAGGTTGCAACAGGTACATGATCGAACACAGGGATGGCGAAAATATCTTTCGCGAGTCACCAAATATACAACACGTGCTACACCATTCAGCAGCATATGAAAAACAAATGACATTCAACCAAAGAGGGGGATGCTTCTACGATCCGAATGATGACTCACGGGTACCATTTTTGCTATCTCTGGTCTAAGACGTGGTCAGATGATCCAGAATATCTAAAAATAAGACTTATTTTTTTTACTTCATGAAATCTCTCAAATAATAAAAAAACGTTGCTCCTAAATATTCTCTGAGTTGTTCAACTAGAGCAAATATATTCAAGACAATAAAAGCTTAATGTTTAAATTGAAAGTTCTGTATTCATTTCTGTAAGACTACTGAATTCAATTGTTCACTAAATTCAACTGTTCAATAATAGCTTGTTGCAGTTAATCATTATTTTTAATGTTTTTTGTGTATGGCTTATTCTTTAAATAGCCCCAATGGAAAAGTCTGCAGGTTTTAAGACCGGGGAGCATATGGACTATTCAATAGGACCCCGAAGATTCGAAACCACTCGTCCAGTCTTCACAGATTAATTAATGCATGGAGCGGTGGCTTGTTTCTTGCTGCCACCACAACTGTTCAAAAGCCAAATGCATGTACATATTTATTCCTTAACAAACCTTTACCTCTTAATTTCCTGTCACCGATAGTTGATGCAGTGTATGGCATATTGCAGTCGCACCAAGAAAGTGAATCTGGTTACTTTTATATCGGCTCGTGGTGCCATTCGACCGGCAGCCATCTTGAAACGGCTGTGTATTTTAGCTACTATTATATGCTGTTATGCATATTTCAGTGACTCGACACTGGTATATTGCACACTGTGAACAAAGAAGTTATAGGTTTACTCAATTTTGTGCATAGAGCAGTGAATCGTATTTATCAGCATTACCTCCTCATCTAAAATGAAAATTGATTTATAAAAGAATCCTACGCTATGAACCGTACCAACGCCTCCTAGGAAGCGTTGACCGCAATAATTATTCTGAGCTCTCGTTTCTAAACAACGTTTGTGACTGAAAATGTGGATGAAAATCCCGAGGAAAATTTCAATCCGAGCCAGAAGCATTGAATAGGAGCTACTGTCAGCAAAATATTGTCAGAAGGTGCAAGATAAGCAGTGAATGAAGATGGGATACCGACTTATTTATTGAAAAATCAAAAACACCGAAAGCTTCCTCGCGATGGTTCAAATACTCAATGTTTAAAAATACTTTGTATATAAAAGAAAATATTGATGTCAAACATTTTTGTAAAGTAATCACTTTTCTTAAGCGTTATTTTAAATGATGACTTGTTTTTATGAAAATTGCTGGTAAAGTTTATGCTTAGCATAAAAAGCAATGTTGACATAATTTCTTATTTTATGATCAAGTAGTTTTTTAAAAACACAATTCAGGTTGCTATGACTGGAACTGCCATCTAGATTTTGTCTATTAGGCGCTAAAGTACTATTTCTCGGCGTGTTAGAGTCCGACAAGGAGCTGTTTTAGAGAGCGTGTACTTAATGGTGTTTAACACCCGATTTTATTACCATGTGTTTGATTTATAGCCGGCTACAGATTGCGTATATGCTTAGCTTGGTATCACTGCAGTGACCTCGGTATGTTCCTTGACAATGATCACCTCAAGACTACGTTTATCAGCTGTATTAGATAAATTGTGTCAGTTTCTGTCTTCTGTTCGAGCTGTAAAGACTAGTTTTGTTCATTGTGCATCTCAAAAGTGAAAATATATTCAATTCATATATGTCGTGTATGTATTACTATATTAAATTATTCTTATTATTTCACTGAAATGCCTACCGAAAAATGCACACTTGAACTAAGAGTTTATATACGATACATAGTAAAAACCGATTCATATAGACATTTTTAGAAGAAATTTTCTGGTATTCCAGTATCAGTTAGAGAAACTGTTAGATATATCATTAAAAACTTTAGGGCAATGAGATCGCTAAACGCCAAAGCTAAGAAGTGAACAAAAATGTTCAACAGAGGAAAACAATTGATGAAATTGGTGCATCATTCGAACGCTCTCCAAAGAAGTGTCACAGACGTGTTACACAGAAAGTAGGTGTTTGAAAAATCTGTGTTCATAGAGATACTACAATTTTAAAATTGAAACCCTACAGAGTGACTATAGTTCACGAATTACAACCTCGTGAGAACGAGAAATGCCAGGAATGTCTCAATACAGATGAACACCACCTTCAACACAACTTGGAAGCTGGAAGGTTAGTAGTCATTATAGTGCATGTTACTATCACTCATCAGTAATGAGGGAGTTTTTAGAAAGGAAAATTCCACAGTGTAATTGACAATGTGCGGAGCACGCATGCGCGCGCGATCCGCATCCCGACAATATAACGGACGCACTGTACATACGGCTCCACAGGCCTAGTGATACATGAAATGAAATTATAATTGGGAAAAGAAACAAGGAAAGGAAACACCCCACAACTAAGTTTAGTAAACCTCCCAGTATTTGTAAATTGTGCGGAGAACCTGGAAAGAGCCTCATTCAGGGAGGACGATCCTGGCGGGATTTGAACCTCCTACCTCCCGTTCACGAGTCCATGCACGTTCATGAATGTTTAAAGTCAACATATAGCGACGCGCTGTAAAACATTTAACTATCGCGTCTCCTGTATCATCTTTGTGCCCGCAAGGAAATATATTATTTGATTATTTCTGCAAAAGTTTATATAGACTAGCCTAAAGCAGAAAGACAAATGAAACCTTTTAACAATATATTACTGAAAGGAGATAAAAATAAACGATAGTGGTTAGAGAAAGTCATAAGAATGTAACACATAAGATAGTTTTGTTTATACTCGTATCTCCAAATTTAACTATCTATTGCATTGTGTTACCTTCAATAAACAAAGATATTTGGGTACGCTCATATTATAATAGCCTTTAACAATAAATTGTAAGTATTTATAGCTATTTTATTACTATTATAGCCTTTTTGTTTTTTCGGAATGAATTGTTATACTACACAAGCCGTATGTTGGACAAGGTTGGAAAGGTAGAATCAGACGACTGAAAAATTCAATGCCATCAACGGGATTTGAACCACGATCTCCCGGTTTCTGTCCAGTTGCTCTAACCACTGGGCTACTATGGCAACATGTCGGTACTACACACGGATTGCGTGGAAGAACAATTAATTCCATTAAATGACCTAATAGTGGTCGAAGATACGAAGCCTGGGACTTGAAAGTACTTACAGCATTGTAAGTCGCCATTGAGGTATGTCATCTCAATACAGTTTGAGATCTCCTTGTGGTTTTCACTGCGAATCAGTTGAGGAATTTAATGGCGTGCCGGCATGTTGCCATGGTAGCTCAGTGGTTAGAGCAACCGGACGGAAACAGGAAGATCCATGGTTCGAACTCCGGCGATTGCATTGAATTTTTCGGTCGTCTGATTTTTGGTTTTTCTTTTAGAATAAAAAGCAAAATCCATGCAATTTCAGTTAAATGAAACCCGTCACCATCCATATGTGCCAGCACACGGATTATTTTACGTGGGCTTTCTCCATCCTTTACCACAATCATATTTGAGTGAAGTCACTGATTTTGAATTCACCTATTTGGGTTTAAATAATGGCCACCGTTTCATCTCGTTTTAATCATCATATCTATTTGAATAGCTTCCATTAAGATGTCTGTGACAGGAATATAAAAAACCGTTTAGAAATTAAGAGGAAGAGCAGTATATGTAGCAAAATATAGCATGCAGTAGAGCAAGGGTGGCAAAAACTCCTTCCGCGAGTCACCAAATATGCAACACACACTACATCACTGCACGCGTAAAACAAAGGGACAGTGGCAGAGAGGGAACGGCGCCTACGAATCAAAATGACTCGCAAGTCCCGTTTTCGCCACCTCTGTAGTAGAGGATTAATATTTTTGGAAACAGATTTAGGAAATAAAAACTTTGCGAAAAAATGTATATTGTGTGGAAATTAAATTATAGTTTCAATTGTTTAATAGAGTGTGAAATGGTAAAAATATGGAGAGTTAGTGTCTCGGATGGAAAATGGGATAAATTATCAGTTAAACTGTTGGCAGACATGAGGACAGTGAACGCTAACAAAAATGGAGGATTTTCTAGGACAAGTAAGGGATAAGTGGATGAGAAGTTTAAATAATGAGAATGAGAGCATGCCTAGTTATGAGAATGATGATGTATAGAGGCTCTACACCATACATACAAACTTGCTGTTTAAGATATGGGAGAGTCTTGGTACAGTAGTCCTAAACTTTCTTTTAAATATACAGTTTGTAATTATTTGTACTTTGTTGTAGTTATAAACAAAAATTTGATGTGTTACATTCATATGACTTTCCCTGCCTTCCATCGTTTATTTAGTGGGTATACAAATTAACCTTATCAAACTTTATTTTCCTATCTACTTTTAATCTAGATAAACCTTTACTTAAATAGCTACATCACACATTTCTTTATAGATACAAAGGGAACAGCCATAGTAAAATGTTTTAGAACTGGACGCTATACGCTGACCTTAAAATTGTTTACTGTTTCCATGACACTGCGAGAAATAACTGAAAATCGACAGGACTTGAAAGGAATGACCAGGTATTGAACAATTCGAACCATTAATAACGGTTATCTTGGAAATGGGTGATACCACAAAAAGCTATTTGAAACAAATTGTGTGTTTTAAATATATCTATTATTTTGTGTAGTACGTATTTGTCTATCGCTTAACGTTTAACAGTTATACAAGATTATACAAAGTTCCTTCCGAATGAAGAGGACTTCACAGGCTATTCCCACAAAATTGAAGATTTACATTTTATTTTTCATGTAAATATGTTTATGTGGTATTTTAATAAAAATCCTTAGAGCTATGTCTGCGAAAATCAAACATTTCAAAACATGCTCCACGTAAAGGGTATTTAAGGGTGGAGGGATTTTCTTGAAGATCTTCGTGTACCATCTTTGGAACTTAAATACCAGTTTGGTATTTATCTTACTTTTGTTCTTCAGTCATGCTATTCACAGACATTTTCTAAAATGCTCTTTCTGGATTCAGGGGGCCTCAATGCATGTCTTTTTATTGGAATATCGGTAGTGAATTTTTGGGTGGAATGCAATTCCTTCTCTATCAATTATGTAGCGGTAGAGAAAATAAAAAAAATTACTGAAACACCCTGACTATGTAGCTAAGAAGGGAACCGAGCAACCTTTTATTGGGCTTAGTACTGGGGCTATCATCAGGATGGTTAAGCTAACTGTTAGGGACTGGTTGCTCAGAGTAAACCAAAAACAGTGGAACTCATCTGTAGGATTCAGGAACTCCAAAGCTCTGACACCGAGAGTGCATGAAAGCAGGACGTGAGAACTCCTAAACTTAAGATGGATAAAGCTCTCGTGGGCCATATGTCTCTTTAAAGGACACTGTTACCTCAGACGGACCAGCACAGAATGTGTCAGTAAGTAATTCCTACCTATAGGTGTTGTCAACAGGCAGATGAGACAACTTCTACAGGAAATGGGAATGGGAAACTTATGGGAGGAGAGAGAGGGGTTAGTTAAAGGTTTCTGGAAAGAAGTGAGGAACAGAGTGGAAGATATACATAAACAAGAATTATTTCAAAGTCTGGAAGGAAAGAAACTATATAGACAATTAAAGGTGGACAGGAGAAGGGAGAAGTACGTGGATGTAGGTAATAGGTTAGTGAGAAAAGGGTGGACCTGGTCTAGATTAAGTGCACATAGGCTAAGGGGAGATAGGAAGGGAGCGAATTTGGATGGATGTCTGCTTTGTGGAGAGGCAGATAATGATCTGCATTATATAATTGAATGTGAAGAAGCTAAGTTGTGGAGAGATCAGTTTTTACCTAAAGAATGGGAGAATGCTAACAAAGTAGTATTAAAAGTTAGGATAATGAAAATACAAAAGGAGGAGGATATACGAGGGTCGGCTGATAAGTCTTGGGCATTTCAATGAAAACAACATTTAAAAAAAACTTATTTTATTTCTCAACATACTCTCCAGAAAGTTGTTTACATTTGTCATACCGGTGTTCTAATTTAATTAAACCCTCCCTGTAGTGCGATTTATCAAGGTCCTCAAAATAGCGGTTTACCGCATCAATGGCCTCCTCGTTGCTGTGAAATCTTCGTCCTCCAAGAAATTTTTTGAGATTAGGGAACAGGTGCTAGTCACTGGGTGAGGTCTTTGTCTTTTCACCTCATCACTCAAACGTTTCAGTAAGCTTGCGTAGTAGTCACCAGTGATACTTTTACCCTTTCCCAAGTAATCAATAAAAATAATTCCCCGTGCATCCCAGAAAACACTCGCCATAACCTTGTTAGCTGACAAAATTGACTTTGCCTTTTTTGGAGTTGGTTCACCTGGCGCAATCCACTGTTTTGACCGCGATTTACTTTCTGGAGTGTGGTGATTCATCCATGGTAATAAGCCGTCTCAAAAATTCATTGGAATTTTTACGGTAGAGCTCCACATTCTTAACAGAAACAGTTTTTCTATGCAACTTTTGATCAGGTGTCAACAAACGCTGCACCCACCTCGCTCAGACCTTGTGAAAGCCCCAAACATTACTTAAAATATTACCTGCACATTCGTTTGATACGTTTACAGCCTCTGCTATCTCAAACAACTTTAATATGCGGTCTTCCAGTACTAAACGATGAATTTTTTCAATCATCTCTGGAGTTGTGACTTCCACAGGGCGTCCAGAGCGAGGCTCATCACTAGTGCTCGTACGTCTTATTTTAAACTCTGCAACCCACCTTTTAATCATTGAATATGAAGGGGCAGAGTCTTTCAATGTACTGTCCATTTCCTCCTTGATTTTTTAGGCGTTAAGCCTTTCAAATGGAAGTATTTAATCACTGCTCTTTTTCCAAATCCTCCATTTTCGTGAAAACTCTAAAGTTGTCTTGTTTAAAATGCTGTCATTCAAAAACTAAACAAGCTATTGACCTGCAACTGTGGACACAAACTAGTCTAGAGTAAAACTATACGATGCTACCGTCCAACTGGCCTAGTGGTGCCATCTCTGTGTGAGGCGCGGGACTTATCAGCCAACTCTCGTAAAAAGAATAGGAGTATATATGGGGAGAATAAGAGAAAAATGGTTTAGAAAACTAAAGCAATATGAATTTGTTATGACCCACCATGCATAAATAGCCACGGTGTTAAAATGCAAGGTGGACTAAGGAATAAAATAACAACTCAAAGTAATGTATTAAAAATTGTAAGAATCTCTCTTTTTGGGAGTCAGTTTCCAAAATTATCGCGGCCAAGAGTTAAATTCTGTTCATTATGAATGTCAGACTTCTGGATCGAAGGTAATAAGGCTGGGACGCGCAATAAATCTACAAAGGTAGTTTTACCCCCCCCCCCCCACCCAATCATATCAGACTACTCAAACTACCAATTGCCAACCATTTCAACAGTTTACACATCATGTCCGCTGCCAAGAAAGCAATAACAGAAAGAGAAAGTGCACCCTTAGGCGCACTACCACATGTCCTCACTCCAAGGTTCTATAAACGTGGTTACAACGTTTTCAGGGGAGCTGTACATTTACTGCAGTCGAGCATTTAGCGAATTCAAGATGCTGGAGGCGCCACTGTAGACTGTCTGTCACCTTCTGTTGTCAAATGTAGCTATTATCTCACATAGCCCGGAGCGCTGGATGATTTAGCCCGCTGTAAATGTCCTGCAGTTTTGTTTTCGCATTATTACAGTCTTTCTTTCTTCCTACGGGACTGCATATTGAAATGTCACTCTCTGTTTTGCTATTTCCTTTCTGCCTTCAAAGGACAGGCACCTGTACTGGGAGACAGGCTCTACATTTCTAGTTCGCAAGGTAAAACGTAGTGTGGCTCTGAATACCGTGTCCGGTTAAATGACGAGTTTCTCTCTCTGCAAACGCTAGGCAAGGCTTCTTGGCCGCTGATATACCAATTAAATGCTAGTCAATGTTTACTTTCTCTACTGCTTACTTAGAGTAATTAGCTGAAGTTTTGTATACCACTCAAAAATTCAATTTAGAGATTTCATCGGAAATACATGTTTCGAGGCCTCCAGAGATTAAAAAAATTGGGTGTGCGCACTAGTGGGCGTGCCTGTGAAAAGCATAACTCAAAAACGAAATCTACGTTGGTATTAAAGTTGAGGCAGTATTTTTAACATTTAAATGATTTCAGTCTAATTATATAATATAAAATATAATAACAGCCCGCCTTAAAGCAATATGTGTATAAATAACATATAACATGTATGTGACAGTCATTGTATTACGTTTATATTATTATGTACATGTTTAATAATGTTATGTGAATGTATTATGTAATTTAATGATGTAGGAACTGTGAGAATAGATGCCGAAAGTTGCTAACAATGAGGTAACCTTGTGGCAATAATGAATTGGAAAGTTTAATAATGCTACTAGTAATTCTTGGAACAATAATGTGATTTTAAAAAAGAACAGTTTATAAATAGCCAATCAAAAACTAGAAAAAACCTGAAAGTTGAATAAAAGTATTCTATTGGAGTAAAATTAGCCAATCAGAGACTTGAAATAGAAGAATTTGCAAATTCAAGCGGTAAACGCCAGTTGCTAGAAGGCAACGTACCTGAGCAGTTCGTTTGATCGCTCGGTACGTATTCAGTGTGAGACGAAAATTCATTACGGCGAGAATATTATAAAGTTTACGTGTTAAAGAAAGTGCAAGTAATTAATAAATAATCTCACAGATCTGTATATAAGAGAAGTGTTATTTAATCGTGTGAAGGATTAATAAAAGAAAAGAAGCAAACAATTATAATTTGTGCAAGTCTACATTGTATAGCCGCATGACTTCCTGCAAAGAGATACATGTTTCTACAAATGAATACTGACGCAGCCGAGGCAAACATAAATATATATAATATTTAAAGAAACATACAAATACAAAGTCGATTCCTAAAACTTGGGGCGAAGGCCACCGGAAACTTTGTTTCGTACGTGCGTGGTCTAAACAACTTCACATTGGCTCTCCAACAGCAGCTTTAAATACAAAATTCCTCAAAGTTAAGTTTCTTCCAAGGAGCGACACGAAGATTGCAAAGAAATCCTCCCATCGAACCTTCCTTTACATGGAAACATTTTCCCTTATTCTTGATTTTATCAAAATGGCTCTAACAATTTTGACTAAAATCCAATACGTTTAGAATCTTTGCATGAAAAAATGTATATCATAATTTTATGCAAATAGCCTGTGAAATCCTAAATTATGTTTAATTTTATATAACCAAGATAGACAAAGCCTCACTGCAGACAACATTTATATATCGTAATTATCGTCCTCCGTGGTGTAATAGTTACCATGCTAACTTCTAGTTCCCAAAGTCGCGGGTTCAACCCAGCGAAGAGCGATGGATTTATTTCGGGGGTAAAAATCCTTAGCATGGCTTTCATCGGAAGGGGAGTAAAGCCGGTGGTCCCGCGTGTAGATTTACGGCACGTAAAAGAACCTCAAACCTGATAAAGAGGCCTCTGAGCAAAATTACCGGTCTTTCACGCCCAATATAGAATGGGACGCTAAGGACCACAGCAATTAAAAAAATCGTCATAACACACAATAACTTTTTGTGACATTAGCCATTTTCGAAATATACTTTGTTGTTACTGTGAATTATCATTATCATTATGCTTCATACTTACACTTGAATTTCAAAGTTGTCATATAGTAACCCACTTTTAAAGCCCTGTCTATCGCTTTGGCCTCTTGTGCGTACAAAGAAATGTTCAATAAAAGCATTCCTGTAAACGAATATGTACATTAAAAGGAAATAGAAGAATAAGATTTTCTAAAATAGTTTGTAGAAGACGAATTAGAGAAGGATATGTGTATATAACATTTCAGATTTTTGTGACCAGTGTATTGCTGTGAATCCAGCGCTAAACTAATGACGAAACTATTCACATTTTTACTTTTTCTACCACGTAAACTCCGTGCATAAAATGTGGCCCATAATGGAATAGAGCGTTTATGTTGGTACTGGCAACATTTAGCCCCACCCCCTGCCAACGTGTCCACCTCTTTTTCGAGCTTAATTATAGCTAATGGATTGGCAGCGTACTTTACCTCCCACATAGTGTTGTCGAACCTTCGAAGGGTGACATTACAACTTCAACTTTATATTTTAATGATACACCACGGCTTTTTTACTGCTGTTTAGTAGCGGCAATAACTTTAACCTTCGTGTCCATGTTGCTGATGAAAGCTCTTATATACAGGTGTTTCAGAAATCGAACGGTTAACTTTAAGGGATTATAGAGAGGTGTTGGGGGAACAATTGGATATAGGACATTTATGGTCCCAGAGCGCATGATTTTGTGCAATAAGCCTAAATATACTTGAGCCAGTACGTCACTGACACCATCTTAATGGTATAGCAAGCAGTTGCTGTATTGCCAAGAAGTGCACATGTGTGGCTCAGTCGTAAGGTAGGGAGTTCTCAAGTCAGCGATACCAGATTCCAAGTTCAAGCCCTGCCGAATGATTGATTGATTCCTTCCTTCCTTCCTTCCTTCCTTCCTTCCTTCCTCCCTCCCTCCCTCCCTTCCTTTCTTTCTCTCTCTTTCTCTCTCTTTCTTTCTCTCTTTCTTTCTTTCTTTCTTTCTTTCTTGAAGTTGTTGAATGTGAAGAATATGGAATACTGCACTGCTTCATTTATTATTACTGCTGCTGTTAAAATGTAATCAAGCGAAGCAAACGAATGAATTTTGAACAGGAATTTATAACATAAGATACTGTAGTGTTCTCTACATACACATTATATATAATTAAAATCCTTAATGGAGGTGACTAAAATGCCATTACCATGACCTGAGACTAATACACAATTGTGCTTACGAATTGAAAGAATGCGCTGTTAACTCTGGAAAAGAAATAACTAGTGTTCAAGGCAAATCAAGTCACATTCCTGAGTAAGCTTTATTTATTCACTTCCAGGAATCATGGAAACGCATATTTCTTCTTCAGATATACGAAACAGCTGGCGGTTGAGCATTTCCATTTGTGAGCTCTGATTTTCTGAAATTCACATATTGTCCTTTTGAGAGGCGTCAGTAAATCACGAGATAGCACTCCTATACATTTGTAGAAAGTCAAATAGACACCTATGAAAGCGCTTGTTGCCACTCGTACGGATAGCTCACTGGGTAACCTCGTTGGCTATAGAGAAATAACTCTGTGTTCATTTCCTCTGTAAAACAACTTTTTGCTTTTCTTCTTAAGTTTCACGAGATATAATTATGAATTATTTATTTTATTTGCACATTACTCAAGGGTTGCTTGGAGAGCTTCTATCTCCATATTTACGTAGTCCTAACAGTAGATCACTATCACCCCTTTAGATTCACGTTGTTATCGATTCCGGTTACATGGTTTTGCTGTAAACGTGCCAGAAAATTACACCATCTCCACTTATTTCATATTTAGTGAATTGAATGGAACACGAACGTCTTGTTAATCCCCAGTTTCAAAACAGTTCAATATAAATAATAGGTCCCTATACCGGATGAAGCATTCAAAACAGGCCACCAGGCAATTTGTAGTGATAGAGAAAAATACTTCAGACAAAAGTTGTTAGTGGTGAAGGGGGACATTGTAGTATACATACTTTTGTGATTAATGCAAGTGTAAGGGAGATACGATACAAACTTCATAATTTTAAACGGATTGATATGATGTATTATTTACCATTTGATACTGCGTTTGAAAACGTGTACAGAAACTGTGTTTTGATATATGTTTAAAATAGTTGAAGGTTAATTATGAACAATTTGTGTTAAAGATAACCGCAGTCATTTTTATCGCTTACTTACACTAGATATTCAGAATTATATAATGAGTTCAAAGTAGTGACCTTGAGCATTGACACATGAAGTAAAACGATTCTGAGTGGAAAACAGTCTTTTGTGTTATGAAGCATTTCCCCTTTACTTACTCACTTACAAAGCGGGATGCATCAGGCGGTTACGTCTATGGCGTGATCGAGGGAGATCGTGGGTTTGATTCCCGTGGCCGACCTTCCTAAGCACGAGTTTTTTCGGTATTTCCCGGCTCGCCAGGCGAATGCTGGGAAGGATTCACACATCCCCAATTTACCGTCCTTCCATTTCACCTCCATTCTCATTTCAGTTCATCTTTTATCCGCTGGCTCTTTCAGGGTTGGAAGTGTCGGCGATGGTGTTTCGGCGCAGTGTGGCGAGGATATTCTTTGTGACTCTCTCCGTCCCTCGGATTTCGGCTGACTGCCGGGGGTATCCGAACTCCCTTGAGGGACGTTGGATTCCCCCTCTGTGCGGGCTGGGGTCCCCGGTCTGCCGCTGCGTCTGTCGGGGAGTCACTACCTATAAACTTAGGAACCCTGCCATTCCTGTGCCTCATTCCTGGTTCCGGCCGCCCGGTGTCTACTCTCGCATCGTCCTTCCTCTTGGGGACGCACTCTTTTGGGGCGTAGGTACAAAATCCCCTATGTGGATCAGTGCCGAGTACCCTCCGTAGCCAATCCAATCCAATCTACTCTCTCTCACTCACTGACGGCTGGTTGCAATGGTAATTACAAGGTAACCAAACATTGGAGTTTGGACAACCCATGGCCGCATGAATACGTCATAGCTCCGCGAACAATGCGTGGAGGTAAATCAGCCCTCCCCTGTTTCGCTTAAGGTTGGGCATTACTGTGTTATACGGTCTTTACGTCTTCGGGTGTCGTCGGTATTTCTTGGTACACTTCTTGTTTTAATTTACCCCACAGAAAAAAGTCCATAAAGGAAACGGTACAAAGAGTTTAATGTTTTTTACATACAATTAGTACGGTTCAAACTGTGCAATGAGGTAACTCAGTAATTCATCGGTTCATTGAAATAAAATAATTTTTCATAATCTTTAACGTTCAGCTATCATCAATGGCCATTAAAACACAGGTGAATCTTCAAACACACTATTAAATGGTAAGTAATACATCATATTAATGCATTTAAAAGTTCTTATCCGTATCTCTCCTACACCTGCACTCATAACAAAATTATCTATATCACAACATGCCCCCTTTACCCCAAAAAACGTTTGACTGAAGTTATCTCTCTACCACTGCAAATGGCCTTGTTATTCAGGAGGCCTCTTTTAAATGTCTCACCCGGTATATTCGGCTAATAATCTGTAAACGCAGCTAAAAGCACCAATAACTCAAGTTAAAGGCAGTAAATTTAGCATTACAGTAGTTAAGAAATTAACTCTTGATATTCACTACTTTATCTTTATCTACCAATTAACTATTGTACATAGAGGAAGCAATATTCTCTCAAGTATACAATTTCGAGAAATAGACGTTTAAAGGTCCTCTGAGTAAAATTATTTTTAGAAAAAAGTATGTATACTTTTAGTGTGTGTGCGTGTGTGTGTGTGCGCGCGCGCGCGGATATAACTAAAAATGGAAGCTGCATTAAATACCAACTGTCATACTTGAATTAAACACTCTATAAGAATGCTGGACAAGTTTTCTTTCTTTATTATTTAATCAAAAAACACTGTAGACTTCTAGAGAATTTGATTACAATATGACAGTTTTGAGATAAATGAATAACAGATAAAGTTTAGATTTTTAACTTTTTGTGAATAGCCTGTAACGTTCTCTTTATTCTCACTGTATTTTACAGTACTCTTTAAGAGATGGAATCTTACTATAGTAAAAATGTGGAGCTTATTGAAATATACCGTTGATATTCAATAACTTTTTCGTAGCATTAATCTTTCGGAATAATTCGTTATTACCTATTGAGCTTTCCCAGATTGAACCGACACATCTATGAAGCATGTCTGAGAATATAAGGTTCTGCTATTTCAGTTGTGATACTCGTATAAACAGTTGCGCTCCTTCCTTCCTTTCTTTTGTTTCCCTTATCTGGCACGTAGATAGTAGGCACAGAAGGTATTGTTATTATTCGATATCAAGGATTCATACACGTTTCGAGCTCCCCTGAACCCCAAAAATATACATTTTTAGAAAAAGGTGTGTGCGTGTGTGTCTGTGAACAGCATAACTCAAAAATTAAAAGTTGGATAAAT
Organism: Deroplatys truncata; assembly: GCA_030765065.1. Classification (NCBI taxonomy): domain Eukaryota; kingdom Metazoa; phylum Arthropoda; class Insecta; order Mantodea; family Mantidae; genus Deroplatys; species Deroplatys truncata. Next base: position 80,436,208 of record CM060988.1, read on the forward strand.
GCTAAACTTGATATTTCGATTCAGTATATTCCAAATATGTGACACAAAGATTTTCAAGAAAATTTCCCCACCCCATTAACACGGAATATTTTTAAAACTTTATTTTTTAGAAAATGGCTCTGAAGTTTTTGATTAACATACCATACATTAAATATATTTACATACTTACTACATACAGTATATTTACTACAATAAAACGTATATCATAAATTCTCTGGGAACAGCTTATGAAATCCTCTTCATTCGGAAGGGATTTTTATAATCTTGTATAATTGGTAAACGTTAAGCTATAGACGAAAACGTACTACATAAAAAATATAGATCTCTTTAAAACACACAATTTATTTCAAATAATTTAACTTGTGGCATGAGCCATTTCCGAGACATCCGTTATTAATGGTTCGAATTATTAATACTTAACCATACTCTTAAAATTCTGTCGATTTTCAGCTGTTACTCGCGATGTCATGGAAAGGTTATAAATTTTAATGCCAGCGTATAGCACCTAGTTCTAAAACATTTGACTATCGCTATTCCTTTTGTATCTAAACAAAATGTGTAATGTAGCTATTTCCAGAAAGGGTTATCTGGATTTAAATGAAGTAGATAGGAAAATAAACTTTCCTAAGAATAATAAGCGATAGAGGGGAGAGAATGGCATGTAAATGTAACACATAAGACTTTGTTTTAATTCATCCATATTGTCTGTTTTGAGCTTATTTCTAGACAAACATTTGTAATGATTAACGTAAAATGGACAGAAGAATGCATTTTCATTTTATCTACTACTTTAAGTCATTGATTTTGGCCATGGCAATAATGGATGTGTGAACTGGTGCATTGTTTTGATGAAACGGAACCTACTTTTTCGTTAAATGCGGCCATTTTTGCTTGATTTTATAATTCTTACGCTGGAATAAGTTTCATAATACTCGAAATTGATTGCTTTTTTATGATAATAAATGAAAATTATCCCACGCACGTCAAACTGACTTAATGACCTTGCCTGCAGATGGAACTGTCTTCTCCTTCTTTGGAGCCGATTCTCCCCTTTAAATCCACCGTTTTGACTGTTCATTCGTCTCAGGTGTGAAGTGATGGACCCATGTTTCATCCATGGTTATGAATTGACACAAAAACTCGACTTTATTGCAGCGAAACATCGCCAAACACTCGACTGAAATATCCTCACAACGCTGCTTTTGTTCCATTGTGAGTAAACGCACTCATCTTGCGCACAGCTTTCTTATGTCTAAATTTTCAGTTAGTATGCAATGTATAGTAATTTTTGAAATGCCTACGATGTCTGCTAGCTTGCGCACTATCAGTCGACAGTCATCCATTACCATTTTGTGGATTTCCTTCACAATTTCTGGCGTGGTCACCTCATTTGATTGACCCTTGCGATGTTCGTCTTAGCAGCTCGTACGGCCTCGCTTAAACTCTGCCACCCAATATTTTACTATTGTAAACGAAGGAGCAGACTCCCCCAGAGTAGAATTTAGCTCAGCTTTAGTATTAGTTGGACTAAGGCCTTTCAAATGAAGGTATTGTATCACATAACGATGGCCAGTTTTATCCATGCTTACAAATTCACTGAGAGAGTTCATTATTAATGGCTGCCAAACAATTACTAAACCATGTAGCATCGTTAAACTTCAAACTTAAGCTTTATAAGGTTAGTACTTTCTGACATAGTAATTTGTTTGAAACAACAACCGCTATATATACGGCAGGTCGGGTACTTCTGGGACTGCCCTCGTACCTTTAAAGAAATGGAACTGTTTCTGCAAAGTTTATCTCGATAATGATGAAGTAGATAGAAAAATAAGCTTCCATAAGAATAATTTGTTGAAGCCATACAATAATAAACGACAGTGAGTAGAGAAAGCCGCATGAATGCAATACATGAGATCTTTTAAAGCAAATTGTAATCTCAAAATTGTGATGAGTACTTCCATTATAATTAAGATAATCTCCTAAAGCTTAGTTCATCTTGCTCGAAGCAGCCAGGGCTTTTCGTTATAAAACTGTGACAGGGCAGGCAGCAGGCTGTGTTTATTTGGATCTTGAGCTCAGCTACAAGCCCAAGTGCACACAAAACTTTCGCAACTGGATTACTCATACGTAAAGCTCTAAACTCACTTCTCGAGCCAACATTCATCATGTACCTACACCGGGTCACTCACTTCGAGGGGTGAAGGATTAGAAGGAAACAATGGCATACACCTACTTAATATAAATACTATGTGTTTATTGAAGTGCGACCCTTCTAAGTTATTTAATTTTGTTTAAAATACCACACGGGGAAAGATGAAACGGAACGACAAAGGAAAGCAACAGAACAATCCTGCACGCGAATGTTGAAGGCTTTAAACTAATATTGTTTCTCTGCGGTATACAAAATAGTTTTAAATAATAACATAAACTGAAGAAAAAATGGATGTTTCAAGTTCTACATTTGCAGACTGGTTTTGTTTTGATTTATAGCTTTGGTAACGAAATGAAAAAAAAACATAGCAACATACATGGAGAGAGCTTTTTGTGTCTTGGAATTCGCGAAACATTATGCAGTGGTTCAAGTTGAGCGGGCGTAAATTTTCTGGCAACAACGTTTGTAGGTGATACAACCACATCCAAACGACGGATGTATCTGTAAAGAAAAGAGCACCGGACAAAAGCGTATGTCTAATTAGGGTGTAGATAGAGTCTGAACGGCTATCTGTGCGGTGGGCAAGTTGAGAAGCAGCAATTCCAACAATGACAGTTGTCCAACCTGCCACTGCTAAGTCAAACTTTCTCGAGTTGAGATGGAGATTATTGCAGCAGTATGTAGGGGAAAGTACACCCGACAGGGCAATCAGTACAAATAACACGAAAATCAATAATCAAGATAAGAATACAATTAATAATGTAATATAATACTGTATAATAACTTGCATCAGAAAATGTGGATATACATGTGTAAAGGAACAGTATAATTACCTAGGGAGCGAGCTATCAGAGTAAATGTGCACCATCGACGCACATTAATGAACACAGGATTTGGCAAAGTAGCGAGGTGTAGAGAGAGAGAAGTCCGATGAGAAAAAAAGGACGGAGAGGAATAATTTCAGGGGAATTCAAGGCCAAATAGAAAGAGAAACAAGAGTGTGAGTGAGACAGAGATATATGGGTTTTCCCAAAGGAGTCGGGCAGAAGCTTGACTTCAAAATTGGACGCTTTTATTCTCATAGCACGCCAAGTAAACAACCAATCGGAATAGAGATTAGGTGAAGGGGCGCGAAAGTCAGCGTCATATATGCAAGGTATATAAAGGATGTCCGCCCCAGATTTCAACACTTCTCCTTCGTATTCACTCTCTCTCAAGTGCGCTAACTGACGGCAGGACGACGTAACGTGTGCGTGTGGATGGGAAATAGTGTATGACGCAGTAGCTAGGTCCACTGCAATATTCAAAGTAGCGGGAAAATGGAAACTACAATATATATAGATCATCTCATTATTATTTAAAGTGGAACAGTTGCTAGCCGCTTCAATAATATACTGATTCGGAATAAATTCAGTGGTTAAAGAAATTCATCTTATTAATTGCCTTCACCTACAATATCCTGAGATTCATAGACGATGGGTAACTAGGAATAGCTTTAATCACGATTCTAGCGACTGACAGGCAGAAAATATCTAAGAACGTCCATCTCGAATCATCAACAAAGTAAGATATTACGTGCATACTTGAGAAGCGCTACAACGCCCGTCCTTACAAGTACACTATGTGATCAAAAGTATCCGGACACCCCCTCAAACATACGTTTTTCATCTTAGGTGCATTGTGCTGCCACCTACAGCCTAGTATACTCATTATCCACTCCAAGTACTATGACAGTTAGGCGTGAGGTGAGAAACCATGGATTCCATGGTCGAGCGGCTGCTCATAAGTCACACATCACGCAGGAAAATGCCAAACGACGCCTCGCTTGGGTAAGGAGCGTTAACATTACACGATTGAACAGTGGCAAAACGTTGTGTGGATTGACGAATCACGGTACACAAATGTGGCAATCCGATGGCAGCAGGGTGTGGGTATGGCGAATGCCTGGTGAACGTCATCTGCCAGCGTGTGTAGTGCTAACAGTGAAATTCGGAGGTGGTGGTGTTATGGTGTGGTCGTGTTTTTCCTGGAGGGTACTTGCACCCCTTGTTGTTTTGCGTGGCACGATCACAGCGCAGACCTACAATGATATTTTAAGCACCTTTTTGCTTCCCACTGTTGAAGAGCAATTCGGGAATGGCGATTGCATCTTCCAACACGATCGAGCACCTGTTCATACTGCACGGACTGTAGCGGAGTGGTTACATGACAATGTACTGGCCTGCACAGAGTCCTGACTTGAATCCTATAGAACACCTTTGGGACGTTTTGGAACGCCGACTTCGTGCCAGGCCTCACCGACCTACATCGATACCTCTCTTCAGTTCCGCACTCCGTGAACAATGGACTGCCATTCCCCAAGAAACTTTCCAGTACTTGATTGAAAGTATGCCTGCGAGAGTGAACGCTGTCATAAGGCCAAGGGTGGGCCAACACCATATTGACTTCCAGCATTACCGATGGTAGGCGCCACGAACTTGTACGTCATTTTCAGTCAGGTGTCCGGATACTTTTGATCACGTAGTGTACGTTCAGTTATATGATCAATGATACCGTCAATGTGGCAAGGAAAGGACTACCTGCTGGATACCACATGGATACCTTATTGAACACTGGTAATTTGTGTTATGCTAACTTCCACAGGTTTCTTCAGTTTAACCTAAGATTCAAAATTGTATTATATGTGCAGGGAAAATATATACGTTTATAAACCTGTGATCCTTTGTTGCACTCTATACTTTGGTATCCGATGTTTGAGTGACAGCACTAATAATTCCAAAATAGCATGAAAGAGGGACAGAAAATGTTTCAGAGCTTAGGTTCCTCCTCACATGTGGAAACATGCTAGGGTTACGTTCTTCTCAAACCTGAACCCTGTTCTCTAGTTATCGTCCAATACACCTGCTGTTTACTCTTTCCAAAATTTTTGGAAAAGTCATCCAACATAAACTGATCAAATTTTTAACGGACAATGCTAGATGCTATCACAATAATTTGATTTCTAACATCACCCATCAAATGTTATGGTTAACTGAGGGCATTGTGGGGGTTTTTGATCTCAAACAACGCACAGTCGGAGCATTTCTGGGCTTCCAACTCGTAGGTCTGTTCTATAAAGTTGGAGCCATCGGACTGACAGACTATTCTTATCGAGTAACCACAAGCTTTCTCTCACATCTTACAACCCTCATCTAAATTGTAGTCATTTTCGATTAAAAAGTATAAATTCAACGCAATGAACCTTGTAACAAATTATTCCTAACGTTTGCTTTAAACCCCAAGCACATACCTCATAATGTTAAAGGCGTAATCAACGAGAAACATAATACACGTGTGAATACTTGGAGGGGTGAGTATTGACGTCATATCATACTGACGTATGCACGAGCTGGTAGCATTTAAAGAGCTTTCTAGGTCCCAGTTTCAAGCCGATTACTGCAACAACAATGTTACGCAGGTTTCTGTTTAGAGTAGCTACTACCGTTGCTTCGGTTCCTCGCGAGTTATTCCGGTTACATGATTTTGTTGAATGAATCCCACAAAATTGTATCAGCACAGATATTAGTTCTGTAAGATAGCTTAGTTGGATAGAGCCGGCACGGAAAGCCGAAGATCCATGTCATTGAATTTTTATTACTTTCTCTACTACGTATAGTAAGTAGGGGAAGTACTGTATTCCACCCAAAAATTCGATACCGAGATTTCACCGGAAATACATGTTTTGAGACCCCCTGAATCCAAAAAAGCATTTTTGGAAACGTCTCCGTGTGTGTGTCTGTGAACAGTATAACTCAGAAACGAACAGTCTGATAAACACCAAACCTGATACTTAGGTTCATTATCTTCCAGAGATGCGACACGAAGGTTTTCAAGAAAATAGCCTCAATTTACCCTTTAGATGGAATATTTTTCGAAAATTTTAATTTTCTCAAAAATGGCTCTAACGATTTTGATTAAAATATCATATGTTTAAGATATTTTCATGACAAATGAAATGTATATCTCGAATTTTCTGGGAATGTCTCCAAAAGTATTCTTCATTGTGAACGACTTTTGCTAACTGGTAAACCATAAGAGATAGACAAAATGTAGATCGCGTTAAAATACATAATTTATGTCATATGCATTTTTTGTTGTTGAGTGAACCATTTTCGAGATATTGCTTGTTATTCCCTTAAATTTTCCAATACTTATACTTTTTCTCAAATGGTAATTCAAAGAAAATGGAACACTCCACATAGCAACCAGCTCTTAAAATATTTGACTATCGCTTAAAGCCTACCAATTCCCCTTGCATCTACAAGAAAATTAGCAATAAGATTAACATCTCGATATCTCGATTAACATGAAGCATATGGAGAATAAGCGTTTGTAAAAATAGTTTGTAGTACAGGAGTAGAGAAATTCATGTGATTGTAACACATCAGATTTTATCTGATTCTATCTTTCTACTCAATGGATTATTTATCCTTTTATTTTTACTTTCTTCATTACTTATTTACCTGTAGTAAGTAGAGAAAGGATTGCTTCCTCTCAAAAATTCGATCTTGATTCCCCGAAAGCACATGTTTTTACACTCTTTGAAAAAGAAAGCGCGCGCGTGTGTTTGTGACTAACATAAAAATAACTCAAACACAAAAATCGGTTAAATACCAAACTTGGCATTTAAGTTCAGCGTCTTGCAAGGATGAGACACGAAGATTTTTAAGAAAATATTTCACCGCTAACTTCCCGTTACATGGAAAACATTTCATAAGTTTTTATTCATTCATTCATTATCTGTTTACCCTCCTCTTATGTAGGACTTACACCCCCAGGACTTACAAGCGGGTGCCTGGGGTCAGAGGCCCGTCGAGGAGCAGACACTCATGGATCAGACAGAGCATCCAGGATGGGTGATCAGCCCGATGCCTGGTATGGGATGAAGGAAGTAAATGAAACGAAATGTTAGTGAAATGGATGAAAAGGAAAGGTGATGATAGAGCAGTTGGTGGAATGAATGGCGGGGGAAACCGGAGAACCCGGAGAAAACACGCCCAGACGCCGCTTTGTCCACCACAAATCCCACATGCAGGTCCCTGGGATTGAACCCGGGCCGTCTCGGTGGGAGGCGAGCGGTCTAACCACTCGGCCACGGTGCCGCCCTTCATAAGTTTTTATTTTCTCAAAAATGGTTCTAAAATTTGATTAAAATATCATATATTAAGATGTTAGCATGGCAAATAAAATGTATATTTTGAATTTCATGGAAACATCCTGTGAAGTGCTCTTCCTTCTTAATGTCTTTGGAAAAATTGGTAAATTGTAAGAGATAGACAAAATCTTACTGACAAAAAATAGATCTCATTAAAGCACACAATTAATGTCGATACACTTTTTTGTGGCGTTAGCCATTTCCGAGATATTCTTTGATATTGGTTTGAATTTTTAAATACTTATGACCTTTCCCAATTCAACTAATAGGCTTTGAAATGATTTAATTAGCGCTTAGCCTACTTCTTATATCTACAACGAAATGTGTATGTGTGTAATGAAGATTTATCAGTATTAACAAGAAGTAAACAGATGAATATGGTTTCATTAGAATAGTTTGTAGAAGAGTGGGTAGAGAAGGTCATGTGAATGCAGTACATCAGGTGCGAACGTATTAACTTCAATTCTTTCTTGTCGCCTTAAGATATCCTAGCTCATATAACTACTTGTAACTGATTTTGTGCAGAATTATTCAAGTCAAAACAGTAGCAAGAAAGAAAAATAGGCGGTACCGTGCTAGCCTCTAGTTCCCAAGGTCGCAGGTTCAAACCCAGCGGAGGGCGATGGATTTCTTCGGGCGTAAAAATCCTTAGCATGGCTTCCTTCCGAAGAGAATAAAGCCGGTGGTCCCGTGTCTTAGATTTACGGCACGTAAAAGAACCTCAAGCCTGATAAAGAGGCCTCCGAGCAAAATTATCGGTCTTTCACGTCCAATATAGAATGGGACGCTAAGGACCATAGTAGTTAAAGAGTGTCCATAAATGTAAAAAAAGAAAAAAGAAAAATAGGCTATTTTATAACCATGCTGCCACTTCCTAGCACTGAAAGAACGGCAATGATAATGCTTAAGAACTTTGAAGCGAAGGTTCAATTGACTTTAAATTTAAAACTAGAATTAAGTATACTAAAATAACTGTATTATCAACTCGAAACTGCACTCATACGTATGTTTAAACCTTTCTGGTGCAGATTGTGATCTTTACTATAAGTTTTAACAACCATAAATAAGAATAGAGCACCATCTATTTGGTTATATGAATAAAAATGAGTATATAGTATATGCTTCACTTTTTCAAGTAAATACTCAGTTTGGTAAGAATAAAAACTTCAAAGTATCTACTTCATTTTGAGAGAATACTCAAGTAATGGAAGCAGAGTAGAAAATACTCAGGCATCCATCTTACAAAAGTATGTACTCTTTATTTCGTATGAATAAAAGCTAGTATATTCTCAGTTTTATGAGTTCATTCTCCTCTCATGCTGAGCATGGTTAGATGCACACTGACGTCTGAGTATATATTGATTTTGGTTTACTTAAAACTAAAGTGAAGAGAATGGCACAATTTAAAGAGTTTTTATAGTACTCATGGAAAAGTTACAAACATAGCTATGGGTATTAAAGAAGTTTAAAAATCCTACAATGTTTCAGAAAAACATAACCTAGAAATAACATTGAAAGTCAACTTTATTAATTAACCTTAGTACGTAAAGCGTTAACTTCAACATCCAGATACCTACTAATAACCTTATAAGAAAACTGTTTCATAGTATACCTAAATAGTGCAGATATCCTGAGATCCTAAAAACAGTCAGATGAGTTCATTCAGCACCGCATGAGTTATGACTTTCCAATCCACAATTATTGCTTTCTTTTTTATTAAACCATTTTATTTATAGGTTTTCTAACTTTGCCACGAACATTCAAGAAGTTTTAAAATCCTGTATTACTTCATGAAAACATAACAGAAGTATCATTGAAAGTTAGATTTATTAATTAAGCTTAATATGTAAAATCCTAACCCCAAAATTCAGTTGCTTAAGAAGTTAGGTTACTTATAACAAAACTGTTTCGTAGAAAATAGTGTAAACATTCCAGGATTCTAGAAACAGTCTGATTTGATTCTGCATCCGGCACCTTTTAATTATGACTTTAGAATCCGTGAATATTTTCTTTTTGCCTGATTTATTGATAATAGAATTTTGCTTATTTCATTTTATTTAGTTTACAGCTATGTTTGTGTGTGTGTTGCTCCAATTAATTTTTCAATTCTTGAAGGACTTAATATTTCTCTAACATTTCTACTGAAACTTTTTGTAAAACACAGGATAATTCCTGAGCAGTTTTGATGGGACAGAACCAAATACAACAAACTCTACTCCTCTAATTCAGAATGCCAAACAACACAACACCACACACTCAACGAAGCTAGTATATGGTTAAAGAGAGTAGATAATACAGTATATACTTACATTTAAGTGAACAAGATGGCTGTGGGGATGAGTATATACTCATATGAGGTAGTAGGCTTTTATTTTTATGAAAACGAGTATGTTCTTATTGAGCCGAGTATATAATCGCAGAAAGTGTTCATACTCATGAGTACAAACTTTGAGTAAGCACTTGCTTTTTATTCATATGACCCATTATGTATGCACCTTTGGCCAATTTAAAACTGACGTTTGACCGACATTTTGAGAGACAGAGCGCAAATCAAGTGCTTCCATGTGTGCTTATTCTTGAAGTAGTTATAATGGGGAACAAAAAGCGGCGCACAGAGGTTGACAGTTGTGAACCACGCGCTGACTCGAAGGGACATTCAAAAAATTTAACTGCTCAAGAGACCGACCACTTTTAATTTGACCGAGTGTACATGTATCAGATGTATGTGTAGTTGTTCGCACCAGAATTGAAATATTAATTTAACATTCTATGCACGGCATGCCTGTGTAACATTAATTTTGGTTGGAGGCACTTCTTAATTGGTTCCTTCTTGAATGGAACACATTCTCCGTTTCATTTTCATTGAATTTTACACCGAATCGATGTGACAGATGGTTCCTTTAACAAGAGGATTCGCAGATGGATAACAGCTAGAAAACTATAGAAGCTCTCAGGAGACGAGGCTTAATCCAATTGCGTGTACATTATTCTTTTAATCATAGAGACAAAGTCTTGGGAATTATAGGTAAAACAAAAATGTTTGGTTCATGTGGGATACATATTTTAAACGCTTATCCGTTATCATATTGAAGTACTCACTCCATTAGTATTAATAGTAACGTAAATAAAATCATGCAATATACTCTTTTCTTTGTAAATCAAGATCAATTAATGATCATAAAAGTGTACCGTAAGGGGAAAGACTTTTTTGTGACATGGGAATATAATAAGTTCTAACTAATTTACTCTATAATTGTACTGAATTTAGTGGCATAGCTCAGTACTTCAATGTTTACTGTTTCTTTCTTTTCAGGAACTTGCATTGTAACAACAAAGATGATCATTTCAATAATGTGACGATGTGGCCTTTCCCAATCTGTTTTTTTTTCGTTAACGTTGAGTGCTATTATCGAAATTATTGAGATTTTCTCTAGTTATAAGTTAAACTAAATAGCTGATTACAGAAACATGCATGTTCATTTTTATAAAAAATAAGTTAAAGGCAGAAATAGACACCTTGTATACGAGTAAAAACGGAGCCAAAAATACCAAAGATACGATATTTTATTTTTAAAAGTTAATGAAGCACATTAAAAGTAATGGAATTAAATGTTATTCCATACAAGTCGTGTGTTGGACACGGTTGGAAAGGTAGAATCAGACGACTGAAAAATTCAGTCGTCTGATTCTATCTTTCCCACATTGTAAGCTTCTTCATCATATTCCTGATGACAAATGTGTCATTTTTTGGGGGATAAATATTAACTTCATCTACCACGAGCAGGAATACTGTACAAATAATAATAATAATAGTAATAATAATAATAATAATAATAATAATAATAATAATAATAACTTTCCCTAGAAAGCCTGGTCATACTTCTATCTAGAGGTGAGTTTATTATTCTCGTATGGTGAGCCGGGCCAAAGAAATGTTTGAACTTCCGCTACCTAATGTACTTATAAACAGATATTGAACTCTTAGATTGTGAATAAATTTCCTGAGAAGATACAAGAAGAAATCTATGGATAGAGAGGGACAACGTTTTCAACATCTCTATGATAGGGTATGTGTAGTTATAACTGTATCTATGAGAATTAAAAAAATAATTTGTGCTCATTTATGGGCGCTCTATAACTGCTGTGGTCCTTAGTGTCCCATTCTATATTGGGCGTGAAAGACCTGTAATTTTGCTCAGAGGCTTCTTTATCAGGCTTGAGGTTCTTTTATGTGCTGTAAATCTACGACACGGGACCACCGGATTTACTTCCCTTCCGAAGGAAGCCATGCTAAAGATTTTTACGCCCGAAAAAAAATCCATCGTCCTCCGCTGGATTTGAACCCGCGACCTCAGGAACTAAAGGCTAGCATGGTAACCACTACACCACGAGGACGACTATATTATAATGTGAGTCGGTTGCGGGAATATTATAACTGTTTCGCGGTAGTACGAGCTGTAGCGGCCGGCGTGAAAGAAAAGCACTGTATTTCTATAACGGAATAAATCATTGTATCCTAAAGTTTTACGCAAGTCACTGAAGCTGCAATGTGGTGAAAATTGGTTTCTGACCCCTTTTTTGGCTGATTCGTGTGGAAGCATTCATTCTTTGCCCAGTTGCAGCCTTGACTCTTATGTCTTTTAGAAGTTAGCTGCATGGCCGTACAAAATTATGCTTATATGCCAATGGAATCAAGAAACTTTCAATGCCTGCCTCCTCAAGTACTTAGGAAGGAATTTTCAGCTTTAAAATAACATCATTATGTACCTGCAACACGGTTTAGGCCTAATAGTCTATTCAGCCTCACTCATAATACATATTCCGATATTATTTTATTTTCCGATCGAGGCTTAGTATTTTTAACTATTTCCTAATGTCGTCATTTTAATAGCCTGAAAAAGTTTGAAAAAATCTGATCTCTGCGGATTCTGCTTGATATCTATTATATCAAAATCCAACATTTACATACATGTAAGAGATAGGATAGATAGTATTCTATAGAATTTTAGAATTATATCCTCTGTAGTTTTAAAATAGTTGTTTTGATTGCTTCGCAAAAATAATGGAATTGATTAATTTTATTTAATTATTTTTGTAGGTTTAACGTCCTTTAAACGGGTAGATAACATCGGAGATTAATGAAATTGGTGAAACGATGTTCAAATGAGCCCGGGTTCCACAGAGCTTTGTTACCCGACATTCGCCTTCTCAGGATAAGGGAAAACCTTAAGAAATAAGAAAACCTTATCCGGATAACTAGCCCTAACCAAGATTCGAACTAGGGACCTCTAGAATATGAGGTAGATACACTGTTCCCACATCACAGAGGCGAGTGGTTTTATTTTGCACATCTTCGTTTTTTATGTTTCCAATTTCACATTCTAAATAATTGCGTTTCTGTATCTGTTTTATTGTTTGTTATATTTTCGTTATTGAGGCAGTTTTTCCTTTAAAAGCTAATATGTTTATTTTAGGTGCGTATATCGTTGGATTATATTTTTTTTTAGTTTTATTTAAGTGGAAAATAAACTGCTGCAGGGAGTTCTTTGACGCTGTAATTAAAACTTGATCGTCTGAAGAGCAGTGTTGTCATTGTTTTGTGTTTATATTGTTAAATTAGGTTTTGCCATTACAATAACAATGGAATTTATTTTCACAGTTTTTAGGTTACAGTAAAATAAAATGGACACTTTTATTCCAGCATGCGTCATAACATTTTACATAAAGCAACAACAGAAAAAATATCATGCTTGAAATTAATTTTATTCTTTAAAATACAATTACTAAGAAAGTTTACAAATTCTGTTTTTTAAAGCGCTTTGAACGACCTTAGTAATCTCAGATTGAAAGGAAAAGAGGCGAAGCAGAGGTAAATTTGAAACCGGATGTGATACGTTCACATGCCATTCTCTACCCTCTATCGTTTATTAGTGGGTATACAAACTGCTCTTGCTAAAACTTATTACTTTCTCTATTACGTATAGTAAGTAGGGGAAGTATTGTATTCCACCCAAAAATTCGATACCGAGATTTCACCGGAAATACATGTTTTGAGACCCCCTGAATTCAAAAAAAGCATTTTTGGAAACATGCCCGTGTGTGTGTCTGTGTGTCGGTGTGTGTGTGTGTCTGTCTGTCTGTCTGTCTGTGAACAGCATAACTCAGAAACGAACATTCGGATAAACACCAAACTTGTTATTTAGGTTCAGTATCTTCCAGAGATGCGACACGAAGGTTTTCAAGAAAATTCCTCCACCCCAGATTACCCTTTACATGGAACATTTTTCGAAAATGTTAATTTTCTCAAAATGGCTCTAACGATTTTGATTAAAATATCATATGTTTAAGATATTTTCATGACAAATAAAATGTATATCTTGAATTTTCTGGGAATGTCTCCAAAAGTATTCATTGTGAACGACTTTTGCATAACTGGTAAACCATAAGAGATAGACAAAATTTTACTACACAAAAAATGTAGATCGCGTTGAAATACACAATTTATGTCATATACATTTTTTTTGTTGAGTGAACCATTTTCGAGATATTGCTTGTTATTCCCTTAAATTTTTCAATTCTTATTTTCTAAAATTGGAATTCGTTATTAATTTTTTGTCTTGGATATGCAAAGAGTTATAATCTGTGGCCAAGGGAATGGTGCTGCACCTAGCAACCAGCTATTAAGAGATATGTATGTGCTTAAAGGCTACTGTTTTTCTATATTGCCCTTGTAAATATAATTTCCCCTTACATCTACAAGAAAATTAGTAATAAGATAGAGTCTGCAAATGTTTATCTCGATTAACATGAAGTAGATGGAGAATAAGCGTTTGTAAAAATAGTTTGTACAAGAGTAGAGAAAGTCATGTGAGTGTAACGCATCAGATTTTTTTCTATTGCATTTAAATCCAAATAAACCTTTGCAGGAATAGCTACAATACACATTTCGTTATAGATACAAAGAGAACAGCGATAGTCAAATGTTTAAGAACTGGACGCTATATGCTGGCCGTAAAATTTCATAGCTACTGTTCGAGAAACAACTGAATGTTGACAGGACTTCTAGGGAATGGCCAAGTAATGAACAACTTGAACCATTACTAACCGATATCTCAGAAATGTCTTATACCTCAATCAACTTATTTGACATAAATTATGTGTTTAAAGAAATCTACATTTTTTGTGTAGTGTTTTCGTCTATTGCTTAGTGTTTACCAGTTATACAAGATTATACAACATTCCTTTCCAAATGAAGTGGAATTCACAGCCTATTCCCAGAAAATTAAAGATATACATTTTATTTGCAATGTAAATGTGCTTAATATATAGTATTTTAATCAAAACCGATAGAGACAGTTTTTAGAAAATTAAAAATTTCGAAAAATGTTTCGTGTAAAAGGTAGTTAGGGGTGGGAGGTTTCTTGAAAATCTTTGTGTGCATCTATGGAAGGTACTGAACTTAAATACCAAGTTTGGTATTAATCCAAACACGGAACGTTTTTACATATATATGATATGATACATTCACATGCCATTTTCTACCTACTGTCGTTTATTAGTGGGCATACAAATTATTCTTACTCAAACTTATTTTTCTATCTATTAGCTTTAATCCAAATAAATGTTTGCAGGAATAGCTACATTACAAATTTCGCTATCAAGAGAACAGCGACAGTCAAATATTTAAGAACTGGACGCTATACGCCGGCCTTAAAATTCCATACTGTTTCCATGCAATCGCGAGAAACAACTGAATGTTGAAAGGACTTTTAAGAGAATGACCAGGAAATGAAATATTCGGAGCTTTAACAACAGATATCTCAGAAATGGTTTATGCCATAGAAAACTTATTTGAAATGTATTGTGTAGTTTAAAGAGATCTACATTTTTCGTGTAGTACGTTTTCATCTATTGCTTAACGTTTATTAGTTATACAAGATTATATAAAATTCCTTCTTAACGAGGAAGGCTTTATAAGCTATTCTCCGAAAATTAAAGATATGCATTTTACTTATCATGTAAGTATCTTTTATATACGGCATTTTAATCAAATTTGTTAAGAGTTATTTTTTAGAAAATTAAAAATTTCGAAAAAAGTCAATGTAAAGAATAGTTTGGGGTAGAGGGATTTTGTTGAAAATCTTGTTTTTGATTTTTGGTATTCCCAGACACGCAGACAGACGCACCCACGGACATGATACCAAAAATGCTTTATTTGGATTCAAGGGACCTCAAGAGATGTATTTCCTGTGGAATTCGGTATTGAATTTTTGGGTGGAATGCCGCACCTTCAATACTATGTACGTGGTAAAGAAGGTAAAACGTTGAGTCATAACTGAAAATGAATATTACTCCTTTCTGCAATTAGTAGTAATAGCATCGACAAATACCTAGACATTAAATATGAACAATGCTCTAATTAAATCATCACAAACAAGCATCAATAGCTCATTTCAGTGCCGGTGTGGTAAAGGATAATTAGTTTGTGTTGATATAAGCCTATATTGTGCCCTCAAAATAAGCACCGAAGTAGATTTTACAACGCATCTAATTTCAATTAAACCATTTTCCATCAGATAAATGATTCACCGCACGTAATGTCATCCATTATCGGGAGGATTAATGTGCTATGGAGTATGAAATTAGCTCATCTGAATCACATTTTTATGTATTTACAAACTATTCATCTCTGAAACGATAACTTTTATGAAGTCCACGCTTTTCACCTTTAATGAGATTGTGCAGAGATAATGGGCTTCAACAATCAAAATGATAAAACGACTACCTCCAAAGTTACGAGAAAAATATCAGGCTGATTTTATCATGTAGCTCGTAAACGGTCTTTAGTGAACTGCTCTCATTCATGCTTCCTTCATTTGTTACAATTAACAGACTATTATTGTTTTTACTTTCTCTACTACGTATAGTAAGTAGGGGAAGTATTGTATTCCAACCAAAAATTCCATACCGAGATTTCACCGGAAATATATGTTTTGAGGTATTTTTGGAAACAAGTCAATGTGTGTGTGTCTGTGTGTGTCTGTCTGTTAACAGCATAACTCAGAAACGAACAGTCGGATAAACACCAAATTTGGTATTTAGGTTCAGTATCTTCCAGAGAGCGACACGAAGGTTTTCAAGAAAATCCCCCACCCCAGATTACCCTTTACACGGAACATTTTTGGAAAATTTTCTCACGATTTTGATTAAAATATCATATATTTAAGATATTTTCATGACAAATGAAATGTATATCTCGAATTTTCTGGGAGTTCTCCAAAAGTATTCTTCATTGTGAACGACTTTTGCATAACTGGTAAACCATAAGAGATAGACAAAATTTAACTACACAAAACAATTAGATCGCGTTAAAATACACAATTTATGTCATATACATTTTTTTGTTGAGTGAAATTTTCGAGATATTGCTTGTTATTCCTTTAAATTTTCCAATACTTATACTCTTTCTCAAATGAGAATTCGTTATTCAATTTTTTATGTCCTGGACACAAAGAGAATGGAATGCGCCACATAGCAACCAACTCTTAAAAATATTTGACTATCGCTTAAAGCCTACCATATTCCCCTTGCACCTACAAGAAAATTAGCAATAAGATTAACATCTCGATAAACATGAAGCGTATGGAGAATAAACGTTTGTAAAAATAATTTGTACAAGAGTAGAGAAAGTCATGTGAGTGTAACACATGAAATTTTCTAGAGTCTTGTTGCAAAAAGAGCAAACAATTTTAAATAACGTGACTCTCCATAGTTAATTCCTTGCCTTTGATAGTTTCAGGCCTTAAAGCACTCGCATAACCTAACTTTCCGTTTTCGAAATTTTTTCGGTGCTCGAACTAAAAAAGGGATTCTCTTAGTTTCACAGCGCACAAAGATATGACTATAATTGTTTTATCCTAAGGTTAAAGTGAACCAAAACAAACCTAAGCACGCACATCGGCCATCTTGTTGGTTGCGCGCATTGTAAGCGGACATACCCGATAACAAATAAGGATAGGAAATATCAGCATATAAAATATTGGAAATAGGATTAAGAATCAATTTTAAAATATTGGGAGTAATTTAAAATGTGAATCCAACTTTTAACATAGCTGTAATTAAAACAGACAAGCTAGCAAACGAGAGGTGAAAGTCCATCAAAACACGCGCTAATGCGCACAGGATTCACGCTCAAACATCAGAAAATAGGATAGGGCAGAGAATAGAAAGAGACAGAAACAGTTGTCCATTTCTCGGAACTCGAGGGAGTTGGTAAAATACAAAATGAGAAAGTACTTAAGAGAAGGACAGAGGCTTTAGGTTTTGCCGGATAAGTCAGCAGGACGCGTGGATTCAGAAATTTGGCACATTTTATTGTCATAGCGTGCTATTCAAGAACCAATGGAAATTGTAACAAATAAAGTCGCGTATTCTGGCGTCATAGGAAAGCAGATAACTAGGGAGCGAAGCCCTGAGTTTACACGATTCTCTCAGATACTCCCTTACCGTTAGTTTGCGTGCTAATATTAGCAATCGATATTAGAATCAGCGTGACGAATTAGCTACAAAATAACAGGAATGATAGCGGGAAGGTTTAAGCTATAAGATTTAAAAAGTACTTCACAAGGGAAAATTGCTAGCCGCCTGAATAGACATAATTCTTGAATAAGTCAAGCTTGTGGGAAAGTCAGTTATTATATTGCCTTTACCCACAAAATTCCAGAGGTATCTTCCAACTAGAGAGAACAAGAATTCCTTCCTCAGCTCTCCGATTGGCAGCCGGCAAGAACGTCTAGAAAACAACGGAGATCCAGGAGGAAGGGAGGAGGGAGCCAACGAGAACTCGGCCACATCATGCAAATACAAGTTCGCGCGCATATACGCGATTTGTAGCATTTAAATAGGTGATACAAGTTTGAATATTAGAAGAATACGAATTAGGATTGAAGAAAGGGGATATTAACAGTAAAAGAATTACGGTTACCAATTGTCTACATAAGCCATGTGTTTTGCTGCAGCGTAGCCAACATTACTACCTAATCAATCGAGTACTTGAGAGTGTAAACATGGGGGACTATGAGAAGGGTGCTTTTAATGCAGTAGGAAAACATACAAAATCGGATGTGTTACATTCACATGATTTTCTCTAACCTCTATCGTTTATTAGTGGGTATACAAATTATTATTACGAAATTTTATTTTCCCATGTACTTCATTTTAATCCAAATAAATCTTTCTGGAAATAGCTGCATTAAACATTTTGTTATACATAAAAGTAGAATGGTGACAGTAAAATGTTTTAGAACTGGATGCTATACGTTGGCCTTAAAACTACATACTGTTTCCATGCAATTGCGAGTAACAACTGAAAATCGATAGGACTTTAAAATAATGGCTAGGCATTGAACAATTAGAACTATTAATAACGGATATCTCGGAAATGGTTGATGCCACAAAAATTTATTTAAAATAAATTGTGTGGTTTAAACAGAACTAAATTTCTTGTGTAGTACGTTTTCGTTTATTGCTTAACGTTTACCTGTTATAATAAAATTATACAAAATGCCTTCGGAATGAAGGGGACTTCACAGGCTATTCCCAGAAAATCAAGATACTTTTTTTGTGATGTAAATATCTTTAATAAATGCTATTTTATTCCTAATCATTTTTAGAATTAAAAAACTACAACAAATATTTCATGTAAAGTGTGATTTGAGATGAAGGATTTTCTTGAAAATCTTCGTGTAGTATCTTTGGAAAATATTGAATTTAAGCACGAAGTTAGATTTTGATTCGACTTTTCGTTTTTGAGTTATACTGTACTGTCTCTCTCGCACACACACACACATACCAACCTTATTCTAAAATTGTTCTTTTTTTGCATTCAGGGACCTTAAAACACGTATTTTTGGAGGAATATTGGTATCAAAGTTTTGAGTGGAATACATAACTTCTGTACCTAATATGTACGTTGTAGAGAAAGTAACAGTAAGTCAGTTCTTGCTATATTTAACCAAAATTCACCAATATATTACCTTAAGGAAGTAACGTCGATGAAAATTCAGCTTAGTTGGAAGCAGGGAGCTATTGAAGGTCAGAAAATTAGTGATGTAACATACACAACTGTCCATATATATATATATATATATATATATATATATATATATATATATATGTGCATTACATTCCCGAAGCCAGGGCTTCACGGCGGACGAGCTTGCCCATTCAGCTGAAGGATGCATGCCTGCATGGCGCATAACAATGGACCACATACCAGAGCCTGTGGCTTTCAGTCCATGTTATTAG
This sequence comes from Deroplatys truncata, assembly GCA_030765065.1. Classification (NCBI taxonomy): domain Eukaryota; kingdom Metazoa; phylum Arthropoda; class Insecta; order Mantodea; family Mantidae; genus Deroplatys; species Deroplatys truncata. Next base: position 80,455,860 of record CM060988.1, read on the forward strand.
TTTGGTGCTGCGATTTCAACTCGACGATTCATCAACGCCACATAACCGAGCACTGAACTGTATATCTTCTGGGTCCTTATTTACATCATTGTACGTAATCATCGTCAAAATTTTATATAAAGATTAACTATGGAGCTGGCGTCGATTCCTTGTGAGGTTGAAATAAGTGGTCCGGCACCTCTCTCCCACATGCCTGTGTTAAAACAAAAATCTGGATCGAGCTCAGCTTTCTTGAAGCGTATAAGCTTGTCCTGCTTACAACGGTAGATAATGAAACAAGTTACAACAGCTTTGTAATTTAAAGATAAAAAATCTGATTGTTACACTCGCATGACTTTCTCTACTCTTGTACAAACTATTTTTATAACGCTTATTGTCCACATGCTTCATGTTAATCGAGATGTTAATCTTATTGCTAATTTTCTTGTATGCAAGGGAAATATGTTAGGCTTTAAGCAATAGTCAAATCTTTTAAGAGCTGGTTGCTATGTGGAGCATTCCATTCTCTTTGCATGTCCAGGACATAAAAAATGAATAACGAATTCCGATTTGAGAAAAAGTATAAGTATTGGAAAATTTAAGGGAATAACAATCAATATCTCGAAAATGGTTCACTCAATAAAAAAAATGTATATGACATAAGCTGTGTATTTTAACGCGACCTACATTTTTTGTGTAGTAAAATGTTGTCTATCTCTTATGGTTTAATAGTTATGCAAAAGTCGTTCACAATCAAGAATACTTTTAGGGACATTCCCAGAAAATCAAGATATACATTTTATTTGTCATGAAAGTATCTTAAATATATGATATTTTAATCCACATCGTTGGAGTCATTTCTGAGAGAATTAAAATTTTCGAAAAATGTTCCATATAAAGGGTAATCTGGGGTGGGGCGATTTTCTTGTAAACCTTCGTGTCGCATTTCTGGAAGATACTGAACCTAAATACCAAGTTTGATGTTTATCCGACTGTTCGTTTCTGAGTTATGCTGTTCACAGGCAGACGGACACGCACAGACACACACACGGACATGTTTCCAAAAATGCTTTCTTTGGATTCAGGCGGTCTCAAAACAAATATTTCCGGCGAAATCTCGGTATAGAATTTTTGGGTGGAATGCAATACTTCCCCTACTCACTGTACGTAGTAGAGAAAGTAATAGTTATATTAAACATTTTGTTATGAATACAAAGAGAACAGCGATAGTCAAATGTTTAAGAACTGGACGCTATACGCTGGCCTTAAAATTCCATACTCTTTCTATGCAATCGCGAGAAACAAATGAAAATCGATGGGACTTTAGAAGAATCACAAGCATTGAACAAATCAAACCCTGGTTGGCCCCGTAGCTCAGTCGGTAGAGCACCTGCCTGTTGCGCTAGGGGTTCCGGGTTCGATTCTCGGTTGGGGGTGAGAATTTTTCTCTAGCCAGATTAATGCCTATCCTCCCGAGTCTGGAAGTATGAACGAGAGTGTGAATTGTGTATGATCTAATGCTTAAAAGCCAAAAGTGCAAGAAACCAAACGACATGAGTTAACACCACTGCCAATAGGCAATAAGTTTCAAAGGAAAGGCCGCCGATAAGACCAACGCAGTTAAAGGCGGTGTATAACTCGAACTCAAAAAATATTCGAACCCTTAATAACGGATATCTCGGAAACTGCTTATGCCACAAAAAACTTATTTTAAGTAAATAGTAAGATTTAAAGAGATCTACATTTTTTGTGTTGTACGTTTTCGTCTATCGCTTAGCGTTTACCGGTTATACAAGATTATACAAAATTCCTTCCGAATGAAGAGGACTTCCCTACTATTCTCAGAAAATTCAAGATATACATTTTATTTAGCATGTAAATGTATTTCATATAGGGTTATTTTAATCAAAATCATTAGTCATTTTTAGGAAATCAAAATTTTCGAAAAATGTTCCATGTAAACAGTAGTTGGGGCGGGGAGAGTTTCTTGAAAATCTTCATGTCGTATCGTTGAAAGATACTAAACTCAAATAATAAGAGTGGTATTTATCCGACTTTTCGTTTTTGAGTTGTTGCTGTTCACAGACACACAAACAGACTCACACACGGACATGTTTCCGAAAATGCTTTGTTTGGATTCAGGGCGCCTCCAAACATGTACTTCTGATGAAAATAGAATTTTTGGTTGGAATGTAATAACTCCTTAATTGCTATAGGTAGCAGAGAAAGTGAAAACGAGAGGGTTGTTTTTTCTGGGGGGGGGAGAGTTGGAAATTGTAGCTGTGACAGGTAATGACTAGCGGTATGCTACTGTAGTCTCGGATGCTTGTTCGAAGTTCGCTGTTTCTTTCCTCGTTGTTGCCCTAAATTGTTTATATTTGCCTAGTTACTCTTACCTCGGGTCGAGGAGCGAGTTCAATAAAACCAGTGTTGCTACTTTTCAGGAGTTACTCCAGTTAAATGAATAATAATAATAAAGTTGGCCAGTTACACATGATTATACTTTACAATTCCCCGATTTATATGTTATTCTCCCTATTGCTTGGTCAACATCTAAGTTCACACGCTTCCCACTCGCACAGGCTGACGGGAAGAGGATCTCTTGAAGAATCAGAATTGGAAGAACGTTTCTCGGAATTGTTCAACTCTGCCAGCAGATGATAATTTTGCTGTTGTAACATATAATTGTTTTACATTGGCTATTGTGTTCAGCGTCTTATGAAAATAAATTACTTCACGTATTTTTTTCTCTGGAAAAGCGTTACTACTTTGGGAATTCCAAGTTATCCTTGTCTCTTTCTAATTTTACCCGTCTCACTCGCTTCAGTCACTATTTATCCTAAACTCTCTGCTGTTTGGTCACTCCCAGCTATACCGTGTGGACCGGTTACTAATTACTTTTCTCTGTTAGCTAGCTCTCTGTACAAATTTTGCACTTTACAATATACATAATATTTTTATATTAATTATTCATACACTTATTTACTATTTCTATCCGTTTTCTTAATCTTTATTTTTTCTTACCTAGTCTCTTTTATTCTATCATTATTTCATATTTTGATGTGTTTCTTCCTGCAATTATTCTTATTTCCTCTAACATCTTTCTTTTATGTAATTTATTTATATTTAATGTGAGGTAGGCATTTCCATAGAAAGTTATGACGCTTAATATATGTGAAGTTAAAAGAGAAGTTATACCAGGACTATAAACCAAAGTAATATGTATGTTGATACTTTTGATCCCTCATCAAAGAAAACAGGTCATTTTAATGAACACCTGCAGGCAAAACATAGGAAGTTCAGGTTGCTTTGGCCATTTCTGTCACAAATATTTTAACCAATCTTGGCTAACATAGATTTCATTGTAAACTGTCATCAGGGTATCTTACCTTCCCTGGTGAAAATGTAAAGAAAGTTTCTTCTTTGTGTGCCATGAACTGAACTCAAGTCCCACGTATCTGAAGTCACTATGGTTTTCTTATTCTGCAAAAAGCAACGTTTATTTTCCGCCATGTTAGATACTTTACATTATTTCACAAATGCAGTGAAAAGGCTTCTCATTTTAAAGCGTTCACCTAGATTTTTCAGACACAATCCTTCAGAGTGATTTTGACACGTTAAATGTACCTTAAGAACCAAACAAATAATAATAATAATAATAATAATAATAATTATTGAGGTAGATTGTTTTCTTTACATTATTGTTTCACGTATGGACGCCTATTTGAAGTAGTTGGTTTGTTACATTATTTGCACCACGCTTTGGGCGTCAATTTGAAGTAGATCGTATTGAAGGAGTTGTATTATATTTTAACTGTTGGGGAGCCGAACTTGTAGTAGTTGCAACCGCACGTATGGTACTCGGTTTCCGGTAGCCTTCACCCAAAATGTACTTTCAGGTGGCCTTTGCACCAAGTTAAAAAAATTATTAACTCTGTATTTTTACTGTTTCTTTAAATATTATATTTGTGTTTGCCTCGGCTGCGTCAGTATTTGTTAGAGACACGTTTCCCTTGGCAGGGTTTGGTACGACTAAGAATGTAGGCTTACACAGATTATAAGTTTTAATTCACTCCTTTTTTATTAATCCTTGACACAAATTAAATAGCACTTCAATGATATAGAGAGCTGTGAGATTCTTTTATTTAATACTTGCACTTTTTAACACGTATACTATTTTCGTCTCACACGAATACGTAATTAATTTCTTGAGGACACATCTCGCGTCTGGTTATGAGCACAGTCTGGAAGCAACACGTCTGGTTATGAGCGCTGTCTAGAAGCAACACGTCTGGTTATGAGCACTGTTTGGAGGCAACTGAATTGATTTCAACCATCTAAACTTCCAAATTTCTGTATTTCAAGTCTCTGATTGGCTAATAATACCTTACCTTCATTTAACTAAAGCTTTTTTCTGGTTGTTGATTGGCTATTTTTAAACTGTCACTAAAATTACATTTTGTTGCTCCAATAATGATTAGTAGCATTATTAAACAATCTTACTCATTATTGTCTCAAGATTACCTCATTGTTAGCAACTTTTAACTTATTATTCTCACAGATCCTACATTATTAAATTACGTAATATATTCACATAACATTATTAAACATGTTTACAATAATATAAGCATATGCAATGACTGTTACATACATTTCATAAATTATTACATACACATATTGCTTCAAGGCGGGCTGATATTGAATTTAAATATTATATAATTTGACTAAAATTATTTAAGTGTTAAAAATATTGCCTCATAATAATAATTTTAGTCTCCGCTTTAGATAGTGAAACAACTAACCAAATAGGGATGAGTCGATTTATGTTTGACTGAAATGTGTGCCTCCATCCTCTTCAAGCGTCACCGTTTGTCTAATTCTAGCCGCTTTGTGCTCTTTTTGTTTTTAATGACATTGTAAAATTTATATTTCGTGCTCGATTACGAGAATTTCTATGTCCGACTTGAGCGTTCCCTCGTTATGAGTTTATTTTGGTGACAATGACGGCATTTCAAGTAAAATTAAATTGAGTTTCATTTATGGACACTCTTTAACTGCTGTGATCCTTAGTGTCCCGATATTGGGCATGAAAGACCAGGAATTTTGCTCAGAGGCCTCTAGCAGGCTTGAGGTTCTTTTATGTGCCGTAAATCTAGGACACGGGACCAGCGGCTTTACATCGCTTCCAAAGGAAATCATGCTAAGGATTTTTACGCCCGAAAAAAAATCCATCGCCATCCGCCGGGTTTGAACCCGCGACCTCGGGAACTATAGCCTAGCATGGTATAGCTGATTGACAAGGAATTAAGGTACATAGTGTTTCGCCCGCCCTCTGAGCTTAGCTGGTTCGCAAGATAGATTAACGAAGGGACTTGCTTTGCAGCTCTCGCCTGTGTTTAGCTGCAACACCGACGGGTGAGTTTACATGGAGTTATATGGAGTATTGAGAAATACATGCTATTGGGTCATTTCCTGATCGCGTGGCTTTTCGGTGTTCTTGTTTTCTTTGTTTGCTTAATGTTCTTGTTTGTTACATAAGCAGAACGTACAAGCAATTGTAATCTTGTATCAAATTTCAGGGGATTTGTAATTTCACTTTTAATATGCAAGTTGAAGAAGTACTCGTATGTATTTTAGAAGGAGTTTTATTGTTACGTTATTTGCACCACGCTTTGGGCGTCAATTTGAAGGAGTTGTATTATAGTTCCACTGTTGGGGAGACAAACTTGGTGAAGAAACTGCCCCACGTATGGTACAAAGTTTCCGGTGGCCTTCGCCCCAAAGTTTAGGAATCAACTGTGTATTTTAATGTTTCTTTAAATATTATTTATATTTATGTTTGCTTCGGCTGCGTCATTATTAATTTGTAGAAACGTGTTTCTCTTATCAGGGAGTGATGCGGCTAAAGAATGTAGGCTTACACAAATTATAATTTTTACTTCACTCCTTGTATAATCCTTCACACGATTAAATAACACTGCACTTATATAGAGATCTGTGAGATTATTCATTAATTGCACTTTTAAACACGTAAACTTTATAATATTCTCGCCGTAATGACGTCTCACACTGGAGCGAATGAACTGCTCAGGTACGCTGCCGTCTATCGACTGCGGTTAACCGCTTAAATTTGTAAATTATTCTATTTCAAGTCTCTGACTGGCTAATCCTACTCCAATAGAATACTTTCATTTAACTTAAGGTTTTTCTAGTTGTTGATTGGTTATTTTATTAACTGTTTTAAGTATTACTTTATTAAACTTTCCAATTTATTATTGCCTCAAGGTTACCTCATTGTTAGCAACTTTCGGCCTCTATTCTCACAGCTCCTACATTATTAAATTACTTAATGCATTCGCATAACATTATTATACATGTACATAATAAAAATAAGCATAATACAATGACTGTTACATACATTTTATATATTATATTATACACATATTGCTTTAAGGCGTGCTGTTATATTTTTATATTATATAATTAGTCTGAAATCATTTAAATGTTAAAAATACTGCCTCAAAGTGTCGAGTGTTATGTTAGCTTTATTGTTTGCCATTTTTAAGGTGTTTTATGTAATTTAATTTTTTATGTTTTAATGTGTTAGGTTTTTAGGCTTTTGTCATTCATGTCAGCATAATTTGGGGCCGTTTCAGGTAGATATTGCTTTAGTAGCTTCAGCTGCAATCTCGTAACGCATTTATGGTAAGGCAAAGAAGGATATACTGTTATATTTGCCCGGTTGCTTTCACATTGTCTTGTAACCTTGACATGAACAAGTTTGTTAGTACAATTATCGAACAAGAAACAAAAATTTTGAAAATATGTACAGAGGATACTACCAATGGATTTATATTATGACCTAATTCTTTACTCATTCTCGTGGTTACATTTGTTATGAAAGCTTCATTGAAATAAACGCATATCTTGTTCAGGTAGTTAAATGGGGACAACTACTTGCCAGAAAGTTGATCTCGTTGACCCCATCCTGTGTGTCCTCTTTGGGTATCCTTTCGTAGTTTTATCCCCCAACGTATTGTGTAGGTAATAGTTAGAGAGGAGGGAGTAGTGCAGCTTTATTACCAAATTGCTTGCGTCATCCCAAAAGATAAGCGGAGTGACACTCTGTCAATAACTTGTCAATGCTCTTGCTAACTAAGTACTGATAATAATAATTTTATTACTACTATGCAGGATTTTGAATGTCTTATACCAACATAGTAATTGGAAATGACAAATATATTGAGATAATGATCTCCTTCTTGATAAATTTTCCACCGAGATACACTATGTGATCAAAAGTATTCGGACTCCCCACAAACATACGTTTTTCATCTTAGGTGCATTGTGCTGCCACTACTGCCTGGTACTCATTATCCGCGACCTCAGTAGTCATTAGATCGTGAAACAGCAGAATGGGACGCTCTGGAACTCACGGACTTCGAACGTGATCAGGTGATTGGGTGTCACTTGTGTCAGAAGTCTGTTCGCGAGATTTCCACACTCCTAAACATCCCTAGATCCGCTGTTTCCGATTTGATAGTGAAGTGGAAACGTGAAGGGACATATACAACACAAAAGCGTACAGGCCGACCTCGTCTGTTGACTGACAGAGACCGCCGATATTTGAAGAGGGCCGTAAAGAGTAATAGTCAGACATCTATCAGACCATCACACAAGAATTCCAAACTGCATCAGGATCCACTTCAAGTACTATGACAGTTAGACGTGAGGTGAGAAACCTTGGATTCCATGGTCAAGCGGCTGCTCATAAGCCACATATCACGCAGGAAAATGCCAAACGACGCCTCGATTGGTGTAAGGAGCGCAAACATTACACGATTGAACAGTGGCAAAACGTTGTGTGGAGTGACGAATCACGGTACACAATTGGCGATCCGATGGCAGGGTGTGGGTATGGCGAATGCCCAGTGAACGTCATCTGCCAGCGGTGTAATGCCAACAGTGAAATTCGGAGGTGGTGGTGTTATGGTGTGGTCGTGTTTTTCCTGGAGGGGGCTTGCATCCCTGGTTGATTTGAGTGGCACGATCACAGCGCAGACCTACATTGATATTTTAAGCACCTTCTTGCTTCCCACTGTTGAAGAGCAATTGGGAATGGCGATTGCATCTTTCAACACGATCGAGCACTGTTCATACTGCACGGGCTATGACGGAGTGGTTACAGGACAATAATATCCCTGTAATGGACTGGCCTGCACAGAGTCCTGACTTGAATCCTATAGAACACCTTTGGGATGTTTTGGAACGCCGACTTCGTGCCAGGCCTCACCGACCTATATCGATACCTCTCCTCAGTTCCGCAATCCGTGAAGGATGGGCTGCCATTCCCCAAGAAACCTTCCAGCACCTGATTGAAAGTATGCCTGCGAGAGTGAACGCTGGCATCAAGGCTAAGGGTGGACCAACACCATATTAACTTCCAGCATTACCGATGGAGGGCGCCACGAACTTATACGCCATTTTCAGCTAGATGTCCGGATACTTTTGATGACGTAGTGTATGTCAAACTGCTCAGCAGCATTTGTAGCGTTACATTCTTATTTGAAGACGGCAATCATTTTAGACTTCTCTTTAATGTTTACTTCAGAAGAAAATTTTGAGGTAAATAACACGTCTATTGTGGATATGCTGTAAGTAATTCATTCTCACCTACCCCTTCATCTAAAAGACCTAGTCGCTAATCGTGTTACATTGGGCTAACACAGCTCTAGTTGTTTGCACCAATCCGAATAGAATTCATTGCGAAGCTATTTGTGATCCCCTCCTTCGTTTCCACACTGAAACCGTTACTGATAATGGCTTATGACGGAAATAGGAAAGAACACTGCGTAAATAATTTGTAAAAGAACAGCATGAAAATGAAGGATGCGTTGACGCAGATATTGCCATAATTTCTTAGCTGATTTGTTTTAAAATGTACCTTCAAATGTCTTTCTTCCGGAAACAGTGTTTTGACCTTGACTTTAGGGTGGAATATAACTTCAAGGCAAAAGAGAATATTGACGTTTTTCTCTTCTGCCTCCGACATTCACATAGCGTGATGGAAAGGGTGTCATTATCTTTGAAATAGAGGTGTCGAAACCACAGTAGCGGCTATTTCACTTAGGTGCCATTTGTTCAAGGAGTGAAATAAATGGTTTCTGCTAGTCAACCTCCCGCTGTGAATGACGTCCTATCCTTGTTTAAGTTACCAACCTGGATTCCAAAAATGCTTTCGTAAGACACTAACACAGCAATAAGGTAGATATTAATAACCTATCTTCCAGTAGAAAATATAATGTATTGAAACAAAGAACTAAAGTTTTTCATTTACATGACTTTGTTACAAATTACTCTTAATAAAGCTTATTCTTCTATCTATTTCTTATTAATAGAGTAATATCTTCATTACATATTTACACATTTCGTTGTGGGTTAAAGAAGCATACCCAACATTAAAATCACAGTATGTCGTTATGTGATAGTTTTGAATTTCCATTCTCCTTGCATGACCACGAAAAAAATAAAACAAACAACGAACAGATATTTTCAGTTGAAAAAGTATGGAATATTTGAAAATTCAAACCAATAACAAAGAATATCTCGGAAATGGTTCACGCAGCAAAAATGTTATTTAACATAGTTATATTAACGAGATCTATATTTTTGGGCACTAAGATTTTATCTATCTCCTACGGTTTACCAATTACCCAAACGTCATTCAGAATGATCATGATTTCACAGGCTATTACCAAAAAATTCGAAGTATAGTTTTATTTGTCATCCGAATTTCTTAAACTTCTCTCTCTGTTTGCCCTCCCCGTTGTTAGGGCTTACACCCCAGTAGGACTTACAAGCGGGTGCTTGGGGTCAGACGCACTGACTGTGGAAGGGTGATCAACCGAAGCCTGGTATGAGAGCGATGAAGGAGATGATATGAAATGACGGTGAGATGAATGAAAGGAAGGGTGGAGTAATTGGTGGAATGAATGGCGGCGGAAAAAGGAGAAAGACCAGATGCCGCTTTGTCTACCACAAATCTCAATGTGGTTCCCTGGGATCTAATCCGGGCAGCCTTGGTGAGAGGCGAGCTGTTTAACCACTCTGCCATGACGCCGCCATATCTGAATATCGATTCGGTTTACTCTATCCCCCTTGTACTTAAAAATAAAGTGTAATGAAACTATTTCTACAAAGGTTTGTCTCGATTAACATGAAGTAGACGGAAATATAAACAGTTTCTAGAAGCTATTTAAAATAAGCGTTGATGGGTGGAGAAAGACATGTGAATGTAACATCAGATATTGTTTAAGCTGAGACTGTACCAGCAGTATTTTTCTATTGAAATTATCACAAAAAAGAGGTAAAAGCAATTTGAAAGACAAGCACAGGGTCTGAGTAAAATTAAAGAATTTTCTAACAAACGATGGCAAGTGTATCAATGCATAATCTATTATTGGACATCCCTAGCACCATAATACATCTGTAATGCTATGAGGTTTGTTAAATGAATCTAGTTAGTAGACAGCAGGAGAATTTAATATTATGCAAAACACGAGACAACTCGAAATTGTGTAACGTAGGACTGGAGGAAACATCTTTTCAAATGAAAGCCACTCTTCCCTCCAATTAGGAGAAGCAGTTGGTTGAAAACATGCTGAATAGAAATGAAAAGTTATTGCATTAACGGTACTCCAGGACACTGTGTTTCCACCTTCCTCTTTTTGCTGACGTGCGTTACCCAGATTAAGGATTGGATTTAAAACTCAACATTATTCGAGTTGTGGGTTTCGCTGGATTCATGTTCTCTTCTATGTATCCTGTTTTACATTAGAAAGACACTACTGTTGCTTAAGGCTGTAAGCCTGAATGGTGCATTTTGAGAAAAATTAAATTTAGAATTAAGAAAATATTTTCTTAAGGTAAACAACCTCAGTTATCCTTTTTATTTTCTATACTACATATAGTAAGTAGGGGAAGTATTGCATTCCACCCAAAAAGTCGATATAGAGGTTTCACCGGAAATACATGTTTTGGGGCCTCTTGAATAAAAAAAAGCATTTTTAGAAAAAGGTCCGTGCCTGTCTTTGTGTGTGTATGTGTGTATCTGTGAGCTCAAGAACGAAAAGCGATGAATACCAAGCTTGTATTTAGGTTCAGTATCCTTCAAATATGTGACACTAAGATTTTCAATAAAATCCCTCCGCTCCAGACTACCCTTTACATGGAACATTTTTCACAAATTTTGATTTTCTCAAAAACGGTTCTAACGATTTGGATTAAAATAACATTTGTTAAAGATATTTTGATAACAAATGAAATGTTTATATTGAGTTTTCTGGGTATGTGCTCAAAAGTCCTCTTCATTCTGAATGGCTTTTGTATAACTGGTAAATCGTAAGAGATAGACAGAAGTTTACCACATAAAAATGTAGATCTCGTTAAAACACACAATTTATGTCACATACATTTTTTGAAGAGTGAACCATTTCCGGATATTCCTTGTTATTTGTTTGAATTTTCTAATACTTCTACTTGCTCTCAAATGGAAATTCGTTATTCCTTTTTATGTCAGGGACATGCAAAGAGAATGGAATGCTCTACATAGCAACCAGCTCTTAAAAGAGTTGACTATCGCTTAAAGCCTACCAATTCCCCTTGCACCTACAAGAAAATTAGCAATAAGATTAACATCTCCATATATCGATAACATGAAGTAGATGCAGAATAAGCTTTTGTAAAAATAGTTTGTACAAGAGTAGAGAAAGTCATGCGAGTGTAACACATAGATTTTTATTTGGTAAAGCACACAAATTATACAAGAGAAATGTATGTATTTGCACGAATACTGTGTTTCTCAGACTTACAGAATACAGAGCTTACATAAAAAGTGAATTTTACAAATTATATAGAAAACCAAGACTTGCCAACTAGTTAACTGAGGTGTAGCATCGCTGGGCTGTAAGTAAAACCGGTAGCTTATAGTCTGCCTCACTCCATTCAGTGTAATCACTTATTCTAAAGGGATACCTTGCGCACTGCGACCTACATATGTAGATGTGTTGTGGTTAGCAACTCCCCAGGAGGAAAGGATAAAGTAAAGGAACCACTGGGGTTTAAGGCCACAGGTAGACAGGCCACAGAGACGCGCGGAAGTATAACAGTTTCTCGCTCGAAGACCCGTGCTGAAACTGTCTAGAGAGGGCGATGAATGACCCGTCAACCAAGCAGCTCTCTAGTATCCACGGAGAGCACTCTTAATTTTGAGCAAGCATTCGCACCATCTGTCCGGCACAGCCAGACACCACAAAACCTAGAAGCACACCTAAAAGATGTGAAGGAAACGGGATGGAAGGAAAAAAATGGAAAGGAAATTGTGGCGGTGAGAAATGACCTCAGCTTTCGTCTCTCGACCAGTGAAAGCCTCGTAAAAGTTAGAGGAGGCGTTAGACGGGAATAGAAACCTGGACCTCTCGAATGCGTGCCTCACTCGTTACCGCGGAACCATCTAGCTCGGTAATTGTTGTTTACAATTGATACAATAATTTGTCGTTTAACTATTTTCATCTAGCAAAGTTAATTCTAGGTGTTACATATTTATGTTAGAAGAACCCGCAACTCTGCTCGCATAATTTTGTTGCATACTCTTTCTCACGTTCTCTCACCTTTCTGTTCCTCTTCCAACTCTTTCTTTCCCCTTACATCTCCATCTTCACCTCGGCCTTTCCATCTTTTTCTGCTGCTCATTTTCCACTTTCCGCCCTACATTTGCCGTCATTCCTTCCCTTTTTTCTTCTCTTTTTACAACATACATGTCGTAAGGTTCTGAAAACTGGTAAAAATCTGTTTTTTTCTGGGGTGGTAATAAACATCAAAATACGAAGAAGAGTAATAAGGAGGAGTACTGGTATTTTGTCAGTTATTTGTTTTATTTAGCTGCTAATTCATCCAGATATGTATTGCTTTCCTTTCGTTCACTCTTCATGATAAAAATGTAGAGGGTAAAAAGAAGTTTGTGCAATAAAATAAAATAAAAATTAAACAACACTATGCTTAAGCTAAATTTTCAGCTCTACAGACCATATGGGCCTTGTCCTACCAACCCAACTGCCGACCTCACGCCGACATTTGTAAGCAGATGTTGACATAGAGCTATTTATCGGAGCTCGTCAAATGCATCACTATGCTAAATGGGCACCGGTCTAAAATATGGGTTGAAACATCCGAAGCCTCATGAGTGGACCCGAACCAACGCCCATTTCGTGGCTGGGAACTGGAGCACGCTCCAACACGGCGCAGTTAAATATACTTTATAGAAAAACTAGTGTCTCAATATTGGTATATGATCGCCAGAATAGTGGCATAGATATTAACTTCGGCTTGTTTATTATTCCTACACAGACTATGAGAACCTAAAGATTATATACTTACGTTAAATTCTTTGTTATTTTATTCATTACATAACAAAGAAGACGAAGGGAAAGAATAAGAGTATTTGTTTTCAACTAGGTACAGACGTAGTTTTTTTAAACAAGAGTGAAATCTCTACGATTACATTGAATATGTTTACGAAAAGTTTGCTACTATCTTTGATAGATTTATTAGAAAGTGTTTAAATCGTTGCTGTTCTGCCATGTACTTAAATAAGCTTCAGCTTAATTTTTCCTTAATATATGATTTAGGGTTCCACAAAAATGCGCCAATTCAATTTTTCTGTTGAAATACGAGCTCCAGGATTAGCATGGTATGATTTAACATAGTCTGCATACACAAAAAAGTGAATAAAAATAAACAAAGCATATCGCATCTATCGCTTTTAAGCATTTTTCTCCCTTCTGTAAAACCCATTTCTCAACCAAAACCTTGAGGTTAATGCGAGTTACTTTCGGAAATATTTGCGTAAACATAATTACATATTTAAGCCATTTTTTGATTAATTCGTTAAGATAACACTTTAGGTACACGGTTTTTCTTCTTAAAAAGTTAATGAATTTTAATGTTACAAGTTTTAATTAATAATTATGTGAAGATATAACATAGATATTATGTGAATTCCAAATTGATATCACAGTTTCTTTTTTAATTGTGTTTATTTTTAGTTATTAATTTTAATACATCCAAAAATTGTATTTTGGGATTTCTTCTTGGTCAGTTGGACATCACAGAACAAATTCGCTCATCATATTGTGGCTAAAGTCAGCGAGTCATGAAAAGAAAAGGCTCAAAAGCCCCTCCCTTCAAAGTTCCCCTCAATGGCTATTTTCGCATCGCATACAGTAGCGATATGACATGGACGCCAGTTTCATGAGGAATGACGAGAGGGTCCGTTTTATTTTTACTTATAAATAGCAAAGCCTGCTGCAATGCTAAAAATATATATTATATTAACAAAAAATTTAAAGACATGTAAAAATAAATAATATTAGATAAGTTAGAAAAAGCAATGCGTCGAACCCACCACTGCACTTCGTTAGTGGGAAAAACAACAACGCCATGCTTAGCAATTCGCTGGGCGATAAAGTGGTTTGGAGATACTATGATCTCTCCTTACTGTGCCGATATTCCTCATGTATGTTCTAACATACGCAGAAATACGCCGTCAAATGGGCTAAATCACTCTCCGTTTCTTCTCGAGATCAACAGTAGCTATGTAAGTTGAAGAAAGCGTCCCTTAATATACCTGGTAGCCCAAAACAGCCGTCCTTTAATGTTCTATGTATCTGGCATACGTAGGTGGAAAAGAAGTGGCCACATCACTGGTGTTCAAAGGGGTAGTGCAAGTCTAAAGAGAAATGTCACTGAGGTAGTGCTGTTGTCTACAGGTGTTTACGGTAGTTTCGTATTGATAAGCGTCGCGTGGTCGCTTGCATGCAGTTGAAGGCAGCTCATTGAGACAGAAAGGTAACTTTTGCAATAGCGAACAGACGGATATGGTTACGATCTGTGCGGAGACGCACCAAATGCAGCTGAGGCTCTAAGGCTGTGTTCTGAACATTTTCAGACGCGGCATATGTCTTCCTCACGTTCTTTTTTGACATAGAGAAATAATATTAAGAAATGATGATCATTCCAGGTAGAACGTGTGCCTGAGGGGCCCCTAACATCAATTCGTCCACCAAGGCGGGCATATGTTTACACGTTATGAATAATGTACTAAAAGAAAATAATTGAATTCTAACGCACCCCTAAGGGTACATAAATATAATAAAATAGAGTTTTGTTTAATCTTGTTAACTTTTCGGCACTGATTGGTGTCATATAGTTGTACTGATTGTAGAATAACTGTCATGGAACTGAATGACTTAAGACGGCAATCCTGAATTCTTTTTAATGAGCGAATTGCTTATTAAATAACCATAACACCCCCCACAACACACACACATACACACACAGGTACTCTCACATTCAAACAGCACACCCTGGGCATACCGTGAAATGTTTTGGTTTAAAGACAACTTTCTTGAGCCCAGCCGGGAATCATATAGCAGGTAGTTTCTCTACGAATGAGCTCTGGGACCAGTAATAGCAGTTAAAGCGGTTGTTTTTTCAAGCATTAGGTTTTACTTTCTCTACTACGTATAGTAAGTAGGGGAAGTATTGTATTCCACCCAAAAATTCGATACCGAGATTTCACCGGAAATATATGTTTTGAGACCCCCTGCATACAAAAAAAGTGTTTTTGGAAACATGTCCGTTTGTGTGTTTGTGTCTGTATGCGCCTGTGAACAGCATAACTCAGAAACGAACAGTCGGATAAACACCAAACTTGGTATTTATGTTCAGTATCTTACAGAGCTGCGACAAGAAGGTTTTCAAGAAAATACCTCCACTCCAGACTACCCTTTACATGGAACATTTTTCGAAAATTTTACTTTTCTCAGAAATGGCTCTAACGATTTTGATTAAAATATCATGTTTAAGATATTTTCATGACAAATGAAACGTTATCTCGAATTTTCTAGGAATGTCTCCTAAAGTATTCTTCATTGTGAAAGACTTTTGCATAACTGGTAAACCATAAGAGATAGACAAAATTTTACTGCACCAAAAATGTAGATCGCGTTAAAATACACAATTTATGTCATATACATTTTTTGTTGAGTGAACCATTTTCGAGATATTGCTTGTTATTCCCTTAAATTTTCCAATACTTTTTCTCAAATGGGAATTCGTTATTCATTCTTTTATGTCCTGGACATACAAAGAGAGTAGAATGCGCCACATAGCAACCAGCTCTTAAAATATTTGACTATCGCTTAAATACTACCATATTCCCCTTGCACCTACAAGAAAATTAGCAATAAGATTAACAGCTCGATTAACATGAAGCATATGGAGAATAAGAGTTTGTAAAAATAGTTTGTTCAAGAGTAGAGAAAGTCATGTGAGTGTAACACGTCAGATTTTTCATTTAGCAGTCTCCTCTCTGTCGGTATGGCGTCCCCTTTGCAGTTCTGCTTAGGAAACCTTTTGGTATCAGTGCTATCCGGTATAAACTAACATCAACTACGGACGGCTTGTCTGGGACCCTGGTAGTTTTAAGATGTGCAAGTTAGATGTTCATCATAGAAACTTCTGTTTTATTAATATTTCTACAGGTTTGCATTTAAAAAAGTAAAGAGGTTTAATATCAGTTGTATTTATTTTCGACATTCACTATTCATTATCTTGCTTTTTAAAATATTTCAATATTGCTTTCATGTGGAATATCTTCAATCCATAAACACAGAATAAAATGCTATGTGTCACGACAGATTTAAATAGGAGAAACATAAGTACTGGAAAGATTTACAGCTTATACACACGTAACGTTTCATGCTAAAATATAGCTGATTCCCCTGTAAGATTGTAAAAGTGGTTTCTATTCCGTAAAGTTGTCACAAATGCCTAACATTTGATCGCGCTCAGCTCTTGTGCTTGTTTATCTGATCGAGTAAGTGCTATTTAACCAATGAACAATTATAATGCTATAAACGCCCGCATTATGTTAGTTTATCTTCTTTATGGTGTCGGTTGTGTTTTGTTTCGAGGGAGCTACCGCCGCTGGCCGGTTTTGTGTGGGTTCTTAGGCGGGTAGTTGTGTCAGGATATTGCCGGCGACTAGCTCGTCTTGACTAGTGGTGAGTGTTAAAAATACGTATCATGGGAAGGTCCCGGATACGGGGCAGAGCACCCCAAGTCGGCCCTTTGCTTCCAATGTGACCCCTTGAAGAGAGGGATGAGGGAGATACCCTAGAGGCGACCAGATCTGGATGCAGACCGGCGCAAGCATGGACGAGGTAGATAGAACGCATTCAGCGCGGTGCAGTCTCTGCCCACAATTCCAACCTCCAGATTCCCAGGGGTGGAGCCAGGGAAGAAACCTTTATACAGCGTAAGTCACCGGAGCCTGGTCCTACAACACTGAAACAGATGACAAGGAAGATAATGCGTACAGGAAATGAAAGGGAGGAGAGTCGCTGTAGAAGATGAACCACCTCAGAATTCGCCTGTGACCCGGGGTAACCATGAAAAACCAATGGGCTAGAGTAGGCGATCGCCGGAAATCGATCCCGGGTCTTCCTGAATACGGGCAACAGACATTGCCGCTTGAGCCATGTTGCTCGATTATGGCGAGTGTTACGCTTTCTTTGGTCATTCTAACCATGTAATGCACATTTGGCCTTATTCTAACTGTTTTATAAGTTCAGAGGGCGCCTTTTAGGGTTTATTTTAGAGCTCTTCTTTTCGGGATAAACTTTCTTTTCAATCAAAAGTTTTAGAGTATTATGGAAAAGTAAATGACACTTCTTTTCAAATATTAAATTGGGCAGCATAGGAGTTGTAGCTGGTTAGTTAGTATATTCGTAGAAGTGCATCTGGCCTTATGGACTCTCTCCCTTTTATATAACTGTGGTAGGAAATATTTGGCCAGAGGGAGGCCTAGTAGCGCAGTGTTGTAAATTTGCTGCGATTGCTGCAACTAAGGAGAATATGGGCTGGTACGCGTTCAAGGACCAGTTGCATGGTGAAAAATATGGAAACTGAAACAAATGGAGCCGTTTCAGCCTACTGATGGACAGAGAGCCAGTACCATCTTCATGTCGAGTCCTGTAAAATGAGGTTCGTATGTTTAGTGTGCTCTTGATTATAGTTTGTCCTATTGTTAAATATTTGTGTTTAGGAAAGTATAGATAAAGACTATACACTGGATATATACCTACCCTCACGGGTGACAGAGATCGTTAAGGCACTGTTTATGAACGGGAGAGTTGTGGTTTGAATCCCGACAGGTCTGTTCTTCCTGTCTACGGTCTTGTCCAGGTTTTTCTAGTCCTCAAAAATGGTCAATGCCGCAGAGGTACCGTAGGCTGAAAAATGCGTAAAATCTCTGGCAATCAAGCTGCTGTAAAACGACACGGTGAAGTTCAAGCTTGTACAGGAAATGCATAGAGTATTCCAGTGAGTTAGCGATGTTTGAGGCAACGAGGTCGATGCGTTAGGATATGGAGTTTTGATGATTGGATTGTAAAGCGGAGGGGATTTCGACACCGATTCAGGAATGAGGTTATGTACCGAGGTTCCGCGAGGAGGCGCAACAGAGAGGAAGGGATAAGGTGAAGGTAGACACCGGGCGACCGGAATCAGGAGTGACAGGTAGGGACCGGTGGGTCCCTACAATTTCCAGATGGAGATGTCCCGGCAGCCGGACAGGTATGGTCGGGGACCTCGCCCCACACAGGATCCAGTGTCCCCAAGGTGCGGTCCTTATAACTCTGCAAGCCAGCAGAAGGCGGAGGAACGTAGAAAGTTCGCAGAGAACATACTTTTTTCACGATGTACCGAAACACTATCGCCGACGCTTCCAAGCCTGAAATAGATCAAACGGGATGAAGGATGAATGAAATGATTATTGAAACGAAATGGAGGGACAGGAAATTCGGGGGATGAAAGCAACCGTTCCGGCATTCGTCGCCCGACTAGGGAAAATTTAAAAAAATACCATGGGTCAGAGTGGGCGGTTGCCGAGGTTCGAACCCGCGACCTCCCGAATGCATGCCACAGACGTTACCGCCTGAGCCATCCCTCTCGGTTAGGGTTTTAATGAGCTCCTTAGAACCTGATCCAGAATTGGGTTTCCAGGAAACAAGGAACAAGATTCGTCGATAGACGAATATATTTCTACGCTCTCCTTCAGAGGTCTAGAAAAAGGCAATAATTTACTTAATTAAAACAGAAAATAACTGACAGACTACAATTCTCTGAAAGAACATTTCACAAGATGTGATTATTCCATATCATTCTTAAACTCTGAAGGTTGAATGGTAAATAAATTGTGTGTACGTGTGTACGTGTGTGATTTAATTAAAAAGAAACCTGAAGTAAAAAATTAAGAGGTACTTAACAGACCCCGCTGAAGGATGTTTGTATCTTACAAGGAGGTTTTTAGGAGCAGGTGAGAGTAGGTCTTACAGAAAACATGAACGATTGTCGTAGCCAAAAAGCTGAACGTATTTCATGTAGTTTAACTTCCCTTATGGTTTAAATAAAGGATAAGTGAGGTAAAGGTGCTCAATAAGAATAAACTACTGAGAGTGATCAATATTTTCTGGACAATAATCATAAGGTAAGGCAAATCGTCGCAACCAAGATTCGGGTACGCAGCACTACTAGGCGGACATGTTACCCATTACATTATACAGATGAAGAATACACAGTACCCCTTCTATTGGCAAGGGTAGCTGAGGTCGTTAAAGCACGGATCGTGCAAGAATCATCCTCCCTGACAACTTGTTTTCAGGTTTTTCTCAGTGTTAATAAATAACAGGGGAGGATACCCTAACTTAAGCCTTGAACGTTTCCTTGCTAAATATTGTTACACGTTGGGGTGAAGGCCAAAAAGGTTACCAGAAAATGATTAATTTATGGCACCCCAATAGGCATGTGAGGGGGGGGCGCAACTAGCTGGCAGCAAAACGTCTGGGACCTTGATGTGAGGATTTAAGGGGAAGGCGTGGGTTTTATATCGTACTGAAACATTACATAACACACATTACCTTCACATACCTGGGATTTATTCAAAAAACGTTTGGCGACTCTACACGATGAACGAAGGAAACAGGATGGAGGGAGATGCCACGAAACCGTAGACCGCAAACACACGAAACTGACTCCAACGACCACTTCCACTAGAGTGACGCTATCTTACCCCTACCAACCGTGTCCAGCCAAATCCAGACAGGGCTGACGTCATACCAGACAGTTTCAAACAGATGTTTCCCTTTGGCGTCGTCCTCATCGAAAGGAAAGACCGTTAAACCGAAATATAACTAAAGAGACAGAATAATGCCACGTCTGGTAGCAACAATACAACACAACAGTGGTCTGACAATGATAATAACATTAACACTACGCCACAATATATAGGTTTTTTCCCAATTATTATAGCATTTCATGCATTATCATTGTCCACCGCCTGCGATGCCGTATGCAACCACAACGGGCGTTAACACTATTAAAAAAGACCCCCTTCTATCACAAACGAATGGTGTTGATAAAATGTTCTTCCTCAAATGCTCCAAATGGTTAAATTTTAACATGACACATTTAGAAGGTTGGTTTTGGGATAGTTAATTTTGCATAATATCATTCTCACTGTCATACTTTCCAGCAATAATTCATTCATAAAATTCCACATTTTAAACAGTTGACAGTGTTTCGAATCTAAGGTTTAAGCTTAACTCTTTCTTCCATGTACAATACTTCGTGCTTATAATCCTATAAACTCGTGACTTGGAGATTACATCATCGCTTTTCTTAAAGTGAAATTTGCCAACAAGATTATTGCACGGTAGTAACGTCTTCAGATCGCACGTGCTTAGAATTTGTGCATGCAAATGCCAACGGCACGAAAACTTAACAGGGGTGCCAATCTAACACAGTTTTCTTCCAGAGATCTTCTGGCAACTCATTAGAGTTAATGATAATAATTTGTTCTTTCACAGTTGCCGTGTGTAGGATAAGTTGGAAATGTAGAATCCAAATGAAAAATATCTGATATGTTGCACTCACATGACTTTCTCTACTCTTGTACAAACTATTTTTACAAACGCCTATTCTGCATCTACTTCATTTAATAGAGATCACTGATTTTCTTGTAGGTGCAAAGGGAATGTGGTAGGCTTTATGCGATAGTCATATCTTTAAAGAGCTGGTTGCTATGTGGAACATTCCATTCTCTTTGCATGTCCAGGATATGAAAAACGAATAACGAATTCCCATTTGTTAAAAGTAAGCACTGGAAAATTCAAATATATAACAAGGAATATCTCGGAAATGGTTCACTCCACAAAAAAAATGTATACGACCTAGATTGTGTGTTTTAAAGAGATTACATTATTTGTGTAGTAAAATTTAGTCTATCTCTTACGTTCACCAGTTATGTGAAAGTAATTTAGAATGAAGAGAACTTTTGGGGACTTCCCAGAAAATTCAAGATGTACATTTCATTTACCATTAAAATATGTTAAACATAAATCGTTAGAGCCATTTTTGATAGAATAAAAATTTTCGAAAAATGTTCAATGTAAAGAGTAGTCTGGAGTAGTCTGGTTTCTTGGAAATCTTCGTGTCGTATTCTTAGAATATAGTATCTTTATTGGTTTCAAATTATTGAAGTTATTACACAAGTATTTAGTGCATGGGTCATTGGCCGTACATGCATATTTAAGATACAAGGTATGGTGACAAAATAAGCAACAGAAAAAGAAAAGAAAACAAAAAAGAACAAGAACAAGGAAAATAGAGATAAATTACCTTTGACTAACGGAACAAACTTGACCTAGCTTCGCGCACTTTAGCCAAGAAATTGCCCATGTTTTGTCAGTTCCTCTGGTCAGCCAGTAGATCCCAACATGCCAATCTCTTTCTTGAGTTTAATTGTTCGCTGGTTCTCCCACTGTGCACATTCCGCCAAAATATGTACCCAGTCCTCATCCAAATCACAGAATGGGCAGACTCTCCTGCCAGAATCGTCAGTAATTTTATGTGCTCTCCAACCCCCCCAGTCTAAACCATGCCATTCCTGATCTTTCCTTTCTTCCTAATTTTAGTATATATGCCTCTATACATCAATTCAATTTTATTTCATTTGCTAGACTTAGAGAAGGTTTAATTTTACAATCTGGTTCTATTTCCTATCGGTTGATGTCTCTTAGTCTTCTTTTGACACCTTTCCATATGTTTTCGTTATTTGTTTCAGCTCTTTGCCATACTGAAACCATTCCTATTCTCCTTAAACCCCTTTCCAAATCAGCTGCCCAAAACTTAGGAGACAGTTTTTTCTCGCTGGTATTTAAAACATTTGGATCGTAGTGTGGAGTTACCCCCTGCATCAACCTCAGCCAGCACTTCGCTGCTCTTATTTTACAGTGTATTGTCTCTTCTAACATCCCATCTCCCTCAATACCCCCGAATTTGATGTGCTTGTGAAACTCCAAGAACTCTTTTCCAAAATACTACCTGCGTTTTATTTACATGTTCTGCTCTTTCCCATCCCCAGATTTCACTTCCGTATAACAAAATCGGCCTTATCATAGAGTTATACATCTTTTCTAATGTATCTACCGTTACATCCGGTATCCGCGAGAGGGTACGTAATAATTAATTTAATTGTCCTCGTACTTTATAGTTAATTGGAATATAGTAAACTCAAGTACCAAGTTTGGTATTTATCCAAACTTTAGTTTTTGAGTTATGGTGTTAACAGACTGACAGACAGACATACGGACATGTTTCTAAAAATTCTTTATTTGGATTCTCTACGTAGTAGAGAAAGAAAAAACCGGATGTTTAACATTCACAAGACCTTGTCTACCTGTTATCGCTTATTTGTAAGTATTAAAATTATTCTTACAAAATATTATTTTGTATCTACTTCATTTTAATCGTGATAAACCTTTCCGGAAATAGCTGAATTACACACTTCGTTACAGATACAAAGGAAAAGCGATAGTCAAACGTTATAGAACTGGACGCTATATGCTGGACTTAAAATTCCTTACTCTTTCCATGCAATCGCGAGAAACAACTGAATATCGACAGTAATTTAAAAGTATTGATCAATTCTAGCCCTTAATAACGGATACCTTGGAAATGGCTAATGCCGTAAAAAGATTTTTTGAAATAAATTGTGTGTTTTAAAGAGATCTATATTTTTTTGTTTGGTATGTTCCCTCTGAACGTTTACCAGTCATACAAGATTACACAAAATTCCGTACGAATGAAGAGGATTTCACAGACTACTCCCAAAAGTTCAAGATATACATTTTATTGATATATAAATATACTTAAGTGGTATTTTAATAAAAAATGTTAGCCATTTTTTAGAAAATGAAAATTTTTAAAAATGTTCCATATAAAGGATAGTTGCAGGTGGGAGGATTTTCTTGAAAATCTTCGTGTCATATCTTTGGAAGATATGGAACTAAAATACGAAGTATGATATTTATCCGACTAATCGTTTTTGAGTTATGCTGCTTACAAACACACACACACACATGCGCATTCACACAGACCTTTTCTAAAAATACTCTTTTTGTTGCGTTCAGGGGGCCTTAAAACATGTTTCCCGTGAAATATCGACATCGAATTTTTTGATAGAATAAAAATACTTCCCCTACCTTACTAAACGAAGTACAGAGAGTAAAAATTCAGTGCCATAGCCGGGAATTGAGTCAAGGATCTTCCGCTTTCAGTGTTGTTTTACCACTGAGCTATCATGGCAACATGCCGGGACGACATTGAATTCCCCCACGGACTCGTATTTTCCCCGGTAAACCACGTGGCGTTCTCAAATTCATTTTGAGATAACATACTCGAATGACGACTTACAATCTCCAAAGTACTTTACAAGTCAGTTGGGGAATTTAATGTACTACCGACATGTTGCCTTGGTAACTCAGTTCGTTAGAGCAACGGCACGGAAAGCGGAATATCTGATTCTACCTTTCCATTAGAGTTACTACAAGAAACCAACCTTATAGTTTATCTACTTACCTATAATAAACAAAGTATCGTATTCCATCCAAAAATTTGATACCGAGCTTTCACCGGAAATAGACATTATAAGGCACCATGAATCCAAAAATGCATTTTAGAAGAAAGGTCTCTGTATGTATGGTATGTGTGTGTGTGTGTGTGTGTGTGTGTGTGTGTGTGTGTGTGTGTGTGTGTTCTGGTTCGCTATTTTTGCTAGTACTCCATAAACATCCCAATGCAGTAAGGCAATCTTTGCATCATGTTTGTATTCTCCCATCTCGTGATAATAAAAAATAGTTCCTAATGGGAGGTGAAGTAATGTCCTTTAGAATACTTTGCAGTAGAACTCATAATATGGAAGATTTCAATAACGAACTGAATGGTGTTTTTCGGAGGCCCTCAACAACTGAGCGTGCGCAGTGTTCTAAGTTAAAAAAATCTATGTGATACATTCACGTACACTTCTCTACTTCTATCGTTTATTAGTGGGTATACAAATTATTCCTACAAAAGTTAATTTTTTTATCTACTTCATTTTAATCGAGATAAACCTCTGTAGAAATAGCTATGTTACACAATTCCGTTATAGATAAAAAGATAACAGCGATAGTCAAATGTTTAAGAACTGGACGCTATATGCTGGCCTTAAAATTCCATATTGTTTCCACGTAATCGCAAGAAACAACTGAAAATGGACGGGGATTGAAAACAATGACAAAGTATTGAACAAATTGAACTACCAATAAGGGATATCTCGGAAATGGCTGATGCTACAAAAAGTTATTTAAAAATATTGTATGTTTTAAAGAGATCTAAACATGGTTTGTACAGACGTTTTTGTCTATCAGCTGACGTTTACCAGTTATACAAGAATATGCAAAACTCCAAATGAGGAGGATTTAAAACGCTATTCCCAGAAAATTCGAGATATATACTTTATTTTTTACGTAAATATCTTTAACATATATTTTAATAAAAATCGTTAGCCATGTTTTAGAAAATCCAAAATGTTGAAAAATGTTCCATGTAAAGGTTAGATTGGTGTGGGAGATTTTCTAGAAAATCTTTGTGCCGCATCTTTGGAAGATGCTGAACCTAAATACCAAGTTTGATATTTATCAGACTTTTCGTTTTTGAGTTATGCTGTTCTCAGACTCGCACGCACACACATGATCCTTTACTTGAAAAGGCTTTTTTTTGGATATTCAGAGGCCTCAAAACATGTATTTTCGGTGAAATCTCATTATGGGAATTTTGGTTGGAGTGCACTATCCTTCCTACCTACTGTGCTCATAGTAGAGAAAGTAATTAGTATGTCTAAAACTCTTAAACTTTTTATTAGAGTCATATGAAAATTTAAGGAACCTGCTACGGGCAAACGTTTTAAGCTACCCTTTATCTTCTTCTTAAGTTACATTTAATCAATTTTGGTTATACAACGTGTGTATAATTCTACAAATTCTCTAAATAAGTAGTCATGCGTGCAATTTTTTATTGATATTGTAAAAAATGAGAATACCAGGTGTTGCTAAACATTTGTCACTTAGGTGAACAGCGTAGCAAAAACTTTACACTTGAAACACTTTTGACACACACTCAACAGAACACAACTGACCCGTAGAATAGAATCACAACCGAAGTGCTGAGTCACAATTAACAACTGAACTCCAGAGTCAAAACTCCCAACAGAACTGCACCCGGCACTGTCCAAGATCTTCAACTTATTGACGCCACTAACTTCGTAACTTATTAACTAACTGAGCTGAGCACACTGGGAAGAACAGCCCCTTATGTAGGTCCGGCATATCAACTGAAAATTTCTAGGAGAGGAAACTACTTGAAATGGTCCAAAGGCATACTCCGGAGCGGGGAAGCGGCACATAATGGCTGTTGTTCTGCATGGCTATTGTTCTGAAAGGGGGTCGACCTTTAGTCTCACCCGCGTACAGATAGATGAGCTACCGCGGTCCGTAGGTAACTTCACGGGTGCGGTCATAATATTAGTGACGTAGTCGTATGTTAGCTCTTTCGGTGGATGTTTTTGCAAAAGTTTGAGTTTCGTTTCTTCACATAAAATATTTTAAAATCGCCGGGCAATCTGATGCAGCTTTCAGTAGAAGGTTACAATCTTCTTGATATAAACGTCAGTTCCATGGTATCTATTGTCCCTTAAACACTTTTTATCGTCGAAGTTTAGACTTCGCCTATCTGCTCGTAACTGTACAAAAGAAGTTGTTAATGCACTAAGAAGATAGAGCTTAGCTAGTTACATAAGTGTACAAATAACTTGAGGCAGTTGACTCACGTGTATAATCCTTGGATGTTGTTAGTAATGGTTAATCTTAGCCCTTAGAATGCCGTGAAGTGGCTCCCTTGAGGCAGTGGTTGCCTGGGATTTCTCTCGCAAGACTGCAAGAGTGTGACACTTTCACTGATGTATGGCCCTCCTTATTTGTTCCTTGGTCCTTAGAGACCACACATCTTTCACTCTGCTGCGTAGATCCTCCCATTTCTCTCTCTTCTTCCACTTTCCTAACTCAAGATAACTTCTACTCGCTCTACATAAACCCAATACAGCAGACTTGGATACCAGAAATTTCATCTTAATTGCTTTTATTGTCTTAAATATATTTACACCAAGCAGCAAAGATTTCTAAGAGAGAATTATTGCCTACAGAATTCATAAAGACCACACGTAGATGCTGTTAAGATTTAGAAGAGAAAACAAATAACATGGTGCATGAAATAAAATGAGGCACTAAGCTTTTTAATCTCTGGGATGTAGTGCATTAATTCTTCTTCTAACTGTGGATTTCTACCACCTTTCGGAGCTTCTCTTCACCCAGTTCGTCGAAGGCTTCCTCTTCCTTTGTCCTGGTAGCGTCCAGTGGAGACCTCTCTTTGGCCATTTCATCTTATTCAACCAATACACGTGACAGAGCCAAGTCAATTGTATCGTTTGCACCTTTTCCATCAAATCTATTTTCGCTCCTATATTGTCCCTCATACAATTCCGAACCTTATATATTCTGATTTTTCCGCAACTCCTCCTCAAAAGATCTGTTTAGTTGTCTTAAGCCACCGCTCTGAATACTCATTCCCTATACCTCAATCACATTCTGATCACTTCATCGCATCAACTATTCTGTGATCCTTTGTGCTATTGAGTTCTAGGTATAGTGTGTTTCCTTCCCTTTTTGAATTAGTGGCATATCTCTTTTCTATCTCTGTTTACCCTCCTCGTGTGTAGGACTTACACCCCCAGCACTTCTGGGACCAGAGCCCGGTCGAGGAGCAGACACTGTGGATCAGATAGAATATGCAGGATGGGTGATCAGCCCGATGCCTGGCATGAGAGCGAGAAGGGAGACGATATGAAATGATGATGTGTATAAAAGGAAAAGTGATGATGGAGCAATGGTGGAATGAATAGCAGGAAAATCGAAGAACTTAGAGAAAACCGGTCCAGACGTCGCTTCGTCCGACACAAATCTCACATGCGGGTTCCTGGGATCAAACGTGGGCCACCTTGGTGAGAGGCGAGCGGTCTATCCACTCGACCACGGCGCACCTAGTGGCATATCTACTTCGAAATATTTGGGTATCGTACGTTCTTATGCGCCAAATTCATCTAAAAAGCACTTACGTAGTACATTCACTGTAGCTCTGGTGCGTATTCCTTTCACTGCTTTTGGAGCAAAGTTTGCTTTCGCGGTCCTCAAACGCATTATGCCTGATGACATTCTTGTGGTCTAGAAAGTATTGTCTGTCCTATGAATGATATGCAATTTTTAAACACTATGTGATCAAAACTATCCGGACACCCACACATACATACGTTTTTCATCTTAGGTGCATTGTGCTGTCACCTACTGCCTGGTACTCATTATTCGCGAACTCAGTAGTCATTACACATCGTGAAACAGCAGAATGGGACGCTCACGGACTTCGAACGTGGTCAAGTGATTGGGTGTAACTTGTGTCAGAAGTCTGTACGCGAGATTTCCACACTCCTAAACATCCCTAGGTCTACTGTTTCTGATGTGATAATGAAGTGAAAACATGAAGGGGCATGTACAGCACAAAAGCGTGCAGGGCGATTTCGTCTGTTGGCTGACAGAGACCGCCGAAATTTTAAGAGGGTCGTAAAGAATAATAGGCAGGCATCTATCCAGACCATCACACAGGAATTCCAAACTGCATCAGGATCCACTCCAAGTACTATGGCAGTTAGGCGTGAGGTAAGAAACCTTGGATTCCATGGTCGAGCGGCTGCTCATAAGCCACACATCACGCAGGAAAATGCCAAACGACGCCTCACTTGGTGCAAGGAGCGTCAACATTATACGACTGAACAGTGGCTAAACGTTGTATGTAGTTACGAATCACGGTACACAATGTGGCGATCCGATGGCATCAGGGTGTGGGTATGGCGAAGGCCCGGTGAACGTCATCTGACAGCGTGTGTAGTGCCAACAGTGAAATTCGGAGGTGGTGTTCTTATGGTGTGGTCGTGTTTTTCCTGGAGGGGGGCTTGCATCCCTTGTTGTTTTGCGTTGCACGATCACAGCGCAGAACTACATTGATATTTTAAGCACTTTCTTGCTTCCCACTGTTGAAGAGCAATTCAGGGATGGCGATTGCATCTCTCAACACGATCGAGCACCTGTTCATACTGCACGGGCTGTGACGGAGTGGTTACACGACAATAACATCCCTGTAATGGACAAGCCTGCACAAAGTCCTGACTTGAATCCTATAGAACACCTTTGGGATGTTTTGGAACGCCGACTTCGTGCCAGGCCTCACCGACCTACATCGATACCTCTCTTAAGTTCCGCACACCGTGAATAATGGGCTGCCATTCCCCAAGAAACCTTCCAGCACCTGATTGAAAGTATGCCTGCGAGAGTGAACGCTGTCATCAAGGCTAAGGGTGGGCCAACACCATACTGACTTCCAGCATTACCGATGGAGGGCGCCACGAAATTGTACGTCATTTTCAGCCAGGTGTCCGGATACTTTTTATCACACAGTGTATGTTAAATGCCGAGATTTAAACGGAAATGCATGTTTTGAGGCCCCCTGAATTCAAAAGATGCAGCTTTAGAAAAAGGTCCTACACGTATGAACAGTATAACTCAAAAACGAAAAGTCGGATAAATACCAAACTTGGTATTTAGGTTCAGTACCTTCCAAAGATGCGACAATAAGCTTTTCAAGAAAATCCCTTCCCAAATGCCCTTTACATGGAAAAGTTTTCGAAACTTTTGATAAAAAATGATTAACGATTCTGATTAACGATTTTGATTAATATAACATATATTAAAGATATATACATGGAAAATAAAATGTATATCGTTAATTTTCTGGGAATAGCCTGCGAAGTCTAGTTCATTCGGAAGAAATTTTGTATAATCTTTTATGCCTGGTAAACTTTAAGGGATAGACGAAAACACATTACACGAAAAATGTAGATCTCTTTAAAAGACAGAATTTGTTTTAAATAAGTTTTTTTGTGGCATAAGCTGTTTCTGAGATATCTGTCATTAATATTCGAATTGTTCATTTTTTTGTCATTCGCTTAAAGTCCTATGAACATTCAGTTATTTCTTACGTTTGCATGGAAACAGTATGGAGTTTTAAGGACAGCATATAGTGCCCAGATCTTAAACATTTGACTGTCACTGTTATCTTTGTATTTATAACAAATGTATAATGTAGCTATTTCTCCAAAGGTTTATTTGGATTAAAGTGCAGTAGATATAAAAAAGTAATAAACTTTAGCAAGAATAGTTTGTATATCCACTAAAAGATAGAGGGTAGAGAAAGTCATGTGAATGTATTACAGATATTTTTCTCTACCATATATCTAACGGATGAAGCATTTCATTCCACCCATAAATTTGATACCAAGATTTCACCTAAGATGCATGTTTTGAAGCCTCTGAATCCAATAAAAGTATCTACAAAGAGGTCAAAATGTGTATATGTGAACATCACAACTCAAAATGAAAATTTGGCTAAGTACCAAACTGTAAGTTCGGTATCTTTCTGGAGGAGTGTGCGGCAGCAGCGCAACCTCCAGGTGTGCGCAGAATTCTTGGTATCCAGACAACGGTGATAAGCATCCTCCACGATCAATCTCGAGACCACAAAACTAAGCACAATTGTGCGCAGACATTATTAAATAAAAATGCACCTAGCCCCGAGGGCACCAGCCAGAGTCTCAGTTCATTACTGGATCCTGGTAAACTACCATTATCTGCCCCTGCCCTTCCGCAGTAGGGCAATACATCAGCGTTAATTTCGGGGGTGCTCATGCGGAACCCCATTCCCCATGCTTTCATTCATTTCCGATCTTTCTTTCTACAGACAAAAACATGCGACAAGAAGATTTTTCAAGAAAATCTCCCACCAATACTATACCTTACTGAAGCCACTTTGTCTATTTTTCAAAAATGGCTAACGATTTCGATTAAAGTACCACATGTTTAAGATATTTGAATGAAAAAATACATATCTTGAATATTATTCGAATAGTCTCTAGAGTCTCCTTCATTTTCAATGACTTTTGTATAATTGGTAAACCGTAAGACTTCGTTAAAGCACAGGATTTATGTCAGATTCATATTTTGTGGCGTTAATCATTTCAAAGATATTTGTTTTTGTTATTTGCTTGAATGTTCAAATACTTATACTTTTATCAAGTGGTAAGTTGCCATTCGTTTCTTTCCCGTGGTTATGCAAGGAGCGTGGAGTTTCAAAATAGATGCATAGCGGTCCGCTTTTTAGTAATCTGACTGTAGGTTTAGCATACCGTTTTCTTCTTATACATAAAACAAAATGTGTAAATGTGTAATGAAGGTTAATCTTGATTAACAGTAAGTGGACAGAAGATTAAACTTTTGTAAGAAGAGTTTGTAGAAGACTGAGTAGGGAAAGTCATAAGCTCTTTTACTCTGACAGTGATATAATCTGAAACGTTTAGGTTTGTAGGGATATGCTTGACATAACTGGTAGCAGTATGAAAATGTATTCATTCAGAAAATAATCATGAATCAGTGAACTCAATTTAATCTAACCACAGTTAGAAGAGGCAATCGCACATTCTGTGGTGTAGATCTTCACAGTATTGTAAATATGTATCATTATCTGCATTTATGGGAATAAAATATGGGCATAAAGCAATTTTGTATGTTAAAAGATTGTATTTTATGATCATTCTAATTTTAAATAATTCCACAATACAATAATTTGTTTGATAAGCACGTGATATTTTCAGAACTATCCTATAATGTCCCACTAACGAAACACACGGGTTCTGACTCTCTTAAACAAATACTCAAAATTTAGAATTATGCAATGCGTAATTGAAATAGGTTCTTCCTTTAAAACTATGAAACTACGTACCATCCTGAGTAAATCTGTTAACATTTTTGTCTATCTTTAGATTCAGTATTAAATTAATGAAATCACATGTTTTTGGGTCGAATACTAGGTCGACTTCGAGCTTATTGTCATCATATAGACTACAGACTACTATTCAGTATGAAAATATACGATTTTATTAATGTAACAGCGAATGTAAAAATAGAACAGAATGTTATTAATAAAACTGACTCAGAATAGTGTTTACAGCAGGGCTGCCACTGGAGAGAACACGGGGTTTAACCTATCTCCTGTTGTGCTCTTTGGTTTGCCTATCTCCAAGGAGCTTCTCTTCTACTAGCACTGTGTTGCTGTAATGTTCGATCATCCCAAACAGTCGATGTTGGAGGGGAAAACGAGAAGAGTGACACCCAGTGACACAAAATGGCATGTTTGGTTAAAACATGAACCATATTTGAACTACATCTGTATTGATTTATATAAGTTGTTTCAGAATGATCACTCATTTCTTTATGTTACAGGGTATGTTACTAAACATTTTCTTTAACGAAATAGGTTCCAAAATTATTGCATTCAGATAATTTAATGAAAAGCTACGCTTTCATTGAACCTATGTATTTCAGATATTTGCCTTATATTTTGCTTCTAGTATTGTAGTTAACCACGGAGAAACTGAAGTTGATTTTTTCATTGTAAGTTACAAAATATCTTCTAACGAGAGAGATAGATCATGGAGTAATACCTCTGGCTGCATCAGTAAGTCTGAGATTCCAATTCTGAGTGCTGACTAATCTAATATATATTAACCTTTGTCTCTAGGTATGGGGTATTTCAACATCACGACCCGAAGTTCCAGATAGAGACTATAAGAAATAGAAATGAATGCACCTATTTACAAATACTGAATTTTGGAATTATTATATGGCAGGTACATGGCGTATGGAACAACTGAGAGATGAAAGGAGCTCGTAATTTTATAAAGGGTTATAATTACTTCATTATTATTTTCCTGATGTAATGTAACGCAGCGGCTTATGGCCTAAGCTTATCGGAAGGTTGACGCCGGACACTTTGGAGAGATAGAGATAAGTAGACGCGGTACCTATCGCCTAACGCACGGGTTTAAAATTAAATTGAGTTTTATTTATGGACGCTCTTTAACTACTATGGTCCTTAGCGTCCTATTCTATATTGGGCGTGAAAGACCGGTACTTTTGCTCAGAGGCCTCTTTATCAGGCTTGAGGTTCTTTTACGTGTTGTAAATCTACGACACGGGACCACCGGCTTTACTTCCCTTCCGAAGGAAGCCATGCTAAGGATTTTTATGCCCGAAAAAATCCATCGCCCTCCGCCGGATTTGAACCCGCGACCTTGGGAACTAGAGGCTAGCACGGTACCACTAGGACGACGCAGGGGTGGCAAAAACGCCTTCCTTCCGTGAGTCACCAAATATGCAACACGCACTGTATCACTCAACAGCACGTTAAAAGCAAATGGGAATGTGGCAGAGTGGGAACGGCACCTGCGAGTCAAAATAACTCGCGAGTCACGTTTTCGCCACCTCTGGCCTAACGTAAACACCAGAAGTGCCATCAAGATAGAACCAGGATTTTATGGAAGTTTCCCTTTGGACATTGCTGGAAACTGGTGGCTATATAAGCATACATTTTCGCGAGTGAGTGAGAGATGAGTTAGTATGTGCGTTTCTGATGCGACATTAAGTGCGGTTCTACAAGCGAGTTTGTAACGACAGCTATTATGTATAGCGAGTCCTGCGTCCGCGAATGATTAGAGACGTCTTGTGTTCGATTCCCGCGAGTGAATCATCATCATCATCATCATCATCATCATCATCATCAGAAGTTGCTTTGCGCGTATTTAGTTACACGGCTATGTCACGAAGAAAAGTGAAGTGACAGGGAAAATTGAAGTAACTTATGTTAATGATGTGATAGTATGAGCTAAGCGAAGTCACAGTGAAAGTTGAACTAGGGCACATTAGTTAAGTAATAGGAAAACTGGACAAAGTTGCAGTACTTATAATATTTCGATTAGTTATGTTAACTTTTCAGCTGTCTTTCAAATCCTAATTTCCGTCTCTTTATATTAGTCGAAACGGAAGCTTTCCCCTGACACTGAATAGAAAAACTATACAATATATCACATCAGAATACTGAGAATATTGATTTTAAACATGAAGTTGTAAAAGTGTTTTCACTTATATTCACTTCGACACCGGATCGGACTTGGTGGATCGAAACGTGGTGCTTCGGTTTCCAGCCACGCGGGTCGGATTTCTCGGCCCTACCGGTGCTCACTTAGCAGCGTGATGCATTTGAGGAGCTACGAAAGGTAGCGATCTATAGGCGACGAAAGCCAAAATTGTCCCTTAAATACTGGTTTCTGCCATGCACATTGCTGTGAGGTCGGGATGGGATGCACGCCGAGACCCAACGAGCGCTAGTGCCAAGATTTAAGATGAATTAAAATCCCTATGCTGCCAATGTTAAATTTTCTAAACTCATGACCCATTATCTCAAAAACAAGATATTCAACTGAAAGCTTTACACAATGTGGATGCATACCCTATATGTTTGCTGAGTTACTTCTACCCAACAAATTTGTTTATTAAGGAAGATAGGGCTATTTCTTGCTTATGCCATGTTTTGATTAAAACTGATCAGCACTAATTTTTCAAAAAAAGAAATACTAATCAGCCATGTTATTAACACCAAAGTAGAAGATAAGCGCATAAGCACTTAAAAATTAGGTTTATCATCCTTAAACTTAGCTATACTCAAATGGTTTCTGAGAAACGAGTCATTTATACCTGAAAATGTCATTCACGGAAAAAGCTGCTCAGAACAAAAATGTAAAAATAAACTCGTTATATGTGCAAATAATGGAACTACACGGCTTGAGCACACGGATGTAATATTTAATAGTAGAATCAAGTTTTAGAGGAAAGCTTACCCTAAAGGATGGGCTACAGTTCATCAGTCTACTCCAAAGTGTGTGGGAGTTATGATTTTCTTTCTTCTGCGAAGTGTTGCAGAGTTCATAGTATAAAATTGCGGATGTAGTACTAGTATTAAATATATAATTAAAAAATATATATATAGTGCCTAGAATGATAAAAATATAAATTATATTAAGGAGGAAATTCCAATTAATAAGACGGCACAAGAAGTAAAAATGTCAAAATGTGGTAATTTTTGTTATTACGTCTCTCATTATCCTTTTAACTCTGATACTACCTATATCCAAAAAACTTTTGCCACACTCCCAAACTATTTTCTAGTGCCGTGAAGGTTACAATGTCAGAAGCGCCAATAACTCAAGAACAGCTAATATTACTACACGTATTTATACTGTTTATTTCAAAGTGTGCCATGACATTTTGAGTGTCTCCTTAGAGCAGGAGTGTCTCCTGTCAGAACATAACGTAATACACGTGTGTTGGAGAAGTTGCCTATCAAGCACGGTGTTCAATTTCAAGAGTACTAATATGGTACCGACCCCCATTATGGATGGCAGGTGCATCTGCCTTAGTGTGGGGTAATGGGGAGAGGGTTAAGATGATTAGTTATTTACATCTCCTCGAAGGACAACACCAACATGAACGCCCCTTACAACGTCACTGCAAAAGCATGAAATGAAATAAACGATAAAACATATTGTGTCGCAGCAGATATGGCCCAAGGTTATCGGGACATCGGCCCCACGCAATCAAAGATAAACAAAGATAAGTCACGCTCTCGCCCGGCAGAAGCACTATCGGCAGATAACTACAGTCTTCTGGAAGGTTCTTTTCCTGGCCTCAAGGACGTGTGTCCAGATAGTTCTAGAATGTTCTACGGAAGATTCTATATAAGCGAGCGTTCTCGCGAGAGTAGTCAGTTCAGTTGAGTCGATCGATAAGTGAGTAAGCGAGTTTGTGAGCGCGGTTCTGCTGTGAATCTAAAAGGGTTCTCTGAGCGAGTTAGCAACGACTGCTGTGGCGTACAGCGAGTGCTACTCCAGAGCGAAAGATTGTAGAAGTGTTGTGTTCGACTCCCCACGAGTGGACCGTCCGAAAAAAGAGGCTACGTCACGAAGAAAGTAAGGTGATGCGGAAATTAAACTAGTGTTTAATTTGTGAAGTGAACTAAGTAAAGTTGAACCAGATCAAAACAGTAACAGTGAGAACTGAGAGAAGTGACAGTTGAAAAACTGGACAATATTGCAGTGTTAATCTTTCTTACATACCGTACCATGTCCATTCATTTCGCACAGATAAAGTTTTAGTTTATATTCATGAAATGAAGCACTGTTGACAAATACAAATAATCCGGTTACAACTTCGGTATCGAACGCCGTGCTTGCTAGGCAACTTCAGTGATACCTTAGTCATACGCTTCTGCGAGAGTACTATAGGCGGATGGAATTCTATGCTCAGTGGTTAGACATTGCGTCATACAACACTTCATAGCACGCTTTGAAATGAACACACAGTAGTGTTTCATATATTTCTAGGGTGTAATGAAGTCCAGTGTAAATGAATCTGCTCAAAGTTACAGGCTCGTAATGCAAACTTCGGAAGAAATTTCTGGCCGTTCTATCAAAAGCTGGCAGGTCAACATACATGTTTCTGACAGCTTGCCTGATCATTCAGCTTATAAACGATACGACATGAATGGAAAGTCACGCAGCACTCATTAGCCTGGCTTTCGTGCACAACACCCGGAATTTCCAGTTTCAATACAAACATAACCAGCGTTATTGTAAGGAAGAATGGATGAAGTGTACCGTGGGCTAATTAAACAAGTTATACAATCAATTACTCTTTCTATCTCCATTATTCTTTGCTTCCTCTGTTTCAAAAATTAACAACAATGTTGCTTTTTCTGAAATACACTAACGTATTATAATTGGATGAACACACATTTTTATGCTCGGTAAAATAATGGAAGAAATAAAAATATTAAGGAAAAACGTTTATTCAGCGTGCAATGCTGCTTAGGTAATATCAAACTGTACATATACCAAAGCTTTAATTTTACTGTTTTTGTGCACTCTTTCTTATCTACTTATTTTGCTTTTGCTGTTAATTTTAGCGTCTTTTAATAGATCGAATAACCTCAGACGATGAATGGAAGTAGAAGTAATAGATTCGTTTAAAAATACGCTTATGTGTACGGGGTGAATCAGCTACCTCTAAGTTTCTGTATCTATGTAACACGTATATAGGTGTTAGACTTACGGAAAAAGATCTGCTGTTGTATTCATACGAATTTCCCTACTCACTAAAAATATGAAGGCAGTTCCAGAAGTACCTGATCTGACGTATATATAGCGGTTGTTGTTTCAAACAAATGACTATGGTAGAAAGTACCGCCCTTATAAAGCTTAAGTTCGAAGTTTGACGATGCTACGCTGTTTAGTAATTGTTTGGCAGCCATTAATCGGGAACTCTCAGCGAATTTGTAAACATGGATAAAATTGGCCATCGTTATGTGATACAATACTTTCATTTGAAAGGTCATAATCCAAGTAATATTAAAGCTGAACTAGATTATACTCTGGGAGAGTCCACTACTTCGTTTACAACAGTAAAATGTTGGGTAGCAGAGTTTAAGCGAGGTCGTATGAGCTGCCAAGACGAACATCGCAGTGGTCGACCAAATGAGGTGACCACGCCAGAAATTGTGAAGAAAGTTCACAAAATGGTATTAGATGAGCGTCAATTGAAAGTGCGCGAGCTAGCACACATCACAGACATTTCAAAAAGTGCTGCACATCGCGTACTAACTCATAAGCTGTGAAAAGCTGTGCGCAAGTTGGGTGCCCGTCTACTCACAATGGAAAAAAATCAGCATCGTGAAGATGTTTCAGTCGAGTGTTTTGTCGATGTTTCGCTGCAATAAAGCCGAGGTTTTGCTTCGATTCATACCATGGATGAAACATGGGTCCATCACTCCACACCTGAGACGAAGGAACAGTCAAAACAGTGGATTGAAAGGGGAGAATCGGCTCCAAAGAAGGCGAAGAAGTTCCATCTGCAGGCAAGGTCATAGCGCCAGATTTTTTGGGATGCGCGTGGGATAATTTTCATTGATTATCTCAAAAAGGAATCAATGATGAGTATTATGCAAACGTATTGCAGCGTTTGTATGATGAAATCAAAGAAAAACAGTCGCATTTAGCGAAAAAGAAAGTTCTATTTCATCAAGTCAATGTACCAGTTCACACATCCATTATCGCCATGGCCAAAATCAATGAGTTAAGGTTCGAATTGCTTTCTCATGTACCCTATTCGCAGACTTAGCCCCCTCTGATCATTTCTTGTTTCCAAAGTTGAAGAAATGGTTTACAGTTCTGTAGCTTTCTTCAAAAATTTGCAGTTGGTGGATATTTTGCAGAACTCGATGGTTCTTACTATAAACAGGGCATCGAAGCTATTGAACATCGCTGGGCAAAGGGTATCGAGCTGAAAGGTGACTATGCAGAGAAATAAAGATGTTTTTTTCCCAAACTTTTTGTGTATACTTTGTTAGGTCGGGTATTTCTTGGACAGCCCGCGTATTCTAACAAAAGCCTATTCTTAAATCTATTTCTTGTTTATAGAGATTAAATTTTTATTGCACATTTACACGTTTCATTGTAGATATAAGAAGAATAAAGTTGGCTAAAGTGATGATCAGATTTTTAAAAAGCGGCTTTGAGGTTCTATGCTTTTTGCATGGGCACAGGAAAAAAAGAATAGCGACTTACTATTTGAAAAGGCTTTTTAAGATGCAAACCAATAACAAAGAATCTCGGAAATGGATAATACCACAAATTTGTTTTATTTCACTTAAATTGCGTGCTTTAACGCGATCTACACAGTCTGTTTAAGATTTTGTCTATCGCTTATGGTTTATCAAATACAAAGGTCATTCAGAAAGGAGAGGATTTCAGAAAATTCAAAATGCACATGCTATTTATCATGCAAATATCTCAATCATATGGCATTTTACTCAAACATTCCAGACATTTTTGAGAAAAAAACTGATGTGTTACATTAAGATAACTTTTTCTACCCATATCATGTATAGTGGCTCAACAAATTGTTCTTAAAAAAGATAATATTTTTATCTACTTATATTTAAAGGGATAAATCTCTGCGGAAATAGCTACGTTACACATTTTATTGCAATAAAAAGGGGATAGCTATAGTCTCATGTTTAAGAATTACACACTATATACTGGCCTTAAAATTCCATACTCTTTAGTGCAATCGCGAAAAACAACTGAAAATCCATGGGTTTTAAAAACAACGAAGTATTGAACAAATAGATCCATTAATAACGGATATCTTCAAAATTGCAGATGCCACAAACATTGAAATAAATTGTGTGTGCTTTAAAGAGATCTACACTTTTGTGTAGTATGTTTTCGTGTA
Organism: Deroplatys truncata; assembly: GCA_030765065.1. Taxonomy (NCBI): domain Eukaryota; kingdom Metazoa; phylum Arthropoda; class Insecta; order Mantodea; family Mantidae; genus Deroplatys; species Deroplatys truncata. The sequence continues at coordinate 80,494,676 of CM060988.1, forward strand.
TTACTTAACGTTTACCAGTTATATAAAATTACACAAGACTCCTTCCAAGTGAACAGGACTTCACAGGCTATTCTAGAAAATTCAATATATACATTTTATTTCTCATTTAAATGTCTGTAATATAGATATTTTAATCAAAATCCTTAGAGCCACTTTTTAGGGAATCAAAAATTTCGAAAAACGTTCCAAGTAAAGGATAGCTTGGGGTGGGGGATTTCTTGAAAACCTTCGTGCCGTAAAGTACTGAAAGGTTCTGAACCTAACACCTTTGAGGCAGCTGGGCCCCTCCCACCAGCCAGCCTGCACCTGGACCAATCGGTGGAGAGCCGTCTAAGTATAAATATAGCAGCACGAACAACCGGAGACTTCGCTTCGAGCTCTCATCGAGTCAACATGGGAAGGAAGAAGAAAGCCGCAGCCTCCAAGCTTCCTCCTCCTGAGGAAGCTATCACCAACGCCGCAGAAGAAGACTAGCTTCCCGCCTCTTCGCCGCTGTCAGCTGAAGCGCCCAGCGCCATCTCTCCAGCCAGCGCAGTCGCACGCCGCTGAACCGCGTGCATGCACGCTACTCCGCTGTTGTCCAGGGAGTTCATCGCCAACTCCCGGAGACATTATGCTCACCGCCGCGCAGCGCTTTTGACCGTCTGCGGCCAAGGCGACCAGAATACGGAACTTCAGAGGTCCTACACCACCTGTCAGGCTCATCTTTATGGAAGAGGGCGATTACTCGGCGGCCCTCGGCGCAGGATTGCCCTTGTTAGGGCAAACCCTGTTGCTCGAGACCAGCCGCAGTGCTCGTCCAACACCATGCCGCCGCCGCTGCTGCCATTAATGTGGCAACGGGACTCTCACAGCCGACTGCCAGGCACACGACCTGATCCAAGGGGGGGCAAGGTACACTTCACTGGTGAGATCGCAAGCCCACTATATCCACACAGAACATCGCCGCACACCAGAGAGAAACCGCAGGGCTTCACATCACCATCCGACGACTCACCGCGGATTAAACAACAATTAGCAGACACGAACCAACTACTACAAAAACACACAGCCAGGGCCACAAACATCATAGATGCCATCCAGGATCTTCACGCTGAGTTCCTAAACTTAGCCAGCAGGCTCAACGCCCTGGAAGAGCATCTCAGGGCGCAATTCACAGAAGTCGCCAACATCATCGACGAAACATACGACGTCAGGAAGAACATCATCAACAACATCAACAGCCACTTTAACGACCACGCAGATTCCATGGACAGCCTGAACTGACATTACACGGAACTCACCAAACAACTTGCACAGCAGCACAAAGAGGCACTCTACACCATGAAAGAAAACCGCATCCAAACTACCGACGCAAATGACAGGCTTGAGGAAGCTAACAAAGACATGAAGACACACCCGCACCACCATATGGATACACACTTTGACAGACTGCATCAATCTCCTCACCCGGCACATCCTCAACATCATCGTACCAGCGCCTGGAGGTAAAAGCTCGGGTGCGGAACCACCGACACGCCTAACGACTCGAAGACACCAGAGATCCAAGGTTCCTGTCAGGGCATGCCATGGCAGTTACCTTTATACCACAGCGGAGACTCCGCAACATTTATCGATCACCCACGAACCTCCGGAGCGCTTCGGCGGAGCCGGACACCATTATGCCTAATGCCCCTAATAAATAGCGCCACAGCAGAATTAAATCCTATCCCTCCTATTTCTTTTTCCTACCCAGGCACCTCAACAATCTCGTTTTTCCCTTATACCTTTATTTCCTGTTTAAAAAATACAAAAAGCCGGCGAAGGCCTCTCAATAATTCCCAAGGGCGCAAGCAGGACCTCGGTCATGCTTGTGTCCTGGCACCTTACTTTCAACTGGCTTAGGTCCTCGTGGCCGGCCAATATATCCTCACCATTGAATACGCTGGTGCAACAGCGGTACAGCCGCACTATCACACATGAATTTCTCTTTTTCCTTCTTCCATTTTCCTACCGGTGGAGGAGTTTTTAGTGGGTATGCCGACTATTGGTGAGTCCCACACTCTCAGTCCCGACTCCCATCGGGACTGGGGTAGAGATTAAATCATTTTCTCCTCCACTCGAAAAAAAAAAGCCGGCAATTCAGACGCAACGCAACCTTCTAGAAGATTTCGACAACGCCACTGAAGATGTCCACCGTAGTTGTAGACGAAACATCTGGAACATCTACATATTTCCAGCAGACCACGGCAAAACAGCCTGGAAATAACTTCCAGTTATACTGAACCTAAAGTTTGGTATTTATCCAACTTTTCATTTTTGAATTATGCTGTTCATAGACAGACCTTTTTTAAACATATTCTTTTGGAATGGTTGTGATGGTCAAACACTTCTGGTGAAATCTCATTATGGAATTTTTGTGTGGAATGCAATAACTACCTACTATGTACATGATAGAGAAAATAATATGTTTTTCTGTAGCTATGCTTCAAGTCACATATTTATTTCCTTCCGTGCCTAACTAGCATGGAAGATTAAACGTTGTACAAATGCAAAATATCTGCAAGAAGCCTAAAATGTTTGGTGTGGATATGAAAGCAGGATGATACAAGAATGCTTCGCCAGCATATGGCGAGTGGATTAGCGCTGGGAAACTAGTGAGGTGTATTCCAGATCCACATTTTGAATTTCCTACCTTGAGAGTATTTTTACAGTGAGTAGCTAATGAATCAGGATATTCTTTAACAAATTTCAAACAAATCTTTAAAGAGCGAAAATTAAAATTTATTTTTGAGAAAAATTCCGTTTTTGACTTCCTTAATTTTGATGCGGACCACTATTTACGATTCCTGTAAAACAGGGGTTGCGCAACTTTTCATAACGAGGACCACATTACTATCAGAGAATGAATCGCGGGCAAAGCCACAAAGTTTAAGATAGGAACCACAAACTCAAAGGTACAAGGTGAAAAGTTCACATTAGTTTTCAAAAACATTATTTTATTGAGGTAAAATCTACACTTACGTATTAATAACTGATGTATTAAATACTTAAGAAACAATCAGTCTTTCAATCAAAATTTCATTCCAATGTAACTCCTAGGCAATATACAGAATGGACCATTTAAGTTGAGACTGTACAATATCTGCAAAACTAAGAAACAGATGTCTTGAATAAAAGTTGCTTGATATTAGTCGTGTTTTATTTGGAGAACATTGTGATGGTCATTTTAGTGTCAATGTAATTATTTAAATGGAAACCCATCTTTTTCTGTTATTTTCTCATTCCTAATAAAAAAACTAAACAGCATTTGTATAAAGACTTTGCAATTGTTCTTACAGCAACACAAATAACAACGAAAATTCTGAATGCCTGTGTGCGCAATGAATGGTTGGACCATCGATGATTGGTCACTTGAGGGTCAAGCTACGTTTTTTATTTTGTTTCCTTATTCCTCATCACAAAATAAACAGCTTTTATAAAATATTTTCTACTTATAAAACAAAATACAAAATGTAGGCTCTCACTTAAAAAAATTAAATTGACCCGAAAATGACCATCATACACGACTAATGGCATTTACTTTCCACAATAATATCAAGCAACATTTACATTTCTACACCACTTAGTTTTTGAGATATTGTAAAGCCTCAACTGAAATGGTCTACCCTGTATTAACACCTGTTACATAAAGTATTTTTACGTAAATAGCAGTTCGTATTCAATGAAAAGAATGAAAATGACTTTTTTGTGTTACAATTTCAGACATTTGTGGTTCTAATTTTGTACTGCCTTACATCAAAACAGACTCTAAATGTTCATCAGCCATAACAAACCTATATTGTGATTAAAAATGTTTCATTTTAGAAAATGTCTTTTCATAGATACATGTTGATGCAAACACATATTACTTCTCGTGCAGTCTTTCAAAATGATCAACCAGGTTAACCTCCTTGTGGTTTTTCCTTCAGCGGGTCACTACATTGTGTCTCAATTAAACGTTAATTTTATTTAGTTAATCTAAATTTATGAATAAATTAATCTAATAAAGCGCAGAGTTTCCTTATATACTTTTTGGGTCAACCACACTACAATACGCTGATTATATGTGACGTAACTGAATTGTTATGGCATCTATAATACATGATCGACTCATTAAGGTCTTACTCGGCGGCGCGCGCAGCTCCCATACCGCCAATATCTTTTAACACTTTAAAAGCAGCAATCCAGTGAGATCTATTCCCCAGATATACAATGAAATATGTGTATTCAAAATAAAATAAATTCTGCTGTAATTGTAATATTCTAATAATTTGAGTTAATTTCCTTTATTTCAGTATGTGTTGCTTTCACATTACCTGCAAAAATCAACAAATACGGCGTGGATCAATAGTACTGCCATTTCTTACACTGCTCGCAAACACACCGAAGCTCCTGTCATCCAATCAGCATTTAATTACACATAATTAACAAAGTAAACGTTTTGAAATTATAGTGTGGTCGACCAAAAACAGTCGTATGTAGCTTGACTATAATGACAATTAAGATTCGTATTAAAATTACGAAACTTGCCATAAACATACTCGCGTCTTAACAACTACCATTACAGTCTTGTTACATAATATACTATCGAAGTTTTTAGGTTAACCAAACAGCCGAGTTTGTTTAACCCTGTTGTAGAGTAACATCCTGTATGATCGAGTCAAATTCATGTAGCACTGCAATGAACGGTTTCCAAGTTCACAGAAAGGACGGCCTGAATTAAAAAACCTCAAGTAAATGAAAACTCAGAGCGTTGCGAATTCAGCCAGCTGGGAAAGTAAGCGACTACCTTGGCATTTCATTATACTCCAGAAACAAAGAAACCTACACAATTGAGTAAGAAGAAAGAAGCTGTTTGTCTTTTTCAATACAAATACAGAAGTAGGTACTTTAAAGAAAAAAAAGCCGTCACGAGGTAGTTGGACTCTATTGATTTAACCGATAAAAGAACAGCGTGAGACGAGGGAAAAACCGTATGTCCAATAACTTTTGACGAATTGTGTCTAATTAAGAAAGAAACCTTCATTCACGCGATCGGGATGGCTCAGGCGGTAATGTCTGTGGTCCGCATTCGGGAGATCCCGGTTTTAAATCCCATGAGCCGACCAATCTTATTGAGGTTTTTTCGTGGTTTCCCCAGCTACTAAGGTAAATACCGGATTGGATATTTAATACCACGACCCAAAGTTCCACCTTAAGTCTAAAACAACAGTAAGCATGAAAAATAGGTGGTAATAGCGAATGCTGTGCCATCTATCCACAGACTATGAAAGCAGGTAGACTGGGCGGCATTCTAATGCCATCAGCATGCACGAAGTAGAAGATCCAGTTGCTATGCACTAAGGTCTCTGTGGACGTGTGACGAAGCAAGGTGGCATGGTTACAGGGATGAGACCTAGAAGGCTAACTGTCCGCCACACCTCGATTTAAGAGTTATCAACTAACAAATTCGTCGCCACATGACATGTAGTCAAAGCGACGAAAAATAAGTAGGGTAATAAATAAATTAAATAATAATGTTAATAAAGACTTGAATTTATTCAATTAGTACATTAAAACTGATAGTAATTTTACACGGTATAAATGTTACAGGTTTATAAAAGCTTTTTAAAAAAGTTTTTAATATTTCAAATAGAATGGCTCCGAAAGCTCTGAATAAATATTGCACCTAAAGTTAAAATTTCACGAAGACCAACAGAATGCGCTGATGATAAATTAAATCCTCATGATTTCGAAGCAGTAACATAGGAAAAAATCTGTGTGTTACACTCATATGACTTTCTCTACTCTTATACAAACTATTTTTACAAACGCTTATTCTCCATCTACTTCATGTTAATCGAGATAAACATTTGCAGACTATCTTATTGCTAATTTTCTTGTAGATGTAAGGAGAATATATATTTACAAGGGCAATATAGAAATACGGTAGCCTTTAAGCACATATCTCTTAAGAGCTGGTTGCTAGCTGCAGTACCATTCCCTTTGCCACGGATTAATACTCTTTGCATATCCAAGACAAAAAAATGAATAACGAATTCCCATTTGAGAAAATAAGTATTGAAAAATTTAAGGAAATAATAAGCAATATCTCGAAAATGGTTCACTCAACAAATTAAATGTATATGACATAAATTGTGTATTTTAACGCGATCTACATCTTTTGTGTAGTAAAATTTTGTCTATCTCTTATGGTTTACCAGTTATGCAAAAGTCGTTCACAATGAAGAATACTTTTGGAGACATTCCCAGGAAATTCAAGATATACATTTTATTTGTCATGAAAATATCTTAAACATATGATATTCTAATCAAAATCGTTAGAGCCATTTTTGAGAAAATTAAACTTTTCGAAAAATCTTCCATGTAAAGGGTAATCTGGGGTGGGGGGATTTTCTTGAAAAGCTTCGTGTCGCATTTCTGGAAGATACTGAACCTAAATACCAAGTTTGGTATTTATCCGACTGTTCGTTTCTGGAGTTATGCTGTTCCAGACAGACACACACACACACGGACATATTTCCAAAAATATTTTTTTTGGATTCAGGGGGTCTCAAAACATGTATTTCCGGTGAAATCTCGGTATCGAATTCTTGGGTGGAATACAATACTTCCCCTACTTACTATACGTAGTAGAGAAAGTAAAAATCTGATGTAATACTTTGTCTACCTTCTATTGTTTATTAGTGGGTATACCAACTATTCTTACTAGCTTATTGTTCTGTTTACATTTTAACCCAAATAAACCTTTGCTAAAATAGCTGCATTACTCATTTCATTATACATACAAGAAAAGAGCGATAATCAAAGCTTTAGAACTAGATGCTGGTCTTAAAATTTCATAGTGTTACCATGAAATCGCGAGAAACAACCGAATGTTGACAGACTTCAAGAGAACGGCTAGTTATTAACAGTTCTAACCATTAATAAAGGATATCACGGAAATGGTCTACGCCACAAAAAGCCCATTTGAAATAAATTGTGTGTTTTAAAGAAATACACATTTTTTGTGTAGTACGTTTCCGCCTATCTTGAATGTTTACCAGTTACACAGGATCATACAAAATTCCTTCTGGATGAATGGGTTTCAAATTCAAGATAAATATTTTATTTATCATATAAATAGTTTTAATACCTGGTATTTTAATCAAAGCCGTTAGAGCCATTTTTTTAGAAACTATAATTTCGAAAAATGTTTCCATGTAAAGAGTAGTTTGAGTTGGAACAGTTTTTGAAACTCTTCGTGTTGCTTCTTTGGAAGGTATTGCTCGAAAGCTCCGGTGTTGTTCATCCACCCACCCACACCCGCACCCGCACCCACACGGACATTTATCTAAAAATACATTTTGTTTTTCAGGGGGCTTAAAACAGGTATTTCCGGTGAAATCTCGATACCAAGTTTTTGGATGGAATGCAATACCCTCTCTACCTACTATGTACATGGTAGAAAAAGTAAGAATAGCAGTGGTTTGTATGAAATGAAATTAGGATAAAAAATAAAATCTATAAAAATATTGCGAACTGGAAGAAGAGATCCATTGCACAATGTAACGACATCAAAATGTTAAAATCAACTGAAATAACTTAAAACGAGAACCATCCTATGGTTTATAGCAAACGAAGTACAACTCTTATTGAGTAGACAAGGTTAATATCTCAAAAGTCCATAAAGTGATAAGGCAAAACAGTACATTTTCAACAATATGCATTTCAATTACAGATAACCATTTTGTAAATAATTAGGATAATTATGTTAATTATCTCTTTGTATGGAAATAACGAGTTTCGGAATATCCATATCAAGTTGGATTAAAATAATTTAACAATTATCACAAGCATGATTCGAATTTTGATCATGCTACAATAATTGTGTCATCATCTTTACATGCTACTATCTTAATAGCACTAATGGCAAATATTCCTAAATGCTCCGTTAAAAGCTGCTAAAATGTTCAAGGTTTAAGTTAAGCAAGGATAAAATAATAATTACTTTTGTTAACATAAAAATAATGTATAGATATGAAAGTATTTTCTCTCAGAGGTAACTATGAATCAGGTAAACGTGAATGAAGTAGAGGGGTAATTTCTGATGAAAAACCGTCGATCATGACAGACGAACTGTAACAGGTCTAAAACGAGTACGTTATATTGTACAGCGTGCTGCAAACACATAGAGCTCAGTTAATGGTGCTGTCTAATACTAACTTTAGAGAATCAGACTTATAGTATAATCTCCATGATTATCGACAAGTTATATGCTTTAACTGTGTGGCGGAACGATCTATTGTACTAAACGTGAAAGCCGTCCACGTATATCGTAATCGCCACTAAGGTAGAGTAGATCGTGGTATTGCACAGTTAAAGAAGTTGAGGGTATATAGGTGTTTATATAGAAATCTAGTTTTTAAAACGACTTTTACTTTAGGCTACACAGGTAATTGAGCTTTATGTATCTGAAGCATACTGTACATTTAAGGACGGCATTTCTTTATTTTCGCGATCGATTTTCTGCTATCTTTAGTTTCTGCCACTATAGAGATACCTCAGAAGGTTATAACGTTCTTAGTTCATAACCCGTTTACTTCCAAAACTAATGCAAAATATAATATCAAGCCTGTTTTCGTAAGAAAATGGAAAAAAGGGATAAATTTCCTTTATTATAGTAAGGATGTTAAAAATATGTGTATTAAATCCTTCAAAATCAGAAAACGATAAGAATCAATAATGTGGATCATAATTAACACATCAAATCTCAACAACTAATCACTAAAGGTTATTTTAGCACAAAAGAAAAAAAAGCTTTCTCATGTATGAAACTATTATTAGGTAATATTAAAACAAAAGCATTAAAAACTGTCAACAACCGACAATGCTTAACCCCAAAGCATTAAAAGACCGCACCGATATGATTATAGCGGTTACAGCATACAGTACAAATAAAACAGAGCAATTAAAATACAGCGTATTAAGGTTTTCTGACGTGTTGGCTGTTGTTCTACTTAGATGAGTCCTGTGGTTGTATTTATTGAACTAAATTACGTTGAAGACGTTTTTTTTCTGGTCTTACGGTGACAAGTATAGAAAGATTGTTATCGGACCTCTGCCAGAATCTTACATTGAAGTTGAAAGTATTTAATTTTTTAAAAATGATGGCATATTGAGGTTCTACGGATTATATTATAATTAATTTGCATAGCCTTAATGGTAATTCATAATGCATACAATTACTGTTCAGATGCCATTTTGGAAGTATAGTGTGCAAAACAATACTAATGAAATTAGAGTTTAAAATATCTCAGGGGGTATAAGAAACACTAAACCCGTACGAACCTAGGAGTTCCTTCTGCTTTCACTGTTGAAATTTTGGTTGATATTTAGGGCCATTTTCCAGCATTGAAGTTTTGAGCAGCTGGCCTTGCGCTCGATCTGTGATTACAGCAAAAGTACAGAGAGCGAAAGCCTAGAGCTCTTACGAGCGCCTCCGCTCGCCAAGCACAAGGCAAACCGTTCAAAACAGCCTTAAATATCGCTTTGGGCTAAAGCTGATTGAATTTCTGAGAAGCATACCATTTCATGCTAAACACCACCCTGAAACTCGAACGAAATTAATTCCAGTTTGGAACGAGTGAAGTGTTTCTTGTTAGTAGATTTATAACCAGCTTCAATATAATCCTTGTTTTAGCACAAGTTCACAGGCATGGCAACACCCAAAAGGCTTTGTGGTTTTAATCTTTACTTCTATGGGTTTGTTTATAACTATAGGTTAAAGCATGTATACTGGAATCTTAAAGCTTAGATCTTAATCTACCAGTCACTTTGGATCAATAACATATGTGTTAATTACTATGTTCAATTTCACAACATGTCCACTAAGTGCATTTCTTATGTACATTATCATTTATAAATCTCTATGGTTCTTAGAGTGTAACATGATGCCGTGTTTGTGACAAACTGGAGTTCCTATTCTATGTACTACTAGGTCAGATGTCTATGGACCTAGGTGCGCTAGGTAGCTGCCATGCCCAAGACAATCTCATGTACTACTCCGAAATGCTATGGTATATTTCTTCTCTAATGTACCTATGCAATGCACTGTATAAACTATATGTACATGGTATGTTACATGTCTAGAATATTCTTAGTCCAATATTATTCATTAGCAGTAATAACATAACATTGCAAGAGTTTTAAAAAATCAGAATTTCTAACAGATTCGATGACAATTCCAGGCAAAACCACTGAATAAGATAACAGAATAAAATTTCTATTCAGAAAATTTTTATCCATTGTTTTCCATAAATATGTTTGATCAGAATAATAAAATCTGGTGTATAGTACAAAAAACTAAGAATGAAGATGAGAGAGGTGAATCAGAATATCTGATTGTTTCCTCCCAAACAATTCAATGAGATTTATTCAAACTGATTAGTTTGTAGGGTTGAACAAGTGCAATAAAGCAATCATGTATGTGAAACATTTAAGTTGATATTGTACAGTATCTCCAAAACTAAGGTTTTTAGAAAGAAATGTCTTGAATAAAATTTGCTTGATATTATGGGGGAAAGTAACTTCCATTAGTTGTGTTTTATTTGGAGAACGTTATGATAGTTATTTTAGGGTCAATTTAATTTGACCCCAGTTGTACGTCCCCATTTAAAACATTAAATTGACCTTAAAATGACTATCACAACATCTTCTAAATAAACACGACTAATGACATTTACTTTTCCCCATAATATAAAGCAACTTTTATTCAAGACATTTCTTTCTACAACGCTTAGTTTTGGAGGTATGTACAGTCTCAACTTAAATGATCCACCCTGTAGAAGTTGTTATTCTGTAGAATCTCAGAGAAGTATAAATGTATTAAATCATTGTACAAAAAGAAATATATTTTACAAATAAAAATGTACTGTCTTAAAGTGAAAACTTTGAAGTGCAAACGAGGGACTCTTCGAATACAAGTTTGCGACATCATTCATGCCTCACCTCTAAGCTTTCAATAGTTATGATTTTAACTACACACTTTAGGATATGATGTAAAATGTGTATTAGCATTATTCTATTCTTGATTTGTGACATTAATGTAACGAAGGATAGAAGGCAACTAAGTGCAACGATTTGCGCGACGATGCAATAAAGCAACATAACAATTGTAAAAATATAGCATATGCATATTTAGCATACCGAAATTATTCAACATTATTTTAAGGATTTGAAAATTGTGTCCACCATTACAGACATACGGTATTTTTTTTCAAATGGCAGCATGTGTGTTTTCCAAGTAACTTTTGCAACCAGCTTGCTTGTTCACGGTAACAGGGCAGAGACAGACCTGACGTTTAACACTACAGATAATCACGAGAAAGGCTCATGGCTAACCGGCAGAACATCTTACCCGCCATTTTTTGAGAAATGCATTCTATCGTAATGAAAACGAAACATTTATACACGTAAGCAACCCTTTTAATTCATCTTAACTGTTTAAAATATTATTTTAGTGACTAACAAATCACCTTTTTTTATATTATACTTTCTTTTAAAGTTCCCTTGTTTATCCAGTTTATATTACTGTGTCTTTCCTGTTTTTCATTAGCGCTTATTACCGCAATTACACACACTCACAAACACCCATGGCGGGACTCGAACCCGCGACCCTCAGCTTGGTGGAGCGCCGAAGTTACACACTCCAGCGACGACACGAGGGCCGGTTCTTAATTCTTATCTATTTCCCAACTTACTATCGTATTTTCGTTCCCAAGTAGCTCATAAAATGATAATTCTAGTTTTTAGCTAGAAGCTACTGGTTACTAAAATGTTCATTTTGGTTCCTATTCTTAACAACGTGAGATAAGATAATCGACCTTTCTACTTCATTTCAATATGGAATGTTGTAATTAATAATATTATACTGAATAATAATTATAGTATAGTGATGTTTAAATACAACTGAATTATGAACAGTAATAACACATAATCTTGTTGTGATCTACGAGTGTTTCTTACATGATAAAATAAAAATATCAAGACGTTTTCTGTTCCAACAAACATCTGAAGAACCATATTAACGAAATTGTGAATGTTTCGTGTGTGATGCATTGCGAATCTATTTTACTTTACTATAAACACTATTAATTCCCAATTTCAAATTGACATTAAGATGGACAAGGATAAAAATAGTTTTTTGTATCTCCTGAAAAATTTGTGATTTGACGGATAACATATATAAGAAATAGTCATCAACTTGATCATTAAATGCGTGGCCCATTAATGGGTTAACTGTACGAATGGCATACTGTGTTGTATTCAGTTTATTTTTAGAATATAAAAATGTTTGCTATTATATACCCTCCACCCTGTATACAACGTTTTATCAAAGAGGAGAAAGGAAAACTTGACTGCATGAATACTTAATAGAAACTTCAGATCATAAGATTAACTGTATCAAGCTGTTCGCTGCCAGATACACGAGACAGAAGGTTCTTTAAAGGAGAAAAGGAGAAAAATCTCTTCATGGGAAAAACGAATGGAAGAATGCTCACTACAGGAAAGTTGCAGCAAAATCATAGTTCTATTCGTTTATAAATTACTTCTCACGTAGGAGGGGCTGTTCAACATAGGTGAGTATATTATATCCGCCAATCTACCGACTAACCAACGCTTACGCGAGAACTACACATATTTGGAAAAGTATCCTCCTTTTTGCTTGTGGTACGTCACCTCAGTTCTAACGAATTATTTTCTTTATGCACCAATCGATTGATTACATCATTTACTCTAAAGCTTCTATTAAACTGTAAGAGGCAGCTAATGGTCCGTGAAATAAGTTCAATAAATCCTCGAGAACATTTGAGACATTTCATGAGTTGCCAATATTTAGAAGCTGCAATGTCTACACAGAATGGGTATTTGCTCTTATTTGAACTAGAAATGAACATGAACTTTGTGGCTGTATCTCTCTAATATCTGATAAAGAAACACGATTACGCGAGTTGTCCCAGAAGTACCCGACCTAACAAAGAAAACACAAACATTTTGGGAAAAACATTTTTATTTCTCTACATAGTTTCTTTTCAGATCGATACACTTTTCCCAGCGATGTTCAATTGTTTCAATATCCTGTTTATAGTCGAGTTATGCAAAATAGCCATCAACTCTCTTCATTGTTGCTAAATCTTTTACCACGAAGCCATTTCTACAACTTTGGAAACAGAAAATAATCAGAGGGGGCTAAGTCTGCGATTAGGGTGCATGAGGAAGCAATTCGAAGTTTAACTGATTGATTTTGGCCATGGCGATAATGGATGTGTGAACTGGTGCACTGTCTTGATGAAACAGAACAGCTAAATGCGGCCGTTTTTGCTTGATTTTATAATTCAAACGCTGCAATAAGGTTGCACAATACTCGCCATTGATTGCTTTTCCTTTTTGAAGATAATCAATGAAAATTATTCCACGCGCATCCCAAAAACCTGACCTTGCATACAGATGGAACTTTCTTCACCTTCTTTAGAATCGATTTTCCCCTTTCAATCCACTGTTTTGACTGTTCCTTCGTCTCAGATGTAAAGTGATGGACCCATGGTTCATTCATGGTCATGAATCGACGCAAAATCTCGGCTTTATTGCAGCGAAACATCGCCAAACACTCGACTGATGCATCTTCACGATGCTGCTTTTGTTCCATTGTGAGTAAGCGTGGCACCCATCTTGCGTGCAGCTTTCCCATATCTAAAATTTCAGTTAGTATGCGATGTACAGAACTTTTTGAGATGTCTATGATATCTGCTAGTTCGCGCACTTTCAGTCGACGGCCATCCAATACCATTTTGTGGAATTTCTTTATAATTTCTGGCGGGTCATCTCATTTGATCGACCACTGCGATGTTCGTATTGGCAGCTCGTTCTTAAACTCTGCCACTCAATATTTTACTATTGTAAACGAAGGAGCAGACTCCCTCAGAGTAGAATCTAGCTCAGTTTTAATATTAGTTTGACTAAGACCTTTCAAATGAAAGTATCGTATCACATAACGATGGCCAGTTTTATCCATGTTTACAATTTCGCTGAGAGAATGCACTATTAATGGCTGTCAAACAATTACTAAACATCGTAGCATCATCAAAATTCAAACTTGAGCTTTATAAGGTTGGTACTATCTATCAGTCATTTGTTTAAAACACCAACCGCTATATATACGTCAGGTCGGGTACTTCTGGGACTGCCCTCGTATCTTAGAGATTAGAGACGTTTGTAACATTTACATTACTCTCACCCTTCCACAATATGGTCTGTCGGCGACTTTTACTTTGCTACAGTTTTAGACCCAAACACTCAGAATTTAGAAAACAATACATAGCCATCTAGTATCCATTTGATTAAATATATTCTTTAGTCTGTATTTGCTACATATGGGGAACAGAAACGGCACTTTTCTTAAAGATTAGTTTAATAGTAGTTGATTTTGTGGTCACATTTTAATTTCTTCTGGGAAATCATCATATGGCAACCTTAGCCTCCCCACTAATCCCTCCGAAATAAACAACATAGTGAAGGAGGATTTAGCTTATGATAGACACAGCTTCTGTGAGTCAACTACTGGAGGGTTTACTATCTCGTGGGCATTATTTCAAGAAGACAAACCATCAGGTCAAGGATGATTGGTCTTCTAGATGACTAACCCTCCAGAAACTTACTGAGAGAAACTTATCTTTTCCTTCTCTATAAGGGTTACCTTAACCATAAGCGCAACATCCGTCCATCTGGAGCAGTAAATACACAATACCATTAATGGGCTCTTGCTGGTATTTTATTTTCATTCACACTGATCATTATTAATACTGACGGATTCAAAGAGTTTTTTCTGTTTTTGGGGATGGCTTTAATGATACATTTTGCTACACACAAGCAATCAAATTAATACGTCTATTAAATTCTGGTGCTTTCTAAGAATATTCTAGAAGTCTTGCGCTGATCCTACCCCCCTCCTTCACTATCATTGTACAAATCCATGCTATTAAGCTACAAGATGATTGGCAGGAAGGGCGGAGATGACTGATTCAATGGTTGCTGATTGGTGGTTGAGAGAGAACGAAGAAAAGGCTTATGCTTTGATCAAATAAGCATTGTTTTCGTTGTCCATTGTGTAAGAAGAACGACATCTAGGGCAAGAGGAGTACTCCAGCGACTCCCCCTTTCGAACTGGGGTCAGAATATAAGACTGAACAACGTGTAAAATGAGAATTTAAACTGATTCTTTCAAAGTCATGCTGCACAATAGTCTCTTTCCTCCTTCAACGTATCCCCTTCCACATGGCACTGATAGATACTTTATTATTTTAAAAACAGACTTTGTTGCTTGCATGCCCACTCAGGAACTTATATGGTTAATTATTGCACTGCTTACATGTCAATTTTAAGTCTTTGAAACAACTAGAAGTAGTTGGAGATTATATCCAGGCTTTAAGGTGGCTGAGGTGGAATGTCCTACCTTAATATTATGTTTCATTGTTTTCCTGGCACTACTGCAAGCAAAGGTGTCATTTTCATTTTCTTAGCCTAGTTGAACTGCCTTAAAGCCACTTCTTCGAAAAATGACTGGTCGCACAGAGAAATTGGTGAAATGCAATGTCGTCAGAACAATATCTGATGAGCTGGAAGATTTCTGATGCCCATAACCCTTTTTTCATTGGTAGAAGTGCATATAACCCAGCGAGTTCTGTATTTTATTAATGCTGAGCACGTTTAGGACTGATGCTTGATCATACAGCTAGTTATTTTAATAGTTTATTGAAGAAGACCATTAACTAGTGATATAAATCTGTGCCTGATGAATAGGGCCCGGATTTTTAGGTGGAATAAACCTTTTAGGTTTCCTATATGCTTAAAATAGGTTTTTTGTTTTAGGTTTTTCTTGATTAAAATAGTTTTTTGTTTTGCTTCGTGGATCAATACAGGTATCAATAATTTTGCTTTTCTAGTACTTAGTTGTAAGATTTATATTTTGGCTTGCAGTAGATAGTTACATACATTCTCAAATTTTTGGCGTAAACAATTACCCATTATCACTAACACATTCTTGAATGCAGAAAAGGTTCTTTCAACAGAACATGACGTCATTGGAGCGTAGAATATAGATGTCAGTGCAGCAGGTTCTAGGGGTAGTTTTCCTGTATACTTTTCTCCTTGCAATGCTGAATTGATTATTTTCATATCTTCAAAACCAGGATTTCATTGAGGAATCTTCTGCAGCTTCGAAAAACGTGTAACTCCCACTGGTCCAGGTATTTCTTTACTGGAAACATTGCTAATGATATCTAGAGCATCTTTTAGTGGCAA
This sequence comes from Deroplatys truncata, assembly GCA_030765065.1. NCBI lineage: Eukaryota > Metazoa > Arthropoda > Insecta > Mantodea > Mantidae > Deroplatys > Deroplatys truncata. The sequence continues at coordinate 80,511,035 of CM060988.1, forward strand.
AGTTGTACTTTCCAATCGGAGAATAGCTTCTGATATAAAACAAAAATGTGTCTTAATATATGCAAGGGAAACGGCAAGAGTGGGGCACTCGAGCGATTTCTTAGCCTTGGCAATGCAGGAAGCTTCTGTTTCGTCCAATTCATTTTAACGTCTTTTAAATGGTCGGCATAGTAAATGGTAGCAGACAGCAAAGTTCCCCAGCGGTGAAGTATCGGCCCAGGTGGAAGAGGTTGCCAGTACTCCCTCTTTGAACAATTGTGGGCTTTTAAGAAAACCTTCTTGACCGAAGATACCAGGCTGTTCACGTCATCGAAGTGGTTTCTAATTTCCTCTGCAAGGCGGTGCAGGCCGTGGGCCAAGCACGTAACATGTAGCATGGTCGGGTGGAAGGACTGTAGAGCCCCCCCTCTCCGGCCCTGTCTGTCACTAACAAAGTGAAGTGTGGATCTGCAGCAATCCATTTTTTCAATAAACGTGATTTAAGCATTGTTTCAGTATACAATTGCATTAGAAAAATATTTTCGGTGTACTCTGTTGCACTCTCGGTGAACGATTGGAGGCGATCCCGTTACGCAGGTCACGCTCCTCTTGACCTTCTATCAGTTGCATCCAGGTGTCACCAGGTCACATGTGCTGCGTAAAAGTAGTAACTTGAACTATCTACTGGCTATAAGTGGTGGGAATAATTTTACAATAACTTTCAATCCAAAAGTAACATTCTTCATTTCGAAAAAGGAAAAACGGTTATTTAGGTTATTTTAGGTGTCAACCCCTCATTTAGGTTTTTATAGGTGTAATGAAATTCAGATATTCTGCTCCAGGAAGTGCGAAACGAATATATATATGTCTTGAAATATGTTAATTAAATAGCGAGGAAAAATATAGGTTAAAACCTAAAAAACCGGGCCCAACTGATGAATATGCGATTGGTTTTCTACCCTATATCTTAATATTCTGGAGGTTTACATTATTCAAACATGTTTCCTGAAGAAGACGCTGTTTTCTATACTGTATCCTGCTTCTTTCAAACATTTTTTTCAACGTATTTGTAACGAAGTATTTACTGTTATACACCAAAAAGACTCCTACTCACTCATCTCGCTTGCATGTCCCAGGTTAGACTAATTCTTACTGGAAAGAGGTCGACATGTGAACTCTTTAACTTCCAAAAATCACACTTGTTTGACGGATGAGCTAGGGAAAATCTGTCCCGTTTTTACTGGAATAACCTCTGGAGACTTTCACATAGGAAAAGTTGATGACAAACATTTTATGCGAAACCATGAATAATTATTGCTTACCAAAGAAGGACAAATTATTTATACAAGGATGACATGAACATGTACTTAGAATGGAGACAACCCATTTACCCTAGATTTGTACAAACATAAACCTCAAGGAACCATATGGCCTAAACCGTATTGCTGTTGATGATGACTGCATACTTGCAACGAAGAGGTCCTTTTTCTGCCCACATTGGGAAACAGAACTTTAGTGCTCATGTAGATTCATTCAATCTTCTCTACAACAACTGAGTGAGGAGGGGGAAAAAGCCATATAAGATCCGAATCGGTCTATATTTTACAAGCTCCCACAGAGCTCTGGGCTCTCAAATCCCTTTGAAGGAGGCGAAGAGTGACAATCGCTTCTGAGAAACTTAACTAATCTACTCATATATCCCTTCGTATACTTAACCATTCTCACTGAAAGCAGAGAACGTGCTTCAGAGAGACAATAGTAATAGCCCTTTACTTCTCAAGCTGTTTTCTTGAACTACCCTGATGCTGCTTAGGAAAGGAAAATCAATTGAGAAAGTAATATTTTATAGTGGTTATTGGAAAATTCAGCTCATTGATGTGTTTGGGCCCAGCAGTTAATGTAAATGACGAAGCAACACAGCGAGGAAAAGATAAAGCACATTGAATTTGTTTTAAACACAGTGTATATAGAAATGAGCATGTTACATCCACATGTACCGGGACCAACAATGCTAACACCGCAAAAATGAGTTTGACACCAAGCAAAGTTGCGATCGTAGTTAAAGGATACTTTGATTTATTAAAGATATAAGACCGTAATCCTAAGTGTCCGTGCATAAAGCCAGCAGAATATACATTTACGTAGACTATACACAGTAATAATCTATTCTACTGGCTGGCCAATAACTTCTTGAACAGTTGCATCAGATGAGGCAGTGCTGTAGCGTGGTATTCTCGTTCTTTTGAAATTGTTCCATTAGACTATCTGTAATTTTGTTCCTGTTTAGGTCTCTATCATGAATATTGTGTGTTACATAATAGTAGAAATTGGGTCTGAATAATATAACAAAATGCCCCAATAATCTGTTTTGTTAATGAGTGAAAAGGGAGAATTTTCCGAATTTGCTTGAACTACAGATTCTTAGACTTAGACTACATTGTTCAAATAACTTCCAATTAAAATGCACATTTATTCATTAGGATATTTATAATATAAATTCCATATAATGTAATGAAAACTCTAAATTTGAACTTTGTTTGATGTGTGATTTTATAGTATATTATTGACTATAGAATTAAAATAGTGATATTTTGTTTCAATTGGCTTATAGGAATTGTGTCCTCTATGCAAATAGTGTGTTTTAAAATTTATTTGTTTATGCTTGTAGCTGATTTGTACCATTCGTATCATTTTCCAAATACATATTGTTAACCCTTCCATTTGAATATATCTCCACCATAGAGCTATCAGGTATATGGTGCAGACGATACTTTGAGGAAAGCAAAGGAAGTGAAAGGAAGCACGTACTGCTCCTGTTGTACTGTTACAAGTAGTTGTAAAGGAGCAAATGCTGGGAGCTGAAGCAGGTTATCTTAGGATTCCATTTACAATTTGATCTTCCCTACTATGCTATTCATTGCAATCACTGGAACAACAGAATCACTTTAAGAATAAGAACCACCATCCCGTACTGTAACCAACGCCCTGTTTGAGACAAAGCCACAAGGATGAAATTGCAGCCACCATTTACGATTAGTAGTGACAGCAGTGCAATCTCACACAGTTCCAAACCTGTGGAGCAGAGTGACATGCAGTGGTTTTCCTTTACACTGCGGCCACCGCACGGTGTATCGCGCACCGGCCGCTACGGCTCGGACTACCGCCGAAACAATTACAGTATCTGCGCAACCGCCTTACGCCATTTCTGGCATCTTCTCAGAAAATTCTTATTTGCACTCGGGAGTTCAGTATCTGAAATTGAGTGAATTTTTGTTCTGAAATCTCTTTTAGTTCCTCCAATATAGTTTTTTGCATATACTTTATTTTTCACGAGTCTGGTAAAGTTCTTTAATTGGATTTTTCCAAATGTCAATGATAGAATAATTGACCCACACTCAATATTCTTCTCCGAGGAAGCAGAGTTCCATAAATTATTTAGTTTAATACAGGACTTGTTTTGAATATAGGGTAATTATTAAAGGAATACGACCCCCAAGATGCCCTGATGTGACTGCGATTTTTATCTGTGGGAAAACTTGAAAATGAATTATGCAAAAAAAATAGAGAACATTGGATGAAGTAAAAGAAAACATTAGGCGAGAAATTCCTCATTTTCGGAAATTGACTCTAGAATGTCAATGAAATTTCTTGAGAATATGCCAGAAATGTGTAGATAGAGAGGGACAACATTTCCAACATCTTTTATGGTAAGGTACGTGCTTATTATAATTTTAACTACAAGATTGTGAGGCGGGATTTCGAGTTGCGGCAACCGGCGCGGGCGCAGCCCTGCAGTGGCCGCAGTGTGAAGGAAAAACACTGAAAATGCACGTAATTTAATATATCTATATTACTGCCAGCCAGGTGCAGACTTCTTGCGGCATTACACCTTATACGCGCTGTGTGATCAAATTGTGCATCCCGGCCGAGGTCCTTCCGATATTAGCCCTATCCCCAAGATTAATAGGGAAATTAAATGAGGATAAACGAGGTACATAAGAATCATTTCAGCTTTCGTCTACTGAGAGGAAAAATCAGGAACAAGAATCTTAGGATGGGCGCTCCCCTTACTCAATACTGATAGAAGCTTAAGATATTGTCTATAGTATAGCGTGTATGTGTGTGCATTGTCGTCGGACACATTATTGCTTTGTAGCATGGCATTGTTGTGTATAATTATTTCAGTGGAGCTTTGAATTTTCGTCCGACGCGGCATCTCTCTCCCCACCCCCGGCTAAGGGCTGGAGAGAGAAAAGGGGGGCAAGTAGCGTGACTTGCTTCTTACTTTTTCTAGTGGCGTCAGTCTAGTAGCATGAGTCGCGTGAGTCTCTTCAGGGCGAGTGGTTGTGTATGTAGAGTGCTTGGATCGTGTGTGTGGTACATCTCCCTGCAATATCCGTTCCGTAACCTGCTATGAATGATGTAGTGGCACCAAGGTAAATTTATAATAAACCACAGTAAATGTGAAATTAAGTGTATTTTGTTATGAATATCTCAAGCCTGCTTTACATTGTGCAGCTAAGTTCCTGGTCCTCTCGCTGCCTCTGAGTCTACGCCCCCAGTGTTTATGCCGGAGTAACTAAATTTAGTGTCTAGCTGCAAAACCTTTTGTCCTCACCCCGGTATATAACAATATGTCTTTTTGGTACCCATAGCTGAAGCTTAATAACATTAAGCATTCATACCCTACCACGGTTGTCGATATTTGGACCTTTAATATCTTCACGATTCTAACTTTATTATCTATACTAATTATAGTAACAGTATGAGTTAGTGCAAATAGTTTGAAGCATATGTAACGTAGGCTTCATGAAATTCAGAGATATGAAATTTATATCAGTGAAGAGCGCCACGGATTTTAAATATAAGCCTTCTAAGCAAAATGGTACACTTCTAATTTGTAATCAATTTGTTACCACACACACACTACAACCATAAGTTGATGCAATAACTTATGCAACGCAATTACAGATCAAGCACGGCTTGTGTGGGGTCTATGTTTAATGTTCAAGTAGTCCCTGCTAACAAAATAATCAATATTATTTTATTTATGGAAGGAAGAGTATTAATCCTGCAACAGAAGTGATATAATCCTTAAGTGCTTCGCAAAACAAAACGTATATCCATCAAATATCGAATGAAAAAAGCCTGCGTTCGTCTCTCCATTGTTGATCATTTCATTTATCTGAATTCCATTAAACGGGAGTCACTCGTGCTTTGACTCAACAGCATAAGTTATACTAAACATGTAACCTAAAAAAAGGTTCTGCTACGAGACTTACGTTACCAGCTGTTTGAATTATAAATTATGAAGAAAAGAGGATAAGCAATACATCGCAGATGTAAGAAAATACTACAAATGAAAATTTTGCTACATACAAAAGCATTCCAAAGATGCTATCACAATAATAGAGCAATAAAGCTTAAATTGCACATGCCCGAATAGTACAATATTGGACTAAGAATATTCTCTCATACTTCAGGTTTCGAGTTATTCAAATGTGCAGAAGAAATAACAAGGGATTTTAAGAATACTCTACAACACTTCAAAGAACCTACGTTAGTATATAATGGAAAGGGCTATGTATTTCAAATGATCACTGATATAAATGCAGTCAAAGAAATATCATCCACCAAGACTAAACAAACAAGGAGTAATATGTAAGGCGAAAGTTGAAGATGCTGGAAACGAAACTGCACGGGTACTCACTGTTCTTCTTGTACAGCAGAATCTCGAACTGGTCGTGAATCTGGTTCTCCAGGCACTCGTCGATACGGGCGATCGTTTCCTTGTCCGTTAACTCGCCGTACATGAACGTGCACCGACAGGATTTCTGCATCACCTGTGGATCAAAGTAAATACTATATAAACACTAGTAATACAATGAATAACATGTTTTCATTGAAGGTCTAAGAAACCTCCGGTCTAAGATTGAACAAACGTGACACGTAGTGCCATGGTTATTTTTCACTTAAGAATACACAAGAATAGTGTACACTACAGAAGAAAGTAATGGCACACCCAGGAAAATACCAAGTGAGAACACAAATATGCATTGGGAATAACATCATGGAAAAAGTCATAAATGTTAATTACTTCGGTTGTGGCGTAAGTTTTGATGTCGACAGAGATATATAAAATAAGATAAATACATTTCAACAAATATGTGAAATCATAACAAGAACTCTAAAAATAAAACAAGAAAAGAAACAAAACTGAAGTTCTACAAGATCATGACGGTCCCTGAGCTCATGTATCAGCGAATTTTGGATAATAAAAGAAAGGATGCACTAGGCTAGATTTAATAAGGAATGAACCCGGATTCGACCTTCCTAACCCGTGGGGTTTTTCGAGGGTTTTCCCGGTCGCTAGGCGAATGTTGAGAATTGTTATTACATCTCCCGAATTTCCTCTCTCTCCATTTCACCTCCATTCTCATTTTACCAACTTTTTTCACCAAATTTTATCTGTTTGGTCTGTTTCAGGCTTGAAAGTGTCGGCGGGGGCCTCGGCATTGCATGGCGGGGAAATGGATGCTCTGTGTAGGTTTTCGTCCCCGGAATGGGGGCAGTCCCCGAATCCCGGGACCCTCAGTGGGATGTGCAAGTCTGCAGGGGAAAGGGGGCCGGCTACACAAGGTGCCATTCGGGGAGTTTCAAACTGCCCTCTGCCTCCTCCTAGTCCGGACGCCTTCTGTCTCCTCTCACCTCACCTCCTCCCTTCCGGGGCACCCCGTCAGGAGCTTGGGCACAAAAGCTCTTGTAGGCGAGGTGCTAAGTTCTTCTCCTACTCCTATTCCCACTCCCCAATAAAGAAATACATCATCAGAATGTGAAATTCAGATTAGGAGAATATTAAATATGGTGTCTCTGAAAGATCAATTCTTAGTAGTCCTTTTCTAGATTATATTAGTAACTTCCGACAAACTACTGTGTCTATACGCAGGATAGTACTGGGAGGGCCCGTTTGCTCCCTCTCGCTGCGTTTGATTCCTTTTACTCTCACAACTGTAGAGCTGCCAACATGTCACTAATAAACACCGCCATCCTTTCGCGAATAATGAAATTCGTAAATGAGGAGAATAAATATTACTACTCCTTGCTCCTTTTATTCACATAACCTTAACTTCCTTTTGTTTCTTTATAAGTAGAGGAGTGAAGCAGGTTTGGCCACTACTCTTTGCCCAAGAACAATAAGAATGCGTTTAAACATCGCTAATCTAGCGGATTTGCCTAAGTACAAAGGGTTGGCAATTCCTTACGCGCGTGCGCTCTATCAAAAATATGGAAAAGTTTGTTGTCGTTACGCTAGGATTTTCCTATAAAATAAAGCATTCTTTAAAGGGTGGGTGGGTTGGTTATGGCTTTGAAAATGTCAACATCTACTCCAAAACGCAATGCCAAGGTAATCTTACTAATCATTTTTATTGTTATAACGCTGCTCTTTAATACTATTTAATATATCATAATTTTACCATAACTTCTCTTTGGCAACCAGAGCAATCATCCAAATAACTACTGTATCTTCTGCACCCTCATGCTATTAGCAGAAATGTGCTTAGCAGCAACTTTAATAAATTTACGCCAAACCCCAGTGATTATTTAACATGCCATACATTTGCTTATATCTAAACAATGGCAAAACAGATCACACAATAATCGTAAGCTATAATTTCCAAGCAGGTGTTTATCATGCCTTGCTATATCTGTACTAACATACGAGGGCGATATTGAAAAGTTTTAAAACGCCATGTTTCTAAACACAAATGAAATTTCTTTATATTTCACAGCTACTTTATAATGTTTTATGAGTTGATTGCGTGTACTTTGTTCGATTTTCTCTAATAGTTTGTTAATTATCATCATTTAAAGATTTTGTGTTCACTCAAAAATTAATTTGACTACAGAACATTTCCAGGACATAATGTTTTACTATTTTAAATTGTCATTAACGCTTAAACAATGCGAAGATTTGGCTTAGAAATGAATTTGACGAACTGAGGCAGTATTATTAACACTTAAGTGATATTAGTCAAATTATATAATATTTAAATTCAATAACAGCCCGCCTTGAAGCAATATGTGTATGTAACAATAATTTGTAAAATGTATGTAACAGTAATTGCATATGCTTATATTATTGCAAACTTGTTCAATAATGTTATACGAATGTATTACGTAATTTAATAATGTAGGAGCTGTGAGAATAATTAGTTAAAAGTTGCTAACAATGAGGTAACCTTGAGAAAATAATGAGTTTGAGAGTTTAAATGTTACTTGTGATTCTTGGAGTAACAATAATGTAATTTTAGTGAAAGTTTATAAAATAGCCAATCAACAATCAGAAAAAAAACCTTAGTTAAATGCAGGTATTCTATTGGAGTAGGAGTAGCCAATCAGAGACTTGAAATACAGAAATTTACAAGTTTAGACGGTTGAAATCTATTCATTTGCCTGCAGACTGTGCTCATAACTGGATGCGTTGCTTGTGTGTCCTCGAGAGATTTAATACGTATTCGTGTGAGACGAAAATAGTATACGTGTTAAAAAGTGTAAGTATTAAATAAAAGAATCTCACAGCTCTCTATATCAGCGAAGTACTATTTAATTTGTGTCAAGGATTAATAAAAAGGAGTGAATTAAAACTTAAAAAATCTGCGTAAGCCTACATTCTTGTCGCATCACGCCCTGCCAAGACATCCATGTCTCTAACAATAATACTGACGCAGCCGAGGCAAACATAAATATTTAATACTTAAACAAACAGTTTAATTACAAAGTTAATATTTTTTTTAAACTTGGGGCTAAGGGCACCGGAAACTGTTTACTTTACGTGTGGTTGCAACTACTACAAGTTCGGCTCCCCAACAGTTGAAATATAATACAACTCCTTCAATGCAAACTACTTCAAATTGACGTCCAAAGCGTGGTGCAAACAACGTAACAAACCAGCTACTTCAAATTGACGTCCATGCGTGGAGCTAAATAAATAAACAACTCCAACAAAACACCTTCTTCAGAACTAACCGCATATAAGGCAACGATTTATAATTGGTACAGCGAATTCAAGAGAAATCGATTTTTTCTTGGTGATGAATTTCGTGAGGATGTCCAAGAACTGCTGTTGTTGATGAAAATGTTGTTGTTGTTTGAGCAATGCTTGAAGAAGATCGACGGGCATCTTAAAAATTTATTCGGACGACATTGGACATTGGTATGTCATATGCAAAACATTTTAAATCAAGAGTTAGACGCGAGAAAACTTTGTCCACATTAACTGACTCCGGATCAAAAACAACAACGCACTGATTGGCGCAGAAAAACTCTGGAAAAAATCCAAGGCGCCACTTCAAATTTGGTTTGGAATATCGTAAGTGGTGAAGAGTCTTGAATTTATTGTTTTGATCCTGAGAAGAAAACTGAATCGACTCAATGGGTCTTTCAACAAGCCTAAGCCTACAAAAGTTCGACGAATTCGCAGTGGTAGTAAGAAGATTTTTTCTAAAACAGGCCATATTGTTACTATAGCATTAGAAGATAGACGTAGTATTGCTGCAAATTGGTACACAAATGTCTGTTTACCGTAATGTTTTGAAAACGTTCGTGAAAAACGCCCAAAAGGAAAAATAACGTTACATCATGACAACGCATCGTCATATACAGCAAAGCTAATATTTGAGTATATGGATGTCCTAAAAGTCAGCACCATGGACTCCTTACCGTACAGCCCTGAGCTAATACCTTCTGATTTCTTTTTCTTTTTTTCCTAAACTTAAAGACAGAATACGTGGAATCACTTTTTCGTCATCGGATGAAGCAGTGGAACATTATAAAAACCTGGTTTCTGAAGTGCCTCAGGAAGAGTGGCATCATTAGTTTATGGACCGGTCTCATCGAATGAAAACATGTATTGATGTCAAACGGAAATATTTTGAAAAACTATAACAGCATTTAAATTTTTTAAAACTATCCTTGTTTGGTTTTCTAAAATTTTCAGCGTTGCCCTCGTTCTACGTTTTTGAATCTCCAAGTTGTAACGATCTTGGTTGGTTGTCAAGGATGTAATCGCTGACGTAACTCCACATACCAATGCTCCCGTAATAAAATAGTCCCTCCGCGATAATTTTCCTGGTTGCTGGAGTTGAGCTTCCTGGCTCGGCGTTTGGATGAAGTAAAGGATGCTCGCCTTTTGGTTGCATATTTGCCATGTTTTGGTTAGTCCTGATACAAGATAATTAGTCAGTTTTAACATTCAAGACTTAACAGAGGCTTTCCATTTCGTTGCTAAATGTCAAGTGACAACAATAGCTTTGAATCCTTAGTCGAGTGATCAGCGAGCTGACTTCTCTCCCAAAGACCCGGGTTCGATTCCTGGCCGGAGAGTATGCATTGTTGTTTAATTAAGATTACTCCCTACTCCCCATAAAGTCTGAAATTGTGGATGCGAGAGTGAATGTGTATGTGAAAATAATTTAAAAACGACGAAAACTATTCTCATGTCCAGGGGAATATGAGAGGTTTAATACAGTTTTAATATTATATTATAGATTGAGCTGTGTTAATGGAAGGGTATAAGAACTCCACTTACAAATTAATCTACATTTCTTCGGTACGTTATATTTAATAATTTATGCAATGCATTATAATACTAGTAACGTATTTATTCTTTTAAATTCTTACATAAGTCAATAATAATTGCTTGAGTTAACGCTTATACTTTATTGTATATAGGCGAACGACCTTTGTGAGAGCTTACATTTCAACACCTTTCGTAAAATAAACAGTAAACGCGCCAATACGAGGAAAGGGTTTTTGCAAAGTTAAAGCAAAATAAACTGGAAAGTAGAGTATATTATCACCTAAGATCAACTTTATATTTAAATCATTGAAATCCTTCAACACATACTGTGGTTTATTGGGATATTTGTTTTGAAGGTAAATTTATTTAAAATTATGCTTAAAACCACCATCCCAGTAATGTGCAATACGAATAACAGAGGATTCCAAGTCTTTGAGTGTAAGTTTGGATGCGTCCTTGTGCTGTGTACGTCCATTATGGCGTCTTCAATGAGACGGGGCGACTTCTTTGATAGGAGTCCATGCAGAACTCTTTCCAGTATGCATACAAGAGGCCTGGGAGCTATTACCTCTTTTGAGTCACCACGGTCCTGCCTTCATATCCTCACTCCACTCCCATTTCTCCTCCAAGCAGTAGCGCTAACAATCGCCAGGTTGCTTAGCACAACGAAGGAGTTTCTGAGAGAAGCACATTGTGGCAAGCAGAGGTATACTTTCAGAAATATGGAAGCTAGCTTTTTTGCTTTCTATACAAGCACATGAAAGGTAGAGAAGGTATTGCATGTTACCCAAAAATTCTGTACCGAGATTTCAACGGTTCACGCGCGTGTGTATGTGTGCGCATGTCTTTGGACAGCATAACTGAAAAACGAAACGTCGGATAATACTGTCACGAACGTGACTGAGGAGATCCGTATTATAATTATTATTTTATATTAATCGCCATTATTTTATTTACCTGTCATAAGTTTCTGAATTCATATAGAATCATAATTTTATATTCTTAATTCTGCTAAAGTCTTAGTAAATTGTATGTATGACAGAAAACAGTGGTTTTCCATTTCCTTTGACATTTCAAAGGGATGTTACTGTGCCATCATTTCCTGAGGATTACGTGTCTTTCTGCACCTTAAGCCGCGTTACGTCACATAGAATGTTCTAGAACATTGATGTATCGAGTTATGATTGGCTGCTATATTTCAAATCCAGGGCGGTGGCAGACCATATTTGGTAATAGCTGCCAGGGCATTTAGCCCTATATAAACAAGCCCTCAAGCTTGACTCGGGGGACTTTTGTAACTTGATCGGGACCGCTATGGTACCCGCCGACGGGCGCGGTACGGCCGCTCCGGATGGCTTCATCTGACACCACTAACGGCTTGACGAAGTCGTGTTGAGTATTGGCTCTCTCTAACCCACGACGAGACATGTCTCTCAAGGTAAGCAGTATAGAATAACTTAATAATAATGATAATAATAATAATGTTAGCTAGTACCATCATCATCCCTGATAATGTAAACCCAACGATCGCACTATAGAAATCTAACTTTATAAAATACAGTAATTTCGCTAAGCCAAGCTCTGAATTCTCTATCATCTGATCCCAGTTATTCACCCGTGTCCAACTTTAGTTGTGACAATACCAAACTTTGTATTTAGGTTCAGTACCTTCCAAAGGTGCGGCACGACGATTTTCAAGAATTTTTTTTCTTAAAATGGGAACCTAAATTTAAGACCAAATTAAATTGGCTTTAAAATGACCATCACAGCGTCCTCCAAATAAAACTCGACTAATGCCATTTACTTTTCCCCGTAATATTAAGGCATTTCTTTTTACAACGCTTAGTTTTGGAGATATTGTACAGTATCAGCTTAAATGGTCCACACTGTATATCTATAATTTTCTGGGAATAACCAGAAAAGTGCTCTTCATTCGAAAATAACTTTTTATAATTATGGATTACTGATGAAACATAATACACATACAAAAAATATTACTAAGAAAACGTAGATCTCTAAAACACAATTTATTTCAAATAACGTTTTATAATGACATCAACCACTTTCGTTGTTATTGGTTTCAATGTTTCCATCCTTGATCATTATTTGAGGGGTCAACATTCAGTTGTTTACCGTGATGTCATGGACAGAGTATGGTACTTCAAGACGAGCATATAGGAACCTATTTTTAAACATTTGTTTATATCGTCTTCTGTCCTACAAAATATATATTAGAAAACAATTTCTGTGAATGTTTACTTCTGGATTAACTTAAGATAGGTAGTAAAATAAAACTTTTGTAAAATAGATTTATAAAAATAAATGATAGTGGGTATGGAATCACATAAGGCTTTTGGAATTTTAACCAGCTCCCACGTAAGGAGGAATCTTCTTGACCTCAGTTTATGTTATGCTTAACTTCGGTGTTACCAGGGATGCCTGCATGCCATGCGGGGAACCGGATTACACCTGAAGCAGTGTTTTCTTGGCAAGTAGTCTAACCAAGGCGTTTTCATTATGCAGCGATGTGACGCATACGTTTTGTGCTCGGCGCCTAATAAAATCTTCCACGTATGCAAGATCCGAGGTTTCCTACAGTAACTTCAGTGTGAAGCGACGGCAGACAGAATAAATAGATGGACGGAGTCTCCTGTTCTGCATCGTTGTAACCATAGAAACCAAGAGTCTGCTCCGTGACCCAGTTCTCACAGGCATAGAGCATCAAAGGAACTACCGGAGCCTTAGAAGTGCGTAGTTTTGGTGGACAGGCATTCCGAACTAAAGATCGTTCTTGCGTCGATGTCAAATTTTCTGTGAAAAAGGTCGTTATCATGAACATTTTCTTTAATAACTGCTATAAACACCTGTATTAATATTTTAATTTTTAAACTCATTTTTCTACTACGTATAGTAAGTAAGGGTGGTATTGTATTCCAACCAAAAATTCGATATTCAAATTTTACCGGAAATATATGTTTTAAGGCCCCCTGATTCCAAAAAATGCATTTTTAGAAAAGTTTTGTATGTGTAATTGTGAACAGCATAACTCAAAAACGAAAAACCCGATAAAAACCAAACTGGATATTTAAGTTCACTACCTTCTAAAGATTCGACACTAATATTTTCAAGAAAATCCCCTTACCCCAAACTACCCTTTACTGGAAGATTTTTCGAAGTTTTTGATTTTCAAAAAAAATTACTTTAGCGGTTTTGATTAAAATACCACGTATTAAAGATATTTACATGACAAAATGTATATCTTGAATTTTCTGGGAATAGCCTTTAAAGTTTTGTATAATCTTGTATAACTAGTAAACGTCAAGCGATAGACGAAAATGTAGATCTCCTTAAAAACAATTTATTCAAAATACGTTTTTGTGGCATAAGCCATTTTTGAGATATCCCTTATTAATGGTTCGAATAATTCATTCTCTTAATGTTCTCTCAGTTCTTAAACATTTGACAATCGCTGTGTACTTTGTATTTGTAACGAATGTGCATTTGTAGCTATTTCAGCAAAAGTTTATTTGAATTAAAAGAAAAATAAAGTAGTAAGTATAGTTTATATACCCACTAATAAACGACAGAGGATAGAGAAATTCATGTGAATGTATCACAGCAGATTTTGAAGTACAACGTGCAAATTCTATTGGATTAAGCATGATTCCAGCTTTTTAAACCAAGGGTTGTAATTAAATTATTTTATATTGTAACGACTCTTTCATAAATTGAAACATCAACTTTAAACGTAAGCTAACAGTAGTTGCATTGTTAGTCCCTAATAAATACAAAAGTGATGAACAAGAGTGGGGCTCGAAAACCATCACCACCTCTTCCTCTAAAGTTAATGTCATAACGGATATGATAATGAAGATGGCGCTTTAGGAAATTATAGTCATAACTTCGAAATTTGAACAAACAGTTCCTTTTCCTAATTACTTGTGTATAACACTTCCACATTCTATGAAGTTGCTTCGAAGTACTCTTATTTATTAAGCAACCAACAATCTTACAAGAGATATGGGCATTATCAAAGAATATAAACAAGAATATAAGAATTATAGGAATACAAATAAGAATATAACATGTACAAAGAGCGCCAAAGAAAATCTCACTGCACTTCACATCTACGTTACATTATTTATTGTTGTACGTGGCCTTGCGAAGCCACGGCCGTTTCATTGATTGCTTTAGACCACGGTGCAAGGATGTGCCAGTCCTTCTGCTAAATAGTTGCACCAATAACCACAACAAAGGTTACAAAATGGCGTAGAAATGAAATATACGTTTACGCTCTTGATTGTATTGGCTAAAAGAGAAAGAGATAGAGTGAGTACATTCAGTTTGTCATACAGACTTCTTATGTGATTGGTAGCCCATACCTTATCGGAAAGTGCAGGACACGCCTTTGAACAGGTTAAAAGTTAAGGGGAAAACTTGATGAGCGCCCAGGTTAGCGGAATGTGGAATGTGTAGTGTAAGAAGATTTTCAGGGGGTGCAAATTAAAGCTTGAATGGTATGCATTAAATACATAGCAAGGCAGCACTTTATAACAGAAAATAAATACAATTGTATTCTCACAGTGGTATCAATGCTTGTTGCTACATAGAAGTAAACATAGCTAAATAATAAATAAATAAAGCAGCATGTTTTCCCTCTAATTCAAACTATGATTGGTTAATATAACTTTACTAACTTATTGCTGATCATAGCAATACAGCAGGATTATAGACAAAAATATAACCCAATTTTATTTCCATAATATGTATGTCATATTCGGTGAACCATATACATTATCTCTAGTTTCTAAACATGATCACTCAATTGTAACAAAAGAGTTATTTACATTTAGTAAACGAATATCATCATCTGCGGATGTTTTACGGGAAGTGTCCACTTTCTGACGAGTACGTAGACCGTCTTCCCCACTTTCCTGGAATATTTTTATCCAGTAGTTTACTATACAACACTTTTATACACTTCAGTTGCAATTGCTGTAACAGTGCGACAAGCTCCCACATCCACACGATACGTCCACGAGTAATTTCGCTAGTATACGGCATCACTGGTTCTGAGACAATAAACATGTTTTGGTTTCAATAACACCAGAAAAAGCAAAGGCATCAACCTCCCCTCTTTTCTCAATTATTGCTGTATTATCAGGCCAACACGCTCTGCATAGCTAAGGTGAAGGACTCGATAAAAAACACGCTGAAGATTTTCTTTGGCGCTCTGTGTACATTTAGATAGAATTTTCATAGGTTTTGTTATAATCGTTTTTAGTTCCAGTAGTTCCAAGATCGATGTCCGCCTTTGTCCTTTTGACTTCAGCTCGCGGTTACATAGAAAAAAATAAATTTAGGTTTTACTCATACAATATTCTAAATATTCATTCACAGAATAGAATTGGTTTAGTTTTATAAATTTGATAATTTCTACTTTATATTTATTTGCAGAAGTAAGGTTCTTTAAATATTGTGGTAAATGATTGTATAATTTTAAGGTGTTAACTTTATTGGCGGTTTTGAATAGTTTTGTTTTATGAGTGGTTATGTGCACTTGTTCTTATTACGTTGTGTGAATGGACTTCTGCTTTGTGATGTAATTAACTTCGTTGTTCTTGATATGGACTAGTAATTGTTTTATATATACAAGCATGGTAGAGCCAAAATATTCCGTTTGTGGAAAAATGTCCTATAGATTTTTGTTTTTTGGTATACTCGTACCCGATATATTCTTACTGCGTTTTTCTGTAATTTAAAAATTACATTACTACTGGTAGCATTTTCCCACAATGGTAAACCACACAACAGTAACGACTGTATGCAAAGTAACACGTTTTAAGCACGCTGAGTGATACCCTGGACTTTAACTCGTAAAGAACAAAGATGTTCTACTTAGCTTTCCTGATAACTTTTCTATGTGTTTGGCCCAACTTAAATTTTTATCAAGAAATAATCCCCAAAACTTGGTTTCGTGTTCATAGTTTATCAGAGTGGAATCGATTCTGATAATTGGATTCACCATTGCTTTACATGCTTTATGTTGGACGTTAAGGACAATAGTTTTCTCTTTGTTTACAAACACTTTATTGATTTTGAAGCAGTTTAGTAAGCTAGAACATTTTGTTAAAGAGTATCAGTGTTTTTGCCGCAATGAAAGCGTTTGTATCATTTTCAAAAAGTGTTACTTGTGCTTCATTGTACTTTCTTAGATATCCTGGTAAATCGTTTATATATAACAAGACCGATAGAGGGCCTAAAATAGATCCTTGAGGAACCCCAATAACGCGTATCTTCTATCCAAAGTTTCCTCTGTTATTTATTTTTTTGCGAGTGTTCAAGAAATCAATTTCAAATATTTGCTCTCTTATTTCCAGGTAATATTTGAACCATTTTAAGGATATCACTCTTACGCCATATGTATTTAAGTTATGTAGTAGTATTTTATGGTCTACCATGTCGAATGCTTTAGACAAATCTAAAAGCGGTCCTACCCCTAGTTTAGTTTACTAACGCCCAGTATAACGTGTACACAGAACAACTTGCATAAACTTTACATTGTGATTAAATTCATGGGAATAAAACATAAGAATGGGATGCACTCTGCTCGTAGCTGACGCCAGAACTTACTGAAAACCTTGATACGAAGCTTTTAACTCAGAAATTTATAACAGTTGTAATATTTTTGCACGCACAATTATCTTTACGCACAATTGTAGTTGAACTAAAAGGTAATCTGTCTTACACTCTCGCGACTTACTCTATTCAGCATCGTTTATTTTCATATCTTCTTTACAAACTATTCTTAAAAAAAACTTATTTATTTTATTGCGGAAACAGTTTTATTGCACATTTTATTGTACATAGATAAAAGAGTGATACAGGAGGCTGAAGGAATATTCATATGCTTAAAAGGCGGGTCGTTATATGTTGGCTTTTAAATACCACTCTTTGCAATGACATCACGAGAAGAAAATAACAGTTTAACACTTAAAAATGAATAAAAGACTGGAAAATTCAAGTAAATAACAACAACGATCTAGGAATTGGTTAATGAGAAACAATTGTTTATAAGTAATAAAGCAAAATGAAAACAAAGCCCCCGGGGAGGAGTTCTTACTGATAATATTCCCATCGCGTCCTTGGGAAGGTGCTCAACTTAAATAATAACTTTGGTTTTGAGTTATGCTTCTAAAATTTGAGTCTGTTCAAAATCGCTTCTAATTTACGCTCTAAGGTGTATTAAGCATACAATTTTGGTAATTACACAAGTTGTGCCAGATATTAGTAATAACACAGTCTTGCATTTTTAAATGCTGCACTATATATTTACAAACGTGGTCAAATGATTGGTATAAACATTCTCATTCTATAAATCTTGAAAATACATAAATACAATTAACATAAATAGTTATTATAGTTAAAATATGACTAAATACGAGAAAATATTATTAGATCTTAGTGCTTGGCACACATTGCTTTTAGCATAGTAAGAATTTTTAATCTTTTGGCATAGTTCTGGATAATTATTTTGTGAAATTACTAAGCTGCACTGTATCTTTGCTAAACATTTACTAATGTTTCTACGACAGTAGTGTTTGCAGAAATGTCGACCTTTGGGAAATGTTTGATATAATATGCTAGTTGTATTAGTGTAGTAATTGCTTGCCAGCCATTAAGGTTCTGATTAAAGAATCGCGCACAAATTGGGATAATTATCCCTATATAATACGACCTTCAATACTACTGCATTCATGCTATCCAATGGGATCAAATATTATATGTGGGCACAATGAGTATGTTTCATTTTAAAAGAAGTGGTAATTTACCAGTTTACTCTAATAATTTGACAATGTCTGTAATTCCATACATTCACTGCATTTAATTCTGATTCAAATGGTATATTAATGAAGTACCAAGGGTAACTTAAACATTAGATTTTAATTCACTATTATGAAATCATTGCTTCATGCCTATAATAATAGGTTATCTTAATCTTCTAGTACGCGATCAAATGTTTGTCAAATTAAATATTTTACAAGACTTGTCACAGCTTCACTAGTTTTCTTGTCAGATCCTTTCCAATAATTTTAGAGTCTTGAAAGCAAATGACATAATCTAAACTGTTAAAGAATTTTGTTTGTATGTTTGTTTGTTTGTAGTTTAACCTCCTTTAACCTGGTAGGTCATATCGAACGAGGAACGAAATGAGTGAAATTATGCTCAAATTGAGCCCGGGGCTCAGAGTTTAAAGCTACTCTATGAATGTGAGGTAGACATGTTACCCCAACACCACATTCGGGCTATGACAAAGATCTGACAAAGATCTGATGGATTTGGCCAACGAAATACGAGTATTTACAGTGCGCCACGAAATCTGCAATATGACTGAAAGAGAGAAGTAAACAAAAATGTCTACCTGGACAAGAGATGGCGTATGCGAGCTGATTAGGTTACACGAAAGCTGGATGTCTATATTTTGTGGGCTCCGTGTATCACCACAACAAGATGAAGACGAGGGCTTATGGAGAAATTTCCAGGTAGATTTCCGAAGCATACATTAATGCAATGCTATATAGTGTTTTTTATTTTAATTTCGTTTGAACATCATGCCCCATTACATTGAGTAACATTACATGATTTACACTAAATTCTTTAACATAAAATAATATTATAGTTAAATAATAAATATAAAATATTTATATATAATACTTTAACATAAAATTATAATTAACATAAGTTCTTTAACATGCACTTTATAGTTAACATAATAAATAACATAACTATTCTAAATCAATTTTAACTGTACATTGATTTTATATTAGTTTTCTCAGGTTTAATTATGGTCTTACAGTTGATCAAAATTTGTATTATTGACAAAGGGCACAAATGACTGACTATTTCTTGATTGTATTACTGTAGTTTAGTGGTGGCGAAAACGGGACTCGCGAGGCAGTGTGACTCGCAGGCGCCACTCCTTTTCTAGCTGTCTATTCGTTTATCTTGCATATATTGCTGAGTGGTGTAGCGCGTGTTGCATATTTGATAACTCGAGAGAGAATGGCATTTTCACCATCCTTGCTGTAGTTCATTGGCCAGTTTCTGCCGCATCTGGACTCCAATTTGAAATTTCTACGTTGCTGGCTGACCTTTAGGCATATCTGCAGGTGATCTATTGTTTAGTCCCAGGCATTACCCGGGACTATTTACAATTTCCAATCTGTGATAATAGCTTCTAGTTTTTTCGCGTCTAGTTAGTATGCAGTGAAGTTTGCTGTTTATCTTCAATGTGTCTTGGTCTAATGCTTCTTTGTTACTCGCGTATAGTGTAGTTAATCTATCAATTCATATTATTTCCATTGTATTTCTTAATCGTAATCTAAATTAATGGGCTACAATACGTGAAAATAATATTAATTACGTTAATAATATGTTATTAATATGTTATTGTAAATAGTTATACCGTGACACTAATAGTAAACTACATTGCACGTGATAAATTACTTGTGTGTTCTGAAAGGGTTGAGTTTGTCAAAAAAACAACGTATAAATACATATTTAGAAACTGTCAAGTCTTGTCCAAAGTTGTCAAATAATGAAAAATATGTGAGAATTTTTCTTGTAAACTCTTGAATTGAAAAATAAATTTGATTATGTACAAGGGGGTTATCATTTTCCATTTTTGTTATTTACTGATACTAACGTCCTGAATGGACTACCCTGAAACCATAATTGTACTCTTGAAACATTGGTGCAGATATGCATTTTTGGTCTTTTCACGCAAAAATGACACAGTGGATTTCTATGAAACTTTGTATGTAACATATCTTAGGACATCCTTAAGAAGACAAGTTTTAAATACTTTCTCCTAGAGGGGAGTTTCTAATCGGAGGAACAATAAATAAATAATACCTCGTTCATTATTTAATTATTTGAAGAATGTTTCTACAAAATGTCGATAAGAGGAATGTTTAAGAAGTTATATCAATTTTCGTGACGTTATTCCTGTAAGTAAACCATTTAGCATGGAAAACTTTACAGCTCCAAACACATTACAAGCATAAAGAACAGGCACAAGTTTGCGTGTTGTTAAATCTTTCACTTATACTTTAATTCTTATGAACATCCTGGAAAAAGGCATTTTATTACTGGTGTTCAAAACATCACCTTAAATATAAGCTGCACAGAGAGAAGAATGAGTGGAAGAAAGAGTGAAAAAGGGACGGATAAAAATGAGGGAGAGAGAGAGCGAGAGTGAGAAGGGAGAAAAATTGCAGAAAGTTGGCAGTAGCGCAATTGCCAGGAGGACTGCGGGTTTTGCACGTCTACTCTACTTCAGAAAGAATGCTAGGAACATAAATAAGGTAATTTATTTTATAGGGGCGAAGTACATTTATTATTTTAATTATTGCTTCCAAAGCAAAATGCAAACGTCTCTCATAATAACAATGCTTGTAAAACTAAATCAGGTTAAAGGGTGCAACAAAGTTATGGACAAAGTATAAGAGAGTTAAACTTAAAAATATAAAACTTCGTATTATTATGGGTTTCCTTAACACGTTGTTTAAGTCGCTCTCATGTAAATACATGACTGTTTTGAACTAAAATATATTATATATGAGTTTTTAGCAAAGATTATGGGAAACCTATATATTGTTTCATATTTATTCAAGTTACGCTCTTACACTTATGCTTCACGTATAGTACCTGAGCATAATTAGGTTATTGCTAGGAATTATTTAACGGAGTAAGCGTATTATCAATTGCGTTAACATTTTGTGTCTAAATTAGACATGAGAAATACTTTAAAGAAAACCTGTAATGCGAGGGTCGTCCCAAAAATAAGATAAGGCATTTATCATCCGTGACCTTGAAGCTACCCACATGCAATTATAGTCAGATGTTGATCTTGTTTCAGGTAGTGACGCCATATCAGTTGATATCAGTGTGCACCACCGTTTGTTGACACATGCTAGTTAAAATGGAGGATCGATGGGGGTAATTATCCGAGGAAGTACGTACTGTAATTCGATTTCTCAATGCAAACAATATATAGGCTACAGAGATTCATAGTCAGTTGCTAGACGTCGGTGGAAGCGCGATGGGTTGTGAGAGTGTGGCAAAATGGTGCGCCCAGTTTCGAACTTGGAGGGTGATAACAGTTCAATATGCACAGAGTCGCAGAATCACAACAGTTGACATGGCAATAGCAAAAAACACGTTTAGTTTGCAATACTGGAGGATAAAAGAATTACTATCACGTAACTAATCATGATAATTTTTTAAACAAGTAGGTGTTCCCGATAGATGGGATAAACAATCTCAAAAGAAACTAAAACAACAATTTTTAAAACAATAGTTAGAAGTATTATAACATAGGGCTCCCACGTGTGGACTCGGAGCTATCAGTTGAAAAGAAAGTTACTGCTAAGAGAATGGATTATTCGAAGAGATTTGCTAGGATATATAAAGAGAAAGCAAATAGAAATGAAATTCCAAAAGAAAATATGAATGTTCAAAACTAAATTTCAGATTTTATTCAACAGAAACAATTATAATGGTGTGGGCATACTAAAAGAATTGAAGATGAAAGGTTATCCAAAATAATAATGGAGTGGACGCCACCAGGAAGGAGGAGAAAAGGAAGACTGCATAGCACTTGGGTTCAAGGAATTAGAGGGGCAATGATGGATTAGGAAATTGAAGATTTTTGGTTCATTGCGAATCGAAAAAAGTGATAAGATTATGTTAAAAATCTAGTCTTTGGTGCCGGAAAAGTGTTTGTAGAACCGGAAATATACATATGACACTGTCAAGTCATATATTCCGATAGATTCTACTAAACCTTTCTGCAGACCATAAAGCCCATAGAACGCTTTAAGTCCTATCATGCTCACAATATGTTATTAGCGGCCAATACTTTCTTGAACGCATTATTACTGGTGCCGAAAAATGAATTCAACACCATACCCTGGAAACAAACACGGGCAGACATGGAGTGCAAGCGATCGTTTCTTCACGACTTCGGAATTTCAAGTTCAAGAAGTCAGCTGGCAAAGTGATGGTTACTGTCTTCTATGACAAGAGTGTGTTGCTAACCAATTTTTGGATAAGGGAACAACAATTAATGCAACTGTATACTGTGCAATGTTGGAACGTATACGAGTATAAGCTGCCATTTGACATAAACGTCTGGACTACTGTCAAACGTTGTGTTGCTGCTCCACAATGATGCTAGGAAACACACCGTGATATCAGTCAAGAGCTGTTGCTACATTTGCGGGAAGATTTTGGAATATCCACCAAACAGCCAGATCCAGCGCAAAGTGATTATCATCTCTTTACATTTCATCTTTGAAAGAATATCTTGGGGGGGGGCATAGATTCTAAAGTGTTGAAGACGTCAAAACAGCACTTTTACGACAGTGTAAAGTGTTGGGTGTAGAGCAAATGTGTTGTGGTGTAGATACAAAACAACATCTAAGTACTGAAAAATACGGCTTGTAAACTTGGGATGCCTCTCGTAGCATACTTCTTAGAAATTACTTTTAGAATACAAACATTCAACGCAGTATTCTTTCAAATAAGAAAATATCTCCCAATAAATTTAAAGGAGAAGGAGTTGCTGTAAGTAAGATGTAAGTGAAACTAATCACAATGCTACTCTTGGGTTCTATAAGTGAGCCTATAGAGCAAGGGTGGCAGAAACGACTTCCTTCCGCGAGTCACCAAATATGCAACACGCACTGCATCACTCAGTAGCATGTGCAAAACAAACGGGATGGTTGCAGAGAGGGAACGGCGCCTGCGAGTCAAAATAACTCGCGAGTCACGTTTTCGCCACCTCTGTTGTAAAGAATTATTACAGAATATTAGTTTTATGTGCGTAAGTTTTTCTTTTTGGCAGATGATCTCTTATAGTAGGGGCGGTGGAAACGGGACTCGCGGGCCATTCGGGCTCCCTGTGTCTCTCCGTTCATTTGTTTTCAAATGTTGCTGGATGGTATCATGGTTGTTGCATATTTGATGCCTAAGCAGAACCGTGTAGACGCCCTGATGTCCTCTGACACCAATGTGCACCAGCTGGTAGACAGGGGTTGCCCCTGAGATTTTTCGGTAGCTTGCCCTTTGGTATGGTTCGCGTACATGTGCATCTACTGTATCTACTTTCACCGCGTAAACGGGGAAGGGGACTTTTCAGGAAATAATGCATAAATTCCACGAAGAAAAACCTACTGGGACGGAGTCTTTCCTGGGTCTACAGTGGGAACTCTTGCTCCGTGGTAATCTTACCCTGTGCTGTTATATTTGGTAATTCGGCGAATTAAGGCATTCTTGCCGTTCCAACTCAATATATTCCCGCCAAAAGTGTTATAACTTGGAGACTTCAGTGGTATCTTTGACAGTTTGGAACTTTAAGTATCAATATCAACACTTCCAAAACCCACACAGTCAATTTTCTAAGCAAGCAGTCCATACATTAATCAGAATTTACGTACTCGGTTCTGGCATTAAATACTCGCCCATAGTTAAATATCTAAGTGTTCATTTAGACAAACTAAAATCCAAACTTCACATTAGGACTGTAGTAGCCAAACGGGTATTGCTGGTCTGTACTTTCTGTTTCGCAGTCCGAAATGTTCATTTCATAGAGAAAAATAACGTCACACTCATCTTATCAGCTCCAATTAATGTTTGTGAAACCTGGAGTTTCATCATAAAATCTCAAACTTCCAAAAATATCAGAGCACAAGAGTAATAATTAAAGTAATAGTAAAAGCTCCTCGTGTGCTTAGCATACCTTAACGATTATCTGGGATTGGGTACAAAACTATTCTCCGTGGCATGGCTTACCCCTAAGGCAGTTATCTTTTCACCACTCCAATCCGCTTCAGTTAATGAATCAATATCGACACATTTTTCTGATTTATTCAGTCTAGTAAATCTGTTGTGTGATACTGGACCTGGGCTGGACAAGGGAAGTGGCAGTTTGGTTGTGAAGTCTGGAACTATATCGTACGAATTTGAGTTGTAGGTTAGCTGTTTGGTATCTTATGTCAGTATTATATAATGTTGACTTCTTGGTTACTAGAGACCCTAATCGACAAAGGTTTGTCAGTTTTGTTTTATTACAGTTTCAAATTTTATTTTCTTTACTACTTACTTTATATTGAGGAGATATTGCATTCCAATAAAATTAGATGTGATTTCACCCAAAATACGTGTTTTGTGGCCTCCTGAACCCCCAAAAATATTTTTAGAGAAAAGTTCGCGTGTGTATTTGTCTCTGTCTGTCTCTGAGAACAGCATAACTAAAAATGAAAAATCGGTTATATACTAACCTTGGTATTTAAGTTCAGGACCTTTCAAGAATGCAACATGAAAATTTTAAAGAAAATCCCCTCACCCTAAAGTACCCTTTACAGAGAAGAGTTTTCGTTGTTTTTATTTTTTCAAAAATAGCTCTAAGGATTTTGATTAAAATATCGTATGTTTAATATATTTGCATGACATTTGAATTTTCTGGGAATAATCCTCTTCATTCTGAATCTCTTTTGTATAATTCGTAAACCGTTAGAGATAAACAAAATCTTACTACACAAAAATGTAGATCTTGCTAAAGCACACAATCTACACTGCCGTTTGTGAAAGTTGCAACACCAAGAAGGAAACGCATGAATTCAATGAATTTAATACCACAGGTTAGGTAGATGACAAGTAACAAATGAAAAACCTTTCAAATATATACATGACCTTTGATCCCTAATATTCAGTATTTGGTGTGGCCTCTATGGGTTGCAATTAGAGCTGCTATACGCCGTGGCATTGGATCAAAAAGGTTCTAAATAAGTTCCTAAGAGATTTCCCTCCACGCACTTTGTATTTGAAACCCACAAACCATGACACTGGTTACTGGAGGACCGTGACGCACCAGGTGCCGACCAACCATATCCCAGACATGTTCGATGGGCGACATGTCAGGCGAAGTGCAGGCCAGGGAAACAATGGTACCCGTCGCACTTTGAAGAAGGCTTATACATTCCTCGCAATATGTGGCCGGCCATTGTCCGTTGAAATGTGGCCTGTGGAGATGTCTGAAGCGGGGGAGTACCTCAGGCTCTACAACCACCGTTAGGTTACGGTTACTGTTGAAAGTACCCTTAATTCGTAGGAGGCGAGATCGGTTGTTTTTACCAATGGCGCCCCAAACCATCACACATGTTTGTCCGCTATGTCGCTCAACAATGCAGCACTCCAAGTTGCACTCATCACGGTACCGCCGGACGACAAGTATGTGGCCATCATTGTAGGGCACGTTGAAGCGGGATTGGTTCGAAAAGGGTATATTTTGCCACTCATCGCCCCAGTGACACTGTTCACGTGCCCATTGCAGTCGGAGGAGTTTGTGGTTTCTGGACAATGGGAGCCGATGTAATGGCATGCATGGAACTAGTCCAGCCTGCAACAGACGGCGACGAACCGTTGATGCAGAAAAGTTCACACCTGTTGCAGTGCTCCAGCGTCGAGCCAGCACTGTGGATGACAAGATGACGGTCATCCCGTGCTGTGGTCATGTTCAAATTCTTCGCTGCGTACGACCTTCATCTACCCATCCACCTTCATCTTCCCACACGCATCACTGTCGTAGCAGCATGCCCTGTACGAGCCGAAATGTTACGGTATGACAAACCCGCTTCCCGGAGACCGATCATTCTGCCCCGTTTAAACTCACTCACATGCCGATATGGTTCCCTTTGACGTCGACGAGGCATACTGGCACCGACAATGTTGTTTCTACCTTGTTTGACAGCTCTGAACTGACTACACTGGGCCCAACACTGACCTTGTCGGACCGACATGAGAGGGATCTGCTCGGCCTACGTGTACCCCAACTCTCTGCAAACCTAATTACTTATTGCTTGCGCACTCTTCTACGCTTCCACCAAGTTTGGAGTTATTCGGGAAATTCTTTCTTGGTGTTGCAATTTTCACAAACGGCATCGCATATTAAATGTTTTTTGACATTAAAAATTTCCGAGATAAGTTTATTATTGGTTTGAATTTGCCAAATACTTGATACTTTTCTCAACTGCAAAAGGCTATTTTTACTTTCTCTACTACGTATAGTAAGTAGGGGAAGTATTGCATTCCACCCAAAAATTCCATACCGAGATTTCACCGGAAATACATGTTTTGAGACCCCCTGAATCCAAAAAAAGCATTTTTGGAAACATGTCCGTGTGTGTCTGTCTGTGTGTCTGTGTGTGTGTCTGCCTGTGTGTCTATGAACAACATAACTCAGAAACGAACTGTTGGATACACACCAAACTTGGTATTTAGGTTTAGTATCTTCCAGAGATGCGACACGAAGGTTTTCAAGAAAATCCTCCCCTCCCAAACTACCCTTTACATGGAACATTTTTCTAAAATTTTAATTTTCTCAAAAATGGCTCTAACGATTTTGATTAAAATATCATATGTTTAAGATATGTTTATGACAAATGAAATGTATATCTCGAATTTTCTGAGAATGTCTCCATGGGGAACGACTTTTGCAAAACTGGTAAACCATAAGAGATAGACAAAATTTTACTACACATAAAATGTAGATCACGTTAAAATACACAATTTATGTCATATACAGTTTTTTTGTTGAGTGAACCATTTTCGAGATATTGCTAGTTATTCCTTTAGATTTTCCAATACTTATACTTTTTCTCAAATACGTTATTCATTTTTACTTTCTCTACTACGTACAGTAAGTAGGGGAAGTATTGCATTCCACCCAAAAATTCGATACCGAGATTTCACCGGAAATACATGTGTTTAGACCTCCTGAATCCAAAAAAAGCATTTTTGGAAACATGTCCGTGTGTGTCTGTGTGTGTGTGTGTGTGTGTGTGTCTGTGTGTGTGTGTCTGTGAACAGCATAAGTCAAAAACGA
Source organism: Deroplatys truncata (assembly GCA_030765065.1). Classification (NCBI taxonomy): domain Eukaryota; kingdom Metazoa; phylum Arthropoda; class Insecta; order Mantodea; family Mantidae; genus Deroplatys; species Deroplatys truncata. Next base: position 80,538,541 of record CM060988.1, read on the forward strand.
ACAGTCGGATAAACACCAAACTTGGTATTTAGATTCAGTATATTCCAGAGATGCGACACGAAGGTTTTCAAGAAAATCCCCCCACCCCAGACTACCCTTTACTTGGAAGATTTTTCGAAAATTTTAATTTTCTCAAAAATGGCTCTAACGATTTTGATTAAAATATCATATATTTAAGATAATGTCATGAGAAATGAAATGTATATCTCGAATTTTCTGGGAATGTCTCCAAAAGTATTCTTCATTGTGAACGACTTTTGCATAACTGGTAAACCATAAGAGATAGACAAAATTTTACTACACAAAAAATGTAGATCGCATTAAAATACACAACTTATGTCATATACATTTCTTTTGTTGAGTAAACCGTTTTCGAGATATTGCTTGTTATTTCCTTAAATTTTCCAATACTTATATACTTCTCAAATTCGTTATTCATTTTTTTATGTCCTGGACATGCAAAGACAATGGAATTCGCCACATAGCAACCAGCGTTAAAATATTTGACTATCGCTTAAAAGCTACCATATTCCCCTTGCATCTACAAGAAAATTACCAATAAGATTGACATCTCGATTAACATGAAGTATATGGAGAATAGGCGTTTGTAAAAATAGATTGTACAAGAGTAGAGAAAGTCATGTGAGTGTAACACATCAGATTTTTTATGTCCTGTACATGCAAAGAGAATGGAATGCGCCACATAGCAACCAGCACTTAAAAGATTTGACTATCGCTTAAAATCTACCATATTCCCCTTGCATCTACAAGAAAATTAGCAATAAGATTGACATCTCGATATCTCGATTAACATGAAGCATATGGAGAATAAGCGTTTGTAAAAATAGTTTGTACAAGAGTAGAGAAAGTCATGTGAGTGTAACACATCAGATTGTTTTCTTTCTTTTTCGTGTTCATATAAGGAACATGGAATTTAAAAGCGGTCACATAGAGACCGGTTTTGAAAATATTTTCCTCTAATACCTATGTTTATCTGTATAAACAAGAAGTAGAAGCATAAGCTTTTGTATGATTATTTCGTAGAAGTGTGAATAGAGAATGCAATATATATTTTTATGCATTGGAAATTATGTGACCATTTACTAAATTTAAAGTTGGAGTTCCACATGCAGATTGCCTCCATAAATGAGAAGTACTGACTCATGTAAATCATAAAATAGATTCTACCCACAGTACTAAATTAATTATCATGAAATCTCCATAGATAAGGAATTTCTGATCGTAGGCAGGTTTTATTAAATGAAGGAAAGATTTCCCCCCTCCTTTTTAACAACATTGTATCCAGGAAGGTACAGGGAAATTTTACAAGCTAAGTTGTGCACGAGGGAAGAAACAAGGGTGGGGTAATCAACTTTACCGGCTATTAGTTTTTGTTGAAACAGCGTTTAATGGGAAAATTTTCAATGGAGGTAGAACCTAGAGTGGAGGGTACGAGAGAGCCAGTTTTAATTGCTTCATCCAGTATTGGAAACAGTAACTCCAGTAATAGTGCCATTCTTCATTACCCTATAGCATCCAGGAAACATTAACTTTACAGGCAAGAAAATACTCCTGTTAAATGATAGAAGTTTCCGGCTATAACGACTCAAAATGGGACTTATGTGCTACCCTAGAATAGTTTTACTAATTGTATTATCAATAACAGAACAAATGATGGTATTCTCTAATAAGATAAGTAAACACAGAACGTAATAGAATTACACTTTTTAATTACTAAACAAAACGATCCAGGATTGACATCCCTAAACTTTGTAAAGAATGCTACAAAAGATTATTTTTCAGAAAATAGACCCCTTTCCTTGCGTGTTAATATAAGCGACAAACGACAAGCTTTGGCTTGTTTAACTTCAACTTAATCGCGAGCTCAAATCGAAGCAGTTTTTGTTAACTCTACCACGCACATAGAAGGTAGAAAAATGCATTGTGTTCCACCCAAAAATCCGATTCCGAGAATTTACTTGAAACACATGTTTTAGGCCCCGCGAATAAAAATAAAAGCATTTTAGGAAAAGTTCCGTGTCTGTATGTGTGTGTGTCTGTGAACAGCAAAACTCGAAAACGAAAAGTATAAAAAAATTAAAATTTGCATTTTAGATTCATCGTCTTCCAAAGATGCGACACGAAGATTTTAAGGAAAAAAACTACCTCAAACTACCCCTTACATAGAATATTTTTCGAAAATTTTGATTTTCTAAAGAATGTCTGTAACGATTTTGATTAAAATACCACATATTAAATATATTTACATGACAAATAAAATGTATGAAGACCTCTTCATTCGGAAGGAATTTTGTATAATCTTGAATAACTTGTAAACTTTAAGCGATAGACGAAAACGTACTACACAAAACAGGTAGATCTCTTTAAAACACAGAATTAATTTCTAACAATTTTTTGTGACCTAAGGCGTTTCAGAGATATCCGGTATTAATGTTTCGAGTTGTTCAATATTTGATTATTCTTTTACAGTCCTATCAATATTCAGTTATTTTTCCGATTGCATGTGAACAGTATAGAATCTTGAGGCCAGCATATAGCGTCCAGTTCTTAAACATTTGACTATTGCTGTTCTCTTTGAATCTATAACAAAATGTGTAATGTAGCTATTTCTGCAAAGATTTATTTGGATTAAAATGAAATAAATAGAAAAATAAGCTTTAATAAATGTCATTTGTATACCACCAATAATATATAGAGGGCAGAGAAAGTCATGTGAATGTACCAAATCAGAATTTTTTCTGTAGGTCTTGGAGTTAGCATTGGACAGATGCCATAGTTACGCAGTCACCTTCCAATTGCTAATATTTTATTTCCATCAATTTGATCGTATTGTAAGGTGTTGATGTCCTGGATTTATAGACTGTTCTGTGCTTGTGTTCATGCAGTTATTTTTATAACGAAATTATGGATTTAATTGCGTAGTCACCTACCTGTACTATCTGTTTCAGTAGCCTATCGGTACTGCATAGTCCTCTATCTGCATCATCTTCCTAGTTCCTATTTTTTTATTGTGTGAATGGAACTCTGAGACTTGATACTGGGATATCCCATCAGTCACACATATGACGACTGAGCGAGCCAAGGGGAAAAAATCTCACGCATTACACTCACATGACTTTCTCAACTCTTGTACAAACTTTTTTACAAACGCTTATTCTCCATATACTTCATATTAATCAACATAATGAGGCAGTATTTTTAACATTTAGATGATTTCAGTCTAATTATATAATATATAAATTCAATAACAGCCCACCTTAAAGCCATATGTGTATGTAACAATATATAAAAAGTGTATATTACGGACATTGTATATATTTATATTATTGTATACATGTGCAATAATGCTATATGAATGTATTACATAATTTAATAATGTAGGAGCTGTGAGAATAATAGGTTAAAAGTTGCTAACAATGAGGTAACCGTGAGGCAATAATGAGTAAGAAAGTTTAATAATGCTACTAGTCATTCTTGGAGAAACAATAATGTAATTTTGAGGCAGTTTATAAAACAGCCAATCAACAACCAAAAAAAGCTTTAGTTAAATGAAGGTATTCTATTGGACTAGGATTAGCCAATCAGAAACTAAAATGGAGCAAAGTTTATAAATTCAGAAGTTAGTTGCTTGTAAACAGTGTTTCTAACCGGATGCGGGATGTGTCCTCGAGAAGTTTAATATATTGTATTCGGTGTGAGACGAAAATAGTTTACGTTTTAAAAAGTGCAAGTATTTAATAAAAGAATCTTACACCTTTCCATATCAGTGAAGTATTATTTAAAAAGTATCAAGAATTAATAAAAAAGGGTGAATTAAAAATTATAATCTGTGTAAGCCTACATTCTTCAGCCGTACCACTCCCTGCTAAGACATCCATGTCTCTAACAATAATACTGACGCAGCCGAGGCAAACATAAGTATATAATATTTAAAGAAACAGTAAAAATTACAAAGTTAATGTGTTTTTAAACATTTGGGGCGAAGGCCACCGGGAAGTACATATGGGGCGAAGGCTACCGGAAACTTTTTACCATACGTGCGGTTGCAACTACAAGTTCGGCTCCCCAACAGTTGAACTACAATACAAATCCTACTTCAAATCGGCTTTCCATACGTAACTCCTCCAAACAAAACCTACTTCAATAAAAATTTGCCAAAACGATTTCATTACTAATTTTCTTGTAGGTGCAATGGGAATATGGCAGGCTTTAAGCGATGGTCATATCTTTTAAGAAGTGGTTGATATGCGCAGCATTCCATTCTCTTTCCATGTCCAGGGCATAAGAAAACGAATAACGAATTTAAATTTGAGAAAAAGTATAAGTATTGGAAAATTTAAACAAATAACAAGAATATCTCGGATATGGTTCTCTAGACAAAGATGTATATGACATAATTGTGTGTTTTAACGAGATCTACATTTTTTGTGCAGTAAAATTTTGTCTATCTCTTACGGTTTACCAGCTATGCAAAATTCATTCAGAATAAAGACGACTTTTAGGAAAATTCCCAGAAAATTCAAGATATACAGTTTATTTACCATAAAAGTATCTTAAACATATGATATTTTAATCAAAATCGTTAGAGCAATTTTTGAGAAAACCATAATTTTAAAAAAAAATGTTCCATGTAAAGGATAGTATGGGGTGGGGATTTTCTTGAACATCTTCGTGTCGCATCTTTGAAAGATACTGAACTTAAATACCAAGTTTGGTATTTATCGGGCTTTTCGTGTTCTGCTGTTCACAGTCACACATCACACACACACACACACACAAACACACACACATACATACACTCACACACACGCACGCACGCACGCACGCACTTTTTTGTAAATACGCTTTTTTTTTGAATTCAGGAGGCCTCAAAACATATATACCGGTGAAATCTCAGTATCAAATTTTTTGGTGGAATGCAATACTTCCCCTACTAGCTATACGTAATAGAGAAAGTAAAAAGAGTAGTGATATTGGCCAATAAATACGATTTGAACCCGGAACCTAGAATACGAGCTACAGGCACTAGGAGTTGTTGCAGCAGAATGCTAATTTTTCCACCTTTTCCCTATCCCCATTTTCTTTCTTTTTATTAGACAACAGTTGTTCAGGTTATACAGACTTTTTGAGATTGGAATACGAAGGAAACAACAAGCAGCACATACAAAACAGTGAAAAAAAATGCATCCAGATTTCTTTGTCAACCCAGTATCGTTTATTAATGGGTATAAAAACTATTCTTACAAAGGTTTGCTTTTGTATGTTTCATTTTAATCTGCAAAAATAACTAAATTTCGCATGTCGTTTATAAATGCAATGAGAATAGTGATAGATGTACTGGACGCTATAAAATTGGTTACTCCTTCCATGCATAGTGACAAACAACTCAATGTCGACAGGACTTTAAAAGAACGATAAATTATTCAACAATCCGAGCCATTAATAACGGATAATTAGGAAACGGCTTATGCCACAAAATATTTAAATAAATTGTGTGTTTTAAAGAGATCTACATCTTCTTGTATAGTGCGTTTTCGTCTATCGATTAAACTTTACCAGTTATACAAGATTGTACAAAATTCCTTCCGAATGAGCAGACTTCACCCAAAAATTCAAGATATATATATATATATCATGAAAATACATATCTTTACTTTAATAAAAATGTGATGTGTTACACTCACATGACTTTCTCTACTTTGGTAAAACTATTTTTACAAACCCTTATTCTCCATATGCTTCATGTTAATCGAGATGTTAATCTTATTGCTAATTTTCTTGTAGATGCAAGGGGAATTGGTAGGCTTTAAGCGATAGTCAAATCTTTTAAGAGCTGGTTGCTATGTGGCGCATTGCATTCTCTTTGTATGTCCAGGACATAAAAAATGAATAGCGAATACCTATTTGAGAAAAAGTATTGGAAAATTTAAGGGAATAACAAGCAATATCTCGAAAATGGTTCACTCAACAAAAAAATGTATATGACATAAATTGTGTATTTTAACGCGATCTACATTTTTTGTGCAGTAAAATTTTGTCTATCTCTTATGGTTTACCGGTTATGCAAAAGTCGTACACAATGAAGAATACGTTTGGAGACATTCCCAGAAAATTCGAGATCTACATTTCATTTGTCATGAAAATATCTTAAACATATGATATTTTAATCAAAATCGTTAAGAGCCATTTTTGAGAAGATTAAAATTTTCGAAAAATGTTCCATGTAAAGTTTAGTTGAGGTGGACTTTTTTTAAAAATCTAGTGTTGCATCTGTGGAGGATACTGAACTTGCTTACTAAGAAAAAAAGAAGGAATTGAAAAAATGTGTTCTAAAGCTTAACGCGCTACTTTACTTAAAAGGTGGAGCACCAGTTATATAGTCATTTGTGGCTTTAAAGTTATTTATATTGAAAGAACAGTCGTGTAGAACGAAAGTACAAGTTATATGTATAATAAAAAATCGGAAATGTTCACATTTTTTACAAAATTTTACAGATACATTTGCTTTATCTGCTTGCCAAATGAGATGATATTCAGGATGGAGGCGAACTTATTACATTGCTTCTAATATGTACGAGGCGTGTTTTTAAAGTAAGTACTGATAACTTAAAAAAACAGCTCATTTTCCAAACACTTTATCATCATTCATTACATCACACCTCACAATACGTTTCTACATAGCCACCGTCGTTATTCGCGCACTTATCGTAACGGGAAAACAATTTTTGTATGCCTTCGCCAAAGAATGGTGTGCCTGTGATGAAAGCAAGTCTGCATTCCTATTTCACATCATCAGCGTTGAAATGCTTTCCACGAAGTAATTTCTTCAGATGAAGAAACAGAGAAAATCACTTGGTGCCAAATCCAGACCGTAGGGAGGGTGGTCGAATTGTTCCCAACCAAATGATACGATCAGTTGTGTTTGTTTGGCTGTGTGTGGGCGGGCATTGTCACTCATTATTGTTTCCCCATAACCCTCACACAATTGGCGATGAATGTTTCTGGCGTAACATTTGTCGAATTTAAAAACCGAGCCACTGATCTGATTTTATAGTGCTGGTCATTCAATTATTCTGAACATTTATAAACGCTCTAACAATAGTAAAACAGAGAATTACGATCGCTCACATCTGCGTCTGCCTTCCTAATGAATGGAGGAGGTGATTGTGCATGCTCAAAATCGCGACTGTAGCGACAAAATATTAAAACGGTACTTACTTTAAAAACACGTCTCGTACTTCTTGAAGGTATCACAAACAAAAAAGTATAAGAACATTTTGTTTCTGTAATTAGCCGTTTTCGAAAACAAAAAGAGTTGGTTTTCCAAAATAGATGGTTTATTCAACGAAAATGTATGAAGATAATGATTTGTTACTTGTAAGATAGATAGAGTAATCTAATTATGATTTACTTTCGCTAGTAACAGTGTGACATCATCCAGAATTTTTAAATAATTAATCATTTTCCGAACCCCGTTTTGCAGACATAATGTTGGTCAGAGGCGTTAACAACGTTGTCGGGTCAAGGTAGGTCAGTGTGAGAAGCGGCTCCCGGACTTAGCTAAAACAGCATATCTGAACTGGAAGGTGGGGGACTAACGGTTTTGTTTTCCACTCGACCCTTAATCCAAATAAGCACAACGAAAGGGTTAACATTAAAATTGAGTTTCTATTTATGGACACTTTTATGGTTCTTAGCGTTTTATTCCATATTGAGCGTGAAATACCGCTAATTTTGCTCAGAGACCTCTTTATCAGGCTTGAGGTTCCTTTAGGTGCCGTAAATTTCCGGTACGGGACCACCGGCTTTACTTCCTTTCCGAAGGAAGCCATGCTAAGGACTTTTACGCCCGAAAATAATCCATCGCCCTCCGCCGATGTTGAACCCGCAACCTCGGGAAACTAGAGGCTAGAATGGTAACCACTACAACACGGAGGACGAATAACGAAAGGGTGGTGTAATATTTTGGCGAAATGACAAGTACAACTTGGTAGCTATTGGCCTACAATAACAATATGGAAGTAATATCTTCATCGTCGAATAAGCGTGTCGCGGTCGCTGACTGAAAAACACACCATGTTTATGTCAGCTCCACTAGAAGTTGTCATTATTACAGTAACTTCGTACTACCCATTGAAACTCACAGGTTTAGTGATAAAAGAACCGGAGGTGTGCTTAGTGGATACTCATACATACAGCTCAAGGTATGCCCGATGAAAAGGCTGGCATTTCGTAAGTCTCGGAGGGCGTGCAGACAGCATACGAAGGAGTGCGAGCATGAAATACCGTCTCCGCCGAGGAAGAAATTTTAAATATTGTAGATGAACATACCAGCAGCAATAGTTGGGGGCATAGCTCACATGGTCGGCGTATCTCATTAGTTTGTTTTGAAGACGCTGAAAGAACAGTTATTGCGTCCGTATCATATCCAACGCGTACAGTGTCTCGCAGCAGCGGATTACACGCCCAGGCTGGCTTTCGTCAATTGGTTCCTAGAATAAGGTGCAGATATGCCATTAATTATGGCAATAGACGAAGCTAACTTTATAAAAATGGCATTCTTAATCTTCATAATACCGATACATGGGCAGAAGAAAACCCTTATAGCACTAGGGGAGCGTCATTTTCAACACGATTTGCTGTGAACGTGTGGGTAGGAACAACGAAACGTTTATTTACACTCATGAACCAGCGCCAGCGAAAGTAAAACCTGTTTATGCGCTGACCTACTTTTGGTTTTGAAAGGGAGAATGCCACCCCTGCTCGCAGCTACCATTCGCTACCGTGCGCTGCACAACGTTGCCAACGGTTATCGAAGAAGCTAAAATATCTTCGCGGGTCATGGAAAAAATGAAATATAACAATATGTTCCAATAAATGAGATCTGTAACTGGTTTAAATTAATGTACACCCGGCACATAGGTGTACTAAGTACTTAACGGTTTCATCAGATGCTTCCGTGGTATCACATGTTCGTATAGAAACGTCTCTACATGCCAGTGACGAAATAAAAGGAAACAGTCCTATCAGTGCAAACTTTCTGAATAAATGTTTGCCTTTTTTTATAAGTTCCCTTATGGTAAAGTTTTTTAACATAATTGTAGACAACTGTAGGTTTATATTCTTCAAACGTATGTTACGTTAAACTCTCCCTTAATAAATGCTTGTTAACGACGCTGTCAATTGCCAGGTGCCTCCTGTGTGCCCGAATTTCGTCCCGCAGAGTTCTTTTAATGCCAGTAAATCTACTGACAGGGGGCTGTCGGTTTTAAGCAAACTTAAAGACCATCGGTCTGGGCCGGGTTTGAATCCGCGACCTTGGGATCCCTTGAAGTTTATTTAAGAGTACGCACAGATAAAATTTCTGAATCTCGCAGTTTTTATCTAAATGTTTTCAAAATTTTTTCCTGCTTGTCTTCCACCATTGTTTTAAACGTTATGCACATGTTTTCAATAGTGCTTTAGAAAAAGCAATATTTCACTTTTATTACACTAATAATCAGGTATTGCACACAATGTAGGATTAGTAATTTTTAAAAATAAAAATAGTACCACATTATTTAAATACTAAGGCACAAAACTGGTAAATCAAATGTGTTTCACTCTTCTGGTTGCTTCAGAAAAAAGTCTTTAAACTTTAAAATTTACTTTTGTAACAAATTAATGGTCGAATGAATATTATATTTGAGCAATTTAAGTGTAGCAAAAACCAATGTCTGTTTTAACTTCATTCTCTCCGAATATCTGCTGAACATTTTAAAAAATTGGTTAGAAACTTAAAAGTCGAGTAAAGTATTGAAAGTAAATGCAGGCCACTAGGGCGTGTGCTGACTGGCATTTAAATGGTCACGTGTTGAACCTTTAAAAGGATCTGAGAATAAAATTAAAGTAGTATGTAATTTAAGCTAAAGTATTTTGAACACACCATCTAATTTTTGAATTGCTTGAAAATTTTTACCAAATTTCCGTTATGGGCAACTTAACCAAGCTTGTTTCTATCTCTCAAGAATTGTGATCTCTCGCTTTGAAATAAGTTAGTTTCTTTGAATGCTTTGAGGGCATTTTCTTATTTGTACGACAGAAAGAAATCAACACGGTTTTCCTGGACAAACCGCATTTGTTTTCGTTTCTAGGATACTTCATGACGTCATGACTTCATTTTATTGGGTGGTGGAGTCAACTTGTAGGTGCTATCACGCCTTGTGCTGTGTATCGCGCCAATAAGCATACCTATGCTAGTTCTGTCGACTCATTGGCAAATTACGAATACATTCAGGAATGGCGACCGATTTTGTGGAGTTTTTGCGAGATTAATTGCGATATACAGCAAATGTCTGTTTTGAAATGCTCTTGAAAATGAGTCGGTTCTCGAGATGTTAGTATTTTAGTCTTCAAATATCAGTTATAGGTCCTCATATAAATTAGTGTTTCGTAGCTACTTACATATTCTTAAACAGGCAAGCTATAGCCCCTTTCCTCCTTCAAAGTAAGGGTGAAGGAGGTTCCAGCGGATATTTTAAGTCACCCTCTATTAACACCCTTACAGACGATCAGAAATCGAATGTAGATTACTTCTTGTAGTACTGAACCACACTTTTCTGCAACACCCTCCTATTCCTTGCTTCATAGACATATGGCAATGTAACACCCGTTTCACTAGCTACCTAGTTTTGCGTAAAGGATATTGAAACAAATTTCAAATTAATTATTGTCACAGTATTTATGAAGCCAAAAGGTTTATTCATTATTCATCTCGGGACAAGCAATAATTGTCCTGCTGGACGTCACTGCGAACTACCACACATCTATTGCGCAGTTTTACGTAAAGTGTACCAACAGGTAGCTGCAGTATCGACCCGCACAGCGACAATAACTCACTGCTGATGTGTCATGCAGGAGAAATAGCAGCAACGTCTGATAATAAATAATGTTGAGCAGAACATATCACTCTGATTCGGTGCCAACTTCCTCTGTATCCAAAAGGGGCTCATTATTCAACTTTTTGCTAAAGTACAAAATTAGTCTCCGATCTGGATTTAAATTAACCATCTGGAGTAATTAGACATCCAATACTCCGCTGATGTTTTTACTCGATAAGCTTCTTCCTTTGATGTCTTTTCCTGTCTTTCATAGGACGTCTAGACACCTGACGTTTCTAGATAAAATAGAAAATTTAAAATGAGTGTGTTATATTTTATTTCTCGTGATATCCTCAGAATGTAAGCTTTAGCTTTGTATGTGTTAATTTCGTCGTCGCCAACTTTCATGGTTTAAGCCCTTTGGCATGTTCCGGTCTCATCATTTAAACTATTCCATGCATCTTCTTTTAGGTCTGCCGATGTTTCTTTGGCCTTTTGGTGTATATCTTAAAACCAACTTCGTATAACGGTTATCATCCGTCCTATCCTCTCCATAAGTTGTTTCCATTTTCTTTAATTATTTCTAATAATTTGAAAATTCTTAATTCTTTACGTATGTCTTCGCTTCTCCTTCTGTCTTTTAAAGTATATCCTGCTAAAAGCACATCTCTGCTGCTTCTATCTTTCTTTCGCATTTGTTTGGTCAATGTCCAACATTCGGATCCATACGTTAACACTGGAACATCCATCACTTTATAAAATTTTATTTTTGTCTCTTTCTTGGCATTTTGTAAATTTCGTTTGATGGTGCCGCATGTTTAGTTGAAGTTATTAATTCTATTTATTATATAATCATTTTTTAAGTATGAGACATTACAGCCTAAATAATAAAAACAGTTTATTTGTTCTAATACTGTCTCTTGTACGACTACTTTTGCTCTTAATGTTTCGGGTCCTCTGAACGCCAATATATTTTACTTTTGTGTGATGATATTTTTGTTTTGTAATTTTGGCTTATTTTATTCAATTGATATAGAGCTTTATGCATATTTAATTCTGAACCACTTATTACGAACCAGATCGTCTGCAAATAACATTGCAACTATAATAATATAATGTATTTTAAAATGTGCATTTAAGCTATCCTGCCATTCTCTGACAGTGGCATCTATGTATAAATTAACGTGGGTGACAATGGACACCCTTGTCCGACACATTTATTTATTTTTTGCTGTATTCTTTTGACTTTTTTGGTCGGAATCAATCATTATTGAGTTATCCACATATACGTTCCTAATTATTGTTATCAAATGTTTTGGTATGCCTATGTTTTCCATTATTTGCCATAGTATGTTCCTATGTAGATTTTCGAATGCTTTTTCAAAATCTATGAACACTATATATGTAGGAATATTGTACTCTCTATGTTTATCAATTATTTTGTATAGAACGGATACACAGTCCATACAGGATCTTCCCTTTCTAAATCCATTTTGGACCTCCAGTACTATGCATTACGTTATAATATTTAATCAGTTTTTTATTATTGCTGCATATAGTCTATAGCAAGTATTCAGTATGCTTATTCCTCTGCTTTATAAATTTTAACCTCAGCCAAATAAACATCTTTAGTTGCGGTATTCATATCAGAATATAAAGATATAATATCAGAATTGGAGCTTTGATAAGAAAAAACACACCCAAGTGAAGAAGAATATTAGTAAAAGGATCGAAAATAATTTCTAAAGCTTGCAAAGGAATAGTAAAATGGAATCCAATGGACTGGATAAGGAGTTTCATATATTGTATGTTTACGTATGCATTATGTATCAGAGTTATTATTGTATTATTGTTTTAAACTTTTCCTTGGGCATTTAATATCTTAAATTGGTAATTAAAATGTATTTATTGTTATACTGAGAGATATAAAAATTGAATAACATTGAACGTACGTTAAATAAAGTGAAAGAAAAAACAATTTCACAATAAAAGAACAAATACGACGTGATACATTCACATGAGTTTCACTATTCTCTATCTTTATTATTCGGTATAAAAGCCATTTTTACTAAAAATTATATTTCTATCTAGTGTATTTTAATCCAAATAAACATTTACAAAAATAGTTACATTACACTTTTCATTATAGATACAAAGAAAACTGTGATAGTCATGTGTTTAAGAACTAGACGCTATGCGCTACCTTAAAATTCCATGCAACCGCGAGGAACAACTGAAAATGGTTGTGACTTAAAAAGAATGTCAAGTATTGAACAATTCGGACCTTCAATAACGAATATCTCAGAAACGGCTAATGCTACCAAAAACCTATTTTGAATGAATTGCGTGTTTTAAAGATATGTACATATTTTGTGTGGTACGTCTTCGTCTATCACTTAACGTTTACTAAGTTATACAAGCTTGTACAAAATACCTCCCAAATGAAGAGGACTTCAAGAGCTATTTCCAGAAAATTCAAGAAGTACATTTTATTTTTCGTGTAAATAACTTTCATATATGGTGTTTTAATCAAAATCGTTACAGGCATTTTTTAGAAAATCAAAACTTTCGAAAAATATTCCATAAAAAGGATAGTTGGGGTCGGGGGGGATTTTCTTGAAAATCTTCATGCCTTTACTTTGAAAGATACTGAACTTAAATACCAAGTTCAGTATTTATCCGAATTTTCGTTTTTGTGTTGCGCTGTTCACAAAACACACACACACATGGGCATGTTTCCAAAAATGCTTTATTTGGATTCAGGGGGCCTCAAAACATGTATTTAAGGTGAAATCACGCTATAAAATTTTTGGGTAGAGTGCAATATCTTCTCTACCTACTATGTACATGGTAGAGAAAGTAATTATTATCGTAATTACAAACAAAAAGCATGGATTTAAATGGTAATATTGTATGGTAATACAATAATTTATTCGTCATAAACCACATTAAGAAATAAAATAAAACAGGTTAAAGTGAAAGCCCACGTACTGGATTTATTATTTATATATTAAATATCTTATCTTGAAAACATGGCAAATCTGAGATAATATTCATTATTGTTACGACTTATAACGGACATAAAAACACTTTTAAGATTTAGCTACGCTTTACACCTGAAAACATTCACAGCAATTACGGAATTAAAAACATCTGATGTATTGCACTCACATGACTTTTTCTACTCTTGTACAAACTATTTTTACAAACGCTTATTCTCCATCTACTTCATGTTAATCGAGATGTTAATCTTATTGCTAATTTTCTTGTAGATGCAAGAGGAATATGGCAGGCTTTAAGCGACAGTCAAATCTCTTAAGAGCTGGTTACCATGTAGAGCATTTCATTCTCTTTGCATGTCGGATGTAAAAAAAGAATAACGAATTCCCATTTGAGGAAAGCATAATACTGAAAAATTCAAACAAATAATAAGGAATATCTCGGAAATGGTTAACTCCACAAAAAAAAATGTATATGACATAAATGGTGTGTTTTAATGAAATCTGTATTTCTTGTGTGCAAAAATTGTATCTATCTCTTACCGTTTACCAGTTATGCAAAGGCCATTCACAGTGAAGAGAACTTCTGGGGGATATTCCCAGAAAATTCAAGATACAGATTTCATTTATCATAAAAATATCTTAAACATATAATATTTTAATCAAAATCGTTAGAGCCATTTTTCATAAAATCAAACTTTTCGAAAAATGTTCCATATGAAGGGTAGTCTGGGGTGGAGGATTTTCTTAAAAATCTTTGTTTCGCATCTTTGAAAGATACTGAACATAACTACCAAGTATAATATTTATCCGACTTTCGTTTTTGAGTTATGCTGTTCACAGACACACAAACACGGATCTTTTTATAAAAGTGTTTTTTTTTGGATTCAGGGGGTCTCAAAACATATATTTTCGGTGGAATCTGTATCGAATTTTTAAGTGGAATGCAATACTTCCCCTTCTTACTACACATAGTAGAGAAAGTAATTATCCGCCAGAAAATGAATTCTGCCACGCTAGAAATAATTTTGCCATACCAACTGTGTGAGAGGTGCGGTAAATTCAAACTGAGCATTTCAAAGTTCACAGCACCTGTACCAGGAGCCAGCGGCGACATCTACTCACATCATTCAACTTTCAACGCTTATTTTACTTCAACTTGGCGCTACAACCATTTTAATGCCTCATCACATGTCTATTTTAATGGAAAATTATATATCAATATTAACGAACTGGCATTTACTGTATATGCTTATAGAGCCTTTGTTGGAGTCTATAACTTTGAAAAGTTGCGGTGGTTCTGGTGAAAGTACCTATGTCGAATGGAATTCTGGATGAATGGCCATTTAATTAATTTGCTTTAAGGTAAGAAGGAAAGTAGAATTTGTAATTTTTATATTAATAAATTAAATTCTGTTATTAATCGAGAAATACGTATAGGCAAATTTTTGCAACTTAACAAAAACATTTGACCGCATCGATCACGAAATTATAGCAAAAATAATAATCATTTAGAGACAAAAAAAAGCAGAAGGAAGCAGGTTGTGTGAAAACAAAAAACCATAAAATAGGGAAGAAGTGTTCAACCACATTATACAACAATATAAGTTGCATTAATATTATAAAGCTAGAAAGTTTGTGCATGTGCATGTATGTGATAATTATTTCGCTATTGAGAAGCTCATTTCTTTCTGACTGACATGCCTACAAAACACGTTCTAATTTCGTTTCATAAATTACTAAAAGATTTAAAAGGATTTACTAAGAGGTCTTTTTTTAAAAGTAAGTATCGTTTTAATATTTTGCCGCTGCAGCGATACAGTCGCAATTTTGAACATGCGCGATCACTTCTTCCACTCATTAAGAAGCCAGACGCAACTGTAAGCGATCGCCACGTTGTGTTTTCCTGTTGTTAGAGCGTTTCGAAATGCTCAAAATGACCCGCGATGCAAAGTCAGTCAGTGATTCCTTTTTTGAATGTGAGAAATGTTACGTCAGCAAACATTCATCGCCAATTGTGTGAGGTTTATGGGATAACAATAATGAGTGACAATGCCCGGCCATACACAGCCAAACAAACTCACGATTTGAGAACATCATTTTGTTGGGAACAATTTAACCACCCTCCCTACAGTCCGGATTTGACACTAAGCGATTTTCATGCGTTTCTTCGTCTGAAGAAATTCCTCGTTGGAAAACGTTTCATCGATGCTGCTGTTGTGAAACAAGAAGTGCAGACTTGGCTTTCATCACAGGCGGACTCATTCTTTGATGAAGGCATACAGAAACTGGTTTCCCGTTATGACAAGTGTATAAATAACTCCGATGACTATGTGGAGAAGTAGTGTAAGGTAATGAATGATAAGTATTTGGAAAATAATGTTCTGTTATTTTTTTTTAAATTATCAGTACTTATCTACTTTAAAAACACCCCTCATTGAATAAGAACAGACTGGAGTTTTAAAACAACTTGCTTGCAAAGAAGGCTTTGACTCCGCCGAAAATGCAATGGAATAGAAGAAACTTGTTACTTTACGAAAAATGCATGTAAAATAAGAAAATTACGCGGATATTTAATTATTAACAATATATAGTTAGATATATAGATCGTCACGATTTAGCAACTAAGACACTAAAAAAAACAAAAGTAAGTCGATGCTACTTATTGAAGTTAGGTTAATCGAAAGAGTTGTATTATAGTTCAACTGTTGGGGAGCCGAACTTGAAGTAGTTGTAACCGCACGTACGGTAAAAAGTTTCCGGTAGCCTCAGTCAAAAGATTTAAAAATATTAACTTTGTAATTTGACTGTTTCTTTAAATATTATATTTATGTTTGCCTCAGCTGCGTCAGTATTTACTTTTAGAGACATGAATGTCTTAACAGGGTGTGGTGCGACTGAAGAATGTAGGCTTACACAGATTATAATTTTACTTCACTCCTTTTATTGATGCTTGACACGATTTAAGTAACACTTCACTGATATAGAGAGAGCTGTGAGATTCTTTTATTAATTACTTGCATTTTTGTAACACGAATAGGTATTAAATTTCTCGAGGACACATCTCGCGTCAGGAACACTGTCTGCAACCAACACGTCCAATTATGAGCGCTGTCTACAAGCAACTGACTTGATTTCTTGCGCCTAAATTTGTAAATTTCTGTATTTCAAGTCTCTGATTGGCTAATCCTAGTCCAATAGAATATCTTCATTTAACTAAAGCTTTTTCTGGTTGTTGATTGTCTATTTTATAAACTGTCACAAAAATTACATTATTGCTTCCAGGAATTATAAGTAGTATTGTTAAACTTTCAAATTCATTATTGCCTCAAGGTTACTCATTGTTACCTCATTGTTAGCAACTTATAACCAATTATTCTCACAGCTCCTACATTATTAAATTATGTAATACATTCACATAACATTATTGAACATGTATACCATAATATAAACATATACAATGACTGTAATATACACATTTTATATTTTGTTACATACACATATTGCTTCGAGGCGGGCTGTTATTATATTTTTTATTATATAATTTGACTGAAATCAACATTTAAGTGTTAAAAATACTGCCACATTATGTCAGTATGATGCGCATATGATTCCACTGCCAAAATATTTTAATAACCCTCGTGTAGGGAAGTTTTGCTTTATTTCGTTTTCGTCAAGTTCATTAAATAATTGTATAAAGACAGAAAATTGTATCTACCTAACATTAGAAATCAATAAACCGATATTTTTTAATTAACAACTGAGAAATTTGTTTTCATCGCTGATCGCATACTATATGTATTTTCCAAAGAGGTTAACTTGGTGGCCTGGGAGTGGAGAACTTTCATATTCACTAACTTCACCTCTATTTTGTTGTATATGTTAAAGGTTTCTGCAGTATATGAAAACTGTGTTATTAAATAACTACGGATCCACAGGGAAAATATAAAGGTTTAGAATTTCACCTATAGTAATTATCTAACGAGTTACTTGACCATTCCGATCGATGATTTCTCCACCGCCAAAGGGAACTTATAGGCTAAGCAGCATTTCCAGAACTTGGAAGACTATCGGGGGGAAGTTAAGGAACACAGATCTCCGCCAATATTTTACATCCTTTTGCGGGATTTAGCAATATTCGAAAAAGGCTACAGAAAGGATGATGAAAATTTGAACGTACGGAGAATATGTAATAAATTTGAAGAGATATGAATTAGAGATCAGAAACCAAAATACACGAGCTTTAATGCATTTTTATACTGAACTGCCTAAAAATCAAAGAGCGAAACGTGGAGTATCTATATTAATAAAAAATAAAAGAAACCAAAACTACAATTTTTAAAACAATAGAAGCATTATAACATATGGCTCCACTTGTGGACTCTGAACTATCAGTTAAAAAGAAAATGATTGGCAACAGTCATGAATTATTGGGGGGGATCTGCTAGGAGATCTAAAAACGGGGGAAAAAAAGAAATGAAATTATAAAAGAAAATATGAAAATTCAATACTCAATTTTAGAGTTTATTCATCAGAAACAATTAGAATAGTATGGAAATGCTAAAAGAATGGAAAATAAAAAATTACCCAAAAGATAAATGGAGTGGACGCCACCAGGAAGGAGGAGAAAAGGAAAAATGAACAGCACGTGAATTCAAGAAATTAGAGGGGCAATGAGGATTGGGAAACTGAGGAGGACCTAAGGTCCAACAGGCAACAATGGAGAAAAGTGATAAGGAGATGTTATAAACTATAGTCTTGGGTGCCGGAAAAATGGTTGTACATTGTAAAACTGAAATATATACCGGGTGAGTGTTCTCAGTCAGCAGATTGAGAAGTTATGCAGCCCCGGCGTGGTACAGGCTATGCCGTAAACACTGTCCACTGCATCACGTCGTATTAATTTCGGCCGAAATGACTGCTGTGCACCGCTGCTCCTGTAGTAAGCTGCACTTTTAGCGCCACAGTGTATGCGTTGGCCTTCAATGGTGAAGGTCCCAGGTTCAAATGCTGCTACTTGGAGGTACTTTTTATGTTTAGTAAATTTAACGAGAACTGATAGTTTGGCATGGAAGTGTAGTTTAACTCAATTAGTTTAATTATGTGAATTTCATTAAAACACAAATGTTTACTTGTTAGAATATGCAAATCCACTTTCTAGTGCAATAGGAGAGAAATTATGATTTGTTAGAACGTCCTAGAAACATGAACAGAAATGAATAAAACAGCTAATTTATTCGCAGGCGTGCTTTGAACTTCCGACTTTCAGCATGATTTTCCAGTATGTTTACCACTGCGTTACTAGAGCATATTAAGAACAACCACCACCGCCGTAGCCCTAATCAACGGGCTGATGAATGCGGTGTCAGCACCTGCATTTTGCATCATTTGTAAAATGCAGGGTTGCCTAGTTACCACTGCGCAGGATGAGAAGACTCTCACGGCATGTGTATATATACTGCCGTTCGTGAAAATTGCAACACCAAGAAAGAATTTCCCGAATTAACTCCATACTTGGTGGAAGTGTAGAAGAGTGTGCAAGCAATAAGTGATAAGGTTTGCAGAGAGATAGGGTACACGTAGGCCGAACAGAGTCCTCTCATGTCGGTCCAACAAGGTCAGTGTTGCGCCCAGTGTAGTCAGTGCAGAGCTGTCAAACAAGGTGAAAACAATAAAGATAATGCCAGTATGCCTCGTCGAACGTCAAAGGGAGCCTTATCGGCATGTGAGCGAGTTCTAACGGGTCAGAATGATCGGTCTCTGGGAAGGGGTTTGTCATACCGTGGCATTTCGGCTCGTACAGGGCATGCTGCTACGACAGTGATGCGTGTGTAGAAGCAGTGGATAGATGAAGGTCGTACGCAGCGAAGAGCGGGTACTGGACCACAGCACGGGATGACCGTCACCTTGTCCGGATGGCCAAAACGGACCGTACAGCTTCATCCACAGTGTTGGCTCGACGCTGGAGCACTGCAACAGGTGTGAACTTGTTTGCATCAACGGTTCGTTGCCGTATGCTGCAGGTTGGAATGGTTGCATGCATGCCATTACGTCGGCTTCCATTGTCCAAAAACCACAATTCTTCCGACTGCATTGGACACCTGATCATCGTCACTGTGGTGTTGAGTGGCAAAATGTAGTTATTTCGGGCGAGACTCGCTTCAACATTTCCTACAGTGATGACCGCATACGTGTCCGGCGATACTGTGGTGAGCGCAACCTGGAGGGCTGCATTGTTGAGCGGCATAGCGGACAAACACCAGGTGTAATGGTTTGGGGCGCCATTGGTTACAGCAACCGATCTCCCCTCCTACGAATTCAGAGCACTTTGAACAGCAACCGGTACCTAACGGTGGTTATAGGTACTTCCCCGGCTTCAGGCATCTCTACAGCCACATTTCAAGAGGACAATGTCTGGCCACATATTGCGAGGAATGTAAAGCCTTCTTCGAAGAGCGACGGGTACCATTGCTTCCGTGGCCTGCACGTTCGCCAGACACGTCGCCCATCGAACCCCCAGTCCTCCAGTAATCAGTGTCATGGATTTGTGGGCTCGAATACAAACTGCGTGGAGGGAAATCCCTCAGGAGCTTATTCAGAACCTTTTTGATTCAATGCCACGGCGTATAGCAGCTCTAATTGCAGCGCATAGAGGACACACCAAATACTGAATATTACGGCTCAAAGCTCATTTATAGATTTGAAAAGTTTATCATTTGTCACCTGTCATGTACCTAACCTGTGGTATTAAATTCATTGAATTCATGCGTTTCCTTCTTGGTGTTGCAATTTTCACAAACGGCAGTTTATATTGCGGGGATATAACGAGAGTTTGCATCCATTATTAGGAATAGGCGGGGCTGTACAAAATTACATTTATAAGGGATAAAGGGGAGGATTAACCGTAAAGTCTTCTAGATTATTGTACAATAAGGTCATAAAGAACGGGGAATAAATTAAATTAATTAAATCGTCAATTGGGATTAAAAATTGTACCCATGCAATGTGGATAAGTCAGATAGCTTACAAAAAGAACACTTCTCTATTTTTCCGAGCTATGGCTATTACCATGTGTATTATAAACGTGTTGATCAACAGCGGTGGCTTGTATTACAATGCCATAAAACACGTGTTGAGCTCTATATTTGCACGATGTAAGGTAAACAAGTTGTCGCATAACAGATGATGAGCTGATGTTATCTTTCGTTAGCGTACCTGGACTTTAGAACTTATGAATGAATTCAACGAAACATTTGCATAAGCCAAGATTAAAGTCATTTGCAGTTCTCTTCGGGCCTTCTCAGTCATCCAACTCTTCAGCAATTATTTGAAGGCAGAATGAGTCACTCAACCGTCTTCTCCTCTCCTTGAAAGGCTTTTAAATATATGATTAAAAATTTAAAGCCTTGTATTAGCACATGGCGTAACTTATTGGAGTATTTAATATGCCATTCTTATTACAAGAAGTACAATTCTGTCTAAATTTTCATAGTAACAGGAAAAATTATTACTTTTTCTACCACACACATAGTAGGCAGAGAAGGTATTGCATTCCAAGCAAAAATTTGATTCTGAGATGTCACCGGAAATGCATGTTTTGAGGCTTCCTGATTAAAAAAAGAAGCATTTTTAGGAAAAGGTCCCTGTGTGTGTGTGTATGTGAACAGCATATCTAAAAAACGTAAAGTCGGATAAACACCAAACTTAGTATATAGGTTCAGTAGTTTCCAAAGATGCGACACAAAGATTTTCAAGAAAATCTTCCCAACCCAAACTACACTTTACATAGAAATTTTTCGAACACTTTTATTTTCTAAACAAATGGCTGTCATTAAAAAAAATTGAGTTTTACTTTAACTGCTATGGTTTTTAGCACCCCATTCTATATTGGGCGTGAAACACCGGTAATTTTGCTCAGAGGCCTCTTTATCAGGCTTGAGGTTCTTTGAAGTGGTATACTTGTTAAGTTATATTTATTTGTTGAGCCCCACGTTTGGGAAGCCAATTTGCGATGGTAAATTTATAATGTTATTTGTGTATGTGTGTTTACTCCCACGTGGTGAAGCCATTTTGTGACGTGATTCTTTGTTAAGTTTGTAGCTCCATCTGGTGTTAGCAATTTGCGGTAGTATTAGTGTTTGTTTGAAAGAATGCTACTGTTATTTTATTTAATTTTGGTTTACTGTCCTCCGGCTAGCTATGATCTTTTTGGTCGAGCACATCTCTTTATATAGGTTGTATAAACGGAAAGGAATCTTTTATCGAAAGATAACACTGATGAAAGAATTTCTTTTACACTTTTATTGTCGAACACTTTCACTATCACATTTACACATTGAGCTAGACACTCGCCAAACTGAAACTGTTATAATAACTTCATTACTGATCATTCTTAATTCGCGTACTTCAACTTTTTGTATAATTAACTTTACAACACTTTAGATTTTTCATAACTCTGCTACGCGTAACTTGTGAATCGATAGCCGACGTGTACATTACAAATATTTCTGCTGAACTGAAGGCGACGTGTAGCATACAAATATTTTCGGTGAACTGACGGACTGAAGGCGACATGTAGCATACAATTATTTTCGACGAACTGACGGGGTCTATCTCTAACCTAGCCCTTTTTATACTCCTACACCCCGATATGCCTAAAGATTATAACTGAGCTGCAATTGGCTAATAAAACGCGCCAACATTAGCGTCTATTTTTATATCCAATGAAAATTATGAATACATATGCCCTAGGTATAATGTTCCAGCAAATTCTAAAGGAAAACGCGCCAACATTACGTAACTTCCTCGTCTCTAATAATGATAAACAGCTCACCCCCTCGCTGCATTATTGCACGCTATTATTGTCAGTTTCAGTAAGGCAGTATAAACTTACTTCCCAAAAATAATTACAATCAACAAACATCTCAAATCAATGTCACATAAAAATGCATATTCATATTATAATCATTCTTTACATTTAAATAATTTATGATACAAATTACTGCATCATATGCCCCACTAGAAACATAATTATAAATATTTACAACTTGTTTGGAAATTTTATAATTGGGTTTTTAGTCTCCTAAATCTTTGAACACACGCTATCACTTTCACTTAACACTTCACACGTATTTAACACACGACATATGTTTTGTCTTTATCTTGCCACTATTTACTGGCTCTGGTTTAATGTGTTTAGACATTAATCTGACATTACAATTTTTTTATAGCAAATACTGTACCCTGAATTATTTAATTACTGTTACAAAATTGTTTACTTTCTTAAGTTGTTGACAAAAATTTATACATTTAAGAATTTTTGTAATTATTAAACATATTTACCAAAAATATTCACCCTCTACATAAATATATTTACATCTCTTAAATCTAGGCACTGTTTCACATTTTTCTGTTTGCTACATAAGTATTTGTTTTTTTAATTATTTTTACCCAATTTTTGTTGTTTTGTAGTTTATATTCACACTACTCTTTGAATTATCTCTACGTACTTTTACTTTAATATCACATTAAGTTTCAATTATTACATGCTTCATTTCAAATGCTGTTACAGTTACTAAGAAAAATGTTATTTTCCTTTGAAACATTTAGTTATGTCCAAAATTTATTTCTCCTTTCTTATGACATACATACATAATTAACCCTCTTACATTCCAATACATTTCTCTGCAGTTCAACTTTAACTATCCTGAATTTACTTTTTATCATCTTGGTCTTCTGTTTCACCTTTATCGTCATTGTTGTATGGTTTCAGCATCTCAATATGGAACTTTCCAATGCTTTTTCGAGTTGTTGGGTTACATAATTCATATGTATTTGTTCCATATACTTCAACAACTTCATATGGTCCATGATATTTGAGAAACATTCGCCAATAAAGTTTATTTTCTTTATCCGACAATTTATTGGTTTTAACCAAAACTAAATCTCCTATTTTGATCCTCCATTCCTTTCTCTTCTTTTCTTCATGTTTAATTTTTCTTTTTATGGCCTTTTTCTTCATCCTCTCGAATGCTTTTCGGAACATCTCTTCTTCTGTTTGTGGTATCGAGTGCGCATCTGGAATGGCTTCTGGAATTTTCTTTCACATTGTATTGATCTTCTTTCCTAACTTAAGTTCACATGGTTTGTATCCAGTCACATTCTTTACTGTCTCATTTAGTAGATTCTGGACGAAATTCACGTATCCATACCATTTGGTTTGTTTTCGATGACACAGCACCCTTAAATAATTCGAAATTTCTTTAATTTCCCTCTCCACTGGGTTGGAGTTCGGTCTGTATCTTGACGAAAAGTGTTGTTTAATGTCATTTTCTTTAAGTCCCTCCATAAATTTTTTTCCTGTGAAGTACGAAGCATTATCGCTTAATACAGATTGGATCGGTCCTTCTTCTATCACATATGACTTGAGTAGTCTATTTAAACATGCTAAACCTGTAGGTTTTCTCAAAGGGTAAATTCTTACATATTTGCTGAATATATCATAACAGACAAATATATATTTGTTTCCAAATTGACTTGGAGGCATCGGACCATGAATATCGATACTAATTACACATCTCGGCTTATCCCTTATAACCGAATTAGTTTCAAATGCATATGCTGCATTTATTTGCTTTGCCTTCTGACACAGGTTACAGCACGATATAAATTTCCGCACTTTCTGACGCAATTTGAATATGTATAAATTTTCTAAAATCATAGAAGTTGTCCGGTTCGACCCTGAGTGTGCTAACCCTTCGTGAAAATTCTTAATTAGTTCCTTTTCCATGCTTTTCAGAACCATTACCTTCCAACTAGGCATTCCTTTTCCATGCTTCTTGTATAATGTCCCACCCCGAATTGCTACAATTTCTTTCTTTGCCTCCTCAATTAATGGTGCATTTTCTTTAAGTTCAAATAATTTTGCGTCCTCATTTTGAATTTTCCCCATATTTTTCAATTTTCTTATCATTTCTTTGCCTAAAGGAATTTCAATTGTCAATATTTTGACTTCATTTCTAGGCCTTTCAATATTTTCGGGAATTTGTGGGTTGTAGTTCAATCTTGATAGCAAATCACTGAAGGTATTATTTTTGCCAGGAATGTGTATAATCTCAATATCGAATGCAGATATTGTATGAATGTATCTAGCAAGTTTTCCACTACATAATCTACACCGTTGAATGAAAGTTAAGCTGATGTGGTCTGAATATACTTTCACCTTTTGCTGATAAATATAGGTTTTAAAACGAATTAATGAGAAATATAGTGCTCCAATTTCTAACTGAGTTACTGAAGAATTCCGCTCAATATTTGTAAGTCCTCTAGAAGCTGTACTAATGACGTGAAAGTCATTGTTGATGTATCGCTGTCCTAAAATTCCGGCGTATCCTTGCATTGATGCGTCGACATAAATCTCATATTCCAAATCTTCTCTGGGCCTCTCGAGCAATATGGACTTAGCAAAGAGTTCTTTTACTCTCTCAAAACATTTTTGATGATCCTCTGTCCATCTCCACTTATTATTCTTTCGGAGTAGCTGCCGCAGTGGTTCTATTTCAGCCGAATACCTTGGTACGAACTTACTCTGAAAGTTCAATACCCCTAAGAGACGTCTAATTTGCTTTACGTTCCTTGGTGGTGGAATTTTCATTATTGCTTCAATTCTCTTCTGGTCGGGTCTTATACCTCGTTCATCAACTACATAACCCAGAAAATTTATTTCCTTGACACAAAATTTTGATTTTAGTATGTTTACAGTCATACCATGTTGTTGCAGTTTGTTTAACACATAATGGACATTATTCATGCATTCTTCAAATGTTTGACTAATGATTAGGAAGTCGTCAATATACTTTATTAAAAAGTCATCTGCAGAATTTCCAAAGATACTGTGAATGGCTCTCAAAAATCCACTTCCTGAGTTTTTTAAACCAAAAGGATTTACACAAAAACGATACTGGATCCCTGAGTACTGAAATGAAGTGTAATCACGCACTTGTGGATCTAATTCCACTTGCCAATATGAAGCAGTGAGGTCAATGGATGTCAAAAATCTCCCTCTTGAAAGTTTCGTAATTAGTTGTTCAATTCCTTCACTTTGAAAATGATCTGGCTTCATATACTTGTTGACATATCTACCGTCTAATGTTAATCTCAAACTACCATCTCGTTTAATACTCCAGCAGATTGAATTTATATACTGAGAATTACTTTGCCCAATAATCCCATTTTCTAACATGCTATTTATTAGTTGTCTAGCTTTGTCCCGAAGACTTATAGGTAAATTATCGTACTTATGTCTATATGGTGGTACGTCTTCTACCTGAAATGTATGCTGATATACATTACATCTGCCTGAGATATTACTAAATACTGAACTATTGTTCATCATAACATCATGAAGGATTTGTTTTTGCGTTATCGTAATGTTATAGGCTTCTTCACACTTGTGTATTATTTCCTCATTTCTCTTCTCTTCCCAGCTGTTGTCTGTCTCGCTCACATGGTCGTCTTTTGTTTGGATTGTAAATTTCTCTACTTTCTCTGGCATTTCTACTAGCTGTTGAAAATATGGCGTGGTGTTCCCTTCACATTCTGTGACTACCTGCTTTATCTGACTATTTCTATCGGTCTCTGTTATTTGCACAAAAAGCTCTTGGTCACAAAGATTTTTCTCATCCTTTGTCATCTCAATCACAGAAACTTTCTCTTTTATAAATGGTACCTTTATTTCTCTATCGTCTTTTGTCATTTTTAACTCTTCATGTTTAAAATCTATACGTGCTTCATATTCATGTAGGAAGTCACATCCTATAATTATGTCACAAATCAGATGGTTTACAATTAGAAACATAACCTCAAAATTCTCTCCGCCGATAAGTATGTTAAGTAGAGCTTGTGTTTTTATGACCTGTGTCGTTCTTCCGATTGCAACACGACAAACTAAATTACTAGTAGGAAGAGCCATAATTTTGTTACCTTGATTAATCAAATTTATGTAAAATTTCTGTGAGCAAATTGAAGCTGATGAACCAGAATCTATAGTTGCAATGATCTCTTTCTTCGCGATTTCTATCATAACATGAGGTGACTCGAAATTTTCTCCCTTATCTTTTGTTGCTGCAATCTTATTACAGGATGTGTGTAGGCATATTATTTGTATTGGTAATGGATACTGAATTATTAAAGACGTCCTGAGAACCTACTACACAGGAGTCTATTAACAGTTTTCCTGGTTACTTCCATTTTCACGTACGGGACTGCCATTCCTAACAGGCGCTAAATCTATCTCATTTTCGCTACCATTGTTTTGAGTTCCCCTTCCTCGAGTTCGAAATCCTCGATTTCTAAAATTATGTCCTCTTGGTACATAATTTTCTTGTCGTTCCTCAGATCTTTCCCGGTTATTGTTTTCCCTCCAGTGAGTGAAATTTCCCCTTTGTCTAATGTACCGCGTTCCATAATTTTGACCTCTTTCCGGCAATCTTTCTGTCCTGACATAATTTATTTGTTCCTGTCTGCCTGGTCTCCCCTCTATCCTCGATCTTTCAAATTGTGGAACGTATGATTGATACCGTTGTCTGGTATTATTTTCATGACGCCTGTCTTGTCCTCTGCTTTGCTGATAACTACCTTGTAATTTCTTCTATCTCGCACATCTAAAAATCTATGTTCCCACTCCCGAGATATATCTTCTTCCTGTTGTTCCAAAGCTGTCATTAATTCTGTCATCTCATAGATGCTGCGTGGTTTTGCAATTAATAAGTAATTTTGTATCCTTAAAGGATAATGCCTTGTGAGCAAACTCACAAAATCTTCCTCATTGATTGGAGGTGACAAGTTCCTAACCTGACTTGCATGTTTCAGTAAGTAATCAGTCATTGATATTCCCTCTCGTGGATCAAATTGACCATGACTAAGCATTGCTCGAATTCTGTGCTGTACCGTAACATTCCAAAACCTGTTCATGAATAGCCTCTTAAAGGATTCATATGAAATTTCACCCCCTGATACCATTTGTAACCAATCTAAAGTTTTCTGGTCCAAACATCTTTTGACAACTATCATTTTTATTGCTTCAGGTATCTTTTTAATTTGAAAATACTCTGATAAGTCTGCAATAAACTGTACTGGACTGGAGTTTTCATTAAATTTTGGAAGTGGAAAATCACTTAAGATATGATTGTAATTTTGCAAATACCCTACTCCCATATTTAAATTCTCTAGTGTTACTTGTGCACTCTGAGTTTCAGCATTAGCTATAGATGAAGCTGCCGCATCACTCACATTATTTGTCATACCTGAGGAAGTACCTCTATCATTATTTTGTACATCAGATACATTCACATCACATATATTTACCCTTGAATTTAATTCTAACCTATTTACAGTACCTTGCAGATTTTCTATTGTCTGTTCCAATGTTTTATTATTCTTATTTTGAACAGCTTGGTGTTTGTTAATTTCAGAAGTTAGCTTTTGATTCAAATCTTTAAACAAATCTTTAACTTCTTCAGACAATTTATTTCTCTGTGTTTCTGACTCCTTCTGAATTTCAGATATTTCCCCTCTGAAATTAACTTGCACCTGAATTAAATCTGCATTTGTAGCCTCCATCATCTCTCTTAACTCACTTGAAATGCTACTCATTCGGCTACCTAACTCTGTACATTTTACATCAACATGCTCTATTTTATTATTAACCTCATTTTTTTGGTTAGATATTACTCTGCTCATGTCTAACATTTTCTTTGAAACTTCACCTATTTCATTTGCTATCATTTCCTGATTTTCATTTCTCATTCTCATCATACTACTATCTAGCTCCATGAATTTCTTTTCAATTTCTTCCCTGTTTTGATCTATTTTCTTTTCTAATTTCTCATTACTTTTACCAATATCTTGAGTTAGTTTTTCTAATTTCTCATTACTCTTACTAATATCTTCCCTCAATTCCCTCTTATTCTTTTCCATATTCTGAGTTAGTTTTTCTAATTTCTCACTACTCTAACTTGGTTTTTGTTCTAATTTCTCATCATTCTGAGTTAGTTTTTCTAATTTCTCATTAGTCTTACCAACATCTTCCCTTAATTCCCTATTGCTCTTACTAATATCTTCTCTCAATTCCCTATTCATATTTTTCAGCATTTCCATCATCATACTAACATCAAAATTTACATTTCCTGCTGTTCTATTCTCACTTTCTGCACTAACATTTCCTCCCTCAAATACTACATTGTTTGAGCTATTTTCTGTAACCTGTATTGAATTACAGCTAACTGTTACACTATCCCCTTCCATCATTGTTTCTTTAATACTATTAGTAGCCATTGTTTTCTTTATCCTACAACTCATAAGGCACATTTAAATTTTTTTTACACTTTTTTTTTAGAATTAACATAACACTTTTCTAACCTTTCTGATGCTATCTGCTGATGTTGCTTTGATGTCCAGCTTTCTGCCCCTCTCTCCTAGATTATATGTTGCTTCTGCGTCGTATTATGATGAATCTACATCGTCTTGGTGTCCTATAGTTGAATTTCCCTGTTAGCTTTTAATCTCCGAATTATGATGTCCACTCATCCGCGTCGTCTGTCGTCTCTGTAGTTGTTTCTGGAATCTGCGTCTTGTAGTTCAGTTCACTGCTCCATTCGCTCCACGTCCTGGTTATTCTGCTCCTTTCCTGGTTATTCTACTCCTTCCTGGTCATTCTGCTCCTTTCCTGGTCATTCTGCCCCACGTTCTGGGTGCCAATTTGAAGTGGTATACTTGTTAAGTTATATTTATTTGTTGAGCCCCACGTTTGGGAAGGCAATTTGCGATGGTAAATTTATAATGTTATTTGTGTATGTGTGTTTACTCCCACGTGGTGAAGCCATTTTGTGACGTGATTCTTTGTTAAGTTTGTAGCTCCATCTGGTGTTAGCAATTTGCGGTAGTATTAGTGTTTGTTTGAAAGAATGCTACTGTTATTTTATTTAATTTTGGTTTACTGTCCTCCGGCTAGCTATGATCTTTTTGGTCGAGCACATCTCTTTATACAGGTTGTGTAAACGGAAAAGAATCTTTTATCCAAAGATAACACTGATGAAAGAATTTCTTTTACACTTTTATTGTCGAACACTTTCACTATCACATTTACACATTGATTTAGACACTCGCCAAACTGAAACTGTTATAATAACTTCATTACTGATCATTCCTAATTCGCGTACTTCAACTTTTTGTATAATTAACTTTACAACACTTTAGATTTTTCATAACTCTGCTACGCGTAACTTGTGAATCGATAGCCGACGTGTACTTTACAAATATTTCTGCTGAACTGAAGGTGACGTGTAGCATACAAATATTTTCGGTGAACTGACGGACTGAAGGCGACGTGTAGCATACAATTATTTTCGACGAACTGACGGGATCTATCTCTAACCTAGCCCTTTTTATACTCCTACACCCCGATATGCCTAAAGATTATAACTGAGCTGCAATTGGCTAATAAAACGCGCCAACATTAGCGTCTATTTTTATATCCAATGAAAATTATGAATACATATGCCCTAGGTATAATGTTCCAGCAAATTCTAAAGGAAAACGCGCCAACATTACGTAACTTCCTCGTCTCTAATAATGATAAACAGCTCACCCCCTCGCTGCATTATTGCACGCTATTATTGTCAGTTTCAGTAAGGCAGTATAAACTTACTTCCCAACAATAATTACAATCAACAAACATCTCAAATCAATGTCACATAAAAATGCATATTCATATTATAATCATTCTTTACATTTAAATAATTTATGATACAAATTACTGCATCATCTTTTACGTGCCGTAAATCTACGACACGGGACCACCGGCTTTACTTGCCTTCCGAAGGAAGCCGTGCTAAGGATTTTTACGCCCGAAAAAATCCATCGCCCTCCGCTGGGTTTGAACCCGCGACCTTGGGAACTAGAGGCTAGCACGGTACCACTAGTCCACGGAGGACTAGTCATGAGTTTGGTTAAAACACCATATACTAAATATATTTATATTGCAAATAAAATGCATATCTTGAATTTTCTGGAATAGCCTGTGAAAACCTCTTCATTCGGAAGGAATTTTGTATAATCTTGTATAATTGGTAAACGTTAAGCGATAGACTAAAACGTACTACACAAAAGTGAAGATCTCTTTAAAATATACAATTTATTTCAAATAATTTCTTTGTGTTATAAGCCATTTTTGAGATATCCATTTATAATGGTTCGTTTGTTCAATACTTTGTCATTCTTTATAAGTCCCGTCGATTTTTAGTTGTTCCTAGTGATTCATGGAAACAGCATGGACTTTTAAGACCAGCATATAGCATCCAGTTCTTAAACATTTGACTATTGCTGTACGTTTTGTATCTTAACGAAATATACAGTGTAAGTATTTCTGCAAAGGTTTATCTGGATTAAAATGAAGCATGTAGAAAAATAAACCTTATTAATAATTTGCATACCCACTAATAAACGTGAAGGAGTTTTTAATTGTTGTAGCGTTTAGGCACCAATTTGAAGCTGTTTTAGACCACACACGTAATGGATGCCAATTTGCGGGAGATATGTTTCTAGGAGTGTTCGCCTCACGTGCGGTACAAAGCTTACGGTGGCCTTCGCCCCACGTTTGCTTTTCCGGTGGCCTTCACTCCACGTTTACTTTATATGTAATAACTATTTTAATACTATTTATTTAATATGTATTTATTTATGTATGCCTCGGCTGCGTCAGTAGTAATTTGCAGAGCACGTATCTCTTAACAGGGCTGGTACGGCTAAAGAATGAAGGCTTACACAAATTATAATTGTATTGTACTTGTTTTATTATCCTTCACACGGTTAAATAACACTTCACTGATATATCCTACTATGGAGCTGCAAGATTACTGTTAATTACACTTTTTAACACGTAAACTTTATTTTATTCTCACCACAATCTTAATCCAAATAAACCTCTACAGAAATAGCTACATTACACATTTCGTTGTAGACACAAAGGGAATAGCGATGGTAAAATATTTAAGAACTCTACGTTATATGCTGACCTTAAAATTCCATACTGTTTCTATGACATGGCAAGAAACAACTGAATGTTGAAAGGACTTTAAAGAATGACCAAGTAATGAAAAACTGGAATCATTAATAACGAATATCTTGTAAACGGCTTATTCCACAAAAAAGTTACTTGAAATAAATTATATGTTTTAAAAAGATCTACATTTCTCGTGCAGTATGTTTTTATCTATCGCTTAACGTTTACTAGTTATACAAGATTATATAGCATTCCTTCCAAATGAAGGGAACTTCAAAGGCTTGTTAGAGTAACTTGTTAATTACAAGGCGAAATTTTAAAACGTTCTACCTCCTCTTTGGCCCAAGTTATTTCATAACAAAGGGTACACAGTTTTCACATAATACAGGAAACCCTTTGGGAAATATATAAACTGCGACCGTTGAGAAAAACAATATTCTCTTGTGTAAATTAAATAATATCGGTTCAATAATTTCTAACGTTAGCAATATTCTCTCTTTGTATAATTACTTAGCTAACAAAGTGAATTACACCATAACTACAAATAAAATAAAGCAAAACTTTCATACATGAGGATTATTAAAATATGTTGGTCTCAATATTGCGTGCGTATTGTGACCCCCAAGGTTATCGGGAGGTCGAATCCGGGCGGTCAAGTAAAAAAACGATAATTGCGCTCGCCAGCGCATACACCGGGCATGCTATCGGCAGATAACTAGAATCTTCTGAAAGCTTCTTCTACCCCTCCTCCAGGAAGTAAGTCGAAATAGTTCTAGAACGTTCGAGGATCTTGTGGAAGAATTACAGTGACTATATAAGCGAGCGCTTACGCGGGAGTGAGTTAGTAGCGACAATAGAGGGAGTCGCGTCAGTCAGTTGAGTCGATTCGAGTGTGAGTGAGAGTTAAAGTTGTTGAGTTAGTCAGTGAACAAGCGAGAAAATTAGCGAATGCGTTTGTGTTGCGACATCAAGAGAGATTCTCTGAGCGAGTTGGTGACATGCAGCGACTGTTACTGCAGAGCGACGGGTTGTGGAGGTTGAATGGGGACACATACACACGAATAACGACAAATAGAAAGAGACAGATATAGAAAGGAGAGAGACAGACAAGGAGATTGCTTCGGTACGCGTATGCGAAAAGTTTTGGAATATTTTCATACATAATAAGGTAACTCTGTCTGAGGACTAATTATAAATGTCGTTACATTTTAAGTCGCGAAGGTGAGCGTCACTAGGTTTAGGTATAAAAGGGAGAAGCAGGCCCCAGATTTTCACTCTCTCTTAGATAATCTCTTCGACACTCAGCTATACTCTCTGGACGACGGATGCACGTGTGTGCATATGGGTGGGGAAGCATGTGCAGTTAGATTAGGCTCCTAATTTACTATTACGGTGGGAATTGTTAAAGATGGGAAAATTTAGCCGCCCATAAGTATTTTATTGATAATAAATCACATTTTAAGAAAAATGCAGTGTATTTCAATTTGCCTCACCTTCGAAAACCTTGAGATCAGTGAAATTAGTTAGATAGGTAATTTATTAGAAATGGAGAAAGCATCAGCCCCTGAGTAGAGGTAGCCGGAGACAAGAACACTGCAGCAGAGAGCATCAAACAAGAGGACTAACGATTTTCCGCTACCAATGACGCTACAAGGTCTTGTGTTCGACTTCCGAGTGAAGTGAACCGTCCGATGTGAAGAGGCTACGTCATGAAGTAAATGTATTGACGGTTAATTGAACTATTTCAATGAAGTGAAATGATAGTGTGAACGAAGTGAAGTACCAATGGAATTGAACTAGATAAGAACTTAGAACAGTGCCAGTGAGAACTGAGAGAAGCGACAGGTGAAAAACTGGACGAAGTCTCTGTATCGTAGCGTTATAAATAGATTCGATTCTCTCTCTCTCTCTCTTTTGTGTATTTTAGTTACTAAGTCATGACCATATACCATATATTGCTTGGAATGAAATATCCGCGGCATTTGTCTCACTGTACATGTTTATACTGTGGACTAACAACTATTTGTCACTCCATGGTATTCTCAAATAAAAGTCAAGGAAAGCATATTCTTTTATATCTCCGATGTATTCGTATTCAAGTACATGGGCTATTTAAATCCTCTTTAATCTTTTAGTGATTTATGAAATGAAACCAGGTAGTCTTTATGGCCCCATGTCCGTCATTAAGACTTTGGTTTTTCAAAGGTGAAAGAATTATCAAAATCGGTTCAGTACTTTTTTAGAATACCCTACAGGCACACCTACACATACGTACAATTTTTCTCTCTTTAGAATATTATTATATTAATATTAATATAATATTAAGCCGGCAAAAGATCCAGGAGAAGTTAAAGTGAAGTGAAATTTACTGTGCATCGAATAGGGTGGAGTGAGGCGGCGCATTGGGGATGTTGTTTACCTGTGAGGTCGCTTTGTGCCTTGAGGTATAATACACTGCTGTCTCTCATTCCGATAAAGTTGTCTTACTTCATTTTACACCATCACTAGACTCTACTGTTTACAGTGACAACACAGCAGTACACTGGCGTCTTTGTTTAGATCAGAAGTACTGTGTTTACGGAACTCTATAGTAAGGTTGTACATATATTGGTTGCTAACTTGTCCCGGATCCTCAGCTTGGCGACAAGCGTATTATCTTTTGTCAGGATATACACGCTCTGGAGATCTCGATGAATTTACGAACCAGCCAGGTAAGGCAAGAGTAGAGGGAGAGTCCTCTTCACATTTCCACCATGAGTAGACCAGTCAAGAACATTTGCTGACTGTGAAAGCCTTTAATTTCACCCTAGTATCCAACGTGTTACTTATGTGACATTTAAATTTAAAACTGAATGGAATCATTATAATCAAAGCATTTCAGATATCCGACTAGCTTAAATCGTTTAAACTAAAACTTTCATTATATATTCACGATACGATAGTCTAATGCATAATAATAGAAATACATATTAGGTTTTTAATAGAATGTTTTCCTTGATACCGATATAATGCAAGGGCTATTTTCCATCGAAAGTTCTGCTGAACACTGCCACTCACAGGCGTAGCTAACCCCAGTCTGAGCAGACCAAATTGAGGTACAAGTGTTAGGGGTAGCGAAAAACTGCGCAAGTAAAATAAGTATTAAGAAATCATTTACTTAAAATCTGGAAACCGATTATAAACATGTAAAACGTAAAGATTCTTTTTAATTATGGTGTGATGTCACAGATAGAATCTAGAACATGGATTACGTAATCGTTTCGTAGCATCACACACAATAACGAGATCCAGGAGAGCACCTGCCTACTGTGTAATGGGTCCCCGGGTTCGATTCCCGGCTGGAGGTAGGAATTTTTCTCTAGCCAAGTTATTAAAGGCGGGATATAAATGGAATTAAAAGAATAACGAGAACTAGAGTCGAAAAACCATAGTTGAAAAATCAGTTATGTAATACTTGAGATTCAGCTCGACGACTAGTTAGCCATCCGATTGTTAAAGTTTTTGCCGGATTTTCTTAAGCTACCATATGTTTTGTTTTCTCCGGGTACCGTTCGCTATATCCTTACTGTTAGTTGGACGGTTCGCCGCCGGGAGTCAGTCGTACGGTCCCTACCTATCATCATGAGTGTAGCGCCGTCACTGTTTCTCCGGCGTTCAGGCCGCTTTATCCGAACAATCAGGTATCGAGTGTGCTCTATTATGCGGTCCGACGCGATGCGCGATCTGGTAAGTTTTCACTTTGTTCGCGCAATGTAACCTACTTTGGCCTCCGTATTTCTGAGCATCTTCTTTCTTCCTGCTCGGTTCGTGTGACAGTTCTCTTTGTGCCCTTTTAATATTTAGCCGGAAGTTTCAAGCAATTCAGAATTAGCAGTTTAAATGTGCAGTTTTAGCCATTTGGGGTTTAATGACTATGGTTTCTTAGCCATTTATGGCCAGTTATGTAATGTTAATTCCTATCCTTTATTGCGTTAAGGACTCAAAGATCAAATTAAAGACTTAAATGTTCAGCAAGATGCCTCAAGATTAACTAGGCTGTCCCCATAGCAACTGCCTACTGTGCGAGGGGTCGCGGGTTAGATTCCCAGCTGGAGGTGGAAGTTTTTCTTTAGCCAAGATTATTCCCTATCCTCCCCAGAGTCTGGAAGTATTAATGAGAGTGTGAATGTGCGTGTGATCTAATGATTAAAACCCAAAGTTTACTAGAAACTTAATGACAAGCGAATTCGAGTTAACACCATTGCCTATAGGCAATAATATGTTCCAAAGGAAAGGCCTCCAATAAGACCATGAGGTAAAGGGCGCAAAAAAAAAAAAAGATTAAATTTGTAAATCTTATAACTGCATTTATGTTGGCATTCGCCATGAGGCGGAAATGTATTTCTTAACTATATTTTTTGTGACGTCCTTTGGGCCACTTTTCCCCTCCTTTAATCTGTTAGCGGTAGAGCAGGAGGGCGGTACACTTTCAAAAAAATCGCAAGGAAGATGGAAGTGTTCCACATTTATAGCTCTCTATTTTTGGTATGCGACCTTGCAAAAACCATTGCCGCATAGGAGCAGCGAGCTTTTTCTCGTCATGCCGTCAATAAGAGTCTAGCTATGCTTTACAAACTGTAACAGGACTGTTACATATCTTAATTCTCAGATGCACATTAAATTAGATTGTGGATATTCATGATTTTTGTATAATGCTTCATAAATATCTATTAGGTGATATTATTGTTATTATTTGATTATTGTGAACAGTTTTTGTGTGTTGACTTTCTAATTATGAAATGATATTGGATTTAAATTATGTTTAATTTAAAACTAAATACGTTATTACGGCCGTCATATGCATACAAATTAGCTATCATGAAGAACATATCTGATTTGTTTTACATTTACGTAGGATAAATAATTTGTTGTTTTGATTACTTTGTGTCATGCTTACAAACAAGAAACTAGAAAGAGGAAAGTTTATACACGCTTCGCTTAAGTCGTCGAGCGAATGCGGAGGTGTTAATACAACTTGTCGAATACATCAGAAAACCATAGATAAGACATAAGCGAGAATAATCATTAAATATTTTTATGTTACCGAAGTACTGATTTATGCTCAACAAGATTAGTAATAAAATTGACGTTGAAAATTGTTTAACTTATTTTGCTCTCTTGGTACCACAACCCTGAGATAAGACTGATTACTAAACAGTTAAACCAGAGAAATAATAATAATAATAATAATAATAATAATAATAATAATAATAATAATAATAATAATAATAGCACAAGTCACACAAAATTCATAATCTCACTTCGAATGGCACTTTATCGTGTGACTTCTTAATACTACTTCAAAACCCAAGATAAACATTTCAATGCCTGGGTCTAACCTGAATCTCATTTATACGGCCAAACTCAGCACATTGGCATTGCTAAACCCAGGATCCAGGGCTAGAACTAGAGGTGTACTATCTTTCAAGAAAGTAAATGTACACTTTTCGCGGTTCAGTATCATTCAGGTTTTCCGTGAATAGGGGGTATGAAAACTAAATCGACCGTGGTCGTAGATGTATACTGTCGTGATCGCCATTTTAACCTGTCACTCACTTCGAGGATTTCTATGACTATATTAACCCAGTATGGCGAAACATAGACTAAAAATCACAAAACAAGTTGCAATTCTCTTGCTGCTGAGCCATTAACTACATGGCATTCACAAGAAAACGGAAAACACGTGGAATGATGATTTTAATAGAACCAACATCTATGTTATATATTACCCATATACTAGCATCTGCTGTCGTAGCTCATTGTAAAACGCACGCTCTTTCAAGTGTGCCGAGAGTTCACGGTTTCAATCCCAGTATGTGGTCATAGTTTTTATTGCAACTTTTTCACCCTGTAAGACGCAGATATAAACAAATTTACCGTCATACCGGTAGATGGCAACCATGATATTAATTTATCGATCCGGAATGAGGCTTCACACTCAATTTAATTTGAAAATTACAAATTTTACTATTATTGCAATTATATTTGGAACTAAAATAAACTAACATCAACAATACTATATAACTACACTGCCGTTTGTGAAAATTTCAACACCAAGAAGGAAACGCATTAATTCAATGAATTTAATATCACAGGTTAGGTACATGACAAGTAACAAATAATAAACTTTTCAAATCTATACATGACCTTTGAGCCCTAATATTCAATATTTGCTGTGGTCTTCATGCGTTGCAATTAGAGCTGCTATACGCTGTGGCATTGGATCTAAAAGGTTCTGAATAAGTTCCTGGGGGGATTTCTCTCCACGCAATATGTATTCGAGCCGACAAATCCATGACACTGGTTACTGCAGGACCGTGACGCACCAGGTGCTGACCTACCATATCCTAGACATGTTCGATTGGCGACATGTCAGGCGAACGTGCAGGCCAGGGAAGCAATGGTACCTGTCGCTCTTCGATGAAGGCTTGTACATTCCTCGCAATATGTGGCCGGGGATTGTCCTGTTGAAATGTGGCCTGTGGAGATGCCTGAAGCAGAGAGAGTACCTCAGGCTCTACAACCACCGTTAGGTACCGGTTGCTGTTCAAAGTGCCCTAAAATCGTAAGAGGCGAGATAGGTTTTTGTTACCAAAGGCGCCCCAAACCATCACACCTGGTGTTTGTCCGCTATGCCACTCAACAATGCAGCCTTCCAGGTTCCGCTCACCACGGTACCGCCGGACACTATGCGGCCATCACTGTAGAACATATGGAAGCGGGACTCGTCCGAAAAGACTACACTTTGGCAATCAGCACCCCAGTGACGGTGTTGACCCATTGCATTCGGAGGAGCTTGTGGTTTCTGGAAAATTGAAGCCGACGTAATGGCATGCATGTAACCAGTCCAACCTGCAGCAAACGGCGACGAACCGTTGATGCAGACAAGTTCACACCTGTTGCAGTGCTCCAGCGTCGAGCCAACAGTGTGGATGAAGCTGTACGGTCCGTTATGGCCATGCGGAAAAGATGACGATCATCTCGTGCTGTGGTCATGTTCCGTGGTCCAGTACCCGCTCTTCGCTGCGTACGACCTTCATCTATCCACTGCTTCCACACACGCATCACTGTCGTAGCAGCATGCCCTGTACGAGCCGAAATGTCACGGTATCAAAAACCCGCTTCCCGGAGACCGATCATTCTGCCCCGTTCGAACCCACTCACATGCTGATATGGTTCTCTTTGACGTCGAAGAGGCATACTGTCACTCACTTTATTGCTTCCACCTTGTTTGACAGCGCTGCACTGATTACACTGGGCGCAATACTGACCTTGTTGGGCCGACACGAGAGGGCTGTGCTCGGCCTACGTGTGCCAGATCTCTCTGCAAACCTAATCACTTATTGCTTGCATACTCTTCTACACTTCCATCAAGTTTGGAGTTATTCGGGTAATCCTTTCTTGGTGTTGCAATTTTCACAAACGGCAGCGTATATTACAGTAAAAGTGTTGTAAAAATAAAAGGTAACAATCCACTATGGAGAATCGAACCAGAGTTGCTTGCATAGAAGTTCAGTAGCTTAACAATTGCTTAACGCCAAGCGCGGTGTAGAATTAGCTCTAATGAGTGCCTTGTGGCTTGATTATAGAGTTAGCTAAAGCGGCGCACTGAAATTGTCCATTGTAAATCGCGCGCACATTCTAAAGAACTTTGAAAAAATTTAACTGCTCAAGGGACCGCCCACTTTTAGTTTGCCCGAGTGTACACTTCTAGCTGCAACAGAACTTAAAGTTATAATGATCTGGAGGACCACCATGTATACCACTCTACCTCTTACATGGGTGCTTTTGTGTGTCTAGAATATACACGCAATTATAACCACACGTGGTACTATTACTTTTAGTTTTGACTGAGCAAGAACAGTTTTAAGTTGGTGCAGCGTTAAATGCATTGCGTGCAATGTGACATGCTTTGTTTTATTCACGTTAAACCTCAACGAGACACAGGTTGCCATCAAGGAGCGTTTCGCTTGTACTGACCCAATCTACATGCAATTGGCTTCACTGTTTCATATCACGCTACAGTGACTGCGCCATTACTACCACGAGAACAATAACATCCTCTATATTATGTCACACAAGTTCGTGACCCCAAACCAAATGACCTGAACTTCCAAGACAAACTAGGAGTTTGTGAGGATGAAAGTTGTCAAATGTGCATGAGCAACAGCATTACAAAGAACGAAGCTCCAAATTATAGCCTGCGAAGCTCAATATTATTCTTCTTCTCCTCCTCTTTCTCTTTCTTTGAATCTACCCTTGTTGCCGCTGATATTCTACATATAGGGAAGGGGTAATGAAAACACCACCTTTAAGATATATTTGTAGATGAGGTTGCCTCTCCTGAAGTTGTAATGAAACTGCATTATTTTGTTTGTTTATAAAGTATACACAAGTGTTTTCCAGCATTATTAGCTTTTAGTGGTGCTGAAAGTGTGAACAGCAGGACAATGAAAGACCTTTCAAACGTTTTAGGGGTAAAATTGTTGGTGCTATGCTAGCAGGAATTACAGTGACTGAAACTTCCAATTTATTAAGGATTTCAAGAAGTTATGTCAGCATACTTGCCAGAAAGAAGCAGCGGTGCAAACAGAAGCCATAAAGAAGATTGTAACAAGAAAGCATAAAAATACTGTAGGTAAAGTGACTGCAGAACTGAACGCATGTCTCAGGCAACCTGTTTCTACCAGAACTGTGAAGAGAGAGCTTCACAATTTCAAGATATGTGATAGAGCAGCAATTGCCAAACCAATAATCTCGCAGACTAATGCAACAAAGAAAACAAAGGTGTCATGAATACGAGACCTGGACACCTGGAAAAATGTGGTATGGTCTAATGAATCATCTTTCACATTTTTCCCTACCACTGGCAGAGTATGTCCTTGGAGAACACCTAAAGAAGCTTATGATCATGACTGCGTAATAGTTGTTAAGCACGGTGGAGGGTCAGTCATGGTGTGGGCTGCAATATCTTGCCCGGATAATGCAATTGGAAGAAATGTTGGATAATATTGTACAACTGCTAAACGTAAAGGATAGACGAAAACGCACTAAACAAAAATGTGGATCTCTTTAAAACACACAATTTACTTCAAATAAGTTTTTTGGTGGCTTAAGCTATTTCTGAGATATCCGTCATTAAACGTTCGAATTCTTCATTGCTTGCTCATTCTTTAATGTCCTTTAGCATTCAGTTATTTCTCGAGATTGCATGGAAATAGTATAGAATTTTAAGGTCAGCCTATAACGCCCAGTTCTTAAAAGATAATCAAATGTAAATGTTTCTGCAAAGGTTTATTTGGATTAAAATGTAGTATATAGAAAAATAAGATTTAGTAAAAATAGTTTGTATACCCACTAAAACAAGGTACGAGGCAGAGAAAGTAAAAGGTTTAATAAGATAATACTATAATGATTCTTAAAATAATAGCCACTTTGTAGCGGGAAAGCGTTGTGCATCATTTGTAGCTGGAAAACTTGTTCCTCTGGTTGATTCCCTCTGCTGCAGTGTTCTTGTCTCCGGCTACTGCTGCTCATCAGCTGCTGTATTCTCCATTCCTAATCATTACTTATTTAGCTAATTTCACGGCTCTCAGGATTTTCGTAGGTGAGGCAAATTAAAACACACTGAATTTCCCTTAAGAATGTGGTTTATTATCCAATAAATATTTATGGGCGGCTAGCTTTTCCCATTATAACAATTCCCACGATTATAATGAATTAGGAGCCTAAACTAACTGCACACGTCTTCCCACCGATATGCATCCAGAGAGTAACTGTGTGTCTACGAGGATCTATAAGAGAGTGAAAATCTGGGGCTTTCTTCCCCTTTTTATACCTAAGCCTAGTGACGCTTACCTCTGCGACTCAAAATGCAACGACGTTTTTAATTGGTCCTCAGACCGCGTTACCTTATTATGTATGAGAATATTTTGCTTCAAAAGATTTCGTATACACGTCCCAGTGACGTGTCAGGAAGCAGATGCAATAACTCTGTCTCTATCTTTTCT
Organism: Deroplatys truncata; assembly: GCA_030765065.1. NCBI lineage: Eukaryota > Metazoa > Arthropoda > Insecta > Mantodea > Mantidae > Deroplatys > Deroplatys truncata. Next base: position 80,580,527 of record CM060988.1, read on the forward strand.
CTATCTGTCTCTTTCTATTTCTCCTTACTGCTACCAGTTCCCTGCTCATTAGCTTGGTGAAAAGTGGGCTCTACCTAGAATTATCTTTTACCTGGAATTAGCTAGCTCGCCTGTCCCTTACTTATCTGAGTTACACTCTGCTTTTGTACAATTCTTGGTTGTTAAATATGAACATATTTCTTGGTGAATTATATTATTATGTACAATTCTTTTTAATATTGATTTACATGTTTATGACTATATGTATGTACGAGGTGTGATCAAAAGTTTCCTGAATGGCTTCAAAACAATGCTGACGCTGAGATTTCTTTAATTCTTACCCAGACTGTACATGCAGTATTCCTTCCCGATAAAAATTAGTGGTCACGTGACTTCCTGTGACCATGCAGTGACGAGGTAGACGCTCTGAAGTGAACACGTGTTTTGCATGTGCTGCGATTTTTCCGCGTAGCAAAAATGTCAGATTACGAAAAACAAAGAACGAACATCACATTTTGCTTTAAACTCGGTAAAACTGTAACAGAAGCCTATGAAATGTTAAGAACAGCTTATGGGGAGGAAGTTATGGGCAAATCTCAAGCATTTGAGTGATTTTCAAAATTTAAAAGTGGTGTGACATAAGTTAAAGGTGCAGATCGTTCGGGAGGACCCTGTTCCAGAAAAAACTGATGAAAATATCAATCAGGTGAGGGAAATAGTCTTAAATGATAGGCGCATTACAATAAGAGAACTTTTTGACTCATTAGGACTCTCCATTAGAAGTGTTCAAAGCATTTTGAAAGACAATTTGGACACGTCCCTGCATCATGACAATGCGCCCGCGCACAAAATTCTTTCTGTTCGCCAATTTTTGGATAAAATAGGATGAATACTGTTCCCTATCCCGCCTATTCTCCAGATTTGGCACCAGCGGACTTTTTTATTTTCCCGCGACTTAAAATGCGGCTCCAAGGACACCGTTTTGAGGACATTGATGTCATCCATCGCGAATCGCAGAAGGCTCTGAACATGTTGAAAGAAGAGGACTTCCAGGTACTTCCAGCAGTGGCAGAAGCCCTGGGACAAGTGTATCAACTCCCAAGGAGACTACTTCGAGGGTGACAGTGCAGATTAGACTATACTAACTGCCTGTGTAGTATTTATGACGTCATTCCGGAAACTATTTGATCACACCTCGTATATGTGTGGTATATCCCCTTTCAACTTCCTTAATGAACATACCTAAGGATAAAAGCATATCAGTGTACTTAAATGTCGTCATCCGTGGTGTAGTGGTTACCATGCTAGCCTATAGTTTCCGAGGTCGCGGGTTAAACCCGGTGGAGGGCGATGGATTTTTTCGGGCGTAAAAATCCTTAGCATGGCTTCCTTCGGAAGGGAAGTAAATCCGGTGGTTCCGTGTCGTAGATTTACGGCACGTAAAAGAAACTCAAGCCTGATAAAGAGGCCTCTGAGCAAAATTGCCGGTCTTTCACGCCCAAACTAGAATGGGACGCTAACGACCATAGCAATTAAAGAGCGTCCATAAATATAACTTAATTTCAATTTTGTACTTGGATGCTACGCATCTAAATTCTGTAATATTTTAGTCTGTTATCTCAGATATTTTCTGATAATGGGTCATATCAAGGAGAAGTTGATTACATATACTTGAATGAACCAGGTAAAATGTGAGTTACAAAATTTCCACACTTTAATGTTTACCGAGTTGTAGCCTACATCAATTTGCAACCTAGAATTTGTATGCATGAATGCTTATATGTGACGTATCCCATAAAACCTGTAAGGCTGTTGAATCTTAATTTTCGTTCCTCTTTAATTTTTTCTAGAAAATTTCTACTACTCGTGAATCTTTTATGATGAAAATCCATTAAATTATTCGTCAATGATAGAAATTCTATTGGCAAACCAGGCAAATTATTTACAACCTTAGGTAAATCGCTGTATCTCTCTCATTAACGCCACACCTGATTTGGGCCCATATGATGACTATTTATAATCTGCTCCACCCTTCGCCATTTCTGATCTTTCTGAAAGTCACTTTTTTAGAAACTTTTCGTCACCAAGATTTAGCGAAACGAAACCTGTTACTAAGGTTCTTGTCATCTGTGAAGTTACTCCAAAAATGAGACCATGTTATAGGTACAATAAGTGAGTTATTGTAAAATTGAAATTGAAATTGAGGTTTTATTTATGAACGCTCTTTAACTGCTGTAGTTCTTAGCGTCCCATTCTATATTGGCATGAAAGACCGATAATTTTGCTCAGAGGCCTCTTTATCAGGCTTGAGGTTCTTTTACTGCCGTAAATCAACGGCACGGGACCACCGGCTTTACTTCCCTTCCGAAGGAAGCCATGCTAAGGATTTTTACGCCCGAAAAAATCCATCGCCCTCCGCTGGGTTTGAACCTTGGGAACTAGAGGCTAGCATGGAACCACTAGTCTACGGAGGACGACTCGGTTATTGTGGCGTGGAAAGGCATCATAATACTATTCTTTTCTTTTCTCTTCAGAAATGCGGTTTATGACTTCAAGTAACTCATTAAAACGTTAGAATAGGCTAATTATTCATGTAGAATATTAAAAGTATAATTTTAATTACAATTTTCTTATATGCAGAGATTTATCTAATTACATAACAGACGTATTTAATATTTTGAAAGAAGTTAGAGTGTCTTTTTCTGTCTAGGATGGACTTTGTCGTAAAACTGTCCGTAATTTAGGTATATTCAAAGCTGATAACTTCTCATTAGCTTTTTATTGTATTATTCATATTACTAGTACCATTCGATCGACTTGGCTGAATTGGCACTATCCAACTTAATCTTCTACATCTCCATATTTCAAAAACATGTCTCATTTTTCTGCATACTGCACTTTTTCTGCCACTCTTAAAACAATAATACGCTGTCATTTCATCTCATTTCCCCTCCTGCTTCATCTTGCTAAATAATATACAGAAGTGTGAAAATTAGACTCAAGGAAATTTTATGGTAAAATGATTGTAATTTCTGAATTTTAAAATAATTTACAAATGTCTAAAATCTAATTGGAATCTTACGTGAAACTTATCAACTATTTGTTACTGTGTATATGTAGCTTTATCCAATAACATTGCATTTGTAATTTTTCTTGGCAAAAAGTCAATTTTCGAACCCATGGCCTCAAAAATCTACACAGAAAAAAGTGGTACACATCACAGATCAAATGTTCGGATATAATCTTGAAATTTTAGAATACTTAGATGGAAAATGACTGAAAGTGGTCGTCTAAAATCTATTTTTGGGAAATTTATTTCACTGAAGAAAAAGCATTTTCTTTTGTCCAATACTACACGATAAAACGTTGATTCTGTGGTTTTATTCTACTTTTTCAAACAAACAGTTACTTAATTATGATTTGTTAAAAACTATTTTATCACATTCTAGGTTCAGTATCTTGGGGAGAGAACCTCTAGCAGTAAATATCCAAACATTTGTTTTGAGTCTAATAATTTTCACGCCTCTGTACTTTGTCACTCTTATTGACCATTCAACTCGATCAAGCAAATCAACGCTGTTCAGATAGTTTTCCTTTCTATAAACTACATATTTTTATTTCTTACTAAAATTCAACGTACTGCTTTACTTATTTACACTGATTTTTACCACATAACCAGGCTTGAAATCTTCGGGACGATAAAATGGATTAACAATAGACAGGAGTGAACCAACTCCTTGCGCTGTCACAAGGTCAAGTCAACGCTTTATACAATGTATGGCAGTCAGTTTTTGTTATCCATCCCCAAGTATAGTTATAAAATACACTACATTTACCTAATATTTAGCAATACATTTGATTTTTTTTAACTAACACATATTTTATAGATAAACGTCTTTACCGTTTCCAGTTATTGAAGTGATTGTCGAAAAAATAAATTATTCTCTCAAATAATTACAATCTGAAGAAATCTTACCTCGGCTCGATTGTAGCCAGAGATCTTGCAGAAAGATTCGTTACAGTACACGATAGGGAAGTCCACTATCTGAGCGTTGGCCAATAGGAAGCTGCTATCTGCTGCAAATAGACAAAAGACGGAGTTAAGTTGATGTACATTGATACTCTAAGTATTCAAGTGATTAAAATAGGATGTAAAATAATAAAACATCTTTACGTTTATTAGCTGTTATACATATTTTTATGAAATTATTATTAAAATGATCTATATAATATGAAACCAGATACTGTTTATTTTCTGATGCCACATCTTGGAAATATAATATGGATAGGAGTTGTAATTGATCCAATGTTGACAAAAATATGAAGATATTGTGGTCTGTTTCGAATTACTTTCATTCTGTACGAGGATATAAAATATCTATGTGGATTAAACATTAAGAACTCTCCATGTTGTGAATTTTTAGTCACTTTTGAATCAATCTAATCTTTTTTACAACTCAAGGGTGCTTTGACGTTTGACATGAAGCTGCGCTAACCTGTTTGTCATAGAATCAATCAAGGTTGTGTAACATATAATTTATACCGATTGATTCTGGCCCCAAGTTTCTTTAAGGCGGGTTTTCCTAGCAACGCACATTCTACGCCGCGTGCAACGTAAAACCTCGAGTGCAATACGTAACAGACTCAAACAATGAAAAATAATTGAAATATTTTCCTAAACCACGCAGTTCGTTTTACACCAGCATAATGCGACAGACCTACTGCATCGAGAGGAGTCTAGTGCCTTGTGCGCTGCGTGAAAGAGGCCTTGTGTGTGATGCTGTATTTGATACAAATCGTGCATGTTGCAAAATGGCACCTCCTACTGCTCGATTTCCAGCAGAAGACGAACTGCTAATTGAATTGGTTGCTGAACACTCCATTTTGTGGAATATGGCAAATGCAGACTTCAAAAACACTTTAAAGAAGGATTCACCACTGCAGCACTGGGGAACCCTCATTACTCATCTGGCACCACGGCCAACAATGAAGAAAGCTACGATAATTTGTGTAATTTCAGTACTTTTTGTGTACCAGCATAAGAAATAGACAAACCACTTGTTCATTAAATTCTTAATTAAGAAATGTAGCTTTCCTTCCTAATATATAACTCAGAGTTAGGGAAAGTTTTACTGCTGGTGAAATGAGCATTTTCATTCGATTGTATGATTTTGTATGCAAATCATCTTGAATTAGGTTAACCAGGAAACTAAACTGTTCTCGGGTGAATCTGAAGTATGCTTTAAATTTCACATCGTCTTCTAATAGGTGTTTCTCAGTTAGTATTTTAAAAACTCTCTAGTTTTCTCTATACGAAAACACCTCATTAACATACTTACTATGGAATAATGATCAACTACACAATCAATTTCGTCTTCTATATCTTCACAGTCTTTTTTATTATTGTTGCTTTAACAATAAAGTCATAACGCGACTACAATAAATTTTAATAATTACAATATTTTGAAACAAATTACAACATTGATTATATAACATTATACAATTTTATTTCTTTTAAAAACTTTACTATGTTGTGACAGATGGTTGGATCACTCAAGGCCACCGAGAGGTTAGGAGGAATACTACACTGAAGCCGATGAACATCGTAATAGGGCACTCTGCAACTATATGCTGAACTGTGAGAATGGAGTGACACTGTTTGCATGTAGGCTGATGATCTTTTCCAAGGAGATATGAATGCGTAATTGCAGTATGTCCGATACGTAGCCTGGTGAGAAGTACCTGGTCACGACGAATTAGATGTTTATTGGGTAACTGAAACTAGGATTGGAGCTTAAGACGATTAGTTTTTCACAGTCTTCTAACAGCCACAATAAGCAGAGTTTTTCTGTTTGACATACAATTCATTTTTTAATCTATTCTCAACTGGAGAGTTGCTTCGACAAGCCACGTTTTATCCGTTTGTAGGAAAACACAAAACGCAGCGCATTACGTGATGCGTTTAAGGTCGGCGTTTTAAGCTACGCACGACATAATAAGTGCGCCGCTAGGAAAACCCTCCTTCAACTAAGAAACCTGCAGAGTTACATGGAAGTATGACCCATTCGAAAAAAAAGATACATTTCTCTGGAGTCATGTCTTGTTTCTGAATCTCGTGATAATTCACTAGATTGTTACACCAATGGAAAGAAATTGCAGGAAGTTTAGAAAGCAATAGGTTCCAATCAAACTGAAAGTAGGACAATTGAAAAATATATTTTTGTAGTACACCTCAGGAAAGGCGCCTTAGCAAGTGGATTTCAGCTCCGCAAATTCCGCGGGGACGATGATCGGAAGTTCAAACTAAGTTATATACAAATATTTTTATTTATTCAATTTTAATTTTTAATCACCTGAGCCGAAGAAATAAACTCAATTATTATTGTAATTATAATTACTTTATTTTTATTTAGTTGATGTTAATTCGTTCTGAAATATAACAAGGGGAGTAATTTCTTTTGTTCTTTCTGACGTAATTCAAAAATTTAGGAGCGTATAACTTATTTATCACTTTTATACAATAATTTACCCCCAAATTTCCAATCGTATTTTCAAAACTGAAAGAAAAACAAAGAAAAGAAAGGAAAAAAAAAACCGCTAAGCTTCAAGATTCAAACCGTGCTATCTCTTCATTACTTTTGAATGAATGGTACGAGGACGATACTGAAAATTTATAGAATGCTATGTTTCTAAAGGCTGTACCAAATTGACCCTCCCCGGAGAAATATACAGTAAGCGACGGGGCTGTACTAAAGGAAAGCGGTCATGTACGGCAACAGAAGAGAAACGACTAGCGTAGTACTTCTCAACGAGTCGACTACAACAAGAATGGGAAAAGTCGGTTTGACTCGAGCAGTACGTCAGGCGATTGTGGTCGTTGTCTGCGCAGGCGCTGGATCACACTCAGCTTTCTTCAAGGGTGCTGTCTACAGGCTGGCCAGTCTGTCTTACCAACAAGCGAGATTGTGAGAAAAACAACAGTAAAACAGTTAGATAGAAAGCATTCAGCATGGTAATTCTAAGTTCACTTTCGGCTTAACATATTCAAAATTCCTTTTAATAATAACCTCACCGGGAAAGGATTGAGGGTCGGATCTATAGACTTATTGTGGTTGGTCTGAAACATATCGGTAAATGCGAGAGCAGGAAGCAATTTGTAACTATTGTAATTAAATGTAAAGCATTTAAGCCTAAAGCATGTAAAGAATGGTGAACGAAGAAGGGTTTGTTAATTGTAATGGTTTATGTTATTCAAGTGTCACTTCATTGAAAGAAAAAAATTCGGGTTGTTAATTATTTTGTGCAATATCTTTTCAAATAACAATCTGCCAGTATTCCTGATTTCATTCACCTCCTCTAGGGTTAAAGTCCACGTTTCAAGGCATATGATATTTCTTTATATTTGAACCTACTTTTTAATGTTTTGAGGGTTAATTGCCGTGTAGTATGTGCGACGTTCTCTAATATTTGTTAATTATCATCATTTAAAGATTTTGTATTCATCCAAAAATGAATCTGGCAGGAAAACATTTCCGGGCTATGATTTTTTACGATTTTCAATCACCATTAACGCCTAACATTATGAATATCGGCTTAGAAATGCATTTGACGAAGAAGTGCCATCTAAGGCAACAATTTATAATTGATTTAGATCGGTATGGAATTCAAGAGAGGTCGATTTTTTTAGAGATGAATTGCTGAAGGGCGCCAAGACATGCTGTTACTAATGAAAATACTCTATTGCCACTATTCGAGCAATACTTGAAGAAGATCGATGGACATCTTATGAATTTATTCGAGCGACAAGGGCGTTGGTATAGTGAAATCCAAAACATTTTACATCAACAGTTAGACATAAGAAAACTTTGTTGTAGATGTACTACACATAAACTGACTGTCGATCAAAAACAATGACGCATTGATTGGTGCAGAAAAACTCTGGAAAAATTCCAAGCCGGCACTTCAAATTTGGTTTGGAATATCGTTACTGGTGACGAATCTTTGATTTTTTGTTACGATCCTGAGAAGAAAAGTCAATCGGCTCAGGATATTTCGAATAGAGCTTAAGTCTACAAAGGTTCAACGAATTGGCAGCTGGTAAGAAGATGATTGCTAGGTTTGTTTTTTTCTAGGACTATAGCATTAAAAGACAGACCTACCGTTACTGCTGATTGACACACGAATGTCTATTTACCGAAAATTTTTGAAAAATTCGTGAAAAACGCCTAAAAGGAAAAATAATGTTACATCACGACAACGCATGATAACAGCAAAACTAACGACGTCCTCCGTGGCCTAGAGGTACCATGACAGCCTCTAGTTCCCGAGGTCGCGGATCCAAAACCCGGCGGAGGGTGGCGATGGATTTTTTTGGGCGTAAACATCCTTAGCGTGGCTTCCTTCGGAAGGGAAGTAAAGTCGGTGGTCCCGTGTAATAGATTTACGACACGTAAAAGAACCTCAAGCCTAATAAAGAGTCCTCTGAGCATAATTTCCGGTCTTCTACTCCCAATAAACTGACAACTGAGTATCTGTAGGTCAGCACCATGGATCCTCCACCACACAGCTCTGACCTAGCACCCTGTGATTTCTTTTTGTTTCCAAAAATTAAAGATAAAATGCGTGAAGTTACTTTTTCGTCATCAGATGAAGCAGTAGAACATTATAAAAGGCTGGTTTCTGAAGTGCCTCAGGAAAATTGGCATCACTGCTTTAAGGACTGGTTTCATCGAATGCAAGAATACATTATTGTTAAACAGAATGTTTTAAAAACAATAAAATCATTTACAGTTTTTAAAACTAATCTTTGTTTGGTTTTCTAAAATTTTTCAGTGTCTTCCTGTAATGATACGGCTGAGAGTTTTAGTGCCATGATTTGATATACATTTTAAATTGATATAATTTAGCGTGGTGCTAGGTGACACCTTCACACTTCGAAATTTTACTTGTATGGTTTTATATTTTAGCTTGAATTAAGCCTGTGTTAGAGGCTTTAGTCCTTATTAGTTAACTTAAGCTATCTACTATGTTTATAGTAAATCAAATGCAAGAAGCGTAATTCACCGAAACGGGTGCCGATAAGGTGCGTAAACTTAGGCCAGGAGCGTCTCCTTTACAAAAGTCCTATCCTAAATATCACTTCATTGCATGTACCTAGCATTACACTTGTGATGCCGTATGTAGCAAGAACGGGCGTTACATACTACTAAAAAATCTGATGTCTCACTTCACATGACTTTCTCTACTCTCTATGGATTATTGCTGGGTCCACAAACTATTCATACTAAAACTTATTTTTATACCTACTACATTTTAATCCAAATAAACCTTTGCAGGAATAGCTACATTACACATTTCGTCATAGATACAAAGAACAGCGATAGTGAAATGCTTAAGAACTGGACGCTATAAGCTCCCTTAAAATTGCATACTGTTTCCATGCAATCGCGAGAAACAACTGAATGTTGAAAGGACTTAAAAGAATGACCAAGTATTGAATAATTCGAACCACTAATAACGAATATCTAGGAAACGGCTGGTGCCACAAAAAACTATTTGAAATAAATTGTGTGTTTTAAAGAGATCTACATTTTTTGTGTGGTACATTTTTCTCTCGCTTAACATTTACCAGTTACACAAGTTTATACAAATGAAGAGAACTTCGCAAACTATTCCCAGAAAATTCAAGATACACATTTTATTTGTTATGCGAATATCTTTAATGTATGGTATTTTAATCAAAATTGTTAGAGCCTTTTTTCAGAAAATCAAACATATCGAAAAATCTTTCATGTAAAGTGTAGTTCGGGGTGGGAATTTTCTTGTAAATCTTAGTATGTATCTTTGGAAGTTACTGAACCTAAATACCAAGATTGGTATTTATCTCAGTTTTCGTTTTTGAGTTATGCTGTTCATAGACACAATCATATGCGCGCGCGGACCTTTTTCTGAAGATACTTTTTTGGATTCAGGAACCTCAAAACATGTATTTCCAGTTAAATTCGGTATCGAATTTTTGGGTGGACTGCAATATCTCCTCTACCTACTAGGTACGTGGTAGAGAAATCGAAAACCAGTAGCGACTTACCATGTGAAAAAAGATATAAGTATTTGAAAATTTGAACCACTAATAATAAAATCTTGGAAATGGTTAATACCACATAAAAATTGACAAATTGTGTGCTTTAAAGAACTAATTTTTTGTGATGCAAGATTTTGTCTATCTTTTACGGTTTACCAGTTAGAATAAAGAGGACTTCAAAGGCTATTACCAGAAAACTCAAGATATAAATTTTGTCATGCAAATATTCTAAATATATTATGTTTTAATCTAAACCGTTAGAGCCATTTTTGAGAAAACAAAAACATAACAATTCTCCACGTAAAGGCTAACATGGAATGGTGAAACCTTCTTGATCTTTATGTCGCATCCTTGGACACCCCCCCCCATACACACGCACATGCACATGCGCGGGTGCGCGGAAAAGTTTCTAAAATGGTTTATTGTTTTTTTGGAATTAAGATATTGAGCATAATTTCACTACTTAATTCATTTATCATCAGATAGGGCGTTAAACTATATTAAAAGGATACAAGAATAATAACAAATATCGTTTTAAAACTTGCCGTTGTCACAGCGCATCCTAGGCTATCGGCCTTCATAAAAGAAAACCATTTTGGTTGTTATAAAAGCAGAATCTGTAATATTTGAAAGTGAAAACTTCCTCTTAACCAGAGTCAGAAAATGGACGATTTAAATGGGTACACTAGTAACAACCTTTTGAAGAATCGTTGTCATTTACGCGTCGAGTACCTTCGTTGACATCTGTATGTAATGCTTGACAGATGTTTCAGGAAGGGTGCAAGAGGAGCAACAATATGCTACACATCAGAGCTGAGGAAAAAAGACATTTGCTTAATGGTGTAACGCTGACATACGTGCGAGCTAACAGATTGCGTCACGCACTTCACATCTGATAGTATACCTCGGTGCTATGTCTCATAACCCGAGTTGAACAATCAATCATCGCTGTTTCAAGATTAATAACGATTAACTGCTTCCAGTGGTTTTATTGTTATAGCATTTTAGATCATGGCGCTGATTCCAAAGTTAAACCGATTTACGCTGCATTTATTTCCTTTGTATTACTATTTATGCCGTTACCATTTTTTCTTTCTTTGTTTAAAGAAGGCAACTTGTGAAATTCGGAAATTCTATATTTCTTAAGGAATTGTTTAAAATTCAAAACATTTCAGGTCATTTTCGTGAGTAGAAAAAATATGTTCTAATATTTAATATCTACAAACATTTTGGGAACAAATTTCCATTTTGTCTTCCAAACATATGTATTTTTACAAACGTGTTACATGTATTACTAGTCTTTTATGCGTTTTAATTAATACAATAAGTTTTGGACAGCTGGCACTAATAGTAAAGATTTTAACATGAGCTATTCATGCTATAAAATCAAGATTATGACACTCTATCAAATAAAACCTTTATAGCACTCCAGCGTTACCACTCTTGTTTCCTTCATTTTGTTTTTTAATAGTTAACGTCCTTTAATGGGATAGGTCATATCGGACGATGAAAGAATGAAATGGGTGAAATGATGCTCAAATGAGCCCGGGGTCCATAAAGCAATTCACCCTAACCGAGATTCGAAAACAGGACTCTCGAATGTGAGGAAGACACACTACCTCCACACCACAAGAGGTAGGCTTCCTTGCTCCTGGCGATTGAAATTGTAAGTATATTTAAGTGGAGACCTAGTATCAATTAATTACTGGAGGATTATTTGAATAGTTCGTAAATTTATTGCTCCCATAAATTTAATTGTTTCCAATCTAAACAATGCGACAAATAAAGTTATTAATATCAAAACAGTCCTGCGCGTGGCTCTGTGGGCTAGAGCATGGAGCTCTGGCTCCCGAAATGCACTCATGCGAATTTTAAGTCCCGGGTGTAGGATTGATGCCCACTCAGCATTGTGAGGAAAGTGAGGACCTGCGATAGGCAGCGATCCCGGCTACGGAGGTCAACTTTTGGTTGGGGATACGTGATGCTGGCCACATTACCTCACTGTATCGGTTGGATGATCGCCCACTTCTGCCGTGCGTACATGGGCGTGAGGTTGGCAGTCGGGTAGGTAAGTCTAGGCCACGAGATTATCATTAATACCATTACTATTTCCTCTGCATAGTCAATTGATATTAAAGAGTGTAATAATTGCACAATCAATATCTCAATAGCATTACACAAAAGGAGTAATCATAGTGTTAAATTAAATACATGTCTATTAATAAAACACACACACACACACACACACACACACATGTTCCTTTTATGTAGAGAAGTGGTAAATGGTTTGCATTAAATATTAGAATGTAAAGAAACTAGGATTGGAGAAAATAGTTTACAACAAAGAAATGAAACAATACCAGTACAAAATTCATAAAAATTAAAATAACGAATTTAAAAAATGAAGAGAAATAAAGCTCTTTGGAGAATTATGGGAAGAACAAGGGAAAATGGTTTATAAAAGTAAGTAAACGAGGAAAGAATTGGGATGAGGCTTATAATTCACTAATAACCACAGTGTTAAGGTATATTGTGGGCCAAGGTGTGGTCGAGCAACTCACTGGTAAATTATAAGGAAATTCTAAGAATTTACTGCATATTTCTGATATTTGTTTATTCTGATTTTGGTATATTTGGTAGTAAATAAATACATACTACCAAGAATTTGACTGTCCCTCATTGTTTTCTTTTATCTAGCAGAGTAGCAGTGTTAGGCGCGGTGAACGGTGGTGTGCGGCGTATACGGTGGTTATACCTTGAGGAGAGAATTATTTTTTTCTGGCATGGAACCTTATGACGATATGGAGGCATCCAAGGGGAGATCGGATGTTCAATTTGGCCCTCTTTGTACTCTTTTGACTCATCGCTTCCTCCCGGAGGTTTAGTAGGCACAATGAGGTCTAGCCTTGGCCGCAGTGCAGAACCCTCCTCTATCTCTAATCCTTATCCTAATACTCGAAACATACATTTTACGCAAAGTATAAAACTTCATAGCTATTATATTATCAATAACTCTTCTAAAATATGCATTTATGCAAAACCCTCGTCATATGTTCATTATTAACTTTGCAGATCACATGCTATATTGTAAAATTAGTCATGACTGAATTTAAAAATAAGAACTGATTGTATTGTGTTATAGAAATCTCGGTTGCACAATGGTGTCTTGTGAATTAGCACTCCCAAGCTACCTTACTAAAGTCAAAGATGGATGACTCAAGCTTGTTTCGTCAAAAATTTGTTTAATTTCACCGATTTTAAACCTTAATTTTAATTCAAATGCCAATTATTAAAATATAAGTATTGACATAATGATCTCTATCCTGCGCTGTAGGATTATTTTTGTATGTATTCTTTTTGAAATGCATCGAGTAGAGTACCACAAACATTAATATTAATTGTTTTCGAACAAACTACCAACATTAGAGGCATAACATTCGCACGTTTTATGTCGTAATCGAATACAAAGTCCATAGGAAGGTGTGAGCTACTCCGTACAATTCAAACCTTCACTGCCCTTTCTTGACGCTCAAAGATATCCTTAAGCTATTTTTAGTTTTAAATCTCTGCACTTTCTGAATTAATTTAATCCTTTTTAAGGTGAACTGCTATTGCATCCCTTATATCGGTCATATCAGACGGTAAATAAACGAAATGGTTTAAATGATGCTCAAACGAGCTCGGGGACCCAAGAGCTTAGATTTACCTGACATTCGTCTTCTCAGGATAAAAAAAAGCCCTTAGAAAACCTTATCCTGATAAGTCACCCTATCCGATTGCTCAAACTCAGGACCTCTTAAATATGAAGCAGATACACTATCCCCACACCATGGAGATTGACTTGTTTTAACTTTATTAACGAAGTTGCACAATATATAACGTTTGGTAAATAAAAATACTTGAAGCATAAATCACGCCAGAAATAAAATATTTAATGCTTCTATGTGACGGGACGTACATAATTTGTTTTGGATATGGACGTGCTTCTTGATTAGACTAATACTTCTCTAGCTTTGAAATCTATCGTTTTCTTTTTAATTAATTTTGGTACTGGATTCATGATACTGGTAATGGTACCCCTCATTATGACGTTTTGGAGGTTGGTTACGATATACACTCTAGACTAAAACTTTATAAACTCGGTTAAAACCTTGTTTATCTATAGAAGAAGGAATATATTTTTGAGAACGATTATAAAATTTTACGATTCAGTTATAAAAGAATTAGGTCATGTTTTTTCTTTTTGATTTTTTTCGACGAGCGAGGATATTTACGTTGCTGTCTTAATGACTTACAAAATTCTAGATTTCTTGATCACAGTTCTTCATATTATTGGATGTGAAAGCGAGACAGGTGTGTAATTAAACACAATGTGAAAATCAAATTGCCCAGTACCTGAAAAAAAGACCTTCCAACTGAAAACGCTTTCCCTTAATACACTTTTTACTTTCTCCACTACGTATAGCAAGTAGGGGAAGTATTGCATTCCACCCAAAACTTCTATACCGAGATTCCACCGGAAATACATGTTTTGAGGCCTCCTGGATCCAAAAAAAGTATTTTTGGAAACATGTCCGTGTGTATGTCTGTGAACAGCATAACTCAGAAAACGAACAGTCGGATAAACACCAAACTTGGTATTTAGGTTCAGTATCTTCCAGAGATGCGACTCGAAGGTTTCCAAGAAAATCCCCCCACCCCAGATTACCCTTTACATGGAACATTTTTCGAACATTTTATTTTTTTCAAAATTGGCTCTAACGATTTCGATTAAAATATCATATGTTTAAGATATTTTCATGACAAATAAAATGTATATCTTGAATTTTCTGGGAATGTCTCCAAAATTATTCTTCATTGTGAACGACGTTTGCACAACTGGCAAAATTTTACCACACAAAACATGTAGATCGCGTTAAAGTACACAATTTATCTCATATACATTTTTTTTGTTGAGTGAACCATTTTCGAGATATTGCTTGTTATTCCCTTAAATTTTCCAATACTTATACTTTTTCTCAAATGGAAATTCGTTATTAATTTTTTTTGTCCTGGTAATGCAAAGAGAATGGAATACTCGACATAGCAACCAGCTCTTAAACTATTTGACTATCGCTTAAAGCCTACCAATTCCCCTTGCATATACAAGAAAATTAGCAATAAGATTAACATCTTGTATCTCGATTAACATGAAGCATATGGAGAAAGCGTTTGTAAAAATAGTTTATACAAGAGTAGAGACAGTCATGTGAGTGTAACACATCAGATTTTTTATCACGCTTTACGCAGTTATTTTACAGCGTATACTATTCATGATAAAGAAACCTAATCGCATCATTAGAATGTAATATAGCACATGTTAGGGCAGGTCTCCACTGCCTCAAAAATCTACAAAACATATTGATTCAACAGCTTGAGGCCAACATGTACGCAGTATACCAGTGTCTCCACTGACCAAAAGGCTTACGTAACATTTTGATTCAACATGTGTATAAATAAAATTGTTTTCCTCTGGCAGTACACGAAAGTGGACGAATAAAGAAACATACAGCTAATTATTTTTATTCACGTAAAACCCGTCGAGATATATCCCTAAAAGTCTACCGAAATAAAATCAACAGTCTTTACATGTCAGAACTTTACTTTTATAGATTATCAGAAAGCATTTGACAGAGTTATTAGATTAAAAATTATAGCATGTTATGGCATCTAATAAGTGCAGTACAAAGCTTCCATATTAGTAATAATATAAAAATAAGATGCAATGGAATAACTGGCTCAAAAGTGAGGTATATCTCACAAGGATTGGGACAAGGGTGTTCGTTATCACCTGCACATATTTATATAAATGACGTGGTTCTGGTAAGAACAGCTGATTTGTAATTTTAAACTTTAAAAAGTTATTTTAAATACACTCCTTTTTGAAGACAATCAGGTTGTACTGCCAGAATCGGTGGATAATCTACAAAGGGCTGTATGGACGTTACATGAAGTGGCAGAAATCTATATTTAAAGATTCCCTAAAAGAAAACTAAAGCTTTAGCGTTTTGTGGAAAGGAGCATCTAAGAGAAAAAATTGTAATTGGGAAAGAAATCTTAGAAAAGTTCACCTCTTCAATTTCCTTGTCGTGGCATCTCTTATTTATATGCTAAGGAGCGGAGAAAAAATGCATAAGTGCCAATAAATGGTTGGTACAATAAAAGAACACGTTAAAGAAGTAAGAAAAGAGACGATCCTGAGATTTTATATAGTTTCGGCTGTGCCTGTGTTGCTTTACGGTACAGTAACCTGGACTTTAACAACTAGTATGAAAAGAAGAACTGAAACAGCCCAGATGCGATTGTTGAGACCATTGGCAGGTACCGATTGCACGGTCA
Organism: Deroplatys truncata; assembly: GCA_030765065.1. Lineage (NCBI taxonomy): Eukaryota > Metazoa > Arthropoda > Insecta > Mantodea > Mantidae > Deroplatys > Deroplatys truncata. Next base: position 80,596,965 of record CM060988.1, read on the forward strand.
CAAAAGAAAGCAGCTAGGTATTGTAGGAAGAATAGAGAAGATAGACCAACATAGAAACAAGTGGCGTGGACATGTGATTCGAATGGAGGATGTCCGCATTCCTAAAGAACTTTATGAATATAAACCTCAAGGAAGAAGATACTTCGGACGTCCTAGGAAGAGATAGAAGAGTAAATTGTTTGGTTTCGGAACAGATAAGTACTGCCTAACCCGAACTGTATGCGATGATGATTATAGTGAGCAACAAATTTAAATTTTCTTCCCACATTTTTAGAAAATTTTTGAATCCGAGTCTATCCTCAATTCAGAGAAGATGCTATCACATATTTCCACCGGCGGAGGGCGATGGACTTTTTCGGGCGTAAAAATCCTTAGCATGGCTTCCTTCGGAAGAGAAGTAAAACCGGTGGTCCCGTGTCGAAGATTTACGGCACGTAAAAGAACCTCAAGCCTGATAAAGAGGCCTCTAGAAAAATTACCGGTCTTTCACGCCCGACATGGAATGGGACGCTAAGGATACAGCAGTTAAAGAGTGTCTATAAATAAAACTCAATTTAATTTAATTTATCACATGTTTCTATTGCTTAGAAAATAGCGCACCCATAACATTCTTCACATTGTGACCACAAAGGCAATATTCATAACAGAATCCATTTGATCGTTAATATTACACGTTTAAACTTTGCCTCGCTTGTTAAAGCAATGGAGAGGGAATGTTGATGGAAATTCTAACTTCACGTATGACTCAACATGTTTCGCATTACATATTTGTAAAGTGGTGTATGTTTAGGGTCGAGTGTTGTGTGTTGAGACAGTGGAGATCAACTGCTCTACATCGTAACAGACTTAAAACTTAAACCAATCTTCATGCTAAATCTATAAACAGATGTGATTGGTTAGGTTTAAAGTTTATTTCTTCTTTAACTTTTCAAATCTGATAATTACTTAAACCAAACCTTTGGAATTAATTTTCGTTATAAAACTAAACAACGTCCCTTGTGTATGATAAAAGGCGCTTTGTGGCAATTCCATTTCATTCGGTGACTTACTTATCAGAACAAATAGAAACCTAAAGCAACTACGAATTTAAAACGGAAGGCAGTTTAGTAGACTTCGCAATGCAAAATTTACTACTTATCTGACCAAAGATAAGTCAGAATTAAAGTTCAACTTTAAAATTATAATCATTGCATGTTTATTTTGTGCAACATTGTTCAACAGCATTCTGTATTTCAATTGTGTTGGGATAGCAACGCTGGGCTCCTTAGACATCAAGACAATTTGCGAATGCGTCACGAGGTCAAGGGTTAATTTAGGTCAGTGAACTGCAGACTCATTTGCGTCGCTCGTCATCAGTATCCTACCTCAATTTACCTCTCTCTGCATCAAGTTGAGAGCCTGAAACACCCTCTTGTGGCCATTTGTTTCGCAACATCATTACAACGTGGTGTTAAGCGCTCTTCATTCGTCCTAATTTCACATCTCCACTCTTAATGTTACCCGTTTCATGTTTCAAAAGCCCAATTTTTAAATTTTGAATTATTTCCTCCTTATATTTTTAATTCTTTACTTGGAATGTGAACAATCTGAACGTTCACTAGAATACCATATAATTAATACTAAATAAGTATATTCATTACCTTCCAGATTGCAACACGAAGATTCTTATAAAACAATTCACAACTTTAAGCTACACTTTACATAAAAATGATTATTATACACAACCAGTATCAGTTTTCATCCAAAATAAAAAATAACCTCGGACACATTGGACATATTTTATTATATGTACAAATTAAGGATACGTAATATCAAATGTCATGATATCATAACTGTATTCATAATATTAACGTATATTATAGCCCAGATAATTTTATTTGTCCTTCTCAAAGGGAAGAGGTATTTCCAACATATTCTTTAACGGGAGTGAACTGTGAATTTTTCAAAACCCAAAGGACTCTACTGAACGTTATATGTTTGTGTATAAGGAAGTGCAGTTGCAAAGTTTGATGCATACATTAGGTTGTTCCTGGATTATGCGTTAAAACACACGTTTAAGCTATTATATAAAAATACTGCTTATGAAGTAATTTTCACACTTTCTAAATAGCATTTCAGATTTATGTTCCTTATTGAGCTAGAAAATGAGTTTATAAGAAATATACTTTCTAGGTAATTGATTTTTAAAAAAATCTGATGTGTTGCACTCACAAGACTTTCTCTACTCTTCTAAAAGTATTTTTACAAACGCCTATTCTCCATCTAGTCCATGTTAATCGAGATAAACATTTGCAGAAATTATTTTATTGCAAATTTTCTTGTAGATATAAGGGGAATACGGTAGGCTTTAAGCGATAGTCAAATCTTTTAAGAGCTGGTTGCTATGTGGAGCATTTCATTCTCTTTGCATGTCCAGGATATAAAAATAAAGAATAACGAATTCCATTTGAGAAAAAGTATAAGTATTGGAAAATTCTAACGAATAACAAGGAATATCCCGGAAATGGTTGACTCCACAAATATATAATATATGACAAATTATGAGTTTTAACGAGAACTGAATTTTTTGCGTAGTAAAATGTTGTCTATCTCTTACGGTTTTACCAGTTATTGCGAAAGTCATTCAGAATGAAGAAGAGTTTTGGAGACATTCCCAGAAAATTCAGGATATACATTTCATTTGAATGACAATATGTTAAACATATGATATTTTAATCAAAATCGTTAATCAATAAAAAAACAAAATTTTCCAAAAGTGTTCTATGTAAAGGGTAGTCTGGGGTGGGGAAATTTTCTGGAAAATCCTCGTGTCGAATCCTTGAAAGATACTAAACATAAACACCAAGTTTGGTATTTGTCCGAATTTTCATTTTTGAGTTATGCTGTTTACAGGCAGACACACACGGACATGTTTCCAGAAATGCTTTATTTGGATTCAGGGCACCTCATAACATATATTTCTGGTGAAATCTCGGTATAAAATTTTGGGTGCAATGCAATATTTCTCCTACTTGCTATGCGTAGTACAGAAAGTAAAAATAAAACAACTTTTGCAAAAGTTGGATGAACTTGGTGTCGTAACACCTTTACTTTATACTAACAACTGCATAGCCTATATAGTTTTAGTTAGCCTATATAGGGAAATCTATTTCAAAATTTTCACTGTGATGACTTCAAAATTGTATAATAAGTATTTTAGATGATTGAAAAATGCTGACAATTTTTTAAATATTACAATCGAGAAAAATTAAATCGGAAATTTTGGAAATAAATTTGAGAACTGTTGGGAAAATATATGCCTTACCACGCCCTCCTCTCAGGGTTATTTAAATCGTCATGTAACTCCATTTTCACTTCGGTAACACAATAGTACAATGCGATATAAGTGCGTTAAGTGCATCTTTGCAAAACGAGGAACACGTTTGAAAATACGAGACTAACCCGAGTATTTTCACTTCCGAGTTTCTGTAAAGTATTTAACGCATGTATATTACACACCATTCTTACAACGATAGCGATTAATAGAAATATATGCGTGAAAACAACATTAATAACTGTTAGCTGTTCAAAGGCAGTATCAAGGTCGACCGCACTAGCATCTGCGAGTAATGATCGATTAGTCATGTACGGTAGTGCTGGAGAAGTAAAAAACTAAAGGTGTGCGGCTGCTTGTATCGAGATGGTTATGTTTAATTGTTGCATGAATTAAATCGTAAGTAAATGTTAATAATTAAAGTGAAGTAGATACGGTAAAATTTAAGTGATTATAATGCATGTCTACAACAACAAATATACATATCAAAAGTTGGAGGGTTAAATAGATTTTATTAACATATTAACGCCATCAAAAATCTAGATTTTATTAACTTGAGAAGCCTAAATTGTAATGTTTTTACTACCCAAGTGTAAATGAAAAACAAATTTCTGTTTCCATATTCTTCTGGGTTCGTTTAAATGACCTACACATGACCTGCGAGAGACATTTAACAAAGGTGTTTACAATATTGTTTCGTGCTCACAAAATGGTGAGAATGATCGTGTCTAGTCAACATTCTACTATAGCTACAACTTCTCTAGAATCCAATTAGTACTCATTGAGATTTATGGTAGGTTTTAATTACCATTCTACGCCTTCTCTGCAGGTTAGCGGACAATGCAGCACAACGCGGAGGTGGAAAAGGGAGGACGGATATCCTACGGCCCCATTAATCATTTGACGTCACTGATAACTACGTAATCTGATTGGCTACTTTGCTCCCTCGGCTCAGGTGCGTTGCATATGACGTAACTTCGTAATATCTGGTCTTAGCATCTCGCCAAACGGGGCCTTTGATGTCATGAGAATGCGCATGTGCTCATGTGAGCTCACACTGCAGATCTGCTGCCATCAAATGTATTGTCACGTACAGAAACCTGTACAACTATACAAATGATAAAATTATAACAGAAAAGAAATATTAGTAATTGTCCGTCTATGCGTACACAAACAACTCGCCATCAGCTGCAAGTATGGAGTTGAGACACATAATAATATTATATGTATGTGGGGGTGGGTAACCTCAGAACTATGAAACTGATCGTGATGATTCTTTTATCTTTAAAAACCTTGTTCTTTCCGACGGATATGTGTTACAATACCCTTCTAATTTCAACTCATAAATAAATAAGAGGAAATTAAAATGCCTGGGTATTAGAATGAGGGATAAAAGAACATACCTACTTGCCAAGGAGACCTTGACTTTTCGTTGAGAATGCTAAGCAGTTATAGTAGCTGTTCCTCCACAGAAAATCCCTATAAAATAAGATAGAAATCTCGGATATTTTACTCCTAGCGTTATACATTTATGGTCACGATTTAACAATTGAGAAAATAGAAGACAAAGTAAAACAGAATAAAAATCGGATTTACTTAGAATGGTAAGATAATATGTACTTGCTCCAAAATATCCAAATAACCCTTGTGTAAGAAATGTTTACGTATTTCCTCTGGATTTTGTAATTAAAGGAGAGAGAATTATGTACAGCTAAAATTAGAAAAATTACTCAACTGATATACAATGCCTTCGTTTTATGCCAAGGCCACAACCGACATACGCATATCGGCCGAGGCGACAGTGACCTCCGTATAATGCCACTGCACAGAAGCGGCGCAGGACGTGTCAAGGGTACGTTTATCGGCTGCGAACTGTCTCAGTCATTGCTTTGTCTTCGTATTGTGAAGTGTTTTGATAATACGCGTATTGTGTGAGATTTCCTTAGGAATTTTATTCTCTCATTAGTCCACGGAAATGCCTGGCAACAAATTCTCGCTTAAACAGCGAATTTTTATGCACTATACATATGTGAAAACTGAATTACATAGACAGGTGCGTAGACAATTTCAGCAGCAATTTCCTGGTTATCCATTTCCGAGCAGAGACACCGTGAGATGTTTGGTCAATAAATTTAGAACAATGGGGTCATTAAACTAAAAACGACACCAAACACGAACTTAAGGACAACATGAAAGCAGAAATTATGAACATTACGTGAGAAAAACTTTGCGTGTGAATGGTAATTTCATCCGACGATGTTAGGAATGTCTTCGGCAGATGGACACACTTTCAACAACCTTATAACATGGTTAGTACTCATTATATATGTTACTAACACTCGTGAATAATGAACGCAGAAGTTACGGAACGGAAAGCCCCGCAGTGTAGTAGACTGTGTGCAGAGCACGCATTCGCGCGATCCGCGGCCTGGGCATAAAACGAAGGCACTGTACTTTATGATCAACAAATAGGAAGATGATTTTTCTTGATGGTTAAGACGATGCCATTCCCAATGTTTAGCGTGGTGGCCTGGAAATGGGGAACTTTCATACTCACCAGTTTCACCCTATTTTGTTGACAGGAGTTTCTGTATTATGTGAAAATTGTAGAACCTTTAAGCTATTAATAACTGTGGGACCAAAGAGAAGGTATAAAGATTTAAAATATCATCTGCTTTCAATATCTAAAACTTATCGGACCATTCCGATCACATTGCTTCACCGCTAACATACACATACACGTTACACAACGTTTGCAGTTATGAATTGAAATTAGGTACCATATGGCTTATGTCCGTTGGGAAGAACAGGAAAAGGAATGAAGTAGGAATTATCCAAAATTGGTTGAGCGGTTTCTAAGATTCACTACCTAACTCCCACCCCACCAAAAGAAACACTCCTACTCATTTCTGTCTTTACTTAGTACAGAAGTATGCCTAAACAACCTAAAATTTATTTGAAATTCGAGATGTAACATTTAAGCATTTTAATATCCATTAAAATTACAAAGCTCTATGGAATACTCACGTCATACCACCATCATCATCATCATCATCATCTACCCGGTGTACTCCTTCTCTGAACTGTTTTGTCCTCACGGCCAATAAAGAAAACCCTATTCTGCTTTTCAGTCTTGGACTGTATTCTAAATCTTTCTTGGTATTCTAGTATGTTCCATCCATTACAAATGTTCTTTCCAGTTTTTCTATTTTCTACAATCTTTTCCATTAATACTCTAATGCAGAGGTGTCGAAAACGTGACTCGCGAGTCATTTTGACTTGTAGGCGCCGTTCCCTCTCTGCAACCGTCCCTTTGTTTTTCACATGATACTGAGTGATGCAGTGCGTGTTGCATATTTGGTGACTCCCGGAAGAAGTCGTTTTCGCCACCCTTGCTCTAATACATCACTTATTTTCCTTCATATACCTTTCTTCTTCTAATTCCTAAACCGGTTTATATATCCCTGTCACAGACATCTTAATGGAAACGATTAGAATAGCATTTGATGTAGTCAAATGTGTCTATTACAAATGAAGGGGAGGGTTTATGTAAAATAACCAGTGTAATGGCTCACGTGAATGATGAGCGGGTTACATTTGGTGGCAGTTACATGAATTTTAATTCTTGTCCTAAAAACGCTGCGAGGGTACTGAAAGAAATTAATTTATAATATGAGATATCTACAAATATTTATATTTTATTGTTAAAGACTAATATGGAAATAACAAAAACGCTGTTAAAGCATCTTTGGTGCCTGAGGGCAACACCATGCAGTAGAGGGTTAATCTAAAAGTACTAACTCTTCCCTAATTTTTGTGTTTCTATTTATCCATTTCACATTCCACCGATAGCTCTTAGGAATCTCATTTCAGGTGTTTCTATGGCATTTTAATGTTTTTTGAGGGTCAATGTCCAAATTTCGGAACCATATAGAATATTTGGTGTAACCATCAGTTTATAAAACTTCACTTGTCTCTCTTTCTTTGTTTTTTTTAATTTAAATTCTTATAGTAGAGTATATCTGTTTAATTACATGTCCAAATCTGGTTTCCTATTAGTGTAATGTTATACCCTAAATAATTAAACGGTTTAGGTGTTCAATAATTTTATTATTAATTAAAATTTTAAATATTATAAATTCATCGTATACATTTTTCAAATAATATGTGCAGTAGTGAGAAACTGAACCTACGACTTGATATGTGCAAAGTAGACTGGTTTGCTCTATACTAATGGTGGTTCTATGTACAAGCCATCACTCGATGTGCAAAAATGCTTACATAAATGACATGCAAAATGACGTGAAATACTCAGAAATACAGCTTTTACGGTATTTCATACGACTGCGTGGATTGCATAGCTTCAATATGAATAGGGGCAAGAGATACAACCAGTGTTTGCAATTGAATTCTCTGAATCCTGTCACTGCAGATCGATGTGCGCCCTTAAAAGCAGTTGGTAACAGTCACTTTGCGTGTTTAGCGACAGCACAGCTCGGTTTTTCCGCTCGACAGCGACACACTAAGGATGACGTCATAGGGAATTGAGCGTCGCGGCGCGGCTCTGCGCGGCGCCGACCATCGCGGGCGTCTGCTTCCTCAGAACAAAGGGTCGGTTTGCTTTATTTTTATGCAACCAAGAGACGTCGTTAAACCTCGGGGATAAAACGCAGACTCCCGGCATAAAGAGCCACATTTTCACTTCGTTTTATAACACACATAATCTGGGGCCGAAAAAAAATGGAGTAAAAGGTCCCTCTTTGGCAAGAGGACGGATATGAAACATTAACAGTAATAATGGAAAAGTTTTACCTCGTTAAGCTTTCGTGGCAGAAAAGTGCTTTCAAAAGGGGAGGATTTGGCAAGTATATGTCACCAAAATAGCTCTTACTGTTGCAGAAAAACTCTCAGTCACAGAAGCAACCCATCTTCTAATTACCCTGCTTCTTCTGAGTCTTGTCGTCAGTTTGGAACCCTGGCAAAAAATTACCCTCACAGTAATGGAAGAAAGCATCGTGAAAAATAATGAAGCAATTTGTAATTTATATAGCAACAAATTCACCACAATCTTTGAAAATTAGAGTTAGGTAAAGTAATTCCAATATAAAACATAATAGTTTTGACCAAAAATGTTGTTTTATTCTTAAAATTGTCTTCAATACACCATGTTAAAAATACTTCATGCATATTTTCGTTACAGATGCAGTTAGATGGTTATTTTTCCTAAGAACTTTGCTGCGCATTAAATGTGTTTATAATAGCACAAACCTATATTCAACAATCTCAATTACATGGCTGAAAATGTAATAAGTCAGAGTGTACGATAACTCTTTTTAACAATTATATGGACAAATCCTAAACAGTCGGGAAAAAGGTAGCGCCATTCGGAATTATAATGATCCGATAGATTTTAATATTTTATCACGTAAAGATAAATTTCCAAAGACAACGTCAATAGGTTATAAAATTGGATGAAATATAGATAATTTTAAAGTTACATGTTTTAAAACTAAGTTGGTTGCATTTTAGGAAAGCATCCACTAAGAGAAAAAGTAATTATATTAAATTCACTTCCTTTGTGGTCTGATAGTATGCTAGCTTCCAAATCCAGAGGTTCGGGTTCGATTCGCGGCTGGAGGAAGGGAATTTTTATTTAACTAGAATTATTCTCCATCCTACTTAGAGTCTGGGAGTATGAATGAGAGAGTAAACGTGTATGTGTGTATGTGAGTTTAATAGTTGCCGGACCTCGTAGCCGTGGTCGCTGGAGTGGTTGCTCCGGCGCTCCGCCAAGCTGAGGGTCGCGGGTTCGAGTCCCGCCATGGGCATGGGTGTGTATGTGTGTTGTGGAAATAAGCGGTATGAAAACAGTAAAATACAGTAGCATAAACGGGGTGCAACAAGGGAACTTAAAAAGAAAAAAAAGTTGACATCCTGATGGCTAATTTGCCCAGAGGCCAAAATAAGAATGTAAAACAAATGCCTACTTCAGGTAAAAGTTCAGATTACTTAGGTTGTAATGTTTGCCTTTATTTCAACTCAAACATATAAAGTTATCAGGAAATCAGTCAAAGTAACCCATCCGGAAAAACTTTAATTCCACCTAAAAAATTTGATGTGTTACACGCACATTACTTTCCCTACTTTTGTACAAACTATTTTTACAAACGCTTATTCTCCGTATACTTATCCTATTGCTAATTTACTTAGATGCAAGGGGAATATGGTAGGCTTTAAGCAATAGTCAAATATGTTAAGAACTGGTTGCTATGTGGAGCATTTCATTCTCTTTGCATGTCCAAGACATAAAAAAAAAACGAATAACAAATTCCCATTTGAGAACAAGTATTGAAAAATTCAAACAAGGAATATCTCGGAAATGGTTCACTCCACAAAAAGGTACAGCATAACATAAATTGTGTGTTTTAACGAGATCTACATTTTTTCTGGAGAAACATTTTCTCTATCACTTACGGTTTACCAGTTATGCAAAGGCCGTTTAGAATGAAGAGGACTTTGGGGAAATTTCCAGAAAATTCAAGACATACATCTCATTTGTCATGAAAATATCTTAAATATATTTTACTATAATCAAAATCGTCTCAGCCATTTTTGAGAAAATAAAAATTTGGCCGAAATGTTCCATGTAAAGGGTACTCTGGAATGGGGCATTTTCTTGAAAATCTTCAAGTCGCATCTTTGAAAGATAGAGAACCTAAATACAAAAATTTGATATTTATAGACTTTTCGTTTTTGAGTTATCCTGTTCACAGACACAGACACACATAGACCTTATTCTGAACTTTTTTTGGATTCAGGGGGCTCACAACATGTGTTTCCGGTGAAATCCCGGTATCGAATTTTTTGGGTGAAATGCAATACTTCTCCTACTTGCTATATGTAGTAGAGAAAGTAAAAATGGCAGTTCGAGTACAGGATCCTAAACCTAAAAAGGACACTTTATAGTCGTATAGAAATGTAGAAATTAAATTTCATAGATCCCTGCTCACAAAACTAGACGGAATAAGACTTTAATAGGAGAAAAGCTAAACACGTTTGCAATTAATGATAAAATATGACAGTACATAAATGATTGAAGCGATAGTTCCGATAGAACGGAACAAAACACAATCCCAAGGACTGCTAAGCTGTATAAATCTAGAGGTCGAAGAGAGTCAGTTCGTTCGAGACAAATACAGTATGAAGACGAAACTAACCACTAACACCTAATACATGAAAGGCTGAAGATTAAGATTTACGCCGTACCAGAATAGAATATTAAATGGCTAATATGGACAATACGCTTTTACGTTATTCCCAAAAAGCTACTAATGGCCTTAAAAAGAGTGCTTTATATTGCTAGGAGGTTTGTACGTTTAAGAATGTGCTATATTTACATGGATTTCTCACGTCAGTATCGTATATATATATATATATATATATATATATATATATATATATCCGAAGTTATTCCGACTCTCTACGCTTGGGTCATACCCGCGCCACTCATGGACATCTTTTGCACGGTAACCCGGCCCCTTTTTATCCGACATTCGAGTGCGCCTCTCCGTATCACATATTTTACTTGATTGTCTGCTATTCGCTCGTGAACGCCGGACCTTTGGCCTTGGCCCTATCCTGCGTTTTGTTTTAGGCGGCGACCCCGTGGCTGTCGATCAGGCTCTTGGGTTTGTTTTAACGATTAGATTTCATACGCAGGTGTAAGTCGCTTTTATCTTTTTTTTTCTTCTGTTTTAAAACTTCTAGACCTGTGCCTGTATAATTTTAGGTTCCTTTAACATATGACTTTTAGGTTTTTATGGTTTTAAGCTTTGACCTGGGGCCCTAATGACCTAGTTGTCGACGGGCCCTTAAATCCCACTCTCTCACTCACTCACACTCACTCACACGCTCTCACACTCTCACATTTTCACTCACTCATATACTCTCACACACACACTCACTCACACACTCTCACACACACACACTCTCACTCACTCACACTCACTCACACAGTCACACACACTCTCACTCACTCTCACACACACTCACTCACACACACTCTCACACACACACTCACTCACACTCTCACTCACACACACTTACTCTCACTCACTCACTCACACACTCACTCGTATATGTATTAAATATTCTTATAAAAGCTTATTTTAAGTCTACATCATTAAGTTTATTTCATTACACATTTCGTTGTAGGTACAAGAGGGATGTGGGAGACTGAATCGATAGCCAAATCTCTAAAAACTGGATTGCTGTTTGCTGACTGCAAAATGCCATAAAGGTAAGATACGGTCGAACGGAGGGGCCTCCTACATCCGGGGCAGAGCACAGCAAGTAGACCGTAACAGCCCTATACTTTGATCCCTGGGAGGAAGGGATGAAGGGAGAGACCTGAAGGGCGACCCGATCCGGATGATGACGGGCGTAAACATGGACGGATTCCCTAACGTTTCCAGATCGAACGCATGCGTTGCCGCCCGCGTCCACTCCACAGGCCTCCAGATCCCCAATGGTCCTTCGCTGGTGCTGCCCACTCGGAGGTGTGTCCTAACTGAGCAGTCTCACAACGACGCCGCCGAACACCATCGCCTGGTTCTACAGCCCTGAAACCGATAACAATGAGGAGATGATGGGTACAGGAAATGAGGGGCAGGGAAATCGTTGTAGAAGAGGAACTACTCCAACATTCGCTTACTGAACGGAGGAATTCTGCACAAGTTACCTCGACAGTACCTCGCTAGGTTTTAAATGCCATACTCTTTGCGTGATATCACAAGAAATAAAGCAATAATGACTAAGCATTTCTAAAATATATGATATACTATTGGAAAATTCAAACTATTAGAATTTTTAATGAAGAGTCAGTTAAAGAATTCAATATCATAGCCGGGGTTTGAACACTTTCTCCCGCTTTCCCTGCGGTTGCGGAAGAACCGGCTATGACATTGAATTTTTCAGCTGATACTACATAAAAAGCAATCCATAGACGGGCAAGTCTTTATTAAGGAAGTATGATTAATTTAATTAATTACATATAAAATAAAAAGTAATAGCCATTAGCAACTAGCTTGTCGGAAGCGGTTACAAATGCAGGTTTAACGGGACCTACATTTTGGGGTAGTAAGGTTTTGTCTCCCTCTTATGGTTCATCAGTTATATAAAATTATAACAAAATTTAAGCAGAACAAAGAAGACCTCACAGGCTATTCACAAAACATCAAGATATGCATTTGTCATGAAAATATCTTAAACAAATGGTAGTTAAATCAAAATTGTGACAGCAATTTTTGGGAAAATAGCGAGAAATGTTGCATGTAAGAGTAATTAGGATTGGATTGATTTTCTTGATAATCTTCTTGTCACATACTTAGAAGATGCTGAATAATACCAAGTTTGATAAAGTTAGCCCATGCAAAAAGAAAAATGGCTGACGTTTTAGAATCCTTGCGCTCAACATAAATGCTATACGGAGCCGAAGCTCCCTCCAAAGATCAGGGAAAGGAACTATCCGAGTGGCAGTCCTTTATATGGAGCTTTCCATTAGGGCAATAACTTATTAATTTAAAAAGCCCAGCCCCGCTTGCGCAGGGACAGAAGTGGATACGCTACTCAGGCGCGCTAGCCTCAAAGGGGGAGGATTATCAAAAACCCCTTTAGGGATAAAAACGTTCTAGCTCGTCGAATGTCCTCCAGGATGGTACTGGAGGACATTGAGGCATCTCACAAGTCCGCCTGAGCATCACCGCCCAGGCCCAATCTCCCTTGGGTATTGGGAACTATTGTCCCGTCGAGTCCGACCCAATCCAAACCACTCCCTTCCGAAGGGACTCATATTTGGCCCTCAGAACACCACGTGTGGTAGGGGTTCACAGCGCTCACATCACGACAACTGAAGGGTTCGAATCCCTCCCCTACGGCAAAAAGAGAAAAAAGAGAAAATTCCTCCTTATTGCGAGAGTACTACCTATATTTGTTTTAATTTGAGAGCCTGAGTTGGAAGGTGGTTAATGTTTTTTCCAGACTTTTCTCTTATTCTAAAAATACAAATGTTGCGTAGTTCTATAGACCTGGGGGTCACATGAACATTTATATTCCTTAGAAGGTACATTAAAATATCAGAAAGTAAAGAAACAGAATACAAAGTATATTTAAAATAAATAGAATAAAAATAAATAATCTGAAAGAAAAGGTTTACATGTAATAACCTTTAAAGCATATTTAATGCGTACGCAATTTTCTTCAGTATAAAGACACCAGATTTCAATTTCCGGCTGCGGTATGAAAATTCGTTACCTCAGCAGAGTTTGAAGTATTAATTGTGTACGTGTTTCACCTAAAAATATTTGGTGTGTTATATTCACATTACTTTGCCTACCTTCTATCGTTTATTAGTAGGTAATCAAACTATTCTTACGAAACCTTTTACTGTCTACTTCAGTTTAATCGAGATAAATCTTTGCAGAAATAGCTACACTTGAAGTTGGTTGGTTTTATTGTTATTTTTACGTTGTTATTTGCCCCACGCTTTGGGAGCCAATTTGAGAAGAATGTTTGTATTGTTGTATTTTTATGTTGGGGAACCGAACTTCAAGTAGTTGCAACCGCACGTATGGTAAAATGTTTGCGGTAGCCTTTGCCCCAAGTTTGCAAAAATATTAACTTTGTAATTTTGACTTTCTTTAAATATTATGTATTTATGTTTGCCTCGGCTGCGTCAGTATTATTGTTAGAGACATGGATTTCTTTGCAAGGCGTGGTGCGGCTGAAGAATGTAGGCTTACACAGATTATAATTTGTAGTTCACTCCATTTATTAATCCTTGACACAATTTAAATAACACTTCACTGATATAGAGAGCTGTAATATTCTTTTATTAAATACTTGCACTTTTTAAACACGTAAACTATGTTCCTCTCACACTGAATACATATTAAACTTCTCGAGGACACATCTCGCGTCCGGTTAGAAACACTGTCTACAAACAACGCGTCCAGTTATGAGCGCTGTCTACAAGCAATTGACTTGATTTCTACCGCCTAAATTTGTAAATTTCTTTATATCAAGCCTCTGATTGGCTATTCCTAATCCAAAAGAATACTTTTATTTAACTTAAGCTTTTTTCTGGTTGTTGATTGGCTATTTAATAAACTGTCACAAAAATTACAATATTGTTATTCCAATAATGACTAGTAGCATTATTAAACTTTCTTACTCATTGTCTCAAGGTTACCTCATTGTTAGCAACTTTTAAACTATTATTCTCACAGCTCCTACATTATTAAATTACATAATACATTCACGTAATATTATTGAACATTTATACAATAATATAAACATATACAATGACTGTTACATACATTTTACAAATTATTACATACACATATTGCTTTAAGTCGGGCTGTTATTGAATTATATATATTATATAATTAAACTGAAATCATTTAAGTGTTAAAAATACTGTCTCACATTACATATTTCGTTATAGATATAAAGAGAACAGCGATAGTCAAATGTTTAAGAACTAGACGCTATAAGCTGGCCTTAAAATTCCTTACTGTTTCCACCACATCGCGAGAAACAATGACAAGTATTGAACAATTTGAAACTAAATAACAGATACCTCAGAAATGATTATACCTCACAAAAAGGTGTGAAATAAAGTGTGTATTTTAAGGAGATCTACTTTGTTTGTGTAGTAAATTTTCGTCTACGCTTAACGCTTACCAGTTATTAAAGATTACACAAAATTCTTCGGAATAAAGAGGACTTCACAGGCTAATACCAGAAAATTCAAAACATACATTTTGTTTGTCATGAAAGTATCTTAAGTATACATGCTCATCCAGTTCTCCTTGCAGATGATACAAGTATTATAATTAAAGAACACAACATCACTCGCCTCTCAGAGTTATCCAACAGTATTTTCAGCGTGCTAAATAATTGGTTCGATAGTAACAAATTCATATAAGCTTTGAAAAACTAAGTATATCAATTTTCACACAAAAAATAAAAGCATTGCAGACATAAGAATTCAACATGAAGGCAATGAAATTACTGAAACCTGTAGCATAAAATTTCTTGGTCTTATTATAGATCATAATATGAATTGGAAAGACCATATTGACTACATCATACCAAAACTAAACTGTGTATGTTTTTCAATTAGATCATTAATTCATTTTACAAATAAAAGCATCGTAAAAAGTATATTATGCTTATTTTCATTCAATTATGACTTATAGAATAACATTTTGGGGAAATTCAGTAGACGCAAAAAATATTTCTTTTGCAAAATAAGGTAATAAGAATAATGACAAGTCTAAAGCAATAAACGCATTGTAAACCACTGTCCTAACATTTGGAATGCTACCATTAGCTTGTGAGAATATTTTAGCTGTACTTTTAACCGTGGTTGACCACCCAGAAGTGTTTGTAAAAATTCAGACATACACAGCAAACAAACCAGAAATGGGCAGGACTTACACAGGCCAAGCAATGACCTACAAGTATTCTAAAAAGGTGCTTACTACAATGGTATAGTATTATTTATTTCACTTCCATCATATATTAAGGAACTGAAAACTAATAAAAATAAATTCAAGTTAGCATTGAAAAGATATCTCATCACTCACACCTTCTATACAGAGGAGGATTTCTTTCATTCAAAAAATAACTGACTATAAAATGTTACTGCATTTTATAAATACATTAATTATAAATAATATTGTTTTAAATTTTTTAGCTCTAATGTACTCTACATAAGATCTACAATTTATTTACAAACAAGTACACAATATAATTATGTATTTATGACGTAATCTACATCCTAGATTAGACCATCTCTCTTTAAGCTGGTCTAGCTCATTATAGGGTCTACAGATTGAGATATTATGTTATGTTGTATGGCATTTTAATCATTCGTTAGAGCCATTTTTTTGGAAAATAAAAAAAATTGAAAAATGTTCCATGTAAAGTGTAGTTGGTGTGAGGCGATTTTATTGAAAATCTTAAAATACCAAGTTTCGTATTTATCCGACTTTTCGTTTTTGAGTTATGCTGTTGAGAGAGAGAGAGAGAGACACACACACACACACGCACGCAAGCACGCACCCACACATACATTTTTCTAAAATGCTCTGTTTGGGTTCAGGGCGCCTCAAAACATGTATTTCCGGTAAAATCTCGACATCGAATTTTTGGATAGAGTACAATACTTCCCCTACTTGCTATAAGTAATAGAGTAATTAAGAAAACCATCGATAAAACCACAGTTCAACGTGTCTTTAACCTAAGATGTTTTTCAAGCCAAAATCCCCAATATCAACGTAATAGTTAAAGGAGGCTATAAAAATGTAACAATAAAAGAAATGCATATTCTAAAAAAAATATCTGCATATATATGACCATATTAAGTAAATTTATAGTGCATAAAATTCTAGTCCTGATTACAATCGTCTCAGATCTATAATACTTCCGTGTTTGCTGTTCATTGCTGACGAGGTCGTCGACCGATTCCATGCGTGCAACATGTTAAAAGGAGTTGTATCACGTAAAATATTGCAATCAAACGTATGTTATTGCTAACTAGAGTGTGATAGTTAGTTACTTATCTAACACGTTAGATTATGGAACGATGAATATATAGCGCAAGAGCAAACGCTCATATTATGGTGACTTCGTCCAGTTTTTCAACGGTGACTTTTCTCAGCTCTCACTGCTACTGTTTTGATCTGGTTCAACTTTCATTGGGACTTTATTTAGTTCACACTAGCTCTTCACTAATGTGAACTAGTTCAATTTCCCCGTTCACTTCTTCGTGAAGCCTTTTCTTTCGTGAAGCCTCCTATAACCTCTGAACACAAGTTAACCCTTTCCATAATGGACTTGTGGTAGGTACCTTAGTAGTGTTTAACACGCTCTTACTGCTTACGGCACCACAGGTAGTGGACAATAATGATACATGAAATGAAATAATTTGGAAAGGAAATTTGTGTAGGAAACGTTCGAGTTCTAAGTTTAGACTGCCGCCCCGGACTGAGGGGAAATATGGAAAAAAACTTCATTAGCGGAGGATGGTCCTAAGGGCTTAAACCACAGACCTCCCGTTCATGAGTTCGTGACTTAAACACCTCGGCTAACTGTATCGGTCTTGTGGTACTATTTTATTCCTGAGTGCTAACGATTCTAGTGATTTCTAAGAGAAAAATATGTTATATCTTACATTACACCTATCTGCTGATTTACAATTAAATTTATTGTATTATAAAATTCTGAGTTGCAATACACCTGAAATGTTTATAAAATTTTGAAAAACCTACTATTTTAACTTAGAAAATTTACCATGCAAATTTTATATGTTATAAACTTAACTTAGCTAAATATTAACAATAAAAATAACGACATAAAGCACAATATGAGATCTATAAAGATGGTAGAGAATCTATCCACAATTTTAAGGTATAGCAATACCAAGTGCCCAAAAGTTTTAAATTAATAGTATATCCTATTGTTTGAAGCCGCTACGAAGTCATAGTCCAAAATTACTATTGCATACCACCAACATTATGCCATTTTAAGACACTTTTCCCAGAAGTGAGTATTTTTTTCATTGCAATCCATAATAAAGGAAAATGGAAAGGAAAATTTGGTTATAACAAGAGAGAGAATGCTTAACCAGGACGAGGACACGATTTAAGGACGCAATCACAGGAAGCTACCTAAATTGGAGATGGCTGGGCACGTTATGAGACAGCTCCCTAATGGATGGACACTCAACGTGACTTCTTTGGGCCCCAGAATTTGTCAGAGGAACGTCGGCAGCCAGAGAACGCGCTGGGCAACGAATTGAGGGACCTTTGATAGTAGGTGGATCACAATAGTCAAAGAGAGAGAAAACTTGGAAAAACTAGTTGACACAGCCAATAGGACCGTGTGGCGTCGGTTGAGTTCTATTTGGAAAAGTTAGGGACCCCGTCCATGTTTGCGCCCTCAGAATCCGGATCTGGTCGCCTTTCGGGTGTCTTCCCTTATCCCTCCTTCCAGGAGTCACGCTGGAAGCACAATGGGCCGACTGGCCTGCGTACGGTGCTCTGCCCCAATTCCGGGGGTCCCTCCTTGATGCATATCTTTATCTTTTCCTTTAGCAGAATGTGGACATAACGCAGACAAAGCTTTTAAAATATGTTGCTAAATAATCTGGTAAGAAAGATGAAATAAGAGAAGAGCTTAATATTTGAGTTAAACGGCTTTAGGACCGGAGGTTAAGGCAACTGGAGAGAATTGGTTTGAGATGTAATACCTCAATGCAAATATTAGGATGCCGTCTTAATTGGAGTCCAAATTAGTTTATGGCAATGCATGTTGTGATATTTATTCATATGTAGTTGCATCTTATGTGTAATGTTGTTTCTCAAACGACAAGTAGGGAGTAGTGTTAAACGTAGTCTGTGGCCAATAACTGATCTGCATTCAGCATTACCAATTGTGATGAAATCTTCGTCGTCCTCATTTGCAAGCCACTGAGCTCCTTTCTGGGTCATGAGAGATATGGTTAGTCTGCTCTTTGTTTCTGTGGTCGTAAACGATACCCTTAACCTTTTAATGAATTCGGATAATGGTATTGTTATATTCCTTGACTTATTATGTCTGCAAGATCACATTTGGAGATTACGACCAATATGCAAAACACGGATCCACGGTTTACATCTTGGGTGTTCAGTTTGTTTTGTGCACCGGAGACTGCAAAAGCTTTTTCTAGGGGAATTTGTGCATATTCTAAGGTGCAGTGGTTATGGTAATTTTTGATTAATCAAAATAAAATTAAAAATTTACCATTTCTATTGCCTAAATAAGGTAGAACTATTATCATGCTACTCAAAAGTTATTTTTGTTACCAGAATACATTTTTTGAGTTTCTGAATCAAAACTTTTAAAAAAGTTAAAAAGAGACCCCGTAAATCTGGTGCTACCGAGCAGTATAGCTCGGGCGGTAACGTCCGTGGCCCGCATTCGGGAGGTCTCAGCTTCAAACCTCCGGGGCCTGACCGAAGGGTTCTTCGCTGTTTTCTTCGGACGCTAGGCAAATGCTGGATTTGATAATTTTATCCGCGAATTTCCCTATAATCACTTTCATTACTATATTTCATTTCCTTCTTCTTCACTGTCATACCAGACATTGGGCTGATCACCCATCCTGGACATGCTATGATCCAGAGTTTTCTTGCTCCTCGATAGGCTACTGACCCAAAGACTGGCTTGTATGTCCTTGGGGCTGTAAGTCATACAAAGATGAGGGTAATCCGTTGAAAAAGAGAAGAAGAGTCTGTATGCTTGACTACGAACATAAGGACGGAAACTCGGAGTACCAACATTTCATATTAAAGTCAAGCATATTTTAAGGATTCAAGGCAGTTTTCAATGACTTTCTCCTAGTATAAACACTTTTTACATAATAGATTTCTGATAGAGCTTACTTTCCCAAAATTATTTCTAACGATTTTGACTAAAATACTACAAATAATAGGTGTTGGTATTTTTTTCTATTTTATTCATTTTAACTGAATTGCCATAAATGACATACAAACATTACTCCAAGAAAAAACTTGGATCTTGTTAAGGTGTACAATTTATATGAAATACATATTTATAAGTTCTTAAACAGTCGTTTTTGGACGAGGGAGAGGTTAGATATCGTTATGAAACCGAGTTCTTAAAGACAACACTTGGTAAAAAAATAACTTTAGGGTGTGCATAAATTTTTTTCTATGATAGTACAAAATTTATATTAAATATATAATTCGAAATAAGTTTTTTTCGAGATGATGGTTAGATGACTGTCTAAACCGATTATCATTAACTATGATTACTTGCACTAATAAATAGCATCTTAAGCTGCAACATTACTGAGGATTATAGAAAAACATTGTACCTATACTATTGATACATATCGGAAATATTAACTGTTAGCACTTTATACAGTATATGAAATGTTAAGTGGCATTTCTCTTGTTTCTAAAGAACTACAGACAGCACATACTGACTTGCTTTATAAACATCTGACTGTCTTCCCATTCACCTGTGTGCAACAAAGCATCTATCATTCGCATCACTTAGCTGAATCAATTTTTGTGGTTGTTATGCATACTTACTAGAAAATAAATACAAAAACAAGATTTCTATAAGGGGAACATCTCTACTAACCTTGAATATAAATACATTATATAAAATGAAATTTTAGAGGAAACAAGAAACAGATCAAAGTAGGAAATAAGAATAGAACAAAAGAGAAGCTAATTAAAAAGAGTAGACACATTGAAAACAGATAGAAATAGAAAGTAAGTACATGAATAAGTAATATAAATAAGTATGCAAATTAGTTATATAATATAATAATATTGCCTATGTATGCATGCAGAACTGAATATTATAAAGGGAAAATGTGTACAGTACGCTGGCTAACAGAGACAGGTGATTTGCAACTGGATCGCACACAGGATGTGGGAGAAATAACTAAATAAGCGACCAAAGAGCACGGTAGTAACGAAAAATAGCGACTAGGGAGTGTAAGATAGGTTATATTAGAAAGAAACGGAGATAACTCGGAATTCTGAAATTAGTGAATTTGTGCCAGAGAAAGACATGAATGACTTTATTTTCATAAGGCGTCAAATAGAAAACACCTTTTACATTACAGCGGCAAAATTAGTGTCTGTGTGCCATAGTATCAAAGGTGGACGATTCCGAGCAAGTTCCTTCCAACTCTGATTTTCAAGAGATTCACTTCACGTTGGTCTTTGCGGGTGGGAAGCGTGTGAACTCGTATGTAGATTTAACCTAGATCGCAACATATTCGTGGGAGTTAATAGGAAATAATGGGTAATTCGTGGAATTGCAAAGTGGTCCGGACAGGAACAACTGACCAGCAATTTCATTATTGTTGTTTATTTAAATGGAATAAATACAGCGAAGAGGCAACACGTGGCTTTATTCAATTCCCATAATTCGACCCGTGAAAGAGTGGCTAACCGAGCAAGTGGCCCGCGGTAATGTGTGCGACTCGCATTCGGGAGGTTCCGGGGTCGATACCGGCGACCGCCCACCCTGACGCATGGGTTTTTCGTGGTTTTCCCGGGTCGGCAGGCGAATGTTGGACGGTTTCTTTTCCATCATTTCCCTTTCATTCCGTTTCCTTCTCATCTTTCAGGTATGCTCAAATGTAGTTTGGTACTGGATACCAATACTTTTACCACTAGAATGTGGTTTAGGTAGTATGGAAAATTTTATTGCATTTTATCTTGTTTAATTTACTAGGAATTAGGAATTACTGGTTTCCAGTAGTTGAATATATTTTTTGATTTAAATTACAATTTGAATCATTGCTTATTGGATTTTTACTGGATTACTTTTATTTTATTTATTTTAATCTAATTTCTTTTATTTACTGGAGTATTAGTAAAAATCTTTACAATAATAATGTATAAAATGAGAGAAGTGTTAAATAAATCACAACTTTGTAACACACGTTGTTGTAGGAAGCAGGGTATCAGGATGGTGTATTATGGATTTTGTTTTATTTTTTGTCCTTCTAGGTTTCTGGCATATGGCAGTACCAGACAAATAGCGTGGATGCATGCTCAAAGGAAGGAGCATTCCCCTGGACACCAGTAGGCTGCTGTCAACAGGTTGTTCATCGTCCTCTTTATGTAGCTCCAGCAGTGAACGTATTTTGGAACTTGGAAATGTTAGGAACTTTCGCGCCTCTCTGTGGCCTTTAGCCTTCTGTAGTTTCTTCACTTAATCACTTTCTCCTGAGAGTGGGAAGCCGTAATAGATC
Source organism: Deroplatys truncata (assembly GCA_030765065.1). Taxonomy (NCBI): domain Eukaryota; kingdom Metazoa; phylum Arthropoda; class Insecta; order Mantodea; family Mantidae; genus Deroplatys; species Deroplatys truncata. Next base: position 80,619,128 of record CM060988.1, read on the forward strand.
AAAGCAGGTCGCAGTGCGCGAGGTATTCCTCTCTGTTGAGTAACCTATACCTTAGAGTAGCTAGACACATATTGCTAATTTATGACGAGAACAATGAGAGGAAGAAAGCGAATTTCCAACCAGAATCTCGGACTTTAGTAGCATATCGCTACAGTCGACATCACCTGTCATCGCTACTTTTTTCATAATTAAATTATAGAGTAGCAAGGAAATAATAATGAGTACGAGAGATAAATTCCTATAGCTGCTACACTATGTGATCAAAAGCATCTGCACACCCCCAAAAACATACGTTTTTCATCTTAGGGGCATTATGCTGCCACCTACTGCCTGGTACTCATTATCCGCAACCTCAGTAGTCATTAGACATCGTGAAGCAGCAGAATGGGACGTCAGTGGAACTCAAGGACTTCCAACGTGGTCAGGTGATTGGGTGTCACTTGTGTCAAAAGTCTGTACGTGAGATTTCCACACTCCTAAACATCCCTAGGTCCACTGTGTCTGATGTGATAGTGAAAAACGTGAAGGGGCATGTACAGCACAAAAGTGTACAGGCCTACCTCGTCTGTGACTGACAGAGACCGCCGATATTTGCAGAGGGACGTAAAGAGTAATAGGCAGACATCTATCCAGACCATCACACAGGAATTCCAAACTGCATCAGGATCCACTCCAAGTACTATGACAGTTAGGCGTGAGGTGAGAAACCTTGGATTCCATGGTCAAGCGGCTGCTCATACGCCACACATCGCGCAGGAAAATGCCAAACGACGCCTCGCTTGGTGTAAGGAGCGTCTACATTACACGATTGAACAGTGGCAAAACGTTGTGTAGAGTGACGAATCACAGTACACAATGTGGCGATTCGATGGCAGGGTATGGGTATGACGAATGGCCGGTGAACGCCATCTGTCATCGTGTATAGTGCCAACAGTGAAAATCGGAGGTGGTAGTGTTATGGTGTGGTCGTGTTTTTCCTGGAGGGGGCTTGCGCCCCTTGTTATTTTGAGTGGCAGCGCAGACCTACATTGATATTTTAAGTACCTTTTTGCTTCCCACTGTTGAAGAGCAATTCGGGGATGGCCATTGTATCTTTCAACGCGGTCAAGCATCTGTTCATACTGCACGGGCTGTGGCGGAGTGGTTACACGACAATAGCATCCCTGTAATGAACAGGCCTGCACAGAGTCCTGACTTGAATTCTATAGAACACCTTTGGGATGTTTTGGAACGCCGACTTCGTGCCAGCCCTCACCGACCTACATCGATACCTCTCCTCAGTTCTGCACTCCTTGAAGAATGGGCTGCCATTTCCCAAGAAACTTTTCAGCACCCGATTGAAAGTATGCCTGCGAGAATGAACGCTGTCATCAAGGCTAATGGTGGGCCAACCCATATTGACTTCCAGCATTACCGATGGAGGGTGCCACGAACTTGTACGTCATTTTCAGCCAGGTGTCCGGATACTTTTGATCACGTAGTGTACATCTCAGACTTTTTTTTAAATCCGATGTGTTGCCATTTACATGACTTTCTCTACCCTCTATGGTTTATTAACGAGTATGCAAATCATTCTCACGAAGAGTTTATTTTCCTATATACTCTATTTTTATCGAGACAAACCTTTCCGGAAGTAGCTGCGTTGCACATTTCGTTACAGATACCGATAGTCAAATGTTAAAGAACTGGGCGCTATACGCTGGCCTTAAAATTCCATACTGCTTCCATGTAATCTTGAGAAAACAACTGAATATTGACGGGAATTTTAAGAATGACCAATTAATGAACAATTTGAACCATTAATAACAGACATCTTGGAAATGATTACTGCTACAGGGGGTTATTTGAAATAAATTTGTGTTCTATAGAGACCTACATTTGTTGTATAGTTCGTTTAGGTTTATCGCTTAACGTTTAGCAGTTATACAAGATCATACAAAACCGCTTCCGAATAAAGCGGTCTTTACAGGCTATTCGTAGAAAATTTACGATGTACATTTTATTTTTAATGCAAATACATTTCATATATGGCATTTTAATCAAAATTATCGAGCCGGTTTTTAGCAAATCAAACATTTCAATAAAGTTTCCATATAAAGCGTAGTTTGGGGTCGCAAGTCGAATCTTTGGAAAGTACTGAATCTAAATATCAAGTTTGGTATCTATCCGACTTTTACTTTCTCTACTACGTATAGTAAGTAGGGGAAGTATTGTATTCCACCCAAAAATTCGATACCGAGATTTCACCGGAAATACATGTTTTGAGACCCCCTGAATCCCAAAAAAGCATTTTTGTAAACATGTCCGTGTGTGTCTGTGTGTCTGTCTGTGTGTCTGTGTGTGTCTGTCTGTGAACAGCATAACTGAGAAACGAACAGTCGAATAAACGCCAAACTTGGTATTTAGGTTCAGTATCTTCCAAGGATGCGACACGAAGGTTTTCAAGAAAATCCCCCCACCCCAGATTACCCTTTACATGGAACATTTTTGAAAATTTTAATTTTCTCAAAACTGGCTCTAACTATTTTGATTAAAATATCATATGTTTAAGATAATTTCATGACAAATAAAATGTATATCTTGAGTTTCCTGGGAATGTCTCCAAAAGCATTCTTCATTGTGAACGACTTTTGCATAACTGGTAAACCATAAGAGATAGACAAAATTTTACTACACAAAAATGTAGATCGCGTTAAAATACACGATTTATGTCATATAGATTTTGCTGTTGAGTGAATCATTTTCGAGATATTACTTGTTATTCCCTTAAATTTTTCAATACTTATTTTCTCAAATTGGAATTCGTTATTCATTTTTTTGTCTTGGATATGCAAAGAGTTATAATCTGTGGCAAAGAGAATGGTGCTGAACCTAGCAACCAGCTATTAAGAGATATGTATATGCTTAAAGGCTACTGTATTGCTATATTGCCCTTGTAAATATATATTCCCCTTACATCTACAAGAAAATTAGCAATAAGATAGAGTCTGCAAATGTTTATCTCGATTAACATGAAGTAGATGGAGAATAAGCGTTTGTAAAAATAGTTTGTACAAGAGTAGAGAAAGCCATGTGAGAGTAACACATCAGATTTTTAGAACTGTTCGCTATGTGTAAAATTTAATTCTCTTTGCATGTCAAAAGATCGTTTCTGCAAATGTTTATCTCGATTAATATGAAATAGATGGAGAGTAAGAGTTTGTAAAAATAGTTTGTACAAGAGTAGAGAAAGTCATGTGAGTGTAACACATCAGATTTTTGCTTTTGAGTTATGCTTTTCACAGACACAGGCACATATGGACCTTTCTCTAAAAATACTTTTTACTTTCTCTACTACGTATAGTAAGTAGGGGAAGTAATGTATTCCACCAAAAATTCGATACCGAGATATCAGCGGAAATACATGTTTTCAGACCCCCTGAATCCAAAAAAAGCATTTTTGGAAACATCTCCGTGTGTGTGTGTCTGTGAACAGCATAACTCAGAAACGAACAGTCGGATAAACACCAAACTTGGTATTTAGGTTCAGTATCTTCCAGAGATGCGACACGAAGGTTTTCAAGAAAATCCCCCACCCCAGACTACCGTTTTGTATGGAGGACCTTTCGAAAATTTTAATTTTCTCTAAAATGGCTCCAACGATTTTGATTAAAATATCATATGTTTAAGATATTGTCATGAGAAATGAAATGTATATCTTGAATTTTCTGGGAATGTCTCCAAAAGTATTCTTCATTGTGAACGACTTTTGCATAACTGGTAAACCATAAGAGATAGACAAACTTTTACTACACAAAAAATGTAGATCGCGTGAAAATACACAATTTATGTCATATACATTTCTTTTGTTGTGCAATGGTAACGCTGTTTGACTGAGTTAGGGAACCCCGGCCAAACGAAAAGGGAAGCCCTAACGAGTGCCGTAGGGGAAAACAAAATGGAAACCAGAACTCTCAAAAATATACTACTATTGATAAGTTTGTTTTGTAGGAACTTTAATGATAAAAATAAACAAACATTAATAACCAGAACCGTAAACCAACCATAAAAGAATACCTGTAAAACAAAGATGGCTTAAATAGTAACCCAACCATAACCAATTGAGCAAAGCAGTAAAGCAAGTTTTAAATACAGCAAAAATTAAGTCAAACAAAATTCCACAAACAAAATCAATTTAGAAACTTTATAAAACAAAGCCACTATTAACATCAGACCAAAATATTTAATTATGTTTAGCTAGTGAAAGACTAGCTAAGAATGTTGAACAAGACCGAAACAGACTTTTATGAAATTGTGGTAACAGAGAGCTTCAAAGTCCAGCTAAGCTAGATGTAGGTAGCTTTACAACCCAACCGTTGTCAGTTACAAAGTTCAGCATAAATGGGTTCAGCATAACTGGATTTTAACTGCAATTACTGCTCTCATAATTTACACAACAGAATTACTGTAATTTGAACTAACTATGCATTTTCAAAGTGCCCAGAATATGTAAAGCTCTACTCACAACTTTCTACTTATATTGCTTCTTGCCCTCCTAAATCAAACTATGCAATTTCAGACGACAAATGCCAAAAGCTTTTCTCACAAATTTCACACTACTGATGCTTTTTACCTTCATGAATCAAAATATGCATTTTCAAATTGCACAACTGTGTAAAGCTCTTATCACAAATTTTAAACTAACTATACACTGAAAATCACGTACTGAAAATATAACTCAACTGGAAAAGAAACAAAACACACTAAACATATGAACAACTCCAAGAGCCAGTCACTTTACGAACTCTTATTTTCAAACACACATAACGTTTTCCGCCCCAAAATTCACTCACCATTACCAGGACATAAAACTGATAATAAAGCCTACCTTTACATAAGGTCGATCCACCGAAAATCACAAAGACGTTCCTTAAAAATTCATTACAAAAACTTCCACAATCCGCATCAGTAGTTGCCGGGCAGAGAGCTATCCCTGCAATGCGGACAGAAATCCACCACTCAGCGCGTACGGCCAAAGCACATGCCACGTCAGCAACCCACAGAGGAAAAAAAAAGAGAGCACCAAAGAGAGCGTTAAGCAAAGGGGACAAGCAACGTAAAGTGACTGGCTGGATGTATAATACAGATACAAAACATAAAAAGAACGCATAACAGCACAATAGCCCCCCCCCCAATCTGCGAGCCTGCGAGAAGAAAAAAAATAACCATTTATAGGAACTCGAGGAAAGGGAACAATAAGTAGCCAAAAGGGGAAACAACTAGGAAAACAGAAGGAACATGCTACACTGTAAGTAGACGAAGAAGGTAACTCCACACATACAGTCCGCAAACTTCAGTAGCTGACACAGAACACACAAGGAGAAGACCATAATTGAGGCAAGCAAACCCCAACAGTATATATCCCACGACGTAGCAACCGGGCAGCCATCCAAGGTGATGAAAAACTTAAGTATATAACTCCCAGGAACAGTCACAGGCGAAAATTTGCATCATAATTTTGGCAGCAATATTAAGCGGACAAGCCGCTAACCAGGAGTATAGATTTTTCTTTCCTAATAACGCCGACACTGCAGACGGTTAACGCTAAGGCCGAAACTGAAGCGGGCCAAAACATGTATAAAGTTGTCAGGATCCGGAAGAGGAGGCACAGGCTTCAGTATTTTAAACCACCAAATAGCGTCCGACGGTGAAATTCCCACGTAGGACCACCCGGCTGCACACACCACGAAAGCAGAAGAAACTTGCACAGCAGTCAGCACATCGCAACTCAGAAGGTCCAGAACGTGTCCCCACAGAGTAGCACGAGGAAGGAAAAAGGGATGGTAGCCGAGAAGGATAAGAATCTGAAACATAATAAAACAAAGCAGCAGAGGGGGCTCACAAAGCAAAATATAAACTTACTTATACAAACTAAATCATCGTCAATCAATTATAATTTTATAGACATATAAATATTGAATGTCACAATAAACCATGTGCATTTTTAAATTAGACAAGTATAGCATTACAATTATAGAACAAGAATTAAACATGGTATGCAATGAAACAGCTATGAGACATAATGCACTATATAACAACTATGTACAACAAAATAATAATTCACTTGCCCCGACCCCACACAAACTATAACTGGGGAGAGGCAGGTGAACAGGGCATACCGGCAAGGCATCACCGGTGTGGAAGCATGAAAATTTTCCCAATAAGAACAATTTAATTAAGCTGACACCCACTGAAATTAAGTGACCTTATAAATATATATATATATATATATATATATATATATATATATATATAATTTAAAATATTACCCCCAAAAATAAAAAAAACAAAGGATATTAAATTCGAGCCAAATTTATAGAAACACAAAAGGTCACTCAAAATAACAGGATCAACAGCAAAGGTAGGCTCTGCGCAACAGCTAAATACCCCAGCAAGGGCGAATGGAAATGAGGCAAAACTTTCAGAATTAGATAACCATACATGTTACCATATTTATCTTGCACACTGACTTGAAAAGGAAATCATAAATTCCTCCAAAATATTCAGGAACTCGCAAGTGACTGACTCTTGAATAGCCCTAGCACACGGACATAACCATACATTTTACGGGCAAACAGTAAAAGTTGGCAAGTATGCAATAGTGATATTCTCATGTGTCAAAGATCTGAAGACAAATCACTGGAGTTCTATATGCTAACATCCGAAAAGATACCATTACTGTAGGAGGAAAGGAAAGTATAATTGGGAGCTTTCATGAATATGGAAGGGATAAGAAAGGATGATTGGGAGAGGAATGGGACAGGATTTATCCCGGTTAAGGGAATGGGACAAATCAAGAGCTCGCATGGGGCAGGATCGCTAATTCCTGAAGGTGAGTCACCCATCATCAGGACAATGCCAAGTGACTCACTTGCTACCCCGAGTTATACAATTTAAGCTGAGACAGGTGAGCGCGGCGCCTGCAGGAAGAAGACAATTCTTGCAAAAGAACAGACACCCCCTTATAAATTCTGAGAATCTTAAACGGGCCAAGATAGCGAGGAGCTAACTTCGCGGCAAACGCATCTGCTTTCGAGGACTGAGGATAGTTACGGCACATAACAACATCTCCCACTTTGAATGGGGAGGGACGACGGGACGCATCGTATCGCTGCTTTCTCATAGAGTGGCCTCTACGCAGATTATTCAAGGCAGCCTTCCAATTAGTACGAATGGTATGGGGAGAATTGTCAGCCGGTAATAAATCATTTAACGCCCACAAATTAGCCAAAGGATACGCAGGTTGGTAGGCAAATAACAATGAAAATGGCGTCGTCTTATGAACCTCATGTCTCGCAGAATTGAAAGCAAACTGAAGTTGCTTCAAGTATTTATCCCAGCAATTGTGCTGCTGGTGATGATAAGCAATTAAAGCGGACTTAAGGTTACGGTTGACCCGTTCCGCTAATGAGGGGTTAGGGTAATAAGGGGTAGTAGTAAAATGCTTAATACCCCAATCAAAACAAAAGGAACGAAAGAGACGCGACTTAAATTGCGAACCGTTGTCAGAGACCAGATATTGAGGAGCACCAAAAGATCCAAATATTGTTCCAAGTTCCCGAATAGCGAGGCGAGCAGTAGCCGCACTCAGAGGTGAAATCCATACGAACTTTGAGAAAGCATCAGTAAGCACCAATGCAAAAATATTTCCCTGAATAGAACGAGGGAACGGTCCGATAAAATCTACAAATAGTTTTTCCATGGGCGCGGAGGGAACCTCCGAAGCCAAATATCCCCAATTTGTAGCCTGCGCGGGTTTGGACAATGCGCAAATGCGGCAAGACTTAACATGCTTTCTTACATCGAAATCCATGCCCCGCCACATAAACTGTTCACGAATTCGATTTCTGGTTTTGGCAATGCCTAAATGACCCCCGAAAGGAGAATCGTGAAAATAACTGAGAATCATGGGAATAGCTGCCTTCGGAACTATGACTTTATAACGCCGATCAAAACTAGCTCTTCCCATCAAAACACCCTCATGAATCTTATAATCCTGCAGTGAAACTCCTGATTTAATTTGCTCAATAATTGAGGCCAACCCAGAATCGGTAAGTTGAAGTTCAGGTATACTGACAAACATTTCAGGAAATGCCGAAAATGAGAAGCTCTCAATCTGAGTATCCGCAGGAGCATCCAAAGTCTCGAAATAAACACACTCCTCAGTAGGTTCGGAAAATACCCGGGTAAGAGCATCCGCAATACAATTTTCTGAACCTCTGATAAAGGAAGGAGTAAACTTAAAGGCACCTATCCGGACACCCCAACGCGCAAGACGACCTGTCTTCCTTGGGACAGCTAACGCCCACGTTAAAGCCTGGTTATCGCACTCTAAAAAGAAATGCACATGTTCTAAGTACACCCTATACTTCTCCAATCCAAAAAGCACCGCTAAGGTTTCTAATTCATATGTAGAAAATTTACGTTCTTCAGGAGATAAAGTACGCGAACTATAATAAATGGGACGACGACCTTCAGGAAATTCCTGCAACAAAACAGCCGCTAGCGCGCTAGCACTAGCATCCGTCTGTAAAATAAAGGGCATAGCAAAATCTGGAAAAGCCAAGACAGGAGGGTTTGAAATAGCCTCTTTTAGATCAACAAATGCCGCTTCCTGCTCCTCGGCCCACGCAAAAGTAACCCCTTTCCTACGTAAGCAATTAAGAGGTTCCGCCCGAGTAGAAAAATTTGAAATAAATTTAGAGAAGAAGTTAACCATTCCCAAAAATCGAGCCACCTCACGCTTATTCTTGGGTGCCGGAAAATTTCTAATAGCCTTAGTGCGATCTGGGTCTATGGTAATACCAGAAGGGGAAACCATATGGCCCAAAAATGATATTTGAGAGGTAGCAAAATGAACTTTAGACTGCTTAACTGATAACCCGGCGCTCTGTAGGCGACGAAAGACCTCACGTAAATGAACAAGATGTGAGTCAAAATCCTCGGAATATACTACAAGATCATCTAAGTAATGGTACAAATATTTAAATTTTATGTCCGAAAACAAATTATCCAGCAAACGAGTGAGGACTTGCGCGCCCGTAGCCAAACCAAATGGGACCCTATTGAATTCATAAAGGCGCCAGGGGGTAGCGAAAGCTGTTAGATGCTTGGAATGTTCAGCCAAAGGAATCTGATGATAAGCATTGTTCAAATCCAGGGTCGTAAAAACGCGAGCCTTCGAAAAATGATGAGCAGCTGTATGCAAATCGGGCAAAGGGGTACTTTCAATAAGGATTCTTTTGTTCAAGAGACGATAATCTATGACCGGTCTAAAATCCTGATCTCCCTTCGGTACTAGAAATATGGGGCTGCTGTAATTTGAAGTAGATGGTCTAATAACCCCTTGGTCAAGCATCTTCTGTATTTTCTCTTTTAATATAGCCATCTTCGGTGGTGTGAGCTTATATGGAGATAACTTGACCGGAGTAGAATCAGTTAACTGAATTTCATATTGAGTCAAATGAGTGACCCCTAAAACATCTGTAAACAATGAATCAAATTCCCCAACTAAATGCTCTATTTGCTTTGCCTGTTCAGGGGACAAATGAGACAGAGAAGAAGTTGCGCAATTTTGGGTTACCAAATTAATATCTCCCAAAGTTAAAGGGGGCCGAGATGGTTTAAAATCCCTCACAAAGTCCAACTTTATCCGGGGAGCAAAATGAAAAGCGATCTGCCTAGTGGAAAAATCAATAGCCATCCCAGTCCTTGACATAAAATCGGCACCTAGGACACATGCATAAGGAAGCTTGGGAACGACAAAAAAACTATGTTTCCACGTAAAACGTGGGAAACGTATAGTACATGATACCTTTTGAGTAACTTGAAAGGCCTGACCATTGACCATCAAACAAACCAACTGACACGTGGTTGCACGCGACATAATACATGGTAAATTTAACCTAAGCCAATCAAGCTGAATCAAAGAGACAGAACTTCCGGAATCTAATAACGCCAATAAAGGCAACTTCTCAAGAGAAACTTGAACTAAGGGTTTACCCGAAAACGGATAACCACAAATACGCCGAGACAAACAAATGGTCGACTTAACCTTCTGGCGTCATAAAGGTCGAAACTGTCGCCCCTGATTAGAAACACGAAGAAAACCCCGATTCACGGTCCTCCTATTGGGACAATTTCGTCGAACATGGCCTTCCTGACCACACTGAAAGCATTTAATAGTGGCCCGACGACCAGAAACCGGAACAATGGCCGAAGAAGGAGCTGATACAGTGGTATTAGGAGTTGCTAATGAGCCCGGAGGCTCTGACAGACGCAGCCTATCAACAAGCATAACTTCATTGAGTTTAGGTACCAATGCTTCCAACTGCTGCAAATTTGACGGCCGAGGTCCTAAAACCAAAGCCGACCTGACGACTGGATTGAGTCCTGATAAAATGACATCACAAATTTCCGCTTCCGTATCAGGGAGCACCAACACTAAAGCAATTTCCTTAACCCGAACCATATATTCTGTAAACGGTTCCGTTAGACCCTGAGGACGAAAATATACGTCTTGCATTATCCTCGTGCATTCCCTACGTGGAATGAACATGTCTAATAGGGCCAAATGAAAGCGAGTCACAGGCTCGGCCAAACCAGCACACCGCATTAAGAGGTCCAAAACTATCCCAGACACCTTGACAGATAATAATTCTATCACTTGAGCCGTGGGTACCAAATAACGCTTAGCCATTAGCGTCAATCGAACAAGAAAATAGAGAAACTGTAAAGCCGATGGTACATCAACAATGTCGTTTAACTGAAAGCCCTCCACGAATTGTTGGAGGGGATGAGCGAGTCTAAGTGGCCGAAACGCAGATACCGCAATCGCAGGCTGAACCACATCCGACAATCCTTGATTATACAAGGGAGACGCCCCAGTGTCATTCTGTGTAGTCCCAAAATCTTCCTCCACCTTATGGGCTAATTCCTTAAACTGATCCTTTAACTTTTGCAACGCTATACAAGACTGCAAAGTAGGGAATCTCTGTAAGACATAATCTAAATAGAACAAGTAATGCCGAATTCTAACTTGCCACCGGAGCAACTGTGCCTTAGAGGGAGAATCCTCGCGCCCAAAATCCATTAAATTATCCTGAATCTCTGCTAAGGCCAACGAGCAAGTGGACTCACACTTAGTCACTATCACGTGATCAATAGAAACAGTAATTATTGGAGCATCCTTAATATGTCGAAAAACATCCAACATAATAGCCACTTCAGTTGTCATAGAACATTGACCTCCACGTACAACCAACTCTACCCACAATTCACCTTTCCGTAATCTGTCCACATTACTAACCGATACCGCCATCTTGATACTACGGATATGGTACAAGTAAGAAAATGAGATCCGGAGAATACAGAGCAAACAACAAACCCAAAAATATTCCCTAACCAACACAGACAAATCAATTAACCACGCTCTGCTACCAGTAATTTGCAATGGTAACGCTGTTTGACTGAGTTAGGGAACCCCGGCCAAACGAAAAGGGAAGCCCTAACGAGTGCCGTAGGGGAAAACAAAATGGAAACCAGAACTCTCAAAAATATACTACTATTGATAAGTTTGTTTTGTAGGAACTTTAATGATAAAAATAAACAAACATTAATAACCAGAACCGTAAACCAACCATAAAAGAATACCTGTAAAACAAAGATGGCTTAAATAGTAACCCAACCATAACCAATTGAGCAAAGCAGTAAAGCAAGTTTTAAATACAGCAAAAATTAAGTCAAACAAAATTCCACAAACAAAATCAATTTAGAAACTTTATAAAACAAAGCCACTATTAACATCAGACCAAAATATTTAATTATGTTTAGCTAGTGAAAGACTAGCTAAGAATGTTGAACAAGACCGAAACAGACTTTTATGAAATTGTGGTAACAGAGAGCTTCAAAGTCCAGCTAAGCTAGATGTAGGTAGCTTTACAACCCAACCGTTGTCAGTTACAAAGTTCAGCATAAATGGGTTCAGCATAACTGGATTTTAACTGCAATTACTGCTCTCATAATTTACACAACAGAATTACTGTAATTTGAACTAACTATGCATTTTCAAAGTGCCCAGAATATGTAAAGCTCTACTCACAACTTTCTACTTATATTGCTTCTTGCCCTCCTAAATCAAACTATGCAATTTCAGACGACAAATGCCAAAAGCTTTTCTCACAAATTTCACACTACTGATGCTTTTTACCTTCATGAATCAAAATATGCATTTTCAAATTGCACAACTGTGTAAAGCTCTTATCACAAATTTTAAACTAACTATACACTGAAAATCACGTACTGAAAATATAACTCAACTGGAAAAGAAACAAAACACACTAAACATATGAACAACTCCAAGAGCCAGTCACTTTACGAACTCTTATTTTCAAACACACATAACGTTTTCCGCCCCAAAATTCACTCACCATTACCAGGACATAAAACTGATAATAAAGCCTACCTTTACATAAGGTCGATCCACCGAAAATCACAAAGACGTTCCTTAAAAATTCATTACAAAAACTTCCACAATCCGCATCAGTAGTTGCCGGGCAGAGAGCTATCCCTGCAATGCGGACAGAAATCCACCACTCAGCGCGTACGGCCAAAGCACATGCCACGTCAGCAACCCACAGAGGAAAAAAAAAGAGAGCACCAAAGAGAGCGTTAAGCAAAGGGGACAAGCAACGTAAAGTGACTGGCTGGATGTATAATACAGATACAAAACATAAAAAGAACGCATAACAGCACAGTTGAGTGAACCGTTTTCGAGATATTGCTTGTTATTCCCTTAAATTTTCCAATAGTTATACTTTTTCTCAAATTCGTTATTAATTTTTTTTTATGTCCTGGACATTCAAAGAGAATGGAATGCGCCACATAGCAACCAGCGCTTAAAATATTTGACTATCGCTTAAAAGCTACCATATTCCCCTTGCATCTGCAAGAAAATTACCAATAAGATTGACATCTCGATATCTCGATTAACATGAAGCGTATGGAGAATAAGCGTTTGTAAAAATAGTTTGTACAAGAGTAGAGAAAGTCATGTGAGTGTAACACATCAGATTTTTTATATTCAGGGGCCTCAAAGCATGTAAATATTTTCAATATATAGCATTTTAATCAAAATTGAGTCCTTTTTTAGAAAATTTAAAATTTCGAAAACTTTTCCATGTAATGGGTAGTTTGGGGTGGAGCGATGTTTTTGAAAATCGCATATTTGGAAAATATTGAACCTAAATAATAAGTTTGGTATACATGCGAGCTTTAGTTTTTGAGTTATGCTGTTTATAGACACACACAGGCCTTTTTCAAAAAATGCCATTTTTATATTCAGGCGGTCTCAAATTATGCATTTCTTCTGATAATCGAAATGTAGTTTTGGAATACAATACCTTCTCTACCTACTATGTACGTGGTAGAGAAAGTAAAAGATGTATGCTGCGTTTTTAAATAAAAACAGAACAAATTGAACTCTTTAGAGTTTTGTATTCGGAGGTTTTAGTACCCATCTTCAAAGGGTGGTTATTAGGTATGGAGGATCATAAGTGCAACAATACTAAAGGGCTTTATGTTGCACAAAGCACAAATTACGACATTTGCAAACAAGCCAAGAACAATAGTACTTGAAACAAACTCGCATCTAGGAGCAGAAAGGAGCAAGGAGGTGGGGAATGAACTCTAAGAGCTCTTGTCAACTGTCAACAGTTTACAGAGGTGCTGAGCGAGTTTCGGAAAGGTGCCAACATCCAACATCTCAACAATTACTGCACCCGTATCCAACTTGTAAACACACAACTTCCATCTAACAAGATGTATAGCAAGGGTATTATTGATAGCGCCACCATGTGCCCGGAAATATTGATTCAGCTGAATGAGACAGCCTCTGCTTAGTTTGCTTTCGGAGATAATTAAGACTGCAGTGCTCTGTAAAATTCGGAGGACTGAGCATTCCAAATGAAGCGTATAAAATAAAACCGTGCAATACATTCAGTTTTAAAGTTTATCACAACATACACTCATTATCTCAAGCTAACACTGCGCTATGAGGTTACGATTTATTTGCTTCCTGCTTATCTTCACAATGGATTGGGTTGTGTCATAAGTTCGTTCGTTTGCTCGCAAGTTCCATTTATAGTGCCTGAAAACCCTGAACCCTCTGTACACTCAAGTTATCCTAGTTACCTAACCACCCCTACGACTTAGGGAACAACAACCAGACTCACTATTGGATATGTCAGTGTGTATTTGTGACTGACGTTGGATAGAACGGCGTGAACTTGTGTTCACAAACTTGGAAAGCAAAAAGGAGCATGTCCGACATCTTATGCTGTTTCACTATAGTAAGGGTAAAACCGCCTCACAATGCCGGCAGAAAATTTGCGCTGTCTACAGGGAAGATGCAGTAACGAAGCGAGTATGTCAAAAGCGGTTTAGTCGATTTCGAGTTGGGAATATCTCTCTAAATAACAAACCTCGGCCTGAACGGCCAATGGTTACGGACGTGGAAAGAATTCATGAAACGATAGTCAACAATCCAGAATTACAACTCAGGTGTTGGCATTGGAGCTCAATTTAGATCGTGCTACTGTAGCCAGGAACTTGGCAATATACTGTCGACAATAATGTTGTATACTGCAGGAAATAAATAGTTGTGTTTACAAAACATGACTGCTGTAGTTATTTATCTTTTGAACGGCCTTGTGTTTAAAGTTTGTAAACGGTAAGTTTGGCAACTACGCTGTCGTAGCTATACTGTGGGTGAGGTGTGTTCCCAGGCGTTTTTAGTGATTGAAACGTAACGAAAATCGAACGAACTTATGAGACAACCCTATACTAATGAATAAAGATATTGAATATATCATACTATCAAGTCAAAACTGACTATTTTGTTCTACTTATTTTAAGGAAGATTGATAGTTTATAATTATTTAGAGGACAAAGTTACTAAACCTAATTTGTAACGTGTTCTCTACAACATTATATCTACGTTCAGAGTATTTTAGTATATTTTGTATATTTAGTATATATAGTGAAAGTTATTTATTGCGGAAACGACATGTTTAGAGAAAGATAATGTGGGCTTTTGAAAAAAAAAACACGATAAATCAACAAATTTTGTTGTTATATTCTGCAATTTTGGTTGCTAGGTTCATATGTAAATTTAAAGTAAAAATTAGTGATGAAGGTGATTTTCACGGTTCAGCAGGAAAAATTTTAAAAGCAGCCCAAGGTGCAAGTATAAGTTTTTGTTTTAATGGATATTATTATAAGGAAAATAAGATATAGATGATCATCTTCAAAGTGTATTTTGCGTTTTGTTAACCTGTATTTTAAGTTTTCATAGCGTGTTTTGTTAGAATATAAAGTATAGGTTTTGTTGCCTAGTAAACTACGAACTAAACCATCACTATTATTATAGTAGTAGATAAATACTTTTTAATGGAAATCAAATGTTATAATTTACTTCGAATATTGAAATATTCCCAATAGCTTGTCTTCTTATTTTCTCTAATCTATAAGAATATTATAAAGAGAGAAATTTATATTATGTATGTATGTATGTATGTATGTATGTATGTATGTATGTATGTATGTATGTATGTATGTATGTATGTGTGTATGCATGCACACTGCACATTTTTTAGGATAATTCTAGCCACTGGATTGGTAGGGCATTTTACCTCCCCAAAATTAAGTATGCCTGAACTGCCGAAGGGTAACCTTGTAACTTAAACCTTGTATTCTTATGCTATAGGTACTACGTTTTCTTAATGCCTGCTTTCTTATTGCGTGTAGTAGCAGTAATAACTTAACCTTTGTCTTCATGTCGCTAATGTAAGCTCTCATATATGTAAATGTCGTAGCTGTCATTAAGTTTAACCACACATGTATATGACTCGTCACCCCTTCCTCTAGAAGATCGACTTATTTTAATTGGTTTAGCGTTTGTCAATCGTAGAGGGGGTATTCGAAGCACTCCTCCATTTCACATAGATTATAAACATCTTTCATTGGTTATTTTATGTTCCACTGAATTTTTTTCAGGCCAGTCACACTGATACAGGCCGGGCGAAGTCAAAAGTTAGTCACTAAAGATGGATACCTTAGGAAGAGAAAAACATTACGGCGATCTAGGAAAATGGGCCAATTTTTAAGTACGGCAGTATACATCTCTTTAAAACACACAATTTATTTTAAACACTATTTTTATGGCATAAACCATTAAATGTCCGTTATTATTATTCTTTAATACTTTGTCAAGCCATATTCAGTTGTTTCTAGCCATTGCATGCAAAGAGTATGGAACTTTAAGGCCAAAATATAGCGTCTAGTTCTTAAATATGTGACTATCGCTGTTTCTGCTGTATCTATAACTAAATGTGTATGTAGCTATTTCTGCAAAGGTTTATTTGGATTAAAATGTAACAAATAGAAAAATAAGTTTTAATAAGAATAGTTTCTATACCCACCAATAAGTGGTATAAGGTAGAGAAATTCATGTGAATGTAGCACATCAGACTTTTATTTTCTTAACTATATTAAAATGTTTCTTAGTATTTATATTATTTTTGACTATAGTCCTTTTTGATACACTTTCTTTTCGTGATGTGGTGGAACGTTGAATTTACTGCATTTATTTTGTGATAATCTAACCTGAGTGAGTGTTCTGTTAATTTTACTGCTGTTAATTTATGTTAAATCCTCTAAATGGCATATTTATTATTGCAGACATGGAATGAAATCATACGTGACAGTTGAATTTTACCATTTAAAACTTACCTGGAGTTTTACTTCCTCTTTATTCGTTAATATTTACTTACACCACAATTCATGACAGCTAAGTATTAGCTGTAAGTTGCTAATTTCTTTAGGTTCAATAACTAATCGTGAATAACAAATTTCCACTTTTCCCCAAGATTAATGTTGGTGACCTTGATACTGAACCACAATGTTCAGCAGCTGTTAGTAAGCTATTAGTTTTATTTTCGTATAAGTCCTATTTTCATTATTCACTATCGTCGAAAAACATAATATACAAAGCACATGCATTAAGCACATTGAAGAGTCTCGGAAGTATAACATTCTGGACTTTTCTTGTATTTTCGAACTTCTTCTCGGTCTCTGTTGCACCTACCGCACTTTTAGGGCAATATACTGTTTCAGCTGAAGCCGTTCTCTATGCGACAACTTTGATACCGCTCCCTGCTTCAAATTTGTATAACCTTAATGTTACCTACTCTGTTGATGAGCTTTATGAAGTCGTCATCTCGTAGCTCGTTCTGCGTAGTCTAGTACGCCAGGTGCTCTAGTGGTATAGCTATGAGTTCTTTATCTCTGGATATGCGTGACTGTAATTTACAAGGATAACACTAGTTTAGTTAACTGAGAAATTTTAATGTTTTGCAACGTGGACTTTAACACTAGAGGAGGCGAATTAAGTCAGGAATACTGGCAGATTGTTATTTGAAAAGATATTCCACAAAATAATTAACAAGCCGAATTTTACATGATTTACGGCTTAAATGCTTTACATTTAATTACAATAGTTACAAATTGCTTCCTGCTCTCACATTTACCGATATGTTTCAGACCAACCACAATAAGTCTATAGATCCGACCCTCAATCCTTTCCCGGTAAAGTTATTGTTAAAAGGAATTTTGAATATGTTAAGCCGAAAGTGAATTTAGAATTACCATGCTGGATGCTTTCTATCTATCTGTTTTACTGTTGTTTTTCTCGCAATCTCGCTTGTCGTCGAAGACAGACTGGCCAGCCTTGTAGACAGCACCCTTGAAGAAAGCTGAGCGTGATCCAGCGCCTGCGCAGACAACGACCACAATCGCCTGACGTACTGCTTGAGTCAAACCGACTTCTCCCATTCTTGTAGTTGTAGTCGACTCTTTGAGAAGTACTACGCTAGTAGTTTCCCTTCTGTTGCCGTACATGACCGCTTTCCTTTAGTACAGCCCCGTCGCCTACTGTATATTTATCCGGGGAGGGTCAATTTGGCACATATTGACTAACATACTTTATTTGAAGAGAGTCGCCGACTACTGAATTAATGAATTAAGTGGTTTGTATAATAATAATAATAATAATAATAATACGAAACGTCAGTTGCTGTAAGTCACAGAAATGTTACTCGGAAAGATCCTTCGCAATAGCCGCTAAATCTTACTCACTCAAAGGCGCGTCACTTGGCGCTGCACCACTTAAAATGAAACCTACATTCTGAAGAGTCATCACACGACTATTTCATACAATTAACTAAATAAGTCAGTCTGTTTTATAATGCACCCTCTTTTCCTAATTCAAGCTCCGCCTATCTATCGCTACCCCTACCAACGTCCCTTCTCTTGCGGTCCAATTTTAAAACTTTAAGTATGCGTATCTAACACTGTTTCTATGCAGAACCTCCTCGAATCCCAAAATTCCATTCCCCTTTCTAATTTACAGAATTGTTACATGCGTGATTTTGAAAACGCATTGAATTACTCTCCAATTGCGTTTCAGGAGCTTTTATACTAACGCGTTCGTTAGTCGGCTATTACTAATGACCTTGCTTAACAGGAGTTGCTAATTATCTTTTTCTTTCCGGACAAATCTCTCAACTTAGACTCATTACATTATAATTTGGTTTAATAGAAAGAAGTTGTTTCTTGCAATTATTTCATCTTGTTATCATTGTTATCACTCAAGGAAGAAACTGAAGTGAGAAAGAACGCTGACCTGCAGATCTGACATACACTTCAGTGAAACTTGCATTAATACTTCGAGATTCGAATTTTAATACAATAAAAACCGTCTAAATTTATTTTTATGTTGAAATAAGATTTCAAAGACTAAAATGATTCATGTTTTTCCTAAGCGGGTCATATCGGGACTTTCTTCTTTTACATAATAAACACTGGCTGATACGATATATGCTTGGGAAGATAAATCAGTCTGGATAGTTATAAAACGTCAGGCATAGGAGACAAAAGAGAAGATAAAGGCGCTCGGCGTGATCATAAGAGCTAGCAGTGTCTGTCAGCCTTAATCGCCAAGCTGGGTGTTCCATACATTGTACGTAACTGCTATGGCTGCCTATGAATTATTATGAGTATGGCAATATGTAGACTAGAGATAAGAACGGCATCTGTTTTATACATTGAAATTTGCATGATAATGGAACAAAGTTTCTTTCTGTCTCGCTATAATCCGTAGGGGTATTTGTGATCGACTGGGTAACGTATTTTTCATCATAAGTAGCAATCATACAGCGAGATAGAGCTAGTGCTTTGTTTATAAATTCTCATATACAATAGATTGTGGTATAAACTGGCGGTAACAATTGTGAGAATGCACGTGCCAGTATGAATGTGATCGCATTCTAATTTTTTCCATAAGGCAACATAGGTACAAATACAAAGGAATATATTCTTACCCTTGATACATTTTTATAAAAGTACAAACTAAACAAAACGGAAACCTTTTTATAATTACAATTAAAGTGCTAAATCTAAATTTACAAACTAATAAGTCTTCATCCACTTATACGAGGGGCCTTTCACATTACCATAGGGTGATCTGTATAATAAAGCATCCCCAGTATGAATATTCCACTAATTAACTATTTTATCAATTAATAACTCAATTCTCTCACTAATACATTTCTTCCTTTATTTTCCCAAATATTCTCCCATTATTTGATTCCCGTTTTCCCCATACCAGGTAACATGCCTTGTGTAACTTTTTCATGTTATTTCTCATGTACCCTTTCTCCATCACCAGGAAAGAGGCTATTATTTTCACTGGTTGTCCATTACAGTAACTACTTTATGTATAGAAGCTTAGATATTTTTAAACATTTACGTTACTATTATTACTCTATGGTATAAGAACAATGTGAACAACGTTTGTCTCCCTTGGATGAATATTCTACTTTTTTTGAAACAGAAATTTATGCTATTGTCCAATGCATACAGGAAAACCTAAGAGAGCTTATACTGGTAAACAGACCCTTATCTTCTCAGATAGCCAGCTGCACTTAAGGCTCTTAAGTAGTCATAAGGTAACGCCAGGATTGTTTTAAACTGCCGAAACATGCTCACAAGTTATGCAAAACAGGATTAAGTTCAACTCATCTGGGTGCCGGGTCATATTGGCATAGAAGGAAATGAAAAAACTGATGAACTTGCAAGACACGGAGCAGCTTCACAATTTATTGGACCAGACCCGGCTCTAGGAACATTAAATGTTTAGTAAGACAGGCTATTAGGAACTGGTACAAAGTATAACGCTATAAAACCTGGCTTAAAACTTCAGAAACAAGAATGGTAAACTATTTATTAGAAAACCATGTAAGAAAAGATCTGAAAGCTTACTTATTGTAACAGACTTCAGTTGAGAACAAGTATTGCATTTCTGACAGGACATAATCCTGTGAAAAATCATCTTAACACGAAGTGTTTCAGAATAACCTAGATTGCAGGTTGTGAAAGAAAGAAACTGAAACGGCCTAGCATATTATATGCTCCTGTGAGCTTTTGGCTCACATGAGATATACTACTTTTATGAACATGTTTTTAGAACCAGAAGAATTTCAAACCATTACTGTTATCAGACGTATTCTTTGGTAAAGGGTACAGCATAATTAATTTGGTCTTAAATCATCAATGAAGGAAATCTGCATCTTATGAGACAAGAGAAATTATTAATTTATAATAATGCAAGCATAGTTAAAAATTGCTGATAAATAAATGGGCTACTATCGCCAGTCCTATTAATACTATCATGATTTTAAGGGTGTCCATTAAAAGGACATGGACAACTGATAATCAATGTTAATCCTTTATACTCTTTATTCGTTATAGAGGTGTTTCGTTTATGTTTTGGTTTTTGCAATGGGATTAGTTTTCTAATCTCATACTATACTAACCTTCAGCAATAAACTTAAAAAATTGTAAAAATATTAAATGTCTTCAGTAAAATTTTATTTTAATATAAAGAAGCAAAATCCATGCAGCTACATCAAATGTAATTCCTTCAGCATCTAAGCGTGGCATTACACCGCTTATTTTACTTGGGCTCTCCCCGTCCTTTACCATAGACACATTTGACTGAAACTGCTGTGACACAAACTCGCAATGCCTGACTTTGAACGGATGACCAGTCAATTTCATATCGCTCTAAATATCACGACTATTCGAATCGCTTTAGTTGTGGTGCCGGTGAAAGGGATATAAAAATCCGGCTTAGGATTTAGAGGAAGAGTGGCACATGTAGTAAAATAATTATGGCAATAGAGGATTAATCTCCACCCAACTTTGGAGTTGAGGCAATTAAGCTGTCAATCAAGTGGCTAGAATTATGGAAAGCGAGGCTTAGAGAAGGCGGAGCTAGACGTTTTATTATCAAAATAAATAATTTCGTACTGCTCGCAAGTGTATGTGTCTCCACGTAGTGCAACATAGACTTAAGTTTGTTAAATTATTTATTTTTATCTGTGATACTCGGCTATCAATAACTTAATATGTTGAATTATTTTTTAATTTGGAAATATTTCTTAAGTTTCGTAAACCTACTTCTTGTTTCTGTAACTTAGGCTAAACTCAAGGTCATAGTTATGAGGACGACACTGAACATTTTCAGAAAATAAAACAAGGATTAGTTTTAACAAATGTAAACGATTTTGTTGTTTTTTTTTAAATATTTCCCTTTAACATCAATGCATTTTTACATTCGATGAAACCAGCAATGATGCCACTTTTTCTGTGGCACTTTTGAAACCAGATTTTTATAATGTTGCACTGCTTCATCTGATGACGAAAAAGTGATTCCACGCATCTCATCTTTAATTTTTGGAAACAAAAAGAAATCACAAGGTCAGGACTGTATGGTGGAGGGTCTACTCAGTTGTTAGTTTTGCTGTTTGAGGCGATGCGTTGGCATGATGTAACACTATTTCTCCTTTTGAGCGTTTTTCACGAACTTTTTCAAACATTTGTGGTAAACAGACATTTGTGTACCAGTCGTCAGGAACGTTAGATCTGTCTCTAATGTTATAGTACTCAAATGGCCCATTCTAGAAAAAAAAACTAGCAACCATCTTCAAAACAACACTATGAATTCGTCGGACTTTTATAGGATTATGTTCTGTTCGAAAGACCCATCGAGTCGATTGACTTTTATTTTCAGGATAATAACAATAAATCCAAGATTCATCACCAGTAAAAATATTCCAAACCAAATTTGAAGCGCCGTATTGGAATTTCTACAGTTTTTTGCACCAATTAATGCGCTGTTTTCTTTATCGGGGGGATCAGTTTGTTTGGAGTGCATCGACTACAAAGTTTTCTCTCGTCTAATGTTGATGCAAAATGTTTTTGTTTTGAATCAGGCCAATGACCAATGTTCGTCCAGATAAATTCATAGGATGTCCTCGAATTTCTTCAAGCATTGCTCGAACAGCGGCAATATTTTCGTCAGTAATAGCAGTTCTTGGGCGTCCTTCACAAAATTCATCACTAAGAAAAACATTTGATGTGTTACACTCACATGACCTTCTCTACTCTTGTGCAAACTATTTTTACAAACTTTTATTCTCCATCTATTTCATATTAATCGAGATAAACATTTGCAGAAACGATCTTTTGACATGCAAAGAGAATTACATTTTACACATAGCGACCAGTTCTAAAAATATTTGACTATCGCTTAAGGCGTACTATGTTCCCCTTGTTTTGTAATTGCAAGGGCAATATAGAAATACAGTAGCCTTTAAGCATCGACATAAATCTTAATAGCTGATTGCTAGGTGCAGCACCATTCTCTTTGCCACAGATTAATACTCTTTGCATATACAAGACAAAACACGAATTCCCATTTGAGAAAATAAGTATTGAAAAATTTAATGGAATAACAAGGAATATCTCGAAAATGGTTCACTCAACAAAAAAATGTATACGACATAAATTGTGTATTTTAACGCGATCTACATTTTTTGTGTAGTAAAATTTTGTCTATCTCTTATGGTTTACTAGTTATGCAAAAGCCGTTCATAATGAAGAATACTTTTGGAGACATTTCCAGAAAATTCAAGATATACATTTTATTTGTCATGAAAATATCTTAAATATGTCATGTTTTAATCAAAATCGTTAGAGCTATTTTTGAGAAAATTAAAATTTTGTAAAAATGTTCCATGTAAAGGGTAATCTGGGGTGGGGGATTTTCTTGAAAACCTTCGTGTCGCATATCTGGAACATACTGAACCTAAATACCAAGTTTGGCGTTTATCCGACTATTCGTTTCTGAGTTATGCTGTTCACACACACACACACACACACACACACACACACACACACCCACACACAGTCACGAACAGGACATGTTTCCAAAAATGTTCTTTTTGGATTCAGGGGGTCTCAAAACAATATTTCGAATGAAATCTCGGTATCGAATTTTTGGGTGGAATACAATACTTACCCTACTTACTATACGTAGTAGAGAAAGTAAAAAAGATCTCTTTTGAATTCACGTATTAAAAATTACCGCCTTCATCGTCAAATACATTAAGCCGATCTTTGAATTGGTTAGGCGTTGATGGCGATTTAAAATCTTAAAAAACTTGGCGTGGATATGCTGTCTAGTCAAATTCATTTTTGGATAATCACAAAATACTTAAATGATAATAATTAACAAACTACATAATAGTAACTTTTCAGTGTCGCCCTCATAGTTGAACGAGAGCTTGGATATAGGCATCTTAGACTTGGAAATAGTTTTTAGGGTATATCAGTAAACATGAGATAATCTTTACACAAAAGTGTAAATAAAAGTGGAATAGCTTAGGTATGCCGATGATGAATTACAAATATAATTGTAAATATTACCGTCGTAGCAAGCTCTATCGTATCCTCTGGTGTGTTTTTGAGAGAAAAATCTATCGGAAATAAGAATCCTAGCAGTGAAGGGCAAACTGGAAGTAAAGAAAGTATGGAATAAATTGCTAAAGCTTGTTTGTTTCCCTATTTCTCCCCTGAACATGTTATTAGACGCCCCTTTGTGCAAAGCTAAGAGCAAGTTTGCCACTTGATCTGCCGCAGCCTCTCTCGAGTGACAGCATGGCTCATACTGTAGCGCCAGCCTTCTCGCCTCGGAGATAAAAATCATATTGTAAAAAAAGCCCCGAAGGGACAAAAAAGAAGACGACTTGTTGCCTCACAATGAAGTCGAGTACTCGACAAACAAATCGATATTCAGCCTAGTCCCACTTGCTTAAACAAGGTAGGAGAAGCGATGCTTTTTTGCGTGCGAGCTGTAACACGATCGGTTCCTTGATACACAGAATGAAACCTGTAAACCAAGTTGGGTTTTCTAATGCTTACTACTCTGCACTATTTCCTTTCACTTTCTCTACTCCTTACCTTTAGTAACTAGAGAAAGTATGTAAATATAAACACAGGTGTAAGACAAGGTTGTGGACCTTCTCTACAAAATCTACATTAAACATATGATTAAAAACTGGATCTTCCAAATGGATATGTAACTTTGAATAGACGAAAACCAGCTTTAGTACAAACGCAGACTTGTCTAAGACTGTATGAAACCTTAGCAAGACCTGTCCTATGCTATTACAATGAGGCTTGGACCAAAAAGAAAAAGATAAAAGAAGAATAACTGCTGCAGAGGGGAAGTTCATGCAAAGGACTGATGTTTACACTAAATGGAATCTAAGAACTAATGAGTTTATTTTACAAGAGCTGAAGATACAAATTGCTGAATATACAGGGTGGACCATTTAAGTTGAGGCTGTAGAATATATCCAAAACTAAGTGTTGTAGAACGAAATGTCCTGAATAAAAGTTGCTTAATACTATGGGGGGAAAGTAAATACCATTAGTGTGTTTTATTTTGAGGACCTTGAGATGGTCATTTTATGACCAATTTAATTTTATCCTAATTGTAGGTTCCCATTTAAACATTATATTGACCCTAAAATGACTACCATAATGTCCTCCAAACAAAACACATCTAAGATATGTCTTTCTATAACACTTGAGTTTTGTAGATAAAGTACACCCTCAACTTATGAGACAGTATTTTTAACACTTAAATAATTTCAGTCTAACTATAATACATAAATTCAATAACAGCCTGCCTTAAAACAATATGTGTATGTAACAATATATAAAAAGTGTATATTACAATCATTGCATATGCTTATATTATTGTATACATGTGTAATAATGTTATCTGAATGTATTACGTAATTTAATAATGTAGGAGCTGTGAGAGTAATAGGTTAAAAGTTGCTAACAATGAGTTAATAATGAGGTAACCTTGAGGAAATAATGAATTTGAAAGTTTAAATGCTACTAGGCATTATTGGAGCAACAATAATGTAAATTTGAGACAGTTTAAAAATAGCCAATCAACAACCAGAAAAAAAAACTTTAGTTAAATGAAGGTATTCTATTGGATTAGGAATAGCCAATCAGAGACTTGAAATACAGACATTTACAAGTTTAGGCAGTTGAAATCAGATCAGTTGGTTGCAGACAGCGTTAGTAACAATATATGCGAGATGTGTCCTCGAGAGATTTAATACGTATTCGTGTGAGACGAAAAATAAGTTTACGTGTTAAAAAGTGCAATTAATTAATTAAAGAATCTCACAGCTTCTATATCAGTGAAGTGTTATTTAAATCGTGTTAAGCATTAATAAATGGAGTGAAGAAAAACTTAATATCTGTGTAAGCCTACATTCTTGTCGCACCACAACCCTGCTAAGAGAAACATGTCTGTAACAAATACTGACGCAGCCGAGGCAATCATAAATATATAATATTTAAAGAAACAGTCAAATTACAAAGTTAATATGTTTAAACTTAGGACGAAGGCTACCGGAAAGCGGGTACTCTACGTGCGGTTGCAACTACTACAAGTTCGGCTCCCCAACAGTTGAAATATAATACAACTCCTTCAATACGACCTACTTCAAATTGACGCCCAAAGCAGGGTGCAAATAACGTAACAAACCACCTACTTCAAACTGGCTTTCCATACGTGGAGCTAATAAATTTACTTCTTCAAATTGGCGCCCAGCGTGTGGCTTATAAATAACAACGTAAACAAATATATCTACTTCAAATTGGCGCCAAGCGTGGTGCAAATAACGTAACAAACCACCTACTTCAAATTGGCTTTCCATACGTGCGGCAGAAATTATTCTACTTCAAATTGGCGTCCATACGTGGGGCTTATAAATAACAACAATGTAAATAAATATATCTACTTCACTTAAATGGTCCAACCAGTATACATTACCAGAACAACTGGAGGCAACACATGTATAGAATGGGTACAGAACGCATTCCCGAAGTTGTAATGCAGTATAATCCTAGGGGAAACAGACCACTCGGCCGCTCCATCAAGAAGTGGAGGGAAACCTTCTTAGTGAGATCGTAACAGGCTGATGGCCTAAAACTTGGTTGGATGAAGAAGCAGAGAAAGTATTGAATGCCAATCAAAACTTCGTTACCGAGATTTCGCTGTACAAGTTGGTACTGCTGTTGATTATGAAAGCTGTGGTTTCTTTCTTTGCAAGTACTGGGTGGCGCGGATAGATACTGAGAGTAGGTTGGGTTGCCTACTCCCGGTCGCTGCAGGGGATGTACTGAAACTCAAAGATGTTCAACTTAAGATCCGTCATACTCATGTGCAACAGCTTTGCATTGGTATGAGGACTTGTGGCAACAGCTTCCCTCACGGCATTTATAACCACAGGGTCTTTCTGTCGCACGCGTAATGGCTGATTTCATGCATGCAGCCGAGCATGATTCCGTAGTCGTTCCAATTGATAAAACCCTTTGGCTATAATGTGCTGGAGTTTGTCTGCCAATACGTTGACGTTTTTAAAACACTAACAACATATGAACTTATTTGGGGTTTCCGAATCGTGGTTGCTCCATGATAACACGAGCAAAGTGCTAGTCATGTAGTTGCCAAGGCTCAGCATGTGTCCACTACGAAGCTATTGTTGTAGCTGTGCAGTAATACATTATATTGTGACCGCGCGCGTGGCGCTACCTGCGGCCGCTGATAAGTCCCTCCTGGCCCAGCAGCTGGGTGTGATCTGCGACGGGCCGTCGGAACAATAGCCAGCGCGGAACAATAGAACAATGATTGTGGAATAAAAAGCTCTTTATGTGCTGTTTACGTTTTTGGAACCTTCGTTTCGGCATGTTCTAGTAGGTTCTTGTTCTCGAAAGCTCCGTTTCCGTGGCCTATATAAGGGATTGCTGTCGCTGGGGTGTCAAAGTGACTCAAGTGTAATGTTTGTGTTACGTTGAGTGCTTTATGATAAATAAAATGTGCTTTCGCGGTAACTGGTGTTCTCATTTGTTACAATATTATGCAGTAACACATCTCAATGTCATAACGCCTCTGCACAAGTAGTCCACCCGGATTACAACAGTTCGGCGATTGTCTTAAACACCCAGTATAGAATTTATTTTCTCCAATTTTCTATTTGAATAACTTTATCTGTGAATCAAATTTTCTTGTATAAAAGAAGCGTTTTCTCAGAAACTATTACAGATACTTACATTAAATATTACGATAATAACAACCACCTCCAAGTGCTGTTATGAATCTACAGTGTTTTTCTCTCACACTGTGACCATCGTACGGTTGCACGCGCGCCGGAAAATCGGCTCGGATTACCAACGAAAGAGGTATAATATCCTCGCAATCGTTTCACGTTCTCATAGTTACAGTTAAAATAAGCACACACGTTATCATAACACATATTGGAAATGTTTTCCTCATCTATCCACAAACTTCTGGCATCTTATAAGGAAATTCGCAGTTACACTCGAGAGCGCAGTATCCGAAATAGACTGAATTTCTCATCTGATATTTTATTTTAGTTCTTATACTCTATGGGGTTTGTTGCATATATTATCTTTTAAGTTCCTTAATAGATGAAAATCGCATATAGTTAAATCAGGAGGTCGCGAGGACCATAATATTTTAATAATTACTCTATCTTCAAACTCTTCCTGAATTAAATTTAATGCCTCATCAGTTGTATGTGCGGTAGCAGAGTCTTGTTGGAAAACTCCAGACTGACATTCAATGTCGGTCAGCTGTTCAGAGTAGTGCGACTATGACATTCTTGTGACTCTTTGAATTTACTATTTGTTCAACAAATATAAGTCCTATTATTCTGTATGCATTTAATGCACACCAATTTCCGTGTCATACAAGGAAATCTCGTGTGTGTAATTGGAATTCTCTGTGCTTCAATATGTGTTATTTTGCGACGAAACACAGCATAGTTAATGGAACCTGCTTCATCAGGGAAGAATATTAAGCGTGGATTAATTACTTTATAGTTTCAGAAAATCCAATTACATAAATTATCCGGCTCTGATGATCACATCAAAAAGTCTGATGTTTTACACTCACATGACTTTCTCTATTCTTGTACAAACTACTTTTACAAAAGCTTATTCTCCATATTCTTCATGTTAATCGAGATGTTAACCTTATTGCTAATTTTCTCGTAGGTGCAAGGGAAATATGGTAAACTTTAAGCGATAGTCAAATATTTTAAGAACTGGTTGTTATGTGGCGCATATGTTCAGGACATAAAAAACTGAATAACGAATTCCCATTTGAGAAAAAGTATAAGTATTGGAAAATTTAAAGGAATAACAAGCAATATCTCGAAAATGGTTCACTCAACAAAAAATGTATATGACATAAATTGTTTATTTTAACGCGATCTACATTTTATGTGCAGTAAAAGTTTGTCCATCTCTTATGGTTCACCAGTTATGCAAAAGTCGTTCACAATCAAGGATACTTTTGGAGAGATTCCCAGAAAATTCGAGATATACATTTCATTTGTCATGAAAATATATTAAACATATGATACTTTAATCAAAATCGTTAGAGCTATTTTTGAGAAAATTAAAATTTTCGAAAAATGTTCCATGTAAAGGGTAATCTGGGGTCGTATCTCTGGAAGATACTGAACCTAAATACCAAGTTTGGTGTTCACACACAGACACACACAAACACACGGACATGTTTCCAAAAATGTTTTTTTTTTGGATTCAGGGGGCTCCAAATATATATTTACGGTGAAATCTCGGTATAAAAGTTTTGGGTGGAATACAATATTTCCCCTACGTAATTATACGTAGTAGAGAAAGTAAAAAACGTATGCAACAAACCTCCATAATTTGTAAGAACTAAATGGAAACATCAGGAGAAATTTATACAATTTTAGATCCTGAACTCCATTGTGATTGAACATTTCTTAAGAAGATTCCAGAAATGTTTGGATAAAGAGGAGAAACATTACCAACGACTCTTATGATAATGCGTGTGCTTATTATCATTGTAATTGTAAATATGAGTAGATGAAGCGGGTGCAGGTATATAATAACTGTTTCGACGGAAGTTGGAGTTGCGGCGCTCGGCTATAGTGTGAAGGAAAAGAATTGTATTAGGTATTAATAACATGTTTTTTATTTAAATAGTTGGTGATATATTTTAATCCAAAGATGGTCTAATTAAGAAAGTAATCCTATTCTATAGAAGTATTACGGTGTACTTAGAAGGCATGCATACTACTTCTGTAAAATTTCAGTCTGATATATTCAATAGCTTCCGAGATAATGGATCAGAATTTGATAGATTTAACATTGGGGTGATATGGCTTTTAAACTTCCCTTCAACCATTTCTGAGTAAACATATACTGTATATTGGACAGAAGAATAACTTCTTATATGAATATTACGTATACTATTATAACGCATATATGCGAATTTATCGTTGATAAATGTAAAAGAATCACATCATATTTTTTAAAAAGTGATTTCTTTAAAACTTGGATTCATAGGACCATGGACATTAATTTTATGCTATAATTATGTTGAGCATAACTGTGATAAACATTTATGCTAAATGGGTTGAAATTAGCAATGCCATTGAGGCAATGCGAAGTAAATTTCAGTGTGACGAAACAGAGAAAATCAGAGCAATGTACTAAAAGGCATATAAATTTACACTGTGACTGGTAATGTTAACCAACAATGCAGATATTCTACAAAACTGCATTCTAGATGTAACAAGAAAGAGGTTTTCCTTTTGGTTATGCAGATTAGCCAACTTAAGCCCAGACGACAACGTAGGCGTAAAGGGATCTTAAACGGAGAAGTGCAATTCGTTGCTTAAGCAGACGCTAGATAAGGAAAAGAAGACAAGTGAAGACAGGGTGCGGGTCCAGTTAGCCAACCCTGGTATCGATCTCTCTGCATCACACAGGCGCCGGCAAAGGACAACACACTGTTGTACAGTAGCCAAAGCAAAACACGCTGCCTTCAAAAGCCTTGACATATTAATGGGATGCTGTATTTCAGAAGGCAGCGGATTAACGCTTTGTGCAAATGGCGTTACCGGAAAATGTCATTAAATGACATAAACATAAAGTAGTATGTCGCGCCTGGACACGTGTGTGGTAGGCCGTTTTGGATGAAGTCCTTAATTGCAAGAAGTGGCAAAACTAATCTCTCCCGTTTTACGTTAAATGAAATCAGTAGCAGCTATGTAAATTATGGTATATAAATCTGATACAGTTATAATATACTCCATACCATAAAGAAACCGACAATAAAGATTATCAAAGAAAATAGAAATAGATAGCTTCCTCGATGAATGGAAAACAGGAGTAGCTCTACCAGTACGTACCTTCTAAGCAAACACACAATTATTATTGAGGCAGTATTTTTAACACAAATGATTTCAGTCTAATTATATAATATATAAATTAAATAACAGCCCGCCTTAAAGCAATGTGTATGTAACAATATATAAAAAGTTTATATTACAGTCATTGTATATGTTTATATAATTGTATACATGTTCAATAATGTTATGTGAATGCATTACATAATTTAATAATGTAGGAGCTGTGAGAATAATAAGTTAAAAGTTGCTAACAATGAGGTAACAATGAGGTAATCTTGAGGCAATAATGAATTTGAAAGTTAATAATGCTACTTGTGATTCTTGGAACCAATAATGTAATTTCTGTGACAGTTTATAAAATAGCCAATCGACAACCAGAAAAAGCTTTAGTTAAATGAAGGTATTCTATTGGACTAGGATTAGCCAATCAGAAACTAAAATGAAGCAAAATTTACATATTCAGAAGGAAGTTGCTTGTAGACAGACTCATAACTGCACGCGTTGCTTGTAGACAGTGTTCCTAACTGGTCACGAGATGCGTCCTCGAGAAATTTAATACGTATTTTGTCTGAGACAAAAATGGTTTACGTGCTAAAAAGTGCAAGTAATTAATAAAAAATCTCACAGTTCTCTCTCTATATCCGTGAAGTGTTATTTAAATTGTGCCAAACATTAATAAAAGGAGTGAAGTAAAATTATAATTTGTGTAACCCTACATTCTTCAGTCGCACCACTCCCTGCTAAGACATTCATGTCTCTAAAAATAAATACTGACGCAGCCGAGGCAAACATAAATATATAATATTTAAAGAAGCAGTCAAATTATAAAGTTAATATTTTTAAACTTGGGGCAAAGCCACCGTAAAGTACATTTGGGGTGAAGGCTACCGGAAACTTTTTACCATACGTGCGCTTGCAATTACTACAAGTTCGGCTCCCCAACAGTCGAAATATAATACATCTTCTTCAAACTGACTTTCCATACGTAGCAGCAACAAACAAACTTTTTCATTATGAAGAAACTGCGTTACCTAAATTATAAGTTACTAGTCCCGTCTCGTTTAATTTATTTTTAGACTTGTACGAATTATGCCTAAGGATGCAAAAATAAAATATTTTTTTCTTTAACAGATTACACTCCTCTTTGAAGGACTTACATCCCCAAGGTCCTACAAGCCAATGCCTTGATCAGAAGCCTGTCGAGGAGCAAAGTAACGCTGGAACATAGCATATGCAGGATGGGTGAACAGCCCAATGTTGGTATAGAGGTGAAGAAGAAGGAAATGAAATGTAGTAATGAAAGGGATAATAGGAAAATTTTCGGATCAAATTATCCAACCAAGCATTCGCCCAGCCACTGAGGTAAACCGCGAGAAAAAAAACCTTCGGTCATTTGGTCGGCCCAGGGGGTTTGAACTCGGGACCTCCCGAATGCAGGCCACAGACATTACTGCATGAGCCGTCCCGCTCGGTGGAAACATATTATAATCGGATGTAGTGTAACAAACACTATAAAGATAGAATCAGACGACTGAAAAATTCAATGCCGTCACAGGGATTTGAACTACGGATCTCCCGGTTTCCGTCCGGTTGCTCTCACCGGAGCTGCCATGGCAGCATGTCAGTATGACATTAAATTCCCCAACTGATTCGCATTTTTCCCGTAAACCACAAGGAGATCTCAAACTGTATTGAGATGACATACCCCTATGGCGACTTACAATGCTGCAAGTACTTTAAGTTCCAATCTTCATAGTTTAGACCACAATTATGTGAATTAATGGAATTAATTGTTCTTCCACACAAGCCGTGAGTGAGACAAGGTTGGAAAGGTATAATCAGACGACAGAAAAATTAATACCATGTCCGGGATTTCAACCACGGATCTTTCCATTTCCGTTAGGTTGCTTTAACCACTGAACTACCATGGTAACATGCCGGTACGACATTAAATCATATTCCTCTC
The DNA here is from genome assembly GCA_030765065.1 of Deroplatys truncata. Taxonomy (NCBI): domain Eukaryota; kingdom Metazoa; phylum Arthropoda; class Insecta; order Mantodea; family Mantidae; genus Deroplatys; species Deroplatys truncata. The sequence continues at coordinate 80,651,894 of CM060988.1, forward strand.
AATGCAGTTTGACATCTACTTGTGTGGTTTACCGGAAAAAATGCGAATCATATATGATTATGGTTAATACATTATTATACAATGGTTTTGGTATTACAGGGTATTTTTACAACTCTTAATCCTAACGCCAGGGACCCACCACACGTAGCTACCCAACGGAGAAGTCTCTCTGATGGCCTGTCACTCACCGAACACCAGGCACACGCTTCCTCAAAGCTAACTTCACCACCACACGCTCGCCCGCCTCCATTCGCTTGATCTTTCGATCATGAAACATAAGTAAATGACAGGAAAATTCGCGGCATTATACAGGGTGAACCATTTAAGTTGAGACTGTACAGCATCTCCAAAATTAAGCGTTGTAAACAGAAATTCCTTTAATAAAAGTTTTTGATATAATGGGGTAAAGTAAATACTATTAGTCGTATTTTATTTGAAGGACGTTGTGATGGTCATTTTAGGATCATTTAAATTGACTCTAATTGTAGGTTCCCATTAAAAAAATTAAATTTACTCTAAAATGACCATTATAACGTCCTCCAAACAAAACACGACTAATAGCATTTACTTTCCCCCATAATATAAAGCAAGTTTTATTAAAGACATTTCTTTCTATAAAGCTTAGTTTTGGAAATATTGTACAGTCTCAACTTAAATGGTGCATCTTGTATAATACACCAGTATTCGCCTACGAACAAGGGAAAACCGCGAAAAAACCAATCTCAGAGGGGCGATCCATCAAGAATCGAATTAGAACTTCCCGTATGCGACTCCCACACTTTACCACGAAGCCGTCTTCCTCGTTCAACAGATGAGAAGCTTCTTCGGGAGCAAGAGCATGCTATACTGCAATGAAGATGTCAGTTTTAACAGTGTCAGAATAATTTACAGGTTCCTGGCTGTTGATGATTGTGGTGTTGATGGTAACGGTTTTTGATAGGCGTACCAAATCGATTTGTCACACTCCTTATATTGCCACTACCTGTTTTACAACCCTCTTTATTAGGGTCTGTTTCTGCCTTTCAGTTTCTTTACCTTAAAGGTGAACAGAAGGACGAAGAAGAGGAAACAATGCGTAGAGCCTTGACCTGAGGTAGAATGTCTTGGCGTGACTCGGCACTACGCCATATCTTGCGGTACACGTTATTACCGGTTGGCGTGTTTCGAGTTCAGCTCAAGAACGACCCACAACGCATCGAAAGCAAGCGGCAACCAAGTTCTTTGGCCTCGTATTTACTTTCTAGTGTCACTTATTGCTTTTAAAACGTGGCGATGTATAACTCGAGGAAGTTAAAATTCCTTATTTAACTAATCTTACGTTTAGCAATAACGTGTTTATAGCCTGCTTTTTCTCAAGTAATTAAGATATTACAGGATATAGAGGTCAGGAAGGGTTTATATGAAAATATGCGTTTGGGTTTATGCTTCATTCTGCTAGATAAATGCGTCGTTGTTAGAATATAATATCTTGTGAATGACTGTACTGGTAAATAAAATTACCTGCATATCTACTGGAATTACGGTTAGTATAGTCCTCAGACATACAGCAGAATGGGAGGGAAAAAGCTGCAAATACAAAAAGACAAATATTCAGAACACCCGGATTCTACACTCGCTTCTATTTACGTCGTCACTGCAGCTTTGGGAGGCATTCTACTGGCCCTCACAAGTGAAGTATGTATAGAATGGAGGAGGTGTTTGTATCCGTTTACCTTTTCGCGCATGCAGTGGCGTCCTGTTTTACGTGCACAGTTCTAGATCATTCACATATGAATATATAACTTTTGAGCAATAGCTTTAGTCGGCATCGCTTATAATAACCATGTTTAAATATATAACTTAAAAAAACCCTGTTTTGCACAATATCTTACGAAAAAGTATTTTTAATGACAATGTAATATAAATCTGGAGCAAGTTACACTTTTTACTCTCAAAGAAGACACATTTACTAGACATTATTTCAATAATCTGCCATATCCCCATTCTTACCCACTAACTGATTTTCCACCTAGGCACTGAATCATTTAGGTGCTGGAAGAACTCTGGCTCTAAACACAAATGTTTCCACATTTCATGACAGATATTGTTATTTTTCTTTATTTATAGTCGCTTTGACTACTTAAATTACTAAGTCTTGAACACAGCTAGAACGGTATAACATATTACCAACTATACATTTTAATTTGAGGCGTTATGTTTAAATCTTGTCACACAGTTTGATGTCTTTCAAGAAAAGAATAATGTTTTTGAAATGAGAGTAGGGTTGTTTAAAGCTAAAAATATATCTTCAGGAATGTATGTCTTGTTCTCTCCATGGTATAACTTCTGCATTTAGTGATGAGGCGATACGCCAATTGCAGTCTCGCCGTGATGAGCATTTTCTTTGGCGAATAAGAAGGAATGGGTTAGGCGTGAATGGCCTATTCGTAAAGTGATATAAGCAGTTTATCTCTTGTTTTTAGAGTTGCAATGTGCAGGTTTCCAGAGGGATATGAGTGATTTAATGTCTAGGCGGCTAAATTAGGTATTGGACAGAAAGGGTATTAGACAGGTTATTAAATAATGTCTAGTAAATGTATCCCCTTTAAGAGTAAAAAGTAAAACGTATTTCAGTTTTACATTTTTTTGCCATTTAACTTACTTTTTCGTGTAGATATTGCGCAAAAACAGGGCGCACTGCATGAGCAAAAAGGTAAATAGATGCACACACCTTCTCCTTCCTATACATACTCCACTTGTGAAGGCCAATAGAATGCTTCCCAAAGCTGTTGTGCCGGCATAAATGGAAGCAAATGTACATGTTATATGTAGATTTTATTACCAGTTGCTGTAATACTTCAGGCTAATATTTGAAGAGCAGATGTTTTGCCTGTATGCAGGTGTGGAGAGCGTTTTATATGGAATATATATTTTACCAAATCTATTGATTTTCATGTAATTATCCATAATGAGCATATGTGTGGCTTCTCTGTTGATGATCTGATATTGAATAGTCCGGTATACACAAGAGTCATTTTAAAAGTGTTTCGATCTCAGAACGACATATGTATACGCTGACTTCTCTCTGTTTCCCTTACAGGCGTTTCATGGGTGGCATTTTAAGTCTGGAATGGCCACTTAGTTTATTTACCCCTGTCTTCTGTGAAATTATTTTGCAATGATTTAGAAGTCATGACAGTCTTTCCTTCCTAATGTTGTAGATTTGCAGTTGGTATCTGTACAAACACCGAGCGAGGTGGTGGCGCGGTAACGTTTGTGACTTGCAGTCGTTCTCCAGGTCAAAGAAGAAATATTTGCTAGGTCAAAGAAGGCACATTCGTTCTCGATCATTCTCCAGGTCGGTAGGAGAACGCGGGTGGTTATTCTTCCATCACGATTTTCCTGCCTCTCATTTCCTGTATCCATTATATCAATTTTCATCTGTTTAGGTTGTAGAATCAGGCGACGGTGTTCGGTGGGTTGCGGTTTGGCGGTGAATGTGCGTTTTGCAGATTTTTTATCTGGCATCGTTGTTCAGTTAGGACCCTCCTCCAGGAGAGCCTGTCAGGAGTCTGGAGGCTTTTGGGTGCTCTAGGGTTAAGATGCGTTCGATATGGAAACATGCTTACACTCATCGTCATCCGGATATGGTCGCCCCTGGGTCTCTCTCAGGGTCATAGTGGACGCAAAAAGGGCCGTTGCGGCTTCCTTGCGGTGCCCTGCCCCGGTTGCATGGCCACTTCGTTCGTCAATAACTGTACCTTTACTTGGATACACAGGTATCGCACGAAATGAGAAACCTGACGCCCTTGCAAAGAATGGAGCATCTCTCCCTTTTGTAGCAACAAAACCTGTCAGCGGAATAAGCACTTCTTCGGAAAGAAACTCTACAGGAAAATAATTCAAACATATTATGAAAAGTTAAATATTTCACTTAGGCTAAATAAGCCTTCACTTGGAACAGTTATGAGCATTATAACTGGAATGGAAAGCTTAGAAAAACATCTAAAGATAATCGGGCTAAAGTTCCAAATGCAAGTACTGGAAAGGTATGATACAAGTCCAGTTTCATTAAGTGATCTCGAAATTGTTGACGCCCACTCCTTTCACTCATTCTTCTCTGCCAGAGGCAATGGCAATAAACTTGCTTCAAGGTATTGATGTCATGCGCAGACAACTGACTGGCGGCAACGGCCGAATAAATCTGAAGCCCCATATAACGCGTGCGTAAATCTTACTGCGCTGCTTCCTTTTCAATGCCTTTTCCTGTGTCTGTGCCTCCCGTAAGTGAGGGGTTCCTACCCCTTCATCTGCCGTGGTGCGGACGCTGCGGACCTTGTACACTGGTGGTACTTATAATACGCTGGGCCAAACGTCCGACCCCCCCCCCCCCCATGAGGGTGCCGTTTGGATTGGGTTGGACTCGCGGGCCAGTCGTTCTCGATATCCATGGTTCGTCTGTGCGGTTTTTCGTCCGGGCGAGGTTGTGAGTCGTATCAGAACCCTCCGGTACTGCCTTGGGAGGCGGTAGACAGTCTGCTAGGTTGCTGTCGTCACCACTGAGGTCTCGGTAGTCTTCTCCTTTTTGGGAGTTGACGCGCGTAAGTGGTGCACCCACTTTTACCCTGTAATGGGGAGGGCGGATTCAATTTTCAGGTGCCGGCATACTGGAAAAGCTCTCGGGGGAGGGAGAGTCACTCGGATGACGTCCTCCTCCCAGAGTCGCGTGGGGGCACAGTCCCCCTGGTGGCTGTGTGCGTCCCCTCTGCTACACTCGTTTATTAGGGAGATGGAAGTCCTCTCCGCGTTTATATGCATGCATGCACAGTCAGTGTGCTTACAGAATGTGTGGAAGCATAGGTATACTCGCGAGGGAATCGAGAGGGAGAGATAAAGAGGTGCATGGATGGATTAATGATGGACCTTGGTGTTCGAATGATAGATAAAGATGGCGTTTATGGCTAAGAAACTTTAATTACATGCACATTCCTTATCTGACTTGTTTCTCTCCGACCAAACATAAACGTTTATATTTTCTCTTCGACGGCCTTTCTCGTCGAACTTTACGCGGTAAATTACTTAAAACGCGAGACACCGCATTACCCCAATAATTCACGAGTGATCTTACTCATGGATATAATATTTCGGCATACGATTTTTCATTTCTTCCACTAAGTCACGTGGCATCTTTCTTTTATATATTTCGTTGAACGCATTTCTGTGTAATAAATGTGATTTTTTTCTTCTGTTCGAAAAATATATCAGAAACTCCCTATATAGTTTTATTCTGTGTATCTGAAGAATAAACTCTGTCATGTGAACTAATACGATAACAAGATAAGTCACGTTCTTCTGCACCCAGCTTTCCAAACATAATCCTAGCTTATATTGATACGCATACGCGTATTTCACTTACAATAGAGTTCTTAACTTGAGGCAGTATTTTTAACACTTGAATAATTTCAATTAAATTATATAATATGTAAATTCAATAACAGCCCGCCTTGAAGCAATATGTATGTAATAATTTGTAAAATGTATGTAATGGTCATTGCATATGCTTATATTAGTGTAAACATGTTTAATAATGTTATGCCAATGCATTACGTAATTTAATGATGTAAGAGCTGTGAGAATAATAAGTTTAATTGCTAAGAATGAGGTAACCTTGAGGCAATAATGAGTTTGAGAGTTTAAATGCTACTATCGTGATTAGAGGAACTATAATGTAAATTTTGTGACAGCTTAAAAATAGCCAATCAACAGCCAGTAAAAGCTTTAGTAAAATGCAGGTATTCTATTGGACTAGAATTAGCGAATCAGAGACTTGAAATACAGAAGTTTACGGGTTTGGACAGTTGAAATCTGTTCAGTTGCCTGCAGACCTTGATAGCAACCGGATGGAAGATGTGTTCTCTAAAAAAAGTATTACGTATTCGTGTGAGATGTAAAATAAGTATACGCGATAAAAAAGTTCAAGTATTAAATTAAAGAATCTCACAGCTTTTGATATCAGTGTAGTGCTATTTAATTTATGTCAAGGATTAATACAAAGAAGTGAATTTAAACTCAAAATCTGTGTAAGTTTACATTCTTGTCACACCACGCCCTGATTAAGAGATACGTGTCACTAAAACAATACTGACGTAGCCGAGGCAAACATAAACAAATATTATCTATAGAAGCAGTACGGTATAATAACAAAGTTAATATATTTTCTTAAACTTGAAATGTAACAACAAAAATACATCTTCAAATTGACGTCCATAAGTGGAGCTTAATAAATAAACAAACAACTCCTTCAACAACAAAACACTAACTTCAAACTACGACAACTGAGTTTGGAAGGTCTGTTTCTCGCATGGATTTCTACAATACATTGATTTCTTAAAATTATATGAAAACAATAAAAATTAACCTTATTATTTACTTTAATTATGCAATTGTGGACGTAACGTACAGCTTCAAATGGCTGTTACTACAAATAAAAAGAAAATTACAGTTTAGATGCATCTGCTATATTTGTAGAAAAAATGGTTCTATGTATTATTTTTGAAAAATGATTTTGTTCAATAGTTTCATGATGAGTATGAAACAGCAGCAGATCCAGTTTGTATAAATGCTCGTCATTTGCTTCAGGAATGGTTTAACTCCTTTTTCCGTGGTGCTTCAGAGAAATGCAGATATGATAGGCCACCCACACATAAGTTCACCCACGCTAAGCCAGCAAACCCGGTAGTGGGACATATCTTTCTGAGGATCAGAGTGAGTCACGAATGAGTCACGGTGAGGAATTTTGTTTCGTGCAATGTCAGAGGCAAACGGTGCTGAGATTTATCGGAATTTACAGCACAAGCTTTTCGTTTTTCTGCATCCTTTCTTTGACGAGAGCTAAGATACTATGGCGGTTAACATCTTGTGTAATTAGGATTAAATAACTGTATGAAAATTCATTTAAAGAGAGCTGTAATTAGGATTGAATAACTGTATGAAAATTCATTTAAAGAGAGCTGTAATTAGTATTAAATAACTGTATGAAATTCATTTAAAGAGAGCTGTAATTAGGATTGAATAACTGTATGAAAATTCATTTAAAGAGAGCTGTAATTAGGATTGAATAACTGTATGAAAATTCATTTAAAGAGAGATGTAATTAGTATTAAATAACTGTATGAAAATTCATTTAAAGAGAGATGCAATTAGGATTGAATAACTGTATGAAAATTCATTTAAAGAGAGATGTAATTAGGATTGAATAACTGTATGAAAATTCAATTAAAGAAATATGTAATTAGGATTAAATAACTGTATGAAAATTCATTTAAAGGGATATGTAATTAGGATTAAATAACTGTATGAAAATTCATTTAAAGGGAGATGTAATTAGGATTGAATAACTGTATGAAAATTCATTTAAAGGGAGATGTAATTAGGATTGAATAACTGTATGAAAATTCATTTAAAGGGAGATAAAAGCCGCCAATTTCAAATTAATTAAATTCGTGACGCATTATCTCAGAAATTAAAGATGTGAGAGATATTTTTTTACAGTATTTAGATGAATGCCTTCTAAGCACAATGACTGACTATTTCCTAACAAGTTTGTTTATTAAGGTAATGCACCTATGAAATTTGTATAATCTAGAGTATGTAAGATATGGTGTTGAAATTTGTGCCAGTTATCACACAGAATAACTTAATATATTTACTATTTTTCGAAATTGCATTTTGCACGTTATTTAAATATTATTTTTTGTGTAAACTCATTGTTATCAAAATTATTGATATATTTTTTAAAATGTTCTTATAAAATTTGATGTTTTACAGTAAACTATCTATAATATAAGATTTTTATAGTAATGCCTAATTGTAGAAATATATTACTTTTTGTACTCTCAAAATTAGTTGATATATTTTTATTTTTTCAAAAGCAAATAATTTATTTTAAAAATTTTAACAGTATTTTAAAAAAGGCATGTGATTATTTCCTTTATGTGCTTCTGAGAGGCAGTACAAAAATGTTGATGCAAATTAATAAAAAATTGCATAGTGTGGAGCTTTTGAGTATGGAAGATGCCAAAAGAAATAAGGTTTGCAAGCAAACAAGGCTAAACGTTGGGCGTGCCTATTAATAAGCACACGTCTGTCAGTTTTTAGCTTCAGCAATTAATTGTAGTTTAAGTGCGCGAATTGGAAAAAATATGGTCAAATTTTACATATGCATTGCCTTAAGGAAGATAGGACATTTATTTAACTATAACATGTTTTGATAATTATTATCATGAATTGTTTAAAACAAAAACCAACCATATTATTACCAAAACATATCCACAATGTCACTTATAGGCTTTTATCATTCTAAAATTTAATTTACTATCTTCAATAGTTTTCTGAGAAAATTATGAATGGTCATTATAGAATGCAATGGAAATAAGCATTCCCCCAGAGTAATACTTATTTGTGCTGCCTAAGGTTGAAGGAAATGAACAAGGATTTAAAGCAGCTTTAAATAAAAGTAACAACCCATACAGCCCAAAAGTACTGAATATATTAACAATCAAATGTAGAAACAAATATATGTTACATACAATTGAAGCAGATTGCATTTGAATTTGTCCTTCTCACACAACACTTGCCATTTTGAAATGAAATTTCACACGCGATAATGTGATGTAAACTCACTTCCATTAGATTTCAAGTGCCGCTCCACACACTACAAGAATTTTACTTACGCCAAAAGTATATGTTATAGATAATTTAGACAAGGTCGAAAAGTGTGGAGACGGCGGCTCCCAGACACGTTATTTTATAAGACAAGGGACACGCTTGTAAAACGTAACGTATTATATTTTAATATACTGAATACAACTGGACAAAAGGCGGCGCCGTGATTGAGTGGTTAGACCACTCGCTTCCTACGTAAGCGGATGGACGAAGCGGCGTCTGGACGGATTTTCTCGGGTTACCCCGCCATTCATTCCACCACTTGCTTCATCATTACTTTTCCTTTGATTCACTTCGCCTTCATTTCATATCATCTTCTTCCTCACTCTCGTACCTGATTACGGCCGATTCCCCTTTCCGGGTTCTTCATTATCTGATTCCATGTTCGTCATCTCCTCGACAGGCCTCTGACCCTAGACGCGGTTGTAAGTCCTAGGAACTGTACGCCCTACATAAGAGGAGGGTAAGCAGACTAAATATATACAACTAGACAAGAACCTTTTCCTCTAACTGCATACTCAAAATGAACAGTTCTAATTGTATCCGCAAACATTTCCTATTTTGGAAAATACTAATTAATTGCAAATTTCATAGTTTGGGGTTTTCTCATCGTGAATTATGGGATACGCGGTAAAAGTTTCAACCTTCTAACATTCAATTTGTAGATTCCATTAATGTTGAATGTATGTAAAGTGAAAACTAGAATATAGAAAGCTGTTTAGCAGTAAATAATGAAAATAAATAATATGTGACAAGTATACCTTGCGGGTACACAGTAAATACATTCAAAATTCCAATACACATATACGGCCTGAGTTATATCAATCACATAAGTCAAAGGGTTCTTCTTTGACAAAGTAAAACTTGGTTGTAAAAGTGCCAATGGTTTACCACCTGTAATTTATTTCTACAATGTAATTACTTCTATTTGGGCTACACTATGAAAAGTAAAAGCATTACCACACAATTGTCTTCTCTGATTCACACAAATTAATTAAATCTATACTGAAAGAAGTTCTTCAAATTCCATAGAGCATGATATACACCGAAATAAGATACAAAGGTTCTAGAGGAGGCATTCTTGCAACACATCAATGCTTGTGAGATATTGCAGAGAACATTAAATATCCGCGTAAAGATTTGTCGAGACTTATCCGGAGAAATCCAAAAGTGTTTAATAGGACGAATTTAACTATCGCCCAAGAAGACCAACTTCGAGTGAAAGCAGTAAGAAAACAACTGCGGAGAGGGAACATCAATTCTAGTGTGGCTTACCTCAGAAAGGGAAAGGAGTTATCTTGTTTAAAGAATATACTGATGGTAATAAATGGACACAACAATCTAATAAGCTTAGTAGCAGTGACTGCAGGACCGCACTAAAAATGACCGTTAATCTATGTTCACTACGTTGGCAGGACCCAAGACAGAAACCATTGCCGGCATGTTACAGTGAGATGGAAACCCTTGTACACCTCTTGGGCGCCTTCCCGTTCATTGAGGCCTTTGAGGAACACCCGTCACCATAAAATTAGGTCCCTGATCGCCGAAGCACTGAGGAAATATCATCATACAGTTTACGGAGAACTTCGTGGGTTAGCAACTGATGTATCTTGTCGCAGAATGGATATACTCACCATGACTCGACTTCCGGCTTCATTATCGACTCAACAGTAACAACTGATTCACATGAACAACAACCGGTAGGAATTCATGCAGCAAAATCTGATGTGTTGTACCCACATGACTTTCTCTACTCTTGTACAAACTATTTTTACAAACGCTTATTCTCCATATGCTTCATGTTAATTGAAATGTTAATCTTATTGCTAATTTTCTTGTAGATGCAAGGGGAATATGGTAGGCTTTAAGCGATAGTCAAATCTTTTAAGAGCTGGTTGCTATGTGGAGCATTCCATTCTCTTTGCATGTTCAGGACATAAAATATGGAATAACGAATCCCCATTTGAGAAAAAGTATAAGTATTGGAAAATTCAAACAAGTAACAGGGAATATCTTGCAAATGGTTCACTCGAAAAAAATGTATAGGACATAAATTGTATGTTTTAATGAGATCTACGTTTCTTGACTACTAAAAGTTTGTCTATCTCTTACGGTTTACCAGTTATGCGAAAGTTATTCAGAATGAAGAGGACTTTTGGGAACATTCCCAGAAAATTCAAGATATACATTTCATTTGCAATGAAAATATCTTAAATATATGATATTTTAATCAAAATCGTGAAGAACCATTTTAAGAAAATCGAAATTTTTGGAAACATATTCCTTGTAAAGGGTAGTCTGGGGTGGGGAATTTTCTTTAAAAACTTCGTGTAACATCCTTGGAAGATACTAAACTCAAATACCAAGTTTTGTATTTATCTAACTTTACGTTTTTTGAGTTATGCTGTTCACAGACACACGGACGTATTTCCAAAAATGCCTTATTTGGATTCAAGGAACCTCAAAACATGTATTCCCGGTGAAATATCGGTATCAAATGTTTGGGTGGAATGCAATACTTTCCCTATTTACTATACATAGTAGAGAAAGCAAAACGGTAGAATATGTGAGGCTACAATTCCATATTACAAGAAGAAATACCATCTCAATTCCATCCAAGTGATTGGACTCGTGGTCGTAGCTAGAGGTATGACTTGTGTGAGCGATTCGGCATTCATAAAAGCCTACTTCGGAAATATCAACTGCAGCGGTCAAAGAATCACTTTTGATTCTAAAAAAGTCATCTATACTTTAAATAGCTCCCTCTCTTATGTTACTTTCAGAGTATACTTGCATTATATAAATTCCTTTTGTTGTATAAAACTTTTTAAAATAATTTCATGTAAATTGTTTGTATATTTAAATACTTGTCCATCATGCTTTGTCTACAATGGCAACCCCTGATTTGGGGAGGCTGAAGGATGAATAAATCTTTAAAATATTATTACTGTTATTATTTATTCCCATCCACGACAAAGCTATAGGGGAAATTGAACTGTTTAGACTTGCACGTCAGCTTCGCTACACAGTTGACGCATCTAACCCTCATATAAGCGTCCACGGAAATGGAACCTTTGAGGCAGTATTTTTAACACTTAAATGAACTCAGTCAAATTATATCATATATAAATTCAATAACAGCCCGCCTTAAAGCAATATGTGTTTGTAATAATATATAAAATGTATGTAACAGTCATTGTATATGTTTGTATTATTGTATCCATGTGTAATAATGTTATGTGAATATATTACGTAATTTAATAATGCAAGAGCTGTGAGAATAATAGGTTAAAAGTTGCTAGCAATGAGGTAACCTTGTGGCAATAATGAATTAGTAAGTTTAAATGTTACTTGTGATTCTTGGAAGCAATATGTAATTTTAGTGACAGTTTATAAAAATAGCCAATCAACAACCAGAAAAAGCTTTAGTTACATGAAGGTATTCTATTGGATTAGGAATAGCCAATCAGAGACTTGAAATATAGAAATTTACAAGTTTAGGCGGTTGAAATCAATTCAGTTGGTTGCAGACAGCGTTACTAACCAGACGCAAAAAGGTGTCCTCAAGAAATTTAATACGTATTCGTGCGAGACGAAAAATATTTTACGTGTTAAAAAGTGCAAATAATTAATAAAAGAATCTCACAGCTCTCTAACACTGAAGTGTTATATAAATCGTATCAAGGATTAATAAAAGGAGTGAAGTAAAATTCTAATCTGTGTAAGCCTACATTCTTAGTCGCACCACAACCCTGCTAAGAGAAACGTGTCTCTAACAATAATACTGACGCAGCCGAGGCAAACATAAATATATAATATTTAAAGAAATAGTTAAATTACAAAGTTAATTTTCTTTTAAACTTGGGGCAAAGGCCACTTGAAACTACATTTGGGGCGAAGGCTACCGGAAACTGTTTACTATACGTGCGGTTGCAACTACTACAAGTTCGGATCCCCAACATAAGAACTAAAATACAATACAATACTCCTAAAAATAACCTTTCTCACATTCCAAACGCTCACTGCTCGGTGTTTAAACATTCACACTGAAAACCTGCCGTAAATCCTTTTCCCCTCCTGTAAATTTCACCCATTAAGTGTTTCACGTTGTGGAGAGGCGGAAAGACTCCTTTATTTTGATGGATTTTTAGGATATTTGAAATTGAATGGGTGCTCACAGAAACCGGCTAACCATATTTTTATCAGAACAGAGACAATCCAACTTTGCAAATGCCATTAAAACAAATCGCCCTTAGATTATACGAGTATAAATAGGAAAAAATAGCACTACAGCCATCTTACACAGTTAAGCGCGTGGCCTCTTCTCTAAAGCCTCAAGGGAGCTTAATTTTGCTATAACAAAATGAAACGGTTTCAATAAACTAGTATAAAATTAAAAGTTTTGTATCTCGTCACACGGATCTCCTTGAGGTTAAGGGAATTCAGAAAACATATCTCTACTGCAACTTTTGCAATAGATAAAAGCATGTAACTTATTTTTCACTTTCTCTACCACGTACATAGTAGGTAGAGGTGGTATTTCATTCAAAGATTTGATGCCCAAATTTCACCGGAATTACATGTTTTGAGACCCCCTGAATCGAAGAAACGCATTATTAGGAAAAGGTGCGCGCGCGCGCGTGTGCGAACTGCATAACTCAATACTGATAAGTCGGATAAACACCAAAATTGGTATTTAGGTCCAGTACCTTCCAAAGATGCGACACGAAAATTTTCAAGATAATCCGCCACCCCAAACTACCTTTTACATGGAACATATTTAGAAAGTTTTGATTTTCTAAAAAATGGCTAATGATTTTGATTGAAATACTTTATATTAAAGATATTTACATGGCAAACAAAATGCATATCTTAAATTTTCTTGGAATACCCTGCAAGGTCCTCTTCATTCGGAAGGAATTTTATATAATCTTGTATAACTGGTACACATTAAGCTATAGACGAAAACATAAACTACACAAAAAATGTAGATCTGTTCAAAACACACAATTTATTTCGAATAAGTTTTTTGTGGCATAAGCCATTTTTCAGATATCCGTTGTTAAAGGTTCGAATTGTTCAACATTTTGTCATTCTTTTAAAGCCTTTTCGATTTTCAAAATATCGAACTACTACAAATTAAATAATTACTATGGAAACAATGGAATGTTATAAATAGATAACTTTAACTTTATACAAAATTTAATTAAGGAAAATTTTAAATAAAATATAAATAAACTTATTAAAATGATTAATAGTTTAATAGAAGGTTTTGTGCTGGCTACCAGTACATTTTCGCTGGTTTAAAGTGAATATAGTTAAAAAGTATAGATAGTAGCTGGTTACCAGTTGCTACGTTTGCTGGTTTCCAGCAAGTGTAGATAAATATAGAATTTAGAATTAATTGTATTTGAGATTTTTAACGCCTTTACTCTAATCTACTAACTTCTATTCTGTTTCTTTCTTTTATTTTCATTTATTATTATCTTATACTATATTATTATATAGTAGAGAATGTGTAGCTCGTAGTTATTTTATCTGAAAAAATTGGATGTAATATAAAATGTAAATCTGTTATGAGAATACATGTGAAGTTTTGCATGTATGTACCGCTGTAGTAACCAAGGTGCCGTAATAGTATATTCATATTTTATTATTTATTTGTTTCTCGAGATGCTATGGAAACAGTATCGAATTTTAAGGCCAGCACATCGTCCAGTTCCAAAACATTTGACTGTCGCTATTCCCTTTGTATCTATAATGACATTTTTAATGCAGCTATTTCCGGAAAAGTTTATCTCGATGTAAATGAAGTAGATGGGGAAAATGAACTTTCGTAAGAATAATTTGTGTACCTACTAATTAAGCGAAAGAGGGTAGAGAAAGTTATGTGAATGTAATACATAAGATTTTTTTAAAATTAAATTAACAGCCCGATTTGTGAGCACGTATTCAATTTTACGTTTAAGAAAGTAAAGTTCTGCCTTAATGTTACCACAGCAGTTACCGCGGGGGGCGATGGATTTTTTTCGGGCGTAAAAATCCTTAGCATGACTTCCTACGGAAGGGAAGTAAAGCCGGGGTCCCGTGTCGTAGATTTGCGGCACGTAAAAGAACCTCAAGCCTGATAAAGAGGCATCTGAGTAAAATTTCCGATCTTTCACGCCCAATATAGAATGGGACAGTAAGAACCATAATAGTTAAAGAGCAACCATAAATAAAAACTCAGGCAGTATTTTTAACACTTAAATGATTTCAGTCTAATTATATATATAATTCAATAACAGCCCGCCTTAAAACAATATGTGCATGTAACAATATATAAAAAGTGTATATTACAGTCATTGTAAATGTTTATATTATTGTATACATGTTCAATAATGTTATGTGAATGTATTATGTAATTTAATAACGTAGGAGCTGTGAGAATAATAGGTTAAAATCGGCTAACAATTAGGTAACCTTGAGGCAATAATGAATTTGAAAGTTTAAATGCTACTAGTCATTATTGGATCAACAATAATGTAATTTTAGTCACAGTTTATAAAATTCCAATCAACAACCAGAAAAAGCTTTAGTTAAATGAAGATATTCTATTGGAGTAGGATTAGCCAATCAGAGACTTGAAATACAGATATTTACAAATTTTAGGCGGTAGAAATCAAGTCAGTTGCTTGTAGATAGTGCTCATAACTGGACGTGTTGGTTATGGACAGTGTTGCTAACCGGACGCGAGATGTGTCCTCGAGAAATTTAATACGTATTCGTGTGAGACGAAAATAGTTTACATGTTTAAAAAGTGCAAGTATTTAATAAAAGAATCTAACAGCTCTCTGTATCACTGAAGTTATATTTAAATTGTGTCAAGCATTAATAAAAGGAGTGAAGTAAAAATTATAATCTGTGTAAGCCTAGATTCTTCAGTCGCATCAGGCTCTGTTAAGAAATTCATGTCTGAGGCAAACATGAATATATAATATTAAAAGAAACAGTAAAATTACAAAATTAGTATTTTTAAACATTTTTGGGGAGCAAAGGCCACCGGAAAGTATATTTGTGGCGAAGGCTACCGGAAAGCGGGTACTGTACGTGCGGTTGCAACCAACTTCAAGTTCGGCTCCCCGACAGTTGAACTACAATACAACTCTTACTAAAATTGGCTTTCCATACGTGAAACAACAAAACCAACTTCAAATTGACTCCCAAAACGTGAGGCAAATAATAATAACGTAAAAATAATAATTACTTCAAATAAGAATGATACCTATAGTATAATCATACTTCTTTAGATAATGATAATCCAATAAAGTTTTGAAACATATCTAAATCGAAACAAATTGGGAAAACGATCTTCACAAATGGGGGAATATGGTCAGCGGACGGTTTAGTAAATGGAAATAGCACTTTGCAGACCTCACTCGCAGAGCGCGAGATGAATGTGTCGGTCGCTTGGGATATGGCAGGAGGATCAGCAAACAACCCAAACTTAAAACAAAAAAATGTACACGTACGGCAACAATTTGGGAAAGGCCGCAAGTGCTCTATTATTCAGAGCTCATTTTCCCCGAAGAGGAAGTGAGTTTACACGTTAAATCATATTTCACTGTTACTTCTTAGAGGATGTGTTAGGCATTTGCTATTGTGGAGCCATCTTCAGCATCATTAATCACGTTGAAAAGTTTACTGTGAACTTCCGGACATGGAGAGCAAAAAAAGGCGAAGTGCCCAAGTTACTTTCTCAAGAGTCTGGCAGCTTTTTCACGGCGACGTCTAACACTTTGAGTATACTTTCGGGGTTTATTACAAGGTTGGCTTTAGGGGATTGCGCTAAAAGTCCTTCTGACGAAGACAATTTACCTTCTTTCCGCGTCAAGTAACCATGTCTCTTGAGATTAGTGCATATCCTCTGTTTCTTTGTTTCCCTGACCCATAATAGAGTAATACGACTTTTACCATGCGTTTTTTACAAGTGCTATAAAACGAGATTAATGTTTGGGGGTTATATTTTACCGAGGGGGCAGCAACCACACAGAAATTGGGTTTAATTTTATTATTTATTGTTATTGCAGTAAGAATGGACGAACATTTATTTATTGGTGTAAATAAAGGATTTTCTAAATCAGATTACCACCAATGGATAATATCTATGGGGTCATTCCATGAAAGTATGATATTTTCGTGGATGTTGCTTCAACCGTAATATTATACAATTATAGCGGGTGGGAGGGGGTATATATGTCACACTCTAAAACAGAGAAAGAGAGGGAGCAAAAAAGAGAGATGAGAACATGCACAAAGTTTAAGCAATTCCCTTGTTTTACTTAGGTTTGAAGACAAGAGCTTTGTAGGCTGAATGCTGTATTACTTCAAAAAAAAAATCACAACTCCTATACCCTTTCGAGTACAAATATATATTTAGCTTATCGTTTATGCGAAGCTTTGCTCTGCAGATTGTTACCGCTGCTAAATACTGCATCGTCCAAGAGATATATATATCTTTATAAACATAACTGAGATTTTTAGTTTCTCTACTACGTGTAGTAAGTAGGGGAAGTATTGTATTCCACCCAAAAATTCGATACCGAGATTTCACCGGAAATATATCTTTTGAGACCCCCTGAATCCAAACAAAAGCATTTTTGGAAACATGTCCATGTGTGTGTCTGTGTATGTGACTGTGAACAGCATAACTCAGAAACGAACAGTCGGATAAACACCAAACTTGGTATTTAGGTTCAGTAACTTCCAGAGATGCGGCACGAAGGTTTTAAAGAAAATTCCCCCACCCCAGACTACCCTTTACATTGAACATTTTTCGAAAATTTTAATTTTCACAAAAGTGGCTCTAACGATTTTGATTGAAATATCATATGTTTAAGATTCTTTTATGACAAATAAAATGTATATCTTGAATTTTCTGGGAATGTCTCCAAAAGTATTCTTCATTGTGAACGACTTTTGCATAACTGGTAAACCATAAGATATAGACAAAATTTTACTACACAAAATATGTAGATCACGTTAAAATACACAATTTATGTCATATACATTTTTGTTGTTGTGTGAACCATTTTCGAGATATTGCTTTTTCAATACTGATTTTCTCAAATGGGAATTCGTTATTCATTTTTTTGTCTTGGATATGCAAAGAGTATTAATCTGTGGCAAAGAGAATGGTGCTCCACCTAGCAACAAGCTATTAAGAGATATGTCGATGCTTAAAGGCCACTGTATTTCTCTATTGCCCTTGCAAACACAAAACAAGGAGAACTTCGTAGGCCTTAAGTCATAGTCAAATATTTTTAGAACTGGTCGCTATGTGTAAAATGTAATTCTCTTTGCATGACAAAAGATCGTTTCTGCAAATGTTTATCTCGATTAATATGAAATAGATGGAGAACAAGAGTTTGTAAAAATAGTTTGTACAAGAGTAGAGAAAGTCATGTGAGTGTAACACATCAGATTTGTTCCTCTATTTTTACTTTGAACCGTATTTTCTCTGAATGTCGTCCTCCGTGGTGTAGTGGTTACCATGCTTAGCCTCTAGTTCCCGAGGTCGCGGGTTCAAAGCCGGGCGAGGGCGATGGATTTTTTGGGCGTAAACATCCTTAGCATGGCTTCCTTCGGAAGGGAAGTAAAGCCGGTGGTCACATGTCGTAGATTTACGCACATAAAAGAACCTCAAGCCTGATAAAGAGGTGTGAGCAAAATTACGGTATTTCACACCCAATATAGAATGGGACGCTAAGGACCACAGCAGTTAAAGAGCGTCCATAAATAAAACTCAATTTAATTTTAATTTAATTTTGTTTTCTCTAAATCACATTTTCTGATATAATTGACCCGTTTTCTCAGGGAATTTTTAAGATGCCTAAATGAAATTTTGATATGACAGAACCAACATATGGCATAATCTAAATAGTATTATTGGTCTACTTTGGTGTAGACATACTTTTTATGATTATTGGAGGGGCTCCAATGAGGATATTGTACCTATGTCCCACATAAGGCGGTGCCTCCCGGAGGGAGGAGGTGGTGAGAGCAGGCACCAGCCGACCGGAACCGGGAGTGACGGCACAGCAATGGCAGGATCCCTAGCGTTTCCAGATGGAAACGCCTCGATTAATTGATGAAAATGATAACATTTTTCGTAAAGAAATTTTATTAAAACTTCCAATAGCACCAACAAGTACATATATTATAATTTTGACTTGATGAAATAGTTATTAATGATTAAATAAGAAATGAACAGTCGGACAGGCAGACCAGGGACCCCCGCCCTACACGGAGAGTCCAACACTCCGCTCCGAAGGGCGGTCCATATCCTTTTCTCCTGCCACGCCGCCCCAAAACATTGTCGTCGACACTTTCAACCGGGGTGAAGCATGAATGGAACTAAATGGAGGGACAGAAAATTTGGGGACTGAATTCGGATTTCGAAGACATGTAACTTGCGTTTAATAAAATTTAGAAACATGAAACTAGTTAGAATGGAAAGGGAAGTTAAAAAAGTTTTGTTACAGTACATTACAGATGTTCAATGTGAAGGAAGAAATCGCAAACGTATTTGCAGAACTGGTCGACAGTTTCTCTGCTTACTGACGGGTGTCCACGAGATTTCCTCTTACAAATGCACCTCGTCGTAAAATAAAGAGTACCACTTGCGAACTGAAGGCCAATGGGTGGATGTACACAAAAGTTTATTCGAAAATGTACTTGGACAACAATTAGAGATTGATTAACAAGGCAATCGAGAACACAGAACTCTCGTCTATCCCCTATAACAGTAGCCTAACCCGTTCTCTGGGGACAAGCTACTTTGAAATAGCCAAAACCACATTATTTTGTTTTAGGCACTAATAAAATCTCTATTATTTCCAGTTTCAGAAAATATATACCTTTTGAGGGTTAGGAGGTTTTGTATCATTTAAATCCTAGTCTGAATTCATTTAAAACTGTCATGCAACGCCCCTTTTTAGGGAATTTTTGTATCTTTCAACAACGAACGACCAGTTCAGCAATTAACAAAAGAGGCCAGGACCAAGAGAAGGCAATCAGAAAAGCTGAAACAATCCATAAATGCAGGTGCAGATGATTATGACTCTGTAATGTACTGAAGTGTTTCAGAATTTTAATGTTCAAATTTTAAATTCAGTTTTCTCAAAACAACACTTTTGGATACTTATGTACCTTTTCTAAAAAGCTATTGAGATAGAGAGCTGGAATTTTCAGTACATGTATTCAACACATAGTTAAACTTTCTGAACTATAATCATAATTTTATAATGTACTAGTGATATTAAGAAAGCAACAACATTGCAAAAATTTCTACATTTTCAATTTTTGACTTTGAAAATAATTTTTTTCAACTTCTAGTGAACTGATATACATAACTAAATAACTGAGGTTCAGACAATAAGTCATTACACTAAGAACAAGCATGCAACAGTGTGATTCTGTATTGCAAGTGGTATCAGATAAAAGGTACATGAATTCACGTGTTTTAAGAATAACTTTTATTACTTTTCTGTTGAATAAAATAATTTTTACGGATTCAACTACATAAAATATCAATGCAAACAACCACTTGAAATAATTTTCATGATTTATGGAATAATTCATAAAATTTTAGGAAAAACCATTGAGAACTTTAGAGCAGTGGTGATTTAACACACTTAAGGTGTAGTTAACATGTGTTCAAACTAGCTTGTCCCCTTAAGAGCTAAGGTTTAAACTCCGTAGTTCACCCCACTTATTATATTTGAAGAGATTGACAAGCTAAACCAATCAAGTTTTAGATCTTGGCAACGCGAGCGGAAATAAGTTGGAAGGGAAACTCCCTTCATCCCCTCTCTCTGTAAGATTGGGCATGCCTGCTCTATACCAGTCATTTTGTTAACTTTCAACAATGCTCAATGTTGTACGTGATTGTGCGCCATTATTGCCAACTGTGATAGTATAATCATAACTTTTTGAGTTGCTATTTTCATTGTTACTAGTTCAATGTTTCTAAGTTTTATTAAACTCAAGTAGTTATACGTGTTCGAAACCCTAAAGATCGTTTGTGGTAACCCTGTATAATATTCTTAAATATATCAGTGACGAACGCCGTGCAATTTACTAACACAATGTTTGATTTACTAAAAACAAAATTGTGTCTTGCACAGTATGTCCAAGAATCGTAGCAGGGAGATTTCAACCTCAGCATAAACTAATCTCATTACGCAAAGTTTATCCCCTGATTTACTAACAGTGTATTATCATTACCACTATTGCAGTGCTCAACATTGGCATGCAGCCAATCCTCACGCTGGCTGCATTTAGACCGCACTTAGTGGAGGCAGTTAATTTCCGAAACAGCAGCAATATTGTGGTCCAGGAAATCTCCAAGAATTATACGCACTTCATTATTGTGATGCTAACCGCAACACCTTCACTTGTTTGTTACCCTTTCAGCATTAATGTCGTTAGCAACAAGATAAATGTGCTCTGCAGTAAGATACAATATTAGCTACCCAGGATAAAGTTTCTATAATTTTTATTTTATAACCGATATGTTAAAGATTATTCAAAAAGAATAGAGAAGGAATGATGTAGAAGAATAATAGAAAAGGAAAAGGGAGCTAATAGAGTTGAGATGAAGAAGAGAAAAGGGAGAAGGAATTAGATGGAAATATGGAGAATTAGGAGGAGGAGAGAGTAGTGGAGCCGAGGGGGATGGAACAGTACGCCAGTAGTAGGGAGGAAACAGTACCATTTTATTACAAAATAAATAAATACATTTATTAATAAATAATGATACAAATAAATATTTATGCGCTTTCAGGTGAAAGTAAGGAATATGCATTAAAGAATTTAGAAATTTAGTAAATAGAATTATTAAAGAGCTAGTTAAATATTTAAAAGAAATTAATATGAAATAAAAGATTAAAAAAGACTAACTAAATGCACACTAAGTTAAAAGGGATGTTGATTACAATATCTAACACAGCTGGATACCAGTAGTGAAATATTTATATTAAGTTAGAATTGAAGGGAAATATATGACAAATGGCAACCAGCTGAAAGAGTTGCTGGCTTTCAGTAGCAAAAGTAGTAGTGGGAAATATTACGAATTAATTATCTTAATATACATATTTATTTTATTCTATTACTATTATTAGTACTTCATAAGATTAGTTTAATAGATTAAGAATATGCCTATGTAATTATGAATGGAAACAAATGATAAGTATCCATTAATAAACAAATTTAGAATATACGTTCTGGTTTAGGCAACCAGATACCAGGATGATATTTTACAGATTTATTTCATTTATACAGATATATCCAAAGGAGATTTAAGACAAATTCATAGTTTAGAATGTTTTCCGTAATGCGTCATTTTCCTTCGGTGTTATTACTTTCTATACTGCTTACCTATATTAAGTAAAGGTTGTATTGCTTTTCACCCAAAACTTATATACCGAGATTTCAGCGGAAATACACATTTTGAGGTTCCCTAAATAAAAAAGCGAAGCCGTTCTCGGTGCGAAACCCTTGATGCCGCTCCCTACTTCAATTTTTATAACTTTTGATGATACCTGCTCTGTTGATGAATGTCATCTCGTAGCTCGTTCTGCGTTGTCTCGTACGCCAGTTGCTCTAGTGATATAGCTATGAGGTCTTTGTCTCAGGGAATGCGTGAGTGTATTTTGAACGGATAATACCAGATTAGTTAGCGGATAAAACTGTTTGAGAAGAGTCTCCGACTGTTGATTTTACGAATTAATTACTTTTATGACAATAATTAAGCGAAGCGTCAGTTGCCGTAAGTCGCAGAAATGTTGCTCGGAAAGATCCTTCGCAATAGCCGCTAAATCTTAGTCAAGCGCGTCACTAGGCGCTGCACTACTTAAAATGAAACTCACATTCATAAGGGTCATCACACAAGTAAGTCACAGAATTAAGTAAATAAGGGACTCTGATTTAGAATGCACGCAATTTTCTTAACTTAAACTGAGTCTACCTATCGCTACCCCTAACAACGTCTCGTCGCTTGTGGTTCAATCCTAAAACACTAAATACGCGTATCTGATACTGTTACTATGCGGAACCTCCGAATCTTAGACTTTAATTTCCCTTTTAATTTACAGAATTCTTGCCTACGTGACTTTGCAAACGTACTAGACCCAATCTCTAACTGCATTCCAGGAACTTTTATATTAATGTATTCTATAGTTGTCTGTTGCTAATGACTTTGCTTACCATGACTCGTTAATTATCTTTTTCTTTCCGGACAAGTCTTTCAACTCAGGCTTATTACATTATACATTGATTTAATGTACGGAAATTATTCATTGCAATTATTTCTTTATCTATCAGTTTTTATTTATTTGCATCGTCCCGTCAATAATTACAGAATGAAAAGGCATTATTAGAAAAAGGTAGCTATCTACTGCATTATTAAATTATAAAATTTCATTAAGAAACTTATAATACACACATTTACATAATCTGTCTGTGAACAGTACAATTAAAAAACGAAACGTTGGTTAAACATCAAACTTGGTATTTAAATTCGCATCTTCTAAGGATACGAACACAAATATTTTCAAGAGAATCCCTTCCCCCACCTACTATACTACTATAGTTATTTTTTATCTTCTTAAAAATGGCTATAACGAGCTTGATTACAATACAACGTGTTTGAGATATTTGCATGGCAAATGTAATGTATACTTTGAAAATTCTGTAAATAGTCTGAAGACCGTTTCATTCTGAATGTCTTTTGTGCAATTGGTAAACTGTAAGAGAGACAGAATCTTACTACAGAAAAAGAGTAAATTCATTAAAGTACACAATCTGTCATTTTTGTGACGTTAACAATTTTCGACATATTATTTGTTATCGGTTTGAACTTTTAATTACTTATGCTTTTTTACTTTCTCTACTACGTATAGTAAGTAGGGGAAGTATTGTATTCCATCCAAAAATTCGATACCGAGATTTCACCGGAAATACATGTTTTTAGACCCCCTGAATCCAAAAAAAGCATTTTTGGGAACATGTCCGTGTGTGTGTCTGTCTGTGTGTCTGTGAACAGCATAACTCAGAAACGAACAGTCGGATAAACACCAAACTTGGTATTTAGGTTCAGTATCTTCCTGAGATGCGACACGAAGGTTATCAACAAAATCCCCCACCTAGATTACCCTTTATATAGAACATTTTTAGAAAATTTTAATTTTCTAGAAATGGCTCTAACGATTTTGATTAAAAGATCATATGTTTAAGATATTTTCATGACAAATGAAATTTTCCAATACTTATACTTTTTCTCAAATGGGAATTCGTTATTCATTTTTTTGTCCTGGTAATGCAAAGAGAATGGAATACTCGACATAGCAACCAGCTCTTAAAATATTTGACTATAGCTTAAAGCCTACCAATTACCCTACAAGGAAATTAGCAATAAGATTAACATCTCGATTAACATGAAGCATATGGAGAATAAGTGTTTGTAAAAATAGTTTGTACAAGAGTAGAGAAAGTCATGTGAGTGTAACAAATCAGATTTTTTCCAAATGGTAAGTCATTTTTACTTTTTCTCCTGGTCATAGAATTGACTCTTTAAAAATCTGACTTTCGCTTTAGGCACTGCAACCTTCTTACACTTAAAACGAAATGTTTGAATGTGTAATGAAATTTATCTCAATTAAAAATAAGAATCCAGATAAAATAATAAGCTTGGTAAGAATATTTTGCAGAAGAGTAAGTAGAAATAGTATGTGAATGCAGCATATAATACTTTTAAATTTAACAAACTGACTTGCACACATGCTTAGAAGAATATGCACTTACGTAATGCACAGTAGTTATGTAATGGAGGTTAAGTAAGCTATCTTCTGGATTTTCATGAAATGAGGTCATGAAGTGATCTACATAGGAGAGAATGTCTACCGCGTACTGGTCGACCACATCCTTCCTGTTAAGTACACATTTGTGTAATGGATGATCTTCCATTCTTCTTATATGGTAAAATTACTTTTCTGTCCTGTTTTTCCGTTTACTAAGAAACCGATTCTCTGCTGATTCTGTTACTCTTTCTCTCACTTCTGTTCATCGTCCAGTTTTATTCTCTTCTTTAAAACTTGAGCTATCTATTTTAAGGTATTATGCAAGCTTCAGGTTATATCGATTTTGCATATATGAAATGTTAAAGCCCAGGAAATGAATCCTGGAGTTTGATTCATAATTTCTTCATTAATTAGAATCTTATCTAGAAAGATCTTTCTTTTTAAGGTCCTTAGTTTTAAACTGAAGATATTTTATGATATACTTCGTAAGTGTATTATACAGTTCTTATAACCATTGCAAAATACCTTTCAGTTTGACCGTATTATCTGATCATTTGCAAATATACTGATAGTATCTAACAAAAATCTGATGTGCTGCACTCACATAATTTTCACTACTCATGTACAAGTATATTTACAAACGTCTATTCTCCATCTACTTAACGCCTTATTGTTACTTTTCTTGTAAGTTCAAGGGGAATATGGTAACCTTTAAGCGATAGTCAAATCTTTTAAGCGCTGGTTGTTATGTGGAGCATTCCGTTCTCTTTGTATGTCCAGGACATTAAAAAAGCAAACGATTAACAAAGTTCCATTTGAGAAAAAGTATGCGTATTGGAAAATTCAAACAAATAAAAAGAAATATCTCGGAAATGGTTCACTGAAAAAAGGTATGTTACATAAAGTGTGTGTTTTAACAAGATCTACATTTTTTTAGTAAATTTTTGTGTATCTCTTACGGTATACAAAAGTCATTCAAAATGAAGAGGACTTTTGGGGACATTCCCAGAAAATTCAAGATATACATTTCATTTGTGATAAAATATTTAAACGTATTATATTTTAATCAAAATCGTTAGAGCCGTTTTTGAGCAAATCAAAAATTTCGAAAAATGTTCCATGTAAAGGGTAGTCTGGGGTTGGGAAATTTTCTTGAAAATCCTCGTGTCGCATCCTTGGACAATACTAAACTCAAATATCAAGTTTGTTATTTATCCAACTTTTCGTTTTTGAGTTATGCTGTAAACACACAAATAGACAGATAGACAGACACATACACGAAAATGATTCCAAAAATGTTTTATTTGGATTCAGGGCGCCTTAAAACATGTATTTTCGGTGAAATCTCGGTATCAAATTTTTGGGTGGAATGTAATACTTTCCCTACTTACTATACGTAGTACAGAAAATAAAAATTTAAGTTTTCTGAAGTTACAGTTTAAAAATTATCATTGTAATACCATTGTATTACCATTCTAATGTATATTGCTGCGTCAATATATAAATTTAACAATTACGTGGATAGAGGAGATCGTTTTTATGCGTTTGGTAACAGTTAAATAGTGCTTTATTTATTATATGTATTCCGTTACTGTATCGCTTTAAAAGATATACAGGGTATTTTTCGTTTTTGCAGTCTACTAAAGACAACTGTGTTTTAAAATTTAAATCAATAACCGAGAATATCTCGGCAATGCTTAACGTTAAAAATCGTTATTTATGTAGTTAAGATTTTGTGTTTTATCAAGTATTCAAGGGTAATTAAGAAAGAAGAGGGCTTCACAGGTATTCGTAGAGAATGTCGGATATACACTTTAGCTGTCATACTAAAGTTTTAAACATTATGTATTTTAATTAAAATCGTTAAAATTCATTTTTTTTTAGAAAATCAAAACTAACGAACATTTTTCCATGTATAGGGTGGGGAGATTTTCTTGAAAATTTTCATGTCACATCCTTGGAAAATGCTGAACTTAAATGACAAATATGATACCTTTCTATTGTTTTATTTTTTTTAGATATTTTGCTTACAGATACACAAGCCGTGAACTTTTTCTAAGACTTATTGCCTGGTTTCAGGGACCGCAAAACGTGTATTTCCGGGAAAATCTCAATATGTGATCGTTGGATGGAATGCAATAAAAACCGAGTATTTTCTGCGTCTTTCCACTCAGGATTTTCTATACACCGCTGAATACTTAATTCACCATCAATATCTATCCTATACTGCTACTTTTATACGAGTATTAAATCAAATTCTGATTCATTAGTTATAGTGCACATTACCATTTTAATAACTTTTAAAATACAGCAACACAAGGACCAACTTTGTATTTAATTTCGTTTTCGTATAGCCTAATAAAACGTAATCTTTTTCTTTTCTCTCTATTTACTTTACGATTGTGTCGCTTTAACTACGTGGTCATATCGCAACGGATCTGTTAGGAAATATCTCTTGACTCGTGTGTGGCAAACAGTTAACCTTCTAGTTCCATCTCTGTACCATACATCTTACTTCATCCACAGGGCCCTTAGTGCTAGGCAACTGCACCTCTGCTTTTGCAAGTGCTGGGCAGATGGTATTACGGTTCCGTCAGCATATCTGCTTTATTATGTGTGAATATATGGTAGAAAAGTCGCTATTACCATCTGTTTTTACTACACTGGTGTGCAAAACCTAAGGGCGAGATGGGTAAAGTAACATTACAAATGAACTACTTGGTGGAAGTAGATGAAGGTGTGGGATAATGTTGTCAGAGGTCTCTCACACGTACACAGAAGGCTGGACGTCACATAGCGTGAGTCTAGCGAGCCTATAGTGCCAAATGGGTCTGGTCCCGCAACACGGGGCAATTGACGAAACAGGACAAGACGGTATGTGGCAATTAGCGAGCTGTTACCTTGCACTGTAGTGGTGTTCTTCATTGCAACATGGCCCGTAGACACTATTTGGATGACTTCACACGGGGAAGAATCAACGGGAAACTGGAAGAAGGGCAAAGTGTGACGATAGTTGCTCAGGAGTTTGGAATTGCTCACAGCATTGTTTCGCGTTCATGGGGAACCTTCCAAACCACAGGAACTGCTGCCCCAAGGAGAGGTCGACTACGTTCAACTACAGCAGCTTGTGACAGTGTGCAACAAGCAAGAAGGGATCCACGCCAAACAGCGGGTGCAATTGCAACCACAACTAACAGGACAGCTAGGCACGCAATCTCACAATACACAGTGGCACAGCGACTACACAGAGGTGGTCTCTTTGCCCGACGGCCAGTACGTTGTGTTCCATTGATATCCGCACATCGGCGGTACCGTTTGCGATAGTCCCAAGAGCATCAAAATTTAACCGAGGAATGGGGTCGTGCTCTTCTCGGATGAGAGCAGATTCAGTCTTAATAGTGATTCTCGACGTACCCTCATCTGACGAGAGGTGGGAACACGTAATGAACCAGGAACATCCTTGAACATGATCTTTTTGGTAGTCCAGGTGTTATGGTTTGGGGAGGCATAATGTTGCATGGGCGCATCGATCTCCAAATCTTTGAACACGATACGCTCACTGGTCAGCGTTATTGTAATACTGTACTCCGTCCGCATGTGCTCTTTTCAGGGGTGCAGTTGGCCCTGGCTTCATTTTTATGGATGACAATGCGCATCCGCATCGAACAGCGCAAGTGGAGGATCTCTTGGAACGAGAGGATATTCGGCGAATAACTGGCCCGCCCTTCCCCCGATTTAAATCCAATCGAACACATGTGAGATGCTTTGGGGAGACGCATTGGGGCACATCCACATGCAGCAACAACCATCCAACAGTTGTCAACAGAGGAAGGGAGCGCCCTACCACAAGAACTGCTTACCAACGTTATGGCCAGCATGGGAGCACGATGCAGAATATGCATTGCTGTCCGTGGTGATCATACACCCTTTTAAGCATCATGTATCTGTTTCTGTAAATCTAGAGAGCCATCACATGTATTGACTTTAGTGTAGCTTATGGTCTATGCATAAAAGTAGCATTTCTGTTTGTCTCATTGCATATTTCTTTTAGTTGCCTACTGTCACATACCGTAGGAGTTCCCTCTATGTATGATTCAAGTTTCAACGAGCTATGTTACTTGGTAGTGTCACAGCATGCGAAGATTGCTTTCGTCCTTAGGTTTTTCACACCAGTGTATTATTTTAGACCTAAGGAGGGACTTTGGGTCGTGGTACTAAATATCCAACCCGGTATTTTCCTTGGCGACTGAGGGAAACCACGAAAAACTACAATCAGATTTGTCGACCCACGGGATTTGAAGCAGGAACCTCCCGAATGCGAACCACGTTACCGTCTGTCATCCAATTCGTTTATAGGAATCTTGTTGTTTATAACGCATTATTCAGGATGAACCATTTAAGTTGAGGCTGTACAATATCTCCAAAACTAAGCGTTGTAGAAAGAAATGTCTTGGATAAAAGTTGTTTGATATTATGGGGGAAAGTAAATGGCACTAGTGTTGTTTTCGTTAGAGGATGTTATGCTGGTCATTTTAGGCTAAATTTAATTTTTACTTTCTCTACTACGTATAGTAAGTAGGGGAAGTATTGCATTCCACCCAAAAATTCGATACCGAGATTTCACCGGAAATACATGTTTTGAGACCCCCAGAATCCAAAAAAAGCATTTTTGGAAACATGTCCGTGTGTGTGTGTCTGTGAACAGCATAACTCAGAAACGAACAGTCGGATAAACACCAAACTTGATATTTAGGTTTAGTATCTTCCAGAGATCCGACACGAAGGTTTTCAAGAAAATCCCCCACCCCAGATTACCCTTTACATAGATCATTTTTCGAAAATTTTGATTTTCTCAAAAATGGCTCTAACGATTTTAATTAAAATATCATATGTTTAAGATATTTTCATGGCAAATGAAATGTATATCTTGAATTTTCTGGAAATGTCTCCAAAAGTATTCTTCATTGTGAACGAATTTTGTATAACTGGTAAACCATGAGATAGACAAAATTTTACTACACAAAAAATGTAGATCGCCTTTAAGTACCGAATTTATGTCATATACATTTTTTTTTGTGGAGAGAACCATTTTCGAGATATTGTTTGTTATTCCCTTAAATTTTCCAATACTTATACTTTTTCTCAAATTCGTTATTCATTTTTTTAATTTCTCTAATACGTATAGTAAGTAGGGAAAGTATTTTGTCTTGGTGATGCAAAAAGGTGGAATACTCCACATAGCTCATAAAATATTTGATTATCGCTTAAAGTCTACCAATTCCCCTTGCATCTAGAAGAAAATAAGCAATAAGATTAACATCTCGATATATCGATTAACATGAAGCATATGGAGAATAAGCGTTTGTAAAAATAGTTTGTAAAAGAGTAGAGAAAGTCATGTGAGTGAAACACTTCAGATTTTGTTAAATTGGAACCTACAGTTAGGGTCAAATTACAATGACTATCACAGTCCTCCAAACGAAATACAACTAATGGCATTTACTTTCCCCCATGATATCAGGTAGCTTTTATTAAGGACATTTCTTTCTACAACGCTTAGTTTTGGAGATATTGTACAGTCTCAACTTAAATGGTCCACCTTGTATAATCGTTTACATGTGTAACACCGTTAATGAATTTAACAGACAACTCTTTGTGTATTACATTTGACAAAGGTTTCTCATACTTTTACAATAGTAACTCATTTTAGACAACGTGGGCTTCTAAGTCTATGATTACAACGATTAAGCACTGATATATTCATGGCTATTTTGGTTATAAACATATTTTTTATTATTCTATGCAGATTTTAGATTTTAATAACTATCTGTAGCTAAATTAATCACGTTATATGATGTGCGGAAGTCAGTGCATCCTTTGAAGTTACGTATACGCGTCATTACTCCGAACCACAAAGGTGGCAGAGCGTATAAATATTGCGCTGTTTCACCCGTTAATTAATAAAAATGCCACACTGTGCTTCTAGGTTTATACTTTTTCTCTACTGGAATAACTCATAACCATGCTTTTGTAATTTCAAATGAAATCACCGTGGTCTATAAAACCCACGCCTCGTTCCGAAAGTAAATGGAAGGTTTCATATAAAAATATCTGAAGAATGTGTCGATAACAGGAATACTACGCAGGCGTTGTGTCGAGAGGGTTTCCTTTTTGTTTTTTCAGTCGATTACCACGTTTACAGGTTTATTTATTACATGGGATGCTTAAACATATTTATCTACAATACCAAAATGCGTTTTACGATTTTACACAAATTTGTTTTATCTAGTTCAAAACTGATGTCTAATTAATGTTCATTGCCTACGGTTATAAAGTTTCTGCAAATAACAATGATTTATTTTTTCTTAAGCCTCTTAAATGATACCTACGAGCGGATGGATCAGGTGGTAACGTCTGTGGCCCGAATTCGGAAGGTCGTGGGTTCGATTCGCACGACCGACCTTCCTGATCCATGGGTTATTTTGGTTTTTGCTGGGTCGTTAGGTGAATGTTGAGAAGGTTCATTACATCCCCAAATTTCATGTCCCTCGATTTCACCTCCATCTTCATTATACTTCACTTTCCTCTGCTCAGTCTGTTTCAGGTTTGAAAGTGTCGGCGGGAGTCTCGGCGTTGCATGGCAGGGGAAAAGGATGCTCTCTGTAACCCTTCGTCCCCGGAATGGCGGCCGTATCCGAGTCCCGGACACACATGGGATGTGTAAGCCTGAAGGGGGAGAGGGTCCTGTTACACCATCTACCATTCAGGGAGTTTCAATCTGTAAAGTGTAGGGACTCTGCCCTGGGGGGGCACCCCATCAGGGGCTTCAGACATAAAAGATCTGGTACGTCGAGGCGCAAATTACCCCTCCGCAGTTCATCCCAGTCCTAGTCCTGGGAATGCTTCCGGAGTATGGAAGTGTCGAATTTTACTAGAAGCAAGTAAAGAATTTTTGGAGATCTCCCTTTTTTTTTAAAAC
The DNA here is from genome assembly GCA_030765065.1 of Deroplatys truncata. Classification (NCBI taxonomy): domain Eukaryota; kingdom Metazoa; phylum Arthropoda; class Insecta; order Mantodea; family Mantidae; genus Deroplatys; species Deroplatys truncata. The sequence goes on from CM060988.1 coordinate 80,683,415, forward strand.
GTAAATGTGGCATATATCTCATGTATTTGGATTTCAGGCTCAGGTGAGCATTTAAAATCACAATGTCTTTATTTCTTATTGCTGTGAACGATAAACTAAGGAAAATTCTTAAATTACCTATAGGATTTAAATTCAGAATTTAGGAATACCTAAAATAAAAGTTCTTATGTGTTGCATCCACATGACTTTCTCCACTCACTCTTCTCACAAAAGCTTATTCTTGTATTTGTAGCTTGTTAATCGAGATTTTATTACACATTTACTCATTACGTATGATGCAGGCTTAAAAAAGTGTCACTTTGTGATGTTTTGAAATGCCATTCGCTTTGAATGAATCGAGAGAAAACAAATAATACCTTACCACTTGAAAAGAGTATAAGTATTTGGAAATTCAAATCAATAGCAAATAATACCTCGAAAATGGCTAACGTCACATACATTTTTGACATAAATTGTGTGGCTTAACGAGATGAAATGTTTTGCGTAGTAAGATCTTGCCCATTTCTTAGGATTTACCAATCATACCAAGGTCATTCAGAAAGAAAAGGGCTTCATTGGCTATTCGTAGACGTTGCAAGGTATGCAGTTTATTTATCACGTAAATATTTTTAACATATAGTATTTTAATCAATATCGTTACAACCATTTTTGAAAAAATAAAAAATAACGAAGCTTTATCCATGTAAACGGTAGTTTGGCATGGGGGAATGCTTTTTGCAAATATTCGTATTGATATTTTGAAAGACACAGAATTTAAGTGCGAGTTTTATGTTTAACCAACTTTTCATTTTATAGTTATGCGTTTAGATAGATACACATACAAACTCGAACGTTTTTCTATAAATGCTCTTTTTTATTTCAGGGGGTCTCAAAGAAGTACTTCCAGATATCTCAATGTCGAATTTTTGGGTGGAATGGAATACTTTCTCTACTTAATATAGGTGAGCAGTAGAGAACGTAATGAAGGAATGCAATAACTGAAGACTTAGCCTATAAATAATACAACCAGCGTTTGTTTCTTACAACAAATGCATTATACATACAATAAGCGCGCTACGAGTAACTGAGCCATCCGTAAGTATGCGTATGAAATTAGTAGACGTTGGCTCTCTTCTACCATAATTAGTACTTGTGCTATTGGGAAACATGAATATGATAGCATTAAATGTCGCAAATGTCACAGTAAAGAACAGCATTCACAATGTGATCCATGGAGACAAATTCACAATGCATAATATCGAATCTGTCGATGTTTTTCCTCATTTTCGGAAGCGTTGCACTTGAATGTCTCCTCTAGTGACGTCCTGCCATTCTTGAAAAATTGAATACCACTCAAAGCATTTCGTGCGTTCCATTGCTTCGTTACCGAAGAATTTAATATATTTCAGTTACTGATTTTCACTGAGTTATTGAGTTTGAAGCCATTATCGGTGTGACAACTTTGATGCCGCTCCCTGCTTCAAATTTTATAATATTTAATGCTAACTGCTCTGTTGATGAGTTTTATGTTGTCATCTCGTAGCTCGTTCTGCACTGTCTCGTGCGCCAGCTGCTCTAGAGGTATAGCTAGGAGTTCCTTATCTCAGGGTATGCGTGAGTGTATTTTGAAACGATAGCACCAGTTTAGTTAGCTGAAAAATTTAATGTTGACAAAATGTTCAGTTTGAGAAGACTCTTACGGATTAATTACTTCTATGGCAATAATTAAGGGAAGCATCAGTTATCGTAAGTTGCAGAAATGTTACTCGGAAAGATGTCTCTCAATAGCCGTTAAATATTCCTAACCCGGCGCGTGCATGTGCGTTACACAACTTAGAAATTACACACGAGAGTCAAGAATCTCAGGAGAGTTACGAATATGTCACGAATGTGTGTCTGATTAGAATGCACGAACTTTTTATAAGTTAAGCTCCGTTTACCTATGGCTACACCTGCCGACATTCCTTCTCATATTGACCAATATTAAAATTCTACGTATGCGTCTCTTATCTTGTTGCTAAGCCGTACCTTTCATTTTCTAATTTACAAGATTGCTGTTGTAGCGTTACTAAATGTTCATCCAACATGGTGGAGTCACCATCACGGTGACGAAGTATACGTCCAGCATGGCTGCTTCACCTAGTCACTGCTACAAAGAATACATCCAATATGCTTCATCATCGAGCATGGCAGTTGCAACAAGTAGTACACTTGGCTGATGGGCAACTCCTCCCTGCCCTCCTTCACCACCGCTCGGGGGTATAAAATCGCCCAGCCAAAGCTGATTAAGAAGAGTACTCGACGAGATGCGCAGGAGGTAACAACGCAGATCAGCTCGCCATAACGCAAGGAAACCTATTAAGAGCCGACGAGAGCCCAATGGGGCAAATTGTCTTCAGAAAAGGGAAACTTGGCAATTGTCGTATATAAGGAAATAACACTAAGGGTTACGGTGTAGTATGCCACTGTTATATTGTGCTTGCCAGATGTACATATTTCCCAAATTATTATCTATCATTTCAGTAGCTTTAGTAAAACGGTAATTGTCCATGGAGAAATTATTTAACGTGACAAATCACCTTTGAACTTAAAAGCAACTTGTTGAAGTTAAATTATGAGAGAAGCATGTTCTGTTAAATGCCTTTAAATAAGGTGGTTACGAAAGCATGAATTCTGTGAAACAGACAACGACGATTCTTTTGCGCTTTGGTCTCTCAGAGACCTCAGGAACTTTAGAACTGTTTGGGGTTGAAATTCCAACGATAAAAATTGTAAGTTTGCTTCGTGTTACAAAGATCGAATTGCTGCTGAAAGAAAGATTTTCAGAGAATTTTGTAGAGACGGACTCGCATGCTATGAAAGGGTTTAGTTTGGAACTTCCTAGTCACGGCCGCGAATACTGTGAAAGTGTTTGTTAAGTCAAAGGAAGGAAACTTTTCTTAGTCTCAGTTAAGACAATGTAATTGATGGGCGGTAGATCTATTTGCTACGGTTGGTAGCTGTTTTAGTTTGCATTTAGTGAAAACAGGTTTAGACCGAATATAAGTAAATGATGACTGACGTTCCAATTGCTATATTTGATAACTTATTTACTTAGTATTCATTGGAGATAGGTTCTACGAATATGAATATAAGTAAATAATGTGCAAAATTCCCTTTTGGTTTAATAGCTGATTTACTGAGAATTCGATAAACAGAGTTTTTGAAGTATTACGAAAATTTGTCATTCCAAGAAAGCTAATGCAAGTAAATGATGGGCGTTGATCCCATTTGCTATGTTAGCTAGTTTTCTTTGTGTTTACTGTTTACTTAAGTAATACTAAAACAGATAGGAGAGCAAAATAAACATCTATCCAAAGAGTTAAATTGCGAAAAGGATTCATTTAACTTGGAAGTTAGTACAAGAAAAAATTTATCCGTTTGACCTTTTAAGGGAACGTTATGGAAATGCTAATTGTGATGTTGTGGTAATTTTTGTAACAGTTGCGTTATTTATTCCATTCTTTATTGCCTATTCATTTTGATGTTGAACAATATTTTGTTTATTGATGTAACAAGAGTGGTGCTTACTGAATAAAGAATTATTCTCGTTAATACAAACCTGACTTATGCTTTGTACACGAATAGTTGTACTTAATAGTTGTAGTAAGGGTGTCAGTGGGAAGGAGCTACTATTGGTAAAAGGGAAAAGGAAACGAGCACACCAAGCAACAGTGCCTACGTGACTTTTCAAACATACTGAGCTAAACCCTAAATACATACCAAGAATCTTTAAGCTACTGTGTTCTATACTCGCCTTTGCTTACATGACTTGCTAATGATCTTTTTCTTTAGGGACAAATCTTTTAACTCATTCTTATTACATTTGTTTAATATACAGAAATTATTTATTGCAATTATTTCTGTATGTTAATATCATTTCTTTTATTTAAGTATTTATACCTTCTTGTCAATAATTACGGTATCAGATTTCATGTAGTATTTCATATTCGTTCTCTGCTCCAGTCTCAAGCTCATTGCAAATTCTTGGATGAAGTCTCATTGAAGATATTATGTAACTTGATCTCGTATCTAAGAAAAACACACCTAATCCATCCCCTCGCAACGATAATGATCGATAGTTTAAGTATGGTTGTATGGAAATTCGTATTTCAATAATAATGTGGCATACTACAGGGACCGGCAGTAAAACCTGACCATTTTCAAATGTATTTATGAGCAACAAAAATAAACTTAATTAAAGGTTTAGTAATCAAATGCATTACAAAAATAATTGCCATTTATAGTGCTTACATTCTTCATATTTAGTTTTGAAAATTGTGTTCGAGAAATAACGGCCACCACTTGGTACACATTCCCGAAGTCTTGGCTTGAGGTTTGCCGCCGCCCTAACAAGCATGCTTTGTGGTATTGCGACTACTTCATTGTGAATAGCTATTCAGCAATAGTGTGAGGTTTCCAATGTACACCTTTGATTTGAGGTAGCCCCAGAGGAAATAACCACACATGGTGAGACCTGGGCAACCAGCTGGCCAAGGGAGGTCACCATGTTTGGACATTACACGTCCAGGAAACACTTCTTTGACCACTCACATTGATATCCTTGCAGTGTGCGCAGTACCGCCATCTTATTTAAACCAAATGTTTGCAATGCCACGTCTAGCCAACTCGAGTGCAAGAAAATTATTAAGCATGTGCACATGCGAGCTGAATTAACAAAAACTATATGTTCATCTTCTTCAAAAAAAAAATAAAGCCCAATCACACCGAACTCTGCGACACAACATCACAATGTTATACGTTCACTGTGAAATGACCGTTCATGAAGAACACGGGGGTTCCCTGTTTGTTGAACACATTCAGAAAGAGGGAAGTGAGCCTCGTTAGACATTTAGACTATTGTACCATCATTCAGGATTTTTAAAATGGACTGTGACAGTCTTTTCGGTTTTGAAGACTTAGGGCAGTTAGCTCGACCACCATTTTGTATGGTGGAAATGAAGGTCTAAATGCAGCATCCTCCTAACACTGCGATCTGACACACCCAAAGCAGCTGCATTTGTGAGACTGGGCGGCGTGGAATTCTGATGACGACTGAGTGACTCAAAACTTCAACATTTTACAGTTTTTTTGAACTGTACGGGGACGACCCACTGGTTTCTGTTTCGCAGTTGAGCTTGTCTCTCGAAAACTTCTCTCCCAAAGCGTAGTTGTGTTCAACCGGGTACTCGGCCTTCCCTATTAATGCTCGTTGAGTTCGAGTAACAGAGTCGTTGCTTTTAAAATAGGCGTCAATCACAAAGGCACGATGTCGTGGAGTCCCTTGCTCCATCGAAACTGAAATGGCATTGTGGGACAGATCCACTGCGCTAGTCAATACTTCCCTAAGTGAATATTGGGACAAGTATACTACCGCTAAAAATAATCAGGGTTTTCTGCCGACCCATATATGTTAATATCTCTTGTTTACTTATTTTTGTTCAGTTTTGTCGGTATAATGGATATTTAACTTTTTCAGCAATAGAAAAGAAATGCTTTATTCTGCTAGTTTGACGACGGTTTACTCAGAAATACTTCAGAGACTATGAGAGGATATTTGTTAAAGTACACTGACGTACGTAAAATGTGGCCCATTCTCCTAGATGGCAATTGCGCTTTTCCCTCCTTCAGTTACCAACCTTTGACTGAGATAGCCGGTATCAGTTTTATTATTACTCTGTTTTGAAGAAGGTTTGTTGCTGCTACGTATGAAAAGTCAGTTTGAAGATGATGCATTATATTTCGATTGTTACGGAGCCGAACTTGAAGTAGTTGCATCCGCACGTATGGTAAAAAAGTTTCCGGTAGCCTTCACCCCCAAAAAATGTACTTTCCGCTAGTGTTTAAAAAAATTAACTTTGTAATTTTAACTGTTTCTTTAAATATTATATACTTATGTTTGCCTCGGCTGCGTCAGTATTTATACTTTTTTTTAGAGACATGAATGTCTTAACAGGGAATGGTGCGACTGAAGAATACAGGCTTACACAGGCAACTCCTTGGTCATATCGCGATGGATCTGTTCGTGAATAACTCTTAGAACGATATGTGATTGACAGTTAGCCTCCTAGGTCTCATCGCTGTAACCACCGGCTCCGTTACGTGTCACAGAGACTCTAGCACATAGCTACTGGATCTTCTGCTTCGTGCCGTGCAGATGGCATTAGGGTGCCGTTCAGTCTAACCGCCGCCCTCACACGGAAAGGCGGACTGTTAACCTTCTAGATCTCATCACTGGAAATGCCATCTTGCTTTTTCACGTGCCCACAGAGATCCCAGCGCATGGGAGCGGGATCTTCTGTTTCGTGCCGCGCAGATGGCATTAGGGTGCCGTCCAGTCTAACTGCTTACATTACGTCACTGGTATGAAAAAAAATTCAGGGACACAAACATAAACCAATGAATGATGTTATAACTGATGTGGTGGTTCGGATAAAGCCTCTTTAAGAGAGTTTCACTAGATTGGTACCCATGGAGAGCATAAACTACTACAACAATTCAGTTTTCTACAGGGAGAGGTGGAGAATTATTTTCATGTGTCGTTACATTTAACGATAGCTAATTTATGTGCTAGCCTTCATCAGTGACATGGAGACAAAGGTTATTGCCGCCATCGAACGGCAATAAGAAAGTGGTAGTGTAGAATGAAAACATAACGGTTTAGTGCATTATAAGAATAAGAAATAAAACTTTAACTTTGGTCTTTATTTTTTGGCTTTTTTCATTATACGAGTATTATATTTTTGTGCCAAAATTCAACAAACCACTGCCCTAACGGTGAGAACATGGGCAGCTAGCTTGTAATGTTACCCTTCGGCAGTTCGACCACACTTTGGCAGAAGTAAAGTACGCTGTCAATCCAGTGGCTAGAACTATGCTTGTGGATCAGAGCAGCTTTCCCTGGCAGAGGGCAAGGTTAGATTTGTGAATACCTACATAAACAGCTACGTTCCATTATGGGCAACAGTTTATGAACGTTAGTATACCCTTAAATTACAAACAGCACTGCGTTCTTTCTATTTTTACCTTCTCGAGCACGTACCTAGAAGTTAGAGAAGGTATTGCGTTCCAGCCAAAAATTGAGATAACGAGATTTCACCGGAAATACTTGTTTTGAGGCCCCTTGAATCCAAAAAGGCTTTTTTACAAAAAGGCCATGTGTGTGTGTGAACAGCATAACCCAAAAGCAAAGCGTCAGATAAATTCCAAACGTGGCATTTAGGTTCAGTACCTTCCAAAGATGTAACACAAGGATTCCCAAAGAAATCACCCCACCAAACTATCCTTTACATTGAACGTTTTTCAAAATTTTTGATTTTCTATAAATGGCCGTAACGATTTTGATTACAATTCCGTATGTTAGAGATATTTGCATGACAAAATTAATATTTTTAAGTTTCTGGGACTAGTCTAGTGAAGTCCTCTTAATCTGGAAGAATTTTTTGTATAATCTTGTATAGCTAATAAACAAGCGATAGACGAGAACGTACTACACAGAAATGTAGACCTCTTTAAAACACTGAAGAAGTATTGTATTTGTGTGAGAAGCCCCACGTTTTGGTGCCACTTTGAAGAAGTATTTAGCTGGATGCTGGATGTAAGAAGCCCCCACATATTTGCGTCACTTTGAAGATGTATTTAGCCCCACGTTTTGGGGCCACTTTGAGGAAGTTGTGTTCTTCAAACTTATGGAGATGAAGTTTGAATTTTAATTTAAACTGCCCACGTAATGAAGATACACTTTGAAGTTGGTTGATGCTTGGGACGCCAAACTTTGTAGTGATGCTTGTGTTACGTAATATTACGTAACGTTGCGTAATATAATTTTTACGCAGAAACTTGAAGATTTTATATTTTTATTTGTTGCTTTGTGCGGAGGTTTCAATTAATTAAGCTTAATATTATTTAAATCTGTCTCGGCTACTTCAGTCGAACTATAGAGACAAAAGGTCTTGTTGAGGTTGTGATATGACAAAAATTAAAGACGTCACGGAATTTACTTTTAAATTTCATTTCTTTTTATTTCTTTATACTTGCACATTTATAAAACACAACACTTTATAAAAGAAACTGTGAGAACTTTACATATTCCTAATGTATTTTCTATAAACTCTTGCTCGTGACTTTTCCATCTGCACTCTATCACATCACGTCCGCGACTGACTAATTTCAACGGCAAAAACCTTAAAGCTTCGGTATTGCCAGTCTCTTATTGGCTAATTCTAGTCCAATAGAAACTACGTCATTACCGATCTTTTCATGACCAGTACTTTTCAAAACTCTAAACACATTATTGTCACATGATTACATTATTACCTCATTATTAACAACCTAAAACATATTACTCTCACAGTTTTTGCACTATTAGAGTATATAACATATTCATATGACATTAATAAATATGTTTACAATAAAAATAAGTATCTGCAATGACTTACATACAATTTAAATAATAATTATGTACATATTGTTTTTTAAGGTGGGCTGTTATTGAATTTAATTATAATAAAATACAATTAATATAATTCGTGCATTAATATACTGCCTCAACAACCAAATTATTTCAAATAACCTTTTTTGTAGCGTAAATAATTTCCACTACTAATGGTCCGATTTGTTCAATGATTGTCATTCTTTTTAAAGTTACATAGATTTGTAGCTGTTTCTTGAGATTGCTTGGAAACAGTATGGAATTTAAGCCCAGGTTATAGCGTCCAGTTCTTAAACATTTGACTATCACTGTTCTCTTTGTATCCTAACGAAATGCGTAACGTAGTTCTTTCGGCAAAGGTTTATCTGGATTAAAATGAAATAGATAGAAAAACAAACTTTCGTAAGGATAAATGCGAATCAGTTGGGGAATTTAATGTCGTACCAGCAAGCTGCAATGGTAGCTCAGTGGTTAGAGCAACCGGACGGAGACCGGGAGATCTGTGGTTCAAATCCCGGTTATGGCATTTAATTTTTCAGTCTGATTCTGCCTTTCGTAAGGATAATTTGTGTAACTACAAATAAACGATAAATGCTAGAGAAAGTGTTGTGAATGTAACACATCAGATTTTTCATAAGTATGTTTCCCCTACGTTTATAAGGAAAGGTTTTGTTTTATAGTTAACCAACACAGATAAAGCAAGTGAAAGTTTTATGGAAATTGAGAAATTCAAACAGTATGTAGATATAAGGATAAATATTAACAGAAATGTAAATAAAAGACAGTTCTTCAGTGTAGAGGTTATGACAAAGGAAATTGGGTTTTGTAAAGTTTTATCTAGAAAACTTAGTGGAAAAAGTAAAAACCAAACAATTCCAGATTATAATTAAGCAGCTGTAGCAAGGTTTAAAAATCTAAATATGCACAGAAAATAATTAATCACAGCAAAACATTAATGCTAATTTTCTCAGTGTAATATCTCATTATTTACATATCAAAGTTTTAATTAAAAATTTATAGAGTTTTTGCTTTCCGCACCACTACCTGTAGTAAGTAGAAAAGTTACTACTGTTGGTAATAAATTTTTTGTGACGTTTGAATCACAAACATCATTTTTAGAAAATGTGTGTATGTGTGTTTGGAAAGTACAACTCAAAAACTAAAATATGTGCAAATATAAACATTATATCTAAGCTCAGAAGCTTCCGCGGCAGGAGAATTTTAAACAAAGTCCTCTACCCCATAAAACTTACCGTTAGATGGATAAAACGCTTTATACGTTTTTAATTTACTCAAAATTCCAAGTATTTTGATTAAAATAGAATAATATATTTGCATGAATAATAAAATATAAATATGGAATTTTATTTGAATATCCTATGAAGTACGCTGAATGAAATTTATGTAATTTTGCGTTACTGGTAAAAAAAGTAGATCTCATTGGTGCCCGCAAGTTTCCGAGATATTCATTGCTATTTTTTGAAATTTCCAGTACTTGTGCTCTTTTTTGGGGTGCTAAGACACAATTAATTTGCTTAACTCGATGTTATGCAAAGATTATGGATATTAAAAAGCAGTATATAGCGACCAGCTGTTTAAAGATTTGACCATTGATCACCAGCCTCCGATATTCCCCTTATACGTACAATGAAATCTATAACCAAACTGTTCTACAGATGTTTATGTCTATTAACATGATGTAGATAGAAAAATAAACTTTTAGAGAACGAATTTATTGAAAAAATCTGCTTCATTCAACTGAAGGCTGCTGTATACAAAGCTTAACAGAATACAAAGCATTAAAATATCACATACAAATTCAAATATAGGCATGAATAGCGAATATGCGATAAAAATTTATGTTTAATTTCTGACACATAATTTAATTCATAAATAAGAGATCTAACATTAGAAAATTAATTTATAGAAATAGACATAACATTTTTACAAAGTTGAGATACTAAATATTGTACAAATGACATTTTAGTATGAGAACTGATACCCTTTAATCGCCGTAAGAGTCAATTTCACTGGAAATACATATGTTGAGGTGCCCTGAATCTAAATAAAACATTTTTGAAACATGTCCGCGTGTGTGTCTGTGTGTTTGTCTGCGAACAGCATAACTCAAGAACGAAAAGTCGGATAAACACCAAACTTGGTGTTTTAATTCAGTAGCTTCCAAAAATGCGACATGAAGGTTTTCAAGAAAATCGCCTCATCACAGATTATTCTTTACATGCAACATTTTGATTAAATACCATCTTTTATGAATAAAATTATTATCTTGAATGTTATGGAAATAGCCTGTGAAGTCCTCTTCATTCGGAAACATTTTTGTATAATCTTGCATAACTAGTAAACGTTAAGTGACAGACGAAACGCACTACACATTACTGGATCTTTTTAAAATACACAGTTTATTTCAAATAAGTTTTTTGTGGCATAACCTATTTCTAAGATATCCATTATTAAGGTTGCAATTGTTCATTGGTCATTCTCTTAAACTTCTGTCAACATTCAGCTGTTTCTCGCGATTGCATAGAAACAGTATGGAAATTTCAGATCAACATATAGCCTCCAGATTTTAAACATTTGATTATCGCTGTTCTCTTTGTATCTATAAGCATTTGTGTGCGGTAATGAGACTACTTTTCTGCAAAGGTTTATTTGGATTAAAATGTAGCAGATAGAAAAATAACCTTTACTAAGAATACTTTGTATACCCACTATTAAACGATAGAGGGTAGAGAAAGTCATGTGAATATATCACATGAGATTTTTAAATATGTTCTATCATTCGACTCTTTCATGTAGGATCTATTCTAATTCTTTAGTTCTTTAGGGCTTTTCAAATATTTTTCAATTACGTATCAGATCTTAGGTTTTGACTATACTTTCAGAAAACTCTTCCGGAAGCCTCATTCATGCAGATATTGTAACTGTTACAGAACTTTGCGAGTCTTGATGAGTTGCAGTCAGACAACCTTGCTTCTGAGACGCAACAGCAGCAGTTTTCCCTGAAGATTAATCCACCAAGTTTTCCTAACACACAGACGAGAAACCATACAACACTGGGCTATTTGTACTGTGTATCCTTCACAGCAAATTAAAGCGTATACATTGAAACCTAATAAGCGAGTTACTAAACGGAAGATATGAGATACACATTGTAGTGTTTATTCAAAATTCCTTTGGGACCTACTGCAAGCCAAATTTGTTGAAAAGTTTGGTAGGTGTTCTAATATTCTGTGTACGCGAGAAAACGTTCAATTTCCTCTTAAAAATGTTTCGCTTTCACATACTGGGATAAAAAGCAGTCTGACTTCAGAAAAAGCTGATATACAGGCTTTCCACAAAATTAAATTGGGATTAGACACGCTAGAAATAACAACATGTATTTATCTATTATATACAAGACGTGTTTTAAAAGTAGGTACCGATAACTTTTTAAAAAATAAAAGAATTTTATTTTCCAAATACTTCATCATCATTCATTACCTTACACTACTTTTCCACATGATCACGGCGTTATTTAGGCACTTGCTGAAACCAATTTTGTATACCTTCGTCAAAGAATGATGCCGCATTCTTGTTTCACAACATCGTCATTGAAATGTTTTCCACCAAGGAATTTTTTCAGATGAAGAAACAAATGGAAACCGCTTGGTGCCAGATCCGGCTGTAAGTAGTGTGGCCAAATTGTTCCCTATAAAATGATGCGATCAGATCTTGAGTTTGTTTGGCCGTGTGTGGCCGGGCATTGTCACTAATTGTTTCCCCATAAACCTCATACAGTTGGGAATGAATGTTTGTTGGCATAGCATTTCTCGCATTAAACGAATCACTGATATGACTTCACAGTCGGTGGATCGTTTGATTGTTTCAACATTTCGAAACGTTCTAACAACAGGAAAAAAAAAACAAAGTGACAGTCACTCATGGCTGCGTCTGTGTTCCTAATGAATGGAGGAAGTGATCGCGCTTGTTCAAAATCGTGACTGCAGCGCTGAAGCGGCAAAATATAACGGTATTTACTTTAAAACACGTCTCGTAAAAGAAGAACTACTCGTGTTTTTGTCAGTTCCTTATTTTCACTCTGCGTGCAATAAAATTAAATTCATCTTTACTCAAGAGTGGGACAGAATTTCGAGTGTTTCAATCCCTATGAGCGACTTCTTGGTAGTGTTTTACACCCATGCTTACGACACACGGCACAACATGTGGAGATATTGATGATACATGAAATGTTTGGGAAAGGAAATTTGGGGAGAGAACGTTCCTGGCCTAAGTTTAGGGTACCTGCTCGGCATTTTCCAGTTATGAGGACTGAGAAAAACCATCGTGATTTGTGAAATTTAATTTGAGTTTTATTTATGGACGCTCTTTAACTGCTGTGGTCCTTAGCGTTCCATTCTATATTGGGCGTGAAAGACCGGGTAATTTTGCTCAGAGGCCTCTTTATCAGGCTTGAGGTTCTTTTACGTGCCGTAAATCTACGACACGGGGCCGCTTTACTTCCCTTCCGAAAGAAGCCATGTTAAGGATTTTTACGCCTGAAAAAAATCCATCGCCCTTCGCTGGGTTTGAAACCGCGACCTTGGGAACCTTGGTAACCACTACACCACGGAGGACGACTAAGACTATGCTTTGGTGTAAATGACGAAGGTCACGGATCAAGTTACATCAAGTTGATATATCCCCACACAAAAAGCACGAGGTGTAATGTCGACTTCTTGGCAACCATCAGATTGGCTTTCGTCTTCGAACCCAGATGTTATAAAACAGTAATTAGGTGGAGAGAGATAGATAAGATATTGGTGTTATCATTACAGTTATTACACAACACTTAGTGCAAGGGTCATTGACTGTACATGCATGTTTATCATACAAGTTAAGTGACAAAAACAACAGAGACTATCTGAAAAAATTGATCTGGCGTAGCAAAATTAACCCAGGAAATTGCTCGCATTTTATCAGTTCCTCTGGTCAGCCAGTACAATCCAACATGGTGATCTTCTAGCAGGGCTTATCATCGTGCACGTTCCGCAAAAATATGTACACAGTCTCCATCCTCATCATTAAAAGAACAGATTCTCTTGTCAGGATTGTCAGTCATTTTCCGTGTCTTCTAGCCTCCCAATCTAAACCATGCCACTTATGATCCATTTTGCTGTATAGAGCCAGCTAATTGTGGTGAGGTGGAGCGTCATCGTGTTGTAAAATATCAATATGGTGCACCGTGAAATCGCAATATTTCTAGCATATCAAAGAAATAACTGCATGAATGATTTAATCAACGAAAAAGACTAGTTCGATAACCCATTCAGAATCAATCAGTCTAGAGGAGTCAGACTGATGTTAAAATTCTATCGTGTGGGTACTCTAATCCCCAAATTTGACAACTGTGTCGAATAAGTAGGTAAAATTATATTCTTAATAACAATCATTCTCTCCAGTTTCGCTTAAAATTATTTCTTCTCATCTTATCTTATTGTTTGAACAGTATGAGCCTTGTGTGCGTGTAATCAAGCCTTTTGTATATCATATGAGGTGCTTGTAGGAATACTATACTGTCTTATTTTAATGACATTTTAAGATTCTCAGGACAGAAGCTCGAATTATTTCCATGCTTTCTCACATGCGTGGCCGCCCGAGTGACTTCCCTGCCAAAATAGTTCCTGTTTCTTTAAACTTTAGTGCCCTCTGATCAGTATCTTATTTTTCGGTACGTCACTACAACATATTCACAACGAAATTACAATTAACTGCTTTATGAGGAATTACCATGCAGATATTAATGACAAAATTAAATGGAAGAATAAACATAAGATTATATATTTCGCTCCAAGCACACCGATTGATGCCAGCGAACATTTCATGAAGGTTTTGAGTAGCTGAATACACTTGAAAACAGAGAGGGATTTTTTTATCCTTTTTTCCCCGTTTGTTATGATTTTTGTTATATAAGAGTTCCGCTAAGGATCCGGTATTATATAAAACACGTATGTATACCGGATGATCCACCTATAATTACCACTGCGAATTTTCTGAAATTCGGGGTTGTATTGAAGCGCTGCTTTCATTGAAAACGAGTCCATACAAAGGCTGAAAAGGTATCCCATAAAAGGTTATAACAGGTGTCAATAGCTATGTTTAAACCACAAATTTACAATGAAACAATGCCTATTGACCTCAAGAACATAAAACTATATAAAAGTAAAATGGCAGTGGCAGTTTTACTATGTCCTAATGAAAACGATTAACATGATATTGTCTAATTACTTACTTTTATTTAGTTTTGAGGGCTTCTACACTTGTCAGTAGTTACCCTGAATTCCCATATCCATATTTCACGGTAGTTCCAATCCCCTGTTGTAAATTTCTCTCTCTCATCATCCGGTTAACATTGAATTTCCATGAAGCCCTAGGTCGTCCTCTCTTCCTCCTTCCATAAGGCGATCATTCCAGAAATGTCCTAGGCCATCTCTCGTTGTCCACTCGGTTGACATGTCCATACTATTACAACGTCCTACGTTCAATCCTTTCTGTAACTAACTCCTCCATTTCTATCATCTGTCTTATTTACACATAACTCCTCCTTTCAAGTCTTGATACTCTTGCTCCTCTACAAATTCCATCCATCTCTACTGCCTGCATCTTATTTTTTTTGTCTTTATATTAAGATCAACACTTCAGATGTATAATTTCATATACTCTCTAAAACTGTTAGGAGAATTCTCCTCTGTGTTCTTCTATATTCCTACTCCATAGAATTTCATTCAGCATTTTGATTGCTTCTCTTGTCTGTATCACTCTATGATACATGTTTACATAGTAACTCCCTGATTCATGAATTATGGATCCCAGAAATTTAAACTCTTTAACTGCCTTAATAACCCCTTAAGTTAAGAGATATCTTTTCCTCCACCCTAATCACTAGATATTTTGTTTTATTCATGTTAACTCTCATCCCTCTAGTAACAAATACTACCATAAGCTTCATTGTAATAAACTTAGAATCCTGGACTTTGGGCTACTACTACCTGGTCATCTGCAAATAATGAGTGTAATGTTCCTCCTTCTGCTGGTATTCTATACCACCACATGATCTATTCCAATTCTCCAAGTATGTTGACGGTATATCTTAAATAGTGTTGTAAATGCGCTGCAACCCTTTGTTTTGAATGGATTAAACAGCCTCTTGCCTATCTTCACTGCAGCGTGAGAGTCTTTAAAGACTAGCTGTCTGCCCATTTAACCATTTTAATAGGGTCTAATCGGTTTTAATTTCAGTAAACGTATACACACTGATATATACTTAGGTCAAACATATCCAAACCACGATGGACAAAGCAGTAGCACAACATATCGCGGCAGTATGGTCCAAATTCTGGTTCCTAAACTTTACACACCTGGACACATCCTTCAATATAAATTTGGAAGATGAAATAATGAACACGTGTATTTTATCAGCTCTATTATATGGCTTACAAACGTGGAGTTAAAAAAACAGAAGCAAGTAATAGATACACTATGTGATCAAAAGTATCCGGACACCCCACAAACATACGTTTTTCACCTTAGATGCATTGTATTGCCACCTACTCCTGGTACACATTTTCCGCGACCTCAGTAGTCATTAGACATCGTGAAACAGCCGAATGGGGCGCTCCGTGGAACTCACGAACTTCGAACGTGGTCAGGTGATTGGGTTCATTTGTGTCAGAAGTCTGTACGCGAGATTTCCATACTCCTAAACATCCCTAGGTCCACTCTTTCTGATGTGATAGTGAAGTGGAAACGTGAAGGGACATGTACAGCACAACGACCTCGTCTGTTGACTGACAGAGACCGCCGACATTTGAAGAGGGTCGTAAAGAGTAATAGACAGACCATCATCTATCCAGACCATCACACAGGAATTCCAAACTGCATCAGGATCCACTCCAAGTACTATGACAGTTGGGCGTGAGGTGAGAAACCTAAGATTCCATGGTCGAGCGGCTGCTCATAAGCCACACATCACGCAGGAAAATGCTAAACGACGCCTCGCTTGGTGTAAGGAGCGTCAACATTACGCTGGAGTGACGAATCACGGTGCACAATGTGGCGATCCGATGGCAGGGTGTGGGTATGGCGAATGCCCGGTGAACGTCATCTGCCAGCGTGTGTAGTGCCAACAGTGAAATTCGGAGGTGGTGGTTTCCTGGTGTGGTCGTGTTTTTTGTTGTTTTGCGTGGCACGATCGCAGCACAGATCTACATTGATGTTTTAAACACCTCCTTGCTTCCCACTGTTGAAGAGCAATTCGGGGATGGCGATTGCATCTTTCAACACGATCGAGCACCTGTTCATACTGTACGGGCTATGGCGGAGTGGCTACACGACAATAACATCCCTGTAATGAACTGGCCTGCACAGAGTCCTGACTTGAATCCTATAGAACACCTTTGGGATGTTTTATAACGCCGAATTCGTGCCAGGTCTCACCGACCTATATCGATACTTCTCCTCAGTTCCGCACTCCGTGAAGAATGGGCTGGCATTCCCCAAGAAACCTTCCAGCGCCTGATTGAAAGTATGCCTGCGAGAGTGAACACTGTTTTCAAGGCTAAGGGTGGGCCAACGCCATATTGAATTGCAGCATTACCGATAGAGGGCGCCACGAACTTGTACGTCATTTTCAGCCAGAAGTCCGGATACTTTTGATCACGTAATGTATCTGCCAAAGGAAAATGATGTGTATAGCAATGAAAGTTAGAGTATAGTACCAAGAAATATGGAAGAGGACACAATTAAAAGACGCCGCGACTATAGGAAGCTACCTAAAATACAGATGGCTAGGATACGTTATGAGACAGCACCCTAATAGAAGGACACCAAAGTGACTTTTTGGGACCAGAATTGGTCAGCGGGCAGAAAACCCGCTGGGAAGATGAATCGAGGAGCACCTTTGGCAGCAAATGGACCACGATAATTAAAGGGAGAGAGAGAAACTTGGAAAAAACTAGTGAGCATAGCTAGTAGGAGAATAAGCAAGTTTGAACGTTCCCAGAATAGCTAACTGGGACTGCAAAATACAGGCTCCTGTTCACTTAAAAGAGACCCTTGCACATAAACGATGTGGATTAATTCTGAACATACTCATCCGCTTCACGTTTCAGCCATAATGTGAATTCGGAACCATAATCTCTCGTTATTTTTATATACTTTAACGCGCTTTAACCGAGTAGGTCTATCGGACGATGAATGAATGACACGGATGAAATGAAGCTCAAATGAGCACAGAACTAACTTACCCGACATTCATATTTTTAGGATAAGGGAAAACCCCGACTGTCAAAATGACTGCTGGCAAGCTGTTGACGAAATGTTTGGCCAAAAATTACTGTTTGGCAAACATTTTAGTAAACGCAAAGTCTGGTAGAGTCCAGTGAAAACTATTTAACCACGCTCTGGCCGGCAGGAAGCGATAGCTTATCGGCCGGCTCAATACCGCCGCAGCTCTGGCCAGAAGATTTTAGGATGAGCCTGCGTGTGCCCGTAGGTGGCGACATGCATGTTGAATATTTGTTGACTTAACGAACGTTTTTCACCACTCCTGGCTACACGATAAGCAAGGCTGCCGTACCACGTAAAATAACAACTGTAGCTTGAGTTGTAGTTTAGGTCTGATCTGTGTTTACCCTTTGGAAAGTGAAATTTAGGTTACATTGTGTTACTATAAAGCATTCATTGTTGTACATTGAATGTTACAGTTTTTCCGCCAATTTCCTACTCCAAGTCTCCATTGTATGCCCCAAATTATCATATTTACTGCCGTCTCACTCATTGTGTATGGATTTTACCCTGAAATTTCCTTCAGTGAAGTTCTATGTGAAATTGTATACTAGTGTTATTTCCGAGTTCAATTTGATCCACGTTTACACGCAAATTGCATAAGAAATAAAATCATATTGGACTCCATCCTATTTTATATGACAGAGCATTTCGGTAACTTTCACCTTAGTAGCTATGGGCAATACAGATTCCTCCATTGCTTAAACAGAGTGATCTCTTAAGATATTTATTATCGGGCATATTGCGTAATTTGGATTTTGCATGATCATTCTTATTACTAGTATTACTATTTTCATCTTGCTTATACTCTTCTTAATTATTAAGCATATCCTTTAAAACACATAGCTACAACTTGAAGAAGGTGGTTTGTTGTTGTTACGTATGGAAAGTGAGGTGTTTTATTGTATTTTAACTGTTGGGATGCCGAACTTGAAGTAGTTGCAACCGCAGTATAGTAAACAGTTTCCGGTAGCCTTCGCCCCAAATGTACTTTCAGGAGACCTTTGCCCCAAGTTTAAAAAATATTAACTTTGTAATTTAACTGTTTCTTCAAATATTATATATCTATGTTTGCTTCGGCTGCGTCAGTATTATTGTTAGAGACACTTTTCTCTTAGCAGGGTTGTGGTGCGACTGAAAAATGTAGGCTTACACAGATTATAACTTTACTTCTCTCCCTTTATTAATGCTTGACACGATTTAAATAAAACTTCACTGATATAGAGAGCTGTGAGATTCTTTTGTTAATTACTTGCACTTTTTAACCCTAAACTATTTTTCGTCTCACACGAATACGTATTACATTTCTCGAGGACATATGTCGCGCCCAGTTATGAGCACTGTCTACAAGCAACTAACTTCTAAATTTGTAAATTTTGCTACATTTAAGTTTCTGATTGGCTAATCCTAGTCCAATAGAATACCTTAACTTAACTAAAGTTTTTTTCTGGT
Organism: Deroplatys truncata; assembly: GCA_030765065.1. Lineage (NCBI taxonomy): Eukaryota > Metazoa > Arthropoda > Insecta > Mantodea > Mantidae > Deroplatys > Deroplatys truncata. Next base: position 80,702,658 of record CM060988.1, read on the forward strand.
TGTTGATTCGCTATTTATAAACTGTCTCTAAATTTACATTTTTGTTGCTCCAATAATGACTAGTAGCATTATTAAACATTCTTACTCATTATTGCCTCAAGGTTACCTCATTGTTAGCAACTTTTAACCTATTATTCCCACAGCTCCTAGATTATTAAATTACATAATACATCCACATAACATTATTATACATGTATACAATAATATAAACATTTACAATGACTGTAATATACATTTTTATATATTGTTACATACACATATAGCTTTAAGGCGGGTTGTTATTGAATTTATATATTACATAATTTGACTGAATTCATTTAAGTGTTAAAAATACTGCCTCAAACTGTTGGAATGAATGGCATGTTTTTTTTCTTCTTCAAATGTTTTCTCTTCTTATAACTTGGGTTAACCATATAGCCCAGTTGGCCTTAAAGGGAATGCTTGCAACGAAATGCTGTCATTTATGAATAAAGTAGAGGAATATAGATAATCTCTTGTTTTATGAGTTACTGGTTCATACTTATATGTGCTGTGACACACCTAAAGATTACTGGACGATCCGTCAACGAAACCTTCTGCCTTTTTGGTGACATTCGTCATTATGATGCGTTTGACCACTGAGAAACTTGACAAGGAGAATGTTTACGAAATCCGTTAATACTATGGTATGCCCATTGAAAAATTTGACGAGAATCAGTGGAAGTAGTAAAGTGTAAACCGTAAATTTAATTTGTACTATGTATTATACCCAGTCAATTCATTCTTTCTAAACAAAATTGACTGATTTTTTCTAATAACGACTTCTAATCCACATTTCTCAAACAATTACTCTAATTTAATTTTCCTAAACCATTTCCCCAATAATATTATTTACTGATTATTTCAGTAATGGAGCAGCCCAAAATTGTTTATAAAATTATGTGCTATATTTGGGATTGTTGGGCTGAGTTTTGTTGGTAGAGGGAAGAATAGTGGCAACGTGACGTTAGAATATGTAATTATAGTTTACGCGCGCGCGCACACACACTAACCCTAAGGTTAACCTCGGGTTAAATCTAGGAAAAACTAAATCCTTGTGGTTTCTCTGCGGCACCATACGGCTTGACGACCTCCGCTCGTCTCCTGCTACATTTTGCAAGCACACGCATGGTGAAATTCAAATCCACTATGCGTAAAAATCCTTAGCATGGCTTTCTTCGAAAGGGAAGGAGTCCCGTGTCGTAGATTTACGGTACGTAAAAATACCCTCAAGCCAGAGGCCTCTGAGCAAAATTTTCCGTCTTTCACACCAAATATAGAATATGGAATGGGGTCATAGTAGTTAAAGAACAACCATAAATAAATGTAGACTTAACTTGTATCCACTATTATTGTACTGACGAAGGCTTATGTCCTTCTGTGCACTGTACACTTGAATAGAATAAATGTATACAAAAATACTGTCGACGAATCGTCCTGTAGTTCTGGTTGTTGCTGATAGGTACACTGTCCATCAGTGTACAAAGTTCTGAATCTACTCTGATTTACTATAAGCTAAAAACATTCATTTTTACTACCCTTTATTTTTATCTGGTATCCTTAGTTCAGTAAATGTTTATATTGGTTACATTAGTTTTTCAATTCAGAAATAGCATAAAGCCGAGCAAGAAGAACCCGGCCGAAAATCCAAGAAGAAGCTAGTGACATTTTAGATGCTGATGAAATTACTGATCTTGAAGATCATTCTGCCGAATGTTTTGCGTGCCACCAGAATGGTAGTGATACAACTCTGCATCTGAAGAAAATTATAATTTACTGGCAGGATAGAAATGGAAGTCAGTTCTCTCTTTGTGAATTTATAACATAATAAATGTTTATGGAATTAACTCTGATAAGAAATGGACTACATACCTAAAAAGATTATGTAAGTAATGTGAACTACTAAGAAGATTACAACCTCCAGCAATAAAGCTAATCCTGAAAGATGCACTCTGCTCTCACAATCTAGGGATATAAAATTAAAAACTGAATGCAAAAATAGCAAGAAAATAATATGTGTAGAGCATCTGGTACCACTTTGTAGAAATTGTGCAAGTGAAACCAAGTCCAATTCAGATACTATTGTCAGATCAAAGTGACCATGTGCAATTCCAACATTTAATGTAATTAGAAATGTAACTAGCAGTCACTTCTTCAAAATATTTAACAGTTTTTACTTTGTCTACTACGTAGAGTAAGCAGGGGAAGTATTGTATTCCACCCAAAAATTCGATACCGAGATTTCACCGGAAATGCATGTTTTGAGACCCCCTGAATCCAGAAAAAGCATTTTTTGGAAACATGTCCGTGTGTGTCTGTCTGTGTGTGTGTATGTGAACAGCATAACTCAGAAACAAAAAGTCGGATAACACCAAACTTGGTATTTAGGTTCAGTATCTTCCAGAGATGCGACAAGAAGGTTTTCAAGAAAATCCCCCCACGCCAGATTACCCTTTACATGGAACATTTTTCGAAAATTTTAATTTTCTCAAAAATGGCTAAAACGATTTTCATTAAAATATCATATGTTTAAGATATTTTCATGACAAATGAAATGTATATCTCGAATTCTCTGGGAATGTCTCCAAAAGTATTCTTTATTGTGAATGATTTTTGCATAACTGGTAAACCATAAGAGATAGACAAAATTTTACTACATAAAAATGTAGATCGTGTTAACATAAACAATTTATGTCATATACATTTTTTTTGTTGGGTGAATCATTTTCGAGATATTGCTTGTTATTCCCTTAAATTTTCCAATACACTTTTTCTCAAATGGAAATTCCTTATTCATTTATTTTGTCCTGGTAATGCAAAGAGAATGGAATACTCCACATAGCAACCACATCTTAAAATATTTGACTATAGCTTAAACCTACCAATTCCCCTTGCATCTACAAGAAAATTAGCAATAAGATTAACATCTCGATTAACATGAAGCATATGGAGAATTAAGCGTTTGTAAATATAGTTTGTACAAGAGTAGAGAAAGTCATGTGAGTGTAACATATCAGATTTTTTTCTTGATATTCCACTATTATTTAAATTATGAAGAATTATAAAATCCTATATTTAACTACAGTTTAGACGCGCCTCCTTGCTTTTTAATTTTTACGGTATGAACAAAGACGTCACGGTAGTAAAATACAAAAAACATTAAATGGAGATTAAGAATCCAATGTTAGATCTACTATATTTATGAACTATTATCTCAGAAGCTATTTAAGAAATCAGACTGAAACGCTTACAGGATACAGATGCATACCTTGTAAGACTAGTGCTAAGAGCGAAGGGAGATTTAGCATCACTACCTACGAAGATCTTTTGTGTCTAAGCCCCTGACATGAAGGAAGGAGGGAGGTAGGGAGGAATGAAATGAGAGGAGACAGAGACGGCGCCGGACCGGGAGGATCGGCAGGCAGATGGCAGGATCCGTACCTTTTTCCAGATTGAAAGTTCCTGGATGGCAGCTGATAAAACCGATTCCCCTCCTGCCCTGTAGGCTTACACATCCCCTGGTGGGCCCAGGACTCTGAGACTGCCTCCAATTCCGGGGGACGAAGGGTTACATAGAGCATCCTTTTCCCCTGCCATGCAACGCCGAGACTCCTGTCAACAGTTGCAGCCCTGAAACAGCCTAGCAGATGAAAAGTGAAGTGAAATGAGAATGGAGCTGAAACGGAGGGACAGGAAATTCGGAGGTTGTAGTACACGTTCTCAGCATTCGCCTAGGGACCCGAGGAAACTCTTGAAAAAACCCATGGGCCTGGAAGATCCAACCCACGACCTCCCAAATGCGGTCTACAGACTTTGCCACCTGAGCCATCCCTCTCCGTAATGCTTTCTAAGTTCACTGATCTACTATTGTGTAATAAGCTTGTTTAATAAGGAATATAGCATTATTTTCTTAATTAAACTTTTAATTACTAGATAGTATATCAACAATTAGTTTTAAACAATAACCAATCACATTATTAATACCAAAGTAGATTAACAGCACTTAAGACTTGTTTTTTATCCTAAAAGTTTATTCAGCTTTCCTCAAAAGTATCAAGTCACAGAAAAGCTGTTGAAAGCAAACATGGAGAAACCAAACGCGCATAAGGTTTGAGCACATAGAAGCTGCCATACTTAAAAGTAGTACCATTTGTAGGGAAATATTTCCCCTAAAAGATGGGCTAAAATTTATCTCTCTATTACCGAGCGAGTGGCGCCGGGTTAACGTGTCCGACTAGCATTCGAGATGTCCCGAGTTCGAACACCGATGACCGCCCATGGGTTTTTCGTGGTTTCCTCAAGTCGGTAGGCGAATGCTGGGTGGTTCATCTTCTACCACGACAACCCTGTACAAGTTCTCTTTCAGGGTTGTAGGACTAAGTGAGGGTGTTCGACGGGTTGCCTTTGGGCGGTGGTTGTGTGCTCGTGGAGGTTTCTTCCATGGAACCGTTGAGGGACTGCTCATTTTGTGGGTGGGCCCAGGAGGCATCGGATGCGTGCGATCTGGAAATGTTAGGTACCCGTTCATTCTTGCGCTCGTCGTAAACCAGATCTGGTCGCACTTTGGAACTCTCCTCTCATCTCCCACTCGCAGAGGTTACCGTAGAAGCAAAAGGGGTCATTGCGGTCTAATTGTAGTGCTCTGCCCCGGTTATGGGACCCATTCCGTTTGCTGGTACCTTTATCTTTACCTCTCTACTAAAATGTGTGAGAGCTATGATTTTGTTCCTTTTAAAGTAGTGCAGAATTCACAGTAAAATGGCACGGCAGTATCATTTTAAAAAAAATGTATGTAAGTGTATATTGCATCTGCAATGGGAACATATCTATATACAAATTAAAGAAGAAATACCAATAAATAAAAGCACAAAACAACTAAAATAATTTTTTTTGCCAATGTTTGATATTTAGTCTCCACATAACACAAGTGAGAGTAATAACACAGTTGATTAGAAAAGCTAGAGAATTATGAACGCATTTAGCATTTCCCACAGTGCACCTTATATTGTCATTTACAGGTCAAATTAACGCACAGACGTATGGCATTGTTTATTTGATTGGAGCTGTAATTGGGGAATGCAGATACCTTTCTAATTGGATCACCAGTTCATACCACAAGGTTACCGGTATCCGATTCATAATTACGTGTCGCTATTGATCCTTCCTTTCATAATGGACAGCTTCTGCACCTCACTTGTGAATACAAAACGCAGTTAATCTCTGACGTTAAGAGCTGCCTATAATATTGTATCGGTAGCAGCCAAAGTCAGAAGTCCTCAACTATTAACTGTTTTTTTTGTCACCACACTATAATACTCCCCTTACTTGTGATATAACTGAAACGTTATGTCATCCATAATAACTCAGCGACTCATTATGATCTTACTCGGCTGCGCGCGCAGCTCCCCTATCGCCCATACCTTTTTAACACAGTCAAAGATGGCAGAAATAGCAGGCGCGAGTTTTGAAACCAACGTTGATTAAGAAAATTGAGATACAGGCCTTGAATGTTTACAACAGTTTATTGTCGCAAAATCACGGGAACAATATTTTAATAAACTGAGTTCATTTCCTTTACTTCAATATGTGTTGCTTTCACGTTACCTGCAGAAATCAATAAATACGGCATGGACTCAACAATACTGCAATCTGTTGCATTACTCGTAAACACGCTTAAGGTTCTGCCATCAATACTGCCATCCAGTCAGCATTTAATTACGCACAATAAGCAAGGTAAGCCCTTTTGTGAAAGTTCAAAGTTTTGAAATTATGTTGTGGTCGAACAAAACCAGAGGTATGCAATTAAGCTCGCTACCGCTCGTTTCATAATATACTATTCTATTAAATTGTTTTATATCACTTAGCTATTATGAGCTCATCTTCGATCAGCTATTTAGACATATTAAAATTCTAATTATGCAGAAGTAAACTTAAAAAAAAATATGGTATTACATTCACCTGACTTTCTATAACCTCTATTGTCCATTCTTATATACGAGGGCTGATCAACAAAGATTGAGATTTTTTCACATATGTTTATTATTTAATTTCGTTATTTATATCATATCTTTCAAAGTAATGCCCTCTTCCTTCTATGCAATTCTGATAGCGCCTCTGCCAATTCTCGAACAGATGGTGCAGGCCATTCTTTTTAAGGACCTTGAGAACCACCTCACTTTTCTTGAGCACTGTTTGGTGTTCTCAATCGAATAGACCGGAACTTTGCCTTTAACGAGGTGAATAAAAAAATCACAGGGTGCAAGTTCGGGGCTATAAGGCGGATGCGGTACAAGGTAATGTTCCAGTAAGCTAAAAACTGGATTGACTTGTGAGGCCGCGCGTGGTCACGATGAAGTCGCCACTCAGTCCGATGAAGTGCTGGTTATTTCTTTGTAATGTGCTTCCTCAGTTTAGCCAATACTGACGTGTAGTATGATGCTGTAACAGTAGTGTGAGGGAGAACTGCATGCTGGTAAATTATTCCATTACAGTCAATGTGGTATGCAAAATGTAAGCAGGGTATACAAAAAAGAGCATTACTACTAAGCTACAAATACCTGAGTGCTGCCACCTAAGGTCATTATACATAAAACCCCACTCTTTCAAATATTTATGGTACAAGCAGGAAAAAAGTCACGGTCTTTGTTGATCAGTCTCATAACTTTTACTTAGATTCCTACGAAAGCTTATTTTTCTATCTAGTTCATGTTAATAGAAATGAACCTTTGCAGAAATAATTTCATTAGACATATTGTTGAAGGTACAAGGAAAATAAAAGAAATAGAATCGATAGTCGGAGGGTTAAAACCTGGGTCGCTATATGCTGGTCTGGAAACTCCATACTCTTTCCATGAAATTGAAACGGCAGATAGCACTTTAAAAATGAAAGTGTTGAAGAATTAAAACCAATAATGAAGGATAACTCAGCAATGGCTGATGCTACAAAAAGCTTATCTGAATTAAAGTGTGTATTTAAAAAGGTACACGTTTTGGTTTACGTGTTATACAAAATTATGCAAATTTCCTTCCAAAATTCCTTCCATTACCAGAGATACAATATATACGTTTACTTACCATTTTTGAGTTAATACAAAATTTCAATAAATCTTTCATGTAAAGGGTAGTATGAAGTTGGGGGATTTTCTTGAAAATCTTCATGTGACAAGCTGTTGAACTTAAATACCAAGTTTGCTATTTAGAACAGTTACGATATACACAGACACACATACATATTATTTAAAAAAAACCCTTTTTTGGATTTCGGGAACCTAAAAGCATGTGTTTCAGGCAAAACACATCAAGTGTTTGAGTGGAATACCCTTTCTCTACCTACTAGTTGCGTAGTAGAGAAAGTAAAATGGGTAATTAAGGTAAACAATAAGCAATATCAGTTCTGCAAATTATATTGCTCATAAAGGACCGTGAGCAATGTCAAATAGTGCATCTGACAGTGGCAACCTTCTATCCTTTATGCCTTAAGATCTGCTGAAGTAGGCGTAAAGCCATTAAAACGGGAAATAGGATGTGCTTAACCTAAACATGATGCTAAAATAAAAAGATTATTTTTAATTATAGTCTTATTCTAATGCAAGGTGGCACCCTGCCAGTGTGGTTATACCGCTTGCCTCCCACCAAGGCGGTGAGGTTCGATCCTAGGGAATAACACATGGGATTTATGGTGGACGAAGCGTTGTCTTGGCGGGTTTCCTCCGGGTTCTCCGGTTTCCGCTGCCGCTTATTCACCAAATTGTTCCATCATCAAATTTTCTTTCATCAATTTTGGCTTCATTTCATATCATCTTCTTCCCTCGCAATCATATCTGGCTAGGTGCCGATCCCCCGTTCTGGGTTCTTCATTCTCTGATTCAATCTTCGTCTGCTCCTCTTACAACCTAGGCACGGTTGTAAGACCTAGAGGGTGTAAGCTTTACATACGAGTAGGTAGGTAGGTAATCTAATGCTCGCAAGCATGGTTGATATTCTTCACCTAAGAGCTTCAGTTGGAAATCTGTTCAGTTTATTGCTTTGGGTTTGATCGGATCCTTTATGTTTTCACAAAGTGTTCGCAAACAAAGAGAATAAATAATAAAAAATAAATAAAACCACTGATGTACTGCGTTCACAAACCCCTCTCCATTCACTCCATTACAAGTCATTCTTACAAAAGCTTGCTAATCGGGATAATCTCATTATGCATTTAGAAATTTCGTTGAAGGTATAAGGTGGGCTAAAGTGATAACCAGATTTTTAAAAAAGAGGATCATAATGTATTGGCTATGACATTCCATATTCCTTGAATAGCTACGAGAAAAAAAGAATAACGAATTGCCACTTGAAGATTGATAGATAATGTATTTTTGCTGGAGATTTATTGACCTACCACACGTTAGCCCAACCACATTGGGAATGATTCCTTCATTGTTTACCACAATCTGTTCCCTGAACAAGTTGTAGAATCTTGGTTCCAGTTTTCAGCATCCTCTTCTAGATCTCCGCTGGCTATAGAAAAAGTAAGTCTATTTCTAACAAAATATATCTCGAAAATGGTTAACACTACAAAAACCTTTATTTGACATAATTTGTGTATTTTAACGAGATCTGAATTTTTGTATGGTAAGATTTTATCCATCTCTTACGGTTTATAAATTATACATAATCATTCAGTTCACAGACTACTCCCAGAAAATTCAAGCCATATACTCGTATTTTATTTACCATGCAAACGTCTTAAACATACGATACTGTAATAAAATGGTTAGAACTATTTTTCAGAGAATAAACAAATAATTAACAAAATAAATTCCATGTAAAGGGTAGCTTGGGGTGAAGGATTTTCTGAAAATATTTGTCTCGTATTCTTGAAAACATACTGAACTCCAATTTTGGTATTTAACCGACTGTTTATTTTTGAGTTATGGTGTTCACAGATACATACTGACCTTTTTCTAACCATGCTCTTTTTTGGATTCAGGAAGTTTCAAAGCGCGTATTTCGGTGAAATATCGGTCGAGGCTTTGGGTGGAATACAATACTGCCTCTGTATTAGAGAAAGCAATAACGGGAGAAAAAACAGCACATAATTAAAAATAAGTTCATTCAATTCAGCACTCCATTTCCTGCTCCGCGGTTACCTTATTGAATAAATACACATTTTTCGGTAACGTACTGAACAAAATTGCAAGAGTTCTTGCGAAAGTATATCTACTGGTAGAATACGAGCATCTATCTCAGTTTAAGGCTGAACATATGCATCCTTGTCTACGGTTGATCACAAGAGCGGGAAATCTCGAGCAATGGCGTATGCCACTGAAGCTAGGACTTAGGTGGACGATAATGCTAACTTGACCCTTTGCACCGCTGAGTAATCCGATAATCCCTGGCCTTTACGTGCACCTGTGTCCGTTCGTCTCTGCCCTGGCAAATTCCCAAACTTAACTTCAAAAGCACAAGTACATACTGAGGTCTCAACAGTTATGGAATTATCTAATACTCGAATATTGAAGGGATACAGTTGTATTTGCGGAGTGTTATATATACATTTGTTTCCTAACTAAGGAAGGGAAAAACACATTCTTCAGTTCCCAGGTAAGACCACTGCCTTTTCTGTCTTCATACTTCATTCCTTCTTGGTCGGCCCACGTCTCTATTTCCTCTGGGGTGTAATGTTATTTCCAATGTAAGTATTTTCCCTTAAATTCATCCCAAGAGTTCCTTCCATTCTTGTATGCATTTTCCCTCGTATCATTAACTGTAAATGTATTCATTACCTCATTTATATCAGTATTTTTAATATCTTGCACCATTTACATCCTTTAATGCTTCTCAAATTCATTTCATAGCTTGTAATTTAGATTTCTCTTTTAGATTTGGCCCCAGTTTTCATATCTGTAAGTCAGAATAGGTACTGTAATTGTTCTGCGGAATTTTAACACTGTATTTTCTTGCCTTATTTTTAAGTTCTTTGTATTGTACCGTATATATTGTTGCCCAAAAAACCTCATTTGCAATTTTATGTTTCCCGCATACATAGTTGCAAAAGAAGTTGTAGCATCACTGCTGTTCAAAGGGACAGTGCAGGTACAAAGCAAAAGATCGATGAGGTACTGCTGTTGTCTGCAGTTGTTTGCGTTTTATCATCGAACTGATAAGCGTCGCGTGGTTGCATGCATGCAGTTCGAGCCAGGCCATTTAGACAAAAAGGTATCGTTCACCATAACGAACACACAGATATGGTTATGGTCTGTGCGAAGACGCACCAAAATGCAGCTGAGGTTCAAAGGCTGTGTTCTGAACGTTTTCATAATATGCGGCATCTCTCTTCTGCGCATGTTTTTTTAATAAGAAGATGAAGAAATGATGGATGGTACTAGGTAAAACACGGGTCTGAGAGGCCCTTACATCAACTTGTTTAATCTTGTTAACTTTGCGGCACCAATTGGCGCCATATAGTTGTACTGATTGTAAATTAACTGTCATAGAACTAAATAACTTAACATATGTGCTCAGGTTTGCGCCAAGCGGCAATCTGAATTCCTGTTAATAAGCTAATTGCCTTTTAAATAAGCGATAACACTCTCCACACAAACACACACATAGGTACTCTCACATTCAGACACCAAACTAGTCATATCATAAAATGTTTTTGTTTAAAGACAACTTTCTGGAGCCCAACCACAAATCGAACCCGGAACACCTCATATAGCAGGCAATTCCTGTACTGAATGAGGTCTGGACCAGTAATAGCAGTTAGGTGTTCTTTTTCAAGCATTGATTTTTCATTTAGCATTCTCCTTTCTGTGTTATGGAATCCCCTTTGCAGTTCTGCTTAGGCAAACCTTTTGGCATTCGCGCTATCCGGTATAAACTAACTTCAAACAAGGACGGTTTGTGTGAGCCACCTGGTATATATTTCATCTCTTATATCAGTGTCTTACTCTATGTAGTAATTTGAAACAATTAACTCCAGGCAGGGAAACGAGATTTAGAATTTCAAACATGCTTGATAGTGCTGGGATTAGGTCTTACAATGACAAAAAAGCACATTTGTGAACTTTCCAGGATAGCAAGGAAGCCAAAATAATTATTGCACAAAGAAATAATATACATATATTTCGAGTTTAAATCCTATCACCCAATTCTATAATACATTTTTGAAGCTATATGGATGAGCAGTTTATCTTTCACAAAAAACTGCATTCCTTTAGATTCGGTAGCTGATTATTCCAATTTACTCTGAGGTGCTCCGTTCTAATGAAGGGAACAGTCAAGTGAAAATTCTGAATTACACATTTTTAAAGTTACAGCCACTCACGGTACTTTCAAACAGTTCAATTGCGATCAAAATATAATGACACAGGAGGAGTGTTTAACGTGAAGAAGGGTGCGTTAACCGTACTCAGGTGAACAAGCGGTATGTAAGTGCTGTGCGCTATCATGTTTAAATGGCTGCTGAGACATTTAAAAATGGCGCAGAGTAAAAACTTATACAATTTTTAAATAGAAAAAGAGGCGTGAAGAATTATTTGGCAATGAAAACAATGATATCACATATTTGGACCAAAATCTCGCATTTTGAAGAAGTTATTTTATTAGCCACACATATGGAAGCCAATTTGAGAAGATGTTTGTTACGTTATTTTTTAAACTGTCTCAAAAATTACATTATTGCTTCCAAGAATCATAAGTAGTATTGTTAAACTTTCTTACTCATTATTGCTTCAAGGTTACCTCATTATTAGCAACTTTTATCCTAATATTTTCACAGCTCCTACATTATTAAATTACGTATTGCATTCACATAACATTATTGAACATATATACAATAATATAAACATTTAAAAGGACTGTAATATACACTTTTATATATCGTTACATACACATATTGCTTTAAGGTAGGCTGTTATTGAATTTATATTATATAATTTGATTGAAATCATTTAAGTGTTAAAAATACTGCCTCAATTTTGTCCCCTTAGGGGACAGGGTACAGTTAAGTGAAAATTCTAAATTACACAATTTTTAAAGTTAGAGCTTTCAAATTTTGGGCGTTTGTTTCTTATGTTGATGGTAATCTCCCTGCAAAATTGGAGGTTATTCTTCCAATTAGTTTCTACTTTATTAACTGTTTAATTAAGAACATTATAATACGACATAAAATGCTCTTTGTGGAGCAGTTTTCATCTTTCAGGTATACTATTTGGAGAGAATCTTCTTAATGCATATGCAAATAAAGTTTGGTATGCATTTTTCTGTGTAGTGAAAGCAAAAGGTACAGGAATATTTAGTATTAGGCACAGTCAAGTGAAAATTATAAATTACAGAACAACCTGTTTTGTTACTATTATTAAGCATTAAGCCTTTTTATACATCTTTTAAACCCATTTAGGTTAATTTCCGTGCCCAAAATTGCAGTCATTAGGTAGCTCTTCACTTCAACTTTCTACATTAACGACTTCAAGTTCCCTATATCAAATTACTTCACCAAAATTTCTGTGTACACAGTGAAAACATTTCGATATTGCTGTTTAGTATCCTGTATATTTCATGCTGAAAAACATTCTGTATAATGTAGTCATTAACATCCAACATAAACCTCCTCGAAGAGCAAATTTTATGAGACACATTACCATTTGTATAGGCGCACTGGAGATCAGCAAATGATAAGATGATTCCTGTAATTTATCGTGCTGTAAACTTAAATGTTTGGTTTTAGTATCCATAACACTGGTGGGGTGCACCAGCAGATATTCCACTTGTATTTGTCCAGCAGTAATTATGGATTTAATAGCCGGCACTTCCGAATTGCCTTACTAATTCCGCGCTTTAATTGTACAACCAAACCAAAACCTGAACTGTGTTTAGTATATGGCGATACATATACACTGGTGTGCAAACCCAAAGGACGAAAGTAATCTTCGCATGCTGTAACACTGCCAAGTAACATAGCTCGATGAAACTTGAATCATACATAGAGGGAACTGCTATGGTATGCTACAGTAAGCAACTAAACGAAATATGCAATTAGACGAACAGAAATGCCACTTTTATTCATAGACCATAAGCTACACTAAAGTCAATACGACATATGATGGCGCTCTAGATTTACAGAAACAGATACATGGTGCTTAAAAGGGTGTATGATCACCACGGCCAAAAATGCATGCTCTGCATCATGCTCCCATGCTGGCCACAAGGTTGGTAAGGAGTTCTTGTAGTAGGGCGTTGCATTCCTCCGCCGCTGTTGGCAACTATTGGATGGTCGTTGTTGCATGTGGATGTGCTGCAATGCGTATCCCCAAAGCATCCCACACATGTTCGATGGGATTTAAATCGGGGGAACGGGCAGGCCAGTCCATTCGCCGAATATCCTCTCGTTCCAAGAGATCCTCCACCTGCGCTTTTCGATGCGGTCGCGCATTGTTATCCATAAAACTGAAGTCAGGCTCCACCTCACCGCTGAAAAGACGCACGTGGGGAAGGAGTACAGTATCACAATAATGTTGAGCAGTAAACGTTCGTGTTCAAAGATTTGGAGGTCGGTACGCCCATGCAACATTATGCCTCCCCAAACCATAATACCCGGACCACCAAAACGATCATGTTCAAGGATGTGCCTGGGTTCATTACGTGTTCCCACCTCTCACTAGACGAGGGTACTTCGAGAATCCTTACTTAGACTGAATCTGCTTTTATCCGAGAAGAGCACGTGACCCCATTCCTCGTTGGTCCAATTTTAATGCTCTTGGGACCATCGCAAACGGTGCCGCCGATGTGCGGATGTCAATGGAACACAACGTACTCGCCGTCGGTCATAGAGACCACCTCTGTGTAGTCGCCGTGCCACTGTGTATCGTGAGATTGCTTGCCTAGCTATAGCGGTCATTTACTGCTGTTGTTGCGCGTGGTCGACCACCACCTCTCCTTGGGACAGCAGTGCCTGTGGTTTGGAAGGTTCCCCGTGTACGTGAAACAATGCTGTGAGCAATTCCAAACTCCTGAGCAACACTCATCACACTTCGCCCTTATTCCAGTTTCCCCATGATTCTTCCCCGTGTGAAGTCATCCAAATGGTGTCTACGGGCTATGTTGCAATGAAGAACACCACTACAGTGCACCATAACAGCTCTCTAATTGCCACACGCACCGTCTTACCCTGTCTCGTCAGCTGCCCCATGTTGCGGGACCAGAACCATTTGGCACTATAGGCTCGCTACACTCACGCCATGTGACGTCCAGCTTTCTGTGTACGTGTGAGAGACCTCTGGAAACTTTACCTATCTCGTCCTTAGGTTTTGCACACCAGTGTATAATCAGTGGCAGTTTATTGTCGGATTGCGTACCAGTGTATAATCAGTGGCAGCTTATTCTTGGATGGTTCATTTTTCCGACTCTTTTATCTGTCTACGTATAGGATTACATTCAAGTTCTATTAAAATATTCACAATAGTGGCAGAAAAGACCGTTAAACCCCAAGTACTTTAACACATGTTTTAATTCATAAGAATTAATTCCATAAGTTGTCCTGTTTAAAATTTGGTGCTTGAATCACACTGCTGACCAGTTTCTAAACTAGTTTCAGGTGGATGGTTCACGTGATAAAACGGAAACACATTGACAGCACGACACGCTATAGCACACTAAACCGTGTAACTTGGCACGTGCTGCCTAGTATGCATACAATCGGCATGACACGGCACGTCACGCTATCTTCCAGTATCACCTGGTCTTCATAGCAGTCCTGAGTTGGACGATACTGCAATTCTGTACATTTTTGAAAATGAAACGTTTGTACACTTGTTTTTAATTGCGCTAAACGGTCATAGAGATTTCTAAGCATTTAAAGACAGGGCGAAAGGAAACAACGTTGAATTGTTACTGGACTTTAGGGGGACACCACAGATAACAAATCACTTCCATCTCTCAAGTGTTGTCTGGCGTTTACTGACCGTGTATTAGTCGGCCACGATATGATTGCGTGCGGCGGGAAGAGGAACGAAACAGTTACGGAACAAGTGGGCGGGGCATCGGAAGGACAGTCGGGTAAAGAAAATATTCGCAGTCCCGAGTTTTATTTAGCGAGGCTGAGGTCTGTTTTCATTGTGCAACTTTACATTCTCCTCATTACAGCCCCTCATTCCCTTCTGATTCCTAGGTTGGTGGTTCGCATTGTGAACAAAAACGGAGGCGCCCTACTCCAAGCGCAATCATATCGTGGCCCACTAGTATCTGCCACCAGTGACCCTTGTCTGTTTTGTTTACATTCCTTTAATTGATATGTGGTGTGAGTTTAGGTAACTTTAAGTCAACTGCTGAAGAATTTCCATGCTTGGTACTGAGCAATCTACAAGTGAATATGACTTTGTATTCAGCCAAGATTGTTTTACAGTCTTATTATATTTACAAGTAACATTCTATTACAGGTTCGATTTACACACACACACACAATTTACTTTACTTTAAAACATTCTGAAACCAAATTAACGGAGAGGAAATTAATGAAGTTCATGTAAAATGTTGATAATTCCTAAATTTGACATTTTCTCCTCAGTCATTTCATGTGTATTTTTAAATCCCTTTCTTGACATTTTCCAGAAATCATTTACACTGTTCTCCCTATTTCTCTACATGTCTTTATTTCATTACTCTGCAAGCTCTTTGGAAGATTTAACCATCCGACATTTCTTCAACTCTTTTCTTGATGTTATAAACGCTTTCTTAAGAAATTCCGGTACTTTTATTTTAAATATATAATTTTGAATAATATTTCTTACGATATGTTTACAATGTAGCTTAATAATCTACTGCATTAATATAGTGTAGAACAGAAAGTATTGAAAATGTAACTGAAGTATAGCAAAGTAATTTCGGGAATTTCCTACTTTATATAATGAGTATATAAATTGTACAATCGAAACGATGAGAAAATACAGCAGAGTAACACTGTGTGTTCAGTGACGTTTTAATTAATAGGGTTGGGTACACATTATGCTGAACTCATGTAGCGCTGACGCGTACAGTGGAAAAGGGCCAACATCTTTCACTATCGCGCGTCTTCGCCCCTTCACTTGCCTCACCAAGTAAACACTATCTCCTTCCAGTAGCAAAACCTGTATCTGTTTGGAAGGACTGCCTCAAACACTAGCTAAAATGGCTGAACAGGCAATAAATATACTTTGTCCTCATTCTGCGTCGCTTCTTTACCTCGAAAGCCGAACAATATTCCTGTTTTGCTACGAAAGTTTGTTGGAAATTTGAAGACTGAAGGATATAAAATTATTCAGTATTGCATTTAAAATGCTTGTATGGAAAATATAAAACAATTAAAAATGGAGCAATATTAAGTTAAAACTTTAGTGGGTGTATTAACAACTAGTATAAATCCAAGAATAATTGTATCGCAGTGATGTCATTTTCATCAAAAAAACTGTTTTAAATATCACCAGGAACACATCTAGCCAGGCAAGAACACAGAACTGAAGCTTCAGAGTTTGAACGAGACTCATTTGCGAGAATCGGATGTTTGAAACATATATAATCGTTTTATGGATTCTCCCTCCATTGTTTTACGACACAACTCACGTTTCCAAGGCGGCTTTATGCGTACCCCTTTGGCTTTCTCAACACGCAAATCTGTCGTGACTGCTTTTTGTGAGTTAAAATATGCAGATGTGTTATTTCCGCTCTCCCACGACAACTCATAACCAGAACTCGAGCTTCTATTTTGTTCTATTTTGAGATTTCTTGGAATCCTTATAAGAAATGGTTTTTCACCCTCTGGTTCATATTAATAACAGTAAATCGTTGTGTTTGAATATAGGTTTCAATTAAGACAATTGTAAATTAATTAATGATTTTATTTTCTCTGCTGCCTAATCCGGAAGTAATGACAACTGCGCAGATCCCTGTCGTGCGTATTTCCAAGGTTTCCTCGACATGTTTTCTCAGTGTTGTGCGAGTGCCAGTAGAAATAAGTTAATGTGCACTCTGTGATTGTTCAAAATTCAATGTGTGATACAAGTACCGGCGATGCGAGGTGAGAAGTGCTGCGTTTTTTTAATGAACTCTGCAAGAATTTACATCAACTAAAGGACGTGCATGGTGATGAATGAAAGAAACGCGAGAAAGTGGTGTGAAATGTTAAACAATGGACGAACAAATGTGCATGACAAAACTCGACTTGGAGGACGGTCACTCCTCAGAGATGATTTAAAGAATCAAGGGAGTAACAAAATCGTACAAGACAGACGCACAACTCTAGACGAGTTACAGATTTTTTCCCCAAGCATTTCTCTTTCTTTGCTTGTGAAACTGTGTCCGAACATCTTGGCTTCATGGACTAACGGCAGCCAATTACAGCACAGAAACTCTAAAGTCCTTGGACAGATATGCCAAATACTTAAACAATGGAGGTAACTATGTGGATAAATAAAGTAAGTTTATGATACACTTTTGAATAAAATATTTTATTTTTTGAATAAATTAAAACAAAACGGTCGTTACTTTCTAGATTACCCTAATAGAATAAGTATTGTATCCCACTAAAAATGCATTATCGCGATTTCACCGGAACTATATGTATGTTTTGAGGCCCACTTCAACTGAAAAAGGAATAATCGGATAAATACCAGTTTCCATGCTTGAGGCAGTCAATACTAAGAATCCAGGCCAAGATGTTAAAGAAAGTTTCCGCAACCTATACTACACTTAATATGGAACATTTTTCGCTATTTGATTTTATCAAAAAGTCTCTAAGTTTTAATCAAAATATATTTTAAATATTAGTGCAGCAAATTATATATATAAAATCTTGAATTTTCTGTGAATACTTTTATGAAGTCATGTTCATTTTGAATGATTTTTATACCATATCGTATACTCATAAAATCATAGGAAATAGACGAAAATTTAATACAGTAAGAATGTAGTTTATTAAGCATTACAATTTGGCACAAATAACTTTTCTTTCGTAGCATTACCCGTTTTCAAGATATTTCATATCGCATATTTACACTTTTGATGAAATTTTACAATTCTTCTTTTTCTTTTCTATTGCAAGATCTGGTTATCCTACTAAATATTTTCCTGCTGTTTCCGAATGTTGTAAATAAGCACTTATTACTTAATTTAAATAATTTCTAGGTAAATATATATTATGAATAACGTAAGGTGGGTAGAATAATGCTCTTTACAGAACACTATAATATATAAGGGATATAATTATGCAGATTCGTCATAGGAAAGTCACCTATGTTCACATGAAATTGTTTAGCTTTGCATCATGAAGATAAGCTTTTTATATCTATTAAAAGATAAGGATTTAACAAAATTCAGAGAGAAATATTTTTTACATGCCAATATTAAAACTTACTGACTGAGTAATCGAAATATACCATTTGTGTTCTGAAAAATAGAGGATTTCCCTATATAATACGAGTTTAAAAGGACCAGCATAGGAAGTTGGGAATTAGACATAGCGATCCAATTTTCTTGTCCTAAGAGCGGTGAAACACTTGATTATAATGCAATTGTTTATTGAACTGAGCATGCCAATTTGTGCCGCCAAGAGTAAGGTGAATTGATTGGTAGGCAACAGTAAACTAACGATGTCCTTAGTTCAAGTCCCAAAGACCATGCAATATTATTAATGTTTTTCTGTGATTTAGTTTAATGGTTTAGATGAATGCGGCATTGACATTTCAAATCTCCTACGCCTTCATTTTATTTTAATTCACAAACATAACAATTTACAATCTTTCAGGGTTTTTCAAGCTTTCTGAACGGTGGACTTGCGATGGTGGGATCGTGTAGAGATAAGGAAATCTATAATAATAACAATAATAATAACAATAAATTAAGGGTAACGTCATGCATCCTATTAGGTGCAGGCTTCTCGTTTAATTGTAGAAGGCATCAAGTGTCGCCCTCTCTGAGGGGCTGCGTAACGCTGCGTAGCACTATTATTTTTAGATTCTGAGACAATAGGAAGGGCTCCTATCTCCACTGCTTAGCTCTTTGTCACAGGAGTAGAATTAGAACGTTGAAATCATTAACAACGATAGTAAAATTGATTCAGGAGTATTGTTTTCTAAACAAATCAGCGCAAGCAGCTCTGGCTAAGCTCAAGTTCTTTAGGAGGTGAACATTTTTTGGATTTGCGTCCTCTTAGATTGACAGATCTGTAATATCCATTTTAAAGAAGTCATAATTTCCACATCTCGTATTTTTCCTCAGTATTATGCCGTGACACCAATGATTGCCATCAGATCACCAGTTATTTGATCTTTCATGTGGATAACTAGGCATGGATGAATATATCGTTAGCTTTCAGGAATTGACATAATGAAAAGAAACATGAAGGAAAATATTAGTAACCAGTCATTGAGATTTCTGATCATTAAAGTCAGGGCGAAAGGTAATAGAATTGAACTGTTACTGGGCTTTATGCAGTCGCAGCTTGTAAACAATCCCTATCCCTCGTACAGTCTATAGGCGTTTGCGGACAAACCGTGTTTACCTGCCTGTCAGTAACTCATCGTACTTATTGATAGCTTGAGTGATAAGCGTAGATAACTTGAAACATATCCTATGGTTGTTAATAATATTTGCATGTCTATTAATAAAATTATAATAATATTAATGGAATAAATTCCAAACAATAATATGGTGCATGTGTTTGTTTTTTGTTTTTGTGTGTGCAGTACTTTTCTGAGCATCGTATGCCCATGGATGAAGCCCAACTGGCAGGTATCAAATATCGAAACAAATTCGTGTTTTACCCTAATCCTGCACACAAACTCGAAAGTTCACTAATAGCAATCCGACTATGGTATAAACTGTTGCAAACAGCAGCGTGGGATTGTTACACCTGCGATGTAATGCGGTGGTTGGGGAGGGCTGTTACGGTCCCTAACCTCTGTGAAAGGGAAGGCAGGGAGCACGTTTAGTCTAACACTGCTCCTGGAAACTAATTAAATGCTACGCCTTCTTTTTCTTCGTGGTTTGAATTTCCATTCCTTCTGGCTACAAGCTGATTATTCACCTTTTTCTTCATCTGCCCGTGTTCCAGTTCTTTGGGGATTTAGTCTTAAAATTAACTTTCGGATTATGGTGTTTGCTTTCTACATTGTTTTGCTCTTTTGTTTTTAATAACATTTTTTAAAATTGTTTCTTCACTTGTTAAGGATCTAACCGAGATGTTTTCGGCTTGAATGGAAATAAATCTGCGAATAGAGGGCAACATCTGCCAAAGTTCATAGATATGATTAAACACTAGAAACCTTCTACTTTAGTTATATATAGTGTGTTTAGCTCTGTGTGTTTTAAAGCATGCCATATAGCGATTTAAATATATGTATGTAGTTTCTGTACACATTCCAAGTTGCAATTTACAAATGTTATTACATTTATCTTCTTGTTTCTACTTTATTACGTACATACCTGGTACCCTACCGTGTTGCACAGCCAGTGTAGCTCCCTGGTCTTCAGCACTGCTGTGAAACGTTTACTTCTCTTTGCTAAAGCTTCATTACAATTTATTTTATCTTACCTCCCCTCCCTGTCCCTCACCCTTTGACTTTCCTCATTCATTTCTCTTTCATTTGTATTAAAATATCCCCTACTTTACTATTTCTTACTTCTTGCTTGCTTGTTAGCATTTTCATTGCGATTAAATCACGCTTCATATTATTTAATTTTTTATCCCAGATTTTCTCCCTCCATTGTTTTAAATCATCACATTCAGTTAGATAATGTTCTACACTTTCCTTCCCATCAAAAAATTCACCCATTTATCATTATCTCTTAAGTCATTTAAAAATATTCGTTCCCGATTTAAATATCTAGCTTCCTATAAAATTGTGTAAGACTTAAGTTTTTCCTACATTAAAGTAAACATATTATTCAAGTAAGACTTAAAAATCTTCAGATAGTAAATGAAAGATTATTATTGTTTGCTGATGGTAATCTGTGATTATTAAAGATGGCAATAAACAGATTTGGAAGTGAATTGTAATGAATTACAAATATATCTCAATATCCGGTTTAATGTGATATCCTTTGATTGAATACTAATCAAACTGGATTTGTTCATCTTCATATAAATCTGGAGCAATGAAGTATTAATATATTTGGTCAGAATCTGCGGTGTCTTTAGCACATAAATTCTTAGAAGTTATTTTTATCTTAGCGACATCATGGTGTTGATTTAATTAAAAAACTAAGTATTTGCTGTTATTAATTAGGGGTTTATAGATGGGGTCTGAATGTTAAGGCTACTTTTTTATTTATTTCTTTTCTTTTTGTGTTATTTTATTTTATCTCTTTTTTCCCTTTCCTTTATGATATATTTGTACAATAATATCTTGTAAACTGTGTGGACGAATTTGAATAAAATTATAAGAATTTGGAATGTATGCCTCGGTGTAAGAAACTAGGTACCGGGGTGCAGTATTTCAGATTTTTAATTATATATTTGTAGGTTTACTTTACTTCGCACATGTGATTGGTTGATGGTGTTAGTTTCTGGGATTCAGGTTCCATGATTCAGGACACATTTATTACCCAAAAAGTGTTGCATGATGTATTATGAGTATTGACAGTAGAGAAGCCTTTAAGGAATATTTTATCAGTTTTGCTGAAGTAGCACAATGATTTCGTTTCCGTCTCTCGTATCTAGAGTCTGGGATTCGATTCCCTGCTCTGGGATGGCGATTTAAGTCGGCCCTTCCTATCCTTCATCTCTGACTTGTTCATGTGAAGTATCCCCAAGGCTTAGCGTGGTTGATAGTACGCGGTAAAAGCTGTAGATCTTCTCATTCCATCACCAAACTCATATTTATCTACCATCGTAAGTAGAGGTGCCTTCACCACAGAAATGATTCCAGTCATCGCTTGGTGGAATGAGGTCACTCGCGAAAGTCGTAAACCATGTATGGAAAGCGTTAGAGATGATGATGTATTGTCTGTCTAGGGATTGTATATGTTTAATTGAATGAAATTTATATTTTTTTAACAGAAATTGTTTTCTTAGAAATGTTAATTTTCATTCTATGATACCCGTACGAATCATAATTTTAACATTCCTGTGCATCCTTGGCGAAATTTTATAGATCGCTTATGGCCTATGGTTTGAAATTGTTCAAATTTAGAATTTATTAATATAGTTTACAGAGCCTAATTAAAACATAATTTTTTGTAAAAATTAATTGTATTATGTGGAGAAATTTTTCAAAGGAGTAAAAAAGTCGACAAAATTAATATCTCTTGAAGTAATTTAAAAATACTTAAAATATTTGATTTATATATTATACATTAAACCGATGTTGGTGTGAGGATTTCAAATAAATAGACTGAATATGTGGAGTTAAGATATTTCACAGATGGGACTCCTTAATGTGCGCATTGGCTTCTCATAGAGCTGAGAAATATCACCTTCTGGCTTTACTATTAATGTACATAGAAGTTAGTTCTAGGCATTAACTATAGATTATAGTAATGGGTAAGTAAAACTTCAACGCAGGCTTCAAAAACCACATTCCATAGCTGATGAGTTATGCATAGTAAAATGCCACTAAGAGATGCTTAATTTGTTCCATTTATAAAATAGTGCATCAACCCTGCAAACTTTAATGTATAGTAAATATACAGCTCATTTAATATGAATCAGTTCAGTTTGATTATTAAACTCTCCAATAAATTGAAGCATTAAGCATTAGTTGGCAGATCAAAAGCACAATTTGCGCTTATTAAACACAATTCAGCTAGGAATTTTACAAATTTAAGTTTATTTTAATCTAAAAAATACTAAATGCACTTAGGAAAAACAATAAGATATTCCAACAAGCTTTTAAATTTGGTACTTTATTACCGGTGGGGAAAATTGCAACTGGGTACGTTTAAAAAAATACACATACTATAGTACAACCATGCATTGCTGGAGTCGATTGCAATAGGTATACAGCTTTGAATGAATTTGATACTAATTTTCATTTTAAAATCTGTACAAATAGGAATTTCTCCATCCCGGTTCTTTCGACTCAAACTATTGTTTTTAAAAACGTAAAATATGTTTTCATCAAAATATGTTTGATTTCCTAGAACTGCTTATATTATACCACTGCCAGTGCTTAGGTTACTTCAAGGATACTGATAATGCGTGCAAGAAATGAGTGTCTTGTGGTTTTCATCTGATGTGATGACGCTCTTTATTCACAGTAATTTGTTATATTTCTTCTACCAACTATTCTTACTGCATTAGATGGTTGGATCTAATAGTTTTATCGATATTATAGTTTCAAGAAGACATCACATGACATCACATCCTGGATCCAAAAATTATATATGAAAATAAGATTGTGACCAACCGAAAAAACGTGGATAGAGAAAATAAAACCATTTATGAACGTTATATTCCTATCCAGATTGCATGTCCTATTGTTGAGGGAACCAACTTCAAGGCCCCAATTAGACCTTAACGGCTCTTTTTGCTTTCAATGTGACCCCTGGGAAGGAGGGAGGGATCAGAGGAGAGAACCGAGAGGAGAGTCATGGTTGGGTCCCTAACGCTTCCAGAACGCAAAGTTTTTCTCATTTTTCTCATGCAATGCCACCTGATCCCTGCTCGCAAACACCAACCTCCAGGGTACCCGGGACAAAGCCCACTTGGAGGAGGGATCTAACTAAGCGGTACCGCAACGACGCCAGGGAAGAGAGCTCTACAGAACGCACAGCCACCGCCCAGCCGCAACCAGCCGAACACCGTCGCTTGGTCCTACAATCCTGAAATAAATGATGGGTACCGGAAATGTGAGGGAGAAGAGTCGTGGCAGAAGATGAAACACCCCAGCATTCGCCTGCTGACCTGGGAAACCACGTAATACCCATGGGCCAGAGTGGGAGGTCGCCGGGATCGATCCCGGGCCACAGATGTTGCGGTATGAGCCATCTCATTCGGTTGGTATAGGGGATACAAGGGAGGAGAACACTTCACGCCCTGGGATCTACGATCTATTGCCCTAGGAGGAAGGGAAGAAGTGAAGGAACCAAGGGAATCCAAGACAGCTGGTAGACAGGCAACAGAGATGCGCGTAACTGCCTAACAAGGATGAATTCAAATGTTTACATAAATAACAGATCTTACCCTTAGCGGCCAATATAATTAGTGATTCAGTGGCCATTATACATCACATTTATAATGGACGCTATTATGTCAAGAGTAATTAATCATCTATGTGGGTGCATTTTTCTTATTTATATGAATCTATATAACACTTATTAAGTTAATTTTTGAAATGAAATGACATAATATTTATATTACATATACACAATGTATTGGTATGGTAAGTTGTTTCATGTGGCAACTTGCTAAAGCAAGCAGATCCATTTTTTGCTCTTTTAAGTCAAATAGCTTTCTCTTACTTCATGTTCATTCAGATAAATGTTTGCAAAAATGGTTTCTGTAGCATTCCATTGTTGCTACAAGGGAGATACAGGAGGATGAAACGATAATTATATTTTTAAAAAGCGGGTCGTTTCCTTATGCTTGTGTTGAGGTTTCACTCTCATTGCATCACTTCACGAGAAACAAATGAATGGTGACTTATCGGTTAAAATGTAGAATAACACTGCTTATAATTAAGATGATTTTATTGTTATTTTATTATTATTTAATTATTATGTGGTTTTCTCGACAACAATCCAGAAGTGCTTCTATATATCGCTTCTGATTTTATGTTCTAAAACTCTTCATTTAATTTTGAGAAGGCATGTTTACTTGTATCATTCGACTCAGAATATCACGCGAACGTAGACTGCAGCAATAACGCCAGTGTATTAAATGGACTGAGCCTTTCTCTTGCGTCTGGTCATAATGGGTGTTCGAGCAGAAAATGATACACCAACTCGTTCGGTACACCACACTGAATGTACTGAGAGCGGGACACTGCTCAGATTCTAGTACACCCAATTCGCCCGTATGAGCGAGCTCATTTGTTTTCGAAGGCATTAATGCTGAAAATTATGACCAAATCTCGTTTGATGAACAGCTATGGTAGCAGTACCATGGGAGCAACGGGCTGTCAGTAGCGTCATACAAGAAAAACCCCATATTTGTTTATTGACTTTTTTAATTAAGTTAAAATTGAGTTTTATTTGTGGACGCTCTTTAACTACTATGGTACTTAGAGCCCCATTCTATATAGGGCGTGAAAGACCGGAAATTTTGCTCAGAGGCCTCTTTATCAGTCTTGAGGTTCTTTTACGTACCGTAAATATACGGCACGGGACCACAGGCTTTACTTCGCTTCCGAAGGAAGCCATGCTAAGGATTTTTACGCTCGAAAAATATCTATCTCCCTCCGTCGAGTTTGAACCCGCTACCTCAGAAACTAGAGTTAGCATGGTACCCCTAGACCACGGAGGATAATTATTATTTTTGATTAGCGTTACAGGCAAATACTTGAAAGTAAAACTGAATATTCCCTTTATAAATGAATAATTTCATCTAATTTTAAATAGCTGTTAATTATGCTACTAAGGAGACAATTCATGATTTACGAAAGCTTAAAGTTTTTATGAGTAAAACAAAAGGAAATTACACATTTATCTTCTAATTTTCTTCTATGGAGCACAGTAAATATATCTAAATTTATAACAGCGCTTAAAACATTAAAATAAGGGTAGGTACACCTTACTGTCAAGAATAACCCATAATCCTCTAAGGCAGTATTTAATATTAGCAGACCAACTGGCTATTTGCTCACTCAGCATCAATCAGGGATCGAACCGGGCCCTGGCTAAGGATCGACTGAAGAGCGGGGTACGGGTTTAGCAAGTGATGACGTCAGGGAACCACAGCCATCAATAAAGTTGCCAGCTCGGTTTAATTAACCAGGCCGTGTTGTTCCTTCACGCTGCCTCTGCAATTGCCTTGTTGTGATGCACTCCAGCCTGCATCTCTTTATCACGCTCCAAGCTTTTCGTTTAAACAACGCCTCGGAATGTGTTTTCGGTAAATATTATCATCCTCCCCGTTAACGAATAATACGCACTCACCATAAACACAAAAGTGTCTTTTGCTCATTTCTTTCACTTTCTCTACTACGTATAGTAAGAACGGGAAGTATTGTATTGCACCAAAAAATTCGATACCGAGATTTCACCGGAAAAACATGTTTTGAAACCCCCTGAATACAAAAAAATCATTTTTGGAAACATGTCCGTGTGTGTCTGTGAACAGCATAACTCAGAAACGAACAGTCGGATAAACACCAAACTTGGTATTTAGGTTCAGTATCTACCAGAGATGCGACACGAAGGTTTTAAAGAAATCCCCCCACCCCAGATTACCCTTTACATGGAACTTTTTCGAAAGTTTTAATTTTCTCAAAAATGGCTCTAACGATTTTGATTAAAATATCATATATTTAAGATATTTTCATGGCAAATGAAATGTATATATCGAATTTTCTGGGAATATCTCCAAAAGTATTCCTCATTGTGAACGACTTTTGTATAACTGGTAACCCATCAGAGATAGACAAAATTTTACTACACAAAAAAAGTAGATCGCGTTAAAATACACAATTTATGTCATATACATTTTCTGTTGTTGAGTGAACCATTTCCGAGATATTGCTTGTTATTCCCTAAATTTTCCAATACAATTTTTCTCAAATGGAAATTCGTTATTCATTTATTTTGTCCTGGTAATGCAAAGAGAATGGAATACTCTACATAGCAACCAGCTCTTAAAATATTTGACCATAGCTTAAAGCCTACCAATTCCACTTGCATCTACAAGAAAATTAGCAATAAGATTAAAATTTCGATGTCTCGATTAACATGAAGCATATGGAGAATAAGCGTTTGTAAAAATAGTTTGTACAAGAGTAGAGAAAATCATGTGAGTGTAACACATCAGTGTTTTTAGGAAGACATTCCCAGGAATGCTCAGAACCGGAGGTAGAAGTCTTAATTCTATTTTCTACATCTGTAGTAAGTAGAGAAAGTGAATATTGCATTCCTCTCAAAAATTGAGTATCGATATTTCACAGGAAATACACCTTTTGAGGTTATTTTAATAAAAAAGACACTTTTAGAAAAACAGGCCCGTGCGTATGAGCGTGAGTGTGAACAGCATAACTCCAAAAAACGAAAGTTCGGTTAAATACCAAACTTAGTATTTAAGTTCAAGTCATCCAGGAATACGACGCGTTTTCAAGAAAATTCCCCCACCACAATCTACCCCTATATCTACTACAATAATTTCATTATTTTTGATTTTCTAAAAACTGGCTGCTCTAACAATTTTTATTAAAATAAAATATGTTTCAGACATTTTCATGCCAAATCAAATGTATATCTCTAAGTGTCTGAGAATAGCCTCTGAAGTACTCTTCATTCTGAATAACTTTTGTATAATCGGTAAACTGTAAGAGATAGATACAATCTTATCACAAAAACTTGATGTGTTACACTCACATGACTTTCTCTACTCTTGTACAAACTATTTTTACAAACTCTTATTCTCCATCTATTTCATAGAGATAAACATTTGCAGAAACGATCTTTTGAATGCAAAGAGAATTACATTTTACACATAGCGACCAGTTATAAAATATTTGACAATCGCTTTATGGCCTACTATGTTCCCCTTGTTTTGTATTTGCAAGGACAATATAGAAATACAGTAGCCTTTAAGCATAGACATATCTCTTAATAGCTGGTTGCTATGTGCAGCAACATTCTCTTTGTCACAGGTTAATACTCTTTGCATATGCAAGACAAAAAAAAATGAATAACGAATTCCCATTTGAGAAAATAAGTATTGAAAAATTTAAGGGAATAACAAGCAATATCTCGAAAATGGCTCACTCAACAATAAAAAATGTATATGACATAAATTGTGTATTTTAAGGCGATCTACATTTTTTGTGTAGTAACATTTTGTCTATTTCTTATGGTTTACCAGTTATGAAAAAGTCGTTCACAATGTAGAATACTTTTGGAGGCATTCCCAGAAAATTCAAGATATACATTTTATTTGTCGTGAAAATATCTTAAACATATGATATTTTTAATCAAAGTCGCTAAAGCCATTTTTAAGAAAATTAAAATTTTCGAAAAATGTTCCATGTAAAGTGTAATCTGGGGTGAGGGGATTTTCTTGAAAACTTTCGTGTCGCATTTCTGGAAGATACTGAACCTAAATACCAAGTTTGGTGTTTATCCGAGTGTTCGTTTCTGAGTTATGCTGTACACAGAGACACACACACACAGACATGTTTCCAAAAATGCTTTTTTTGGATTCCTAGCGTTCTCAAAATATATGTTTCCGGTGAAATCTCGGTATCGAATTTTTTGGTGGAATACAATACTTCCCCTACTTACTATACGTAGTAGAGAAAGTAAAAACGATGTAGATTTTAAAGTGAAATATTTTTTTTTGTGGCGCATACCATTTCTTTGTTTTATTAATTTTAATTTTCTAATACTTGTACTTTTCTCAAGGTGTATGCAGCTGTTCATGTTCCCACTCTTATCTTTCTTGTCAATTGCTATTATCATTAATTATGCAGCATAAATGGCGAAGGATAACTGGACGACGTAACTTCACTTAACTCAAAGTAATCACTGGGTGGCTATTGTTCTGGTTAAATAGAAGTGTTATAGTTGTAATTATTAGTTGACTCGCCTAGTTACGAGGTCATGTATTCAGATTCTAGCTGCTGCATTTGAAGTTCATTGTCCACGGCTGCTGTCAAACATGAGACTGGATATGGGTATCTCCACGGTATGCCTCTTAAGAAGACTTGCTAGTAAACACTAATTAAACTTAAATTTATTGTGTTTACTTTAGATAAGTTTGCATGAGAATGTGAATCCTTCAATAATAGCACTTTACAATAATTCTGTTAGTAACAATTGACGCTTTTCCACTTTGTTGGACTTTGGATAGTTATTTCGCGCACACAATTTGTTCACTGAAGATCATTCATCTGACACTTCCTTGATATTGTTTTACTTCACCCACTCGACACTTCCTTGTTTCTTCTGACTTGCATAGCTTTAACATCAGGTGTGTTAACACAAGTACTTTCACTTTAAAGTAGTCACCTCGCGCACATGTTATTCTTTGCATTACATCTTTACACTTATAGTTTTGGCACGGAATGTTTATGTTGAGTGTTGAAGGTTTATCTGGCAAGCGAACTTAACAGAAGGCATAATTTGTCTTTCGGACCTTAGCTTATATAGGATGATAGCCGATCGGTCCGTAGTTTACTTCTAATTTTTTACTTTACTTGAGAAATCTGGGAAGGGATTTAGTTCCTCCCTATTGGCTTCTCAAAAGTCACATGACTTCAGATAATGGTGGAATTTGTTCGGAGTTTCCCTAGCGTGGCAACTTATGCCTTTCTACAAACAGTGTCAACAAAAGCTCATTTTTCGTTCCCTCGCTTTTGTGTGAAGCAAATGATGCTCGTAAAATCGTGTCCAGTGGAAACATTCTTGCGTCGTATACCAGAAATGTCACTAACATATATACTAATCTAACAATCACACAAATATGATTAACACTATCATTACATTAAGAATACATATTATATACATATTTATTAACAATGCATTAATATAGCATTGTTTCGGCACAGAAAACTGTCTCAATGTTTTTCTCATGATCATGAAGAGCATGGAATTTCAAAGACATTACATTGAGGCAGTATTTTTAACACTTAAATGATTTCAGTCTAATTATATAATATATAAATTCAATAACAGCCCGCCTTAAAGCAATATGTGTATGTAAAAATATGTAAAAAGTGTATATTACAGTCATTGTATATGTTTATATTATTAATACATGTATTAATGTTATCGGAATGTATTACGAAATTTAATAATGTAGGAGCTGTGAGAAGAATAGGTTAAAGGTTCCTAACAATGAGGTAACGATGAGGTAACCTTGAGACAATAATGACTAAGAATGTTTAATAATGCTACTAGTCATTATTGGAGCAACAATAATGTACATTTTGTGACAGTTTATAAAATAGCCAATCAACAACCAGAAAAAGCTTTAGTTAAATAAAAGTATTCTATTGGATTAGGAATAGCCAATCAGAGACTTAAAATACAGAAATTTACAAATTTAGGCGGTAGAAACCAAGTCAGTTGCTTATAGACAGTGCTCATAACTGGACGCGTTGGTTGAAGACAGCGTTCCTGACGCGATATGTGTCCTCGAGAAATTTAATATGTATTTTGTGTGAGACAAAAATAGTTTACGTGTTAAAAAGTGCAAGTAATTAACAAACGAATCTCACAGATCTCTATATCAGTGAAGTGTTATTAAAATTATGTCAAGAATTAATAAAAAGGAGTGAATTAAAAGTATAATCAGTGTAAACCTACATTCCTCAGCCGCATCACTCCCTGTTAAGAAATTCATGTCTCTAAAAATAGAGAGGCAAACATAAATATATAATATTTAACGAAACAGTCAAATTACAAGGTTAATATTTTTAAACATTTGGGGCAAAGGCAACCGGAAAGTAGATTTGGGGCGAAGGTTACCGGAAACCTTTTACCATACGTGCGGTTGCAATTACTTCATGTTCGGCTCCCCAACAGTTGAACTATAATACAACTATAATGTATTATACTTCAAATCCGCTTTCCATACGTAAAGATAATATCTACTTCAACATAGCGGTTTGCTTTTTAAAAATATGAGTACCGCTTTATCCTACTGTATCCTTATATCTACAATGAAATGTGTAAATGTGCGAGTTTACTTCGGTTTATAAGAATTAAATAAAAGATTAGGCTTTTGTAAGAATAGTTTTAGAAGAAAAAATACAGAAAGTCATGTAAATGCACACCAAGTTGACGCAGAATTTAAATGAGATGGAAGCAATGTATGTATTAAACGAGTTTAAACCAGATTAGAATTCCAAATTAAAGAGATGGAAAATACTTGACATTTATATCATTGCTATGAATATATTGTGTTTAAATTACCAATTAATATTTTTGGAAAATACTACATAAAAGATTTAATATTTGCAAAGAATATTTATATTACGAAAAAATCAACTAAAATTGAATAACGTATAAAAGGAAAGTGCATTAACATGCATGAACGAAAACATTGCATTCGGAATATTTCAAACATAATATACATGACAAGTATCAACATACGGGAAAAGAATGAATTTATATCCTAAATATGTAATTTGTATCCGAATGTGATTTGTTGAACGTAAAGAATTTGTATAGGAGTTAAAATTTATTTATTTCGTTACACGTAGCAACCAAATCAGAAGGTAAACAACGTACAATTTTTTTATTACTCTAGGAGAGCTTTCGCTGAGAAACAGACATCTTGAGCTAGGCTCAAAGAAAATAATTTAAATTGTAACACATCTTGTATTGTTTCACGTGCAAAATAAAACTGTCTATAAAGATTTTTGAAATACAAACAAAACAGCGAACAAATCAGAAAGTTGGAGTAGGTGAAATTGAAATATAATTAAATAATGTTCTACACTATATTATTGAGTTGTCTGAAAGAAGATAAATCACTTTTCAGTGAATATGATTATTATTGTTATTAATGATTTAAATGGCCTTAACTTTCCTAAACAAGTAATAAAATCCTTGAAGATAGCAGATTGCTCACGATTGAGCGAAAAGTATTTTTGAATCACTTAAAATACACCGGATATACATAGCAAATTAAAATAAAGCTTTACAAAATCCTAGTAGCGCAACGCAGCTAACACAAACCAAGAATTACTAAGGAACTCGTATACCTTCAAGAATCACTTCTGTCACCCCAGGCAAACACGATAATGCCACCAACTGACTGATAGAGGCGATAACTTCAAATCAGGCAACTACAAATTACAGCGTGCGGGACAACGGGGAGACCAAAACCGAGACCAGAACTCCAGACCACCATAGCTCTGTATCAAAGTTTTTCTTGTTTGGTTCAAAGATTCGTATTATGATGCCGTTAGACATCTTCAAGAATGGGATTTCGAGTGGAATTTTCTCTGAACTCTCCAGTATTTATTCATCTGGATGAAGCAGAGATGTCCACCTTTATACCACGGTTTGAATTCGCAGAAAGGAACGAAATATGGTCCAAAATAACCGTTGGTCGTTCTCCACTAATTTTCCTTAGATTAAATGATTTGTAAACACAATATCTGAAAACTATGTTCCTATACGTACCAACTGCCGCGCACCGGCTAAGACAGACAGGTAATCTTAAGGGAACCCGGTACGAAAAAAATGATTAAAATATACATTTTCCCTTTTTAACATTAAATATTATAGACTTTCCCATTTAAAATGGTGTAATTCTTATGCTCGTATCGTATTTCTTGCCAACGTTATAGACGAATTAGTTTATGCCTTTTCTGGGCGTGGCACGTCAAATCTGATAATTATTTCAAAGCGAAAAAAATTCATTAACGAAGTTACCGCGTTTACCCCTGTAGGGACTTGAAGGAAATTAGTGCCATTCTAGTGCTAATAAATGGCTGCAATAATAACCATGGTTGCTCTTGTACACAAAGGTGAAAAAAGGAAATATTTAATTTATTCGAGTTGTTTAGTGGAAATAATTTCTTTGTGTTATAATTATGCTGCGACATAATCTTTATAAATGATAACGTAGGAAAAGCACGTGAAGTAAAGAATGATGTGCAGAATGCGAAACCACTTGGTGAAAACAACATAATTAAGGGGAGCATCCCATGTTCAACCAATGATGATATTCCTATAGTTTCCCAAAGTTCTTCTAACAGGATTATAGCATATTTTTAAAGACAATCCTAAAATAATACAAATGAAATCCATCCTTAAAATCCATCCAATTACGCTGGAATGCAGTAAAATAAAGAGGACGTTTTTTATACTCCAAATTTCAAAAGTGCATTTTTGGAAACATAGGGAATATTTACTCAGGCGCTATTATACACACATGCCTCAAATTTTCACGATATGTTCATATAGGCATTTTACATACTTTAGCACTTCCATTTTGAGAAATTAACGTTTAGTAGGTGCTGAAGTTATACGCTTGTTTAATAAAAATTTATTGATTTGAATTTATTAATCTCTATTGAAGATGTTTACAAGAAATCACCATTGTTCTAGTGTGTAGAAAGATGCATACTATGTGCTGTAAAAGTTTGATGGTTATGGTGTTGATACTTTCAGAGAAAATGTTTTGAAATTTTATCATTGTGTGTTTTAACGCGATCTAGCTTTTTTGTGTACAAACATTTTATCTACCGCTTACGGTTTACTAGTTATGTCAAAGCCATTCACAATGAAGAGGAATTTTGGTGACGTTGCCATAAAATTCAAGATATGCATTTCATTTGTCATGAAAATATCTTAAATATATGATATTTTAATAAAAATCGTTACAGCTATTTTTGAGAAAATAAAAATTTAAAGGGTAGTCTGGGGTGGGGATTTTTACTGAAAATCTAAGTGTGGCATCTTTGAAACACACTGAACGTTAATACCAAGTTTGGTATTTATTGGACTTTTGGTTTTTGAGTTTGCTCCTCACAGACCTTTTTTATAAAAATGTTTTTTTTTGGATTCAGGGGACCTCAAAACATATTTCCGGTGAAATCTCGGTATCTAATTTTTGGATGGAATGCATTACTTTCCCTACTTACTATACGTAGAAGAGAAAGTAAAAAGGAACTGCAAGCAATGTATTGCTTTGTAAGACAAAATGATAATTAGTTTGATGTTAACCAAAGTTTACGCGGGTAACCGAAACCAAAGATTTTCATAAGTTGTTAGCAGAACAGTCTTGAAAATGCTTTTGCCTTAAGTTAAGCGTTTTCTCATCCACACGAGTAAGATTATTGTGAAAACCAAAGATACTATTATTTGACAAAACACACTTCATTTGCGACTAGTGTCTGACAAATGGTTTCTAGGTCCTGAGGCGCTAAGAAGTAATATCCATATTTTAAAAGCACTAAAGGATATTGCACATGTTCGTAATTTTCAGGCTTTTGTTTCCATAATATCTATCTGTCCCTACGACAGGAGCTTCAAGTCATTTGTGTATTATTTGTTTCCAGACCTTTCTTGTACAGAAAAATAAACTACACAAAATATTTTTCTGCATCAAGAATGTCTGGATGGTGTGCGAGATTCTCTCCCGCTGTAAAGAAAGCAATTTTCGTGTATGTGTTGAACAAGACCTGCAGGCGTTCTGCTAGAAAAATTAACTTTATAAACTCAAGCTGCCTCTCTCCATCTCTGTATTTTTCTTCTGCATATATTAACACAATTTCTAATTATTAGCGGTTTTCCAAAGGCTCTACAATTCCTATTTTCCATAATACACCAGAATTACGATTCAGTGAAAACCCAATGACGATTTTTGCGAAACGTATTAGTTTTGCAAAAAGATGTAGAAAAAAATCTGTGATACATTCATATCACCTTCTCTACCCGCTAGCGTTTATTAGTGGATATACAAACTATCCTTACTATCATGACATCGCGAGAAACAACTGAATGTTGAAAGGATGACCAAGTAATGAACAATTGAAATCATTAATAACAGATATCTCAGTAATAGCTTATGTCACAAAACTTATTTGAAATAAATTGTATTTTAAAGAGATCTACATTTCTTGTGTAGTACATTTCGTCTATCGCTTAACGTTTACCAGTTATACAAGATTACACAAAATTCCTTCCGAATGAAGAGGACTTCAAAGGCCTTTCCCAGAAAATCATATGTACATTTTATTTGTCATTTAAATATCTTTAATATATGGAATCTTAATCAAAAGCGTTACAGCCATTTTTATAAAATCAAAATTTTTGAAAAAAGTTATATATAAAGGGTAATTGAGGGTGCGGGATTTTCTTGAAAACTTTGTGTCACATTTTTGGAAGCTGGAGTTAATGAAATGCAAAGATTTCACTAAAAATTGAAATGCGATCCTCTGATTAAACGTTTTAATATATAAAGAAACCATTAGGGTCTAAATGAAGCTTAAAAAGGAAGATTTATAAAACAAAATAATAAGCAGAAATACTTTAGTTTTCTTGCTTACTGTTAAGGAAGTACTTTAAGGGCGATTAACAAAGAAAACGCATGAGCGAATCACAGAGAAGGAGGGAACAATACGGAGGAAATTACGGAAATAACTGTGAGATAAAGAGATGAAACAGTGTTGTTGAGAGCGTAAAGCTTCTCTCCTAGTGCGATAAGTAGCAACTACAGAGCCAATTTTGGCAAGCGAGAAACATCTGAATGTGTTTGATAAACACGTACCTGCCACCTAACAGCGTAACGTTTCTAAACAAACTGCTTTTATCAGGTACGAGTACCACGTGTCTGTTATGCTTTTCCCTAATGAGGCGGGCGAGGGAAAGAGTAGAAGCGGGTTTGTGATATGCCACTTTTTTGCCCAATGATGAAATCGGTTTATACCCGCAATGTGGCTGTAGCAACCAAGTGAGATTGCTGCGTGAAAGGCTCGCATTCGAGAGGTCCCGGGCTCGATTCCCGTCAACGGCCCACTACGACCTTGGGTTTTTCGTGGTTTTCCCTAGCTGTTAGGCCAATGCTGGGGTTGTTTCTCATCTATCACGGTTTCCTTTCCCTCATTTCCTCTTCATTTCGTCTCCTCATCCTTCGTAATGGCGGTGCTGGACAGATGGCATGAATGCTGCTCAAAGAAAAGAATAAGGGGATGCTTGGTCAAAGGATCGTTTATCGTCCTCTCTAGGTATCTCCAGCAGTGGAACAGATCTTCGAGCCTGAAATATTACGTTACCTCCGCGCGTCTCTGTGGCCTGTCTGCACGCGGCATGTAGCCTCCTGGGGATTGTTAGCCACAACAGATTTATATAGGTCTTAGTGGTGAGGTGTCCCCCAAGGTGAATTATGGGTTGTAGCAAAACATTCATGGATCGGCCCTGAAGGAAGAATCACGGTTGGCCTATAACGGACCATGTGCGCGCTCTAGTGTCATGCAGTTAGACCTCCCAGAAAAATGGTACCAACAAAATCGGCCACGGAGGAAGAGGAACCAAGGGAGGACATTTTCAGTTCAAGTGTATTTATAATTATTTTTACCCAAAATTATGTTTAAAATTTTACTATTCACAGCTTACCCTGAAATTACTGCGAATTGTTTTTGTGGTTTTTTCTGGGGAGTGATGTGCTTTGCTTTTAATACTATTTGGTGTTGAGAATATGGGCATGTTACAAGGATAGAATTTAATTTTCTGACGAAATAGTTGTAGCAAGTGTGTGCTCTTTACGCTACCTTAAGCGTGATTCCTCCTCTTGTCATCTGAGCGTCGTAGGTTTGATGTCTGCGGGTTACTCGTTCTCTCGTTGTCGGAGATGCTGAAAGACAAACCTAGTTCTATCGTTGGAATCTTAGGGTCTGGGTAAAGGAAATATAGAAATAGTAGGCTTTAAGGTATAGTCAAATCTTTTAAGAGCTTGTTACTATGTGGAGCATTCCATTCTCTCTGTCCAGGACATTTAAAAAAAGAAAGAAAGAATAACGAATCCCATTTGAGAAAAAGTATAAGTATTGAAAAATTCAAACAAATAACTAGGAATATCTCGGAAATGGTCCACTCGACAAATATATATATATAGGACATAAACTGTGTATTTTAACTAGATTTACATTTTTTGTGTAGTAAAAGCCATTCAGAATAAAGAGGACTTTTGGTGACAATCCCAGAAATTCATAATATACATTTCATTAGTCATGAAAATATCTTAAACATATGCTACTTTAATCAAAATCGTTAGAGCCATTTTTCGAGAAAATCAAAAGTTTCTAAAAATGTTTCATGTAGTCTGGGGTGGGAATTTTCTTTAAAATCTTCGTGTCGCATCTTTGAAAGATGCTGAACCTAAATACCAAGTTTGGTATTTATCCAACTTTTAATTTTTGAGTTATGCTGTTCACAGACACACAGACGCACACACGGACACACATATATCTTTTTCTAAAAATGATGTTTTATGGATTCGGGGTGCCTCAAAACATGTATTTCCGATGAAATCTCGATATCGAATTTTTGGTTCGAATGCAGTACTTCCCTTACTTGCTACACGCAGTAGAAAAAGAATAATGTAAAACGGCTTGCAACACTATTCCCTTATTTACATATGTGAGTTATTTCCTATACCCGCTATCTCAATAACTTTTGGGAAAGTATCTCTCATCGTCACACGTGATCTCCCCCCACCCTTCACAACACGTAGCAGATGCAATGTCTCGTCTCACCATCAGTTGCAGAGCAAGAGTGTGAGTTCCTGCTTTTAAACCGAAATGTCCTGACGCTAACAATCGCGCCAATATTTCTAACTGTTTTTTGGATAGCAACTGCTTAGCGTGATATGAGGGATTTAATTCCCTCCAATTAATTACTCCATCTCTTTCTACCATCAGCCTCTCTCTCTCTCTCATTACCGCTGCTGTTTTCCGACTCCATGTGTTACAAAGTTCACTTATTAAATCCCCC
Organism: Deroplatys truncata; assembly: GCA_030765065.1. Taxonomy (NCBI): domain Eukaryota; kingdom Metazoa; phylum Arthropoda; class Insecta; order Mantodea; family Mantidae; genus Deroplatys; species Deroplatys truncata. Next base: position 80,740,230 of record CM060988.1, read on the forward strand.
AATTTGCTAGCTCGCCTTTCCCTGGTTAATGTTTGTGCAATATTATCTATATACATTAAATTATGGTAGTTTATAAGATATACTGTTTACATTTATATTTACAATATTCCAAATATTTATATCTATTGTATTATTTCCCTTTATATTCTCCCTGTTACTTACTCTCATGTAATTATTAGCAATTTATGCGTATTAATTTGAGAATCTTGTTTGTTTACATAGGTATATGTTATTAGTTATAGATGGTGTTTCCCGAGCTAATTGTAATTTGTAAGGTAATTGTTGGTAATAATCAGTAAGCGATTAAATGTCATTATCAAGCATGAACTGTACGTGCTAAAGCTAATTTTGAAATTCTCAGCATTTCTGGGTAATTTCAGTAACTATTATTGTTTAGGAAGGAGAGACCGTGTACCACGTAGACATTGCTGTTCACTTAGGATAGTAGACATACGTGCCTGGATTATAAACGACTGTCATTAAATTACCTTTGGAGGAAATTAATATACTTGGCTTTGGTTTAGTGCTTCTGTTTATAGCTTAGTATGTCTATTAAAGCGAAGGTAAAGCAGTCTCTAGATAAACCAGAGTGCAGAGTAGCCCTAGAACTAAGTGCACATTCGCCATAGTCAATTTTTCATTAAGTGCAACCATATATGTTCCAGAGATTCGAGTTCATAGAAGGATTGCCGTTTAACAAGGGTGCCTGAAAGTAAACATGTAGCGAGAGTTATCGTAACTAAAATCCTCTTACATATTTCTCTCGTTGCGAGATTTATTGTCCAATTCTTCCAATAATTTAAGTTCATAATATTTCTCTAAGACTTAATTTTCTATCCAAATCTAAGTAGAGTCTAAAATGTCAGAAAGAAATATACATACCTATACAAATTTTTTGTAGCATGTAATTCCTTGGCTAAATTATATTATAATACAGAGCCTTTGGACGCGTGGCAGTATTTTGAAAATTTTTACTTTCTCTACTACCTATAGTAAGTAGGGGAAGTATTGTATTCCACCCAAAAATTCGATACCGAGATTTCACCGGAAATACATGTTTTGGTACCCCCTGAATCCAAAAAAAGCATTTTTGGAAACATGTCCGTGTGTATGTCTGTGTGTGTGTGTGTGTGAACAGAAACGAACTCAGAAACAAACAGTCGGATAAACACCAAACTTGGTATTTAGGTTCAGTATCTTCCAGAGATGCGACACGAAGGTTTTCAAGAAAATCCCCCACCCCAGATTACCCTTTACAAGGAACATTTTTCGAAAATTTTAATTTTCTCATAAATGGCTCTAAACGATTTTGATTAAAATATTGTATGTTTAAGATATTTTCATGACAAATGAAATGCAATCTCGAATTATCTGGGAATGTCTCCAAAGTATTCTTCATTGTGAACGACTTTTGCATAACTGGTAAACCATAAGTGATAGACAAAATTTTACTACACAAAAAATGTACATCGCGTTAAAATACACAATTTATGTCATATAAATTTTTTTTGTTGGGTGAACCATTTTCGGAATATTGCTTGTTATTCCCTTAAATTTGCCAATACTTACCTAAACTTTTTCTCAAATTCGTTATTAATTATTTTTGTCCTGGTAATACAAAGAGAGTGAAATACTCCTCATAGCAACCGCCTCTTAAAATATTTGACTATCGCATAAAGCCTACCAATTCCCCATGCACCTACAAGAAAATTAGCAATAAGATTAACATCTCGATTAGCATGAAGCATATGGAGAATAAGCGTTTGTAAAAATAGTTTGCACAAGAGTCATGCGAGTTTAACACATCAGATTTTTTTGCCCTGCATTGTGTGTGTTTGTAACTAATTCTGCTCACTCTCCGTGTGCCATCTAATCAGTTGATGAGAAGTTTTTGCACTGAGGTTGATACGTTGTGAGACTACATGTTTCAGAGTTATAGTGTGTCAGTGCTGTTATAGTGCCACACATCTGTATAATTTAGCAAACATATTCTTCATTATTTATGATTACTTTGCGACAACAAACTCTTATAGAGGAGTGAGAGGTGACTTATATCTCGTGCGCCTCACAGAGAAACTGTTCGTATAATCTTGTGAAAAGATTTAGGGAAACGAGATCTGTTCTTAATAAGAAACTATTCCCGAGGAAAGCCTCGATAACATCGGATAAATGCTAAGAACGAAGTCGAGGGAATTTTCTGAGGATGCTTGCATAGAAATCAGAATTTTGGCTTGAAATGGCATTAAACTTTTAAAATTAGAACTCCATAAGATTACGTAGTTCAGGAATCGCAATATTGTGCTAGAGATGGTTTTTAAAATTGGGTGTTGGATAATGTTAATGATCGTTGTATTGATCCAGGTTTAATTTTTTTTACGGAGGAAGCAACGGATTATCTTCGTGACCATAAAAAATTAATGATTAATAATGCAAATTTTCTTAAAAGGTTTGAGAGATGTATGGCGAAACATAGATGTCCAGCATCATCTATGACGAAGCTATGTGATTATTGTAGTTATAATAATTTGCATGAGAAATCTATGTGCTTGAATTTAAGGGGCTATGAATATCCGACTCCGCTGGTTCCCCGTGCCAGAGAAATTCCCGTTGTACTGGCCACCGATCACGGTGGCTCAATTGGTTAGAGCAGTGGCACAAAAGCCGAAGATCCATGGTTCAAATCCCGATTATGGCAATAAAATTTTCGGACAGATTCTACTTTTCCGGACAAGTTCTTTGTTAATCATTATACATTATGCATTACAAATTTTACCGTAGCTACATACACTACGTAATCAAAAGTATCCGGACACCTGGCTGAAAATGACGTACAAGTTCGTGGCGCTCTCCATCGGTACTGCTGGAAGTCAATATGGTGTTGGCCCAACCTCAGCCTTGATGACAGCGTTCACTCTCGCAGGCATACTTTCAATCAGGTGCTGGAAGGTTTCTTGGGGAATGGCAGCCCATTCTTCACGTAGTGCGGAACTGAGGAGAGGTATCGATGTAGATCGGTGAGACCTGGCACGAAGTCGGCGTTCCAAAACACCCCAAAGGTATTCTATAGGATTCAAGTCAGAACTCTGTGCAGGCCAGTCCATTACAGGGATGTTATTGTAATGTAACCACTCCGCCACAGCCCGTGCAGTATGAACAGGTGCTTGATCGTGTTGAAAGATGAAATCGCCTTCCCCGAATTGCTCTTCAACAGTGGGAAGCAAGAAGGTGCTTAAAATATCGATGCAGGTCTGCGCTGTGATCATGCCACGCAAAACAACAAGGAGTGCAAGCACCCTCCAGGAAAAACACGACCACAATCTCCAAATTGCACTGTTGACACTACACACGCTGGCAGATGACGTTCACCGGGCATTCGCCATACCCACACCCTACCATCGGATCGCCACATTGTGTACAGTGATTCGTCACTCCACACAACGTTTTACCACAGTTCAATCGTGTAATGTTGACGCTCCTTACACCAAGCGAGGCGTCGTTTGGCATTTTCCTGCGTGATGTGTGGCTTATGAACAGCCGCTCCACCATGGAATCCAAGGTTTCTCACCTCATGCCTAACTATGTAAGTACTTGGAGTGGATCCTGATGCAGTTTGGAATTCCTGTGTGATGGTCTGGATAGATGTCTGCCTACTACTCTTTACGACCCTCTGCGGTCTCTGTCAGTCAACAGACGGGGTTGGCCTGTATGCTTTTGTACTGTAGATGTCCCTTCACGTTTCCACTTCACTATCTCCTCAGAAACAGTAGACCTAGGGATGTTTAGGAGTGTGGAAATATCGCGTACAGACTTCTGACAGAAGTGACACCCAATCACCTGACCACGTTCGAAGTCCGTGAGTTCCACGGAGCGTCCCATTCTGCTGTTTCACGATGTCTAATGACTACTGAGGTCGCGGATAGTGAGTACCAGGCAGGAGGTGGCAGCACAATGCACCTAAGATGAAAAACGTATGTTTGTGGGGGTGTCGGATACTTTTGATCACATAATGTAACTATACGCCAGAGGAAAGAAGTAGTTTGGCGAGGTTAAGATTGGGTCTGGAAAGGCAACAAATTAACTGATGACACCGGAGTGACAATATGTCCACTCTGTGGTGAAAGGGAAACATAGAATCATATTCTGGCTGAGTGCAGGAAACGGAACTACTAAGAAAACTATATTTACTACCACAGTTTCTGGAGTGCAATAGGGGAATGGGGGCCTGCTTGGTTGCAATGTTGGACGCGGGCTGTCATAAAATGGGTTCTTTTTAATCTAAGATTCGGAAAAGGAGGTTAATTGCCCTGGAGTAAAGAAGAGAGGAGGGCGGCACATAAGAGCGAGTTCTTAATGGTCGGAACACTATAAATATATTTGTAATAATTGTAATTCATACTTATTAGTATTATTGTTATGTTTTTATCCCTTCAATATGTTAGTAAGCATTATAGTACATATAAGGTGTTTCAACAAGAGTGTCTTATCTTTGAGCTTAAATAAAACACGTTCTATAAACGATAGACGTTTATTTCTGTTTTTATTTTGGAACATAATTAATGCCATTATGTGTGGAAGAGAACATCAGTTAAGTGACCGCAGCGACTTCGTTGGGTTGACACAAATTTCAATGACAGAAGAACGTATATTAGGTCCAACTTCACGAATAACACGCGGATGTTATTCATAAGATCATTTACTGTTGCTGGCTTGTTGACATAAACTCGAGATTTAACATAACCCCACAAGAAGTAATCCAACGGCGTTATATTGACGCAGTATTTTATATCACAATGTAAATGCCAGAGTGATTGTAGTATAAATTTGCATTATTGTATGACATTGATTTGAAATGTTTGTTAATTATAAGCATTGTTAGGAAATACACGGCCTCACTGAAACTGACAATAGGAGCGGGTAACAATGAGCGAGGGGGTGAGTTGTTTATCAATTAGGAGAGACAAACAAATGACGTTAGGTTAGCGCGCATTTCTTAGAAATGGAGGGAATTTCTTCCCTAGAGCATATGTGTTCGTAATTTTGATTGGATATAAAAATAGACGCTAATGTTGGCGCGTTTTATTAACCAATAGCAGCTCTGTTATAATGTTTAGGCATATTGGGGTGAGGGAGTATAAATTCCGTGCCAGAGACGGGTAACACCCAGTTTGACAGAATAATTCACGAGGTAAACGTCGCTCAGTCCAGCAGAATCATACAAAGGTTATACGTCGCACAGTTTAAGAGAATCTTTCACGCGTTATACGTCGCGCAATTATACAAAATCTCTCGCGTCGTAAAGTTAGTTACAAATGTGAAATACGCGAACAAATAATGTGCAGCAAATGAGTGACTATAGTAACATAAAAAATATAAAAGTTTCAGTCGGGCGTGTATCAAGAATAATTATGTGAAATGAGTAAATTGTTATCTTTGTTACTGAAGGATTTGTTACTGAAAGATAGCACTTATAAAAGAATTTGTTTTTACACTTTTATTACCGTCACAATTAATTAATTTCAGATATTGACTCTTGATACACGCCAGACTGAAGCTGTTATATTTTCTAATATCACTATAATCACTTATATACTGCACATTATTAATTCGCGTATTTCACATTTATAACTAACTTTACAACGCGAGAGATTTTGTAGAATTGCGCGACGTATAACGCGTGAACGATTCTCTTAAACTGTGCGATGTGTAACCCACGAATACTTCTGTTGAACTGAGCGACGTATAACCTTTGTATGATTCTGTTGAACTGAACGACGTTTGCCTTGTGAATTATTCTGTCAAACTGCGCGTTACCCGTCTCTGGCACGGAATTTATACTCCCTCGCCCCGATATGCCTAAACATTATAACAGAGCTGCTATTGGTTAATAAAACGCGCCAACATTAGCGTCTATTTTTATATCCAATCAAAATTACGAACACATATGCTCTAGAGAAAAAATTCCCCCCATTTCTACAGAAACGCGCGCTACTCTGACGTCATTTGCTTGTCTCTTCTAATTGATAAACGACTCACCCCCTCGCTCATTGTTATCCGCTCCTATTGTCAGTTTCAGTGAGACCGTGTAAAATTATTTCCTAACAATGCTTATAATTAACAAACATCTCAAATCATTGTCATACAATAATGTTAATTTATACTACAATCACTCTGGCATTCACATTGTTGTGATATAAAATACTGCGTCAACTAAGAATACTGAAGAAATAATCATGGAAGGGGATAATGTAACAGTTAGCATTAATTCAATACAGGTTACAGAAAATAGCTCAAACAATGTAGGATTTGAGGGAGGAAATGTTAGTGAAGAAAGTGAGAATAGAATAGCAGGAAATGTTAATTTTGATACCGGTATGATGACGGAAATGCTGAGAAATTTTAGAGATCAATTAAGGGATGATATTAATATGAATATTGAGAAATTAGAGCAAAAATCAGATCAATTAAGGGAAGATATTGGTAAGAATAATGAGAAATTAGAAAAATTAACTCAGAATATGGAAAAGAGTAATGAGAAATTAGAAAAAAAAATAGATCAAAACAGGGAAGATATGGAATAGAATAATAGGGAATTAAGGAAAGATATTGGTAAGAGCTTAGAACAAAACACGGAAGAAATTGAAAAGAAATTTATGGAGCTAGATAGCAGTATGACAAGAATAAGAAATGAAAATCAGGAAATGATAGCAAATGAGATAGGGAAGTTTCAAAGAAAATGTCAGATATGAGCAGGGAAATATCTAACCAAAAAAGTGAGGTTGATACTAAGTTTGAACATGTTAGTGTAAAATGTACAGAGTTAGGTAGCCGAATGAATAGCATTTCAAGTGAGCTAAGAGAGATGAATGCAGATTTAAATCAGGCGCAAGTTAATTTCAGAGGGGAGATATCTGAAATACAGAAGGAGTCAGAAACACAAAGAAATAAATTGTCTGAAGAAGTTAAAGTTTTGTCTATAAATAATCAAAAACTAACTTCTGAAATTAACAAGCACCGAGCTATTCAAAATGAAAACTCCAATCCAGTACAGTTTATTACAGACTTGTCAGAGTACTCTCAAATTAAAAAGATACCGGAAGAATTGAAAATGATATGTTAAAAGCTGTGTTGTTCAGAAAACTTTAGATTGGTTTCAAATTATATCTTGGGGCGAAATTTCATATGAATCCTTTAGGAGGCTATTCATGAACAGATTTTGGAAGGTTACGATACAGCTACGAGTAATGTTTAGCCATAGACAATTTTATCCAGGAGAGGGAATAGCAATGACCGCTAAAAAAAATGAAAGAAGATGAAAAGTAAATTCACGATTAATAAATCTGAACTACAGAATAAAGTATTGGAATGTAAGAGGGTTAACAATGTATACATATCATACGAAAGGAAAAATAAAATCATGACAAAAATAAATGTTTAAAGGGAAAAAAGAATATTTTCTTAGTAACTGTAACCACATTTCAATGAAGCATGTAATAATGAAAATTTAATGTCATATTAAAGTAAAAGCATGTAGATATAATTCAAATAGTATTGAGAATATAAAGTACAAAACAATAAGAAAGGGGTAGACATAATTAAAGCAAAATACTTATGTAGCACACAGATAATGCGAAATTATGTCTAAAATTAAGAGATGTAAATATATTTGTGTAGAGGATGAACATTTTGGTAAATATGTTCAATAATTACAAGATGAACCAGGTTAAAAATCTTAAGTGTATAAATTTTTATGTCAATAATCTAAGAAAGTATAACCATTTTGTAACAGTGACCTAAAAAGTTCAGGGTACAGTATTTGCTATAAAAAATAGTAATTTCAGATGTATGTATATAAACACATTAGACCAGAGCCAGTAAATAGTGGCGAGAAAAAGGCAAAATGTATGACGTGTGTTAAATGTGTGTGCAGTGTTAAGTGCAAGTGATAAATACCGTGTGTTACAAGACTCAGGAGACTAAAAACCCAATTATAAAATTTCCAAACCAGTTGTAAATATTTATAATTATGTTTCTAGTGGGGCATATGACGCAGTATTTTATATCACAACAATGTAAATGGCAGAGTGATTGTAGTGTAAATTTGCATTATTGTATGCCATTGATTTGAGATGTTTGTTAATTATAAGCATTGTTAGGAAATAAGTTTACACGGCCTCACTGAAACTAACAATAGGAGCGGGTAACAATGAGCGAGGGGGTTAGTTGTTTATCAATTAGGAGAGACAAACAAATGACATCAGATTTGCGCGCTTTTCTTAGAAATGGAGGGAATTTCTTCCCTAGAGCATATGTGTTCGTAATTTTGATAGGATATAAAAATAGACGCTAATGTTGGCGCGTTTTATTAACCAATAGCAGCTCTGTTATAATGTTTAGGCATATTGGGTTGAGGTAGTATAAATTCCGTGCCAGAGACGGGCAACACACAGTTTGACAGAATAATTCACGAGGTAAACGTCGCTCAGTCCAACAGAATCATACAAAGGTTATACGTCGCACAGTTTAAGAGAATCTTTCACGCGTTATACGTCGCGCAATTATACAAAATCTCTCGCGTCGTAAAGTTAGTTATAAATGTGAAATACGCGAATTAATAATGTGCAGCAAATAAGTGATTATAGTAACATAAAAAATATAAAAGTTTCAGTCGGGCGTGTATCAAGAATAATTATGTGAAACGAGTAAAGTGTGACGACAATAAAAGTGTAAAAACAAATTCTTTTATCAGTGTTATCTTTAGTAGCAACTCCTTTCCGTTTACACACCCTGTTCAAGAGATTTGCTCGACTGAATAATAATAGCTAGCCGGAGGACAAAGAATCCAAATTCAAAATAATAAAACAATAACAGGCGCTCAGCATATAGATAACACGAAGTGACCGCAACAAATTGGCTCCCATACGTGGGGCAGATAAACATGAAGCATCTTCCAACTACCAAAAAATATTTCACTTCAATATCACATGACCTCTGGGGCAGTTAACATCACCACCACAGGAAATGATGAAACCTCTGAACGTCTCCTTCAAAAGATCAATTGTTTCAAGAGCAATATGACATGTGGTACAATCTTGCCTGAACCAGATGTTTCTGAGATCCATACCATCCAATTGAGGGCAAAAATAGTCCCTTATAAGAGCCTGGTATCTTTCTTCATTGACTGTTAGAACTTCTCCATTTTCATCTTGCAAAACATATAGACCAATGATTCCACCATACCAAAATCCACAACACACAGTACATAACCTTTTGGGCATGAAGAGGTGGTTCTTGAATCTGCATTGGATTGTGATTGCTTCAATAGCGGCAATTTCGTTTGTTAACACAACCATCCATCTAAAAGTTGGCTTCGTCGCTGAAGATGATTTTTCGACAAAAATCCGGGTCAGCTTTCAATTGCTCTATAGACCAGAGCGAATACACGGTACAACATGTGGTCATTGGGCTTTAGTTCTTGTATTAAAACAACTTTTTAAGCGTGAAACTTCAAGTCCAGATGCAGAATTCGCCCCAATTCTTGCGCTCGACGAGCAATTGATTTGTTTCCATTCTCGTGCACACTTTCACGAACGACACCTATGCTTTCGTTAGAGCGCTTACATCGATTACGTACAGGCGTTCTTTGATCGCTGACAGAACCACTTCTTTCAAATTTATCGATCAAACGCTAAATCGTTCTCTCGCAGGGACGATTATTCACACCGTAAACTTCACGTAATACACGGAAGGTTTGGCGAACAGATGATCCATTTTGATAATAAATTTTCACCATTTCTACGCGTTGCTGAATGCTGTAACGTTCTATGGCTATTTGTCATTAACAACTGTAACTACATGTAAAGAATGACTGCTGTAACTCAATAATAACGGCAGCTATCACATGTTAAAGACAGCACACTCTTAGTGAAAGACCCTTTACTAGGTAAAGGTAAAAATATGGACAAAAGAAGGGCCCCCGCAACCGGAGCAGAGCACCGCATGTGGGCCACAACGGCCCTTTTTGCTGCTACTATGACCCCTGTGAGGGAGAGACTCGAAGGCGACCAGATCCGGGTGACGAGCGGATGCATGAGTGGATTTCCTAACGTTTCTAGATAGAACGCATCCGACGCTACCTACAAGCCACCGAACCCCTGGCGGCCCACTCGGTGGCGTGACCTAACTGAGCATTCCTGCAACGACGCCAGGGAAGAAACCTGTATCATCCACCGCCCAGCTGAACCTGTCGAACACCCTCGCTTAGTCCTACAACACTGAAAGAGAAGATGGTTGCTACAGGAAATGTGGAGCACGAGAGCAATATTGGAAAAGGATACACTACCGCAGCATTTGCCTGCTGACCCGACGAAAACACGAAAAAAACATAAATCCGGCGGTCGCCGGAAATAGAACCCGGGATATCCCGAATGCGAGTCATACCAGTTACCGCGGTGCTACCTCGCTCGGTAGTTTTCTGGTAGGTAACATCTTATGCGAATGAAGAGGACTTAAACGGTTTCTTTTTAGAATATTTAGGAATGCATTTTATTTGTTATGCCAATATTTCAAACTGATATTCAATAAAATGATTAGATTAAGCTCATTTTTATTGAGAGAGCAGAACAACGAGGATCTTCAAGGAAAATTTCTGTTTTAGGTGGGGGATTTTCATGAAAGGTTATACGTCTTGATTCTTAAAATACATCGGACTTAAATGTCGTCCTCCGTGGTGTAGTGATTACCATGCTTAGCCTCCAGTTCCCGAGGTCACAGGTTCAAAGCCGGCGGAGGGCGATGGATTATTTTATGGCGTAACAGTCCTTAGCATGGCTTCCTTCAGAGGGAAAGTAAAGCCGGTGGTTCCGTGTCGTAGATTTACGGCACGTAAAAGAACCTCAAGCTTGATAATGAGTCCTCTGAGCAAAATTACCGGCCTTTCACGCCCAATATAGAATAGGACGATAAGGATCACAGTTAAAGAGAGTCCATAAAGGTCGCACTTAAACACCAAGCTTGTTAATAACCTTTTTCTTTTACAATTTCCGTTCTCTCTCTCACAGCACCCACCCCCACACACCTTTCATCAATCTTCAGCTGGATTCACCACATACCCATACACTTGCATACACGATGCCTTGTATATGTATAGCTAATAGACGTATATAATTTCAACATTAGCTTTCAAACAGAAAGCATATGTCAGTTATTGATTTCAATGAATTTTATTCAGAAATAATTTTAACAGTTTTAGTTTTACCGCAAACTAACAAAATTTAAATTTCAAACTATCACATTTAAATGGTTTTATTTTTATTCTCAGGTTATCACTAATAACCGTTAACATTTAAACTGACATGCTAATAATTTTCGCTGCATCTATTACAATAATTATCTCATTAATACTAATTGCCTTGTTACAAGCGCTGCACTGAACGTTGTCCATTTATATCGAACGAAAACACAAAATGTGCAATTTAATTTAATTAACGGGGTTTTGGAGCATAATTTCAATTTCGCATTAGAAACATTATATGTCATCATGAAAATATCTAATTTATGTTGTTTAAAGTGAGTATATTTACAAATAATAAAAGAATACAAATTTTTCTCAGGTGGAAATATTTTTAAAATTCTTTTCCTTTGCACTGTCAGTTCATTTTCGTATTGATTGAGCTGGGAAGATGTACAAAATGTTATACTCATGTGCATAGATGAGTTTCTTACAGTGCAATCCTCAGCGAAAGTTCAGAAGGGTCCTATTTTCGAAACCTGATGTCCCTGTGGTGTTCCTTGTTTACTGTTTATATTTCCACGATATTTTCATTCCATTCATTTCACTTCCGCCACTTTACTCCTTTATAGATTGTGAGGAATCCGCCCTATGTGCCAGGGCTTCGATGTTGAAAATATCATTTATGTGCGCTTTATGCAGAACAAAAATGGGAAAAATATCTCTAGGAATATCAATGACTTGAATGCACTCTCTTATAGAAAAAATATGCTATATCACATACATTTTCTACCATCTGTTGCTTATTACTTGGTACATAAATTATTCTTACGGAGGCTTATTTTCTTAGCTACTTATAAACCTTCCCGGAAATAGCTACATTACACAGAGATATAAAAAGTACAGTGATAGTCTAAATGTTTAAGAACTGGACACTGGTCTTAAATTCCATACTCTTTCAATGGCATCATGAGAAACAAACATCGATAGCTTGAAAAGAATGGCTAAGAATTGAACAATTTTAACAATTAAAAACGGATATCTCGGAAATACCTGATGCCTCATAAAAGTTACTTGAAATAAATGTTTTGTTTTAAGGAGATCTACATGGTTTTGTTTAGTGAATTTCCGTCTATCACTTAATTTTACCAGTTATATACGATTATACAAATTCCTTCGGAATTATGAGAATTTTACAGGCTATTTCTAGAAAATTTAACATATATGCATTTCACTTTTCGTGTAAATATGTTTAATATATGCTATTTGAATTAAAATTGTTAGAGCCATTTTTTAGAAAATAACATTTTCGAAAAATGTTCCATTTAAAGGGTAGTTTTTGATGGGGGAGTTTCTTGAAAATCTTTGTTTGCATCTTTGGATATACTGAACGTAAATAAAAAGTTTGGTATTTATTCAAAATGTTGCTTTTGACTAAACGGACCTTTTCCTAAAAACAGTTTTCTTTATTCAAAACATGTATTTCCAGTGAAATCTTGGTATAGAATTTTTGTCTGAAATGCATTATCTTCTCTATCTACTATGTATGTTATAGAGAAAGTAAAAACTCACCGCTTTCTCCTTATTTTGCCTCCTAATCATTTCTTTCCTAAATCGACCGTCAACAGCACCCTGCATACAGCAGCAGTGACGTTTATTAAATCAACTATGTACGAAAGTTTGACACTTGGAACAGTATAGCGAGACTCGGCTGTTAGTTAATATTCATAATAAATAAAGTAAATATATATGTAAGTGATTCGTAAGAAATAGCAAGCATGATAACGGTAATATTAGGAAAAGGAATATTTAATGTCAATAACTACACAAGATATACACTACGTGATCAAAAGTATCCGGACATCTGGCTGAAAATGACGTACAAGTTCGTGGCTCCCTCCATCGGTAATGCTGGAAGTCAATATGGTGTTGGCCCACCCTTAGCCTTGATTACAGCGTTTACTCTCGCAGGCATACTTTCAATCAGGTACTGGAAGGTTGCTTGGGGAATGGCAGCCCATTCTTCACGGAGCGCGGAACTGAGGAGAGGTATCGATGTAGGTCGGCGAGGCCTGGCACGAAGTCGGCGTTCCAAAACATCCCAAAGGATTCAAGTTAGGACTCTATGCAGGCCAATCTATTACAGGGATGTTATTGTCGTGTAACCACTCCGCCACAGCCCGTGAGGTTTGAACAGGTGACCGATCGTGTTGAAAGATGCAATCGCCATCCCCGAATTGCTCTTCAACAGTGGGAAGCAGGAATGTGCTTAAAATATCAATGTAGGTCTGCGCTGTGATCGTACCACGCAAAACAACAAGGGGTTCAAGCCCCCTCCAGGAAAAACACGACCACACCATAACACCACCACCTCCGAATTTCACTGTTGGACACACACATGCTGGTAGATGACGTTCACCGGGCATTCACCATACCCACCCCCCGCTGCCATGAGATCGCCACATTGTGTACCGTGATTTGTCACTCCACACAACGTTTTACCACTGTTCAATAGTGTAATGTTGACGCTCCTTACACTAAGCGAGGCGTCATTTGGCATTTTCCTGCGTGATGTGTGGCTTATGAGCAGCCGCTCGACCATGGAATCCAAGGTTTCTCACCTCACGCCTAACTGTCATAGTATTTGGAGTGGATCCTGAAGCAGTTTGGAATTCCTGTGTGATGGTCTGGATAGATGTCTGCCTATTACTCTTTACGACCCTCTTCAAATGTCGGCGGTCTCTGTCAGTCAACAGAAAGGTCGCCTGTACGCTTTTGTGCTGTACAATGTCCCTTCACGTTTGCACTTCACTATCACATCAGAAACAGTGGACTTAGGGATGTTTAGAAGTGTGGAAATCTCGCGTACGAACTTCTGACACAAGTGATACCCAATCGCCTGACCACTTTCGAAGTCCATGAATTCCACGGATCGTCCCATTCTGCTGTTTCACGATGTCTAATGACTACTGAGGTCGCGGATAATGAGTACCAGGCAGTAGGTGGCAGCACAATGCACCTAAGATAAAAAATGTATGTTTGTGGGGGTGACCGATACTTTTGATCACATAGTGTACATTAATAACTTGTTTCGATGGTCTCCGGCAAATCAGTAAAAATTGGAAGAGTTGTTACTAAGAATACGTATTATCCACCCCCATGAGAAGAGTTAGCATGAGGCAAACACCAATGACCACAACGTTCAGAACAACCGCTACAGACTCCAAAGGTTTATGAGCCATGTTTGCTACATAATTAAAGCAATTTAATGTAGTCTTTCTGTAATAGAAAGACATAATTACTTTCAACTGAGTTTCACCGCATAAAAATGGGACCACATTTCATTATGGAATCTTATTCTTCTTCTGTTCTTCAAGGATTAGGCTCTACAACATCTTCCAGTGCCCATTTTTTCCCTCGGCTTCCTTTTGGAACAAATCCTCCCATCTCATAGCTGCTGAGGGTAGCCTTTTTGTTGACATCCTTTCTAAATGCGGACAACATTTTCTGTTATTTGAAGTAATTTTATCTATTAGCGGTTCCGCCTGCAATTCTAGTCTTTTTTAACAATTTGGGTTTTTATCCAATAAAGGGCCACCTGCGGTGCTTTTTATGAATTTCAGATTAGGCATCTGAATTGTAATTTTATTTATTGTTTTGGTTATTGTAGATTTGCTTCTACACGTAAACATCGGCACTGCGACAGTATTAAATTTTTATGGGAGTTTCTCTTCTCGACAGTATTAAAATGTTATGGGAGTTTCTCTTTTTGTCTTATTTTTCAGGTTTCTGTGAGTATTCCAGCATATATTTCTGAAGTTATTTGTTTTATTGTACAGATCTTTTATCTTTTTCATATACGACATAATTCCCAAATATTTAATTACTTCACTTATTCTACTACTTTAACCTTCTATTAATATCTTTATTTTTTAAAAAGAATTTCCCCTTAAATGCCATGGTCTTAGTGTTGTCTATATATATTGGAATTACAATTTTTGCTGAATTATATAATTTAAATACCACTATTTGCAGTTTTTCTTCACCCTCCTATAAATCTATTATGGCTTATCTGCAAAACACAAAGAATTTACTATAGAATCAAAAAGGATAATACATTAATACGAGGCATGTTTTTAAAGTAAGTACAGTTTTAATATTTTGGCTGCAGTCGCGATTTGATCATGTGCTGTCACTTACTCCATTTATTAGGAAGCCAGACGCAGCTGTCAGCGGTTGTCACTTTGTGTTTTCCTATTGTTAGAGTGTTTCGAATGTTCAAAACAGTCGAGCAACACACCGACTGTGAAGTCGGATCAGTGATTGTTTCTTTGAATGCGAGAAATGTTACGCCAGCAAATATTCATTGTCAATTGTTGTGTGTGGTTTATGAAGAAGCAATGAGACAATGCCCGGCCACACATTGTCGAAATAATTCAAGGTCTGATTGCATCATTTGTTTGGGAAGAATCCGATCGCCGTCTCTACAGTTCGGGTTTGGCACCGAGTGATTTTCCTCTGTTTCTTTATGTGAAGAAATTCCTCCGTGGAAAACATTTCAAAGACGATGATGATGTGAAACATCATTCTTTGACGATGGCATATAAAACCGCCTGAGTAACAGTGGTGACTACGTGTATAAATAGTGTAAAATATAAATTGAGGAACGATAATAAAGTATTTCAAAAACAATATTCTGTTATTTAATAAAAAACTATTAGTACTTACTTTAATAATAAGCTTCCTACATATTGTGTTCCAGTTCCACCTAAACCTAAAATGATGTGAAGCCATAAAAACTAGGTGTTTCATAGTGTATGCCTATCTTCTACTGTATGCTTGTAATCAAGAGCCATTTTCCTCGCACAAAACTGTTAGATTTTCTTCGTTATTCCTTTTTTTTTTAGTGAAATGGATATGTCCTCTGACGCACACTCTGAATTTCTCCTTCAGCGCCCTTTGTTATTGACAAGGACGGAAAAAATCTTTCAAGTAGTTCTACGCTACCTGTTAGTTTGAAATTGTGTATAAGTCGGTCACAATATCAGTGTGTTTGGAGAAGGGCGCCACTGTTTTGTTGACAATGCGCAATGTCTTCAAGGCTTGATATCCGACGGGGGTGAGGTGTAGGCAACATTGGGACTGTACATTTATACAATAAAAACTGTACTAACCTGCTGATGTCTTCACATTAGTTCTCGGAAGCAACATATCTGCGGATGTCCCCCCCCCTTGTTCCGTAAGCGTTTCGTTCCTCTTCCCACTGAACTCACTCATATCGTGACCAACTTATTTATATTGAGCCGTGGAAACGTAAAGTGGGTAGAAATATGGATTAATATATGACGGACATGCGTGAATTTGTCATTGGTAGAGAAATTCGTATGAATGCATCACACATCAGGTTCCGAAAACAGCGCTATTGTGACTTTTCTTTTGTATTACAATTCGCATTACCGTTGTTCGTTGTCTTCAGCAATGGCGAAATATCATAACCTAACAGACTGAGACACTATCAATATCCTCTTCATTACTTACATAGTAGCAAGATCAAACACTAGTACTAAAAAAGAAAAGCTGACGGATTTTTATTTTCTCTATCACCTACCTAGTAGGGGGAGAAAGCATTCCACTTAATTTTATTCCAGTTAAAAATTCGATACCGAGATTTCAACTGTAATGGATACTATAAGGGCCACTGAAATCAACAAAAATATTTTTAGAAAAAGGTCCTTGTGTGTGTGTGTGAGCAGCATAACTCAAAAAGAAAAGTCGGATAATACCAAACTTAGTATTTAAGTTCAGTATCATCCAAGATGGGTCACGAAAATAGCAAGAAAATCTCTCCACACTTGACTACCATTTATAAGGAAAGTTTTTCGAAAGTTTAGTTTTTCTGAAAAATGGCACTAACGATTTTTATTAAATTGCCGTATATTTGTCCAGTTTTTCAACTTTCACTCGGTTCTCGTTACCACTGTTCTAAGTTATCTGCTTCACTCCGTTGACACTTTCACTTCACTAAGCTGAACTACTTCAATATTCTGTCGTTTTACTTTCGTGACGTGGTCTCTTCACGCCGGACAGTTCACTTCAATTGGGATAAGAGTGCAAGACCTCCACAACTCGTCGCTGCGCAGTAGCACTCGCTGCACGCACAACAGAAGTCACCAACTCGCTCGGGCTCTTGAAGTCGCACGGGAAACTCCCCACCAACTCGCTCGTTCACTGACTGACTGACCGACGCGATTCATTCTATTGTCGCTACTGACTCACTTCCGCGAAAGCGCTCACTTATAAAGAATCCTTCAACAAGAGTGTTCTATCTTTGAACTTAAATAAAACACATTCTGTAAATGCTAGAGGTTTATTTCTATTTTTATTTTGGAACATAATTAATGTTATCACGTGTGGAAGAGAACATCAGTTAAGTGACCGCCGCTACTTCGTTGGATTGCGCATATACGGTTGGCCGAATTTTCAATGACAGAAGAACGTATATTAGGTCCAACTTCACGAATAACACGCGTGATGTTATTCATAAGATCATTTACTGTTTCTGGTTTGTTGACGTAAACTCGAGATTTAACATAACCTCACAAGAAGTAATCCAATGGCATTAAATCACATGACCTCGGGGGCCAGATAACATCACCATCACGGGAAATGATGAAATCTCTGAACTTCTCCTTCAAAAGATCGATTGTTTCGAGAGCAATATGACATGTGGCACCATATTGCTAGAACCAGTGTTTTTGAGATCCATACTATCCAATTGAGGCCAAAAATAGTCCCTTATAAGAGTCCGGTATCTTTCTCATTGACAGTTAGAGCTTCTCGAACTTCATTTAGGAAAAAATATGGACCAATGATTCCACCATACCAAAATCCACACCACACAGTAATGTTTTGGGGATGAAGTGGTCGTTCTTGAATCTGCATTGGATTGTGATTGCTCCACTAGCGGCAATTTTGTTTGTTAACACAACCATCCATCCAAAAGTGGGTTTCGTCGCTAAAGATGATTTTTCGACAAAAATTCGGGTCAGCTTCCAATTGCTGCATGGCTCAGTCAGCGAATACACGGCACGAACTATGGTCGTTGGACTTTAGTTCTCGAGTTAACACCATTTGCGAAGCGTGAAACTTCAAGTCCAGGTGGAGAATTCGCCAAGTTGTGGTCGGCGAAAGCCCCAATTCTTGTGCTCGACGAGCAATTGATTGGTTGCCGTTCTTGCGTGCACTCTCACGAACGGCGCCTATGTTTTCATTGGAGCGCTTACGTCGATTATGTACAGGCGTTCTTTGATCGCTGACAGAACCACTTCTTTCAAATTTATCGATCAAACGCCGAATCGTTCTCTCGCAGGGACGATTATGCACACCGTAAACTTCGCGCAATACACGGAACGTTTGGCGAACAGATGATCCATGTTGATAATACATTTTCACAATTTCTAAGCGTTGCTGAATGCTGTAACATTCCATGGCTATTTATCAATAACAACTGTAACCACATGGAAAAATGACTGCTGTAACTCAATAACAACGGCAGCTATCAATGTTAAAAATAGGACACTCTTGTTGAAAGACCCTTTATAATCAGTAGTATCTTCCCACAAGGTTCCCAACTCCTAGAACTATTTCGACACGTTCTGGAGGAGGGGGAGAACAATATTTCAGAAAACTTTAGCAATTTCCGAATTATGTGCCCGGAGTTTACGCTGGAGAGCGGAGTTATCGTTGTTTACTAGGAGCGCTCGGCGCCGACCTCCCGATAACCTTGGAGAATAGCAGCTGCGTATTATATTTACATGAGAAAACGGTTTTCTTAAATTTTATGGGAAGAGCATGTGAAGTTCTCTTCATTTGGAAGGAATTGTGAATAATTTTGTATAATTGATAAACGAAAAGAAATAGACAAAAACAGTTATACAAAAAATGTAGGTTTCTTTGAAACATACATGTATTTCCAATACATTCTTTGTGTTATCACCTTTTTCCGAGATATGCGTTATTATTGGTGTGAAATGTAATTTTATCTGGTGCTGTTCCTTGCAATGCCATGGAAGTGTATTGGATATGCAGAGGGTGGTTCCACTGTTGGGGAGTCAAAACTTGAAGTAGTTGCAACCACGTACGATACAAAGTTTCAGGTGGCCTTCGCCCCACGTTCAGTTTACGGTGACCTTTGCCCCACCTTTAAAACAAATCAACTTTGTAGTTTTTATGTTTCTTTCTAATATTATATATGTATGTTAGCCTCAGCTGGGTCAGTATTTTTTGCAGAAAAACACGTATCTCTTAGCAGGTGTGGTGTGGCCAAGAATGAAAGCTTACACAAATTATAATGGTATTTAACTTCGTTTTATTAATCTTTCACACGATTAAATAACGCTTCACTGATATATCCCTCTGTAGAGCTGTGAGATTTTCTTAATTGTATTTGTTTTAACACGTAAACTTTATATTATTCTCGCCGTAATGAATTTATATGTCTCACATTGAACACGTACCGAGCGAACGAACTGCTCAGGTACGCTATCTTCTAGCGTATGGCGTTTACCGCTTAAATTTGTAAATTCCTCTATTTCAAGTCTCTGATTGGCTAATCCTGCTCCAATAGAATACTTTTATTTAACTTAGCTTTTTCTAGTTGTTGATGGGCTATTTATTAAAAATGCTTTATTTTATTATATTATTGTTCCAAGAATTACTAGTAGGATTATTAAACTTTCAAATTTATTGTTGTCTCATTGTTACCGCACTGTTAGCAACTTTCGGCTTCTATTCTCACAGCTCCTGAATTGTTAAATTACTCAATACATTCACATAAAATTGTTATACATGTACATAATAAAATATAAACATTAATACAATGACTGTTACGTAGGTTTTACATATTATTACATACACATATTGCTTTAAGGCGGTCTATTATTATATTTTACATTATATAATCAGACTGACAGATGTTAAAAATACTGCCTCAAAGAGTGTGGAATTTTAAAGCCAGTATATAGCGACTCGCATTTAAATGCCTGGCTATCGATTCGGTTTTGCCTATCCCTTCTGTACCTGCAACATATGTTTAATGAAACTATTTTTGTAAAGGTTCATGTCGATTAACCTGAAATAATTAGAAAAATAGACCGCCCCGTAGCGCACTGTAGCGCGCAACCTCTGGCTCGGGGGACCCGGGTTCGATACCCGGTAATGGCGTGGAGAATTTTCCCCCGCTGAGAGATCTGTAACGGGGTGCACTCAGCTTCGTTAGGTCCCTGAGGAGCCAATTGAGCAACTACCTGTTGGAATCGTAGCGCCCCTGGTTGAGAAGACCGCCTTAAACGGCCGGAAGGCCCGGGGCGCCGACCACGCCCCACCCTCCAGAATTGCCTCTCACCAATGATGCCTGTAGTGGGCAATGTGGGAAATTAAAAATTGCGTTTTATTTATGGACGCTCTTTAACTACTACGGTCCTTAGCGCCCATTCTATATTGGGCGTGAAAGACCGGTAATTTTGCTCAGAGGTCCCTTTATCAGACTTCAGGTTCTTTTATGTGCCGTAAATCTACGATACGGACCACCGGCTTTACTTCCCTTCCGAAGGAAGCCATGCTAACAATTTTTACGCCCGAAAAAATCCATCGCCCTCCGCCGGGTTTGAACCCGCGACCTTGGGAACTAGAGGCTAGTACCACTAGTCCACGAAGGACAACGATAGAGGTGGGAGATGCAACGGTCGGCCTTGGTTCGATTCTGGGCTGACGCGCCATAGGTTTGATTTTGAGGAAGAAAAATAAGCTCTCGTAAGAACAGTTTGCCGAAGCTATATAAATATAAACATAAACGATAGTAGGTAGAGAAAGTCATGCGAATGACATAAGATTTTTTTCTATTATGCCATGTGAATAACGAAATAATTTTCTTTGGAGTGTTACTTTTAAATTCTGCTAACAAAACTGCGAGATTTTCTTTAACGAACAACAGCTCCTGTTATCTATCATTAATTTCTACAGTTCCTAACTATACCAAGAATAACTGATGACAGGTTTAAATGACTTCTAAAGGATGTAAGGTGCTTGCTAAAGCCGTTCTCTGCGACAACTTTGATGCCGCTCCCTGCTTCAAATTTTATAACATTTAATGTTACCTCCTCTGTTGAGAAGCTTATAATGTCATCCCGTAGCTGGTTCAGTGCTGTCTGGTGCACCAGTTGCTCTAGCGGTATAGCTATGAGCTCTTTCTCTAAGTATATTGCGAAAGGATATCATTAGTTTAGTTAGCTGAGAAATTTTAATGTTAACTTAAAATGTTCATTTTGAGAAGAGTCGACAACTTTGTGTTAAAGACTTAAAATTAATTTTATAATAATAATAATAATAATAATAATAATAATAATAATAATAAAACGAAGCGTCAGTTGCCGTAAGTCGCAGAAATGTTACTCGGAAAGATCCCTCGCACTAGCCGTTAAGTCTTACTCACTCAAGCGCGTCATTAGGCGCTACACTACTTAAAATGAAACTCACATTCACAAGAGTGATCACACGAGTAAATCACAGAATTAAGCAAATAAGTGACTCTGATGTTGAATGCACGCCCTTTTCTTAACTTAAGCTCCTCCTATCTATCACTATCCTACCAACGTCCCTTCTCTTGCGGTTCAGTCTCAAAACTCTGACACTGTTTCTATGCGGAACTTCGCCGAGTCTCAGAATTTCATTCCGCTTCTAAATTACAGAATTCTTGCCTACGTGACTTTTCAAACGTACTGAACTTAACTTTCACTGCATTCCAGGAAATTTTATGTTAACGTGTTCTCTCGGCTGTTACTTCTAACGGCATTAAGAGTAATGCCGTTTGGGGGTTTATATTCATATTTCTAGATAAATAGATGATGCATAAAGAAAGTAGGTTTACCGAGAAGACGATCCTATTCTTTAGTGAAAAAATATGTGTTGCACACACATGACTTTCTCTACTCTTGTACAAACTATTTTTACAAATGATTATTCTCCATCTACTTCATGTTAACCTAAATAAACATTTGCAAGGATTATCTTATTGCTAATTTTCTTGAAGGTGCAAGGGGAATATGGTAGACTTTAAGCGATAATCAAATATTTGAAGAGCTGGTTGCATTCTCTTTGAATTTCCAGGACATAAAAAAAGAATAACGAACTTCCATTAGAGAAAAAGTGTATTGAAAAATGCAAACAAATAACAAGGAATATCTCGGAAATGGTTCATTGGAAAAAAATTGATTGAAACATAAATAGTGTGTTTTAACGAAATCTATATTTTATGTGTTGTAATATTTTGTTTATCTGTATCAGTTTACCTGTTATGCAATAGTCATTCTAAATGAAGGGGACTTTGGGAGCATTCCTGTAAAATTCAAAATATACATTTGATTTGGCATCAAAATATCTCTAACATACAGTATTTTTAATCAAGATCGTTAGAGCCAGTTTTGAGAAAATAAAAAATTTCGAAAAGTGTTTCATGTAAAGCGTAGTTTGGGGTGGGAGGCTTTCTTTAAAATCTTTGTGTCGCATCTTTGGAAGATGTTGGACTTAAATTACAAGCTTGGTATTTATCCGACGTTTCTTTTATAAGTTATCGTGTTCACAGTCACATAGACATGTTCCAAAAAACAATTTATTTGGATTCAGGGGGCTCAAAACATGTATTTCCGGTAAAATCTCGGTATTGAAAAAAAACGGATATGTGCAAGGCTGGGAAGAGTCAGTCTAGCTTTCAGCCCGACCGTGAGAAAGGACGTCAGATATATTCGGCTGGTTGCCCATGTCAACACCAGAGTACTACGTAACTAGCCATTGTTTGCGAGAGGCCACAGTTACGATGGGGTAATGTGGCTGCATCAGGTTAAGTCTTTTAGCAA
Organism: Deroplatys truncata; assembly: GCA_030765065.1. Taxonomy (NCBI): domain Eukaryota; kingdom Metazoa; phylum Arthropoda; class Insecta; order Mantodea; family Mantidae; genus Deroplatys; species Deroplatys truncata. Next base: position 80,763,366 of record CM060988.1, read on the forward strand.
CTTAATATTTCTCATTGGGAGTTAGATTCTTTGTGGAAGGGAATTCTGCAGTTTGAAGTTCTGTATATTGTAGTTCCACTGTTGGGGAGACAAACTTGATGAAGTAAGTGCGCCACGTATGGTACAAAGTTTCCGGTGGCCTTCGCCCCAACGTTTAGGAATCAACTTTGTATTTTAATGTTTCTTTAAATATTATATATATTTATGTTTGCCTCGGCTACGTCAGTATTAATTTGCAGAAACACGTATCTCTTAGCAGAGGGTGATGCGGCTAAAGAATGTAGGTTTACACAAATTATAATTTTTATTTCTCTCCTTTTATTAATCCTTCACACGATTAAATTACACTTCACTAATGTAGAGAGCTGTGAGATTATTTATTAATTACTGGCACTTTTTAACACGTAAACTTACTCTATTCTCGCCGTAATGAATTTTATGTCTCACACTGAATACGTATTTAACTGCGGGAACGCGTCTAGCGTCCGGTTGGGAACGATGTCTACTAGCGATTGCCGTCTACCGCTTAAGTTTGTAAATTTCTCTATTTCAAGTCTCTGATTGGCTAATCCTTCTCCAATAGAATACTTTTACTTAACTTTCAGCTTTTATAGTTTTTAATTCGCTATTTATAAACTGTTTTAAATGTTACTTTATTGTTCTAAGAATTACTAGTAGCATTATTAAACTTTCCAATTCATTATTGCCTCAAGGTTACCTTATTGTTAGCAACTTTCGGCCTCTATTATCACAGCTCCTACATTATTAAATTGCGTAATACATTCACATAACATTAGTATACATGTACACAATAAACAATAGAATGACTGTTACATACATTTTACATATTATTACATACACATATTGTTTTTAAGGCGGGCTGTTATATTTTATATTATATAATTAGACTGATATCGTTTAAGTGTTAAAAATACTGCCTCAAGTTTCAGTGCTTGCTGTCTTATTCAAGGCAAGAATGTGGTATAATCGACATTGGATCTCCAGAAAGTATTTTATGGTAGATCCATTAATATCAAGCTTGTATAGAATTCTAGAAGAAGCCAGCTGCCGATAAGTATTTTACTGTGTGTAATATATGAATAGGGATGTGACCATAGCTTCTACATTAATAATTACGATACTACTCCATACATAATTAAGAGCAACAGCGAAGTTAGCAGGTTACACATAGTCTGGTGTACAAGTGCCCAATTAGACGAAGTTTATCTCATCAAGTGTGGTTACAAGTTTGGATGGAGTGAGTGAATAGATTTTGTAATTATATTCGTCGAAGCAGACTCGATCAACACTAGTGGCACCGCCGTAAGATCATCAGTTGCTATATACACTGCCGTTTGTGAAAATTGCAACACCAAAAAGGAAACGCATGAATTTAATGAATTTAATACCACAGGTTAGGTACATGACAAGGAACAAATGATAAACCTTTCAAATCTATACATTACCTTTGAGACCTAATATTCAGTAATTGCTGTGGCCTCCATGCGCTGCGACTAGAGGTTCTATGCGGTATGGCATTGAATAAAAAGGGTTCTAAATAAGTTCCTGAAGGATTTCCCTCCAAAAATCCGTGATACTGGTTACTGGAGGACCATGACGCATCAGGTGCCGACCAACCATATCCCAGACATGTTCGATGGGCAACATGTCAGGTGTACGTGCAGGCCAGGGAAGCAATGGTACCCGTCGCTCTTCAAAAAAGGCTTGTAGATTCCTCGCAATATATGACCGGGCATTGTTCGGTTGAAATGTGGCCTGTGGAGATGCCTGAAGCAGGGGCAGTACCTGAGGTTCCAACCACCGTTAAGTGCCGGTTGCTGTTCAAAGTGTCCTCAATTCCTAGGAGACAAGATCGGTTGTTGTAACCAAACCACCACACCTGGTGTTTGTCCGCTATGCCGCTCAACAATGCAGCCCTCCAGGTTCGCTCACCACAGTATTGCCGGACACGTATGTGGCCATTACTGTAGGGCACGTTGAAGCAGGACTCGTCCAAAAAGACTACATTTTGCCACTCAACACCCCAGTGACGGTGTTCACGTGCCCATTGCAGTCGGAGGAGCTTGTGGTTTCTGGACAATGTAAGGCGACGTACTGGCATGCATGCAACCAGTCCAACCTGCAGCAAACGGCGAAGAACCGTTGATGCAGACAAGTTCACACCTGTTGCAGCGTTCCAGCGTCGAGCCAACACTGTGGATGAAGCTGTACGGTCCTTATGGCCATGCGGTCAAGATGACGTCATCCCGTGCTGTGGTCATGTTCCGTGGTCGAGTACCCGCTCTTCGCTGCGTACGACCTTCATCTATCCACTGCTTCCACACACGCAACACTATCATAGCAACATGCCCTGTACCAGCCGAAATGTTACGGTATGACAACCCGCTTCCTGGAGACCGATTATTCTGACCCGTTCGATTTCACTCACATGCCAATATGGCTGCCTTTAGCGTCGACGGGGCATACTGGCAGTCTCTTTATTGTTTCCACCTTATTTGAAAGCTCTGTACTGACTACACTGGGCGCAACACTGGCCTTGTCGGACAGACACGAGAGGGCTCTGCTCGGCCTATGTGTACCCCATCTCTCTGCAAATCTAATCACTTATGCTTGCACACTCTTCTACACTTCCACCAAGTGTGAAGTTATTCGGGAAATTCTTTCTTAGTGTTATAATTTTCACAAACGGCAGTGTATGAAATTGTGAAAGGTGTCACCATAAGCTTACTGCATGAGCGGTGGGCTTCGTGTTTATACACACGATATTGAGGAGGTCGTCGAGAAGCTGCACACGGGGAGCCAGGGAATGAAACTTATAGAATGTAAAACATCTTATATTAATTTTTTAACGGTTTATAGTCAATTCTTGCAGACTAGTTTAATGTTGAGCATCTCAGTCATTGTTTTTTGTACTTCAAAGTGATTTAAAGGGGCATGTTCCGTTTTATTTAAGAGAATTTAACTGGATTTAGTATTACGAATTGTAAGTTATAAATGAAGGTAAAGTGGTTAACATGTATTATAAATAATTTAAGTAATTTCTTTAAAAGTAGTAAATAAGCTGGGTAGGTTATTATTTCAGGTAGTCACGTTATAGTGAAAGCAGTATATATTTATTTATTGCGAAAAGGTTAACAGCGTAACGTTATAGTTATTCTTTGGTGAATACAGAACTCACTCCTTACGAGGGTGGTCTGAAAAGTTTCCGACCTCAACATGAAGATGGCAGCACTCGTAAATAAAAGCTAGTGAATTTCGTTGTTCATCTGTTGACAGTTACTCACCAAAGTTTCAGCCATTTTGGACGCTCAGTTGTTATGTAACAGTCGTTTGAGCGAGGTGATGTGAGTGTTTTTATGAAAATGGACAAAATCGAGTACGAGCTGTCATAAAATATTTGTTTTTGAAAGGCAATACGCCTACGCAAATCAAAGATGAGTTGGATTCTGTGTATGGGGACTCTGCAACATCATTACCACAGTCATAGTTTGGACAGCTGAATTTAAACGTGGCCGTAAGAGCTTGGGAGACGATGAACGTTCGGGACGTCCAAAAATTGCAACTACCGACGAAAACATCGCCAAAGTTCACCAAATGGTGCTAGACGACCACCGAATTGAAGTGAGTGAGATAGCAGAGGTATGAACATGTCAAAAGAACGTGTTTGTTACATATTAAATCAACATTTTGACATGAGAAAGCAGTCCACGCTTTGGGTGCCGCGTTTGCTCACGTTTGACCAAAAACGTGTTTGAATGAACATTTCCAACGCTCTGTTGGCGCAGTTTAGGCGCAATAAATCCGAGTTTTGGCGCCGATTAATTACTGCAGATGAAACTTGGATACACCATTATACGCCCGAAACAAAAATACAGTCCAAACAGTGGACTGCAAAGGGGGAACCGGCTCCAAAAAAGGAAAAACTGTTGTTTAGGCTGGTAAAGTTATGGCGACTTTTTTTGGGATAGTCATGGAGTTATTTTAATTGATTATCTTCAAAAAGGAAAAACCAATACAGGAGCATACTATGCATCATTACTTGACAAGCTGAAGACAAAACTTGCGGAAAAACGGCCACATTTGCAGAAAAAGAAAATCCTGTTTCACTAAATTCAGGAATTACGGTTTGAACTGCTTTAACATCCGCCTTACTCACCAGATCTAGCCCCAAGCGACTTCTTTTTGTTCCTTCACTACTGTGAAGTAATAATAATTAATGTTAAACAGGTTGTATGTAATTATTGGAAATCAGGGATAAGTATGAGTAAGATGATATGGGTGCAAGGAATGACAGGTTGTTACTAGTGGCATGTAAAACCCATAGCAGTGAATAAACAATCAGAAAGGATAACATTTTATTTAATAAACTTCTCCAAATCACTATCCATGGACCTTACGCACGCTTGTCGTTCTCCGTGGTGTAGTGGTTACCATGTCAGCCTATAGTTCCCAAGGTCGCGGGTTCAAACCTGGCGGAGGGCGATGCATTTTTTTTCGGACGTGAAATCCTTAGCATGGCTTCCTTCGGAAGGGAAGTAAAGCCGTGTCCTAGATTTACGGCACGTAAAAGAACCTCAAGCCTGATAAAGAGGCCTCTGAAGAAAATTTCGGGTCTGTCACTCCCAATATAGAATGGGGCGCTAAGGACCACAGCAGTTAAAGAGCATCCATAAATAAAACACAGTTAAATTAAGAACGCTTGTAAAAATAGGTAGGGAATTTATAATGGGTAGAGAGCAAGTAGTTATCTTGTTAGTCACCGACTAGAGGCGAAGATGGTCATATAATTGGTTGTATGTACAGCAATAATGAAACCTATAATAATAATAATAATAATAATAATAATAATAATAATAATAATAACAATAATAATAATAATAATAATAATAATCGCGAATATATTATATCATGGTGAAGTAAGTAGTAGACATCGCATACTAATGGCATGGCTTAATGACCTTTTGTCTTTTCGAACAAATCTTTACGGAAATTACTTATTACAGTTAATTCATCTTACTACCAATTCTTTATTTAATTATTTATATATTCCCGTAAATAATTACAGTATGATTGTACATCCTGAAATATGGCTGCGCGGTAATATGTGAGGCTGCCATTCGGGATATCCTGAGTTGGATTTTCGTAGACCGCCCTCTAACCTTGGGTTTTTTGTGGTTTTCCCTGGTCGGTAGGCGAATGCTGCAGTGGTTTTTCATCTACCACGATTTTATTTCCACCATTTCCCTTTCATTCCCATCCCTACTCATCTTTCAGTGTATTTCTTGGTTTTGTGGTGTGTGGCGGTGCCTGATAGATGGCACGGATGCTTACTCAAAAGAAAAACAGCAGTAGTAGCCTTATGAGTGGCGCAAAACTGCTGTGGTCATCAGCGCCACCCTCTGGTTATAGATTTATTCATGCCGAATACATAAGCTATACGTACAAAGCAATTACCGGGTTAAGGAAGTAGCTAAACTAAATAAAATACATAAGTTATACACAAAACAGTAGTAGTAGTGGTATTTGTTAAGTACTTAATGTTACATTCATTACATAACACAGTCGCATGGGTCATAAGACCGTACATGCTCTCTAGAAAAATACCTGGTCTGTAAACGTGACCTGCAGAATCGACCAGAAAACAGTTATTTTTATAATCACCACACTATATACATACATGTAAAATGAAAAAATACTCTGAATCACACACATAAACACACACAGTCATGCACACAAGTGCTCAAGCACCATATTTAAAGAGAATTTACATAAACACCTTATCTCTTAGTACACGTACTTCCATTAAGTATGTGCCCAAGCTTGGCCAGTTTTGACTGTTCAGAATCAAGTCCCAGCTTGCTGCCCTCCGTCTGTTGGAAGCCAAAAATACTTCCGGTAATAATTTCTTCCTAATACTCTCCTCTGCACGCATGCAACCAAAATATGCGTCCAGTCTTCTTGTTCCGCGCATAATGGGCAAATCCTCCTGCTATCTTCATCAACAATCTTGCGAGCTTCCCACCCTCCCAACCTAAGACACGCTATTCCTGTCCTTTGTTTTTATATGTATGTTTCCTTACCCCACCTAGTTTTTATTTCATTTTGTAGCTCCAATGTTGATCTTTGCCTACATTCATATTCTACTTCCTGCCTGTGTATATCACATAGTCGTCTTTTGACTTTTTTTCACGGCACTGTGTTATACACAAAACACCTCACAAATCAATATATACCAGAACTAATCCTCAGCTAATACAAGCACAGTTTGTAAGTCATTAACACGCTAGAAACTACACGATTAACTTTTTGTGAGAAACCATTGAATTTAACACATAGAAGAAGCTTAGCAATACAGGCAGAGCCATCCCCATAAACCGCAATTAAAATAGAAGACAGTCCAAGTCGTTCACGAAGGGCGGAATAGTAGCCGTGCTGGGTGAGGAAATGCTTCAATGTTAAGGACACAATGCAGTGGAGACAGCGAGGCGCGGGTTCACTCCTAAGGAGGTAGCCATGACTAAAATAACAGTGGTCAATACGAAACTAAGCAAGCACGGTCTCCCGCGACGCGATAGACGAAAACAACGCCAAGAAAGCGTTTTAGCCTTGACCTCTCGGAGTTCGTCGGTAGATGTAAACCACTCTATCTATGCGCTCAAAGGGAACAGTACTTCCCGTGGGCAGTTGAGGGCTGCTTGGTCAACAGGTCGTTCATCGTCCTCTTAGGCAGCATCAACAATGGGACGGGTTTTCTAGCCTGGAGCTTTGGGTACTTCCGCGCGTCTCTGTGGTCTCTCTATCTAAGGTCTGTGGCCTCCTGTAGTTCTTTCACTTCATCCCTTCCTCCTGGGAGGTGATAACCATAATAAATCTATGTAGGTCTAAGTGGTGAGGTGTTCCCCTCCGTTTTATAACCTATTCTATAAGGTGCTTGCACTGAGGAATCAGTACACGCTGTTTTGGAACAGAATTCGTTCTTCCCTTGGGAGAGAGCCCGTGTGCAAAACAAAGTTATTTGAACGGAGTTCATGAAAGCCACGTTAAAGTGGCCTGAAACAGTACAATAGAATGCAGTGTGTACTGCTGCATCGCCAACTGAAAAGCGTGTATGGCAACTTTCAATTTCAAGGGATAAAGAACAATAACCGATGGGGAGCGGCTCAGTCAGAGAGACTGCTATGCTATTGGTTTCCAAACAGAAAGCGTTCTTCAACACTCCATTGTTTTCACTCCGCTGGAAAATCAAGTGAGCTCTCGACCGCCCTCTGTTTTATAACGCTTCAACGAGTTTCAAATCCAAAGTGTATATACTTACTGTAGCCTTTCACTCAATCCGAGCTTGAGAATTCCCGTTTATCTCCAGCTTTGAGAAGAATGTAACTTTTTGTTGGGGGCGTTCGCTGTTCAACCTTAAGAGAACCCTAGGAATTCGTAGGAGAACAAGCAAGCATGTAGCCATTTGTAGCTACTTTCTCTACGATCTATATGTACCAAGTTCGATATCAATATCGGCAATATCTGCACCACAAAAATCTAATGTGTTCACATAACGTTTTCTACTTGTATGATTTACCTATTAATGGACATAATTCGAAAGCTTATTTTTCCTATTTTTACCCACTTAATTTTAATGAGATAAATCATTGCAGAAATAGCTACATACACATTTATTTACAGATACAAAGGGAACATCGATAGTCAAATGTTTGCAAATTGGACGCTATACGATGCTCTTATATATTGAATAATTTGAACCATTAATGACAGATATCTTGGAAACGGGTAATGACAAAAACATTCTATTTGAAATAACTTGTGCTTTAAAGAGATCTACATTTCTTACTTTCTCAGTTACGTACAGTAAGTAGGGGAAATACTGCATTTCACCCAAAAATTCGATACCGAGATATCACCGGAAATGCATGTTTTGAGGTCCTCTAAATAAAAAAATCATTTTAGGAAAAGGTCCGTGTCTGTATCTGTGAAAATAACTCAAAAAAGCAAAGTCGGATAAATTCCAAACTTGGTATTTAGGTTCAGTATCTTTCAAACATGCGACACGAGATTTTTGAGAAAATTCCTTATCCCAGACTAACCTTTACATGGGACATTTCTCAAAAAATTTGATCTTCTCAAAAATGGCTAACGATTTTGATTAAAAATAATATGTTTAAGATATTTGTATGGCAAATGAAATGCATATCATGAATTTTCTGGAAATGTTTCCAAAAGAGCTATTTATTCTGAGTGACTTTTGCATAACGGAAAACCGTAAGAGATAGACAAAATTTTACTACACAAAAAATGTAGATGTCATTAAAATACACAATTTATGTCATTTACATTTTTTTTGCAGAGTGAACCATTTCCGAGATATTCCTCGACATTTGTTTCAATTTTCCAATACTTATACTTTTTTACAATGATAATTCCTTATTCGTTTTTTATGTCCTGGTAATGCAAAGAGAATGGAATGCGCCACATAGCAACAAGCGCTTAAAAAATTTAGCTATCGCTTGAAGCCTACTATATTCCGCTTGCACTACAAGAAAATTAGAATAATATACTTTCTGCAACGGTTTATCTAGATTAACATAAAGTAGGTGTAGAATAAGCGTTTGTAAAAAATAGTTTGTACAAGAGTAGAGAAAGTCATGAGAGTGCAATACTTCAGATTTTGTGTAATGCATTCTCTTCTATCACTTAATGTTTACTAGTTATACAAGACCCTACAAAATTCCTTCCAAACAAAGAGGACTTCAGAAGCTTTACCCAGGAAATTCAAGATATACATTTTATTGGTTATGTAAATATTTTAATGTGTAGTATTTTAATTAAAATCTTTATACCCATTTTTGGAGAAAATTGAAAATAAACAAAAAATGTTCCATATAAATGGAAGCTGGGGCGGGGGGATTTCCTGTAAGCCTTCCTGTCGCATCTTTAGAATGTGCTGAAATTAAGCACCTTGGTGTTTATCCGACTTTTCATTTTTGAGATATGCTGTTCACACACACAGAAATGTTTCGAGGACATTTCGCAACGTACTTTACTTTCTCTACCACGTAAGTACATACAATGTAAAGAGGGTATTGCAATCCAACCAACAATTCGATACCGAGATTTCATCGGAATACGTGCTTTGAGGCTCCTTGAATCAAAAACGCATTTTTACTTTCTCTACTACGTATAGTAAGTAGGGGAAGTATTGTACTCCATCCAAAAATTTGATACCGAGATTTCACCGGAAATATATGTTATGAGACTCCCTGAATCCAAAAAAACATTTTTGGAAACATGTCCGTATGTGTGTCTGTGAACAGCATAACTCAGAAACGAACAGTCGGATAAACACCAAACTTGGTATTTAGGTTCAGTATCTTCCAGAGATGCGACACAAAGGTTTTCAAGAAAATCCCCCACCCCAGATTACCTTTTACATGGAACATTTTTCGAAAATATTAATTTTCTCAAAAATGGCTCTAACGATTTTGATTAAAATATCATATGTTCAAGGTATATTTATGATAAATGAAATGTATATCTCGAATTTTATGGAAATGTCTCCAAAAGTATTCTTCATTGTGAACGACTTTTGCATAACTGGTAAACCATAAGACATCGACAAAATTTTACTACACAAAAAATGTAGATCGCGTTAAAATACACAATTTATGTCATACATTTTTTGTTGTTGAGTGAACCGTTTTCGAGATATTGCTTGTTATTCCCTTAAATTTTCTAATACTTATAGTTTTTCTCAAATGGGAATTCGTTATTCATTTTTTTATGTCCTGGACATTCAAAGAGAATGGAATGCTCCACATCAACCAGCCAGTAAAAGGTTTTACTATCGCTTAAAACCTACCATATTCCCCTTCCACCTACAAGAAAATTAGCAATAAGATTAACCTCTCGATTAACATTAAACATATGGAGAATAAGCGTTTGTAAAAATAGTTTGTACAAGAGTAGAGAAAGTCATGTGAGTGGAACACATCAGATTTTTTAGAAAAATGTCCGTGTATTGCTGTAAACATAAGTATTCAAAATTCGAATAATTAAAAAAACGAAAACAGATGAGGCTTGACGTGGCAGTAGCCCTATGTTGTTTTTCAGAGACAAACGAAGTATTTAAATGTTCCAGTTGTTTCTTATTTAAACATAATGGTGGACTTTTCATTTTGTTCTCAAAACCAAATAGTAGCATAAATACAAAATTTGGTTTTTAAGCTCAATATCTTCCAAAGATGCGACGCAAAGATTTTCAAGGAAATCCCTCACCCCAAACTACACTTTACATGGAGCATTTTTCGAAATTGTTTGTTTTCTAAAATGGATAACTATTTTGATTAAAATATCACATATTATATATATTTACATGATAAAATTATATATTTAGTTTTCTTAAGCTCCTCTTCATTCGGAAGAAATTTTATATAATTTTTTATAATTGGTAAACGATAAATGAGAGACGAAAATATACTACACCAAAAATGTAGAACACAATTTATTTCAAATAACTATTTGTGCACCAGCTGTTTCCGAGGTATCCGCTATTAGTGGTTTGAATTGTTCAATACTTAGCCATTATTTAATCCTGTCCATTTACAATTGTTTCTCGCGATGTCATGTAAAGTGTTTGGAATTTTAAGGCCAGCATATAGCGTCCAGTTCTAAAACATTTGACTATCGAGATATGTAATGGAGCTATTTCCGGAAAGGTTTATCTGGATTAAAATGAAGTATATAGGAAAATCAACTTTCGTAAGAACAATTTTTATACCCACTAATAAGCAATAGAAGGTAGTGAAACTCATGTGATTTTTGCAGTAATATATCCACACTTGCGCCATGCATATATCAACATATCTTTCAAGATTGGTGAACCTAACTGGTGGTATACAAGATAATATAATTTCGTTATAAAATCCTACCAAGTAGTTTCTGCATTACTTCCATGGCTTATATTTTATTCCTTAACAGTTTTTTCAGTCTACTGAAATTTCTACTGCCTAAAAAATATACGTCTAGCATTTGCAGGAATATTCTTGTTTTTAGTGGAATTATTTGAGTCGCAATTCTCTTGTGGTGTAACAATTTTGCTATTTCCTCGCCATTAAAGATGGCATTATCAGTCTGTCCAAAAGGAGCAATTTACAATTTCAATTTTTCAATTCTTTATTGAACCCATTGATTACATTCATGATTTAGGCCAAGTTTAAATAAATATTACATTAGAAACTATATACAGAAATAAACAAGATAGGCATAAACAAGAAAAATATCATGATGTCAAGGGATAATTTAAAAACTAATGCAAAATTAACAATAAAAGAGTGTAAATTGAAAAAAAATTCTTATATACAGTTGACGTATTGCTTAAATTAGTAGTTAATATTTATTCATGTTTATATATTCATCGAAGGTATATATAGAATTCCTTCAATTATTTTTTAAATCTACGTATTTTCTGTATTTATTTCATCTCCTCAGGTAATTTATTACAGCTGCATAACTAGGTTTAGTCTTATACAGTTCAATCTTGTGCGTAAATGAGTGAAAATTATTATTAAATCTGGTTTCATAATTATGCATTTGATTGCTTTTAGATTAGTAAATTTAGTTCTTGCAAGCAATATTACCTCGAATATATACAGCGAGTATAGGGTTAGGATTTTTAAGCTTTTAAATACTCCTCTCCGTTTGCTTTAAGCCCACCATAATCCTGATTGCTCTCTTCTGTAAAATAAAAATCCTGCTTATTTATTTAGCCGGACTATGTCCCTAGATCGATATACTATAAGACAAATGTGAGTAAATTAATCCAAAATATATTATTTATAATGTTTTTATACTAACTATTTTTGCCATATTGTTTAAAGCATATAAGCTAGAGCTAATGTTGTTTTAGCAATTTTATTCATGTGTTTATCCCAAATCAATGTTTATCAAGGAATCATACCTAAGAATTTTGCATTTATAATCTCTTTTATTGGATTTCATGCACATTTACGATTATATTAGTAATATTCCTATTATGCTACGTCTGTAAAACCATATAATTTGTTTTGTCAGCATTTATAAGTAAGTTATTAACCCTTAGATACTCCACAACCTGGTTAATATTATGTTTTGCAGTGTTTTCTAAGTGCAGCAAATTGTTTCCAATAATCATTACTGTAGTAGTCTGCATTTGTAATGATTTTACCATCAGTGATGTTTGTGCTATCATTTATATAAAGTAAAGGACCGAGGACTGAGCCTTGAGGAACCCCGAACTTAACAGTAGGGAAGGATTTGAATAGTAGTTCCATAGTAATGTTAACAAATTGTGTCTGTTAGACAGGGGTGCGTCGTTTGTAACATCAGACGGTCAAGGCCTATTCTGTAGGTTGTGTGTGTTAGTACAATACTGGAATAAGTGCAAGTTTCGAATCACAATATCTCGCGATAAACGCTAAGGCTAGTGGAATGACATATTGATTTTATCGACCAAAAATATGGTTATATACAGATTTAAAAAGAAATTGGACCTGCCCAGTTGGGATACTTCACTATGAGAATAGGGATAGAACCTGGCCCGGTAATTAGAACACAAACAGGTATTCCCCAATTCAAAGGTGGTGGTTAAAATGGACTCGGATAATTTTGCCGGGTAAGGTCTTCTCTTTTATTGGCTATCTCCGACCTTCATCTGACCAACCTTATGAGCAGCTGCCAGCCCATATATCACTCAAATAGCATTTATTGACATAACACTAAAGTTCAATGCCACCTTGACATTTGCATTTCCTTTCGTTTGGAACCACCACTGTGAGTGACCTTGACGCAACAATGAAGCAGGCGAGGTATGTGATTGATTAAACTGTCCAACGCCACGTAGGCAACTCGGACGCTGAAGGCAATTTTCTGAGTCTGTCGTCCTGAATGGAGGGCCTGTGAATCGGGAACAAGAAATCGCGCTGAATTATACATGCAATCGATAGGAACGGTTTCCAGAATTTTCAGCTATCCTTTGGTCGTTATTTTCTTCCTTGGCAAACAATACAGTTTGCTCGTTTCTAATGTCATCCATTATGGCAATGAGGTTAAAGAACTTCCCTCCTTAATCTAGAATCTAAAATGTTTCTTTGGCTGATCTAGACAACTATGTACTTTAAATTCCTTATGATTAGTATTAGAAACCAATAATCGTTTTCTAATTTCATACGAATATCTTTTTTGCAACTTATATTTCACAAAACTATATATTTTTTAATCGAAACACACAATTTATTTTAAACAATTATTTTTTTTGGCATCAGCCGTTTCCGAGACATTCATTATTAATGCTTCAAATTGTTCAATACTTAGTCGTTCTTTTATAGTCCTGTCGATTTTTCGTAATGTCCTGACAAGAGTATGGAATTTTAAAGACAATGTACAGCGTCCAGTTCTGAAATGTTTGATATCGCTATTCTCTTTATATCCATAACGAAATGTGTAATACAACCATTTCCAGGAAATAAGCTTTCGTAAGAATAATTTGTATACCCACTTATAATCGATAGAGGGTAGAGAAAGTAATGTGAATGTATCAGATCAGATATTTAAATTTATTATACATACTTTCTAAATGTTCCACTAATTGTGTAGCACTACTTTCTTTTTTAGTTGTATTAATAACATTCATTACTTTTGATTAATACATATTTGCTGTTAGCTTTTGTTCTTGCATCATGGCTATCGTTTACTTTTAAATGGCATGGTTCAGACTGGGAGGCTGGAAGGCACAGAAAATGACTGAAGATTCTGGCAGGAGAATCTATCCATTCAGTGGTTTCGATGAATACTGAGTACATGTTTTGGCAGAATGCGTACAATGGGAGAACCAGCGAACAATTAAACTCAAAGAAAACTTCTGAAGTTCTGCTAGAAGGAGATTGGCATGTTAGGAAATACTGGATGACCAGAGGAACTGGCCAAACATGGGTAATTTCCTGACTAAAGTGCGCGAAGCCAGGTCAGATTTATTTAACTAGTTAAAGGGAATTAATCTCTAGTTTTTCCTTTCTTCTTGTTTTCTTTTGTTTCTTGAATATGTATGTACGGTCAATGATCCATGCACTAAGTATTGTGCAATAACTTTAATAATTTGAAACTATTGCAGATACCTTATCTATTTATGTACTTTCATATAGACTACAAAAAGTTATTACGAAAGCTTATTTTTCTACCTATTTTATGTTAAACTAGATAAACCTTTGAAGAAACATTTTATTACACATTTCGTTGTAGGTAAAAGGGAGAAAGAGGCAACTGAATCGATAGTCAAGATATTTAGAAGCGAATCGCTTATATGCTGAATTTGAAATTCCATAGTTTTTCCTGAATCACGAGAAACTGAGGAATAATTTTATTTATTATTTCAGAAATCTTTTTTTGTATCCCTTTTTTGAACTTTTTATGGATTTGCAGTAGATAATGCAACTTTAAATCGATTTTTCACATTTCATTTTGTGCTCCCATTTATTACAGCAACTGAATAGCAACAGCACTTTAAAGAAATAAAGTATTGTAAAATTCAAACGAATAAGGCGGTTATCTCGGAAATGATGCCACAAAAAGTTATTTCAAATAAATTGTATTTTAAAGAGATTTACATTTTTTTGTGTAGTAAGGTTTTTATCTGTCACTTAACATTTAGCAGTTATACAAAATTATACAAAAATTCTTCCAGATGAACAGGATTTCACAGGCTGTTTCCAGAAGATTCAAGATATACATTTTGTTTGTCATGCAAATCTTAAACATGGTGTTTTATTTCTTCCTATCTAAATATTGTAAATTTTATGGCGGTTATAAACTTGAAACGATTTATGAAAGACGCTATACATGCGTAGTATAATAATATAAATAATTTAAATCTCAGTGTAATCTAGAGAAAATCTATAATGGCGTCGTTCGACAGCGTATTTCGTCTTCCTGAATGAGAATCCTATGCTTCAAGGCCATCTCTGTTTGGAAACCCTAAATGCATCTGTGCTTCCTATCTTCCGTACCTCTCATCTTATCTCTCTGGTTTTCTCACTTCATTCGTCCTCCCTGGAGGTGGAATACTCTTAAACGTGTCAGGAAGCCTACATGTAACCAGAATGCTAGTTCGTGTATTCCTTACGTATTCCAGGGTTCAAGCACCGACAAATTGTACAATATGTGGTCCACATTGAGACTCGGCTTACCATGATTTGAATAGATACATACATGCGATTTTCGGCGTATCCTATCATTAACCTCATAGCTGTTGGCAGAAGCGATGATCGCGTTTAGGTCGACGATGACGCTGGGGATCGCAAATGACAATTCCGTTCATATGCCAGGAAATTGTTATTGACTAACCCAGTTTCATAATGGCTTCAGTTTCAACCAGTCACAGTCCTTTAGGACTGCAATATGTCCAATGTCATTATTGCAACTTGTGTCGAATTTTCGGCAACTTTTAATATCTGATTTTGAACACTTAGTTTTTGCTAAACAAACTAAAACGTAGGAAAGTTAACTCCTTTGTAAGTTTATTGCATGGCGGCGCCACTCGCCTCTCACCGATGTGGCCCGGTTCTATCCCAGGGATCCGCATGTGGGATTTATGGTGGACAAAGCGTCTGGGCGGGTTTTCTCCGGGTTCTCCGGTTTCCCCCGCCATTCATTCCACCATCACCTTTCCTTTCATCCATTTCACCATAATTGCGTTTCATCTACTTCCTCCCTTCCATACCAGGCATCGGGTTGATCACCCATCCTGGATATTCTGTCTGATCCATGAGTGTCTGCTCATCGACGGGCCTCTGACCCCAGGCACCCACCTGTAAGTCCTGGGGGGTGTAAGAGTAAGTACGAGGAGGTTAAACAGAGAAAGAAGAAGCTTATTGCATTATTCTTCCAACATGCACTATAGATTGGCTGCTTTATGCACTTGTAAATATGTTTTCAATTCAAATTCGTCTTAAACTATTAATAAGTGTTTCAGATCATCGCTACTAACATTATAACCTTGGTTCCATTGATGTGTTATTGTGGTGTTTTGGACACCCTACGGTGTTTATTCTGTAAACTCAGACCCTATAAACTTTATATCCAACCTTCACTTCAAGTAGGTACTTTAAATTGAGTAATAATAGAGTAAGCGAGAATACTATTTATGGACTTGAATTCAGGAAGCTGCCTTGGCAAACGCCTCTAATGATTTCATTTCTGTACACAATTCACTATGCATTATTTCAGAAAATGTGCCCCCGTTTACAGGTTGCTCGAGAAATGAGTGGTAGAGTACATGCTTACGAGTATTATGATGTTATCATCTACTTATTGAGTAATAAACGACGAAATCGCATAATTGTTTAGTGCGTTTTTTACTTCCTTTACCACGTACATAATAGGCGGAGATGTTCCTTCCACCCAAAAATTTGATACTGAGGTTGCACCATAAATACACATTTTGAGGCCTCCTGAATCCAAAAAAGAAGAATTTGAGAAAAACGTCCGTATGTCTGTGTCTCTCTGTGTGTCTGTGGACTCATAACTCAAAAACGAAAAGTTGAATGAGTACCAAACTTGGTATTTAAGTTCAGTATCTTGCAAAGATGCGACACAAATATTTTAAAGCAAAAACCTCCACATCAGCTACCCTTTACATGGAACACTTTTTGAGAATTTTGACTTTCTAATAATGGTTACAGAAATGATTAAAATACCATATATTAACGATATTTACATGAAAAATTATATTTATATCTTGAATTTTCTGGGAATAGCTGTGAATTTCTTCTTCATTCGGAAGAGAATTTGTATAATCTTGTATAACTGGTAAACATTAGGCGATAGACGAAAACGTACTACACAGGAAATGTAGATCTCTTTAAAATACACAATTTATTTGAATCAACCTTTTTGGTGACATAAGCCATTTCTAAGAAACTCATTAATAATGGTTAGAATTGTTTATTTCTTGGACATTCTCTTAAAGTCCTGCTAACATTCAGTTGTTCCTCGCGATTCCATTGAAAGAGTATGGAATTCTAAGGCCAGCGTATAACATCCAGTTCTTAAACATTTGACTGTCGCTGTTTCCTTTGTATCTATAACAAAATGTGTAATGCAGCTGTTTCTGTAAAGGTTTATTTGGATTAAAATGTAGTATATAGAAAAATAAGTTTGAGTAAGAATAGTTTATATATACACTAATAGACGATAGATGGTAGATAAAGTCATCTGAATGTATCACATCAGACCTTTTTATTTTATGAAACAAAAAAGAAAAACCTTTCAAAGTTGCTTTGCTTTATTTATTGAAATGTTTGCTTCTCCCTCATCACCTGATCAACATATGTGGCTGTTCCTGTGCGCCAATTTCCACCGTCCTCGGAGACTCCTTAATGAGTAATGGTCACGAAGAACGAGTTCAATAGCAGGGGTACTACTATGAATGAAAATATCTGATATATTACGTTCACATACTTTCTCTACCCTCTATATCTTATTAGTAGGTATACAAATTATTCTTATAAAAGTTTATCTTTCTCTCTGATTAATTTTAATCCGTATAAATGTTTCCGGAAACAGCTGCATTACACATTTTGTTACAGATACAAAGAGAACAGGGATAGTCAAATGCTTTAGAATTGAATGCTATACGCTGGACTTAAAACTCTTTCCATAATATCGCAAGAAATAACTGAAAAACGACAGGACTTGAAAAGAATGGCTAAGTATTGAACGTTCAAACAATTAATAACGGATAACACGGAAATGGCTGATGTCACAGAAAATATTATTTTAAATAAATTGTGTGTTTTAAAGAGATCTACATTTTTGGTTTAGTCGTTTTCGTCTATCTCTTAACATTTACCAATTATACAAGATTATAAAAAATTACTTCCAAATGAAGCGGACCTCACAGGCTATTCCCAGAAAATTCAAGATAAACATTTTATTTGTCATGTAAATATCTTTAATAATGATATTTTAATCAGAACTGTTAGACATTTTTTAGAAAATCAAACATTTTGAAGAACCTTTCATGTAAAGGGCAGTTTGGCATGTGGGGATTTTCTTGAAAACCTTTGTGTCGTATCTTTGGAATGTACTGAACCTAGATACCAAGTTTGGTGTATATCCAATTTTTCGTTTTTGAGTCATGCTGTTCACAAACATGCACAGACCACACACGGACGGTTTTCTAAAAATGTTTTTTTCTGGATTCAGGGATCACAAAACATGTATTTCCGGTGAGATGTCAACATGGAATTTTTGGGTGGAATGCAACACTTTCTCTATTATATACGTGGTAGAGTAAAGAGAAAAGTTCTGGAACAATATAAACAAGATTATTCTTCAGCGTAGTCCCGTTATTACTTCTCCTTCCTTTACGAATCAGCTTAAGTGGTCCAACGTTTAAGTGGTCTTCCTACACTTCTGTTTCCACGTGGACTCGACTGCTTCATATGGGATGCGATCGTCCGACATTCTATGTATCTACATGTGATTTCCATTTTATTTTATGTTGAATAACTTTTTCTACTGTTGATTATGTAATGTTTAGTAATGTTCTAATATCTTCGTATCTAAGTTTATCCATACTTGTACCGCCCATAACTGCTCTTAAGAATTTCATCTCAGCAGCTTCGACTTTGTGGAAATCCTTTACTTTGTGAGTCCATATTTCATATCCATAAAGTAATTTTGGATGAGCCATCACATTGTAAAACATTATAAATGTGTCTTTGTTAGCCTTCCTTTTTTGAGTTTTGCTTAGAGTGTCACATATGTACTGGAATTGATGAATTTTTATCTAATCCTGTATGTGTTTTTGTATGTTATATTTATCTATTATTCTGAACGTAATAGGCATAAGTACAAATACAATGTTCATCACAAAAATATAGTAACATACAATACTTTATAAACATAACTTACACAGAAGAAAAAAAATATAAATAACAATAAAAGCTTCAGAGAAGTGGAACGAAAAAATAATAGGGAATAAAAGAAACTAGAGAAGAAAAGAAAAGAAAAGGAAAGAGAAGGCATAGGAGAACCTAATATATACTATATAAGAACCTAAATATTTAAAGCATGCAATTTGTTCTATAACTTTATTTTCTAACACTATGTTTTAACTAATAGGACATTTTTCCTTGAAATCAATTATATAAGGATATATTAAAACCATAAAACTGAGATATTAGCTTATTACTTCCTTTGTATGACATCGTTTGTTATCACTTCCTTTGTATGACATCCTGCATATACTGGACCATTTAAGTTGACACTGTACAGTATCTACAAAACTAAGCGTTGTAGAAAGAAGTGTCTTTAATAAAAATTATTTGATATTATGGGGAAAACTAAATTCCATTATTCGTGTTTTATTTGGAGGACATTATGATGGTCATTTTAGGATGAATTTAATTTTTATAAATGGGAACCTACATTTTGCATGTTGTTTTCTCATTAGAAAATAGTTCATGAACAGCTGCCTATTTTGTGATGAATAAGGAAATAAAACAAAAAATATTGGTTCCCAATTACAAAACGCAACTCGACCCTCAAATGACATCCATGGATGGTTCAACCTTTCATTGCGCTCTTCGTACACAGCCATTCAGAATGTTTGTTGTTAGTTATGTTGGTGTAATAACAATTGCATAGTGCTTTATACAAACGTTGTTTAGTTCTTTATGAGAGTGAGAAAACATATAAAAGGTAAGTTTCCGTTTAAGAAAACTAAATTAATCCTAAAATGACCATCACAACGTCCTGCAAATAAAACACGACTATCATCATTTACTTTCCCATAATATGAAATAAGTTTTATTAAAGAAATTTCTTTCTACAACGCTTAGTTTTGGAAATATTGTACAGTCTCAACTCAAATGGTCCACCCTTATACTTTCTAGTACAACATACAATTTTGTGGAGTCCAGGGGCTATGATAACTGAATTGCAAGTGAAATCATTTTAACACACAATATATTCTCCGGTCTACACTTCATAATACCATAGCATCTCTAGCATTACATGAAAAATCTTCACTCATATTTAGTTAACCTTGCACGCAGATGTAGAGTTTCAAGAACGGTTTAATTCTAATAAATTTACCTGTGTAATACAGAAACAACATTAGTGCTTTTGGAAAGTCGTTAAGATTTTTTAAAGCAAATGGAATAATATCCCATTTATTTTACCTAAGATTAGCATACTTGCATCACCAGTCATAGATTGTATAGAATGCTTCTGCTGATACGATATTCGAATTATTTCCACTGGCAATGCTACTTCTCTGAAGTTTTTCCGAATCCTTTCGAATTATACGATGCTAGTTTCAACTTGTCGTTACTAAGGTTTAGGTTCTGAATAACTATTGTAAAATAATATCTAACGAAACTTCTTTTTGAGCTCAGAATTATAAAACTTGGCTCCCTCGTTTACAGGAAAGTGTTCCAAACCAGAGTCTTTAAGCAAGTTTGCATTCTACACCTACTGCAAACTTTGCCACCATGTCTCGTGTATAAACATATCCACCACTGGAGCTTTGTACGAACTTTGCATGTTTACACGCTCAGTTTGCAATGCTGTGGAAGCGGTTAGTGACCAGGGATTACTTCCGTGCACCGTCATCTATTCCCAAAACCTCGTCACATGCAAACCAAAATGCTTATGTTAATGTCCTTCTGTGTTACGTCATTCGGACAGAGCGGATAAACTATCTAAATCACTTTTATCCTTACTGTTTCTTAGGGTCACGTTATGATTTGCAGGATATATCTGTGACTACGTTACTGACTTTCTGGATTGATGAATATGAATTTCACTACCAGTGCTGATAGTTTTTCGGTAATTTAATTGAGATTAGCATAGACTTATTGTCACGGTAATTATTTCAATACCGAAGGTAAAATAAGCACGAATTTATAAGCTCAGTTAAATTTCCTAAGAAGAACTATAAAAAAGAATCTGAGGTGTTACACTCACATGACTTTCTCTACTCTTGTACAAATTATTTTTACAACGCTTATTCTCCATATGCTTTATGTTAATCGAGATATCGAAATGTTAATCTTATTGCTAATTTTCTTGTAGATGCAAGGGGAATTGCTAGGCTTTAAACGATAGTCAAATATTTTAAGAGGTGGTTGCTATGTGGAGTATTCCATTTTCTTTGCATTACCGGGACAAAAAATGAATAACGAATTTGAGAAAAAGTATAAGTATTGGAAAATTTAAGGGAATAATAAGCAATATCTCGAAAATGATTCACCCAACAAAAAAATGTATCTAAAATAAATTGTGTATTTTAATGCGATCAACATTTTTTGTGTAGTAAACATTTGTCTATCTCTTATGGTTTACCAGTTATGCAAAAGTCGTTCACAATGAATACTTTTGGAGACATTCCCAGAAAATTCGAGATATGCATTTCATTTGTCATGAAAATATCTTAAAGATATAATATTTTAATCAAAATCATTAGTGCCATTTTTGAGAAAATTAAAATTTTCGAAAAATGTTCCATGTAAAGGGTAATCTGAGGTGGGGGATTTTCTTGAAAACCTTCGTATCGCATCTCTGGAAGATACTGAACCTAAATACCAAGTTTGGTGTTTATCTGACTGTTCGTTTCTGAGTTATGCTGTTCACAGACACACACACACGGACATGTTTCCAAAAATGCTTTTTTTGGATTCAGGGGGTCTCAAAACATGTATTTCCGATGAAATCTGGGTATCAAATTTTTGGATGGAATACAATACTTCCCCTACTTACTATACGTAGTAGAGAAAGTAAAAATTCGGTAAAATAATTAAAATTCCATTTTGTTCGTTTAGCATAATCACTGAAGTAGCATACCTATTTCATCTTGTATTATGCGGCGTTAGATATTTTACCGCTGATTTTATATTTTGAATTTACAGATTAGCAAATGTTGCCAGTTTTACAGTTTGTATCACCGCCAGTAGTGAATAGGAAAATACATGAAATTAGGCTTCCTAGATCCCTAGTCGAATCGAAGATGTTACAGGAATAAAACAAATGAATGCAGAAGAAACGGTCAATTATTATTTTTTGAGCCGATGCCTTAAAATTATCGATAAAGTTCAAATTTTATTGGTGAATAATGCATCAGTGACACTGTAAATTGGCTGAATGTCGCTTGTATGTAATTATAATAACGTTTAACCTGTTTTAACCGGTAGGTAACTTCTGGTCGTGAATGCAATACGTGAAATTATGTTCAAGTAAGGATAAGGCCCAGAAAGTTTTGAGTTAAGATAAGGGATAAACTATAAAAAACCTTATGCAGGTAACTCAATCCAACTACCTCGGACCTTCCGGAATGGGAGCCAAATAAATCATCGCGGCATAACGGTGTTGGACTAAGATCCAGGTTACGTTTTAATTATAGACTTATATTACTACTGTATAATGCAAGTAAATATTGAGAAAACAGCTAAAACAAATTTTCAAAATGTTATCCGCAATGGACTGTCGCACGAGTTACTCCTCCTATTCGATTGGTGTGTCATAAACAAGGTCCTTAAGGTGTCCATCTGAATATCAAGGTTCGGATTACAGAAAATAAGAAATGTAGTTTATTAATAACGAGAAGTCTGACTACAAATTAATACAAGAGTAAGACAAGGGCTTTCTGTTCAAAATATATATGAATAAAATTATTCAATGGAGACAGAAGCAGCATGGCTACTTCTGAATCAGTAACATATTAAAAATATTTTTTTTGAAATTTGCAGGTGATTTAGTACTAATAGCACCCACTGAAAATGATTTACAATAATCTGTTCATAATCTAAACATCGTGGGGAAAAATATAGCATGGAAATAAATATAGAGAAAACAAAAACTATTGACTTTTATGGAAAATGCTCAGTACGTAGTAAAGTATATTTGAATAACAAACTTTTAGAGAGAGTGAATGTCTTCACATATATAGACTATAATCTAACATTTGGAGATTATGTAAATATGTTGTAATAGTGTAAAACATTCCTAACTATGGGAATACTCAAAGTAATGCAACCTTTCTATGTCTATACAGAACAATGGCAAGACCAGGGCTGTGTTATGGTTGTGAAACATGGACATTAAGACGTATGGAAGAAAGTAGAATAACAGCAGATGAAATGTGTTTTATGAGACGTACAGCAAGATATACGAGATGGGATCATAATCGATGATGATATAATGACAGAGCTTGGTATGTAGCCTGTTATCCATTTTATACACAGCTATCAGATCAACTTGATGAGTAATTTGGCACGAATGAGATCCCAAAGCTATGCCCCATTACCATCTTCATGGGAAGAGATCTCCGGGAACGTTCAAAGAAGAAGTAAAATTCCTGTTTTATGAGATCGTAACACGGGATATGGCCTAACAGTTGTCTGGATGATGATGATGATAATGAAGAAGAAATTTAATTCAACTTACTTTCCAATTCCTCTAATTTCTCCCCTCATTGTCTCTCGTTATGATAAGAGATGTAACTTAATGCGTTATACTAAGCAACAATATGAAGCCTCCGAAATACTAAATGGAATATCTCCGCCAACGCATTCCTTTATGATGATGATAATGATAATTGTACACAGAAATGTCATTCCTGAGAATTTTTAACATAGTCACAGGTGTATGTTATTTACGATTTAGCAGCTACTATAGGTTGAGAAAGAGTCGAAGAGGAATACAAAACAGAATGGACAGAGCTGTTCATAACAAACTGCATTCGAAGAACATTGATCGCGCATATAATTATGAATGAATTTTAAAACACATTTAGACTTATCCATTAAGACGAGAAAAAACATAATTACCTGTCCATAATCCATTATTTTACTTGTTCAGTTATACATTTAATGACAGATTTATCCCTTGTGTTTCATCATAAATTTGGCTTGAAGCGGATCAAGAAATCTTTTGATATTTTGCTGTGTGTCCACTTGCGAGCAGAAAACATAGTACATATAGGAACGTGGGATTTTAAGTTGTACTCAAAGTGAAGTTGCGCCTTCTACAAGCATTACCCTTTAACCTCCCCTCTTATGCCGGCAAGCTGATTGAATGTCAGTTGATTATGTCATTCCAAAAGATGGGCGAGGCGTTACACCGATAATGAACTATTAAATATGTTCGTTCTAAGGTAACAATAATCATATAATGATCATGATAGTATTAATATAGCCTACAATAAGAGTCCCTTTATTTAATTACGGTTTCTGGCTGCTATGGATGCATCAGTATCATTCTAATAATAATAATAATAATAATAATAATAGTAATGGTAAATAATATCCCATAGCCGGGATATGAAGCACGAATCTTCATTGTCGTCTGGAATTGTTCAATATGATTCTACCTTTCCAACCTTGTCCTATATACAAGGTTTGTATGCAAGAACAATTAATTACCAATAATAATCATAATAATGTCAATAATAAAACTACCAATAAATACATTTAATATCATTATGCTGTTTAAATGGTCTGATCCAAAGTAATTACTGAAATTGAAAATAAACGGAAGTAATATCCTCTTGGCGGCAGAGATTTAAAGATGAAATATATTTTAGACTTAATTTCCATACACTCCAGAAAAAAGTTTGGCAGAAATATATATTAAATGTTATATGTTTCAGGCCTCTAGGTAACTCATTTATTAACCACCTTTACCTCTACAAGGATGAGTCACTAATAATATTAGATTGGGTTTGCCATTTCTAATTGTTTACACGAGTTAGACTAGAATTCATAAACATAAGGTGTTTGGGATCTCTCGTTTGTTTCACGCCGAGTCTAATATTCTAATTGGTTCACGCTTATTTCAGGATTTATTTCTTGCTATTTATACAGAGACCTGATGTGGGCTGAATGGAAACTAGTGTTTAGTACATAAATTTGGCAACCTTACAGAAGAAAACCGCTATTTTAATCTAAGGAATGAAGTGAATCTAGTGAATTAGTCACTTTTAGGCCCCAAGTGTACATGCAGGCGATATGATGATTTTCTTTTAATGGACATGGCTCAAAACAACGGTTCAGAGTAGAGGAAGTATGGCATTCTACCAAAAATTAATTCACAGGAAACACACGTTCTGGTTTTTATCCAAAAGCTCTGTATGTGTGTGCTTTTGTGTCTGAACAGCATAACTTAAAAATGAAAAGTCGAGTGACTACGAAACTTGGAGAAGAATATTTATTTAACGTTATTTGCACCACGGTTTGGGCGTCAATTTGAGAAAGTGTTTGTTGCTGCTACGTATGGAAAGTCAGTTTGAAGATGATGTATTATATTACAACTGTTGGGGACCCGAACTTGTAGTAGTTGCAACCGCACGTATAGTACCCGATTTCCGGTAGCTTTCGCCCCAAGTTTAAAAATATTTGCTTTGTAATTTGACTGTTTCTTTAGATATTTAATATTTATGTTTGCCTCGGCTGCGTCAGTGTTTGTTAGAGACACGTTTCTCTTAGCAGGGTTGTGATGTGACAAGAATGTAGGCTTACACAGATTTTTAGTTTTAATTCACTCATTTTTATTAATCCTTGACACAAATTAAATAGCACTTCACTGATATCGAGAGCTGTGAGATTCTTTTATTTAATACTTGCACTTTTTTAACTCGTATACTATTTTCATCTCACACGAATACATAATTAATTTCTCGAGGACACATGTTTTGAAGCAACACGTCTGGTTATGAGCACTGTTTGGAGGCAACTGAATCGATTTCAACCGTCTAAACTTGTAAATTTCTGTATTTAAAGTCTCTGATTGGCTAATCCTAATCCTTCATATAACTAAAGCTTTTTCTGGTTGTTGATTGGCTATTTTATAAACTGTCTCAAAATTTATATTATTGCTGCTCTAATAATGACTAGTAGCATTTAAACTTCCTTACTAATTATTGCCTCAAGGTTACCTCATTGTTAGCAACTTTTAAACTTATTATTCTCACAGCTCCTACATTATTAAATTACGTAATGCATTCACATAACATTATTGAACATGTTGACAATAATATAAGCATATACAATGACTGTTACATACATTTTACAAATTATTACATACACATATTGCTTCAAGGCGGGCTGTTATTGAATTTACATATTATATAATTAGACTGAAACTATTTAGGTGTTAAAAATTGTAACGGTATTACTTATAATGTTGATGCTTGTGATGTTTGTGTATGTGTGTTTACTTCATGTGAAGCCATCTTGTGACGTCATTCATTTGTTCGGTTTGTAGCTCCATCTAGTGTTAGCAATTTGTGGTAGTATTAGTGTTTGAAAGAATTTTTAAGTTTTGTTTACTGTCCTCCGGCTAGCTATTATTTCTCAGTCGAACATGTCTCTTGATCAGAGTGTGTAAACGGAAAGGAATCTTTTATCCAAATATAACACTGATGAAGAAATTTGTTTTACACATTTATTGTCAAACACGTTAACTATCACATTTATACATTGATCTTAACACTCGCCAAACTGAAACTGTTATAATAACTTCTTACTGATCACTTTTAATCCACGTACTTCAACCTTTTGTATAATTAACCTTACAACACTTTAGATTATTCATAATTCTGCTGCGCGTAACTTGTGAATCGATACCCGAAGTTTGCCGTACAAATACTTTCGACGAACTGACTGACTGAAGACGACGTGTAGTGTACACAGATTTTTGATGAACTGAACGACTGAAGGCGACGTGTAATGTATTGAGATTTTCGATGAACTGGCCGCGATCTACCTCTGACTTGGCTTTTTATACACCCACTCCCCGATATGCCTAAAGATTATAACTGAGTTACTATTGGCTAATAAAACGCGCCAACATTAGCGTCTATTTTTATATCCAATGAAAATTATGAATACATATGCTCTAGGGAAACATTCCAGAAGGTTCTCAACGGAAAAAACGCGCCAACATTACGTAACTTCCTCGTTTCCAATAATGATAAACAGCTCACCCCCTCGCTGCATTATTGCGCGCTATTATTGTCAGTTTCAGTAAGGCATTAAAAACTTACTTCTCAACAATAATTACAATAAACAAATATCTCAAATCAATGTCACATAAAAATGCATATTCATATTACAATCATTATTTACATTTAAGTAATTTGTGATACAAATTACTGCATCAAAATACTGCCTCAAATTTTATATTTAAGTTCAGTTCATCTAAAGAAGGATTGTCAAGAAAATCTCCCAACCCAAACTACACTTTTTTGTTCCTCAAAATTGGCTAACGAATTTGATTAAAACAGCATATTTAAAGAAATTTCCATAATTTTAATTTTCTGGGAATTTTTGAAATTCACTTCATTCTATATGACTTTTGAATAATTGGCAGACAAGAACAGATATATAAAAACGTATATCCCGTTAAATTATGGTGAATACAGTTTTTAAGGAGTTAATTTCAGAGATATTACTTATTATTGGTTTTAAGTTTTAAATAGTTATACTTTTGTCAAACGGGTAGTCGTTATTGTTTTTTTTTATCGAAAATTAAATTAAATTGATATTATTTATAGACGCTCATTAACTGACATGGTTCTACGCGTTTCATACTATATTGGTCGTGAAAGACTGGACATTTTGCTCAGAGGCCTCCTTATTAGGCTTGAGGTTCTTTTAAGTGCCAGAAATCTTCGACACGGGACCACCGGCTTTACTTCTCTTGCGAAGGAAACCATGCTAAGGACTTTTATGCCCGAAAAAATTCGTCGCCCTCCGCCGGGTTTGAACACGCGACCCCGAAAACTAGAAGCTAGACCACGGAGGACGACTGTTCTTTCTCGAGGTTATGTAAAGAGCATGGAACTTCAAAGTCATCACATCGATAATGTGAGAGAGAACATTTTACCTACTGTATTCTTCTTACACCCACAACGAAACGTAAATATCAAAGTTTGTCTGAATTAACAACATAAACAAGCTTTTGAAATAATACATTGTAGAAGAGTAGGCAAAGAAGGTCATGTGAATGCAGCAAATCAGATTCTTCTGCCAGGTATTGGTGTGTAAATTTATCTACGGTTACAGCTTGTCAGGACGACAGGTCTTGTTCACATGACACAGCTATACAAACTCCTTTCAAAAGCTAGAATGTTTTCTGAATTAAGGTCAAGAGAGTTATACCTTCTTCACTGGAGCAGAAGAAGAGAGCGTGCTAGCTTTCATCAAACCCGTTTCGAGAGATGGTTTAACTCTAGGAAAATCGATATCTTGAGTTGTGCTTCCTATTTTATGTTCCCAGGGCAGTAGAGTGAGATGTGTTGAAACTTTATCACCCGCCACAATTCTCGTAGTAAAACTGATTATCGTTCAACCAAACCTGAACTCCTGTCCCAAAGCGCTGGGCGAGGAGCATTCCTTCCTGAATACCGTGGGATTTACTGCAGTTAACAACTGAGGAGAGAAAATTACTGTAACACTACTGGTCTACTAGCTACTAAAACAGAGCTAGGTATCCACGTATGCCCCTAAAGTTTTAGTTTTATGTATCTAAACTGAGGGTATTTTCAGAAGTAGTGCACATAGCTACTTTAATTTTAATTTACATGCATAAAATCTATGTAATATACAAAGGTAGAATCAGTCGACCGAGAAATTCAATGTTGTAGCCGAGATTTGAAGCTCCTCCTCCAGTCTCCGCCCGGGTGCTCTAACCAATGAGCTACCAAGGCAACATACCGGTACGACATTAAACTTGCATTTTTTTGGGTATGCCATAGCTGATTCTATAGTGCGATTTTGCCTTAAACCTTCTACACACGGCTTATGCGGAAAAACAACTAAGTACCACTGATTGACCTAATACTTATTTAAACTATGTAGAAGTCCGGGACTGGTATGTCATCTCAAAATAATCTGAGATCTCCTTGTGGCTTACGGTAAAAATCTGAAGACGTAATTATTTGTCCCACGCTTTGAGAGTCAATTTGAAGAATGTTTGTTGCTGCTACATATGGAAAGTCAGTTTGAAGAAGATGTATTATATTTCAACTGTTGGGGAGCCGAACTTGGAGTAGTTGCAACCGTACGTGTGGTAAAAGTTTCCGGTAGCCTTTGCCCAAATTTAAATATTACTTTGTAATTTTGACTATTTCTTTAAATATTATATATTTATGTTTGTCTCGGCTGCGTCAGTATTATTGTTAGAGACATGAATTTCTTTGCAAGACGTAGTGCGGCTGAAGAATGTAGGCTTGCACAGATTATAATTTTTAATTCACTCCTTTTTATTAATTCTTGACACGATTTTAATAACACTTCACTGATATAGAGAGCTGTAAGATTCTTTTGTTGATTACTTGCACTTTTTAACACGTAAACTATTTTCGTCTCACACGAATACGTATTAAATTTCTTGAGGACACATCTCGCGTCCGATTAGGAACACTGTCTACAACTAACACATCCAGTTATGAGCGCTGTCTACAAATAACTGGCTTGATTTCTACCGCCTAAATTTGTAAATTTATGTATTTCAAGTCTCTGATTGGCTAATCCTAGTCCAATAGAATACCTTCATTTAACTAAAGCTTTTTCTGGTTGTTGATTGGCAATTTATAAACTGTCACAAAAATTACATTATTGCTTCCAAGAATCAAGTAGCATTAAACTTTCAAATTCATTGTTGCCTCAAGGTTACCTCATTGTTACCTCATTGTTAGCAACTTTTAACCTATTATTCTCACAGCTCCTACATTATTAAATTACGTAATACATTCACATAACATTATTGAACATATATGCAATAATATAAACATATACAATGACTGTAATATACACTTTTTATATATTGTTACATATACATATTGCTTTAAGGCGGGCTGTTATTATATATGTTTATTATATAATTGGACTGAAATCATTTAAGTGTTAAAAATACTGCCTCAAATCTGATGTGCTGCACTCACATGACTTTCTCTACTCTTGTACAAACTATTTTTATAAATGCTTATTCTCCACCTACTTCATGTTAATCGAGATAAACATTTGCAGAAACTTATTGCTAATACCATTTGTCGTTTTTTTGTTTGGAGGACGTTGTGATGGTCATTTTAGAGTAAATTAAACCTGCATTTTGTATGTTGTTTACTCATTCCTACTAAAAAAACTAAACAAAGTTTGTATAAAGCACTTTGCAATTGTCCTTACCAACGTAAATAATAACGAAATTCTGAATGACCTTCAAATGACCATCCATGGATGGTCCAACCATTCATTGCGCTCTTCCTACACAGGCATTCAGAATTCTTATTGTTATTTACGTTGGTGTAAGAACAATTGCAAGGTACTTTATATAAATGTTGTTTAGTTTTTTATGAGAGAAAACAACATAAATAGGTAGGTTTCCATTAAAGAATTAAATTGACCCTAGAATGACCATCAGAAATCACACAAATAAAACGCGACTAATAGAATTTACTTTGCCCCATGATATAAAACAATGTTTATCAAATACATTTCTTTCTACAACGTTTACTTTTGGAGATATTGTACGTCTCAACTTAAATGGTCCAACTGTATATATGATCATTATAAATTAGTTATATAAAAAGGAACTAAATTGGAAGGAAGGTATAAATAAGATTTAATTGAATAATGAAACAAACATATCAGTACAGCTTCAAGTCTGATGTACCAGTACTACAAATTTTTAACATGACTTTCTTTTGTAAGTTAGCATATATACCTAATTTGTAAGCGAGTCCGTCCCAAATTCTATGAGTAATATACGCTCAATGGTTGCTACTGCGTCTCCTATACGAACCTGAAATTCGTTTAGATTTGGTCTTGAATTTTCTTTGAACAGACATGCTGATCACGATTCAGGAAACAGCGGACAACAATGAGCCCATTCTGCAGCTGTATATATGCATAGGTCTCCTCGCTGACTGATGGTGACGAAATTATCCCCACATGGTAGCATGCTGTTCTGCACTCTAATGTACTCTAGCGGGTGTATAGTAAACTTGACGGTATGGAGGAAATTGCTAAGTGCATTAAACCTTGCTACAAATCTCGGATCAACAGCAGTGACTGCATATTTCTGCATAAATAATTTATAATGATCCTGTATTTTAAACTCTGAATTGTTTTAAATTAAACAAGGTTTTCAATCTGTGGAAACAACATTCAAATCTTTACTTGTGGTAACAAGGTCTTGCGTTTTAAAGACATATAACATTTGTCATAAAAAATATGATGTTACATGCACATGACTTAAGTATAAGTATGGGAAAATTCAAACAAATAATAAGGAATATCTCGGAAAAGTTTCACTCCCCATAAAAAATCTATACGACATAAATTGTGTGTTTTAAC
Organism: Deroplatys truncata; assembly: GCA_030765065.1. NCBI lineage: Eukaryota > Metazoa > Arthropoda > Insecta > Mantodea > Mantidae > Deroplatys > Deroplatys truncata. Next base: position 80,794,784 of record CM060988.1, read on the forward strand.
GAGATCTAATTTTTTATGTAGACAAATTGTGTATATCGCTTACGGTTTACCAGTTATTAAAATTCATTCAGAATAAAAGTGACTTTTGGGAACATTCTGAGAAAATTCATGATATACATTTAATTTACCATGAAAATATCTTAAATGTATAATATGTTAACCAAAATCGTTAGAGCCAAATCAAAATTTTCGAAAATTTTCCATGTAAAGGGTAGTCTAGGCTGGGGGAATTTTCTTGAAAATCTTAGTGCCGCATCTTTGAAAGTTACTGAACCTAAATGCAAAGTTTGGTATTTATCCGACTTTTCACTTCTGAGTTGTGCTGTTTACAGACACACGTCCACACAGACTCACACATACACACGGACCATTTTCTAAAAATGCTCTTTTTTGAATCAGGAGGCTCAAAACATGTATTTTCCGGTGAAATCTCGGTATCGAATTTTTGGTGGAATGCAATACTTCCCCTACTTACTATACGTAGTAGAGAAAGAAACAGAATAAAAAAATAGTCATTACGTAAAAGCTACATTTCCTGTAAAAGTCTTTATGAACATGCCTTGATTTCATATCAGTTCATTAAAAGAAGTAGATCTTTCTGCTATAAAATGAACGCTGAAGTGAAGTAAGATGGAAAAGTAAACTGTCTTGCTCATGATCCAACGGAAGTTCTCACAACCACACTCCCAAACGGCTGGAGTTTTCCTTACTGTTTAGATGTTATGAACAAGTTTGGAGAGGATCTCCCGGAAGATAGAGAAACCCGCTGTAAACACAATGGCACTTGCCTGTTCTACTCCTTGGAAATGACTTTAACGTAGTGACAACTTGGAAGGGCCTTTCTTCCCTTCCTGAGTGGTTGTGGAACTAAAAGGTGACAGAAGAGCATCAAGCATAACCTCTTATGACAGTTGAAGTACTACAACATATTTTTTCTAAGACGACGCGTTGGAAAGTAAACGAAATAAGGAGAAAAACTTTGTGTATAAGTTTAAATAAGAATAAATTATTTCAGGGAAGACCACTGTAAGTTATGCACTTAATTTATCATTGCAAAGATATAAAAGAACTTCATTTACATATGTAAAATACACGTGTTCCCTATGAGCTGGGCTACATATTATGCAACAATATTTGCACGCATATTTCTCCGAAAAAATGGAAGTTCAGTCCTTAATTGAAGGATTAAGGCTGAATGATGTTAAGAGACATTCTTATGAAGCACACAAACAATGTCACTGAATGAATGAGAAAGATCAGATCTATCATGATCTGTTAAAAAAAAGAAGGAAAAGAAACAAAATCCTGAAATTACTTGCAATAAAGGTAACAGTAATGCTATGTTGTGCTATATAGCAGACATGCAAATATTCGACACCTCAATGTTATTCTCCTCCTTTCTCCCTCCAACTTCGTGTTGGGACTGGTGGGAGTTTAAGGCGACACAGTGCTAAGAAAATATAATCTCCTTGGACGGTAGGCAGACCGTAGAACAAAGCAGAGGATGGGTTAAAACTTTTGTCCACTCTATAGCAACCCTTCTATATACCTTTAAATGAATTTATTATACCATTATTTCGGGTATATTAGCCTCAAAGAAAACAATCATTTCAAGAAACTAAATTGAACAGATATTACTTGGTGTGAATAGGATTTTTACGTTCAATAAAGTGTAAGGAAAATATACATTGTATACAAATTTAATCAATGTAATATTCTTTATTCGAGATAGCAAAATTAACTCTTCAATGGATGAATTATTTTGCCAAATGTGCAACTCTTTTGATTACTGAGCTGGATTATACTTATATCCCTGTCACAGGCACTTTAATGGAAGCGATTCGAAGGCGAGAAGAAATGGACTGTCCATTCAAACTCAAAATGAGTTCATATCCCAGCATCTACAGTCAAATGTGCCTGTGGTAATGGATGGAGAGGGCCCACGTGAAATACACGGTGTAATGGAAGGCGTGAATGATGAAGGGGTTTTATTTGACTGCAGTAGCATGGATTTTGCTTTCTGTTCCAAAAACGCTACAATAGTATTGAAATAAACTAATATATTTATCACATAAAATAGCTACAGATATTTCAGTTTCATTTTTGAAGAACAGTATAATTCAAAAACACTGTTAATGTATTTAAAAAATAATTATTTGCAAAGCAGTGCAATGAAGAGTTAAAATATTTACTCGGAGTTAAGAAGGTAATACAGCCTATTCGTAGAAATGTTCATCTTTGTTATAACTACTTATTAGATTTTCCAGAAATAATATTGTGAAATGTTTTTTATGGTCCTTACCACTAATAGAGGTGCTTCTTTCAGCCACGAGGTTTGTATTTGTTTTACATTTTGCAAAATCCAACAACAGAGGTTGCATTATTTTGGCAAGAGAATACACCTGCCTTTCTTTTTTATTCCTGAATACAAATGTAATGGTGTTAAGTTACATTTCTCGAACTTCATAGGTTTTCAGACTTATCCTACATAATTTCACGATTATATGCCAATTATTTAACGCAAATTAATAAAATTCTTATGATAAATCTTTTGTGTCCAAAACCATTATATGAGTTTGAAGTATAACATCTGAGTTAGTTTAATTATTGTCTATTTTAAAAGATTATAATTGTTTAAAAATCAATCACTCCAAAATTACTTGCAGTAACAGAGTATGCAAAATTCAAATCGTGATCGGCTATAGTGGTTAATGCAAAGCTGGTTTCAAAGCTTAATGTGTTACCTCTACTCTTCGATTGCTTAGCTTAGATCAACCTTGTCCAAAAGACTCTCTCAAGGCTATTAGCGTCCAAGGGTAGCGTTTATTTGGCTAATGCAAGTATAGTCACGGGCTTGCATCATGAAAACAAACTCGACAGTAAACTCGGCTGGTATGGTAATTATCCATATTAACATACGGTGGGTGTAACAGGCTGCAAATTCTAGTTTTTGGTTTTCGTTGTTGTTACTTTCTCTACTATTTACATATAGGAAGTAGAGGAAGATAGCATTCTGCCTAAAAGTTCGATATCGAGATTTCACTGTAAATGTAAGTTTTGAGGTCCGCTGAATCCTAAAAAATCTGATGTGTTACACTCACATGACTTTCTCTACGCTTGTACAAAGTATTTTTACAAACGCTTATTCTCCAACTAGTTCATGTTAATCGAGATAAACATTTGCAGACCCTATCTTATTGCTAATTTTCTTGTAGATGTAGGGGAAAATATATTTACAAGGGCAATATAGAAAAACAGTAGCCTTTAAGCACATACATATCTCTTAATAGCTGGTTGCTAGGTGCAGCACCATTCCCTTTGCCACAGATTAATACTCTTTGCATATCCAAGACAAAACAAATGAATAACGAATTCTCATTTGAGAAAATAAGTATTGAAAAATTTAAGGGAATAACAAGCAATATCTCCAAAATGGTTCACTCAACAAAAAAATGTATATGACATAAATTGTGTATTTTAACGCGATCTACATTTTTGTGTAGTAAAATTTTGTCTATCTCTTATGGTTTACCAGTTATGCAAAAGTCGTTCACAATAAAGAATACTTTTGGAGACATTCCCAGAAAATTCAAGATATACATTTTATTTACCATAAAAATATCTTAAACATATGATATTTTAATCAAAATCGTTAGAGCCATTTTTGAGAAAATTAAAATTTTCGAAAAATCTTCCATGTAAAGCGTACTCTGGGCTGGGGGGATTTTCTTGAAAACCTTCGTGTCGCATTCTTGGAAGATACCGAACCCAAATACCAAGTTTGGTGTTTATCCGACTGTTCGTTTCTAAGTTATGCTGTTCACAGACACACACACACACACACACACACACACAGACAGACACTCAGACAGACACACACACACAGACACACACGGACATGTTTCCAAAAATGCTTTTTATGGATTCAGGGGGTCTCAAAACATGTATTTCCGGTGAAATCTCGGTATCGAAATTTTGGGTAGAATATAATACTTCCCCTACTTACTATACGTAGTAGAGAAAGTAAAAAGGTTCGTGTGTGTATGTGAACATCATAACTGAGAAACTAAAAATATGTTAAATGCTAAACTAGGTATTTATATACAGCATCCTTCAAGAGTGCGACAGAAAGCTTTTCAAGAAAACTCTCCCACCCCAAACTACCTCTTACATGGAAAAATTTTGTTTCATTTTTATTTTCTCAGAAACTTGTTTTAAGGATTTTGATTAAAATAGTTATGGTTTAAGACATTTTCATGACAAATGAAATGAATACGTTGAACTTTCTGGGAATATTCTCTGAAGTCCGCTTCATTCTGAGGCAGTATTATAAAAATAGCCAATCAACAACCAGAAAAAGCTTTAGTTAAATGAAGGTATTCTATTGGATTAGGAATAACCAAACAGAGACCTGAAATACAGAAAGTTACAAGTTTAGGCGGTTGAAATCAATTCAGTTGCCTGAAAACAGTGTTCCTAACCGGATGCGAGATGCGTCCTCTAGAACTTTAATACGTATTACTGTGAGACGAAAAATAGTTTAAGTGTTAAAAAGTGTAGATAATTATTAAAGAATCTCACAGCTCTCTATCAGTGAAGTGTTATATAAATCGTATCAAGCATTAATAAAAGGAGTGAAGTAAAATTATAATCTGTGTAAGCCTACATTCTTGTCGCACCACAACCCTGCTAAGAGAAACGTGTCTCTAACAAATACTGACGCAGCCGAGGCAAACATAAATATATAATATTTAAAGAAACAGTAAAAATACATTTTTTGGGGCGAAGGCTATCGGAAACTGTTTACTATACGTGCGGTTGCAACTACTACAAGTTCGGTTCCCCAACAGTTGAATTATAGTACAACTCCTACAAAAATATAACATCTTCAATTCTGAATGAGTTTTGCATAACTGGCGTACCGTAAAAGAAACTCTTGCTACACAAAGGTGTAGATCTTAAAAACACAATTTATGTCAGTTGTTTTGTGGAGTTAACCATTTCTAAGATATTCCTTGTTATTGAATTTTTAAACATTTGTACTTTTCTCAAATGGAAATCATGGTTCTTTTTTATTTTTCTCGTGGTCATGAATATAGTATGGAATTTCAAAGCCTCCATATATAGCAACAAGCTCTTTAAAAATCTGACCATCTCTTTACCTACTGAATCGTACATAGAAATGTATAAATATGAATTGAAAGTTTATCTGAATTAAAATGAAGTAGATAAATAAATAAAATCTGAATATACAACCCCGGCACCTTGGTTACTACACTGGGACATTCAAACTTTACATTTATTCTCACAGCACATTTAGATTTTATATTACATCAAATTTTTTCAGATAGAATAAAATATAAACTACACAACGTCTACAAAATAATAAATATAAATAAAATAAAGAAAAGAGTAGAAATTATTATATTAAAATAAAGTCGTAAATAAAACTTAAATTACAATTTTAAATTCTATATTTATATACACTTGCTGGAAACCAGCTACCATCTACTCCTATTTAACTATAATCACTAGAAACCAGCAAAAATGTACTGTTAGCCAGCAAAAAACCTTCTACTAAGTTGCTAATCATTTAATAGGTTATTTAATTTAAAAATTTCCTTAATTAAAATTATAAAATTAAAGTGGTCGATTTATAACATTTCATCGTGTTCATAATAATTATTTGTGTTATAATACTTTAATATTCTATTTAATTTATTTATATTTTTATTTATGAACTTATATGTTTATTTGTTTGTTTATTTATTTACCTTATAACATAACCTGAAGTAGATAGGCGAATAAGCTTTTATAAGAAAGGTTTGCAGAAGAGTGAGTAGAGAAAGTGTTGTACGTAAAACACAAGAATTTTTTCTCGTGGTCATGCAAGGAACATGAAATTTTAAAGACAACACAGAGTTGTTTGCATTTTAAAAATCTGACTACCGCTTTTCTTACACTTAGAACGAAATATGCAAGTGTGTAACAAAATTTTATCTGTATTAGCAAGAAATGAATAGAAGAATAAACTTTTGTGAGAATAGCTTGTAGACGAATGAGTGGAGAAAGTCACGTGAAAGCAAGATCTCAAATTTTTTTGTTTGTTCTCTCTCTGTCTGTTATACAATAGTCTCGTACGAAACACAGATTCAGTTGCAAGCGTTTAGGCATCAATATACTTCCACCTCCCTCCCTCTCCGCTAACCCTCATTTTCACTTACCACAAAATACATAACTCCTACCAAACTTGGAGAAGGCATAGTTCGCATAGAAGAGCTTCGGCTATTCCTATATTTTCTTGTAAGTTAATGAAATGGGAAAATCCACCCCCTTGTTTTAATCAAATGTCTGGTTTAGATCCGCATATTCATAAACTGTAACCAAGTAAGTTTGTATACCAAGCGTTAAAAAAAGGTATGCCATGTTTTGAGAGGTAGTTGTACGAACCAAAACAAGAAAACAATGTCCAGTAAACATGGGCTCTAAAATGCACTTAGTTACGAGCACTTGTTCATCTTCGCTACTGTGAAACATCTCTTCTGCTGCAAGCCTTTGCTATTACGTACGACCTACAGCAGACAGTAAACAAATGACACATTACTCTGTTATTGTCCATGGATAAAGCTTGCAGTAAACACCAGTTAGTGTTGTTACATTGCAGTTTAATTTTTAAATCTTTGGGGTATGCAACCCCTATTAATGATATACAAACACTACAGGAAGGAGTCATCAATGCCTGCCAGAGCATCCGTGACCAACCTAGAGTGGTCAGTGTGCTGATTCTCTAAGATATCGGAGAGAAGCATGCCTTACTATGAATGGGCACCATATTGAGCACCTCCTTTAGTTATGGTTCACAAGTGCAGGTCGTATGTAATTGCAAGCAGGTTACATTAGAAGCTATGCTGTTTCACAGTAACAGAGTAGTGTGTTCTCATTTGTTTACTGCATTCTGCGGATCATACGTGATAGCAAAGAACTTGCAGTAGAAGAGATGTTTCACAGTAGCGAAGATGAACAGGTGCTCATAGCTCTTAAGGTATGCATTTTAAAGCCCATGTTTACTGGACATTTTTTCTTGTTTTGGTCCATATTACCACCTCTTAAAATATGGAATATTTTTTCTTTAACATCCAGTATAATTGTTGAAGGATAATACAATCTGTAAATATTCATTGTCTCATGACTGGTTCTATTTGCTTAGGACGGTAATATTTGTGCACGCACACACCATTGCAGCGTGTCTTGACCAGCACAATAGAGTAATCCGTACGTTTCTAACTTCGTATGCCTCATTAATCATTACCAAGCTGGAGAGGGGGGATTTACAGTGTCATGAGGGGAAAGATCAGTCACCATCTACAATCATCGGATTTTACAGTCAATATTAAGATCCCTTTCTATGTTTGGACTGCTGCGGGGTGATTAGACTCACTTGCAGCAATGTAACTGTAATAGTGGAACTATCATGCCATTTATAACTCAACATAAGCGTCATTAATGTTTTCAATTCAACGATACGCTTTTGTTGAATGGAAAGGAGGGATGCGAGTGTGTCCTAAGGGCGTCAGTGCATGCCCTAGTTGAAACGCAGCTTCGGGCGAAGCGCTTTCATAGAAGCTGAGATCAAAGAGCATCTTTCATCGCGAGTATATATCGCTATCGACATGTCCTACGTTGATGGGTAATTCATGTTCACCGCAGTATCGCGCAGGGTAAAACGCCACCATAGGCGTGGAAACAATATTTCAGTTCCCTTTCTTATGCGAGCGATATTTTTATTTACCTACCATTGGAAGGCAATTACAGATTATACTTAAATAAATCTGGTAGCGGGTTTAAGAAACCTGATGTGTTACATTCATATAACTTTTTCTACCCTCTATCATTTATTAGTGGTATACAAATTTTTCTTAAGAAAGCTTATTTTTGTATCTACTTTATTTTAATCGAGATAAACCTTTACGGAAATAGCTACATTACACATTTCGTTAGGATACAAAGGGATCAGCGATAGTTAAATGTTTAAGAACTGGACGCTATATGTTTCCTTAAAATTCCATACTTTTCCATGCAAACGCGAGAAACAACTGCAAATCGAAGCATAACATCAAATTGAAGCGTTAATAACGGATATCTCGAAATGGTTGATGCCACAAAAATTATTTGAGATAAATTGTGTGTTTTAAAGAGACCTACATTTTTTGTGTAGCACGTTTTCGTCTACCGCTTTACTTTACCAGTTATACAAGATTATACATTCCATTCAAATGAAGAGGACGTAATTCACAGAAAGTTCAAGATATACATTTTATATCATATATATCTTTAGTATCTGATATTTTAATACAAATCATTAGAACCATTTTTTAGAAAAAAAATCGAAAAATTGCAGCGATCACCTCCTCATCCGTTGCTGTTAGGCTTACCTTGATGCTTCTCCCGTTGCTTCCAGAAACTCTCAGTGGGTTGGTTCTCTTCAATTTATCCTCGGCTAGCTGCAGTAATTTTTCTTAAACTATATGGGAGCATGGACTTATCCTCGGTAAAGGAAAACGTAGATCTCGGGTGGTGATATAGGAAGACATAGACTTGCTTTGTTTATGAAAAGATGACACTGCCGTTTCTTTTTATTTAATTAACACTCGTAGTATACAAAACTGGTATTGCCGCTGTAAAATACTGTCCACCGCTGTTAAACTATGGCGTGGATATGGCACGAAATATAACTATTCTTATTGTCGCTTTCAGAGTAGCGGATCTTAGGTGTGTTGCTAAAACTATTTTGATTCCCTGTTTTGGCGCGATATCTCACACATCCTGCAGCATCTCTCCCTGACCACACATTACCAAACTGTCTTATTCCCTTTTTGGCGCGATATCTCACACATCCTGCAGCATCTCTCCCTGACCACACATTACCAAAACTGTCTTATTCCCTTTTTGGCGCGATATCTCACACATCCTGCAGCATCTCTCCCTGACCACACATTACCAAAACTATCCCGAATTTTCCCCAAACAGATCCATTTATAGTCTCAGGCTTCTGAGGCTGCTTCCTTTCCTATTGGTCCATTTTTTAGCGCGACTCGACGCGTCTAACTATTTCGAATAAACTTCCAGGGATCTCATTGGTCCAAGTTTAATATAAATCGCGGCTTTTCCTACATTTACCGTTAGGTTGTCTGTCTCACTCACTTGGTCACGGCGAATTATCAAATAATGGGACAAAGGCTGTACACCCTCGCTGTAGGAATAATGGCACGGCGACCGAAGAGAGGTAATAAAACTAGGTTTTCTGCCTTCGAAAGCACTATTCCTGTAGCTAAAACATTCCATCGTGGACAGTATTTTAACATAGCGCTTAAATTATTTACATTAAACCATTTATAACTCTACTAATATTAGTAACCTAGATAGATACATAACGTTAAATCACCCTTCTTAAAATATACAAGCAGTATGAGAAAAAGATATTTACATAGTACGATTTAACATCAATAAAAGTTAATTAATAAATTATCTAGAATTACAGTTCTCGGGCTCGGCCTAGAGTTGCCGTTTCAAAATGTTCCATATAAAAATTAGTTCGCGGTAAGGGTAATTTCTTAAAAATCTTCGTGTTGCATCTTTGAAAGGTAATGAACCTAAATACCAAGTTTGGTATTTATTCACACTTTCGTTTCTTGAGTTATGTTCACAGATACACATACGTATGCTTTTCTAAAATACTTTTTTTAATTCAAGGGACCTCGAAACATATTTCTGGTGTAATCTTAATATTGAATTTTAGGTGGAATGCGATATCTTCTCTATCTACTATGCACATGGTAGAAAAAGTAAAATAATTATTATCTGCTGCATATAAATTCTTAAAAATTCTGAAATTTGAACAACCATAATTATTTGATACTAATGCTGGGACGAAAAACAAATGTGACCAATGAGAGCGGTGTGGTAGAATCCTGAGTAGACCTTATCTGTTGTTCAAGAGCTGTTTTATGTGAAAATTAATGTCAAGATTAATAAGGTGTATGTCTCGGCATTTCGCTTCCAAGTTCCTGGTTCTCCAGAAAAAATCTAATGTGTCTTCTTCGATGAGTTTTTCTACTCACTATACTTTAGTTTTATATAGGTTCTATATAATTTTCTCACAAAACGTTTTTTAGACAGCCGGAACAAAAATGACCTTTTAACATATGATACAGAAATTAAAAGTTGTACTTTATATTACTAGTGCTATAAATTTTTTATTCCACTCCATTGTTAACTACTTTAAGTTCAACCACATGGCAATTACCCAAAGTATTTGCACATGTTTAATAAATCGACTTGGTTTGATTAGATTATACATTTCATTATGTTGTTTTTACATGATTAACTTCTCATGGAAGTTGTATTATCTGTTCACAATTTAAATCCTCATACTTAAATTTATCGCAATACATTGTCAAGAAAACCTGTTCCTTGTACTGGCAGCATTGTAATTTCTTTGATTTAAATCTTTGTTTCATCTTTTATCTATGACCTGAATAATTGATAAAATGGAGCAGGTACAAATATGGATAAAACTGAATCCTAAAGCCGTTTAAAAATCCGGAAGTTGCGAAAGGGTAACACTGGAGTTGCTAAGAAAAATGATAATCCAGAAAGCAGTATGGTATAGCATATAATCGCTGCATTGATTGTAGTAAGCTAAGCACTTCTAACGAATCAACAAAACAAACATTTACTCACTGCACGGTCTATTGATCTTGCTGTAGGCGCCATTTCCCTTAGTTTCATGTAGGTATGGAATCAATATAGTGTTATTTTATTGTTATTAATTTACAAATTTCAAGGCTGTCTAAAATAGTGTATGCCACACATGTTAAAAGTCATTTTAATCTGCTTGTAGAATCGTTTTGCAAACATTTCTCCTCGTTTATACGTTTAACAAATATGATATGTTATACTCACATGACTTTCTCTACGCTTGTACAAACTATTTTTACAAACGCTTGTTCTCCCTCTACTCCATGTTAATCCAGATAAACATTTATATTATTGCCAATTTTCTTGTAGGTGCAAGGAGAATATGTTAGGCTTTAAGCGATAGTCAAATCTTTTAAGAGCTGGTTGCTATGTGGAGCATTCTATTCTCTTTGCATTCCAGGACATAAACAAAAAAAACGAATAACAAATTTCCATTTAAAACAAAAGTGTATTGGAAAATTCAAACAAATAACAAGGAGTATCTCGAAAATGGTTCACTCCAAGAAAAAAATGTTTATTACACAAATTGCGTGTTTTAACATGCTCTACAATTTTGGTGCAGAAACAATTTGTGTATCTCTTACGATTTACCAGTTATGCAAAAGCCATTCAGAAGAGGAGGACAGACACTAAAGGTATACATTTTATTTGTCATAAAAATATCTTAAATGTATGTCAGTTTAATCAAAAGTATTAGAGGCATTTTTTAGAAAATAAAAATTTTCGAAATATGTTCCACATAAAGGGTAGTCTGGGTAGTTTGGTATTTTTCGTTTTTGAGCTATGCTGTTCACAGGCATACACACGGACCTTTTTCTAAAGGTGTCTTTCTGGATTCAGGGGCCTCAAAACATGTATTTGCGGTGAAATCTCAGTATCGATGCTTCCCCTAGTTGCTATACGTAGTAGAGAAAGTAAAAACTAGTTTTCATTGCACACTTCGTTGTAGGTACTAAAGGTATACATAAACCGAAGCGATAGTAAATATAGTAAAATCGCTATATCATGGCCTTGCAATTTCATACTTTTTCCTTATCAACGCGGGAAACAATGCAATGATCACGTCAAAGAATGACAGGTTTGAAAAATTCAAGTACGATTCAATCTTTCAATACTCATACTTCTGGATTATAGAAGAAACCAGGTAACCCTTTCTGGCTGTGAATCAGACAGCTGTTTTCACAGGCTCATATGTTTTAAATATACCAGACGTCCCCCAAAAAACCGTTCTTTGTAGTTTTCTGTTTCCCGCATATATACGTGCAAAAGAAGTTGCCGCGTCGCTGATTTTCAAAGGGGTTGTGCAGGTTATAAATTAAAAGTTACTGAGGTAGCACTTGCTCTCTGCATGTGTTTACTTCGTGGTTAGTACTGATAAGCATAGTGTGGTCACCTGTTTGCAGCTCGAGCCAGGTCATTCAGCAAACACTAAGAGGTAACATGTTCATCAAGAATGAATACACGTATATGGTCATGAATTATGGGAAGACGCACTTAAGTACGGCTGAGGCTTGAAGGCTGTATTCTGAACGTTTCCGAGTGACGTGTGCCTTCTGCGCGTGACGTATAGAGATGCAATTAAGAACTGATGGATTATTCCAGATATTTCTCCTTCTTCTTCACTTCAAGGATTGGATATTACACCTATTCCGTCTTCGCATTCTTTTTTTTTAATTCCCATCTCTTTCTTGGACGTCCGATGTCTCTCTTTCCTGAGGGTTTATATTTGCTAGTTAATTGTGGTATTCTTTGTTCACTCATACGCTTCATGTGCTATTTCCAACACTGTTTATTTTCTTCAATTTTATCATATAATTTATAAATATTGTATTATTCTGTAATTGTTTCGTTTCTTATTAATTCTAATCTAGTGCATCCTTTAGTTCTCCGTAAAAATCTCATTTCCGCAGATTCAACTTTACTTTTGTCCTTTTCTTTCATTATCCAAGATTCGCTGCCATACATGATCACTGGGACTGACATGGTCTTGTAGAACTTCAGCTTTGTTTCTTTCCTTGTTTTTATTTTGTACAGTACTTGTTATTGTTCTACATGATATTATTTCTTAACCATTAATTTTTCTCATCGTAATTAGGACAAAGAGCTGCAGCTGATCTAGGAATTAAGGATTTCAACACAACGATTATTTTAGTTTCATTTATACCCCATCTTTAACTACACTGGTCTTATCCGGGCCTTTCCTTTCGAACTTATTAGCAATAGTGTTAACTCGCATTCTCTTGTCGTTGTCTTTCTTGCACTTTGGGTTTTTTAATAATTTGTTCACACACATTCATACTCTCATTCATACTTCCAGACTCTGGGGAAGATAAGTAATAATCCTGGCTAGAGAAAAATTCCCAGGTCCCGGGACCTCTAGCAGAGCAGGCAGTAGCTCTGCCAACTGAGCTACGGGACTAGCCACAACGATTATGAAGGAGCGAAAATAACACCTCTATGAACTGCACTTACATCAAGAGTTTATGACAACGATTTCCAGAGTCGCATACTGTTTGCAGAAGGCTCTTAAATAAAACAAAGGAAAATCCAGACTTCACCAGGCGGTATTTATAGGGAGACGAATGTTATTTCGTCAATGACTCCAATGCAAAAAAACACAATCTCCATTATTGGGCTAATAAGAATCCTCACTGTATACGGCCACATCACTCGCAAGCTCAGTGAATTGTTACTGTCTGGTACGGCATTTGGGGAGACATCATTGGGCCAGTTTATTTGGCTCCAAGGTATATTGGACAAATTTATTTGTAATTCCTCCAGAATTGGCTGAATATTGAGAACTTTTTAGAAGACGTCCCACTTTAGTTAGCTCTAAATCACTGGTTTTGGTACAATGACACATCCCATTATTCTACAATTAACGAAAACGGTAGCTGCATTCGATGACTCGTTCCCCGGACTTCTTTTGCTTTCATATGCGGTTATATCAAAGCCAGAGTTTGCGAAACGGGACCAGCAAATACATAAATTTTAAAAGAACGAATAAGTCATATCTGAATTCAGTATCAGCATTAATGTTGAGACGTGTGCTGAAACTGAGGGGCATTTCCATCAAGGTAGACACGTACACTACTGGACACCTGGTAAAAATGATGTACAAGTTCGTGGCGCCCTCCATCGTAATGCTGGAAGCCAATATGGGTTTGGCACAACCTTAGCCTTGATGACGGTGTTCACTCTCGCAGGCATACTTTCAGTAAGGTGCTGGAAGGTTTTTTGGGGAATGGCAGCCCATTCTTCACGGAGTGCGGAACTGAGAAGAGGTACTGATGTAGATCGGTGAGGTCTGGCACGAACTTGGCGTTCCAAAACGGCCCAAAGGTGTTCTATAGGACTCAAGTCAGGACTGTGTGTAGGTCAGTCAATTACAGGGATGTTGTTGTCGTGTAACCACTCCGCCACAGCCCGTGCAATATGAACAGGTGCTTGATTGTGTTGAAAGATGCAATCGCCATCCCCGAATTGCTCTTCAACAGTTGGATGCAAGAAGGTGCTTAAAATATCCATGTATGTCTGTGCTGTGATTGTGCCATGCAAAACAACAAGGGGTGCAAACCCCCCTCCAGGAAAAACACGACCACTTCATAACACCACCACCTCCGAATTTCACTATTGGCACTACACACGCTGGCAAATGACGTTCATCGGGCATTCGACATACCCACACCTTGCCATCGGATCACCACATTGTGTACCGTGATTCGTCACTCCACACAACGTTTTGCCAGTGTTCAATCGTGTACTGTTGACGCTCCTTACACCAAACGAGGCGTCGTTAGGCATTTTCCTAAGTGATGTGTGGCTTATGAGCAGCCGCTCGACCAGGCAATCCAAGGATTCTCATCACACGCCTAACTGCCATAGTACTTGGAGTGGATCCTGATGCAGTTTGGAATTCCTGTGTGATGGTCTGAATAGATGTCTGCCTATTACCTTTACGACCCTCTTCAAATGTTGGCGGTCTCTGTCAGTCAACAGACAAGATCGGCCTGTACGCTTTTGTGCTGTACATGTCTCTTCACGTTTTCACTTCACTATCACATCAGAAATAGTGTACCTAGGGATGTTTAGGAGTGTGGAAATCTCGCGTGCAGACTTCTGACACAAGTGACACCCAATCACCTGACCAAGTTCGAGTCCGTGAGTTCCACGGAGCGTCCCATTCTGCTGTTTCACGATGTCTAAGGACTACTGAGGTCGCGGATAATGAGTACCAGGCAGTGGGTGGCAGAACAATGCACCTAAGATGAAAAACGCATATTTGTGGGGGTGTCTGGGAACTGTTGATCTTATAGTGTATTTAAACATGTTTATTATGAATGATGCTCTAATAGAATATAATTTAATTCTAACGCAGCTGTAAAGGAAGATAAATATTTAAAAACTTTTCGACACCAATTGGTGCCATATAATGTACTGATTGTAGGTTAACTGCAATGTTATATGACAACACGTGTGCTCAGGTTTTTGTCCATCCTCCAGTCATAGCAGCTAGTGTTTGTTTTCAGTATTGATCTTTCATTTAGTAAAGTGTCCTCTCTTCAGTATGTAGTCCCCTTTACAGTTGTGTTTAGGCAAACCTTTTGGCATCCTCGCTATCCGGGATAAACTAATTTCAAGGAAGAACGGATTGTGTGGGCCACCTGATACATGAAACACACTGGTTGGAGTCAACAAAACAATGATAGTACGACACCATGCAGCTGTAAAAACAAAAAAAAATTATAAAACATATCAAAACAAAGGTTTTGGGTTGGATATCCGGCTGGGGTAGCGGCATTTTCCTTCGATTAGAATAATTTTCTACCTTCTGCAGATGGGTAATGTGGAGTGGAGGATGTGAGTGTGTTGCATTCACATGATTTCTCAACTCGCTCTCCTATAAACTATTCATACAAATACTTGTTCTTATATATATTTATTATTAATAGAGATACACTTTCATTACACATTTACACATTTCGTTGTAGATATAAGAAGGATGCAGTAGGTTAAAGCTATAGCCAGCGTTTTATAAAGTGGGTCGCTATATGACACGAGAAAAAGGGAACAGCCGTTTACCACTTCAAAAAATTACAAGTATTTGAAATTTCAAAACAATAATAAAAAATATCTCAGAAATTATACCACGCAAAATCTTTTACCTGACAAATTGTATCGTTTAATGAGAATGTCTTACCGTTTAACAATTATATAGAAGCCATTCAGTTATGACTTCATAGGCTATTCCCAGAAATTTCAAGATATAAGTTTTATTTGTCATGCAAATATCCTAAAACATGTGGTATTTTAATCAAAATTGTTAGAAATTTTTTTTAAAAAATAAAATAAACGAAACATTTTCGATATAAAGGGTAATTTGGGGTAGAAGGGTTTTCTTTAAATCTTCTGGTGTCACGCTGGGAATTGTTGAACTTAAATGGCACTTTTGGTATTTACAAGCGAATTCTCGATTTCGAGTTATGCAGTTGTCTCTCTCTCTCTCTCTCTCTCTCTCTCTCTCACACACACATACACATAAACACCGCACGTAATGTTTTCTTTAAATCATTGTTTGGATGCAGGGAGTGAAATATCGATATTGAGTAAAATGATAAAAGAAAGTAAAATTCTAGTCCGTCTGGGTGGTTCAGTTTGTTAGGCACTGGCTTCTGATCCTAAGGTCGTGGATTCAAACCCGGCTCAGATCGATGAGTTTTATGTATTCTTAAAAGCGACAGCTCTATGTCATTAGAACTCCTGTGGGATGGAATTCCGACACACCGGCGGCGCTGATAGATCCTGGCATGTGAGAGCGTCGTTAACACAAAAAAACAACAACAGTATTTTTTCAATTTCTCTACCACGTATACAGTAGGTAGAGAAGGTATGGTATTTGATACCGAGATATCACCAACATACATGTTTTGAGGTCCCCTGAATATGAAGAATATTGTTATTTTTGGAGTTGTTTTTACGTTGTTATTTGCACCACGTTTTGGGAGCCAATTTGAAGAAGGTTTGTTTTTGATACGTATGGAAAGTCAGTTTGAAGCAGGAGTTGTTTTGTAGTTTAGCTATTGGGGAGCCGAACTTAAAGTAGTTGCAACCGCACGTATGGTACCCGGTAGCCTTCGTCCCAAATGTAATTTAGACTGTTTCTTTAAATATTATATATTTATGTTTGCCTCGCCTACGTCAGTATTATTTTTTTAGACATGTTTCTCTTTGCAGGGTTGTGGTGCGACTGAAGAATGTAGGCTTACACAGATTATAATTTTACTTCACTCCTTTTATTAATGCTTGGCACGATTTTAATAACACTTCACTGATATAGAGAGCTGTGAGATTTTTTGTTGATACTTGCACTTTTTAACACGTAAACTATTTTCGTCCCACACGAATACGTGTTAAATTTCTAGAGGACACATCTCGCGTCCGATTAGGAACACTGTCTACATGCAACACGTCCAGTTATGAGCGCTGTCTACAAGCAACTGACTTGATTTCTACCGCCTAAATTTGTAAATTTCTGTATTTCAAGTCTCTGATTGGCTAATCCTATTCTAATAGAATACCTTCATTTAACTAAAGCTTTTTCTGGTTGATTAGCTATTTTATGAACTGTTACAAAAATTTACATTATTGTTGCTCCAATAATGACTAGTAGCATTAAACTTTCAAATTAATTATTACCTCAAGGCTACCTCATTGTTAGCAACTCCCAACCTAACATTCTCACAGCTCCTACATTATTAAATTACGTAATACATTCAGATAACATTATTAAATGTATACAATAATATAAACATATACAGTGACTGTAATATACACTTTTATATATTGTTACATACACATACTACTTTAAGGGGGGCTGTTATTATATTTTATATATTATATAATTGGACTGAAATCATTTAAGTGTTAAAAATACTGCCTCAAATAAAAACAGCATTTTTAGAAAAATGTTCGTGGTGTGTCCGTGAACATAGGTTAAAAACGAAAATTTCGATATCTACTAAATTTGGTACTTAAGTTCAGTATGTTCCAAGGATGCGACACAAAGATTTTTAAGTACATTTTCCACTCCAACTACCTTTACATGGAAACATTTTCGAATATTTTAATTTTCTAACTAATGGTTGTAACGATTTTTATTAAATACCACATATTAATAATTTTTACATAAAAATAAAAAACACATCTTGGATTTTTTGTGAATAGTTTGCGAGATCTTAATTAGGAAGGAATTTTGTATAATCTTGTATAACTAGTTAACGTTAAGCCATCGACGAAAACGCACTACACCAAAAATGTATTCTCTGTAAAAGTACAATTTATTTCAAATAATTTCTTTTTGTGGCATAAGCCATTTTTGAAATATCCGTTATTAATGGTTGAATTTTTGATTACTTTGTTATTCCCTTAAAGTCCTGTCAGCTTCAATTGTTTCTCGCGATTACATGGAAAAGTATGGAATTATATGTAAGCGTATGGCGTCCAGTTCTTAAGCATTTGACTATCATTGTTATCTTTGTATCTATAAAGAAATATCTAATGTAGCTATTTCTGCAAAAGTTAATTCGGATTAAAATGTATCAGACAGAAGAATAAGCTTTAGTATAAATAGTTTGTATACCCACTAATAAAGACAAAGGGAGAGAAAACCATGTATATGTATCTTATCACATTTTTATAAGTAAAACTCTAACCAGTTATAACACCATCAGCTGTTTCTAAAGTCAAGGTCCCCCATTGAAGCTATGGAGAGCAACGCAAATGAGCACAAAAGCTACAAATAAATTTATACTTATACTTCTTATATACCTATAATTAATATACTTCTCCTCTCATGTGCAACTCTCCCATAAGTACTTTTTAAGTGCCATTTATAACCCAGCTTTAAGTACAATGGTCTTATCGGCGGCCTTTCCACTGGAACATATTGTCTATAGGCAATTGTATTAACTTGTATTCGCTTGTGGTTGGCTTTCTGGTAAATTTTGGATTTTATTCATTAGATCAGACACACGTTTGCCCTCTTATTATCTTCCAGACTCTGAGGAGGATAGCGAATAATCTTGGCTAGAGAAAAATGACCACCCCAGCTAAAAATCGAACCCGGAACCCCTCCCGCAGGAGATAGGGGCTCTATCGTCTGAGTTACGAAGCTAGCCAAGCACACATCATCTCCTCAAGGTAGGTCCTATGACCTGTTCTGACTCAGAAGCCATCTTGCCATCTACGTCGGTATCGTCTGATATCTCGTATTCCCCGTGGTTTATACGTGTAGATTACCTTCGTAAATGTTGTTTCTTTCAATGTGTGCTTTCCAGTTATTTTTAATTTCTGCTATTTTATTATTTAAATTATAAATATTCAGCTGCTCTCGTATGCTGTCATTGTTATGTGATCGTGAAAGGCATATCAGCCATATCTTTCAAAAATTTCATTTCAGCTGTCTCGATCATTCTTCTGTCATATCGTTTTAGAGCTCAATTATTCTCTGCACCGTATGTCAGAACAGGTACAGCCACAGTTTTATAAAATTTTAGCGTTGTTTCTTTTCTTGTCTAGCTTTTTAAGTTCCATTTTATTGTTACATATATACTTTGGAATTTATGAACTTTGTTTTTGAGGTCTTTGTCATAAATATAAGTTATTTTATATCCTAAATAGTTAAAACTTTGTACCTGTTCTATTATTTTGTCTTGCAAAGGAACTTTACTTCTTTATTGGTTTTTCCCTAACAAGGTACTTTGTACAGAAGGATAGTGGCTATCTGTAACATGTTTTCGTTTTTAACCAAGCACTTTTATAATCCAATTACAGCATTACAAAGAGTGTAGTTTTTTTAAACTGGCTAAACTCGGTTTCCATTACTTTCGAGGTACAGGAGTGTTCGATACACATGTTATCCACAGGTTACAATGGTCCCCACCCACGATGCTATCGATGTCAGTGGCGCCCACAACCGAACAGACCACAGCCGGACACCTACCTCCTTTAGTGCTATCATAACAACAATCGATATAGCTTAATTGTCGGTTCATTGCAAATCCAACTCCACCCTCTTTTCTCTTCCTATCTAGTTTCCAAGGTTTACAGATTTTCATCAAGCATTCTAAAGTAAACTTGGATAATTACGATGCTGATTTCATGGAAATTATTCAACTTCCTGGAATCTTCTGGACAGGCATGTGAAGGAAAGGCCATTAACTGCATGAAAGCTGAGATTTCATCAATTTCGGATTCGTGTAGAACTCATCTGTGTTTACTTAATGTGTAGACAGCATGCTAACGCCAAATTTGAAGTTGGAACCGAGTATACCGGGTGGTGAAAAGGCACTGAAGTACTGGGTAGAGGGGAGGGAAAAATCATAAATGTTTAGAGGAAAACTTTTTGAACATTTAGATGCAGTATGAGGGCACTGGGGTAGACAGCAGGTGCAATTTCACTGGTAATATAGCCGTCCTCCGTGGTGTAGTGGTTACTATGCTAGCCTCTAGTTCCCGAAGTCGTGGGTTCAAACCCTGCGGAGGGTGATGGATTTTTTCGGGCGTAAAACACCTTAGCATGGCTTCCTTCGGAAGGAAAGTAATGACGGTGGTCCCGTGTCGTAGATTTACGGTGCTTAAAAGAACCTCGAGGCTTTTAAAGAGGCCTCTGAGCAAAATTTCCGGTCTTTCACGCGCAATATAAAATGGGAGACTAAGGACAATAGCAGTTAAAGAGGGTCCATAAAAATTTCAAACTGGTAATATAAAATTTAATTCTAATCAGCGTGTTTTAGTACCTATATTCCTTGACCCGTTCCGTCCTCAAACATATCCTTCCATCTTGTTCTTGTTATTGATATTTGGCAATATCGTCTAGGTGCATTATTTAATAAAAGGTTTCGTATTCGTTCCTCTTTCATCCTTATACTGTTATCAGATATTTTTATTTGCGTTAATTTTTACTTTCTCTAATCTTACATATAGTAAAGAGAGGAGGTATTACATTCCATCTAGAGATTTCACTGTAAATACACATTTGAGATCCCCTAAATAAAAAAAACATTTTCAGAAAAGGCCCATGTGTGTATGTCCATCTGCGTAACTAAAAAACTAAAAGTCGGTTAAATACCAAACTTGGTATTCAAGTTTAGCGATTTCCAAGAATACGATACGAAGATTTTCAAGACAATACCCTACCCTAAACTACCCCTTAAATGGATTAAGTTTGAAAATATTTATTTTATAAAAAATAACGTAGGAAATTGATTAATATACTGTGAGTTTGAGACGTTTTCATGACAAATAGGATGTATATTTTGAATTTTCAGGATATAATTATAAGTAATAATCTAGAAGCGGTTGATAGTGAAAATGAACGAGGAGTAGGAAAACTCATTTACACTCTTCACTTAAGTAGAATTACCTGGACATGCTTCGAGAGTCCCTTGCTCTCATCGTCAGCCGCTAACCTACTCTGAGATGAGATGAGAGCAAGGGACTCTCGAAGCATGTCCAGGTAATTCTACTTAAGTGAAGAGTGTAAATGAGTTTTCCTACTCCTCGTTCATTTTCATTTCAGGGTATAGTTTCTGAAGTTCTCTTCAGTCTGGATAACTCTTGCACATGCTGGTAAAACATAAGAGACACACCAACATTTAGATCTCATTCAAGCACACGATTTATGTCGAATAGTTTTCTTTTATTTAACCATTTCCGAAATAGTCTTTGTTATTGGTTAACTTTTAAAATATTTTCACTTTTTTCAAGAGAAAAATCTCTATTTGTTTGTATTTCTTTCTCTTATACATCAAAAGAGATCGTGAGTTCAAAGCAATTACAGAGCAACCCGCTCTTAAAAGTTTTGACTATGGCTTACGCCTACTGTATTCTCGTAATTTCCTTGTAAAAATAATTTCTACAGATGTTTATTTCGATTACCATGACGTAAACAGAAGAATAAGCTTTTGGAATAATATTTTGATGAAAAATGGGTAGAAAACCTCTTGTGAAAGTAGCACATCAGATTTTTTTCTGCTGGTCACGTTTAAAAGATCTGAATACCACTTAAGCCTTCTGTATTTCTCTTGTAACTTCAGGTAAACGTGTAATGAAACCATTTCTGTAAATATTTATCTGGATTAACATTAGGCAGGTAGAGTAATACACTTTAGTAAGAATAGTTAACCGAGCCGGTTGGCTCAGGCGATTACGTCTGTGGCCCCATTCGGGAGGTCCCAGGATCGATCCTCGGCGCCGTCCACTCTAACCCACGGGTTTTTTCAGGGGCTTTCCCGGGTCGTTCAGGCCAATACTGGAGTGGTGTCTTTTATCCTCCGAATTTCCTTCCCTCCATTTTATTCCACTCTTCATTTCATTTATCTTTCATCCCGTTTGTCTCGTTCCGCGTCGGCGATGGTGTTTCGGTGTAGCATGGCAGGGATAAAGGATGCTCCTTGTGACTCTCTCTTTGTTCCTTGTCTTTCGACTGACTGCCGGGGTATCCGAACCCCCTTGAGGGGCATCGGACCCTCTCCGTGTGGGGTGGGGTATCCGTTCTGCCTGTTCGTGTCCTGGGATTCCATCTGGAAATTTAGGGAACATGACATTACTGTGCCATCGCTTCTGGTTCCCGCCACCCAGTGTCTCCTCTCGCCTCATCTTTCTTCCCGGGGACGCCTCCTCGTGGGGCGGAGGTACAATATCCACTCTGGATTGGTGCCGAGTCCCCTCCGAAGTCAATCTAATTCATGAATAGTTTATAGTAAAGTGAGTGGAGCAGGTCAAGTGAATGTAACATATTTTTTCAATGAATTTTTAAAGAACATAATGCTTATTCAAAAGACACATGCAGGTGTGTTTTATAAATATAGTAGTAGAAGTACTTTTATTGTGAACAGTTTCAGTTCTACCCTTGTAAAATAAAACCACATGGGTCTCATGGCCGTACATGCCTTTTCCTGTTCCTAGAATCTTACAATAAGTGTATAATACTAAACATATACTTTTTGTAACTACATATTAAGATAATGAAAGAAAAAAAACAGAAAAGAGGAAAACATTTTTACGATACATTCACATGCCTTTCTTTATCCTCTATCGTTTATTAGTGAGTATACAAGATATTCTTACTAAAGCTTATTTTTCTATCTACTACGTTTTAATCCAAATAAACCTTTGCATAAATAGCTACATTGCACATTTCGTTATAGATACAAAGAGAATAGCGATAGTCAAATGTTTAAGAACACCATACTGTTTCCATGCACAGCGAGAAACAATTGAAAATCGACGACACTTTAAAGAATGACAAGTATTGAACAATTAGGATTTAATAACAGATATTTCAGATGAGGGTTATACCAGAGAAAAACTTATTTTAATTAAATTGTGTGTTTTAAAGAGACCCACATTTTTTTTGGCTGGTACATTTTCATCTATCGCTTTACGTTTACCAGTTATACAAGATTATACAAAATTCCTTCCGAATGAAGAGGACTTCTGAGGCTATTCCAGAAAATTCAAGATATACATTTTATTTGTCATGTAAATCCCTTTAATACACTCCTATGATGTATTGATCAAAACCGTTACAGCCATTTTTTTAAAAAATCAAAGTTTTCGAGAAGTGTTCCATGTAAAGCATACTTTGGAGTGGGGAATTTTATTGAACATCTTCTTGTCGTATCTTCGGAAGGCACTGAACCTAAATATCAAGTATGGTGTTTATCCAACTTTTCGTTTTTGAGTTATGCTGTTCACACTCAATCACGCACACACACACACACACACACACACTCGAAACTTTTTTAAAAATGCCTTTTTGGATTCTGGGGCATCAAAACAGGTACTTGCGGTGAAATTTCGGTATCGAATTTTTGGGTGAAAGGCAATATCCTCTCTACTTACTATGTACGTGGTAGAGAAAGTAATAATAAGCAGGACTTACAATTACAAACGTAGTATCAAATGTAGGTATATATACACATATACCACATATGCTACTGCTTGATTGTATGTAGGTGTGTACTAGTTGGCCAAGATATGAGTGCATGCGGTGGAAATAGGAGCTAAACAGTTAAGGAACAAGTGGGCGGGGCATGGGAAGGTAAAGAAAACAACCGCAGTTCCGAATTGCATTTACTACAAGGCTGAGACCTACAAATGTAAGTAGTTTTCATTGTGCAACTGTACATTCCTCTATCGCCTTGCCCCACACTCTCCCCTATACTAACGTTCGCATTGTAAACAAAACAGTGACGTCCACCACACAAGCGCACTCATATCGTGTCCGAATAGTATGTGCACACGCGAATAAGGGCGCAATTTAACGCGAAACATGCCGATAAGGAACGCAGCATTTTCATTGGTAGAGAGGATCTCTTTCCTTCTAACATTAATCTTCTTTATATGCACTTGGATAGGTCTAGCGCACCTTAGCTATATATATATTTATTTTCCAGTTTCATCACATTTGTACCATAATAGGAAATGCTACTGTGCATGCTTAGGCTCTCACGGCTAGCGTTAGTCCCATAAAATGGTAGTTTCCGGGGTTTTCGGTCGTGGTTCAGTTGATTAGAGTTCCCTAGTGTTTTGCCCACCGCACATCTCCAGAGGAACTCTTGACTCTTTGACTACTGAATGCTGTTTAACATAAAACATTACATTAAATTACGTCATATTTCATACCTTCGTTCTTACTTTCATTGCATTTCTCGAGGTTCTCCTTAGTTTAGTTCAGATTAGGAAACATGCGTGTTTGGCGTAGTTAAAAGCAGGTTATCTTGCCAATGTATGACTTGCTAAATTCATGTTCTATTATCTCAGAAACTATTTAAAATATCAAAGTCAATTTTTTACAGTGTGTGGATGGATACCTTATAAGTTCACGAATCCACTATTAACCAATAGTTACTTTATGGTATTTTTTCTCAATTATACCATTCGTTTTTTATTTAATCGTCCCGGAGTATTTTATGGCCAATGTTCAGAAATTTGTGGAGCAAATCACAGATTTATGCCTATTGTAATTGAAAGAACTTTAATTAATAACTTTCTTAGTTGAATTTTAAATTATATTGAATCATTAGATGACTGAAAATAAGTAATGGTCTCTTAAACCATATCACAGTAACATAATAATTACTTCTAGTGATTGATTAACAATTAATCGAGAAGTTAGTTAAAAAATAACATTAGTATGTCAAACTAAAATCATTATCATTTAATACATCTTTATACCCCAAATAATACCCTTAAATTGACTAATTCTATTTTACGTCTTCTCAATTAGATTAATTTTTTTTAATGTAATAAATTTTTTTATATTCTCCCACAAAATCTCATTAACTTCAAATAAAATTTTACTAAAAATCCTAACTTGAAAATGATAACTAACCTATTTTCAATTTTTGATCCTTCTTCAAATTTTATAAACCTATCAATAAATTTATTTAGAATTTGAATTGGATTATTGTTATTTCCTTCCTCGATATGATTAATTTCATCACGAAATAAAACCCTCTGAAATTTAATCCTAAGTAAACTTCATGAAGAATTTAAACTATTAATTGGCAAAAAAAGAATTAATAAAGGATCAACATTTATATTTATTTCAACATTTTAAATTATTATATATAATAATTTTATAGGATTATTTCCATATATTTTTACTGGAACAAGTCATCTAGCTATAACCCTATCTTTCGTTTTATAGTCTTTGGTTGAATTAATAACTCTAATCATATATTTATTCATTTAGTTCCTCAAGGAACTCCAAATATATTAATACCTCTTATAGTTTGTATTGAAACAATTAGAAATTTAATTCGTCCTGGGACTCTAGCCATTCGACTCGCAGCAAATATAATTGCAGGACATTTATTAATAACTCTTCTAGGAAATTCTGGAAGAAACATCATTGATTCATTTTTACCCCTATTAATTTTAGTTCAAATTATACTTTTAACTCTAGAATCTGCAGTTGCTATCATCCAATCATATGGTTTTGCAGTACTAAGTACTCTATACTCTAGAGAAGTAAATCAATAATGACAATACACATTAATCATCCCTACCATTTAGTTACTTATAGTCCCTGACCTATTATAGCTACTTTAAGAATTATAATCATAATATTAGGTTTTATTAAATTTTCCTATGAGTTTAGTGAAAAATTAATATTATTAGGAATTTTAATTTTAATTTCAATTACTACCCAATGATGGCGTGATGTTGTACGAGAAAGCACATATCAAGGATTACACACTAAAATAGTAATCTTTGGATTACGATGAGGAATAATTTTATTTATTATTTCAGAAATTTTGTTCTTTGTATCTTTTTTTGAACTTTTTATCATAGAAGTTTAACTCCCACTATTGAATTAGGATCCTTTTGACCACCTCAAAGAATTTTACCTTTTAATGCTCTTCACGTACCCCTTCTTAATACAACAGTACTTTTAGCATCAGGTATCACTATTACATGAAGTCACCATGGACTATTAATAGACAGTTATAATCAAGCCACCCAAGGATTAATATTTACTATTATCCTAGGAATTTATTTTACCATCTTACAACTCTATGAATATTATGAAGCTCCATTTACGATTGCAGATTCAGTTTTTGGGTCAATCTTTTTTTTAGCAACTGGATTTCACGGGCTTCATGTAATTATTGGAACTATATTCTTAATTACATGCTTATTCCGAATAACTTATAAACATTTTACATCTAATCATCACTTTGGTTTTGAGGCAGCTGCCTGATATTGACACTTTGTGGATGTAGTATGACTATTCCTATACATTTCTATCTATTGATGAGGAAGATAAATCCAATTTATTTAGTATAAAAGTACAATTGATTTCCAATCAAAAAGCCTATATTTAATTAGAATAAATAATTAAAATTCTAATTTTTATCTCATCCATCACCATATTAATTACTTTAACAATCATATTATTAACAAATTTATTATCAAAAAAAAAATTGAAGACCGAGAAAAAAATTCACCTTTTGAGTGTGGGTTTGATCCAATTAGATCCTCACGTCTCCTTAACATTTAATAGCAAGTATTTCTTTAAAAATAACAAAACATGTTATTAACACCAAAGCTGAAACATAATAATTCTCACAGACTACTGTTGTCCTAAAATGGAATATATACCATAAATTTCATTCACAGAGAAAGCTGATCAGAGTAAAATTGGAGAAAGCAAACTCGCATATATTTGCAAACAAAGGAACCGTGTGGATTAATTATGGCACCTCGTGTGTGCTCAACAATAATACAAATTTTAAAGCACAACTTTTCCTAAAATATGGGCTTAAGTTTACCTCAAACCAAAGTGTAAAGGAGCTATGATTTTTACTGTGATATGGTTCAGAATTCACAGTGCAAAGTGGAATATGCAGAATTATTTTTAAACAAATAATTAAAACACTATTCTGCCTATAGTATTAAAATATACATGCAATTAAAGAGGAAATTCCAATTAATAAGACTTGATGAAAAATGTTGTTTTTTGGTAATTTTCTCCATTTATTCTCACATGAATGTAGTTAGTGCATCTTACGATGGAAACATCACTATAGATATGTTTGCAACTTCTCGTATATTCAATTAAACATTCTTCCACGCGTTAGAATGAACGTACAAGTCTGCACGACAAACGTAGGTAGAGATGTTAAACGAATTAGAACACTTTCACATTGTGACTTTGTTAATATAATCCAGTTCAAATTTTCACTGCCACGTCTCTAAGTTGTCACTATCTTTCGTTTTCTTCGTGATGTAACAGCGTAATAAAATACGCACAACACAGCCCTTCTCTCGGACGGTTCACCCACTGGGGGTGTCGAACACAAAAGTTTTCCAATATAACGCGGAACTAGAACTCGCTGCACGTCACGGCAGTCGTCACAAACTCGCAAGCACTTTTCGACCTACCAGAAACTCACTCGCTAACCAAATGACTAACTGACTCACTGGCGAGAGCCGTTGGAAAAGTCCACAAAGTTCTAGAGCGTTCGAGAAGAATAAACATCCAAAAGATTCTGGTTATCTGGCGATAACGCTTCCGGTGTTTACGCTGGCGAAGGCTACTTATCTTTGTTTACCTCTGACTGTCCGACTCTATGATGCGGTGAGTTATGGATATGTGCTTCGTCAACTGCAGTATACAGATGGAGTTCATGCTTATAGGAATGACACAGACGGAATTCGCATAGTACATTCTCTCTCATGCTGAGGCGTGAAACCAGCAGCAGAAGCATACCGATCATTTTCCCTCTCATCGGGTTTCTTTAACTCGTTTATTTCAGGTTGGTTATCGACCCCCTGCAGCTAAAATAAAACCCGCTTATACCATCGTTGTTAACTGGCGGCCCACGGGTCCATGAATGTAGTTTATTAGGATCGCGGATAGATTTATAAAGGCATTAAATGGGGCAAAAATACTTACAATTTAAATATCAGAAAGTTCAACAGGACTTGAAAAAGTTCAACAAGCCTTTCGAACAGCGGATCTTCTGTCCTCGCTCTTATCGCTTGAACTATAATGGCGAGGTGTCAGTACGCGCATTAAGCACTACCATCTGGTTCAAGCATACCCATAAACTTTCATTACGGGCGTACCTCAAAGGCGACTTGCAATGTTATAAGTGCTTTTAACACTTATAGTGTGGCACATTGACAAAAATGTGTTTTTGTTATTTTCAGATTATTCTCATATTGCAAATAAAATACAAGTATGTTTAGTTATTTTTTACTGCAAAATATTAAATTATTTCAATATCATAGTAATACTTTTATTGTATTGTTCTTTTATAAATAGAAGGCAAAATCCA
This sequence comes from Deroplatys truncata, assembly GCA_030765065.1. Taxonomy (NCBI): domain Eukaryota; kingdom Metazoa; phylum Arthropoda; class Insecta; order Mantodea; family Mantidae; genus Deroplatys; species Deroplatys truncata. The sequence continues at coordinate 80,823,397 of CM060988.1, forward strand.
TGCAACTGCAGTAAAATGTAGATAGATAGATAGATCGATAGATTGATAGATAGATATTTATTGCTAAAACATTTACATATGTATATGTAAAATGTTAAATATTACAATAATTCAATCTTGTCAAATTTCTGGACCTTATATAGAGAATTTTTCTTCAATATCATTAAAATCTGTCTTTTAAAAATGTCGTATGTAAGTTTTAATTTTATCCGGTAAATATTTAATAGATTAATGGATGATACGTCAAAGCTATTTTGTGTTTTATTATACTTACATTTACCAAAATAAATATTGTAGGTACTTCGTGTCGGATAATTATGAACAGTATCACACAGATTATACTGTTGTAGATTCCTCTTAATGTACAATAGACAATTCAAAATATATATACAAGCGGGGGGGGGGTCAGTAACAGCATCTACCACGCAAGCCTTCACAACGGTTGTTTTACGTGGGCCCAACCCACCCTTTTCCACTGCAGACACTGGTATTTGGACTTGCAAACGGCTTTGAATGGTCATCTGAATCGCTTCAATAAAGGAGCATGTGACAAGGATATAAAAACTGGTATTAGGAATTACAGGTAGAGCGGCATATGCAGTAAAATAGTTCATGCAGTAAAGAATTAACTTTTCTATTCTATACTTACATAGGATACTTTTTATTACTTTCTCTGCTACGTATAGTAAGTAGGGGAAGTATTGCATTCCACCCAAAAATTCGATACTGAGATTTCACCGGAAATACATGTTTTGAGACTCCCTGAATCCAAAAAAAGCATTTTTGGAAACATGTCCGTGTGTGTGTCTGTGTGTCTGTCTGTGTGCCTGTGAACAGCATAACTCAAAAACGAAGAGTCGGATAAACACCAAACTTGATATTTAGGTTCAGTATCTTTCAGAGATGCGACACGAAGGTTTTCAATAAAATCTCCCCACCCCAGACTACCCTTTACATGGAACATTTTTCGAAAAATTTAATATTCTCAAAAACGGCTCTAACGATTTTGATTAAAATATCATATGTTTAAGACATTGTCATGACAAATAAAATGTATATCTCGAATTTTCTGGGAATGTCTCCAAAAGTATTCTTCATTATGAACGACTTTTTCATAACTGGTAAACCATAAGAGATAGACAAAATTTTACTGCACAAAAATGTAGATCGCGTTACAATACACAATTTATGTCATATACATTTTTGTTGTTGAGTGAACCGTTTTCGAGATATTGCTTGTTATTCCCTTAAATTTTCCAATACTTATACTTTTTCTCAAATTCGTTACTCATTTTTTTATGTCCTGGACATGCAAAGAGAATGGAATGCGCCACATAGCAACCAGCGCTTAAATATTTGACTATCGCTTAAAACCTACCATATTTTCCTTGCATCTACAAGAAAATTAGCAATAATATTGACATTTCGATATCTCGATTAACATGAAGCATATGGAGAATAAGCGTTTGTATATCTAGTTTGTACAAGAGTAGAGAAAGTCATGTGAGTGTAACACATCAGATTTTTTGATAATTATTCTTCCTCCCTAGCAGTAATTTGGAAAGTTGATGAACCACACTTTTAGAATGCACTGGCACACATGGATTTAATGCACGGGCACTTCACTATGATAGCTCAAGCGGTAAGAACATCGGTATACAAAGCTCCGTGAATGCAAAATAAAAACATTTTTAGAAAATGTGTGTCTGTGAACAGCATAACTCAAAAACAAAGGGTCGGATGAATACCAAACTTGGTATTTACGTTCAGTATCTTTCAAAGAAGTGATAAAAGGATTTTCAGAAAAATCCCCTTGCCCCAGACTATCGTTTATATGGAAAAGTTTTCAAAAACCTTGATTTTCTCAAAAATGGCTCTAACGATTTTGACTAAAATATCATATATTTAAGATATTTTCATGACAAATAAAATGTATATCTTGAATTTTCTGGGAATGTCCCCTAAAGTTCGCTTCATTCTGAATGCCTTTTGCATATCTGGTAAACCGTTAGAGATAGACATAGAATGTAGAGCTCGTTAAAACACACAGTTTATATCATATACACTTTTTGGGAAGTGAATCATTTACAATACTTACACTTTTTCTCAAATGGGAATTCGTTAATTTTTTATGTCCTGGACATACAAAGAGAATGGAATACTCCACATAGCAACCAGCTCATAAAAAATTTGATTATCCCTTAAAGCCTACCATATTCCCCTTGCACCTACAAGAAAATTAGCAACAAGATTAACATCTTATATCTCGATTAACATGAAGTAGATGGAGAATAAGCATTTGTGAAAACAGTTAGTACAAGAGTAGAGAAAGACATGCGAGTGCAATACATCATATTTTTAAGTCTGGTGCAACTTTCCTTATTACTGCCCACATACGACTAGAGTGAGAGAACATTTATATGCTTATATTTAGCACAAATACAGATCCCCTTTAGGAATGTGGGCGTTATCAAATAAAGGGCGCGAAAGTTACAATAGCTGCCAAAAGGCAATATTAAATTTAGACACAAGTCAAACTGTGCGACGTAGAATATGTGGTGGGAATATTGTATTTAAATAATCAACTGGAGTGTGTTCATAAAATATTTGTTAGGAAAATACTTTCTTAAAAATAATCTGGTATGTAAATCATTATTTTTCCACCCAAGATGCAATGGTTTAAGCTATAGAGTAGCAGTTTGAGAATGTAAATAATATTCCACTTTTATCCTGAACATAATTTCATTCTAATCGATTTCTTAGGAATGAGGAACGTGATGCAGATATATGACCTTTGGGGTCCTTACACGCCCTTTGCGATAGGGAGAATGAGAGATGTTATTTTTATCGAAAATACATAATCGATTGCTCAAAATTAAGTTAACGTCATCAGGGAGAGTGCTCGTAGGGAGAGGGAGAAATGATAGCGGAATCCAATATCCTATCTTAGGAGGCTAGGTAGGGAGAAGCAATCGGAAAATTATCACGTTCTTGATATATTTACTCAATGCTAAAAGCCATAGAAGTGATCCGTAAATTTCTTATGTAATCGCTCGGAGTTACTAGTTGCGTTACTAACGATGGAAATTTTCCAACTGTATGGCACAAATTCACTTAAATAATTTCACAAAATATGATATATTAGATTATGTATTTTAATATATACTTACTCAATTGAACTGTTTGAAGCCTGTAAGGGTACTCGGTATCGAAATTGCTAATTTTTACAAATTCAAAACAATTCAGCAGAATGTTTTATAATAAAGTGATTCAGTAATAATGTAAAATTATTGTTTTTTGGTTCTACATATTCAAATTTTCCAAGAAAATAATTTTCGAGAGGTGAAAATCGAATCTTGTGATGAAAAGTTCTAAAAAATAAACATTTATAATTTGCACATTATTCCATAAATATACAGGATGCACAAACATGATTATTATAATTTTGTATCGTCATAGTTAGAGATTAACTGTGAAAGTTGGAATTCTACGTGCGCAGTTTTTGTTTTGTTATATATCCATAGTAACGAAATAAAAAAAACTAGCGTGCAAAACGCCTGTGTCTTGTAATTCGCGAAACATTGTTACAGTTCAGCGGTGCAAAGGCGAAGACTTAGTCCTAACACCCCTTGGGTAACAACATTCTTAGGTGGTAAAATAGGATCCAAACAACGGGGTATGTCTGTGAAGGAAAGAGCATCGGACGACCGCGTTTTTAAGATCAGCATTTATAGTGTCAGTACAGCTTTCGCGCGCAGTCCTAAAAATATGTGCGGCGGTGATTTGAAAACTAGCAATTCCTTCAATGTCAGTGTGGAAAGTGCCAATAAGTAGGCGATAATGTAAATTCTTAGAATGCCATGTCTCTAAACACAAATGAAATTTGCTTATATTTGACATTACTTTCTAATGTTTTTTGAGTTGATTTCCGTGTAGTTTGTTTGATTTGCGTTATTAGTTTATTAATTATCATCATTTAAAATTTTTGTGTTTACCCAAAAATGAATTTGACTAGAGAAAATTTACGAGATATGATTTTTTTTATAATTTTAAATCGTTAATACCTAAAAATGTAAAAATAGGCTTAGAAATGCATTTGGCGAAACGCTCCATCTAAGGCAAAAATTTATATTATTGGTGTAGTGAATTCATAAGATCTATTTTTTTACTGATGACTTTCGTGAAGGATACCCAAGAACTGCAGTTACTGATGAAAATATTACCGCTGTTCGAGTAATTCTTGAAGATCAACTGACAGCTTATGAATTTATTTGGGCAACATTAGATATTGGTATGAGTCAAATCCAAAACATTTTACATCAAGAGTTAGTCATGAGAAAACATTATCATCATTGGATTCCACACAAACTGACTCCCGATCAAAAGCAACAGCACTGATTGGCGCAGAAAAACCTCTGTAAAAATCCATGGTAGCGCTTCAAATTTGGTTTAAATATTGCTATGGATTTATTGCTATGACCCTGAAAAGAAAAGTCATCGGCTCAAAGAATCTTTCGAACAGAACCTAAGTCAGACGAATTTACACTGCTGGTAAGATGATGGTTGTTTTTTAATGACCATATTGTTACTATATAATTAGAAGATAGATGAGAATCCAACTGATGGATTCAGCTGAAGATGGGAGAAACATCTCTCGAAAGCGCTCCTGCGATAACATCTAGCGCACATATGTGATGGGAATTTACATTTTCCAACTCAAGAAATCTTAAATGTTACATAACATCACTATAAATAATACTTCTGGTTTATCATAAAATGTATTAGGTCTTCAAGCCAGAGAAGTGGGTACATCCGACTACTTGAGATTCTCCAACATGGAACAACAGGTACGATTGTCATACTTTAACGTTTACTTAGAAGAACAAAAAGTTAACCTAAAAACTTACGTAAAACTACAATGTAAAAGAAGAAGCTTGCTTGCTAGTATCAAGTTCATTTAACTGTGTCTTATATATGGTAGTACCTTGCTTTGTTAAGAAATATATTAAAAATACCGGTAATGGCCGACATCAAAGAATGGCAGAAAGAACCATTTTGAAAACCGAAATTATGAAACACTATAGTAATGTAAACGGTATTCAATTAAAACTTTATGAATTACATTTATTCTTAACTAAAACCTTGGGTCAACAAGTATGGAAAGATTTTGAAGATAGATGTTATTCCCACTTACAGTATTACATGCATAACAAAAACTATATATTAAAGAAGAAATTTCAATATTTGAAAGAAACACAGTTATCATATGCAAATCATAATAAATCTAAGAATGTTAATAAATTGAAATCTGTTGTTAATCAGTCGGATCAAACCATGACTTTAGAAGAACTGCATTTATTAGAAAAAGGATTTAAAACATGTATTGCTTTCTCTAATAATATCCAAGATTATATAGCTGATAGCGGGATAGCCATTCAGGGCTTAACTTCAGCTTTAGCTAGCAGTCTCAAACTACAAAGCACAGAAATTATAAGAGAGATGGACTTCACTATAAATAAGAATTTCCATAAAAAAACCATAAAGAAACTTAATGAAAAACCAGTAGTATATCTGAAGGCAGATAAAGGAAACCAAATAGTAATTTTAAATAGTGACGATTACCATAACAGAGTTAATGAATTCTTAAAAAAAGATGACTATGAAATAATTAATAAAAATCCTCTGAATTTATGCATAAAACAGGTGAACCAAGTGATATCCAATGCAACTATATTCTCAATTGAGAAGAAGCGACAGCTCAAATCTAATAACCCTACCTTGTCAAAAATATATTGTTTGCCAAAAACTCATAAAACAGATAATAGTATGAGACCTATAATTAATAATATAGGCTCACCCAGCTACAATTTAGCTAAATGGCTAACAAAGGAATATACTTCTTTGGAAAAGTTTCCATCATCAAGTATTAAAAATTCAACAGAATTAATTAATCATATTCAGAATTATACAATTAATAAAGAAGACAGGATGGTATCCTTTGATGTAACATCACTTTTTACAAATGTACCTACAGATAATATACCAGATTTGTTAAGAAATTGGATGGAATCACTGAATTTACAGGATAACTACATCCAAGAGATGATTGCACTTACAATTAGTTGTATCAATCAGAATTATTTTTCCTTCAATAAGAACTTTTACAAGCAGACACATGGCTTAGCAATGGGTAATCCTTTATCTCCTTTACTGGCTGACCTCTATATGAGCTCTTTGGAAAAAACTGTCACCTCTTCACATCCACATATTTTTAAAATATGGTATAGATATGTAGATGATATTTTCGCAGTGGTATCTCAAAATTGCATGAATTCATTACTGGATATTTTAAATGAACAAGATATACACATTAAATTTACCATGGAAATTGAAAGTAATAATTCTCTACCATTTCTGGATATACTTGTAAAAAGAAAAGAAAACTGTCTTAAATTTGGCATTTATAGGAAACCAACGCATGTGGATAATTACATTAAAAATAATTTCTACAACCCTGTGTCACACCAACATGCTGTGTTCAGAAGTTTGATTTATAGATTGATGAGGGTACCTTTAGACAAAGAAGAGTACATTATGGAATTAAATTATATAAAAAATGTAGCCATTGAAAATGGTTTTAAACCTCAACTTATTAATAACTTACTTACTAAATACAAAAAGAAACAAAATTTACATAGTAGTAGCACTTTACAAAACCCAAATAAAAAGGATGTGATATATAAGAGGTTCACATATCATCCAGTCATGTTCAAAAAGTTTGAAAAGTTATTCAGAAAATACCAAATTCAATTAGCACCTCAGAATGCTTTCAGTTTGAAAAATATGTTAAATACACCTTTAAGTAATACAACTGACAAATTAAAAAAATCAGGAATTTACCAGATACCGTGTCAAGACTGTCAAGGCTTATACATAGGAAGAAGTAAAAGAAATTTAAAAATTAGATTAAGTGAACATCAAAGAAACATAAAATTGAAACAAACAGACAGATCAGCAGTAGCTAATCATTTTTAGAATAGCAACCATGAGATTGGACAAGAGATAAAACTACTCAAATTTATTCAGATACCATCACATTTGGAAATATGGGAAAAGATCTTCATTCACTTCAACATTGAGAATGTTTTGAATTTTGAGATACCACCGACAGACCACTTAATGCAGTTGATCCATTTAAATAACAAGAGAAAAAATAGAAGTTCCCAAGGTTCTCCACAGATGGCAGAAAATTCAAGATCAAGTGTTTTCAAGACTTTTAAACAGAATGCAGACCAATTACATCATAAGAGAGAAGAAAGAAGCATGATGAGTGACCAACAGACAACACAGAGGTCAGCAACAGCTTTAGGTTCCAAGGTTTCCCAACAGAGGACAGAAATAACATTTAATGAAAAGTTTCTTGGGGAGAGGGGAGAGGGAGATCCGTCAGTTGGATTCTCAGCTGAAGATGGGAGAAACATCTCTCGAAAGCGCTCCTGCGATAACATCTAGCGCACATATGTGATGGAAATTTACATTTTCCAACTCAAAAAATCTTAAACACAAAAGTCTGTTTGTAGCAAATGTTTGAAAAAGTTCGTGAAAAACGTCCAAAATGAAAAATATTGCTACATCATGAGAACGCATCGTCACATACAGCAAAACCAAATCTGGATGCTTAAAGGTCAGTAGTATGGACCCTCCACCATACAGCCCTGACCTAACTCCTTGTGATTTCTTTTTGTATAAAAAAATTAAGTTATAATGCGTAGAATCACTTTTTGGTCGTCATAGAAGCAGTGGAACATTATAAATACCTGGTTTCTGAGTACTTCAGGAAGAGTGGCATCATTGCTTTAAGGACTGGTTTCATCGAATGCAATAATGTATTGATGTTAAAGGGGAATATTTTGAAAAACAATAAAGTGATTGAAACTTTTAAAAATTAAACTATGTTTGATTTTCTACTAATGTGCAGAGTTGCCCTCGAAAATCTCTCCATCAAAGATCGTATCGTCTGCAATTGATACAGTCCTTACATCATGAAGATTTTCTGTCCGTTGGTACATGCTGGATGTATGCTGTGTAAAAAATGGATCCCATATTGAGCATTCGTAATTTGTTTTATAGCTTCCATAGCTTTTTAAATTAATTAATGATTAATAATTATATTGATACAACATAAAAGGTTTAAAACTCCCATAACCATTTTTGTACACTCTGTAGATATTTATAATTAAACATTACATTGTGTGTGACACAAACGTTTTCTGAGAAACTCTATGTAACTTTTTTAATTTTCTAGAAGTCAACCATATATTAACAAATTATTAAAGCTCTAAATCCTAACTATTCCTAATATCAATAAAAGGCTCTTTAGATCTCATCAAAATTAACAAATCTTATAATTGGGAGCATTTTAAAGTGTAAAAAATATAAGAAAACAGAACTACGATAAAATTAACTTCTTAAATTTAAAACACTATTTTCACACCCCTACTTAGTCCATTTAAACGTCGGTTTTGATATTAAAATGGCCAGTAAGGCAAGAGAGGATGCGGATTATGATTCTGTAGTATTTGGGGATTGTTTTCTATAAATATTTTTAAAATGTGATACTTTTAAATATTTTGTTGAAATTCAGTGTGGAGTACACAAAGCTTTACTACGTTATACTGCGAGTTTTTCTTGAAAATCCATTTTAATGAGTGTTACGTAGATATTGTTTTAATTAATCAATTTAATTATGAACATAGCTCGTCTATCAAACTACAGAGGTAGTTGTGGATACACCCAGTTGGCTAAGCTGTCATCCAAAACTTCCACACCAGGCTTGGAGAAGATAATGTTTTTTAAGATAATATATTGGTTGTTTACATACAGACCAAATAGATTTGCCATAATATCTTAAATAATTTAATCACAATTGAAAAATGTATCTCTACCTTCCAAATGATAGGATACTTCATGCATTTTAATATAATCGTCAACTATGATATTGGTTAACAGTTGAAGGACAAATGCATTCCAGGTATGATAGGCTAATGTTGGGAAAGCGTTCAGAGGTCAGTGGGTAAATCAGTGATTCGTTTTTAAATGAAAGAAATATTACGTGAGCAAACATTTATCGTCAATTCTGTGAGGTTTATAGAAACACAATAATGAGCGACACACACAGCCAAACTCAAGATCTGATCGCGTGATTTGGTTGGGAACAATTCGACACACTCCCTACAGTCCGGATTTGGCACCAAGAGATTTCTTCCGTTTCTTCACCTGAAGAAATTCCCTGATTTGATACATTCCAATGACGATGATGTGAAACAACAGATGCAGATTTAGTTTTCATCACAGGTGTCATTCTTTGACGAAGATATATGAAACTGATTTCCCGTTACGACAAATGCTTGAATAATGACGTTGAATATGTGGTGAAGTAGTGTAAAGTAATGAATGATAATAAAGTATTTGGAAAATAATGTTCTGTTATTTCTTGAAAAATTATCGGATTTACTTTGAAAACACATCTCGTACTTATTGATAATAAGGAAATTGTAATATGTACAACTAAGGTACTTTGTTCTTAAGATAGCTGATTTAGTTTAAAAATATGATGTGTTACACTCACATGACATTCTATATTCTTGTACATACTATTTTTACAAACGCTCATTCTCCATATGCTTCATGTTAATCGAGATGTTAATCTTATTGCTAATTTTCTTGTAGATGCAAGGGGAATTGGTAGGCTTTAAGAGATAGTCAAATATTTTAAGAGGTGGTTGCTATGTGGAGTATTCCATTCTCTTTGTATTACCACGACAAAAAAAATGAATAACAAATTTGAGAAAAAATATAAGTATTGGAAAATTTAAGGGAATGACATGCAACATCTCGAAAATGGTTCACTCAACAACAAAAATGTATATAACATAAGTTGTGTAGCTTAACGCGATCTACATTTTTTGTGTAGTAAAATTGTGTCTATCTCTTATGGTTTACCAGTTACGCAAAAGTCGTTCACTAAAGAACACTTTTGGAGACATTCTCAGAAAATTCGAGATATATATTTCATTTGTCATGAAAATATTTTAAGCATATGATATTTTAACTAAAATCGTTAGGGCCATTTTTGAAAAAACTAAAATTTTCGAAAAGTGTTTCATGTAAAGGGTAGTCTGGGGTGGGGGGATTTTCTTGAAAACCTTCGTGTCGCATCTCTGGATGATACTGAACCTAAATACTAAGTTTGGTGTTTACCCGACTGTTCGTTTATGAGTTATGCTGTTCACAGACACACACACGGACATGTTTCCAAAAATGCTTTTTTTGGATTCAGGGAGTCTCAAAACATGTATTTCCGGTGAAATCTCGGTACCGAATTTTTGGGTGGAATACAATACTTTCGCTACTTACTATACGTAGTAGGGAAATAAAAATATAGCGTTACCAGCACATCAGATAAAACAGCCATGCAAATGACGCGTATTTACAACGCTGTTTCGCTTAATCTAGTGCCATTTTTCCATTGCTGCTACCGGTAATTTTAACTGTATAATCGGACATTCATAATGAAAACCAAGCAGTTACATAACGACGTAAAACTTATATACATGCATGCAGGTTATGTACATGCAACAAGATGAACAAGAACCAGCTGCGGTTAAAGAATGTTAAACTCGCTCCCCCCACCCCCCAAAAAATCTACGGCCACAATTTTTTTCTTAGATTTTTATACATATTTCAGTGATTTAGCCCTGATTTTGTACAGAATACATTATACCTAATGCATTATGAACGTTTTATTACAATACATATCATCTAGTTTTTAGGTTTACATTATGCTTACGCTTAATTTTCGCTGTAAATAAGGTCTAACCTCAAGATGGCTTTGCAGTTTAATCCGACGCGCCGTGACCATACGGCAACTTCTCAGACGTGACTGCTAGGCGGGTAATATACGCAAACTTGAGTAAGGCGCGACAGATGTGCGAAGGAATAGAAAGGGGTTGAGAATCATAATTTTCCTCTTATAGCTATCTTTTTATTTTTTACTTTCTCTACTACGTATAGTAAGAAGGGGAAGTATTGCATTCCACCCAAAAATTCAATACCGACATTTCACCTGAAATACATGTTTTGAGGCTCCTGAATCCAATAAAAGCAAATTTAGAAAAAAGGTCCGTGTGTGTGTCTGTGTACAACATAACTCAAAAACGAAAAGTCGGATAAATACCAATTGGTATTTCCGTTCAATATCTTTCAAAGATGCGACATGAAGATTTTCAAGAAAATCCCCCACTCCAGACCTCCGTTTACATGGAATATTTTTCGAAACTTTTGATTTTCTCAAAAATGGCTCTTAACAATTTTGATTAAAATATTATATATTTAACGTATTTTAAAGACAAATGAAATGTGCATCTTGAATTTTCTGGGAATGTTTCCAAAAGTCCTCTTCATTCTGAATGACGTTTGCATAACTGGTAAACCGCAAAGTGATAGACAAAATTTTTCTGCACAAAAACTGTAGATCTCGTTAAAACACATAATTTATGTCCTATACATTCTTTTGTGGATTGAACCATTTCTGAGATATTCCATGCTATCTATTTGCATTTTTCAATACACCTTTTATCAAATGGGGATTCGTTATTCGTTTTTTTATGTCCTGGACATGCAAAGGGAATGGAATGCTCCACATAGCAACCAGCTCTTAAAGGATTTACCATCGCTTAAAGCCTACCATATTCCCCTTGCACCTAAAGAAAATTAGCGATAATATTAGCATCTCATATCTAAATTAACATGAAGTATATGGAGAATAAGCGTCTGTAAAAGTAGTTTGTACAAGAGTAGAGAATGTCATGTGAGTGCAACACATCAGATCCTTTTTTCTATATAACTCACGTACTCGAACAATTGAAGGCAAATATCTTCAATACTGAGACAAGGGTTTACAACTTCACACATTTCTTCAGTAAGTTACCCATAATTATCTTAACAGGAAAATAATTTAACCTGGTGATGCTTCAAGAAGTTAAACGTTATCCTTTTGGAGATATCCTTTGGGGATAAATTATCAATAACATTCCTAACATATCTGATGTGCATACTCAAGGTTTCTGCTATGGAGAGGAAAACGAATAAACAATATGATTATAAACATCGTTTTGCTTTGTAAACCTGTTTTATATACTCTAAATGTTATGACATAAATAATATTAAACTCAATAATGGTGAATATTAACAAGTGTTTCTGTTTCACTTTATATAGCTTTGGTGATCAGAAATGACATGTTTGTACAGTGTTAAATTGCAACATGTAAATGAGCAATTCTCTCAGCTTCCATTATCATTAGAAAGTAATGGATCGTTCAGTCAGTGTTAGGGCGTATTTCCATTAAATGGAGAGTTATCACCACAGTCATTCATCATTGTTATTATTTGCATATTTTATAAATACTAATGAATTTTTATTCAGAAAACTATCGTAATTATGTTGAGTGCTGAGAAGATCAATTTGAACTTTTTAAAGAGTTAGCCATCGGCTCAGTTGAGAAAAGTATTTGGCAGTAGTATTTGGTGGTGCAAAATAGTGTCAAGGCCTGTGCACATGATCAAGTAAACAACGCTAACATTTTTAACGTTTTTATGAATTGACAGTTTCCTCAGAAATTTTGTTTGGATGAATATTTAAGAAAATAAGAATTTTTCTTTACTGTAATTCGTGTATAGTTAAGCGAGATATATTATCATTCTGGAAGTTTCATTCTTTTTTGTTGTTTTTTCTCTGTAAAACGCTAAGCTTTGAATGCATATGTGTCATAGGAAATAAGTGCGGTATTTAATTTAAAATGCTTAACACCAGCGCAATGAAAGCAATGTCGTTTTAAAAGTAATTTTACATGTAGTTGAACATAGAGAGAGGAGGCAGAGAGGGAGATGAAGAGGGAGACAAAGAGAGGAGGAAAATTGATGAAGCCAGAGAGTGAGAAAGAACATTCACAATAATGCGAACTGAACTGCGGGTTCTACATGAAAAAATCTGATATGTTACACTCACATGACTATCTCTCCTGTTGTAAAACTATTTTTACAAACGCTTATTCTGCATTTGCTTCATGTTAATCGAGATATAGAAATGTTAATCTTATTGCTAATTTTCTTGTAGATGCAAGGGAATTGGTAGGCTTTAAGCTATAGTCAAATATTTTTAGAGCTGGCTGCTATGTGGAATATTTCATTTTCTTTGCTTTACCAGCACAAAAAATTTCCATTTGAGATAAAGTATAATTATTGGAAAATTTAAGGAAATAACAAGCAATATCTCGAAAATGGTTCACTCAACAAAAAAACTATATGACATAAATCGTGTATTTTAACGCGATCTAAATATTTTGTGAAGTAAAATTTGTCTATCTCTTATGGTTTATCAGTTATGCAAAAGTAGTTCACAATGAAGAATAGTTTTGGATACATTCCCAGAAAATTCGAGATATACATTTCATTTGTCATGAAAATATCTTAAACATATGATATTTTAATCAAAATCGTTAGAGCCATATTTGAGAAAATTAAAATTTTCAAAAAATGTTCCATGTAAAGGGTAATCTGGGGTGAGAGATTTTCTTGAAAAGCTTCGTGTGGCATCTCTGGAAAATACTGAACCTAAATACCAAGTTTGGTGTTTATCCGACTGTTCGTTTCTGAGTTATGCTGTTCACAGACAGACAGACAGACAGACACACACACACAGACACACACAGACATACACACATGGACATGCTTCCAGAAATGCTTTTTTTCCGGTGAAATCTCGGTATCGAATTTTTGGGTGGAATACAATACTTTCCCTACTTACTATACGTAGTAGAGAAAGTAAAATACTAAGCACGAGTTCAACAAACGAATAAGGGCAGAAGAACTAGCCGTTGACGCTGAACGACCATCGTATCATGAACAACTCAGCGGAAAATTAGTTTTTATGCAGCTTCTTTTATTGCATTTTCCTACTCTAGCGTACTTTTTATTTTAGAACTTAAAAGAAATTTAATCATATACTGACAAACCTAAAAGAGTATACTAGCAAGAAACGAAAATGTGACTTAATTCACATTGTCATTGTTTAATCAGTGCATCTTGAGCAATACCGTCACTATGGAAAAGAATAGTTTTACCAGTGACGGGAGAATTTTAAATATCTCGATCTTTATTTTTCTCCCTAACAATGCAACTGTTAGTGAAACAAGCGGGAGAAAAAAGAATTGTCAAAAGAGGAGATACAATAACGTTGCCGGCTTCATCACAAAGGCATTATTTGAAGCATTTCTCGTTGTTTAATAGATCCAGCACAGCCGAAACAATTACCCAGTGTCCATCGCGCGGAGCAACAAACTGTTAAAGCGGTCGATGTATTCAAAGAGAGGCTTGTGAATTAGCTGGGTCAGTAATGACACACACTCCCCCCATCCTACGTACTTCGTCACGTACTCGGGCCTAACCTTCCTCACGCACTCGTCTCATCCAGATCCTGGTCGCTGTATTTCCGGTTGGAAAAGTGCGTGTCTCTGTAACAAGGGCTTTCGGATACATTGACAAAACAAACACAAAACCATATCTGCAATTCTATAATTTATTTGGATTAGAATGTAGAGTAAAGTGTGGGAACATTTTGCACGTTTTTTTATATAATTAGGTCAAACCGGGTCACTACGACATTGCTATTATAATCCCTTACCCTCGTGATACAATTTGATTTATAACCTAATTATTAATATGATCAAATAATCAAATATTACAGCATAAACAGAATCAAACACAAATTTTTATAAATTCTGAGTATGAACCGAACAATTAATCTCAGAATCAATGATAATTCGGCAGTAATGGCATAGACTCATAAAGCTTTCGTTGATTTTGTTTCGGTATGATTGAAATCTTCTTCGTAATGAAAAAGAATTACTTTCTGTATGCACTTATCTAAGACGAGAATGTTTAGTATTCAGCGGTGAAAAATTCGATTAAATATTTTCACCAGAAATAAACCTTCAGGAAAACACATAAAAGCACGAAACTCTTCACTTCAGCGTTGTCAATAAAATGCAGAGTTCTACGAATACGTAGCCTGGCACATTTTTTTCATTCCCCCAGAAATACAGTGCCTTCGTTTTATGCCAAGACCGCGGATCGCGAGAATGCATGCTCCGCATACAGTCTACTACACTGCGGAGTTTTCCGTTCCGTAACTCCCGCGTTACTTACTTAAGAGTGTTAGTAACATATATGTAATAAGTACTAACCTTGTTATAAGTGTTGTTGAAAGTGCGAAGAGATTCTTGACATCGTCGGATGAAACTACCATTCACGCGCATAAGTTCTTCTTGTGCAATGTTCATAATTTCTGTTTTTATATTGTCCTTAAGTTCGTCTACTGTGTGGGGATTGCTCCTATAAACTTTAGTTTTTAGCGTTTAGCAAACCCGTTTATTGACCAAACATCTCACAATGTCCTGGATATCCAGGAAACTGTTTACACATCTGTCTACATGTATGTACAGTACCTAAAACTACGCTGTTTAAGCGTAAATGTACTGATAGGCATTTTATGGACTAATAAGAGAATAATAATCGTAAGGAAATCACACATTACACACTATTGCCAAACACTTCACAACACGAAGACAAAGCAATGACTGAGACACCTCACAGCTGATAAACGTACCATTGACACGTCCTGCACCGCTTCTGCGCAGTGGCACAATACCGCGGCCACTGCCTTCTCGGCCGATACGAATATAAGGTGGTTGTGGCCTTGGCATAAAACGAAGGCACTGTGTATTGTAGATACACACGAGATATCATCCTATTTTTAAGAAAGAAGACTGTTAAAACCTTTTACAGGTACAGTATTAAATTTCAAGGAAGGTCATCAAGTTCATAGATTAACGGACATGCGAGGATAAGCTTCAATGAGAATGTTGACCAAGTGACTAAACAGAGCATTACACAGAGAAATTGCAAAGCTTCAGACTTCCATATAGGATTTTTTTACTAGCCTTACGTAGTGCTGGAATGGCGGATGATCATTTACAAAAGCTTCAAAGGCAAAAGTTGAGCAACTAGGAGGACATAACTACAATACCATGGTTCGATATTTACCACATTGGCGTCAACATATCACCACCATTATCAGAATACAGCTTTTCCATCCCTGCTACCCACAACACCTTCCACGTAAATAAATATCCAATTCTCCAATCTGTCCTTACGATTCTTCAGAATATGCTGAACACAACCACGTACTGCTTAGTTGCACACACTATGCGCTTCAAACTTCTACCTAGTTCAATTTCCTTCGATTCTTATTGATCCATTTCCTGTTACTGTCAGCTCTTCACTACGTACTCTGGGAATCAGTTTTCCATGCCTTGATTCCATTCCTCCAAGTGAGGCAATATTTTTAACACTTAAATGATCTTAATCTAATTATATAATATATAAATTCAATAACAGCCCGCCTTAAAGCAATATGTGTATGTAACAATATATAAATTTTTTTTATAATAGTCATTGTATATATTTGCATTATTGTGTCCATATGTAATAATGTTATGTGGATATATTACGTAATTTAATAATGTAGGAGCTGTGAGAAATAGGCAAAAGTTGCTAACAATGAGGTAACCTTGAGGCAATAATAAGTTTGAGAGTTTAAATGTTACTTGTGATTCTTGGAAACAATAATGTGATTTTAGTGACAGTTTATCAAAATAGCCAATCAACAACCAGAAAAAGTTTTAGTTAAATGAAGGTATTCTATTGGATTAGGAATAGCCAATCAGAGACTTGAAATACAGAAATTTACAAGTTTAGGTGGTTGAAATCAATTCAGTTGGTTGCAAACAGCGTTACTAACCAGACGTAAAAAGTGTCCTCAAGGAATTTAATACGTATTCGTGTGAGACGAAAATAGTTTTACGTGTTAAAAAGTGCAAGTAATTAATTAAAGAATCTCACAGCTCTCTATATCAGTGAAGTGTTATTTAAATCGTATCAGAATTAATAACAGAAGTGCAGTAAAATTATAATCTGTGTAAGCCTACATTCTTAGTCGTACCACAACCTTGCCAAGACATCCATGTCTCTAACAATAATACTGACGCAGCCGAGGAAAATTTAAAATATATAATATTTAATGAAACAGTTAAATTACAAAGTTAATATTTTTTTTAAACTTGGGGCAAAGGCCACCTGAAAGTACATTTGGGGCGAAGGCTACCGGAAATTGTTTACTATACGTGCGGTTGCAACTACTACAAGCTCGGCTCCCCAACAGTTGAAATACGAGGGCTGATCAATAAAGACTGAGATTGATTTTTTCCTGTAGCTTTCTTGAGTTTCTGTCTCTACCATGAATATTTGAAAAGAGCGGGGTGTCATGTATAATGTCCATAGGCGGCAGCACTCTCGTATCGGTAGGTTGGTAGTAATGCTGTATATTGTTGACCCTACTTGAATTTCGCATACCACTAAATGAAGGTGACACAAGAGGAGCAATAAAATTTTGTTTTCGTTTAAATCATACAGCCTCTGAAACTTTGGAAAAGCTGAAGCAAGCATACGGTGAAGATGCACTACCTCGTGCAACAGTGTTCAGGTGGTTCAAGGACTTCAAAGTAGAGCGAGTCCTCTGTGCTAAGCAAGGTGGGCCTGGTACTTCGGCTTCTGCTATGACTGAAGTCAACATCAACACAGTTGCTGTGATTGTTGTTCCCACTCACACCACTGTTACAGCAGCGTACTACACGTCAGTATTGGCTACACCGAGGAAGCACATTGCAAGGAAACATCCAGAACTTATCACAACTACGTGCGGCCTCACGTTGCAAATCAAGTCCAGGATTTTTTGGCTAAATTCAACATTACCCGTGTGCCGCATCTGCCTTATAGCTCCAATCTTGTCCCCTGTGATTTCGTTTTATTCCCATCACTAAACGCAAAGCTGCGGGGCATTCGATTTGAGAGAACTGAAGCAGTGCTGAAGAAAAGTGAGACGATTCTCAAAGACCTGACAAATAATGGCCTGTACCATGTGTTCGAGGACTGGCAGAGACGCTATAAAAAGTGCATTCAAGTAGGAGAGGACTACTTTGAAAAAGACCATGTCAACATTGAAATTGAGTAATACATATCTGTGAAAAAAAATTAGTCTCAGTCTTTATTGATCAGCCCTCGTACAATACAACTCCTACTTCAAATAGGCTTTTCCATACGTGAAACAGTAAAACTTTCTCAAAATTGGTTCCCAAAGCGTGTTGCAAACAAGTTGCAACAAAAATACTCATTTCTCACAAGACACCCAGTCACAACCATAATCCCTCCCGCTCTGTTTACTGTCATCACCTGCTGTTCTCTCCGATGGTTACTTGCCCTGTTACCAAAGGAACATTAAGTTATTTAAGGAAGTATTCCTTGTATTTTAAAAAATTCTAGCAGTCAAATTAATGGACAGAAAAATCTAATTTGTTTGGACATAAAACTCAAATGGTAACACAGTTTACCTGTTGGGAGTTTTTAAATTTTTTTGTGCGTGATGTTTTAAAAATTATCTTGCATGCATTTTTTTGTGCGTACAGTCATACATTAACATGCGACTTAAACTGGAAGAGAAATAAATTCGTGAAGTTGTAAAAACTGAGCCGAAAATGAGGAATTAAGGAAAAAGCGTGGAAAATTCCCAACTTTAACATTTTATTCCTTCGTCAAATAAAATCGAATTTCACTACAAAGACAAGTAATGCACAAAAATTGCTTTAGATAATTTAGAAAACACCACGTACAAAATAGTTTCAATTTTGGCATACTTATCACAAATTTATAAAACCGGTAGAACGAACGATCATGTAAATTGCATTATCATTTCATCTTTATGTCCAATAAGAATTAGATTTTTCCCTCCGTTAATTTGGCTGCTAGAATTTTTTAAAGTGCAAACGAATACTTTCTTGAGTAACTCTGTGTGTGTATGAAGTTATTCCTTCATCTTATGAAGTTTCCCAATAAAACAGGACATACGAATTTCTGTATGTTATCCAAATTTTGTAAATTGCCGAAAATGAACGCAAAATCGTAAATGCCTCAACGCAATTCTGCAGCAAGAGAAATTAACTAACAACGAATTGGCAACTGTAGACCTAGAATTGTTCCGACTCATTATTTTCTGTAACGGAGAGTGGAAACTGATTTAATTTAATACCTGTATTGCACACAATATTCCCCTGGGCGAAAACGCGACTAATAGCTAGTTTTCATAGACAGCGCACAGAGCTGAATTTAAAAATGGGTAAATTTAAAGATACAGCTACACTTTGGAAACAATTGTCTCCATGAAAAATGTTCTTTGATGCAAATTGTATGTTTTAATGGTGTGCTGTAAATAAATACGTTTTGATCTTTAATTTAGAGCTTTTGGAGAATAAAAAATAACCTCAATTTTTCCATTATAGGCTTATTTGGGGAAAGGGGAGTGTTTTAGGAATCTTTGCCTTATATCCTGTTTTTAAGCATGAAATCTGGTAGTTACTGAGCTTTTAGTATTTGAGTTATGCTGTCCACATACGAATACGCCCACGTATTATTGCCGCAGTGTGGAGGGTTCGTGTTCGAATCTCGCTTGGAACGAGTTAGTTTTAATTTGGATTTTCCAATATCTCTACGAGATAAATTTCAGGTAACACTAAGCTCAGTATAACCCAGGCTCACGAGTTATTTCACCCATTTCAATCACCATCTCTGGAGACCTAAAATGATGGTAAACGCACACGTGATTAAACATTGAAGATTTCTACATAGGGGTTAAAACATATGTTAGACGGAGGTTTTGAGAGTTGTTGAATAGCTTATAATTTTCGTAAATGTACAAATACTTGTCTAGAAGGCTAAACGGCGTTAATTTGTGTTTAGGGTTAGATAATGGGGATTGGAAAGAAGAGTAGCAAATTTTGAAAAGTTGTCAACCCAAAGGTACCAAGATTTGGTAAAATCGTACTGAAAATACTCATTGATATGTTTATGAAATCAGATAGAAATTTGGTGATATGAATACGATCTGCAACACCCCTCTTATAGGGGAATACTTACCCAAAAATGAATATGAATAATTTAACACAAATATTACAATCACAGATATGTAAATAAAATGGTAGGGAGAGTAATAGAAAATAAAATACATTAAATAGAAATAAGTAGGAAAGGGTAACAGATGCAAATAGAAAAAAATATTGTAAATAACGTGTAATATAAGGTATAGACTTATATATGTAAGAAGGATCGAACGAGATAGCGACTTGGTAAACTGTGTGACTCATATTCGCGACAACCTGGGTTCAGACAGAAGGTTTTTACGCGGTTTTCCTAGGTCTCTGCTTGGGTTGGATAATTTGATCCGCGAATTTTCCCATCATCACTGCATTTCGTTTGCCTTTTCTTCACCACCATATCAAGCATTGGACTGATCACCCATCCTGGATATGCTATGATCCAGAATTTGCTGTTTCTCGATAGGCTACTGGTCCAAGGCATTGGCTTGTAAGTCATTGGGGATGAAAATCCTGCAGAGAGGAGGGTAATCCGTTGAAGAAGAAGATGTAAGAAGGAATATTCGTTTAAAGACGTACAGACAAGCGTACAGGCAATTAGTAACTTGGACGTCAGTCGCACAGGGAGTTGGAAAAAGTAACACTTGTATGAGAGAGAATATTGACGAGAGAAAGATACAGAGATACTTAGGAATCCCTAGATGTTTCATTAGCAGCACAGGGATCTGGAAAGTGAGAGTGAGGACCGATGTGAAAAAGAGACAGATATACTTAGGAATTCTCAGACATGTCATCAGAAGTGTTACCAGAAAGAGTGAATTCTCATGAAACACTATACAAAGCACTAATAAGAATCGATGTTACAATTATTGGCCAGGAGTTGGATGCACGATAATTTTTTTGAAGAAGTGAGGCGGAGATAGCGTGTGACGTCAGTGAGTTTTAGCCTCCCACTAACGTTATTAGAAGTACCAGGAAAAGAATTAGGAATATGGAGAAAAAGTATAAAACGCGTGATTAAGGGAAATAATTTGGCTAGCCGCTTTCATAAATACATGATTGTAGTTATGCTCTCACTCACTTCTGAAAAAAGGGGCGTTTAGGATAGGTTTGATTTACAGCATATTCAAGACAGCAGCCGGCACTACGTACCTAAGACTTTCGGATAGCAAGGAGAGAATTTACGCTAGGTGTAGCGTAAACAGAGCGGCAGTCCCGGCTCCGTTACATCCTCCTAAATACCTCAATTTAAAAATATTTTAAGCCTGCTTATTTCCACTTTGGGTGGAAGTAATTAAAAGTCTGCCATGTTCGCAATGACAAACAAATCCTCTGATATTAATTTTAACGAAACATGATTGAATCTGGATGACATGATTATGATAAGGAAATGGAATGGAATGTGTATTGGAGGGGACTCGGCACCATCCAGTGAATGTGCATTTTGTATCTATGCCCCACGTGGGGGCGCCCCCAGGACGGAGGGATCTGATGAGAGGAGACACTGGGCGGCCGAAGCCAGGAGTGACGGCACGCAATAACAGGGTTCTGTAGTTTCTAGATTGAGACACCCGATAGTCGGATGGGTAGATCGGGGACCCCGCCCTACATGGAGGGACCCCACCAGGGGCAGTCTAATACTCCGGAAACCAGCCAAAGTTCAGGGAGGGAGAAAAAGAGCATCAATTTTACCTGCCACGCCACACCGGAATACCATTGCCGACACTTCCAACCATAAAACAGACCTAACGAGGTGAAGGATGAAGGAAAATGATTAATGGAATGATATGGAGGGACAAGAAAATTCGGGGTATGAGAGAAACCACTCCAACTTTCGCCTCACGACCCGGGAAAACCCCTAAAAACATGTGTCAGAGTGAATGATGCCGGGAATCGAACTCGGGACCTCTCGAATGCGAGTCACACGTGTTACAGTGGCTTCACCTTGCTCGTTTGATTATATACGCCCTAATAGAACATTTTTGAATTCGATGATAATTCAAGTAATCTGAGGAATTAAGCTGCATGTCGCTTCTGCGGTATAGCCTAAGAAGCAAAGTTTAGGATATTGTGTTGCTCTGGCTATAGAGAAACATAATAATTGGGACCTTATGTGCTTCTAAAAGGCACAAACTAACGAGGTTCAAAGATTTCACGTGCTAGCGTTTGTTGTGTATGGAGCAACTGGGCAAACAAAAACAAAACAAAACAAAACAAAAAAAGCTAACTAGCTGTGTTGAATGAAAACATTTAAATACATGCTAATTTGAACGATCTTTTGATTGTACAGGATAATTCATAGTTATGTTTGCTTACAATTAAAACGGTAAGCAATATACTTAATTACTGATAGACAAAGGCTTATGAATAGTGTTCGTGCTTTTGGTTTCATCTTAAAGATCGACCTAGTTTATAATACACATCAAAACATCTTAAATAGAAAAAGTTCTAGTGTGTTCAATTCACGTGCCTTTCTCTACTCACTCGTCTAAAAACTATTCTTATCAAAGCTTATTCTTTTGTATAATTATTACCGAAATAAACTTTCATTTTACATTTACACGTACATTGTAGGTATAAAAAAGATATAATAGGCTAAAGTGATATTCAGATGATGCTTTGAAATTCCATGCTCATTGTATGACCACAGAAAAAAACGAATAGCGACGTACCACATAAAAATTACCTAGTCTTTGAAAATTCAAACCAATTGCAAAGAAAATCTCAGAAATTGTTAACGCCACGAACAGTATTTGGCATAAACTGTGTCTTATATGAAATTTCCATTTTTTGTGGAGTAAGAAGTGTTCGTCTCTTACTTTTACCAAACTGTCCAAAGTCCTTTACAATGAAGAGAACTTTACAGGCTATTCGCAGAAAATCTAAGATATGCTTTTGATTTGTCATGCAAATACCATAAATGTATTTTAGTCAAAATCGTTAGTCATTTTTGAGAAAATAAAAAATATTTACTTTCAAAGGGTAGTTTAGAGTGTGGTATTTTCTTGAAAGTTTTTAAGTCGCATCCTTAGAACATACTGGGCTTAAATATGAGTTTGGTATTGAACAGACTTTTGTTTCTTGAGTTATGGTGTTCACACATAAACGGATCTTTTTCTAAAAATAATTTGTTTTGGATTCGGGGGCATCAAGACATGCGTTTCGGGTGAAATCCCGGTATGGAGGCTTTGGGTGGAATGCAATGTTTCCTCTACTTATTATAGGTACGTAGTAGATAAAGTAAAAAAAAAGCAGCTAAACACTCAAGAAGATGAAGATAGCCCTCAAAATTTGTATGCATAGTGCTTTTTCTTCACACGGTTGTTCCTGTGACGTAGCTAGGACTAAAGCCGAAACAGTTATAATATGCCCGCAACCGCCTAACGTTTTCATTGTTACAATTACAATGATAATTCATGCTGTCATACCCAGCCGCCACTCCTTATCTGGTTCAAGCACTCAACTTAATATTTGTCTCACTCCCCTTTGCTTCACTTCTGATATGTACAAGACAGGACTGGCATGGAATGTTTTCGGACTCCTACCCTTTCGCCTCTCACCTAGGCCTAACCTTTGTCCACAGGCTAATGCGTGCGTGTTGGACTTGAATTCAAACCAATAAGAGATTTACTCACCAGGGCTTGTGTGGAATGCAGATGAGTTTCTAACAACATATAATAAATAATAACACCCAATTTAAATTAAGAAAATAAAGATAGTAACTAAATAAAGAAAGAAACACACTTTAGGAAACCAGAAGCATTAGCAATTTCCGTGCACTCGGCTATTTATGAGCTGGCAATAGGCAAACAAAGTCCTGCAACTGTCATCCACTAGATATTATTTTTGAGAAGTGCATAAAGTTAATCCTAAGTTGGCGCAATTATATTCCTTTGCCAGTTTGTATTGTTTATAAACTCTGGGTTTACAATTTATACGCATAGAAAAGGCACAGCAAGGCTATGCGGTTCTATAAAACTACGTCGGGTTAAGAAGCAGCTTTTATTATGCTTTAAAGGGCATTAAATGGTAGTTGTTAAGCAGCTTTACTGCTGGAATTATATGCTGTCTGGGATTATCTCAGACTCGCATTTAATCCGCCTTGAATATTTTTCTTGTCATAAAAGACTGGAAGAGATTTTGAGGTTATCCCATGAGGTTATCGCCCTCAATATTTTCGCGTGTCAGTATTTGTAAATATGGAGTATATATTACAGGGTGCTCAGAAAGTCCCAATACATCTTTATGCTCCTGGTATGCTACAACATAAACATTATAATGGGTAGAGTAGGACCTTATAAAGCCTAATGCAGTACAACACGTCAACCGTCATTATCAACACGGGAAAATCTATCTGGACATGTTGCAGTTGTTGCTGGAGCCACAGTTACGGCAGGATGGTATCCTTGCCTCTGTCACTTATCTAAAACATTTATCAACCACCCCCTATGCAAACATTGTGCGGGACTACGAGATTTAGACCTTTCCTAACCGCTGGATTGCATGCGGGGTCACTGTTCCCCCAGTCTCATTCCCCTTGAGTTTTTATCGAGAGTCGAGTTTAAGTTACCAGGGTGCTAGATGTGTATGAGTGAAACAAGAATAAGAGAGCATGCTTACTAATAACCGCTCAAATCTTGCGGCGCGTGTTCCGTACAACCACAAGGCGATAGGAACGGTTTTTTGATAATGAAGGTGGATATGTTGAACTGCATTACACTTTGTAAGGTGCTACTCTATCCTAACATAATATTTTTAGACAGCAAAGCTAAACGTAGAACTTCTAACACAATGCAGACGAGCTAAAAGCGTTAGATTATTGCATTTTGGTTTCAAATTAAATCACCTGGCAGTTACCCTTTATATTTAAACAGGTTTGACTTGGTTTTGCTTTTCATTTTGTGGTTTCACATTATTAATTTCTCATGGCGCTCGCATTATCTGTTCACAATACAAATTTTCATACTTAAATTTTACAATTCGTTGTGGAGTTAACCTATATGTTATATTGACAGCTTTCTTTGATCTAAAACGTTACTCTTTTATCTAACCTACGAGGGTAAGTCAATAAGTATCCGCAGCATGTTTAAATTGATTATAACAAAACTAAGACTTACAATTACCCCATTTTAACGTAGCTCCCTTGCTTCTCAATGCACATGATGCCCACAGAAAAAAATCTGATGTGTTACACTTACATGACTTTCTCTACTCTTGTACAAACTATTTTTACAAACGCTTATTCTCTATATGCTTCATGTTAATCGAGAAGTTAATCTTATTGCTAATTTTCCTGTAGATGCAAGGAGAATTATAGGCTTTAAGCGATAGTCAAATATTTTAAGAGCTGGTGCTATGCATTCCATTCTCTTTGCATTACCAGGAAAAAAAATGAATAACGAATTTCCATTTAAGAAAAAGTATAAGTATTTGAAAATTTAAGGGAATAGAAAGCAATATCTCGAAAATGGTTCACTCAACAAAAAAAAATGTATATGACATAAATTGTGTATTTTAACGCGGTCTACATTTTTTGTGCAGTAAAATTTTGTCTATCTCTTATGGTTTAACAGTTATGCAAAAGTCGTTCACAATGAAGAATACTTTTGGAGACATTCCCAGAAAACTGGAGATATACATTTAATTTGTCATGAAAATATCTTAAACATATGATATTTTAATCAAAATCATTAGAGCTATTTTTGAGAAAATTAAAATTTTCGAAAAATGTTTCATGTAAAGGGTAATCTGGGGTGGGAGGATTTTCTTGAAAACCTTCGTGTCGCATCTCTGGAAGATACTGTACCTAAATACCAAGTTTGGTGTTTATCCGACTGTTCGTTTCTGAGTTATGCTGTTCACAGACAGACACACACACACACAAACATGTTTCCAAAAATGCCTTTTTTGGGTCTCAAAACATGTATTTACGGTGAAATATCGGTATCGAATTTTTGAGTGGAATACAATACTTCCCCTACTTACTATACGTAGTAGAGAAAGTAAAAATGTTTTCCGTTGAGCAGCAAGCCATGTATACATTGCTTCCTTCACTTCTTGGTCTGTGGTGCAGTGACGGCCCTTTAAGGCATCTTTAAGTAGGCCAAAAAAGATATGGTTTGCCAGTTCATCCATAGTCAATCCTCGTTTCTCTTAATCAGGTTACGGACTTGCTCATTGTTGACTTTACTAGTGGATATGGATGGACGTCCTGCTCTTTCCTCGTCCTTCACAGTTATCCGACCATTTTTTAACTTTTCAATCCATTCGTACACATTTCGCCGGGGTAAACATTACACCTATATTGTGTGAAAAGTCTTCAATGGATTTCGGCTCCTGGTACACCTTCAAACGACGAAAAACGGATAACCGAACGCTGTGTTTCTTTGGTGCAAACGGCGAGCGGTGCAGCCATGCTTCTTATGCAACAATGCAACACTCATTGGAGTGATAACGGTAAAAAATTCCACAAGCGGAGACAAAGGAACATCATGTTGACGTGCGCGCGCACAAACCGATAGAGCTAACCTACAAAAAATTAAAAATGCTATGCGGATACTAAATGACTTACCCTCATACATAAAGTTTAAATGGCGGAAATTACGAATTCAGAAGAAACTGAAACGGAAGTGAAATAAGTAGCAAAAAGAACAACATTAGAACTGCTTACGCAAAAAATCCAGAAAGCTATACGATGTAGCATTTAATCGCTTCACTGTCTGGTGTAAGGCAAAACATGTTAAAAATAATTTCACTGAAAATATCTGCTGGCGAATCAGCAGAACATCAATACATCTTACTTCTCGCTTTATCTTGTTTCAAGAACCGCCTTCTAAACTACATATCTGTTGTTTTCAGGAATCAATATAACAATAGTATATGCCACACGTGTTAAAAGTGGTTTTATTTTACCCCTTGTATCGTAATCTGCTACTATTGTGTTGTAGCAGACCAGGAACATAAAAATGTATTGCGATTTTTTGCGCACCTGTATTAAAAGGCCTGATATAATCGTAGGCTTTCAGAGCCGGTATTATTAGTAAAATAGAACATGTTTTCCGGGATTGTAAACCGTGATCGAACAATAAAATTGGTAAAACTTCACATTTCGCCCTCAACTTTGGGAGATGCCCTCTTATCTCAGAAGAGTAGGGCGGGTAGAACAGCTGACGACGTCGTTTTACTAATTTTATTGTTCGATCACGACCTAAAAGTCTGGAGACCATGCTAGATTTTTCCAATTATTAACATTTAACATTTTAACCAAGTGTTCACAAAAATTGGTCCGACAAGGTCTTCTTGTGAACCAGAAGCTTCCTCCATATCCCTTAAACGTTAATTCCTCTTTTCTGCACTCTTTAAAAACGAGTTTTCACTTTCTCTACTACGCACATAACACGTAAAGGGGATATAGAATTCCACCCAAAAATTCGATACCGAGATTTCAACGGAAATACGTGTTTTGAGGAATTCTCAATCCAAATAAAAATTTTTTAGAAAAAGGTTTGTGTGTGTATGGCAACTCAAAAACGAATATTTTAAAGAAAAAATCCCTTCCCAAACTACCCTTTACATGGAAAATTTACATTTACATTAAAGATACTTACGTGACAAATCAAATGTATATCTTGAATTTCTGGGAATAGTCTATGAAGTCCTCTTCATTTGGAAGGATTTTTGTATAATCTTGTATAACTGGTATACGCTAAGCGAGAGACAGAAACGTACTACACAATAAATGTAAATCTCTTTAAATCACACAATTTATTTTAAATAAGCTTTATTGTGGTAGAAGCCATTTCCGAGATATCCGTTTTTAATGGCTTGAATGTTGATTACTTGGTCATACTTTAAAGATCAGATTCGGTTGTTTCTGGCGATTGCATGGCAAGAACTATGGAATTTTAAGACAACGTATAGCGTCCAGTTCTTAAACATTTGACTATCGCTCTTTCCTTTGAATCCATAAAGAAATGTGTAATATAGCTATTTCTGTAAATGTTTATTTTGATTAAAATCAAGTAGGTAGAAAAATAAACTTTAGCAAGAATAGTTTTTATACCCATTAATAAGCGATATAGGTAGAAAAGTTCATGTGAATGTAAGAACAAGAATTTTATTATTCTAATGTCTGTTTAAACTGTATATTAACATATACAGTTATAGTAATATGTATCACGTTGCATCAATTAAGTGTTCAAATAGAGTTATGAAAAGATTGCCCATTCTCGTAAATCTCAATAGCGTTTTCTCTTCCGTAACGTTTTCAACCAGTCCTTAACATCCCTCTTTATGAATCATCTCTTCTAGGATTGAGAAAAATTCCTAATAATAAGTATTAATAAACGAGCTATTTTAAATTCAATGTGAAACAAAGGATAGATCAGAAATTGCCTTTCCTTAATGAATCCTACTCTGATTGGTGTAAACAGAACAAGTATGCGATTCACACTTGCAGAGGGAGGAGTGAGAATTGAGTTATCAGCATTGTCAAGAATGCATAACCATCACAAATATTTTTTTCTGAAGTAGATAAGGACCTTAAGTCTAAAATTATTGTTGTCATTGAATAGGGATGCAGCGTCCCAATTGTTGGGGCAATTATCATCAAGGAGCCTCATAGTTCGATGCATTTTTACTTTCTCTACTACGTATAGTAAGCAGAGGAGGTATTGCTTTCCACCCAAAATTTACATATCGGTATCACCGAAAATTTATGTTTTGAGGCCCCCTGAATAAAAAAACATGGGTGTGTCTGTGAACAAGATAACTCAAAAGCGAAAAGTCGGATAAATACTAAAATTGGTATTTAGGTTCAGTATCTTTCAAAGATGAAATATCAGGATTTTCAAGAAAATCCCCTTCAGACTATCCTTTGCACGGAACATTTTTCGAAAATTTAGATTTTCTTAAAATGGCTCTAATGACTTTGATTAAAATATCACATGTTTAAAATATTTTCATGACAAATGAAATGTATATCTTGAAGTTTCTGGGAATGTTCACAAAAGTCATCTTCATTCTGAATGACTTTCACATAACTGGTAAAGCGTAAGAGATAGACAAACTTTTACACAAAAAATGTAGATCTCATTAAAACACACAATTTATATCACATACATCTTTTTGTGGAGTGAACCATTTCCGAGATATTCCTTGTTATTGGTTCGTTTTTTATGTCCTGGACGTGCAAATAGAATGAAATGTTCCACATAGCAATCAGGTTGTAGCCAACCATATTCCCCTTGTACCTACAAGAAAATTATCAATAGGATTGGCATCTCATGACTCGATTAACATGAAGCAGATGGAGAATAAGTGTAAAAACAGTTTGTACAAGAGTAAAGAAAGTCACGTGAGGGCAACACACCAGATTTTTCAATTGTAATTACTACTTTGGTTCAGAGCACTTAAATATCAATATAATAATAATAATAATAATAATAATAATAATAATAATTTGTAATATAAGCCATGTATGAAATACAATTTATAGTTATTGTTGAATAAAAACGACACTAGCATGGATATGCTATTAAAAACCGCCATTACGTACTATTATCACCTTCATTAATATTTTCAGGATTATGATTAAAATTAATGGAACTTAGAGAACAATAATATAGATAATTCAATAGCAGCTAACTAACAAAAAGCTACTCAAATGGCTAGAATTATGCAATAAAGGAAGGTGGAGAGTGAGGCAGTATTTTTAACACTTGAATAATTTCAATTAAATTATATAATGTGGAAATTCAATAACAGCCCGCCTTGAAGCAAATTGTATGTAATAATTTTTTAAAATGTATGTAACAGTCACTGCACATACTTACATTATTGTACACATGTTTAATAATGTTATGTGAATGCATTATGTAATTTAATAGTGTAAGAGCTGTGAAAATAATAAGTTTAAAGTTGCTAACAATGTGGTAACAATGAGGTAACCTTGAGTTAATAATGAGTTTGAGAGTTTAAATGCTACTAGTCATGGTTAGAGCAACGATAATGTAACTTTTGTGACAGTTTAAAATTAGCCAATCAACAGCCAGAAAAGCTTTAATTAAATGCAGGTATTCTATTGGACTTGGATTAGCCAATCAGAGACTTGAAATACAGAAGTTTACGGGTTTGGACGGTTAAAATATGATCAGTTTGCCTGCAGACCTTGGTATGACCAGATGGAAGATGTGTTCTCTAAAGAAATATTACGTATTTGTGTGAATCCTAAATTAAGTATACGCGTTAACTAGGTGCAAGTATTAAATAAAAGAATCTCACAGCTCTTAATATCAGTGTAGTGTTATATAATTTGTGTCAAGGATTAAAAAAAAGAAGTTAATTTAAACTTAAAATCTGTGTAAGCCTACATTCTTGTCGCACCACGCCCTGATTAAGAGAAACGTGTCTCTAAAGTAATACTGACGCAAAAACTAAACAAATAATATTTATAGAAGCAGTTTAATAGCAAAGTTAATTGTTAATATTTTTTAAATATTAACAACAAAAATACATCTTCAAATCGGCTTTTCATACGTAGCAGCATATTACGTAATTATCAACAACTTCAAATTGGCGTCCATTCGTGGAGCTGAATAAATAAATAAATTCCAAGAACAATAACTTATTCAAATTGACACCCAAAGCGTGGTGCAAAATCATCAACAACAATAATTTACAACAGTTGAAGAAAAACACCTTCTCAAGAGATTGGAGGTATACATTTCATTATCAAGTTAAACCGTCCAATTCCTTATTGTATCACTTTTTTCACTCGGATGTTACAATACTAGCGAATACAAATTATTATCAAATTTAATTAAGATAAGTTGTTGGAAACCCGATACTGCAGACAGGGATGATGTAAAATCCACACAAGTATATTTCAATACTTCTAGGTGAAATGTTTTCACTCGTCAAAGGTATACGATAACCCCATATAATCTGGTGTACCATAATACTAAATATATAAAGGTGTTTATTGAATATTTTAAATTTTTATTCCTGTTTTTATAATTTAGTGTTATACTAATCTTAATAAAATACAAAAAATAAAATGAAAAATTAAATAAAAAAAGAAGCAAAACCCATCTAACTGCAGCAAAATATTAACTGCAGCAAAATATAACTCAGTCAGCATCAAAACGTGCCAAAGGCACCGTGACACCGGTTATTTTATTTGGACTCTGCCCGTCCTTTTCCAAAGGCACATTTAACTGTAGTTGCTGGGACTCAAACTTGTGACCTTTAGCTTGGAATGGTTGACAGTCCATTCAACTTGTTTTAACGATCATGGTTATTCGAATCACTTCGGTGATGATGCCGGTGAAAGGGGTATGAAAAGCAGTTTAGGAATTAGAGGATGTGTGGCATATGCAGCGAAATAATTCCGGTATTAAAGGGTTTAACTTCTAGAACAACCGTGTGGCAGCAGCACTTGTCAGAAAAAACGGAATCCATTAACGGAGTCTGAGGTGTAAGTCAATGTTTGCTGTCAGACATTTATATAGTAACACAGACTGTGTGGAACTAGGATAGGATAGTAAGAGCATGAGGTCTCCAGCCACTGGAGGTAGCACCGCATGCAGACCACTTCAATAGGGCCCATTGTGTTTTACGAGAACCATGGGAAGAAGGAATGAAGAGGAGACCCAAAGGGCGACCAGATCCGGACGACGATGCGCGCAAATCCAGAATTACACCAATCATGACGCTGACGCGAGCCTGCCTACACCATCATCAACCCGGGTCGAGGGAACATGTCCTCAGGAGAAATCCTTTACACAGTGCAAACTCCACCGTCCCGCACACCAATAGCCGTCGTCGAGTTCCGCAAACATCTGAGGGTGAAACAGATGAAGAGGACATGAAATTATTGATACCTATGTGGCATTAAGTGCTTGAATATCTTTCCATGTGCATTATTTTCTTTGAATATAAACATTCTTATTTGAGGTCCTTAATGCAATGTTTTTATAAGCAGAACCCGAAATCCTTCATATAATAATGGTTTATGCAATTTCACCTCTCAATAGCTCAGAGCCAAACACTGAAAGAGCTTTTTGGGGGCTGAAATTAATTGTAATTATATGGAAACTAATATTTCTGTTACATAATATTAAGCAAATGGAGCACAAAATAATGATTGGTGTGCGGTTTCCATCACAGTTGTACATGTATAATAATAAGCTGGAATTAGTAATGCTAAGTGCCATACCTATTAGTTCACCAAACAAATTCATTCCAATTAAATGTATAATGAATTCAAATTATTAAAATACATAAAAGCTATAATAATAATGTTTTAATAATAAATTAACATGTACCATGTTTTATTTTTGCTTGTTTTTTCCAATGAAACCTCCATAAGTCCAGATAATATTATTTCTGTAAACCCGCAGAGATAAATTCTTATATAGCAGTTACAAGTAATAAATCATATGACACCTATGGTATAACAGGAAAACGTTTCTATCTTCTCCAACCAAAGACTGGATACCAAAATTACACCTTATATAACATAAAATATGTATCTTGAATTTTCTGTGAATAGTCCAGTTCTCTTCATTCTGAATGACTTTTGTATAATCAGTAAACTGTAGGAGATAGAAGAAATCTTACTAAACAAAAACTGTACATCTCGTTAAAGTACACAATTTATGTCCGGTAGTTTTTTTGTGTCGTTAACCATTTCCGGGATAATATCCTTTACTCTTAGTTTAAACTTTTAAGTACTTATTTTCTCTAGCGATCGCTTTAACCTATTGTATGTTTTTTGTACGTCAACGAAATGTGTAATGGAGCTTTATCTCGCCTAAAAAGCAGTAGCTAAAATAATAAAGGTTATGTAAGTACAATTTGTAAATGATTTAGAAGCGAAGTTCATGTGAATGCAATACATATTTCTCTTTCTAGCACTCCTTGTGATAAAAGTATTTTTAATTATTACGTGTTGTTCTTCATAACTATTTAGGACTACTTTCTTCCATCATACCTGTCAACCAGTGCACAGCAGTGAATGAGCTGTCTCCGCGCAATTGCTTAAACATCGTGTACAGAATAAGTCAATAATAAGTTGATAATTCCTGACCATTTAAAGTATAATAAAAATGTTAAGGCATCTCATTACTCAACCCTTTAATAAAATGTAAATATGTTTACAGAAGGAATGGTAGAATGCCACTGACGTCGAGTGGTAAGCGTTTAGCTTCTCAATTCAGAGGTCATGGTTTAGATTCATGGCTGGGGAATTTTTCTTTAATCATTATCCCTCGCTATCCTCCGCAGAGTCTGGAAAAATAAATGTGAGAGCGAATGTGAGTGTGTTTAAAAGTAAAAAGTATAAAAACTCTACCGTTAATTCCTAATAAAGATTAAGCACTAAATAACGACATAAAACTTAGCATAATCATAATATGATATGTTCACAATCACAAATGGAAAAATAAACAGAAGCCGGTCGCAAGAGAGCTGAAATCTGAAATAGCTCGTCTAATATGGCGACCTACGAAGCGACTACCAACGAAAGAGGTTATGTACAGTGACGTACATAAAAAGTGACCCAATTTCCTAGATCACCATAGTGTTTTTTCAGGTAACCAACTTTGGATTCCATCCAGTCCGTTCTCTATGTGATTGGCCTGAGAAACAATTCATGGGATTAAAAATAACCAATGAATGATGTTTATTATTTAAATGAAGGGGTGGGTCGGATACCGCCTCTATAAAATTTTCGATATGATTGGTACACAAGGAAAGTTTAGTGTCGTTAAACTGAACGACAGTTACGGCATTTATATATATATGAGAGCTTCCATAAGTGAAGTTGTTTATTTTGTTGTATTGTTATTTGCCCCACGCCTTGGGCGCCAATTTGAAGTAGGTTGTATTGAAGCAGCTGTATTATATTTCAACTGTTGGGAGCCGAACTTGAAGTTGGTTGCAACCGCACGTATAGTACCCGCTTTCCGGCTTCGCCCCAAATGTACTTTCCGGTGGCCTTTGCCCCTCAACAAAAATGCTTAAAAATATTAACTTTGTAATTTGACTGTTTCTTTAAATATTATATATTTATGTTTGCCTCGGCTGTGTCAGTATTATTGTTAGAGACATGTTTCTCTTTGCAGGGTTGTGGTGCGACTGAAGAATGTAGGCTTACACAGATTATGATTTTACTTCACTCCTTTTACTAATGCTTGACACGATTTAAATAACACTTCACTGATATAGAGAGCTTAAGTTTATTTTATTAAATACTGGCACTTTTTAAACACGTAAACTATTTTCTCACACAAAAATACGTATTCAATTTCTCGAGGACACATCTCTTGTCCAATTACGAACATTGTTTACAACCAACGCGTCTAGTTATGAGCACTGTCTACAAGCAACTGGCTTGAATTCCATCGCCTAAATTTGTAAATTTCTGTATTTCAAGTCTCTGATTGGCTATTCCTAATCCAATAGAATACTTTACTTTAACTTGAGCTTTTTTCTGGTTGTTGATTGGCTATTTTATAAAGTGTCACAAAATTACATTATTGTTGCTCCAAGAATGACTTGTAGCATTATTAAACATTCTTACTCATTATTGCCTCAAGGTTACCTCATTGTTAGCAACTTTTTAACCTATTATTCTCACAGCTCCTACATTATTAAATTACGAAATACATTCACATAACATCATTACACGTATACAATAATATAAACATATACAATGACTGTAATATACACTTTTTATATATTGTTACATACACATATTGCTTTAAGGCGGGCTGTTATTGAATTCATATATTATATAATTAGACTGAAATCATTAAGTTTTAAAAACACTGCCTCATTAGTGACATGGAGACGAAGGTTAAAGTTATTGCCGCCAATAGGAAAACCGACATTAAGAAAAGGATAGTGTAGTGTATAAATATAAGGCTTAAGTTGTAATGTTACCCAGTATGGCAGTAAACATTCTAAAGTACCTTACCAATCCAGTGGCTAGAAATATACTCGAAAAAAACAGAGGTGTTCAGGATAGTAGGGGTGGAGCTAGATTGTCACTGCCAGCAGAAACACCTCCGTCCCATTATGGTGCACTTTTTATGCACGCCAGTATACATGTATGAAAATGAACAAAGGAATTAAACTCACAATAATGCACTATCTAACATTACAATTTATTTTTCTGCGATTTTTATAGATTCCCAGCGATTCCTCGCACCTTTTCTTACAGAGAAGGGCTGCTATCGAGTCAATGGAAAATCTGATGTGAAATGGCGAAGTAATCATGTGATAAGGTGTATCGCTCTTTCATTGGCTACCTTCTTATGTTTGACATAAACATGACAGCTTGGAGATTGCGAACTTCTATATTTACTTTATAAATTTATAGAGACGTTATGTCAACACCAGTCAGTGTGATTGCGTGCATTAAGATAACATGAAGCAAGCTTTTATGCTTAGGTTATGCTTTTGTCCAAGTTCGTTGGGAATGTCAGGCACCTTACAGTTCAACAAGTAGTAAAACCTTTTGTTGTTTTTCAAGTAAAAGCCCCGATATGCACATAGAAGTTGAAGGAGGCTTTAAAAATGAAACAATTGAAATGTGTTACATTTACATGACTTTCTCTATCCTTCTATGCTTTATTAGTGTGTATAAAAACTATAGTTATGAAAACTTACTTTTCTACCAACTTTATTTTAGTCGAGATACATCTTTGCAAAAATAGCTACATTCAGCATTTCGTTATGGGGATTAGCGATACTCATTGAACTCTTAAAATTCAAAACTCTTTCCATGACAGTGCGAAAAACAACTGAAAGTCGACAGGACTTCAAAGAAAATGTATCGCCTGCTCTTTTCATTCGTTCCAATACACAGATGCGGAAGTAGTTGCCGCATATGCAGGGGTAAAGATACTAACCGATTACAAATAAATATCGTCTGGCTCCTTTTATTCGTTGTAACACACAGTGTAGAACAGGGGTGGCGAAAACGTGACTCGCAGGCGCACGTTCCCTCTCTGCAACCGTCCGCTTGATTTTCACATGCTGCTGAGTGACGCAGTGCGTGTTGCATATTTGGTGACTCGCGGAAGGAAGTCGTTTTTGCCACCCTTGGTGTAGAAGTTACCGCTTTAACCGCTAAGTATTCGCTATCGCCTGCCTCTTTTGATTCACTGCAATACAAAGATGTAGAAGTAGTTGCAGCATGCGCAAGGGTTACGCATGAAAGTATAAAAATAGCAACTTACCACTTGGAAAAAAATCTGATGAGTTGCATTCAAATTACTTTCTTTAATCTCCCTTCTTCAAGATAAACACTATTTAATAATCATAATTCACTTACTGTACCTTTTCTGAGAAATCAACCAGCAGATTTCATTAAAGCTTTCTGGTAAATTTCCTTAGGTAAAGATTGTAAATCGTGTGCAGAAGAAGTTTGATTATACTGCTAGCTTTTTTTTTAATTTAGGTTCCTTGTAACAAGCCGGTTGCATTGTTTAAAGGAATTCACAATTATACTGGAATAAATAGCAATATAAGCTCATACCAACAAACATAGAGATTGTATCTGTTTGAAAAAGGGGCGTGGCACTCCTAAGATGTTTAAATGAATTTGGAGGCGGAAAAACAAAGTATATACCTTTCGAAAATGTGCTCAAACGTCTAAATTATCAAATAAAAATGGTAGAAAAAATGCTTAATTTGAAACATTAATAATGGATTTCTCAGAAATGGCTCACATAAACGTTATTTGAAATAAATTGTGTGCTTTAAAGAGATCTATATTTTTTGAGCAGTACGCTTTCCTCTATCGCTTAGCGTTTACAGTTATACATGATTATATGCGTTTACTTCCAAACGAAGAGGACTTCACAAGTTATTTTCAGATAATTCAAGATATGCATTGTATTTATTATGTGAGTATTTAAATCTATGGCATTTTATTAAAATTGTTAACCATTTTAAGAAAATCAACAAATTGGAAACATTTTCCATACAAGGACTATTTGGTATGTGGAGATTTTCTTGAAAATCTTTGTGTCGCCTCTTTGGAACGTACTTAACTTAAATATCAAGTTCATTTTTGAGTTATGCTATTCACAGGCACACACACGCAAGCACAAATACACACAAAGAGACACACCGATATGCACAATCGGACTTTTTTAAAAATGCTTTTTTTGTGGATTCAGATGGCCTCAAAACAGTCATTTTCGGTACAATATCGATATAAAATTTTTGGGCGGAATTTAATACCTTCTCTACCTACTAAGTACGTGATAGAGATGGTAAAAAGAAGGAATATTCTAACTTCAATCGCGATTTTGATTAATATTCCAAAGTATGTTGTGTAGAACATGCGATTGTTAAGTTATATGGATGTTGATACCTTGCAGAACGACTCTATCTAATGCTCTGGTTTAAACAAAGAGTTAGCGCGAGTAGGGCTGAGAATTATTTGAATTTGCATGCCTCGCTTGATGTATTCGTATAGTTATGCTGGTTTAACACGCTGCTCGAGGATGGACAAGGATGGCGGTGACAAATGGAACCTGTCGCATTAATTCCATCTCTGCATTCATTGCGCTTACAGAATGCACTTCCCTATCTCCACGAGCACATGGTGTAATCGCCATTAAGAGCAGTTCACATTCTGCACTTTAATATAGCTGAGAAAGCGTCAACCCATTTTCTAATATATTTAGGTGGTTTTCGAGGCAACAACATCACATTTTCTTTAAATAATTTGAAAGTTCTGCATACGTAATGTAAAAGTAAAAACGTTACTAGCAGATGTATCTGGGATCTTCAGATTCTTAAAATGTATTCTAAATTATTAATTTAATATAGTCCTTATTCCTTTGAATCATAGTATCTCAAGGAATATATTGTCCTTCACTTCAAGGACTTTCCACCTTTTTCGCCTTCGCATTCTTCACTTTACTACCATCTCTTTCTGGGGCATCCGATGTCTCTTTTTCCTGAAGGTTTATATTTAGTAATTAAAAGTGGTATTCTTTCTTCACTCATGGCGTCCATGTGCTCTTTCCAATTATGTTTAATTTTTTCAATTTCATCATATAATTTATAAATATTCAGTTATTTTCTAATTTTTTTATTTACTATTAAGTCTAATCGAGTGCATCCTTTATTTCTCTGTAAAATTCTTATTTCCGCTCTCTGAATTTAACTTTTGTCGTTTTCTTATTCACGATTCGCTGCCATATACGAGCACAGGGACGCTATGGTATTGTAGAACCTCAGTTTTGCTTCTTTCCAGTCGGCCAGTTGTCCGAGCGCAAGCTACTAACTGATAGGAGGAGGGGGAAGGCTAAGAACATTCCAGAACGGGTAGATGAGACTCGCCAGTCCCGTAGGATCACTCATGTAGGAGAGAAATCTAAAATCCAACTCTGAGAAGACGTCTCTCGTTAATCTTACAAGACATTCGTCTAAGGAAAGGAAAAGAAAATCCCTGGTCCTCCAAGTTAGGGGTTGTGCGACCGAGCAGGATGATTCAGGCGGTAACGTCTGTAGCCCGCATTCGGGTGGTGGTTTCGATTCTCGCGGCGGTTATTTAGGGAGTTTCTCTGTGCCGTAGGCGAATACTGGGAAAGTTCAATACAACCTCAAATTCCCTGTCCCTTCATTTCATCTCCAATCTCATTTCAGTTCAGCTTTTATCTGCTTAGTCTCTTTCAGGTTGCAAGTGTCAGTGGGAGTGTGCGTGGTGGGGAAAAGATGCTCTATGTAACACTTTTTCCCCCATAATGAGGGCGTACTCCGAGTCCAACTCCCCAATGGGATGTGTAATTCTGCAAGAGGGAGCATTGCTGGTTGCACTAGCTGCCATCCGGGAAGTTTCAATTTGTAAACGTTAGGGACCATGCCCTATCCTGCCTCCTGGTCCGGCCGGTCTCTGTCATCTCACTCCAAAGGGCACCTCGTCCTTACGATTTTCTCATTAAAATGCAGCCGTAGAGAACAAATCTAAAGAACATTAACATCTATGTAAATTATAAGAATGCTAAGAGTGATTTCTAATAGAAAAACAACACTTTGAATAATATGTTAAGTAAATAATATTATGGTTTAAAACGTAAAACTGCGACGCACGACTTCTGTACCCAAAACAAATCCACACACCGTATTATATTATACTATTCATTAAAGACTGATTATATTCCCAATATACCTTCCCCGTTATCATTCAAGGAATATATTTACCTATAAGTGCTTCCAAGTAAAGAGATATGGAATTATTTATGTCATCCTTTCTAAACAACAACGAACGGTTTGTATTATAAAGCGACTTTTGTAAGCAACGAGCTCATTTGGCAATACCGCGCTTTCCTGTGTAAGTGGGTGGGAAAATTACACTTGAAGTGCAAGGTCAGATCCGCTGCAGAGTAGATAACGCTGGTCTTTCTCCGATGCCATTCTAAGCAAGTTGCTGCATTATGGGAACACATATACTTTGTTAGTGATACTTCATCCCCAAGACGGCTTTAATGAATGTAATTAAATTCGAAACACGATCGTGTAATTTTAAACGAAACAATAAAAGAAAAAATATATTTTAATTAAAACGTTTTCCTTATTCTCCTAAACTAATCCTTCGCAGACTAAAGTGGTGTTATAATTTTTCATTTGTCTTGGTACAACCTCCTGAGAGGGTGGTGTTTATAATCCTTTCACCTGATATAAGAGCCAAAGAGTATAAAGAGAAGTTCACAGGATCTTTACAAAAACTTGATATATTACATTCACATGACTTTCTCAACACTATATTGCTTATTAATGGTTATACAAATTATTCTTACAAGGTTTATTTTCCAATCCACTTCATAAACCTTTCCGGAAATAGCTACATTACACATTTCGTTATAGATACAAAGATATTTAGAGGGACGCTATATGCTGGCCTTAAAATTCTATACTCTTTTCATGACATCGTGAGAAACAACTGAAAATCGACAGGATTTCAAAGACTGGTAAAGTATTGAACAGTTCGAATTATTAATAACGGATATCTTGGAAATGGCTGATGACACAGAAAAGTTACTTGAAACAAATTTTGTGTTTTAAAGACATCCAAGGTTTTTGTGTAGTACGTTTTCGTCTATGGCTTAATGTTTACTGGTTATACAAGATTACAAAATTCCTTCCGAATGAAGAGGACTTCGCAGGCTTTTTCCAGAAAATTAAAGATATACATTTAATTTGTCATGTAAACATCCTTAATATACGGTATTTTAAACAAAGTCCTTAGCCATGTTTAGAAAAATATTCCATTTAAGGGGTACTTTGGGGTAGGAGATTTTCTTGAACATCTTCGTGTCGTATCTTTGGAAGGTACTGAATCTAAATACCAAGATTGGTTTTATCCGACTTTTTGAGTTATACTGTTCAAAGACACACGGAGCTTTTTATAAAATGTTTTTTTTTGGACTGAAGGTGCCTCAAAACATTCATTTCCGGTGGAACCTTCCATACCTATTATGCGTGTGATAGGGGAAATAAAAATTTAGAGGCATTTCATTCGTCAGGGCAAAATCAGAAACGAATTGTTAGAGCTATTTCTGAGAAAATAAATAATGAAAACATTTTCATAATAATTTAAGTTGTTTGGGATGGGGGTTTTCTTAAATATCTTTGCCTGTCATCTTTAAATAGTGGCTGATATAAGTATCACATTTCAATTTTTCTGCCACTATTCCTTCTCCCCCCTCTCTCTCTCTATACGCGAGCGCGTAATCTAAAATATTTGTATTTATTACTTAGTTTTGTTGGCTTCCGTAAAACAATATGTAATTATCGACTGGAATACAGTGCTATTTATACCTCAAATGAGTAAGTAATGAAGAACAAATTCGTTTTTGTCGTCATTCACAGTGAAGACAAGTTTGCATGGAACAAAAAATAATATGTCTGTTCCAAAAAACGATCGATCTTCGGTTGCCTAGTATGTGCAGCATGTGCGTTTCAACAGATTACAGATTCTCGTATCAAATGGTAGGTGCGTCACTGAGTGACAAAGAGCAATGCAGAACCAACACAGATGATTAGGCAATCATGAATTCGTAGTGAACCAATCACATAGCATGTTGGAACAAACCTATTATAATCGCGAATGCTCTCAACAAAATGCATGAATATAATTTAATATTTAACAACGGGTTTTCAGATCCTTTTTATTGTAAGCAGTTTTCCCTTTTAGCTTTAATATTTTATCGTCACTCTATCGCATTGTGCGTCGGTTCATGAATAATTTCACGACATTTAATTTAAAAATTCAAGCTCTGCTGTAAATTAAGTATTGGAGCGATTTTTATTATTTGGTAAAACTGACAGCTTTCGTGCCAAGGACATTAATGACAAGGAATCATGTAACCAGTGAGCCATTGAGCATATACAAGAGAAGAGACGTGGATTAATGGTTCCTTAGGATCCTGAAGCATTAATTTATGACAAGTGCAACAAAGAAATTGGGTTAATTTAGGAAAGGACCACTTTAAGAATGTTATAACAATGATAACTTTTCGAAATAAATATTTTGTCTCGTAACAGTACACAATAGACAGGGTCCAAAATGGTATACATAATTAAATAATGGTTATGGGCTTTTAAGTTTTTTAATCCAAACTTAATTGTGGGATCCTAATGTAGTGTGGTGTTGTTTCCAATGATACTTATAGCGGACAATTGCTATACAATCATATGACCATGATGAATGTTAAAAAATAAAAGAGCAGCCCATCTCACTGCATGTATCGTGTCTGCTTCACATTCAAGAGGTCCCGAGTTGTAATCTCGGTTAGGGTGAATTACCCGCATATGGTTTTTCGGGGGTTTCTCTTATCCTCAGAAGACGAATGTCGAATACTCTAAACTGTAAGGACCCCGGGCTCATTTGAGCATCCCTTCACACATTCATCACCCGATGTGATCTAGCAGGTTAAGAACGTTAAACTTCAAGACATCTTCAAGTTGTCGCATAGTTTCCGAATCGGTTCATTGAACTGATTTGATTTGAAAAGACATATATTAAAACTAATCTGTTATAATACAGGAAGTGAATATTTCGATTCTCACGATTTTACCAGTTTGAAACAGACTACTGTCCAAAGACTGGGTGAAATTTAAAACTAAGAATCCTTGTGTTTTGCGTTTTTGAATTATGTTGTTCACAGACAGACACACACATCTTTTTCCAAAAAATCTTTTTTTATTCAAGGGGCCTCAAAACACCTCGGTATCGAAATTTTGGGTGGAATACAATACCCTTCTTACTATACATAGTAGAAAAAATAAAAACGTTCTTTCTGGCATATATATATATATATATATATATATATATATATATATATATATGTTTAAGCTAGAGCTTTAATACATAAAATTACCCAAAAAATGTTTAAGGGAGAGGAAGGGGAGGGTTAAAGGGAAAACAGAGACCAAGTGATCGCGTGCCAAGTAGTGTACGTCGCACTGGCGCAGTGCTCAAGTTAGTCTTGAGCATTATTTGCTATCTCTCAGGAAAACATATATGAGCATATGACATATGGGAACCGAGAATGTCTACTCAAGAAGCAGAAGAAGCCAAAATCTTGGACATAGAGTAAACTAAGCCAACTCTACATCCATAGTAGATTAGGAGTAAACGTAATTAGGAAAAATCTTTCACGGTAAACGAGTGAGTTTTAATAAACGACTAAAAGATTTTTAGGCTATCAGCAGTTGTCTGAAATCTAGAACAGATTTGGACTGAACTTAAACAATGATGAAATCTGAGAATGCTTTTGGGAAGAAAAGCGTTGATGATGTTAAAAAAAAAGGAAGTAAAGACGCCAAGATTTTAATGTGAAAATTAAACTAACAAATACCAGTATATTGAATGCCTGCAAGAGCAGTGGATGGATGGATGGATGGATGGATAACGGGAGTTGTTGGTGGAGTTTTGTCGACCTCCCGAACGTCAGCCTAAAAGGTTTATTGTGCAACCCCATTGGACAGCATGCCTTCATTGTTTCCCAATATCTGCACTCTGAACAAGTTGCAGTATTCTGGTTCCAATGTCAGCATTGTTTCCTAGATCTTCCTTTATTAACAGGAATGGGCAGTCAACAAGGACATACAAGGCAGTTTCCTCATCTTCTTTGCACTATCTACAATGGGCTCGTCATTGTAGAGGACTACTTTACGTAGATGTTTGCTGCAGATGTTCAGAAATGTATGCAACGACTTTCCTTATTCCTGTTCTATCCAATTTCAGGAGAGACGAGGAAGGAGTGTAGCATGAACCTAAGACCAGTTTCCTGGCTTGTCTTTGTCGAGAATAGCCATTCTTTTACCGGTATTTTGGCAGTACGTATATTGATTCCAACTACGGGTAGTGCTAACATAGAGTATCGCAGTATCCTCTTTAGTCAGCTGATCAGCTTTTTCATTGCCCTGATGCCCTGGTATTCACAGCATGTCGAGCCTGTTGCGAGGTGACAAGGCAGTCAGAGCATTTAGGCATTCCCATGCCAGTTTTGATTTTACTGGTCTGAGGAGAGTGCTGTTAAAGCACGTTGACTGTCTACGACGATGAGAATTCGTTTACCGTGGTAACCTTTCTGAAAGCCTCTTAGAGCACACCTCAGATAGCAAATACATCTGCTTGAAAGTGAGGCAGTATTTTTAACACTTAAATAATTTTAGTGTAATTATATAATATGTAAATACAATAACAGTCCGCCTTGAAGCAATATGTGTATGTAATAATTTGTAAAATGTATATAACAGACATTGTATATGCTTATATTATTGTATACATTTTCAATAATGTTATATGAATGTATTACGTGATTTAATAATGTAAGAGCTGTGAGAAATAGGTTGAAAGTTGCTAACAATGAGGTAACAATGAGGTAACCTTGAGGCAATAATGAGTAAGAAAGTTTAACAATACTACTTATGATTCTTGGAAGCAATAATGTCATTTTAGTAACAGTTTATAAAAATAGCCAATCAACAACTAGAAAAAGCTTTAGTTAAATGAAGGTATTCTATTGGATTAGGAAT
The DNA here is from genome assembly GCA_030765065.1 of Deroplatys truncata. Classification (NCBI taxonomy): domain Eukaryota; kingdom Metazoa; phylum Arthropoda; class Insecta; order Mantodea; family Mantidae; genus Deroplatys; species Deroplatys truncata. The sequence goes on from CM060988.1 coordinate 80,867,565, forward strand.
AGCCAATCAGAGACATGAAATACAGAAATTTTCAAGTTTAGGGGTTGAAATCAATTCAGTTACCTGCAGACAGTGTTTGTAACCGGATGCAAAAAATGTCCTCAAGAAATTTAATACGTATTCGTGTGAGACGAAAATAGTTTTACGTGTTAAAAAGTGCAAGTAATTAATTAAAGAATCTCACAGCTCTCTATATCAGTGAAGAGTTATTTAAATCGTGTCAAGCATTAATAAAAGGAGTGAAGTAAAATTATAATCTGTGTAAGCCTACATTCTTGTTGCACCACAACCCTGCCAAGATATCATGTCTCTAACAAAAATACTGACGCAGCCGAGGCAAACATAAATATATAATATTTAAAGAAACAGTCAAATTAAAAAGTTAATATTTTTAAACTTGTAGCGAAGGCAACCGGAAACCGGGTACTATACGTGCGGTTGCAACCAACTTCAATTTCGGCTCCCAACAGTTGAAATAAAGCGTGATGCAAATAACGTAATAACAATACTTCTTCAAATTGGCCTCCATACGTGCGGCAGAAACGTTACTTCAAATGACTGTGCAATATTTCCCAAGGTTTATACTAATAGTTGTGCTTGCTCGTACTGCCACTTAAAGGCATTTTTTATGTTTAGTAAATTTAACGAGGACTGATAAATTGGCATGGAAGTGTCGTTTCACTAATTAGTTTAATTATGTGAATTAAATTAAAACACAAATGCATTTTATAATGCACTTGAAAATAAATCATGATTTACTAGAACGTTCTCGAAATATGAACAGAAATTAATAAAAAACCTATTTATTCGCAGGCGTGACTTGAACTTCCGAACTTCACCACGTCTTTCTAGCATTGCGCTACTAGAGCACGTTAACAACGAGCACCACCGTAACCCTAATCAGTGGGCTGGTGAATGTGGTGTCAGCACCTGCATTTCGCATCGTCAGTAAAATGAAGGTTTGCCTAGTTGCCAATCCGCAGGATCAGAAGACTCACGCGGTACCTGCGCCCGATTGCGTCCCTATACGGATCCATCTGTGAACAAAAAAAGTTGGTCACATACCATTCAGTCTTCTGGAGCCCCGAGTATCACCTTAAATGGAGGAAAAGAACAACATTGAGTATTCATTAAGTCAGACCGCATACTCAATACTAGGATATGCAGGACATTTAGGAAAGAGATGTGTCCAATTGTTGAACAGCTAGCTCTCCAAGTCCCTGTTTGTACTAAGCGGTCGACAGTAATCGTATTAAGCAAGTGTATATATATATATATATATATATATATATATATATTTATATATACATTTGGGGGATTAAATGCAGGCATATCAATAGTTGGGGGAATAAATGCATTTAATTAACATATGGGGTAAAAGTCAAAACGCACGGAGTTCAGTAATGTCAACTTCCTACGCATAATAACAGAGCTGGAAGTGACAAACAGACAGTATCTACGTAAGAAACAGTTTCATCAAGCTAGTATAGGTATATTTAAGATATTTACATGATTAATAAAACGTTTGTCTTAAAATTTTTGTTAACAATTGGCGAAGTTCTGTCCACTATGAATGAATTCTGTGTTACTGGTAAAATATATGATCCAGAAAAATACTAACCAAAAGAAAAATCCAGATCTGATTAAAATACTCAACTTATGACGAGTATTTCTTGGGTAGTAACATGTTTCGAGATATTCTTTGCAATACTCTTTTCCAACACTTTCAGACTTTTTTTCTCTACTACGTACAATAAGTAGCGGAAGTATTGCATTCCACGCAAAAATTCGATACCACGATTTCACCGGAAATACATAACTTCAGCCCCCTGAATAAAAAAAAAATGTATTTTTCGAAAAAGATCCGTTTGTGTGTTTGTTTGCCTCTGTGCCTGTGAACAGCATAACTTAAAAACACCAAACTTGGTATTTAGGTTCACTATCTGTCAAAGATGCGACACAAAGATTTTCAAAAAAAAACCCACCCCAGACTACCCTTTACATGGAACATTTTAAGAAAATTTTTGTTTTCTCAAAAATGGCTCCAACGATTTTGATTAAAATATAACATATTTAAGATATTTTCATGGAAAATGAAATGTATAGCTTGAATTTTCTGGGAATGTCCCCAAAAGTCCTCTTCATTCTGAATGACCTTCGGATAAAGGTAAATCGTAAGAGATATAAAAAATTTTACTATAATAAAATGTAATCTCGTTAAAACTTATAATGTATGTCATATACATTTGTTTTGTCCAGGGAACCATTTCCGAGATATTCGTTGTTATTTGCTTGAACTTTCCAAAACGTACTGTTTCTCAAATGGGAATTCGTTACTCGTGTTTTTATGTCCTGGATATGCAAAGAGAAAGAAATGCTCCAGATAGCAACCAAGTCTTAAAAGATTTGACTATCGCTTAAAGCCTACCATATTCCCCTTGTATCTTTTTTTTGAAAGGGGAGACAGATGAAGAGTTGGAAGGGATAAAGATATGGCTCATTTCGCCGAAGTAGAAGGAATTTAAAGACAGGTTATAATGGTCTTGAAGTGCGGATTAGGGTTGATGTTTCATTGGAGTTCCGCTTAGCACCTCCGGTAGTCCAGCTATGCGCTGGCAGTGAGCGGGAAGGTACCAGGAGGCAGCCATGGCGAGCCCTGAATGCCCCCTTGGTGAATTAGAGGCAAACAGTGTTATGTTTGTGTGTTATAATTTCGTCGTAATTGATGTTTGGTCAGAAGTGTATTATTTCGGTTTTTGTATCGGGAGATCGCTGGTGACATTATATTTTGTTGTTCAAGGAGGTATGTTAGAGAATCGTATGCTTTATCGTGCTGTAGGTTGTGGTCTTGAAGGCTGTTAAGTTTCTGGTTGATTTCTGAGTTTTGGTCAAAAGTGTACTATTTCTGTACTTGTACCTGCAAGAAAATTGGCAATAAGATACTTTCTGCAAATGTTTATCTCGATTAACCTGAAGTGGATGAAGAATAAGCGTCTGCAAAAAATAGTAAATAGTAGGGAAAGTGTGACTGTAACAAGATGTTTAGGTGCTACGTACCAAGAAATCAAGCAAAGAGTATTGAATTTCAAAGCCAAAATACAGCGACCCGGTTTTTATTTTCCCTACCACAGTAGAGGAAGTACTGCATTCCACCAAAGGATCCGATACCGATATTTCACGGTAAATACGCGTTTGGGGGGTTTCTAAATGCAAAGAAAACGTTTTTAGAAAATGGCTGTGTATGTGTGTCTGTGAACATTATAACACAAAAACGAAAGATAGGTAAAACTAGATACAACTCATCTTCTAATATATCCTTTACATGGAGGAGGTCTTATTTATTATCATCTCAAATATGGCTCAAATAATGTTGATGAAAATATCACATGTTTAAGATATTTTAATGACAAATAAAATGTTTACGTTGGTTTTTCTGGGAATAACTTCTTAAGTCGTTTTCATTCTCAATGACTTTGTATAATTAGTAAACCGTAAGAGATAGACAAAATCTTATTGGAGAAAAAATGTAACTCTCGATCAAGCACACACTTTACGGAAAATAAATAAATATATTTGTAGCTTTATGTTTTCCCCGAGATATTCTTTGTTATTGGTTTGATTATTCAGATAGTTACACATTTTACAAGTGGTAAGTCGTTATTCGCTAAGACAACGGAATTTCAAAGCCATCACATAGCGATCCTGCATCTAAAGTTCTGACTTCACCCCCCTTGTACCTCCAGTGAAATCTAAGATAACCATTTCTGGATATGTTTATCTCGATTAAAAAGAAGTAGATAGAACAAAAGGTTTTGAAAGAATAGATTTTGAAGAGTGAGTTGATAAGATCATGTGAATGCTTCAGCTTCACAACGAAATGTATAATGAAATAATTTCTGCGAACGTTTATCTCGATTTACATGAAGTAAATAGAAAACCAATGAGTAGCTTACAGAACCTTTGCAGAAAAAGCTACATTAACATTTTGTTATAGACACAAAGAGAACAGCGATAGTCAAATGTTTAATAACTGGACGCTATACGCTGGTATTAAATTTCCATGCTGTTTCCATGCAATCGCGAGAAGCAACTAAAAATCGACGGCCCTTTAAGAGAATAGCTAAACATTGAACAATCCTAACCATAAATAACGGATATCTTGAAAATGGCTTATACCATAAAAACTTATTTTAATTAAATTGTGTGTTTTAAAGAGATCTACACTTTTTGTGAGTACGTTTTGCCCATCGCTTAACGTTTATCAGTAATACAAGATAGTACAAAATTCATTCACAGGCTGTTCTCAGAAAATTCAATATATACAATTTGTGATGTAAATAGATTTAAAAATGTTATTTAATAAAAATTGTTAGAGCGATTTTTAAAGAACAAAACATTTTGAAAAATGTTCCATTTAAAGGGTAGTTGGGGGTGGGAGAATTTTCTTGAAAATGCTTATGTTGCATTTTTTTTAAATATATTGAACTTAAATGCCAAGTTTGGTGTTTACACGCCTTTTAATTTTTGTGTTATGCTGTTCACAAACACACACAGACCTTTTTTCTAAAAATGCTTTTTTTGCATGTATTTAGGCAGTATTTTAACACTTGAATAATTTTTCAATTATTCTATATAATATGTAAATTCAATAAAAGCCCATCTTGAAGCAATATGTATGTAATAATTTGTAAAAATGTCTGTAATAGTCATTGCAAATCCTTATATTATTGTAAACATGTTCAATAATTGTATGTGAATGCATTACGTAATTTAATAATGTAAGAGCTGTAAGAATAATAGTTTAAAGTTGCTAATAATGAGGTAAGAATGAAGTAACCTCGAGGCAATAAAGAGTTTGAGAGTTTAAATGTTACTAGTCATGATTAGGGCAGCAATAATGTAAATTTTGTGACAGTTTAAAAATAGCCAATCAACAGCCAGAAAAAGCTTTAGTAAAATGCAGATATTCTATTGGACTAGGATTAGCCAATCAGAGACTTGAAATACAGACGTTTACGGGCTTGGACGGTTGAAATATGTTCAGTTGCCTGCAGACCTAGGTAGTAATTGGATGGAAGATGTGTTCTCCAGAGAAATATTACGTTCGTGTGAATCGTAAAATAAGTATACGCATTATCAAAGTGCAAGTATTAAATACAAGAATCTCACAGCTCTTGATATCAGGCAAAAACAAACAAATAATATTTATACAAGCAGTTTAATAACAAAGTTAAATATTATTTTTTAAACTTGGAGCGTAACAACAAGAATACATCACCTTAAATCGGCTTTGCATATGTAGCAGCATATTACGTAACGAACAATCTACTTCAAATTAACGCCCAAAGCGTGGGGCAAACTCCTTCAACAAAAACACAGTAAATCAAACTCTTTCTCAAATTGATTTCCCAGGTGTGGAAATAAATAAACAAACTCCAATAACATATGTAGTTCAGTATGAACCTCGACATCGAATTTTTGGTGGAATACCATACTTTCCTACGTACTATAGGTAGTAGAAAGAAGTATAGAGTAGTGGGCTGAGAAAATCATGTGAATGTGCGTTATCGGCTGGGGGTTTATTAGTTAACAGCCTGCTAATGAATTGAGGCAGATTACACCAGCAAATATGTTACGCGGAATGCTCAAGTACTTCAGAACTAGCTTTAATCAGGAAACCAACGGGATGGCAAGTATCTGATTAACGCAATATCAGAAATCACGCCTTTGTTTTGTGGCTCGAGGCATAATGAACCTCGGAACTTGTTACAACCGAAATTCCGCAGTCAGTTCATTTACTGGCGACAATGTTATCTGCCCTGGAGTCATTACTTTATCATTCCCAGTAACGATGAATAAAAACAATTCAACTGATTGATGCTTGAGGGAACAAAAACCGACGTAGCTTTAGCTTGTCATTGCTACCAACTGCTGCATATGTTGCGAAAACAACGCACCTGTTTGTGGCTGCGGCGCATGACCGCACTGCTGAATAATGAATCGACCCCTAGTGAGTTCGAGGTCAGCGGCGAGGTTTAGCGAGGTCGTGGCTGTATGGAGGTGTTCCATTATGATATTTTCATTCCTTGGCGTGTTCCTTAATGCAACTCCGCATGCTTCCCAACGGATAAGAGGAACAGAAAGGAGAAAGCGTGTAAACCTTATACGCCTTTCGCAAGCTCATCTTGTGGTTTTAGAAACGTTATTTAGTTATTATAATTAATATCCCCTTCTGGACCCACATCACAATGAATAAATAACAATGAATAAGAAGCATAGTGCTTAGGTGGACGTTTTATCTCTGAGGGTATGAAAGGATCCCATGCATTTTTAGCCTTGCTCGTCCTTTGCAGTATTTCTTCACCAGCAGTAGAATGGTCTCTACTACATCGAGTGATCACGTTGTTTGCATGTCATATTTATATGCATTTCTTAGGTCCAGTTTCTCCAACAGCGATAATCTTATTTAACTTGGATAAGAGGTTTCAAAGCTGCGTTTTGGTAAAACAGCTGTTTCACCAACCAGTGAGCAAGGCCTTGTAATTTAGCCTCATATTAGATATTGATATGTAAAATTACGTATCAGATATATGTAAATATTCATGTATTTTGTAAATATCTGTAAATTTTTATACTGAAGATTTTGTCGCAATAATTCTAGTCCCTTAATGCCAATTTTTCTAGATTCAAGACTGTTATAAAGGTTATTGAAATTATATGAAGATATTTGTAAGCTAAAGCTGTAAAACTGTCCAAATTCACCGACTTTTGTGTATAGTAGAAGGACTAGTAGTAGAACTAGGTACGGAGGGGGCCTTAGCGCCTCGACCTACAAGATCTTTTGTGTCTAAGCCCCTGACGGGGTGCCTCCAGGAGAGAGAAGGGAGGTTGAGGGAGAGGAGACAGAGGGCGGCTGGACCAAGAGCCACAACAGATGAGAAAGTTATTTTATTGTTTCTTTCGTTAATTGCCCCAGCTTTGGGAGCCAATTTGAAGAAAGTAAATTTGTATTGTAGTTCAACTGTTGGGGAGCCGAATTTGTAGTAGTTGCAACCGCACGCATAGTAAACAGTTTCCGGTAGCCTTCGTCCCAAATGTACTTTCAGGTGGCCTTTGCCCCAAGTTTAAAAAAATATTAACTTTGTAATTTGACTGTTTCTTTAAATATTATATATTTATGCTTGCCTCGGCTGCGTCAGTATTATTATTATTAGAGACACGTTTCTCTTAGCAGGGTTGTGATGTGACAAGAATGTAGGTTTACACAGATTATAATTTTACTTCACTCCTTTTATTAATGCTTGATACGATTTAAATAACACTTTACTGATATAGGGAGCTGTGAGATTCTTTTTATTAATTAGTTACACTTTTTTCGTCTCACACGAATACATATTAAATCTCTCGAGACACTTTTGCGTCTGGTTAGGAACACCGTTTGCTGGCAACTGAACTGATTTCAACCTACTAAACTTGTAAATTTCTGTATTTCAAGTCTCTGATTGGCTAATTCTAGTCCAATAGAATAGCTTCATTTAACTAGCATTTTCTGGTTGTTGATTGGCTATTTTTATAAACTGTCACTAAAATTATATTATTGTTGCTCCAATAATGACTAGTAGCATTATTAAACTTTCTTACTCATTATTGCCTCAAGGTTACCTCATTGTTAGCAACCTTTAACTTATTATTCTCAGAGCTCCTGCATTATTAAATTACGTAATATATTCACATAACATTATTACACATGGATACAATAATATGAGCATATTCAATGACTGTTACATACATTTTACAAATTATTACATACACATATTGCTTTAAGGCGGGCTGTTATTGAATTTATATATTATATAATTAGACTGAAATTATTTAAGTGTTAAAAATACTGCCTCACAGGGCAGAGGGCAGGTTACAGATTGAAACTCCCCGGATAGTAGCACATCAACAACCGGCATTCTCCCACCCCCATTCCGGGGGACGACTTTAAGAGAATGACAAAGAAATAAACAATTGGAACCTTTAATAGCGAATATTTAATAAATGGCTTATGCCACAAAAAACTTATTTGAAATAAACTGTATGCTTTAAAAACATCTGCATTTTTTGTGTAGTACGTTTTCGTCTACCGCTTTAACGTTTACCAGTTATGAAAGATTATACAAAATTCCTTCCGAATGAAGGCTTCGTAGGCTATTCCCAGAAAATTCAAGTTATATATTTTATTTGTCATGTAAATACCTTTCATATAAGGTATTTTAATTAAAATAGTTAAGAGCCATTGTTTAGAAAATAAAAAAATTCTAAAAATCTTCCATGTGAGAGTTGTTTGGAGTGGGAGATTTTGTTGAAAATCTCGTCTCGGATCTTTGCAGGACAAACCTAATTACCAAATTTGGTATTTATCCAACTTTTCGTTTTTGAGTTATGCTGTTTTCTCTCTCACGCATACACACATTTTTCTAAAAATGCTATTTTTTTATCCAGGAGTCTTTAGATATGTATTTACGGTGAAATCTTGGTACCAAAATTTTGAGTGGAATGCAATACCTTCTCTTCCTACTATGTACGAGGTGGAGAAAATAAAAAGCTGTTTTTATATTTGCTAGGCTCATTCTCAAGTATTAAACCAGGAATTCCTGAAACCACGTTTTTGTACTAATCCCATCTCTACGCTCCTCGAGGAGTGGGGAACAGAAAGAAGGGGAATGCCTGTTAGGGTGAAGTACGGTTGGAACTTTGTGCCATGTGGCCGCTACAGTATTCGGGAAGGTCTATTATGAACTCCGAAAACCGGCTGCAGGCAGGAGGTTGAGCATTGGTGTCCCACCCATGTAAACATAAGTTAACTCAAATTCTTCAAATGACGCCTAGATGTGACATAAGTTATATGTAAAATGACATTCAGAATAAATTGAAGAGTTCTTTTGTTCCAACAGCTCCACTTTTATTTCATGATGCGATTGTATGCAGTTTTGCTTGTCTAGACTCGAGCTTATTTTCAAGATATAGTTATGCAACTTTGTATGTATTCAGGATTATTACTTCTCTGGATAAGATATATGACTACTTCAACAACTCTGAAGAAAGAAGAGCAAAATGGTTGTCAGTAGAAGAGGTAGATACTGTTGAACTTTTGTATATTAATCAAAATTGCCGCGCTCTGCATTTGATAAACTTAACTTTTACGAGGGCGACACTGAAAAGTTTTAGAAAATCAAACAAGGATTAGTTTTAAAAAATTAAATAATTTTGTTGTTTTTAAGAATATTCCCCTTTAAAATCAATCCTTAAAGCAACGATGCTTCTCTTCCCGAGGCACTTCAGAAACCAGGATTTTATAATGCTCCACTGCTACATCTATGACGAAAAGGTGACTCCAAACATTTCATCTTTAATTTTTGTAAACATAGGTCAGAGCTGTATGGTGGAGGGTCCATGGTGCTGATCTTCAGGGCATCCCGATAATCAGTTGTTAATTTCGCTGTATGAGATGATGCACTGTTATGATGAAACAATATTTTTCCTTTTGGACTTTTTTACGAAATTTTTCAAACTTTTGTGGTAAAAAACATTTATGTACCAATCAGCAGTAACGGTATGTCTATCTTTTAATGCTATTAGTAGTAACATGGCCCGTTTTAGAAGAAAAAAAGCTAGCAACCTCTTCTTACCAGCACTGCGAAATCGTAGGACTTTCGTAGGCTTAGGATATGTTCGAAAGACCCATTCAGCTGATTTACTTTCTTTTCAGGATCGTAACAATAAATCCAGGATTCATGTCAGCAGTAACGATATTCCAAACCAAAGTGCTGCCTTGTAATTTTCCAAGATTTTTTTGCACTAATCATGCGTTGTTTTTGATCGGGAGTCGTTATGTGGAATCCATCGACACCAAAGTTTTCACGCGTGTAACTGTTGATGTAAAATGTTTTGGGTTTGACTGATACCAATGCCCATTGTCACCCGAATAAATTCATAAAATGTTCGACGATCTTTCTCAAGCATTGGTCGCACAGTGGCAATATTTTCTATCATAAACAGCAGTTTGTTTGGCATATTTCATGAAATTCACCATTCAGGAAAAAAAACTCTTTTGAATTCGCTGTATCAGTTATGAATTGTTGCCTTACTTCGGGAAAATTCACTTCTAAGACGATCTTCACATTGTTTAGGCAATAATGTTGATTTAAAATCTTAATAGTCATAGCCGGAAAAGTCCTCTAGTCAAATTAATTTTTGGGTGAACACAAAATCTTTAATGAATATAATTAACAAACTATTAGAGCAAATCGAACAAACTACACGGCAAGCAATTCACAAAACATTAGAAAGTAGCTGTATATATGAGCAAATTTCATTTGCTTTTAGAAATGTGGTATTATAAAAATTTTCAGTATTGCTCTCGTACCAACATTTTTCCAAACGATCTCTAACAAATATCAAAATATACTTTTTCATTTGCATTACTAAACTGTATAAGCCTAGAGCAGCACAACTTATCTACATATGCAGATGATTTTAAAGAATAACATGCAATAAGAAAGGGAAGGCGTAAATCAAGAAAAAGTTACGATTGTATAGTCGCTGGGTCATTTCTAAATTTAGAAATTTAATTTAAGCCCGAACCTCCATAGTTCCAGCATTACGTCAGCATAGTATCAATTTTTAGACATTTAATCAACCCTACAAACCCTTTCCGCCTTTCACCGGGCTTGGCACTACATTAATAATCCTCCCAAAAAACGTTACCCACCACGCCCTCGTCAAGTATTTTTGGTCACCGTGACCCTTAACCTTTGCAGTTGGGCTATCTTAACGCTCCGCGAGATTCATCCATCAAACACACAATGGACTTGATAAGCTCTCACACAAAGGAAGTCTGGGCCAACACAATGCATAACTGGTGCCCCAACGTGTTTTCTGTTAGCATTCTTCATTAGCTATGGCCTTGGATTGCAAATGTGCGTGACTGCCTCTTCTACCTGACTGTCGGAATTAGGGGCGTTCACCAAATCTTGTTCTTAACATATTAATCAGTTTGTAGGTCCTCTGCTAAACCAATAATACAAGTCGAAATACATGCATTTGTAATTATCCATAAATCAGGGGAGGTACTTAGGCACTTTGGTTTCTTTAAGACAATGATTTTGGGAAGCATGAGTAGAATAGGTGCAAAAGTTAATACATATGAAGACTCCAGCGTATCCTCTCACCAGCGCTGTCGAATTGGTAGACGTATCTTATGCGCCTCGAACTGAGAACATTATCTTCATTAATACCACCCGAATAAGTATTTTCAAAACACAGATGTCAATATTATAATTAGAATTTTAATTTCTGATCATGGCTGAACAAAACTCCTGTCTCAACGCGAGCTATTCACCATTTATCTTCACATGGATATTGTCACTCAACATTAATTCAGCTTTGAAAAGCCTGAAAAACATAACCAGTCCTTCCTCACAACGCTTATCTCAAGCATAACCAGTATACTATAAAAACCTTATCTCAAACATAAACATTATACTATAAAAACCTTATCTCAAATATATAAACAGTTTACTATAAACACAACCATTCCTTCATTAAAATGCTTATCTCAAATACAAACAGTATACTATAACAACACAACCATTTCTTCCTTAAAACCTTATCTTAAATATAAACAGTATACTATAAAACACAACCATCCCTTCCTTAAAACGTTTATCTCAAATATAAACAGTATACTATAAAAGCACAACCATTCCTTCCTCACAACGTTTATCTCAAATGTAAACAGTATACTATAAAAAATCTGATGTGTTACACTCACATGACTTTCTCTACTCTTGAGCAAACTATTTTTACAAACGCTTATTCTCCATATGCTTCATGTTAATCGAGATATGAATTGCCAATCTTATTGCTAATTTTCTTGTAGATGCAAGGGGAATATGGCAAGTTTTAAGCGATAGTCAAATCCTTTAAGCGCTGGTTGCCATGTGGCACATTCCATTCTCTTTGCATGTCCAGAACATAAAAAATCTGATGTGTTACACTCACATGACGTTCTCTACTCTTGTACAAACTATTTATACAAACGCTTATTCTCCATCTATTTCACGTTCATTGAGATAAACATTTGCAGAGTCTATCTTAATGCTAATTTTCTTGTAGATGTAAGGGGAATATATATTTACAAGGGCAATATAGAAATACAGTAGCCTTTAAGCACATACATATCTCTTAATAGCTGGTTGGTAGGTGCAGCACCATTCCCTTTCCCACAGATTAATACTCTTTGCATATCCAAGACAAAAAAAATGAATAACGAATTCCCATTTGAGAAAATAAGTATTGAAAAATTCAAGGGGATAACAAGTAATATCTCGAAAATGGTTCACTCAACAAAAAAAATGTATATGACATAAATTGTGTATTTTAACGCGATCTACATTTTTTATGTACTAAAATTTTGTCTATCTCTTATGGTTTACGAGTTATACAAAAGTCGTTCACAATGAAGAATACTTTTGGAGACATTCCCAGGAAATTCAAGATATATATTTTATTTGTCATAAAAATATCTTAAACATATGATATTTTAATCAAAATCGTTAGAGCCATTTTTGAGAAAAATAAAATTTTCGAAAAATCTTCCATGTAAAGGGTACTCTGGGGTGGGGGATTTTCTTGAAAACCATTGTGTCGTATCCTTGGAAGATACTGAACCTAAATACCAAGTTTGGTGTTTATCCGACTGTTCGTTTCTGAGTTATGCTGTTCACAGACACACACACACAGACACACACACAGTCAGACACACGGACATGTTTCCAAAAATGTTTAATTTGGATTCAGGGGGTCTCAAAACATGTATTTCCGGTGAAATCTCAGTATCGAATTTTTGGGTGGAATACAATACTTCCCCTACTTACTATACGTAGTAGAGAAAGTAAACAAATCTGATGTGTTACACTCACATGACTTTCTCTACTCTTGTACAATCTATTTTTACAAACGCCTAATCTCCATATGCTTTATGTTAATCGAGACATCGAGATGTCAATCTTATTGCTAATTTTCTTGTAGATGCAAGGGGAATATGGTGGCTTTTAAGCGATGGTCAAATATTTTAACCCTGGTTGCTATGCGGCGCATTCCATTCTCTTTGCAAGTCCAGGACATAAAAAAATGAATAACGAATTTGAGAAAAAGTATAAGTATTGGAAAATTTAAGGGAATAACAAGCAATATCTCGAAAACGGTTCACTCAACAAAAGAAATGTATATGGCATAAGTTGTGTATTTTAACGAGATCTACATTTCTTGTGTAGTAAAATTTTGTCTATCTTTGATGGTTTACCAGTTATGCAAAAGTCTTTCACAATGAAGATTACTTTTGGAGACATTCCCAGAAAATTCGAGATATACATTTCATTTGTCATGGAAATATCTTGAACACATGATATTTTAATCAAAATCGTTAGAGCCATTTTTGAGAAAATTAAAATTTTCGAAAAATGTTCCATGTAAAGGGTAGTCTGGGGTCGGGGGATTTTCTTGAAAACTTTCCTGTCGCATCTCTGGAATATATTGAACCTTAATAACAAGTTTGGTGTTTATCCGACTGTTCGTTTGTGAATTATGCTGATCACACACACACACACACACACACACACACACACACACACACACACACACACGGACGGACGGACATGTTTCCTAAAATGTTTATTTTGGATTCAGGGGGTCTCAAAACATGTATTTCCGGTGAAATCTCGGTATCAAATTTTTGGGTGGAATACAATACTTCCCCTACTTACTATACGTAGTAGAGAAAGTAAAAAAATGAATAACGAATTTGAGAAAAAGTATAAGTATTGAAAAATTTAAGGGAATAACAAGCAATATCTCGAAAACGGTTAACTCAACAAAAAAATGTATATGACATAAAATGTGTATTTTAACGCGATCTACATTTTTTGTGTAGTAAAATTCTGTCTATCCCTTATGGTTTACCAGTTATGCAAAATGTTCACAATGGAGAATACTTTTGGAGACATTCCCAGAAAACTCGAGATATACATTTCACTTGTCATGGAAATATCTTGAACATATGATATTTTAATCAAAATCGTTAGAGCCATTTTTGAGAAAATTAAAATTTTCGAAAAATGTTCCATGTAAAGGGTAGTCTGGGGTGGGGGGAATTTCTTGAAAACTTTCGTGTCGCATCTCTGGAAGATATTGAACCTTAATAACAAGTTTGGTGTTTATCCGACTGTTCGTTTTTGAGTTATGCTGTTCACAGACACACACACACAAGAACACACACAGTCAGACACACGGACATGTTTCCAAAAATGTTTATTTTGGATTCAGGGGGTCTCAAAACATGTATTTCCGGTGAAATCTCGGTATCGAATTTTTGGGTGGAATACAATACTTCCCCTACTTACTATACGTAGTAGAGAAAGTAAAAAAATCTGATGTGTTACACTCACATGACTTTCTCTACTCTTGTACAATCTATTTTTAACAAACACCTATTCTCCATATGCTTTATGTTAATCGAGATATCGAGATGTCAATCTTATTGCTAATTTTCTTGTAGATTCAAGGGGAATATGGTAGCTTTTAAGCGATGGTCAAATATTTTAACGCTGGTTGCTATGCGGCGCATTCCATTCTCTTTGGAAGTCCAGGACATAAAAAACTGAATAACGAATTTGAGAAAAAGTATAAGTATTGGAAAATTTAAGGGAATAACAAGCAATATCTCGAAAACGGTTCACTCAACAAAAGAAATGTATATGGCATAAGTTGTGTATTTTAACGAGATCTACATTTCTTGTGTAGTAAAATTTTGTCTATCTTTGATGGTTTACCAGTTATGCAAAAGTCGTTCAAAATGAAGATTACTTTTGGAGACATTCCCAGAAAATTCGAGATATACATTTCATTTGTCATGGAAATATCTTGAACACATGATATTTTAATCAAAATCGTTAGAGCCATTTTTGAGAAAATTAAAATTTTCGAAAAATGTTCCATGTAAAGGGTAGTCTGGGGTCGGGGGATTTTCTTGAAAACTTTCCTGTCGCATCTCTGGAAGATATTGAACCTTAATAACAAGTTTGGTGTTTATCCGACTGTTCGTTTGTGAATTATGCTGATCACACACACACACACACACGGACGGACGGACATGTTTCCTAAAATGTTTATTTTGGATTCAGGGGGTCTCAAAACATGTATTTCCGGTGAAATCTCGGTATCAAATTTTTGGGTGGAATACAATACTTCCCCTACTTACTATACGTAGTAGAGAAAGTAAAAAAATGAATAACGAATTTGAGAAAAAGTATAAGTATTGAAAAATTTAAGGGAATAACAAGCAATATCTCGAAAACGGTTAACGCAACAAAAAAATGTATATGACATAAATTGTGTATTTTAACGCGATCTACATTTTTTGTGTAGTAAAATTCTGTCTATCCCTTATGGTTTACCAGTTATGCAAAATGTTCACAATGGAGAATACTTTTGGAGACATTCCCAGAAAATTCGAGATATACATTTCACTTGTCATGGAAATATCTTGAACATATGATATTTTAATCAAAATCGTTAGAGCCATTTTTGAGAAAATTAAAATTTTCGAAAAAATTTTCCATGTAAAGGGTAGTCTGGGGTCGGGGGATTTTCTTGAAAACTTTCGTGTCGCATCTCTGGAAGATATTGAACCTTAATAACAAGTTTGGTGTTTATCCGACTGTTCGTTTTTGAGTTATGCTGTTCACAGACACACACACACAAGAACACACACAGTCAGACACACGGACATGTTTCCAAAAATGTTTATTTTGGATTCAGGGGGTCTCAAAACATGTATTTCCGGTGAAATCTCGGTATCGAATTTTTGGGTGGAATACAATACTTCCCCTACTTACTATACGTAGTAGAGAAAGTAAAAAAATCTGATGTGTTACACTCACATGACTTTCTCTACTCTTGTACAATCTATTTTTAACAAACACGTATTCTCCATATGCTTTATGTTAATCGAGATATCGAGATGTCAATCTTATTGCTAATTTTCTTGTAGATGCAAGGGGAATATGGTAGCTTTTAAGGGATGGTCAAATATTTTAACGCTGGTTGCTATGCGGCGCATTCCATTCTCTTTGCAAGTCCAGGACATAAAAAACTGAATAACGAATTTGAGAAAAAGTATAAGTATTGGAAAATTTAAGGGAATAACAAGCAATATCTCGAAAATGGCTCACTCAACAAAAGAAATGTATTCGACATAAGTTGTGTATTTTAACGAGATCTACATTTTTTGTGTAGTAAAAGTTTGTCTATCCCTTATGGTTTACCAGTTATGCAAAAGTCGTTCACAATGAAGAATACTTTTGGAGACATTCCCAGAAAATTCAAGATGTACATTTTATTTGTCATAAAAATATCTTAAACATATAATATTTTAATCAAAATCGTTTGAGCCATTTTTGAGAAAATTGAAATTTTAGAAAAATGTTCCATGTAAAGGGTAGTCTGGGGCGGGGGATTTTCTTGAAAACTTTCCTGTCGCATCTCTGGAATATATTGAACCTTAATAACAAGTTTGGTGTTTATCCGACTGTTCGTTTGTGAATTATGCTGATCACACACACACACACACACACACACACACACACACGGACGGACGGACATGTTTCCTAAAATGTTTATTTTGGATTCAGGGGGTCTCAAAACATGTATTTCCGGTGAAATCTCGGTATCAAATTTTTGGGTGGAATACAATACTTCCCCTACTTACTATACGTAGTAGAGAAAGTAAAAAAATGAATAACGAATTTGAGAAAAAGTATAAGTATTGAAAAATTTAAGGGAATAACAAGCAATATCTCGAAAACGGTTAACTCAACAAAAAAATGTATATGACATAAAATGTGTATTTTAACGCGATCTACATTTTTTGTGTAGTAAAATTCTGTCTATCCCTTATGGTTTACCAGTTATGCAAAATGTTCACAATGGAGAATACTTTTGGAGACATTCCCAGAAAACTCGAGATATACATTTCACTTGTCATGGAAATATCTTGAACATATGATATTTTAATCAAAATCGTTAGAGCCATTTTTGAGAAAATTAAAATTTTCGAAAAATGTTCCATGTAAAGGGTAGTCTGGGGTGGGGGGAATTTCTTGAAAACTTTCGTGTCGCATCTCTGGAAGATATTGAACCTTAATAACAAGTTTGGTGTTTATCCGACTGTTCGTTTTTGAGTTATGCTGTTCACAGACACACACACACAAGAACACACACAGTCAGACACACGGACATGTTTCCAAAAATGTTTATTTTGGATTCAGGGGGTCTCAAAACATGTATTTCCGGTGAAATCTCGGTATCGAATTTTTGGGTGGAATACAATACTTCCCCTACTTACTATACGTAGTAGAGAAAGTAAAAAAATCTGATGTGTTACACTCACATGACTTTCTCTACTCTTGTACAATCTATTTTTAACAAACACCTATTCTCCATATGCTTTATGTTAATCGAGATATCGAGATGTCAATCTTATTGCTAATTTTCTTGTAGATTCAAGGGGAATATGGTAGCTTTTAAGCGATGGTCAAATATTTTAACGCTGGTTGCTATGCGGCGCATTCCATTCTCTTTGGAAGTCCAGGACATAAAAAACTGAATAACGAATTTGAGAAAAAGTATAAGTATTGGAAAATTTAAGGGAATAACAAGCAATATCTCGAAAACGGTTCACTCAACAAAAGAAATGTATATGGCATAAGTTGTGTATTTTAACGAGATCTACATTTCTTGTGTAGTAAAATTTTGTCTATCTTTGATGGTTTACCAGTTATGCAAAAGTCGTTCAAAATGAAGATTACTTTTGGAGACATTCCCAGAAAATTCGAGATATACATTTCATTTGTCATGGAAATATCTTGAACACATGATATTTTAATCAAAATCGTTAGAGCCATTTTTGAGAAAATTAAAATTTTCGAAAAATGTTCCATGTAAAGGGTAGTCTGGGGTCGGGGGATTTTCTTGAAAACTTTCCTGTCGCATCTCTGGAAGATATTGAACCTTAATAACAAGTTTGGTGTTTATCCGACTGTTCGTTTGTGAATTATGCTGATCACACACACACACACACACGGACGGACGGACATGTTTCCTAAAATGTTTATTTTGGATTCAGGGGGTCTCTAAACATGTATTTCCGGTGAAATCTCGGTATCTAATTTTTGGGTGGAATACAATACTTCCCCTACTTACTATACGTAGTAGAGAAAGTAAAAAAATCTGATGTGTTACACTCACATGACTTTCTCTACTCTTGTACAATCTATTTTTAACAAACACGTATTCTCCATATGCTTTATGTTAATCGAGATATCGAGATGTCAATCTTATTGCTAATTTTCTTGTAGATGCAAGGGGAATATGGTAGCTTTTAAGGGATGGTCAAATATTTTAACGCTGGTTGCTATGCGGCGCATTCCATTCTCTTTGCAAGTCCAGGACATAAAAAACTGAATAACGAATTTGAGAAAAAGTATAAGTATTGGAAAATTTAAGGGAATAACAAGCAATATCTCGAAAATGGTTCACTCAACAAAAGAAATGTATTCGACATAAGTTGTGTATTTTAACGAGATCTACATTTTTTGTGTAGTAAAAGTTTGTCTATCCCTTATGGTTTACCAGTTATGCAAAAGTCGTTCACAATGAAGAATACTTTTGGAGACATTCCCAGAAAATTCAAGATGTACATTTTATTTGTCATAAAAATATCTTAAACATATAATATTTTAATCAAAATCGTTAGAGCCATTTTTGAGAAAATTGAAATTTTAGAAAAATGTTCCATGTAAAGGGTAGTCTGAGATGGAGGGATTTTCTTGAAAACCTTCGTATCGCATCTCTGGAAGATACTGAACCTAAATACCAAGTTTGGTGTTTATCCGACTGTTCGTTTTTGAGTTATGCTTTTCACAGACACACACACACACACACACACAGACACACACACACACACACACACAGACACACACACGGACATGTTTCCAAAAATGCATGTTTGGATTCTGGAGGTCTCAAAACATGTATTTCCGGTGAAATCTCGTTATCGAATTTTTGGGTGGAATGCAATACTTCCCCTACTTACTATACGTAGTAGAGAAAGTAAAAATCTGATGTTTTACACTCACATGACTTTCTCTACTCTTGTACTAACTATTTTTACAAACCTTTATTCTCCATATGCTTCATGTTACTCGAGATATCGAGATGTCAATCTTATTGCTAATTTTCTTGTAGATGCATGGGGAACATGGTAGGTTATAAGCGATAGACAAATCTTTTAAGCGCTGGTTGCTATGTGGCGCATTCTATTCTGTTTGCGTATCCAGGACATAAAAAATTGAATAACGAATTTGAGAAAAAGTATAAGTATTGGAAAATTTAAGGAAATAACAAGCAATATCTCGAAAATAATTCACTCAACTAAAAAAATGTATATGACATAAATTGTGTATTTTAACGCGATCTACATTTCTTGTTAAGAAAAATGTTGTCTATCTCTTATGGTTTACCAGTTATGCCAAAGTCGTTCACAATAAAGAATATTTTTGGAGACATTCCCAGGAAATTCAAGATATACGTTTTATTTGTCATAAAAATATCTTAAACATATAATATTTTAATCAAAATCGTTAGAGCCATTTTTAAGAAAATTAAAATTTTCGAAAAATCTTCCATGTAAAGGGTACTCTGGGGTGAGGGGATTTTCTTGAAAACCTTCGTGTCACATCCTTGGAAGATACTGAACCCAAATACCAACTTTGGTGTTTATCCGACTGTTCGTTTCTGAGTTATGCTGTTCACAGTCACACACACAGACACACAGACACACAGACACACAGACACACAGACACACAGACAGACACACAGACACACACACGGACATGTTTCCAAAAATGCTTTTTTTGGATTCAGGGGGTCTCAAAACATGTATTACCGGTGAAATCTCGGTATAGAAATTTTGGGTGGAATACAATACTTCCCCTACTTACTATACGTAGTAGAGAAAGTAAAAATCTGATGTGTTACACTCACATGACTTTCTCTACTCTTGTACAATCTATTTTTACAAACGCCTATTCTCCATATGCTTCATATTAATCGAGATATCGAGATGTCAATCTTATTTGTAATTTTCTTGTAGATGCAAGGGGAATATGGTAGCTTTTAAGCGATAGTCAAATATTTTATCGCTGGTTGCTATGTGGCGCATTCCATTCTCTTTGCATGTCCAGGACATAAAAAAATGAATAACGAATTTGAGAAAAAGTATAAGTATTGGAAAATTTAAGGAAATAACAAGCAATATATCGAAAACGGTTCACTCAACAAAAAAAATGTATATGATATAAGTTGTGTATTTTAACGCGATCTACATTTTTTGTGTAGTAAAATTTTGTCTATCTCTTATGGTTTACCAGTTATGCAAAAGTCGTTCATAATGAAGAATACTTTTGGAGACATTCCCAGAAATTTCGAGATATACATTTCATTTCTCATGACATTATCTTAAACATATGATATTTTCATCAAAATCGTTAGAGCCATTTTTGAGAAAATTAAAATTTTCGAAAAATGTTCCATGTAAAGGGTAGTCTGGGGTGGGGGGATTTTCTTGAAAATCTTCGTGTCGCATCTCTGGAAGATATTGAACCTTAATAACAAGTTTGGTGTTTATCCGACTGTTAGTTTTTGAGTTATGCTGTTCACAGACACACACACACACACACAGACACACACACACACAGACACACAGACACACACACACACACACGGACGGACATGTTTCCTAAAATGTTTATTTTGGATTCAGGGGGTCTCAAAACATGTATTTCCGGTGAAATCTCGGTATCAAATTTTTGGGTGGAATACAATACTTCCCCTACTTACTATACGTAGTAGAGAAAGTAAAAAAATGAATAACGAATTTGAGAAAAAGTATAAGTATTGAAAAATTTAAGGGAATAACAAGCAATATCTCGAAAACGGTTAACGCAACAAAAAAATGTATATGACATAAATTGTGTATTTTAACGCGATCTACATTTTTTGTGTAGTAAAATTCTGTCTATCCCTTATGGTTTACCAGTTATGCAAAAGTCGTTCACAATGGAGAATACTTTTGGAGACATTCCCAGAAAATTCGAGATATACATTTCATTTGTCATGGAAATATCTTGAACATATGATATTTTAATCAAAATCGTTAGAGCCATTTTTGAGAAAATTAAAATTTTCGAAAAATATTCCATGTAAAGGGTAGTCTGGGGTGGGGGAATTTTCTTGAAAACTTGCGTGTCGCATCTCTGGAAGATACTGAACCTAAATACCAAGTTTGGTGTTTATCTGACTGTTCGTTTCTGAGTTATGTTGTTCACAGACACACACACACACGTACATGTTTCCAAAAATTCTTTTTCTGGATTCAGGGGGTCTCAAAACATGTATTTCCGGTGAAATCTCGGTATCGAATTTTTGGGTGGAATACAATACTTCCCCTACTTTACGTAGTAGAGAAAGTAAAAAAATGAATAACGAATTTGAGAAAAATATAAGTATTAAAAAATTTAAGGGAATAACAAGCAATATCTCGAAAACGGTTAACTCAACAAAAAATGCATATGACATAAATTGTGTATTTTAACGCGATCTACATTTTTTGTGTAGTAAAAGTTTGTCTATCTCTTATGGTTATCAGTTATGCAAAAGTCGTTCACAATGGAGAATACTTTTGGAGACATTCCCAGAAAATTCGAGATATACATTTCATTTGTCATGGAAATATC
Organism: Deroplatys truncata; assembly: GCA_030765065.1. Taxonomy (NCBI): domain Eukaryota; kingdom Metazoa; phylum Arthropoda; class Insecta; order Mantodea; family Mantidae; genus Deroplatys; species Deroplatys truncata. Next base: position 80,889,464 of record CM060988.1, read on the forward strand.
TTGAACATATGATATTTTAATCAAAATCTTTGAGCCATTTTTGAGAAAATTAAAATTTTCGAAAAATGTTCCATGTAAAGGGTAGTCTGGGGTCGAGGGATTTTCTTGAAAACTTTCGTGTCGCATCTCTGGAAGATATTGAACCTTAATAACAAGTTTGGTGTTTATGTGACTGTTCGTTTGTGAATTATGCTGTTCACACACACACACACACACACACACACACACACACACACACACACACACACACACACACGGACATGTTTCCTAAAATGTTTATTTTGGATTCAGGGGGTCTCAAAACATGTATTTCCGGTGAAATCTCGGTATCGAATTTTTGGGTGGAATACAATACTTCCCCTACTTACTATAGGTAGTAGTGAAAGTAATAAAACCACTTATTCCTCATAACGCTCCCAAATATAAAACACAAGCAATTCTTCGTGCTATGGGGGTGTGAAGATGTCAATTGAAGCTGGGGTAAGTGATTTTTCGATTAAAAATGTGAAGTGATTCATGCTCAGGACAAAAACATTGTATTTAATGAGCACAACTTAAAAAAAACTTTCCAATCCAACTTGTATAATGACTTAAAGGGATGCACTACTGAAATTGCTATTTTGTACAGTATCCATTCAATCTGGCTGGAATTTTAACCAGATATTTTTGTTGTATAGTTATAACCGTTTATAAATCAACCCAAAATCCTCGTGAGTTTCCAAGTTATTAATCCTTAAAATATAAAATTTTGGGTATAGGCAAAATGCTCCCACACGATGCAATTTGCACCCCCCAAAAAAAATCTTTTTAAAAATTTATGTTGCTTCTATGTCAGGGAACAACAAATTGGTCATATACTTTTTTCTTCCATTCTTAATTCAAGTGAAACACATTTTGAAATTTTGTAATTGTGCTTTTTCATTTTTGTATACAAGAATTAGTAACGCAATAACTATTTATTGCACAGAAAATATTTGACAGTTTTATTAATTTTGGTTTTTTATATAATAATAAAAGTTTTTAATATGACTGGATGAAAACTGCATCGTGTAGAACTTTTTGAGTATGCAGAAATGTTGAAAAAATAAATGCCTTATAATCAAGCTTTAAAAACATTAAGGGATGGCAACCAAGTGCGGAAAGGTATTTAAAAAGTCTTTTAACGATCCTGAAAAGTCCGCTAGGTAAAAAATATAAGTGGATTTTATAACTAAAAATAATCGAACATTTTTTGAGAACATAATTCATATCAGGTAAATTTCATGTTTTAAGTATATTTAATTGTTCTAATGTACAGCGTTACCGACGATACACGCCTACTGCACTTGACAAGAGAGCTTAGCGCGACCATTGGCTAGCGTTCATATGCCTTTAACTTTTGCACTTACTTTAGTTGTTCGTGTAAAATATAAGGAAAACATTATAGATACGTTCACATGACTTTCTTTGCTCATTATCGTTTATTTTTACATACATACCACAACTATTCCTACGAAAGCTTATTCTTCTATCTGCTTAATGTTAATCGAAATAAACCTTTGCAAAAACAGTTTCATCACCCATTTCATTGTAGATACAAGGGGGATACAAAGCAGAGTCGAGTGTTTATATGCTGACCTGAAATTCCATACTCTTTCCATGACATAGCGGCAATTCAATAGTGGACAGACTTCAAAAAGATGACAAAAGTACTGACAAATAACGCATATTTCTGATATGGCTGATGCCACAAAAAATTTGTTTCAAAAAATTCCTGCGTTTTAAAGAGATCTACGTTTATTGTGCATTACCTTTTTGGTCTATCTCTTTAACGTTTACCATCTATGCAAACTTATACAAAATTCCTTCCGAATGAAGATTACTTCACAGGCAATTCCCAGAAAATTTAAGATATCATTTTATTAGTAATTTAAATATGTTAAATATCTGACATTTTAGTTAAAATTCTTACGGCCGTTTTTTGATAAAATAAAAAAAAAATTAAGGATTCAATCTTAAGGGTAGTTTGGGGTAAGGGATTTTCATGAAAACCTTTGCGTTGTATCTTTGGAACCTACTGAGTTATGCTGTTTAAACACCCACACAAACATACACACACAAACCTTTGTCTAAGGATGGTATTTATTCAGGAGTCTTAAAACATATTGTGGCGTATTGTTAATTTTATTGTAATTATCACGCACTGCTGTACTGTATTGTTGCTACCAGACATAGCAATTTTGTGTTTATGTAGTAATATTTCGGCTTAACGTTGTTTCCCTTCGGTGCGGTCCACACCAAAGGGAAAGATATTTTGAAGTTGTCTGGTATGACGTCAACTCTATCTGGTTTCGGCTAGACACGGTTGGTGGGTTAAGATAGCGTCACTCTAGTGGAAGTGTTAGTTGGAGCCAGACGTGTGTGTGTAGCCGGTCTACGGTTTAGTTGCATCTCCCTCCACCCTCTTCCTTTATTCAATATGTAGTGTCGTCAAACGTGAATAAATCCCAGATATGTAAAGGTAATGTGTATTATATAATTTTTCAGTGTAATATAAGACCCACGCCTTCCCCTTAAATTACACACCAAGGTCTCGGACTTTCGCTGCCAGCGAGTTACGCCACCCCCATGTGAGTGTTGCGGTGATCGAAATTAATTCCTTTTTTCTTGGACCCTTTTGGCATTCACCCCACATATAACAATATACAGGGTGGACCACTTAAGTTGGAACTGCACAATAACTTCAAAACTAAGCGTTGTAGAAAGAAATGTCTTGAATAAAGGTTGCTTGATATTATGGGGGAAAGTAAATGTCATTAGTGTGTTTTGTTTGGAGGACGTTATGATGGTCATTTTAGGGTCAATTAATTTTTTACTTTCTCTACTACGTATAGTAAGTAGGGGAAGTATTGTATTCCACCCAAAAATTCGATACCGAGATTTCACCGGAAATACATGTTTTGAGACCTCCTGAATCCAAAAAAAGCATTTTTGGAAACATGTCCGTGTGTGTGTCTGTGTGTGTGTGTGTCTGTGTGTCTGTGTGTCTGTGAACAGCATAACTCAAAAACGAACAGTCGGATAAACACCAAACTTGGTATTTAGGTTCCGTATCTTCCAGAGATGCGACACGAAGGTTTTCAAGAAAATCCCCCACCCCAGACTACCCTTTACATGGAACATTTTTCGAAAATTTTAATTTTCTCAAAAATGGCTCTAACGATTTTGATGAAAATATCATATGTTTATGATAATGTCATGAGAAATGAAATGTATATCTCGAATTTTCTGGGAATGTCTCCAAAAGTATTCTTCATTGTGAACGACTTTTGCATAAATGGTAAACCATAAGAGATAGACAACATTTTACTACACAAAAAATGTAGATTGCGTTAAAATACACAATTTATGTCATATACATTTCTTTTGTTGAGTGAACCGTTTTCGAGATATTGCTTGTTATTTCCTTAAATTTTTCAATACTTATACTTTTTCTCAAATTCGTTATTCATTTTTTTATGTCCTGGACATGCAAAGAGAATGGAATGCACCACATAGCAACCAGCGTTAAAAGATTTGACTATCGCTTAAAAGCTACCATATTTCCCTTGCATCTACAAGAAAATTACCAATAAGATTGACATCTCGATATCTCGATTAACATGAAGCATATGGAGAATAAGCGTTTGTAAAATTAGATTGTACAAGAGTAGAGAAAGTCATGTGAGTGTAACACATCAGATTTTTTTAAATGGGAACCTACATTTTGCATGTTGTTTTCTCATCAGTTTACAATGATTTATAAAAAACCGTTTATTTTGTGATGAATAAGGAACCAAAATAAAAAGTGTTGGTTTCCAATTGCATGTTGTTTTCTCATTAGTTTACAATGATTTATAAAAAACCGTTTATTTTGTGATGAATAAGGAACCAAAATAAAAAGTGTTGGTTTCCAATTAGAAACTTAACCTCACCCTCAAATGAGCGTCCATGGATAATCTAATTATTCATTGCGCTCTTCGTACACAGACATTCGGAATTTTCGTTGTTATTTAGGTGAGTGTAAGAACAATTGGAAAGTGATTTATATACATGTTTTAGTTTTTATGAGAAGCGAGAAAACAATATAAAAATGGTGGGTTCCCATTTAAAAAAAATAAATTTAACCTAAAATAAGCATCATTACGTCCAAATAAAACACGACTAATGGAATTTATTTTCTCCCATAATATTAAGCAACTTTTATTCAAAACATTTCTTTAAACAACGCTTAAGTTTGGAGATATTGTACAGTCTCAACTTAAATGGCCCACCTTATATTTCCAATAAAATCTCGACATCCAGTTTTTGGGTGGAATACAATACCTCCTATCACCTCTTATATGTAGATAGCAGAGAAAGTAAAACTACAATTATGTTATATTTATGGAGACTGTGAAAATATGATGGGGTTAAAGCTCCGTTTCATTGTTGCTTCATATCAATTAGCTCCAGTGCAAGATGTTTAAAGTATATACCAAAGTAACTTCAATGGTGTATTTTTTATAAACTCTTTTTTCTCCTTCTCGTTAAACCGATTCTTTTCGGTTTCACTTCATTATTTCAACACTTCCTGAGCCAGAGATTGTCTTTAGGTGTATAACTGATTGTGTTTTCTTTGTTTGTATATCCTTATACCAGTTACTCTTTCCAAGTGGTTCATGCATTTATACCCATAATTTATTTTACTTCTGAGTGAACTCTCTACTAATTTTCTTCTAAAAGGAGCTCCATGGAATTTCATTTCTGATCTTGGCTCCTTCGTTTGTTGTCTAAGACCATCTTCCGTATAAAAAACAGGAATACCCATTAATGAATAGGATTTAATTTGAGAGCCTTTTTATTTTTCATTTAGTAATAAGTTAATTGGGAGTAGTAATGTTTGTCATTTTTAGCCTTCCGTTTACATTTTCTGCCAGACCATTTGCGAGTTACATCCGAGACACACAAAATGAGAAATCTCTCTATCTCTCTCTCTATTTCTCTCTATCTTTCTCTCTTTCCTTCTTTCTTTCTTTATTGAATGTTGAGCTATTTCAATTCATTTGGGCATGATCAGCGTCAAACCCTGGCTCCTATTGCCGATCATACGCAAGCTTACAGCATTTAACAATCATGTATATTTGGTTTGCTTTATTACGCTAACCGTTTCTCATTTAAATACAATATACTACTTCGTATTCTTTTCCCCTTCCCATCTCACTTCCCTTACTTCCTCTAATCATCTTTGAATCTCCACTACCAGCGGGATGTGGCAACTATTAGATACAAGTTTAATACCTTAAAGTTACTTATTGAGAACCCCGTGCTGATCAGCCATAACAACATTTTGCTCGTTCATAGTAACAAACGTAAACTCTCCCTCTCATCTCCGTATTTACCATTCAATATAACTAGAACGTTCATTTCATAAAATTCAATAAATCTATCATTTGACTTATCAATACACTTGTATTTACTTCACCTGAGTTGTCCCCTTCTAGAACACGTTTCAAAATATTCCTAATAATCTGTTTATCTACTATGACTTCCTTTGTTTTGTTTAAATATTGCACTATTTCGTGTAGTTATTCGTGTATTTTATATAATTCATATAGTAATTTTTACAGCCCTGTTTAATTTTGGCACGTATAAAGCTTGTGTTCTGTTAACGGAAGACAGAAAAATAATAATTTCAAGATTTAAAACGTAATAATGTATTTAAGACTGCTTTAAATTATGTGGTAAAATTTTTATTAAGTTATATAGTCCAAAAGAGACTTTCCTAAATAGTTAAACGTAAGGCTGCAAGATTAAATGTATGAATTATTATGAAATTATTCAGCTAACCTTCTAAAGAAACAGACTTGAAGATGGATGGAAAATAATTCATTTAGTACAAAGACATTTTTATGAAACAGTAATGAGAGTGCTATCAGTCATAGTGAGAGAAGCTATTAAGGCATAAATGCAATGGGTGTATAGATAAAGACTCCTTAAAAGAGCATTAAAGTGATCGTAAAGAATCCTAAAATTATGTTAAAATAGCTTTAAAATATCAAGAGAAATATTTATAAAATGAGATATAGGTAAATAAATTATGGAGTAGGTTAGAACATAGATGTTTAGGGGAAAATATGAATGCTAATGGAGAATAATAAGGGACTTTTAGAGAGAAACAACGAGGCTAAATTATAGTAATTCAGAATATGATGGGTAACCAACCAGAAAGGTTTCATTAAACTTTTATTATATCAGTGAAAGCAAACTGAGAGAGAAACGTATACACAGATAAAAGTACCAAAGAGGATTTATGTGGATAAGTGCAGGGGTTTGGAACCTGAAAGGTTTGACAAATAATTTTGAATAAGGGGTCTTTCGATTATTTGAGGAATGGAATGAAGGACTAAAGCAGTTGAGGCACAAGGTTTAACCCATCCCTCTGTTTTGGTCTTCGGTTTGCCTACTGCCCATTTTATTAGCACTGTAACGCCGTGGAGTCCGATCAACTCCCAAACACAAGTTGGCGGGAGTAAGGAGGAGAATGACACCGAGTGTCATAAAATTATATTCCTGGACTAAAGGAATGAATATATTGAGATAGAATGGAGTAAACGAAGAACTGCAATACTAGAAATGAAAAAAGTATCGTAGTAAACTAGGACAAACCATATACAAAGTTAATATTGACGGGACATGAACAATTAACGGGAAATGGGAATGATTGAGCATAACTCTTGGAATTACTGCTCAAAGCAGTGTTTAAATTTACGCTGGATGTATGTAGGATTTTCATATGTATAAGGATTGGAAATAAACAATACATCATTCGAGCCATAATCTTATTACTTTCTCTACCAAGTGCGTAATAGATAGATATGGTATTGCATTACACCCAAAAAATTTTATGATGGGATTTCAAAGGAAATGCATGTTTTGAGGTCCCTGAATAAAAAAAGCACTTTTAGAAAAAGTCCGTATGTCTGTGTTTTTGAAGAGGAAAAGTCTCAAAAAGGAAAAGTCGGATAAATACCAAACTTGGTATTTAAGTTCAGTATCTTCCAAAGATGTGACATGGATGTTTATAAGAACACAATCCCATCCCATACTACCCTTTACATGGAAAACGTTCCGAAATTTTTTATTTTCTGAAAAAGACTAACGATTTTGATTAATATATAGTAAGTGTATTAAAGATATTTACATGACAAAACGTGTATTTGAATTTTCTGCTAACAGTCTGAAGTCCACTTCATTCGGAAGGAATTTTACGTAATTTTGTATAACTGGTAAACGTTGAGCGATAAACGAAAACGTGATACACAAAAAATGTAGACACACAATTTATTTCAAACTACATTTTTGTATCATAAGCCATTTCCAAGATATCCGTTATTAATACTTCGTATTGTTCAATACTTTTGTCATTCTTTTGATATTCTATCAACATTAATTGTTTTTCGCAATTGCATGGAAACAGTACGGAAATTTAATGCCAAAATAAGCGTCCTAGTCTTAAACATTTGACCATCGCTGTTTCCTTTGTATCTATAACAAAATGCGTAATGTAACTATTTTTGCAAAGGATTATGTTAATTTTTAGAACTTTTTTGTATCTTTCAACAACGAACGACTATACCATGCCCAGCGAACAGTTCAGCAATTAACATAAGAGGCCAGGACCAAGAGAAGGCAAACAGAAAAGCTGAAACAATTTAGGAATGAAGGTGCAGATGATTATAACCCTGGAGTGTACTGAAGTGTGTGTCAAAATTTTAATGTTCAAACTTTAAATTCAGTTTTCTCAAAACAACAGTTTTCGATACTTATGTACCTTTTTCTCAGAAAGTATTTGAGGTATAGAGCTGAAATTTTCAGTGCATGTATACAACACATAGGTAAACTTTCTAAACCACAATCATAATTTTATAATGTATATTAGTGATATTAAGAAAGCCACAACATTAAACATTTTGCTGTTTTTACCTTTTTTACTTTGCAAATAATTGTTTTTCAATTTCTATTGAACTGATACACATAACTAAATAAGTGAGGCTCAGAACATAGCTGATTATACTAAGAACAAGCATGCAAAAGTGTGATTCTGTATCACAAGTAGTATCAGAGAAAAAGATACACGAAGTCGCAAGTATTAAGAGTAAATTTTATTATTTTTCTGCTGAGTGAAATAATTTTTATGGACTCAACTACATAGACTATTAATGCAAACAACCACTTGAAATAATTATCATAATCTATGGAATAATTAATACAATTTTCAGGTAAAACTATTGAGAACTTTAAGAGCAGTAGTAACTTAGCACACTTAAGGTGTAATTTCCATGTTTCCCGACTACCTTGTCCCCTTAAAATAAAGTACTCGTAGATAAAAATATAAACCTTCTAAAGAATTGTTTGTATACTCGCTAATAAAAGTAAACCACGTGAATGTATCGCATAATTTTTTTAAAGTTCTCCTTACATTTATGGCATTTAGTTCTAACATCTTTTGTAGCTCTAGGAAACCGTGACGTAATTTATGATGCATCCTAGTATTCTCTGCTACTCTCATGCAGATGGAAAGCCAATTCCCACGGGAAGAGCTCTTGATCGACTTCAGCAGGGATCGAATGCATTACCTTCTAAGCGCGTGCTGATATTGATTGGCGAGGTATACGATGGAAACTGATGAAGATGCATTTTGTCGGCTTACATGTTGCAACGCCACGCTGAGAACGGGACAGCTAAAGCAAACATAATCCGCCTTGACGAAACCCCAGAAATTCCCTGCAGAGCGTGGGTACTGTGTCACACACTCTTCCTCCTCTTGGATTATGCAATCTCGTGTGCAAATAATTGACTAACCTCAATGGCTGCTGGGCCTCATGAAAGCCAGTAAGCTAGAAGCTTCTGCCAAAGAGTTTTACAGCCGCGCTTCTCTTCCCAGAGCCCATTACATGCATTCTAATTGTGTTTTCATGGCACAAGCTGCCTGAAAAATATCATATCCAAAATGCGTTTTATAAACGAATACGAACATCGCTATAGCATAGGACAAAGGTTTTACCGGGTACTGCAGTGAAATATTTCTTCTATTACTTTTTCTACCTCGTAAATAGTGGGTAGAGAAAGTGCTGCATTCCACCCAAAAATTCGATAGGCATATTTCACTAAAAATACATGTTATGAGGCTCCCAAAATAAAAAATACAAATTTTTGGAAAAATCTCCGCATGCGTGTGCATCCGTGAACAGCATAAATCAAAAACGAAAAGTCGGATGAATACTAAATTTGTATTTATTTTCAGTATCGTTCAAAGAAGTGACACGAATATTTTTAAGAAAATCCCCCATCCAAAACTTTACTTGGAAAATGTTTTTCGAACTTTTTCATTTTCTAAAAAAAGGCTAATGATTTTGACTAAAATACATACATTAAAGATATTTGCTTGACAAATAAATTATACATTTTGAATTTTCTGGGAATAGGCTTTGAAGTCCACTTCATTAGGAAGGAGCTTTGTATAATGTTGTACAATTGGTAAACGTTAAGCGATAGACGAAAACTACTGCGTAAAATGTAGACCTCTCTAAAATACAAATTTATTTTAAATAAATTTTTTGTGGCATTAGCCATTTCCGAGGTATCCCTTATTGATGATTCGAATTATTCAATACTTAGTCAATCTTTCAAAGTTCTGTTGATTTTCAGTTATTTCTCGCGATGTCATGGAAACAGTACGGAATTTTAAGGCCAGCATATAGCTTCCACTTCTTAAACATTTGACCATCGCTGTCCTCTTTGTATCTATATCGAAATGTTTAATATAGCTATTTCCGGAAAAGTTATCTCGATTAAAATGAAGTAGAATAGTTTTTATATTTGAACCTCAATTTAGACTGTTTACTGAGCGCAAACTGTGTAGCAAATTGACACTACAAAGGTAGTTTTGGGCCTTTATTCGTTATGGCATTTTCTAAAATAGTATGATATGAAAATACAAGTATACAAGGAAGTACCAGCACAGGAGTTCAAACTTCAAGCAATTACTTTTACCTATATACCAGGTGAGTCAGCTGCGCTATTTATTTTTGAATTTATGCAACGTGCTAAGCAAATATGTGACTTACGCCTTTCTTGAATGCCTTCAAATGGCTGATTTGCGTAACACTTTATAGAGGAGGAATACATGACGTGCATAAGTGTTTTACGGGACAGAATGTAATCGCTATGTATGTCAATGCAAAAAAATCCCACCCTGACACTGAGAGCTGCATTAGCAATTTTAGCCAATTTTACAAAGTTTTATTCTTTAGCATACATCCATACACCCCTTAGACAACGCCCCTGAAGGAACAATCTATCACATGTCTCGGTTGACAAAACCATTTGAAAACAAAATGGCAGATCTACGCAGTGCAACCAATTGGATTTAAGCCGTCAGTCAAGGTTATACAGCCTTGTCAAAAATGCTAAGTATTACGTAGATAATTTCTCTTGCTTCACAAACTATGGAGTATTTCAGATCATACAGTAATTCTAATTACTGATGCAGTTTATTTGTTTGAATTAAAACTACCAAACCGAGCTCAAAACACTGTATGGCGCTGCAAAAAGCTTGTAAAGATTCTAGTTGGGGTCTAGTTCTGCGATTACTGATTCGTATAGGAACCTCAGCTCGCAAGGTAGCATTGGCCGGATGGTATTATCATGGTTGCTCTAACGCTGTGCTACTTTAATTCGGGTTCAAAACTTTCTGGTGAATTTCAACCATTTTATTACCTTTTGTTTTATCTCTTTGGACCTATAATTTGATATTATGATACAAATAACATTTTTGATAACATTATAAGTGTGTACAAAATAGAATAATCGTCATGTTTTCACCGAAAAGAAGAAGAACGCAGAGCCCAAATCATATACGGGCACACTCATACGTGAAGAATGCAGGCAGATTACACCGCACATGTACAGCATGCAAGGAGGTCTCTCCGGCAACGAACATTTACTTCCTTGATGAAATCCACGCTCTTTAACAATTTATTATTCTGTTTACCCGTGTAGTTAGCACATTTACAACTCCTCTGTGAATAGAAGAAGTGAAATATACGGTTTAAACATGAAGCAAAAACTGCTATATTTAATATCGTCGATATGCGCCCAAAAGAATAAAAGCTAACTATGTGACACTATTTGCAGCACCAGATAGGGTATACATTATTAGGGTGAACACGATACACAATTATTCATTCATTATCTGTTTACCCTCCTCTTATGTAGGTCTTACACCCCCAGTACTTACAAGCGGGTGCCTGGGGTCAGAGGCCCGTCGAGGAGCAGACACTCATGGATCAGACAGAGCATCCAGGATGGGTGATCAGCCCGATGCCTGGTATGGGATGAAGGAAGTGGATGAAACGAAATGTTGGTGAAATGGATAAAGGAAAGGTGATGATGGAGCAGTTGGTGGAATGAATGGCGGGGGAAACCGGAGACCCCGGAGAAAACCCGCCCAGACGCCCTTCGTCCACCACAAATCCCACATGCAGATCCCTGGGATTGAACCCGGGCCGCCTCGGTGGGATGTCAGTGGTCTAACCACTCGGCCACGGCGCCGCCCGATACACAATTATCTGATTGTAATTCTTATGCCTTTGGCTCACAGGAGAGCCAGTAACAAAAATAAATAAATTATTACACTAAAATACAGAAAACAAACACAAGGAGAGAGAGAGAAAAAAACGAACCCAAACAATTTTATGTTTGTATTAGATTCGAATCTCCGAAACTAACCTTTGTTTCACCACATTCCGGCAGCTAAACCACTCGGCCAGAACCCACGTAGTTTATCCCGCTCTTCGGGAAAACGTTCCTCTATCTCTTTGCAAGCATCATATCCATGAAACGCCGTCTTTTTTTAAGGTTTTCGCAGCTCCTTGGTTCCCCTTCAGGCATTTAATCATTAATGGGAATTGCGTATAGTACCAAATAGAAGGGCAGAGCTACAATAACAGTTTGTTTGCTAAAAGGGTCAATGTTTTCACATTAGACTATAAACTGCGGGTTGCATAGATACGAATACCTAGGAGCAGCTGACTCACCTGGTATATATAAAACAATCTTAAACTTAAGCACTAATATACCTTTTAGCCTATATATCTGGAACATCTAAAGCATCCTTGATATTTTAAAATATAATCTAGGTCAATTCTAGAATGTAGTGTAAGTTAAATAGATGGATTATCTTGAATAAATTCTTTTGTAAAAATCAATATTCAGGAAATATTTTATTTAACAATATTCAATTATTGAAAAACCTTGCTTTATTAATAGCAATTGCATAAATGTTAAATTTTAGGGGATGAAACTATATTTTTTATTTGGATTGTATAATAAATCAATATGAATTAAAGAAACTTAAATATTTTTATAAATATTTTATATTTTCAATAAAAATTTATTTGATATAATAAAATAAATTCCAAGTATAAATATCAATAAAAATATTAATAAAAATCTAATAAAACATAATGATAAATAAATAACTTACTTTTAACATGAATTGGAGCTGGTCCAGTTGAAGGTCCTTATAAGCCTTTATTTCCCAAACCTTTAACTCAATAAACAAAAAAATTGTTAAATTTGACAAATATAAATAAATTTTTATAAAATTTATATCGAAATTCTTTCAGTTTTAAGATCATAACTATGAATACTTCAAATTTAACATTTTTTGTTTTGGTTTATGGAGTTAAAGGTTTGGGAAATAAAGGCTAAATTGATTATGGTTAATATAGAGTTTGACTTTTATATATATATAAAATAAAAAATAATATTTATCCAATGATAATATTTATCCTTTGATCTAACGGAATTTATGCCTATCATAAGAATTTTACTTATGATTGTATCAGTTAAGGAATCGATGTCTCCGTTTGATAGCTAAACACGAAAACCTTACCGGTAATACACTCAAGAATACCATGACATGCAATTCAAGTTTGTGTATAGAAATCACCGCAAACAATTCAATATTTACTGTTGGAATTTTCCCCAGCATGCAATTTAAGTGCGCCGTACAAACGTGAAATGTAAGTGATTTCACATTATTTATTGCTCTACTTAAATTATAGCAATTTCTGCATGTTAACGGTTTATTAATAGAATGTTACAGAAGTAAAGCAACAAACTTTCAGGGGTTACCGAGGAGTGTTAGGCGAGTACTTTGATATCGGACACTTATGGCCTTTGAGTTCATGGTTGTTTGCAATAACGAACCAGTATGCCACTGATAATACTTTCCCACGTTGCTGGTACTTGAAGGTAATAATGGCCATGCTGAGTTCATACATTCTATGTGAATACCTTCATAACATGCACTTAAACTTTTAAAGAAAAGCGAGAAATTCAATTGGGTTCACTCCAAAGTTACACCACTCATTTGTATGGAAAAAGGATGTTTAACCGCTTGTACAGGGTTAGAGCCAGCACCACCAGACTGACAGACGAACCCGCTACTGATTGTGCTATTACTACAGCTAACTGTTGTTTGTCTCTGATAGTACGATTCTCTTGGGAAAATGAATGTATCAGTGGTACTGACGAGTACTTTTTCCAGAAAAAAACAAAGCTATAACTTTAAAAATATCGCAATGGTAGTTGTTATCCGCTTGTGGAAGAGAAATCAACTGTCTTTTTTTAGTGAAAATCAATACAACATTCGTTTTAAGTCTTTATTTATTTGCATTCATCAGTGCAAACATTCACAGAACAATGGTTACGTAACTCCAAAAACTGTCGTAACAGACCATAGGTGTCCTATACCAAGGTGTTAATATACCACTCCTCTATAATTCCTGAAAGTTTATTGGTTGAACTCTATAAAACATATTTTTAGTGAGATTCAGCAAATTATGACATTGCCTGAATACGACGAGACACAAGATTAGTGCGATACTAAATTTCAGGTCTTCGATCTAAAAGCAAATGTGATGTGTTTCATTCACATGACTTTCTCCGCCTATAGTTTATTAGTGAGTATACAAATTATTGTTACGAAAGCTTATTTTGGGATCTACTTCATTTTAATAGGGACAAAGCCACTGCAGAAATGTCCACATTTCGTTATATTACGGCGGATCCAAAAGTAACGCACAATAATTTTTTTCTGCCTTAGTATTGCAGCTGGATTGTTGAAATTTTACTCAGAAACAGTTTAAGTTTGCGCTACAGAGGGTATTTTTTGTTTCATGTGCAACTCTAACGAGAGAAGCTGAACTAGCAACAAAGATAGCGCGCATGTTACTGTTGTCCACGTGTGAAGAGCAAAGAGGTGTGGTTCGATATTTTTGGAGAGCATAAACCGAGTGATATTCACAGGGACATGCGGGCGTATATAGGGATGTTTGTATGAACCGTAGCAATATCTCCAGGTGGTGTGAATCCTTCCTAGAGGGCCGTGTGAACCTTAGTGATTTGTCACGCTCCGGGAGGCCGATAACAGCTGCAACCCCGCAGAATATCAGGGGCATTGAGGCGGCAATTTTTAACGACCGGCGTGTGCAACTGCGAACATTATCGCAACAGTTCAACATTTCCTATGGCGCAGTGTACGATATTGTTCATGACACGTTGAAATTTGGTAAAGTTAGTGCTCGCTGGGTGCCTAAGAATCTGACAGACAACCACAAGGGCCAGCGAATGATGAGCTTGGATCACCTAATGCGATACACCACAGAAGAACATAAGTTTCTGAAAGAAATCGTCACTGGTAGTGAGTCGTGGGCATACCACTACACGCCCGAAACCAAACAGGCAAGAATGGGGTGGAAACATGCTGGTTCCCCAGTGAAGAAAAAATTCAAAGTGACTCAATCTGTTAGGAACGTGCTTTGGCGGTGTTCTAGGATATGCATGGTGTTGCATTGGTGGACTTTGCTGAACACGGACCACTGCTGCAGCCTATATGAAAACATTAGTGAAGTTGCATCGTGCCCTTCGTGACAAACGGCACAACAAGCTGACGATGTCAAAATTCTTCATGACAATGCTCACCCCCATGTTGCTGGGGTTGTTGGTTGGGAGGTGCTTCAGCATCCACCATACATTCCGGACCTTGCACCGCGAACTTTCATCTGTTTGATCCCATGAAGAAATTCCTGGCCAGCCAACCCTTTGCGACAGATGCGGAAGTGAAATGAGCAGTCCGCATATGACTTATACTCCAAGGAAACGGACTTCTACGAACAGGGCATATTGAAACTGGTATCACGATGGGAGAAATGTGTTGAGAAACTGGGTGGCTATGTCGAAAAGTAGGTAAAAGGTGTAAGTTCATTTGTGATTTTTGTTGTTGTTTTAACTATTAAACTTTTTTCTAAACAAATTACTGTGCGTTACTTTTCGATCCGCCCTCGTAGATACAAAGAGAACAACGATAGTCAAATGCTTAAGAATAGGATACTATATGCTGGCCTTAAAATTCAATGTTTAACTCAACGTTTACCAATTATACAATATTTCTTCCGAAGGAACAAGACTTCACAGTATATTTCCAGAAAATATAAGATGTATATTTTATTAATCTTTTAATCAAAATCGCTAGAGCCATTTTTTATGAAATAAAAAATGTTTCACTTAAAGGATAGTAACGAATGGAGACATTTTCTTAAAAAACTTCACACTGCATCTTTGAAACACACTTAACTTAAGTACCAAGTTTGGTATTTTTACGATTTTTCATTTCTGAGTTATGCTGTATACAGATACACACAAAAAAGGACCTTTTCTAAAAAGCCTTTTTTTGGGATTCAGGGGCCTCAAAAATGTACTTCCGGTAAAATATAGGTATCGAGTTTTTGGGTGGAATGCAATACCTTTTCTACCTATTAACATGGAGTCAGGGGCCTCAAAATGTATTTGGGAAATCTCGTTACCTTCTCTACCCACTAGGTGCATGATAGAGAAAGTAAAAATATATGTCACACTCGCACAACTTTGCTTACATATTACAAATTTAGCCCTTATACATGCCATCGTTTGCACAAAAATTAACTATTTTTATGCATGCTAGTTATTCATCATAAATTATTTCCTAGAAATTATTTCGAGTTAAGTAATATGCTTTTTAATATAGAGTCAACTGAAAAACTCAGTGCCACAGTCGGATTTGAACACGGTTCTCCCGCTTTCCGTGCGGTGGCTGTAACTATTGGGCTACTATGACAAGCCGGTGGGACATTGAATTCTCCAACTGATTCAAGTTGTTTCCCTGTTGTTTTCAGGTGACTCTATATTAAAAACTTGCCAAGGCCAGCTAAGGTCTGTAAAAAGTATAATTAATTTCGGTTAATTAAAAAGAAATAAAACCTTATGAAACCCACAAGCATCCAGTAATAAAGTACCTGCGATGCCAGATCGCCACTCTAGGGAGATGCCTTGGTGTTTTATCTGGGAAACAATTTGAGTCAGTTGGGGAATTCAATGTCCCACCGACATATTGTCACAGTAGCCAATAGCCAGTTAGACCAAACGCACGCAGAGCGGAAGAACCGTGTTCTAATCGCGGCTGTGGCATTGCATTTTTCAGTTGACTCTATATTAAAAACTTGCGAAGACCAGCTAAGGTCTCTAAAAAGTATAATTAATTTCGGTTAATTGTATATATATAATTAAAAAACCTTAAGAAACACATAAGCACCCTACACGAGAATTGCGGAGTTTAAAACACATAATTTATTTCAAATAACTTTTTCGCAGCATCATTCATTTACGAGATATCCGTTATTAATAGCCCGAATGATTTCATACTTGTCATTCTAAAAAGTCGTGTCAACATTCAGTTGTTTCTCCCGATTGCATGGAAACAGCATGGAAATCCAAGACCAGCAAATAGAGTCCACTTCTTAAACATTTGACTATCGTTGTTCTCTTTGTTTAGGGTCTTTCAACAAGAGTATCCTATCTTTAACATGTGTAAGCTGCCGTTGTTATTAAGTTAAAGCAGTCATTCTTTTCATGTGGTTACAGTTGTTATTGACAAATAGCCATGGAACGTTACAGCATTCAGCAACGCGTAGAAATAGTGAAAATTTATTATCAAAATGGATCATCTGTTGCCAAATCTTCCGTGATTGGTGAAGTTTACGGTGTGCATAATCGTCCCTGGGAGAGAACGATTTGGCGTTCGATCGATAAATTTGAAAGAAGTGGTTCTGTCAGCAATCAAAGAACGCCTGTACGTAATCGACGTAAGCGCTCCACTGAAAACATAGGCGCCGTTCGTGAGAGTGTACGCGAGAACGGAATCAAATCAATTACTCATCGAGCGCAAAAATTGAGGCTTTCGCTGACCACAACTTGGCGAATTCTGCATCTGAACTTGAAGTTTCACGCTTACAAAATGGTGTTGACTCAAGAACTAAAGCCCAACGACCATAGGTTGCGCCGTGTATTCGCTGACTGGGCCACGGAGCAATTGCAAGCTGACCCGCATTTTTGTGGAAAAATCATCTTCAGGGACGAAGCCCATTTTTGGATGAATGGTTGTGCTAACAAACCAAATTGCCGCTATTGGAGCAATCACATTCCAATGCAGATTCAAGAACGACCACTTCATCCACAAAAGGTTACTGTGTGGTGTGCATTTTGGTATGGTGGAATCATTGGTCTATATTTTTTCAAGATGAAGATGGAGAAGCTCTAACTGTCAATGGGGAAAGATACCGGGCTCATATAAGGGACTATTTTTGGCCTCAATTGGATGGTATGGATCTCAGAAACATCTGGTTCCAGCAAGATGGTTCCACATGTCATACTGCTCTCGAAACAATCGATCTTTTGAAGGAGAAGTTCAGAAGTTTCATCATTTCCCGTGGTGGTGATTTTAACTGGCCCCGAGGTCATGTGATTTAACGTCGTTCGATTAATTCTTGTGGGGTTACGTTAAATCTCTAGTTTATGTCAACAAGCCAAAAACAGTAAATGATATTATGAATAACATCACGCGTGTTATTCGTGAAGTTGGACCTGATTTACGTTCTTTTGGCATTGAAAATTGGGTCAACCATATACGCGCAACCCAACGAAGTCACTTAACTGATGTTCTCTTCCACACGTAATGACATTAATTATGTTCCAAAATAAAAAAGAAGTAAACCTCTATCATTTATAGAACGTGTTTTATTTAAGTTCAAAGATAGGCACCTCTTGTTGAAATACCCTTTATATATAACGAAGTGTGCAGCTAAAGGTTTATCTGAATTAAAATGAAATAAATAGGAAAATCAGCTTTCTTAAGAATAATTTGTTCACCGCCTAATAAGCGATAGAGGATAGAAAATGTCATGTGAAGGTAACAAATCAGATTTATTTGTGCTTCATTGTTATCTAAGGATATTTTGTTTGTTTTTCCATGTGCCTTTCTCGAAGGTTCTACAAAACTAATTTAAATAATGTCCAAACCATGCTTTGTGTTGTGTTTGGTAGCTCAGGCCGGTCACACACAAACTAGTGCTATCCTTGTCTTACAAGATTGTTGATGCCTGATTGCTCACAGGAGTTTGTGTCATTGCACCTTTTAAGCATTATTTTAATTTACCATAACAATGTTACAAATATTAATTACACGAATACATGAACAAAAATATAATATTAAATAACATTTAACATAAAGAATGAACTTAATACAATACTCTAGCTCGGAAATTCTTATTTCCATTAAAATTAACTTAAAACATATTTATGATAATTGTAAATAATAAACATTAATAATATTACTGGACTTTAGAATTGAATAATAAATACCGTCTCTATTATTTAACTAGGTAATGTTTAAAATGAAATGCAATCGAAACAACGAGACACAACGCATTTTAAAGATTTCTCCTCCTGACAACATACAACGTTATGTTGTCGGATAGAAGGATTATAGTATGCGTTTTATCTGCCTCTGATAGCGTGTTTATTAAAATTAAAAGTAGTAAAACTTTCAATTATAAAACATATCTGAATTCTTCAACAATTAAAATTTTAAATTCCGATCGTGTTCTTTCACAGATTTGAAAAAAATATAGACGACTAGTTCCTACCTCTCACTATAAAATTCGTCTTTGTTTACATGCTAGAATATAAATACATTTATCTCATTAAACAATGAATAAGGCTATGGCAGTGCAGATGCAAATAAATTAGGATAGTGAAAGTTTTGATACGCCTTATAACCTTACAGTTTAACAAAACGCCCCGAAACTCTGCAGCAACTTCTTTGGCACAGCTGCAAAGCTGGTGATTTAATCAAGGCGCTAGATAGACATGAAAGCAGAAACTAGTTTTGAAATCTTCTTCTTATTGCTCTTCGTTGTGTTGCTGTTTGAAACTAGAATAATTTATATCTAGGAATAAAAGTGAATATTTTTAATGGTGTAATCACTGAGACAAGTGTGCAAAGTTTCTCCTTAAATGTCTTTTGAAAAACAATATAGTATTTTCGACTTTGCGACCATTTAGAATCTCTGTCATAATGTAATGGTTCAGCTTCTTTAGGTTGACGATATTACGTCGCTGGATGAGCGTGCACGTCGTTTTGGTTTGTATGGAGCAGATACGCACCTTACAGTTGCGCTATGTGGTGTTTCAATTTGTTGTAACGTAAAAGTATTTTAGAAAGAGGGTAACATCAACAATATTGCGTGCTGGACCCATTAAAGTTTTTTTACACGTAGAAGCATGCTCACACTTGGAAGAAATATAAAGTAGTGGCTGACTCATATGAAGGGTGAGAAGTTATAAAGAAGGTTTATAACTACATCTTTAACAAATAAAGATTTCGGTTTTTGCAGCTGTATGACTCAAATATATTTTACAAATCATCAACGTATTAAAAGCACATTACAATTGAATTCACATTTAGTGTAGGTATACTTGAAAGTATTTGATCTTCTTGCAAAACTCTATTACGTGATTTTAACTTTACACATTGCTTTAAATGAACAACCCCTCTCTTCCCCAAAAGACGGTACGCCACACGCACTGAATTTATTAAATTCAGAATACTAATTACAAACAGGATAAAGAATTTTGAAAAAGCGAAAGGCGTGCGGAAGTAACCGCTTCCCAACACCGTGAGCTAAAGCTTCCTTCCTCGTCGTTAGCAGATTCTCCACTCTCTTAGACCCTTCGTGCTCGACGCGTCCTGACCGGGATATGCGGAAGCCCACCATCTCTGGTATGATGAACATAGCTCCTTCCAAATGATACGGCAGACCAACCATGCTGGGTTGGATCGTCCCTTCAGCAGGCGAAAGAATCTAGCGATGTCGATAAAGTAGGTGACACATGACACTAGTCAACACTTAGCTTGACGAGACAAAAACAGATGAAATAGGGAAGCCATCCATGGCTCACAGTTATGAACAAAGAAGTTGCCTACAAGGCTTCGAAGGAAGTGGAACCAACTCAATCTCTTTGCAAGATCAGCTTAACACTGTACGGCTCGCTGGTTCCCGCAAATGTTTCGGAGTAACAATTAAACCCTAAACAAAATTCTAAACCCTAAATTACCTGTCGTGAAGAAAACTCTTAACTCAGTTATATAGGTTTATATATGTCAAGAAGCGAAGAATGACCAGACATTAGGACATTCAAGTTTGGTAAAAGGTGTCACTTTTAGAATCTACAGTTTTATTTAAAGGAATTACGCACGGATTGTAGTTAAAATTTTGGAAGGTAAAATATAATTAAAGAGCACTGTTCCAGGCTGTCAATTGCTGTGTTCCAATAGAGTGAGAGGGAGAGAGGAGGTTTGGATTGTGATATTCCTTTTTCTTGAAGCAGTGAGGTCTTGATGTCAGGGTCTGGGTGATGACGAAAACAAAAATCCCTGGTTCCGGATTCAGAATAAATATAGTTCATTATAGTCACTTAGGTATCTTCAAGCTCTCTTGATCTCGATCTCGCTGCAAACCGTTCAGTCCTCGTGGACGCATAAATTTATCAACGGACTTACTTGGACTTTCACGTGATACTATGTCTATTTCGTCGTATTACTCTGCAGCAGTGCGGGTTATGACTCATTTAGTTACGACGCGTAACAGCTACACATCGCTCGACACCAAGCGATAGCAGTCTGCTCTTTACAGTTGTTGAGCGGCGTTCGATTCTCGAAGTTATTTTGGAGTGATTTCACGCTTTTTTGGAGCTTCTTCCATGATGGATTTTTGCCCCACTCCTTAGTGATACTTGGTATTTCTAATTATGTGATTTGTTTTATTCCCTATATGTTATTTCAAATACCCTGAAGCATTATTATTGATTGTTCACCAATTACGCTCCGCCCACTTTGATTTTGGACCGTTAGGTAGTCGGAAGAACTTTCCCGTGACTTTGCTGAGATTTCATGATAAGACGCATACACTTCGGAGTCTAATTTTACTGCTACAATTATCGTAACTGTTCTTTATTCAGGTATTTTGAGTTCTGAAAGACTATGTTTCCCGACAGGCTGGCCACAGTTTTAGTCTGAGGCGAGGACCCTACTGTCACTACCCGGAAGCCTGGTCTACTGCTCTTTTGTCCACATAGGTTAACAAAACTGACCTAACGGGGACTAAAACCTTCTCTATTGCTAAGAATATACAGGCATTTTCCTTATATAGGGTGGACTATTTAAGTTGAGATTGTACAATATTTCCAAAACTAAGCGTTGAGGAAACAAATGTCTTTTAATATGCTTGATATTATCAGAGAAAGTACATTCCATTAGCCCTGTTTTGTTTGGAGGACTTTATGATGACCATTTCACAGTAATTTAATATTTTAAATGAGAACCTACAATTAGGGCCAATTTAAATTGACCCTAAAATGACCATCACAACGTACTCCAAATAAAACTCGACTAATGGTATTTACTTTCATATAATATCAAGAAAATTTTATTGAAGATATCTCTTTCTACAACGCTTAGTTTTGGAGATATTGTACAGTTTCAACTTAAATGGTCCACCCTAAATATTTTACATATTTTATCCGTCATCAACTCGCTTTTATGTTACGATATTTTAACTATAAATATCATATTAATAAAATTCTTGGTACTTTAGGGTAGTAATTGTTACATTTGGTCACTTCACGCGTCTTATTGCCTGATCAATTGCTGATATGCAAGTGGTCAGTTATAGAATGCTTCAGAGGAAAGCTTTATTGAGCATTATTTAATTTCATATTCTATACTTTATTGAAAGTAATACTAATTGGATTACTTAAGATTTGTTAAAGTTTGATAATTTTACAGTTCAGTGCTATTACTCAATTATTCTATACTAATTATTGTGTGTTTTAAATTATAAATTCAATTAAATATTATGAAAGGTAGTACTTATTTAAATTTTGTTTTCCCAGGTTATGGTCAATGTCATATTATTTTATAACTCTTCTAAAACAGAAACTAAGGTGACAAATTGGGAAGAAAGAGTAAATAAAATATAGAGAATATCTTTACATTTACCAATACCAGAAAGGTTGCCATAGTCTGCATTAAAACACTAATTTTTATCACTCAAAACTTTTATTAACACGGTTATTTTGCGGTACCCAACAAGAGAAAATCATCCTAGCAATAATGTCACATCAATGATCATTTGGCTATTTGACATCAGGTATGCCAGAAATTTCCATTTAGCAAAAATATATGACTATCCGCAGGGGAGATAATAAAAACAGTATAGTATTGGAATTAATTAGAACAATTTCATCAATTAACCCATTCCAATATATATATACCAGAACCACTGTATCAAAACACCGCTGGTATTTTTGCTTTCCATCATTTCACAGATTCTCATTCTGTTACGCAGTTGTAAGAAAATTCAATGTAAGTAAGATATATTTGTTCATTTCTTAGATCAAAACTTCTCCCGGTTAATACAATTTCTATTACGTGAAAAAACCATGCCAGATAAACCTGTCTCCATCGATCAGTGACTCCACAATTAGGTCTACAGACAAAAGAGAAATTTTGTTTTTTATATTAAGAGCATTATCATTGCAATGAACTATTTATTTCATGGTATTAATTATGCCCTGTGATGCTGAAATACAAAAGCAGCGTATGCATTTCAATTGTTATGTTATTTATTTTATTCTTAAAACTCTGGAATCAATCAATCAATCAATCAACCAATCAATCACTCTCTGCTCTAATACATTCATCACATTAAAACAACTTTTAGTTAGGTTATTACATGTAGAAGATCATGTTATACGAATAAATAATAAATATGACGTAGTTATCAGAGATTCTATTCTGATGTTCTAAAACTTAGCAACAAAAAAAAAGAAGAATATGGAGATCCCTAGCTTCGAAGCATAAGCGTCTTCTCTTTTCAAAAATTAATCAAATAGGATGTTTAGTTGGTCATATCCTGCAACTAATGGGTTCCCTCTGTGATGCCAAAGTTCTTCTCAAGGATTGCTTTTTCAGCGAAAAAGTAATTTGATCTAGAACGGAACCAAGATTCATCCTATTTTTTGGGGTTTAAAGGAATCAGTTGTTGTGTAGACAGGTAGATATTGTATAAAACGCTATATATACAATGCTTTGTTGGTATTGAAGTGAGGTTTACAGAATTAAGATAATACTTAAAGTACTAGTCAAGCAAAACTTTATTTCAAAGGTTCTCCAACATTCTTCACAAACGTGTACCCTGCCAATATTTTTGCACGATCACATATTTTGAAGCATACAAGATATTAGCACCGAAATAAAATATTGTAAGCAGCTGAGTGACGATAAAAATAGCACTGCAGAGGTATTTTGGTGGTACGATGGAAATAAGTGAGACGAGTCATGCATTATAGCATACACAGAAGGCATGACAAACAATGCTATTACAGCATCATTACGTAGTTAGCAGCCTCGAATTTTCTACAGAATTTGCATAACCCACTACCAATATGGTCAAACAAAAACGCAATCGTTAAAATAGGATTCTATCTATAAACGAACAAGAAAAAATATCGTCTGTTGTACAAAACTTGAGCTTTATTTGTTAAATGACTACATTTTTTCTGAAAAAAATTATTCACGGATAAAAGCCGATATATACTTTTGCAGTACTTTGGACGAAAATATTTCCCAAAAAAGTAAATGTTCTCTTAAATGTAAAAAGTACATGTGATATAACTGGCTTTTACTAGAACTCCTTATGTCACCGTCCCCCCACCCACATAAATATTAAGGGGAAGTGCTTCTTAAAGTTGGTCTGTCATTTCTGTCCTATCTCCGCAAATTCTTCAAATACTGATTTCATACCCCCTTTATTAAATATTGTTGGAAATGTTTAATTCAAGTTTCTTGTAGAACACAGGACTATAAAGAACGATCAAATAGTCCATGATGCGCAGTACAGTCATCAAAATAATATATAAGACAAAATACAAACTTCATTTCTTGAACTTAGATAAGAATCTTTAGATTTTTTCTGTAGGAAAATCAACAATTGAACATATAGAAAAGAGTATAAGTTATACAGTAAATACCACAATGTGGTAATTTTTTTCACTCCCTTAATAATGGAATTTAATTTGTAAATGTTTGTGTTTATATAATTTAGAAATATCGTTTTGTAACATTAAAAAAGGGTTTTATTTATGGATGCTCTTTAAATACTATGGTTCTTGGCGTCCCATTCTATACTGGACGTGAAGGACCGGAAATTTTTCTCAGAGGTCTCTTTATCAGGCTTGAGGTTCTTTTACGTGCCGTCAATCTACGACATGGGACCACCGGCTTTACTTCCCTTTCGAAGGAAGCCATGCTAAGGGTTTTTACACCCAAAAAATTCCATCCCGGCGAGTTTGAACCTACAACCTTGGGAACTAGAGGCTAGCCTAGTCCACGCAGGAAGACATTATTACATCACGCAATTTTCTCTATTCACTATCGTATCTATATAGCTTCTAAGACTATTTTTACAAAAGCCTATTTTTACAAAAACCTATTTTTTCTATGTACTTCATGTTAGGTATATAAACTATTTTAGGAAGTTGTTTCTCTATGCATTCCTTTGTAGGTATAAGGGGGATACAGGAAAGTGAAACGGTAGTCAGACATCTATAAACGTTTGCTATATAATATCCTTGAAATTCAATTGCGTTTCCATGGTATCGCGAAAAATCCCTGAATAATGATCACTTAAAAGTGACAGAGGTATTCACAAATTCAACTCAATAACAATGAATATCTCAGAAATGGCCACAAAGGAAGTTATATGAAATAAACTGTGAAAAAAAGAGATCTATATTTTCTGTGTACTAAGATTTCGTATACCTTTTCAGTTATACAAATTACACACAATTCTTTCTTAATGAAGAGGACTTAATAGGTTATTTCCAGAACATTGAAGATATGCATATTGTTTCTCATGAAACTATTTTAAATATATGGCATTTGAATCAAAATAGTTGGTCATTTCTGAGGAGATAAACATTTCGAAAAATGTTCAATGTAAAGAGTGTTGCATTATCGTGTTGTATTATTGAAAGATACTTACTTAAATACTGTCCAGTTTTAACTGTAACTGTTTCAGTCTAGTTCAACTTTAATGAGATTCTATTTAGTTCACAGTCACTTCACTAATGTGAACTACTTCAATTTCCTCTGTAAGTTCACTTTCTTCGAGACGTAGCGGCATAATGAAATATGCACGACGCGGCAATTTTCCGGATGGCTGGTTCACTTCACTCGCTGGGGAGTTGAACACAATACTTCCACAATCTCTCGCTCCGCAGTAGTACTCGCTGCACGACACAACAGTCGTCACCAACTCGCTCGGAGAGCCGCACTTGATGTCGCAACAGAAACGCGCTCACCAACTCACTAACTCACCAACTCACTCACTGACCGACTCAACTGACTGACTCTCGCGAGAACGCTCGCTTATATAGACAGTGGAATATTTCACAGAAGATTCTAGAACTATCTCGAGACACATTCTGTATGCCCAGATAGTTCTGTGTAAAAATGGAAGGGAAACTTCTAGAAAATCTGGTTAACTGCCGATAGAGCTTCCGATGTTTGTGCCGAGTGAGAGCATTGCATACCTCTGTTTACTTTGATTTGACGGCGTCGACCTCCAGATAACTTTCGACCATGGCCGCTGGGTCACGCTACCTAACTTCTATTTATTTAACATATCATTTTATGTCTATTAGCATCAAGTAGATACGAAAATAAGCTTTTGTAAGAATAGCCTATTGAGGTCATATAAATATAAATGATAAGGGGATGGAGAAAGGTATGTGGAAGTAAAATATCACAATTTCTTTAGTTATACTGTTCACAGTCACACATACAAACACAAATCTTTGCTGTTTTATTATTCATGGGATCTCAAAAATAGACTTCCGGTGAAATTTCGAAAGTTTTGAATAGAATGCTATATATCTACTTACTAAGTATGTGGTAGAAAAAGTAGAGCAAAACATGTTTTTTTCAGTGGGATTTAATGAGGGAGTATACCAGGGGCCCACGCAAGGCGTCCTTAGTCGAAGTTAGTTTATACCGGGTAGCGCGGATGCCAAAAGGTTTGCCTAAGCACAACTGCAAAGGGGACTGACAGAAGAGACCACTAAATGAGAAGCCTATGCTTGAAACCAAACCTTTAACTACTATTACTGGTCCCAAAGCTCATTCAGTAGAGGAACCGCCAGCTATATGATATATTCCGGGTTCAATTATCAGTTGAGCTCCAGAAAATTGTCTTTAAACAAAAAAAATTCATGGTATGTCCAGAGGCTGGTATTTGAATGTGAGAGTGTCTATTTATGTGTGTGTGGGGGTGTTATTATCGGTTATTTAAAAGCAATTCACTCATTAACGAGAATTCAGAATTGCCTCTTGACGCAAATCTGAGCACGCGTTTAAGACAGTTACTCTACAATAGAACTATATGGCTTCAATTGGTGTCACAAAATTAACAAGATTAAACAAAATTCTATTTTATTATATTTATGTACCCTTAAAGGTGCGGCAGAATAAAATTATTTTCCATTACTGCATTATTCACAAAAAGCATGTGCTAAAACTGGCCCGCCTTGGTGGACGAATTGATGCCTTTCAGACCTATGTTCTACCTGGAATAATCAATCATTTCATAACATTATTTATGTAGAACCAAACAATTGCGCAGAAGACACATGCCGCGTCTGAGAATGATCAGAACACGGTCTTTGAGCCTCAGCTGCATTTTGGTGCACCTCCGCGCATATCGTAACCATATCTGTGTGTTCGTTATTGGCGAACCTTCCTTTTTGTCTGAATGACCTGGCTCGAACTGCATACAGGCGACCACACCACGCGTATCAATACGAAACCAGCATGTAAACACCTGCAGACAGCATATCTACCTCAGTGACCTTTCACTTTATACCTGCATTGCCCCTTTAAATAGCAGTGATTCGACAACTTCTTTTGCACCTATATATGCGGGAGACATAAAACTTCAAAGGACGGCTTGTTTGAGCCACATGGTACATATTTTTATCACAGTAATATGTAAGTAATCTGAAAGCGTTTAAAATTACCAATCGTATGTTAACATTTCGCATTTAGCAACAAGCGTAATCTTTCCCACCGCTCCTAAGAGCCAAAGCCAGGCAATGCACATTTATTCGGGTAACAACAGATCTTGTCTGCCTAGGATTCCCGCTTTATGTGAAGGCAGAGAATATTATTATTTAGTAAGAGCTGGAAAGTTCGGCGTCACTCTTGAAATATGGGTCACTGAGTTGCTCTAATCAACCAGCTGCAGTGTGCCCTACAAGCATTTAACCGTAAATTTCTTTTATCCGATTGCGGATGTCTGGAAAACAGACTGAAATTGGATTTTTTAATTTCGATTCAGTTCTTCCAAATATGGAAAGAAGCGGACTTGGGTCTCTTGCACATCCCATTACAACCATACCTTCAATACTTCAACGCAACCTGAATGGAGTGGCAGTCTTGCAGGAGACTAAAGTCTTTGAAATCTTTTTGTTATTGGGCATGCTGGCCTTGAAATTCCTTACCGTTTCAATGGTATTGCGAGACACAAATGAATAATCATAGAATTATAAGAAAATTACAAAGTTAAAAAAAAAACAGAAATAAATTTTCTGCTTTAAAGAAGTCCACACTTTTCGTATAGTAGTTTTTATCTATTTCTTATAGTGAACCCGTTATACAAAATTATACACAACTCCTTGCAAATGAAAAGGACTTCAAGGCTATACCCAGAAAATTCAAGATAAACATTTTGTTTGTCATTTAAATATCTTAAAGTTATGGGACTTTAAACAAATCTATTTTTGAGAAAATAAAAAAGAAATTTCTATGTAAGAGGTAGCAAGATGGCCGGAATTTTCTTGAAAAATTCGGGTCACATCTTTAAAAGATATTGAATCCAATTACTAAGTTTCGAATTTGTCATATTTTTCATTGCGAGTTATAATATTCGCAAAGACAGATTTACACACACGCTTTTTGAAGTTCAGGGGCCCCCAAAATATGCATTTCTGGTGAAATTTCCACACAGAAGTTTTGGATGGAATATAACCTGTACTTTCTATATGTACGCAGAGATAATAAAAAGGCACAGCATTGCTTTTGAAGTTAAACAATATTAAATATTTATATTTTATATTGGATTTTCTCAAAAATGTGTGTAAATAGTTCGAATTATATATATATATATATATATATATATATATATATATGAATACAGCATTTACAACAGACAAGTCTGCACAAAACAACAGTTTTATAAAAATTAACTTTTGGTGTAAGGAAGGGGCGTTTCTTTCACCCACACTTTTAATGTACGCATGAAATTGTTTTAAATTGACAAGAGTACCTCCAAAGTCATATTACATCAACAGAAGAAACCTTGATATATTACTGGTCAGATTAAAACAATATCTTAATTGGCAACATAGAAGACAACCTAAAAACAATGTATGCATATCTGAAAGGAATATAAACTCGAAATATCATTGGAAAACTTGAAGCGATTACTTTATATGACATTATTTAAGATAAAAAAATCTGATGTGTTACATTCACATGACTTTCTTTACTCTTGTACAAACTATTTTTACAAACTCTTATTCTCCGTCTATTTCATATTAATCGAGATAAACATTTGCAGAAACGATCTTTGACATGTAAAGAGAATTACATTTTACACATAGCGACCAGTTCTAAAAATATTTGACTATCGCTTAAGGCGTACTATGTTCCCCTTGTTTTGTATTTGCAAGGGCAATATAGAAATACAGTAACCTTTAAGCATAAACATATATCTTAATAGCTGGTTGCTGGGTGCAGCACCATTCTCTTTTCCACAGATTAATGCTCTTTCCATATCGTATTGAAAAATTTAAGGGAATAACAAGCAATATCTCGAAAATGGTTCACTCAACAACAAAAATGTATATGACATAAATTGTGTGTTTTAACACGATCCACATTTTTTGTGCAGTAAAATTTTGTCTATCTCTTATGGTTTACCAGTTATGCAAAAGTCGTTCACAATGAAGAATACTTTTGGAGATATTCCCAGAAAATTCAAGATATAAATTTTATTTGTCATCAAAATATCTTAAACCTATGGTATTTTAGTCAAAATCGATAGAACCATTTTTGAGAAAATTAAAATTTTCGAAAAATGTTCCATGTAAAGGGTAATCTGTGGTGGGGGAATTTTCTTGGAAACCTTCGTGTCGCATCTCTGGAAGATACTGAACCTAAATACCAAGTTTGGTGTTTATCCCACTATTCGTTTTTGAGTTATGCTGTTCATAGACACACAAACAGACACACACACACACAGAAACAAGACAGACATGTTTCCAAAAATACTTTTTTTGGATTCAGGGGTGTCAAAACATGTAATTCCGGTAAAATCTCGGTATCGAATTTTTGGGTGGAATACAATACTTCCCCTACTTACTATACGTAGTAGAGAAAGTAATAGTTTGAATAATAAAGCTGTAGAGCAGCTAAGCGGTTAAAATAATTCTGTAGATATTGCCTCATGCATTCATAATAAAAAAACAACTATTAAGCAGATTTCAAGATATGTGTGGTATAATAAAAATAGTTCCCCTGATTGCGATGTTTAACTCTGGGGGAATTAAAAGAGAAAGGGTTAAAACAAATGCACACTATTTAGATTAATTTAAAACTAGCATTAATAAATAAATTTCCGCCATTTCACAGAGGCAACTGCAGATTGTAATATAAGTTTCTTAAGCAGGTGCCAGAAATCCTTGAACAACGAAGGGAGGCGATTTCAATATCTTTACTTTTCTTTTAAGTGTTTATGTTGTGTGTTAGAAAGATATTGCGCGACAAACCGTACTATGCTTACTGCGGATTTCCTATCACCCATACCACCGACACGGCAATCAGCCTCGCCGACCAGCCCCAGGCCGCGAAACCGCTCCCGTCAAGGATTGTTCACCCCGTATATATGAAAAAGTTAGATGAAGGTCTGTCATATGAGAACTATACACGGTGGAACATTTAAGTTGAGACTGTACATTATCTCCAAAACTAAGCGTTGTAGAAAGAAATGTCTTTTAGTCGTGTTTTGTTTGGAGGATGTTGTGATAGATGGCAAGGAAACAAATTAAACAAATGTTGGTTTCCAATTACATACATAACTTGACCCTCAAATGACCATTCATGGAAGGTCCAACTATTCATTGCGCTCTTCGTACACAGTCATTCAGAATTTTCGTTGTTATTTACGAACATTAATTGCAACATTATACAAATGTTATGTACTTTTTATGAGGGGTAGAGAAAACAACACAAAAAAGGCAGGTTCCCATTTAATAAAAATAAAAGTGATCCTAAAATAACCATCACAACGTCCATCAAATAAAACAGGACTAATGACATATTTTCCCTCATAATATCAAGAAACTTTTATTAAAGAAATTTCTTTCTACAATGCTTAGTTTTGGAGATTTTGCACACTCTCAACTTAAAAGGTCCACCCTGTATAGTTCTCAGTGTGACAGTTACTTTGTAAAACCCTTGGTGGCTTAAGGCTTAAGGCTTTGGAATTACGCAAGTGGAAGGAACTGCGGATTTATCGAGTAAGAAGTGCCTTTAGTGTATGGTTACGGGGGTATTTAATCTTGTAATTTTCTTGCTTTAAAGGATATCCAAATGCACAATTTACAGCTTATAAATTTTAAGCTATTTTTTCTAAAAATATTATAACGGGTTGTTTCAGCGCAGCTGTAAGCGTGGGCTAATTTTCGTGGGTGACTTATAATACCCTAACTATAATTAAAAAATTAAAAGTACTATACATTAATTATCAAGGTTTTATGATGAAATACTAGAACTGTTATCAGTTTTCTAGTTACTTCAGAAATAAAATATTATTTAATTTAATTATTAATAAACTCCATGAAGAATTTGTGTTTTATAAGTAAAAGTTGATTATTAAACCAAATTTTTTTATTTTTTTTAAATTAGTGATGTTCCGTTTTAGATAATTTAAAATCAAAGTAAATATCATACATGGAATTTTATTATTTTTTCGTAGCTTCAATTGTGAATTTTAAGAAATTATATACTGCATATTTGTACATGTTTAATGAAGTTCAAAATTAGAAAAATGAATTTTAATGGATTAAAGAATGTATACGCATCGATATTTAAATAGCTAACTGGAGAACATAAAGGCTTGACTACAATAAGCTGAGAGGACAATTGAAGTCAAGATGTAAAGCATTCTATAAACAATAAAAGGAGAGTTTGGAAGTTTATACTAGTTTTAGAGAAAAAAAATCACCGTAACATTTTCAAAGAGATTAATAGTCCCGCTGGTATAAAATAGCTTAAATTCTTGACAAATTATTTCAGAAACTATTTAAGATATATAATTTAAATTTTTACACTATGTAGATTCATACCTTATTAAGTACACTGATCTACCTTTATTCAATAAATTTGTTTATTAAAGTCAGTAAGATTATTTTATTAACTATACTACGTTTCATTAAAATTTATCAACAATTATTTTGTTTTAAAATAGAGTGTGTTACATTCACACGACTTTCCCTTCTGTTTATAACTTATTACTGACTATAGAAACCATTATTACTAAAGCTTATTTTTCTATCTACTGCATTTTAATCCAAATGAACCTTTGCAGAAATAGTTGCGTTACACAATTCACTATTGATATAAAAGAAATAGCGATAGTGAAATGTTTAAGAACTGGATGCTATACGCTGGCCTTAAATTTTCATACTGTTTCCATGCAATTGCGTGAAACTACTGAGTGTTGACAAGGCTTTTAAGAGATTGACCAAGAAATGAACTTAATATAACTTTAGCATTCTAAATTTTAGGTATATCTATGCGCACAAAAGTATATTTTACTAAAACACTCGTTTTAAAAAAGTAAAAAAATAAATGCTAGTAAACTATTGCTAATAAACCTAAGGACGTTAATTACCCTCAATTTTGTGGTAATAGATTAAATTAAATCCCTGTAGTAATGTGGACGAGAAGCCACAAGATGCCACGGTTCTTGAATTTGAGCCCAGAAGCCATATTTTGTCCTTCGCGCATCTGCAGGGAAATTCGAGCTCAGCTAACTTCTACTTTCGGCCCACACATTTTCAATAGGATTCAAATCTGGTGAACAGGGAGGCCAGTCTATCATTCTAACATCCTGACATCTCTGAGAATCAATCTGAAATCTTTCGACATATGTGGACAGGATGATTATCCTTACGAATTCAACAATTCCATCAGGATAACTCATCCTACAGAGGGAATCAAAATATTCTGGAGTATTACCTAGACCGTCCCTTGATATCCAACAAGACACAGAATACCCGACCTGATGAAATTGTGAAGCCAGACACATGGAAGGTAGAATGTTTAAAAATGCCGTACAACACTTGATGCAGCGGCTACAAAAATGTATTGTGTATGGCGTAAACAAGGCACTGTGCCATGTAGGACAGACATGACTTTATTTTTGTCCACAGGTGTACCTACAATGATCAAATATATATAAAGTTAAAGAATAAATTCTAATTAATACGACTGGTTAAAAATATGAAAATGTCATTTCTTGACAATTTTCTCATTTAGTCCTCTTAAACTTCATCTTATAATTATAGAACTTGTGGTAAACCGTTGATATTAAATACTTTCTTAGTAGTTGCAGGATACGTTACAACTTATAGACAATTCGAATTAGGCCCAAACACAATAATGTAATGCAGTCCAATCATACTGTTAAACTTAATTTCATTCATTCTAAGTGAGTAAATATTGAATGAGGTTACATTTTAGGAGTTGTATTGTATTTCCGTTGTTGGGGAGCCGAACTTGAAGTAGTTGGAACCACGTATGGTACAAAGTTTCCGGTGGTCTAGGCCCAATGTTTAAGAAATAAACTTTTTATTTTAATGTTTATTTAAATATTATATATATTAGGTTTGTCTCAGCTGCGTCAGTATTTTGTAGAGACATGTTTCTCTTTGCAGGGAGTGGTGCGCTTGAAGAATGTAGGCTTAGACAGATTATAATTTTTACTTCACTCCTTTTATTGATCCTTGGCACGATTAAATAACGCTTCACTGATATATAGAGCTGTGAGATAATTTCTTAATTACTTGCACTTTTTAACACGTAAACTTGATAATATTCGCCGTAATCCATTTCCATCTCACACTGAATACGTATGAAATTTCTCGAGGACGCGTCTCGTGTCTAATTAGAACGCTGTCTATTAGCAACTGACTTCTAAATATGTACAATTTGCTCTATTTCAGTTTCTAATTGGCTAATCCTACTCCAATAGAATACTTTGATGCGGTATTAATGTTGTTTATATTTAACATTATTGTAGCCCCACGTTGTGGTAGCCAATTTGTGACGGTATTTCTTATAATGTTTGTTTACATCACGCGTTGAAGCCATCTTGTGACGTCATTCTTTGTTAGGTTCGTAGCTCCATCTTGTGTTAGCAATTTGCATCAGTGTTAGTGTTCGAAAGAATTTTAAGTTTACTGTCCTCCGGCTAGCTATTATCTTATCTTGGGTCGAACATGTGTCTTGATCAGGGTTGTGTAAACGGAAAGGAATCTTTTATCCAAAAAGAACACTGATGAAGAAATTTGTTTTATAATTTTTATTGTCGAACACGTTCACTATCACTTTCACATATTGATCTAGATACTCGCCAAACTGAAACTGTTATAATAACTTCTTACTGATCACTTTTAATCAACGTACTTCAACCTTTTGTATAATTAACTTTACCATATTTTGGATCTTTCATAATTCTGCTGCGCGTAACTTGTGAATCGATACCCGACGTTTGCCGTACAAATACTTTCGACGAACTGACTGACTGAAGACGACGTGTAGTGTACACAGATTTTTGATGAACTGTACGACTGACTGACTTTACCTCTAACCTAGCTTCTATTTATACGCCTTCATCCAGATACGCCTAAAGATTATAACTGAACTGCAATTGGCTAATAAAACGCGCCAACATTAGCGTCTATTTTAATATCCAATTAAAATTATGAATACATATGCTTTAGGGAGGAAACATTCCAGAAGTTTCTACCGAAAACGCGCCAACATTACGTAACTTCCTCGTTTCCAATAATGATAAACAGCTCACCCCCTCGCTGCATTATTGCGCGCTATTATTGACAGTTTCAGTAAGGCCGTATAAACTTATTTCCAAATAATAATTACAATTAATAAACATCTGAAATCAATGTCACATAAAAATGCATATTCATATTACAATCATTATTTACATTTAAGTAATTTGTGATACAAATTACTGCATCAACTTTTAGTTAACTTAAGCTTTTTTCTGGTTGTTGATTGACTATTTTATAAACTGTCTCAAAAATTACATTATTGTTGCTCCAAGAATTACCAGTAGCATTATTAAACTTTCCAATTCATTATTGCCTCAAGGTTACCTCATTGTTAGCAACTTTAACCTATTATTCTCACAGCTCCTACATTATTAAATTACGTAATACATTCACATAACATTATTACACATGTATACAGTAATATAAACATATACAATGACTGTAATCTACACTTTTTATATATTGTTACATACACATATTGCTTTATGGCGGGCTGTTATTATATTTTATATTATATAATTAGACTGAAATCATTTAAGTGTTAAAAATACCGCCTCAATATGTTAACATTCAATAATACCTTGCATTTCACAGGAAAGAAAACTATTGTATAAAGAAAGTACATTTGCAATATTGGTGGATACTATACAGGTTGGACCATTTAAGCCGACACTGTACAATATCTTCAAAACTAAATGTTGTAGAAAGAAATGTGTTTATTAAACGTTGCTTGATATGGGGGAAAGTAAATGCCAGTAGTCGTGTTTTGCTGGAGGATGTTGTGATGGTCATTTTAGGATCAATTTAATTTTTTTAAATGCGAACCTATCTTTTTATGTTGTTTTCTCACTCCAAATAAAAAACTAAACAACATTTGTATAAATCACTTTGCAATTGTTCTTACACCAACTAAAATGGCTGCGTAGGAGAACACAATGAACGGTTGGACTATCAACGGATGGTCATTTGAGGGTCAATTTACAGCTTTTTATAAGCTATTTTTAAGAGAAAACAAATGTACAAAAGTAGATTCCTGTTTAAAAAATTAAATTGATCCTAAAATGACAATCACCACGTTCTTCAAATAAAAAACGACTAATAGTATTCACTTTCCCCATTAATATCAAGCAACTTTTATTCAAGAAATTCGTTTCTACAACGTTTAGTTTTGGAGATATTGTACAGTCTCAACTTAAATGGTCCATCCTGTAGAATGCCCTCCTATTAGAAGAGCGCTTACTAAGATATTAGGAAACTGCAAGAAACTGAATTGTTTCAGCTAAACTTTGAAGCCTACCGAACGTTGGAGATATAAAGTACTACGTAAGAAACGAAAGAAGCAACTCTATATAGTGCAAGGAATATTATACCTACCTTGATACCATTTCCATATAATTATAGTTCTGGATCGTAGTAGATTATACTTTCCATGGGAATCCAAAACCACAAAAGTTTTCAAACTAGCTGTCACTAGGCAATTGAATTTCCTGTGCCACGTGTTGTATTTATTGCAAGGTGGCCTGGAAAATGACCCGTCATTGTTCTCAAATGGGAAAACACAGATAGGCCACGAATAAAATCGATAATGATAACAGCTTCCCATTAATTGATGCGGTCGGTAAATTACTGTTTAATGTTGTGGATGAACCGTTATGAAAATGAAACGCTCCATTTGCACAACGGGTCGAATGGAAATGACGTCAATATCTACTACATGCAATGCTCAGGGTTTGAACCAATTCTTCCCTAACGTTTTAAATAATACATAAAAATTTCGAAGCCTGCATTATAAACTTCGTAATCGCCAGGACATGACGTAACGCACTGTGCTGGTGTATGTTATTTCCCAGTCTTGGGCGTTTATCGCCATACACGTCAAGGTATGTAAATAATAGATCAAATGGGAGGAAGATATTAAGAAAATGGGTATGGATTAGAAAGAGAGGAGAATTCTAAATAATTTATAGGATTATCAAAACAAGATAAACTGTGCATGTGTGTATATAAAAAACTCAATAGATTTTTATGATTCTTTCACCATTGCTTACAAAGTCAGCGCCTACATTGATAAAATACTAAAAAAGCTTTGAAAATCTTGGATATTAAAACACCAACATGTTGGAGCTAAAATTATATTAATATGCCTTCGCTTTTCGTCGTTATGTTCATGTTACTTTATAGAGAAGTAATACCAAAAACCGACTATATCTTACTCCAAGCGATATACCTAATGACCATGCTGTAGCAACTAATCATCACAACTAATCGAATGCTGAGAAAACGAAAGCAAAACACACGGCAATTGGATCCTACTTGTAACGGTACGAACGTGAAAACATTAACTTTAGGAGTATTGTATTTCGACTGTTGGGGAGCCGAGCTTTAAGTAGTTGCAACCTCACGTATGGTAAAAAGTTTCCGATATCCTTCGCCCCAAATGTACTTTCCGGTGGCCTTTGGCCCAAGTTTAAGAATATTAACTTTGTAATTTTGTCTGTTTCTTTAAATATTATACATTTATGTTTGCCTCGGCTGCGTCAGTATTATTGTTAGAGACATGTTTCTCTTTGCAAGATTGTGGTGCGACTGAAGAATGTAGACTTACAGAGATTATAATTTTACTTCACTCCTTTTATTAATGCTTGACACGATTTAAATAACACTTCACTGATATAGAGAGCTGTGAGATTCTTTTATTAATCTTTTGCACTTTTTAACACATAAAACTATTTTTGTCCCACACGAATACGTATTAAATTTCTCAAGGACACATCTCGCGTCAGGAACACTGTCTGCAAC
This sequence comes from Deroplatys truncata, assembly GCA_030765065.1. NCBI lineage: Eukaryota > Metazoa > Arthropoda > Insecta > Mantodea > Mantidae > Deroplatys > Deroplatys truncata. The sequence continues at coordinate 80,926,961 of CM060988.1, forward strand.
CAACACGTTCAGTTATGAGCGCTGTCTACAAGCAACTGACTTGATTTCTTGCGCCTAAATTTGTAAATTTCTGTATTTCAAGTCTCTGATTGGCTAATCCTAGTCCAATAGAATACCTTCATTTAACTAAAGCCTTTTCTTGTTGTTGATTGGGTATTTTATTAACTGTCACAAAAATTACATTATTGCTTCCAAGAATTATAAGTAGTATTGTTAAACTTTCAAATTCATTATTGTCTCAACGTTACCTCATTGTTAACAAATTTTAACCTATTATTCTCACAGCTCCTACATTATTAAATTAAGTAATACATTCACATAACATTATTGAATATGTATACAATAATATAAACATATACAATGACTGTAATATACACTTTTAATATCTTGTTACATATACATATTTCTTCAAGGCAATATATTATATTTTTTATTATATAATTTGACTGAAATCATTTAAGTGTTAAAAATACTGCCTCAAAGGGGATAAAAGTATCTAGAACTTCCCTTCATCGGGTCATCTTACCGAGATGCTGCTCGGGTTAGTGCGATTAACCAATGTCTATATTATTTATTTATTTATTTATTTAATTACTTTGGCAGAGCTAAGGCCATTTGGCCTTCTCTTTCACTCAACCATCTACAACAAACTTGAATACAATTTTACGATCACATTGATGGTACACTGATAATATCTAAAGGAACACAAAACAGAAATAACACAAATATTAGAGGAACAGTAAAGTTAAGTTAATTGAAAATATAGAGAAACTAATTTAATAGTCATGAATATCTTAAAAATATAGTATAAATACACTATATACATACAATGAAAATGATATTTCTTCTGACTTAACAATTGCTTTTAACTGAAATCTGTAACCTATGACGAAAAGCATATAAAGTATGACAGCCCCTGACATCTTGTGGAAGTGAATTCCAGCGCCTAGCAACCTTCACAGTAAAGGATGATGGGCATAGAGATGTTTAATGAAGTGGTATTGAAAGTCTGTGACGATTTTACAGCGTGTATGAAGAGACGAAGACAAACTTTTAAAGCGAGAAGCTAGATATGTAGGGGAAGAAGTGTGAATACATTTAAAGAGAAATAAAAGACAACGAATGTATCTACGGTCAACTAGAAGTAACCACGACAACTCGCGGACAGATGGGGTTATACGATTACTGTTATATGATCGTAACGACGTCATCGCAGATATAACGTACTATATGATGAGAGAAGACAAGTCCTGAGTTCGATACATTAGTAAGCGATCGAGGGGAGAGGAGGCTGAGTTGTATGCTGTTAAATAAAAAAAAAAATGACTATGGAGGGAGTGGAAGAGGTCACAATAAATGTATTTATTTGGTATTTTATCAGTTACTTTGACTGCCCATAACAAAGTGACTGTCAAAACCTCTTTATTATAATTCTGCGGATGTATTCAGTGAAGTTTCTGTTTGTGAACGCCTTTTGAACGCTCTTATGTAAATAATGTTTGCTGTATTTCTTCTTTACGTTTCAATCTATTTCATTACCAACGTATTCCAATTATATATAGTGTTAATGAACTACGGACGGCGCCGTGGCCGAGTAGTTAGACCGCTAGCCTCTACCAAGACGACCCGGGTTCGATCCCAGGGGCCTGCATGTGGGATTTGTGATGGACAAAGGGCGTATGGGCAGTTTTTCTACGGTTTTCCGCGCCATCAATTCCACCAATTGCTCCATCATCACCTTTCCTATTATAAATGTTGCCTTCATTTCATATCATCTTCTTCCTAATTCTTATACCTGGCTATGGGTCGAACCCCCGTTTCGGGTCCTTCATTTTCTGATTTGTCCGTCTACTTCTCTACAGGCCTTTGACCCTAGGTACAGTTGAAAGTCCTAGGGGGTGTAAGACCTACATAAGAGAGGGTAAGTCGACTAAGTAAGTAATTTAAAGAACTACATCTAAATAGTTTCAGAGAGTGTAGCGTTCTTCTAGTTGACAAATCTTTAGAAAGCCTCGGACGGTTTCTAAACGCCTGCACTTTGGTGTATATGTTGTCCGCATAACACTCCGTGTCAGAGAAGTTGCCGCTAGATAACGGCGATTCATTGCATGGTAGTCTCAACTGCAATATGACAGGCGCAGCTTTGGACAGCAAAATAGGAATCTTAAAATAATTTTATTTAATAATCAAGCTTGAGACCATTTGTTCACTTTCCCATTATAAAGGAATACATAACATGTAGAAAATAAGATTTAATTATTTAAACTGTATTGGCGCTACAATAGTATATGGTTTTCTGGACTTAAATATATCAACGTCCTTGACATATTAAAAATGATGCTTCACATTCATAGGATTTCACACAATCTCTCATACATTAGTGTACTCATATTAAAAGCGATGATTAGGAATAGGTTTACTGCAAATCTTGAGTTAAAAATAAGTAATTGGATATATGCAATAAAAAAAAACACGAAAACAGAATACAACTGTTCGCACGCCATAACCTAGATTTTTGTTGCTATTGAAAACATACGCGAGAATATAAAAATAGCAGATTGTGATATTTTTCATACCAGTTGGAAGGGATGTATATGCTATTTTTTTTTAAAAAAGTTCCCTTGTTTTACCCAGTTTGTGATATTGTATTTTTACTGTGTTTCGTTACCGCTTATTACCGCAATTACTCAACACACATACACTCATGCCCATGGCGGCACGCGAACCCGCAAACTCAGCTTGGCGGAGCGCCGGAGCTACACACTCCAGGGACCACGGCTACGAGGGCCAGCTTCTTAGGAGGCGATTCTACTTGTAGAGATGAATGCAGAATTATACTATTCTTTTAGTATTTGAGCTCGTATTCAACAGTAAAAGCCATAAAGGCCAGTTCTGCACATATTTCCTGGCACTCAAATTCAAATTCGGAGTGATTAAGGCCAGTATTATAGAACAGAACTATAGTGGGTTAATATTTTTAGTCTTCAGTTTCTTCCTTAAGAATATCCCATTTTTACTTCCTCTTTCGCTTATCCTTAGTAGTCGTTCTCCGTGAAGTAGTGGTTACCATGCTAACCTCTAGTTTCCGAGGTCGCGGGTTTAAACCCGGCTGAGTTCGATGGATTTTTCGGACGTAAAACCCCTTAGCGTGACTTCCTTCGGAAGGGAAGTAAAGCCGGTGGTCTCGTGTCGTAGATTTACGGCACCATAAAAGAATCTCAAGCCTCATGAAGAGGCCTCTGAGCAAAATATCTGGTCTTTCACGCCCAATATAGAATGGGACGCTAAAAACCATAGCAGTTAAAGAGCGTACATAAATAAAACTCAGTTTAATTTTTGACCCTTTGTAAGCAGAACAGAGGTGGGCAAACCTTGTGTCGCGACTCAGAGTGTAGTTACAACGCAACGCGATTGAAAGCGTACACAGTCTGGGTCAGTGTTGATAGCCAGAGGTGAGAGAATGGTTGGAAGTAAACAATTCAGTGGCGGAATTCGTGATGGCATTGTCTACTAATCCATCGTTTTCCGGGGAAAGGACATTTCTTGTAGAATTGGAGGATGAGATTTTTTGCTGTGCAGAAGGAGCACTCTATTTTCTTTCGTTTTAATAGTTATATTTAATTATCTGTACAATAAAAATGAAAGTGTTATTATAATTAGTAAACTGAAATTACCAAGGTGCCGGGATGGAGTATAGCAGATTTTATTTATTTATATTTTTGGGAAGGAGAAAATGTGAAATGTTTAATTTCCTCAAAAACATTATATGGTATATTTAGAGGCAACACCCAAAGACACTACGTTAGATGTCAGTGCTGCATAAGGTGAAATTAAAAGTATGTGTTGCACGGGAAGGTTATTGTAGTTTATTATTATTATTACAATTATTATTAGCTTTATAAATTGAACGTATGAAACTATTGCAGGAGTTAACTGCACAGATCATTGTACGTAAGTCCCGAAAATTCATGGCTGTAAATACAAAACCAAATGCTAGTTTCGTAGTTCAAGAGGATGAATTTCTGAAACTATCTGACAAAAGCTGTGTAAATTATGAGATCTTAAGAACTTCCCAATTTTAATAACATTAATTTATATCGAAGAACCCTTACAACAAGAGTGGAAAACCTTCCAAAAATGTTGAATGTCAACTTCAACACAATATAATAGTTAACAAAACTGCTGTCAACCGTCACTGCAGGAGCTCTACAACGTAACTCCCCCTTCCCTCCCAGCAATGCCTTACTTCCGTGTTTCTTATGAGGGTAGGGTTGCGTTGTGTTGTGTTGTGTTGTCGGCGCAAAACTGACTTATGCCCAGCTCTGAATAGAGGAAGCATTGTATTTCACCCAAAAATTCGAATATGGGGATAGTACTGGATATACGCAAGTTGATGTACCCTGAATTGAAAACAATTACCGTTCGGTTACAGCATTGCTAAAAACAAAAATTGGTTAAATACGAAACTTAGTATGTAATTTCAGTATCTTTCAAGAATTTTATACAAAGATTTTTAATAAAAATCCTCTTCCACTCCTATCCACCTTATGTAGAACATTTTAGTTACTTTATATTTCCTAAAATATGAGTAATACTTTTGATTAAAATATCATATGCTTAAGATAGGTATATGGCAAATAAAACGTATATGTGGAACAGATCTTGGAAATAGCCTATTAAGTCCTCCTCATTTGGAAGGAGTTTTGTATAGTTAAGTGTAACTGATGAATGTTGGGAGAGAGGCAAAAATGCACTACATAAGAATATGGTTCTTTTAGAAACGGACGCGTTATTACAGTTTATTTCTGTTTGTGTACTTCTGTTTTTTTGGTTTGAATTTTTCAGCTCTTCGTCGCTTTTTAAAGCGCTATTGCTATTCAGGTGTTTCTCGTAATACAGGGTGTTTCAAAAAGAATCATCCGATTTCACAAGGCTATATCTTTTACTTGCAAGCACACAAAGCTTTCATTATAGTTTAGGACTACAATATTTCGTTATCATAATTTACAACTATTTCATAAATATTCAATTCGGGACACGAAAAATATTTAGATGATAGTCAAACTCATCCCATACTTGTGTGAGAATGTCTGGTCTTACTGTAACCACTGATGGTTTTATTCAGCATTGCAATATGCCCACAGTTGTTGAAAAAATTACATTTACGAGACCAGGCAAACTTGGAGGCCAATGGTGCAATGCAAGATCCATAAGAATCTTATGGCCAATCTGTAATTGCAGCTGAATGCATTGAATGATTTGTTTGGGCACACATGGGCGCCCTGTAGATTTTTTCTTACATAAACAGTGTCTTGAAATTGCTGGTGCCAACGTCGAATGCTGAATTCTAGAACCTACGCTGCACAATTATAACTTATTTGTATCTGTTGACAATGTAAAACGCTTTTTACTTTCTCTACTACGTATAGTAAGTAGGGGAAGTATTGTATTTCACCCAAAAACTCGATACCGATAGTTAACCGGAAATACACGTTTTGAGACCCCCTGAATTCCAAAAAAGCATTTTTGGAAACATGTCCGTGTGTGTGTGTGTGTGTCTGAACAGCATAACTCAGAAACGAACAGTCGAATAAACACCAAACTTGGTACTTAGGTTCAGTATCTTCCAGAGATGCGACACGAAGGTTTTCAAGAAAATCCCTCCACCCCAGATTACCCTTTACATGGAACATTTTTCGAAAATTTTAATTTTCTCAAAAATGGCTCTAACGATTTTGATTAAAATATCATATGTTTAAGATATTTTCATGACAAATGAAATATATATCTCGAATTTTCTGGGAATGTCTCCTAAAGTATTGTTCATTGCGAACGACTTTTGCATAACTTGTAAACCATAAGAGATAGACAACATTTTTCTACACAAAAAATGTAGACCGCGTTAAGATACACAATTTATGTCATATACATTTTTTGTTGGGTGAACCATTTTCGAGATATTGCTTGTTATTCCCTTAAATTTTCCAATACTTATACTTTTTCTCAAATTTGTTATTCATTTTTTTGTCCTGGTAATGCAAAGAGAATGGAATACTCCACATAGCAACCAGCTCTTAAAATATTTGACTATCGCTTAAAGCCTACCAATTCCCCTTGCATCTACAAGAACATTAGCAACAAGATTAACATCTCGATACCTCGATTAACATGTAGTATATGGAGAATAAGCGTTGCTAAAACAGTTTGTACAAGAGTAGAGAAAGTCATGTGAGTGTAACACATAAAATTTTTGTTGTTGTGTGTCGCCATCTGAACTCTTGCTGGCTACTAAATGAGCGAGCTAGCTGCACCAAGAAGAGTCCTACTAGGAGCCATCTTTCAACCAGCGCTTATTAATACTTGTACTTTTGATGTATATTTTGAAATTGCCGTGAGGTTCCATCTTCATTCATGTAGGAGCTATAGCTTTGTGAAATCGGATGATTCCTTTTGTAACACCCTCTATATTGGAAAGAGTATGATATCTCAAGGCCAGAATATAGACGCTAGTTTTAAACATGCGATTAACGATTCGGTTTCCTTTTGAGAATGGTGTATTTTAGAAGGAGTTGTATCGTATTTCAACTGTTTAGTATAGTAAACAGTTTCCGGTAGCCTTCGCCCCAAATGTACTTTCAGAGGGCCTTTGCCCCAAGTTTAAAAAAATATTAACTTTGTAATTTAACTGTTTATTTAAATATTATATATTTATTTTTGCCTCGGCTGCGTCAGTATTATTGTTAGGGATACGTTTCTCTTAGCAGCGTTGTGGTGCGACTTAAGAATGTAGGCTTACACAGATTATAATTTACTTCACTCCATTTATTAATGCTTGATACGATTTAAATAACACTTCACTGATATAGAGAGCTGTGAAATTCTTTAATTAATTACTTGCACTTTTTAACACGTAAACTATTTTTCGTCTCACACGCATACGTATTAAATCTCTTTAGAACACTTTTTGCGTCTGGTTAGTAACGCTGTCTGCAACCAACTGACAAGATTTCTAGCGCCTAAACTTGTAAATTTCGGTATTTCAAGTCTCTGATTGGCTATTCCTAATCCAAAGGAATACCTTCATTTAACTAAAGCTTTTTCTGGTTTTTGATCGACTATTTTTATAAACTGTCACTAAAATTACATTGTTGTTGCTCCAATAATGACTAGTAGCATTTAAACTTTCAAAATCATTATTGCCTCAAGGTTACCTCATTGTTACCTCATTATTAGCAACGTTTAACTTATTATTCTCACAGCTCCTACATTATTTAATTACGTAGTACATTCACATAACATTATTAAATGTATACAATAATATAAACATATACAATGACTGTAATATACACCTTTTATATACTGTTACATACACATATTGCTTTAAGGCGGACTGTTATTGTATTTACATATTATATAATTAGACTGAAATCATTTAAGTGTTAAAAATACTGCCTCACTTTGTGCCCTTTGTACCGAGAAGAAAGTATATAATGAAGCTGTTTCTGCAAAGTTTAATCTCGATTAACATGAAGATATATGAAAATAAACGAGGTAACACGTCAAAAACATGATCACAGTCATTCCCACAGTCAGATATTAAAGAAAAATTTCCCACCCTAGCCGAGAATCGAACCTAGGTCTTCTTGGTTGAGAAGAGAACACGCATTCTGCTTTTATTTGTTCTTTTTGAATGCCCAGGCAGCAAGTGGACTTCTTGTTTTTTGTATCTGGCAGTGAAAACTGCTGCACCTATTTCCATTTCTATTTAAGTGTGTATAAGCAAATGTTTAAACTAAAAACATTTATTGTCTTTCGTTCCTTGGTTAAAACTTAAAGCATTTCGGCTATAGCTCCTTTTGTTAATTCGCTGAAAAAGCAGGGAAGAACTGCCCTAAGAACTAAATGCCACTAATGAAAGTTAATACCGCTCCTGCAATGCAGTTCTTGTCGCTTTCAGATACTCGCCGCAGCTTCTTTTGCGAAGAAAACGTCACCCAAGCTATCTCTCACTCTTCTGCAAAGTGAAGCGAGCGGTTGCCAATGTCTCCTCTCTCCAAAGCGTCGTTAAAAAGTCTGTTATTACAGTTACACGACTTTTTCTACTCTCTATCGCTTATTATTGGGCATGCAGTTATTCTTACGAAAGTTTATTTTTCTATCTACTTCATTTTAATTGAGGTAAACCTTTCTGGAAATAGCTACATTACATATTTCGTTACAGATACAAAGAGAATAGCGATAGTCAAATGTTTAAGAACTAGTTCTCTACGCTGCGCGGCTTCAAACCCGGTGGAGGGCGATGGATTTTTTCTGGCATAAAAATCCTTAGTAGGGTTTCCTTCGGAAGGGAAGTAAAGCCGGTGGTCCTGTGTCGTAGATTTACGGCACTTAAAAGAACCTCAAGCCTGATAAAGAGGCCTCTGAGCAAAATTACCGGTGTTTCACGCCCAATATAGAATTGGACGCTAAGGACCATAGTAGTTAAAGAACGTCCATAAATAAATACATAAAAAAACATAAATTTCCATACTCTTTACAGACATTGTGAGAAACAACCGAAAATTGACAGCACTTTGATATTAATTTTATTTATATACATTACCAGATTAGCCTCAAATGAATTATTCTCTTATTCAAATAAAACATTATTAACTATTCTTCTTACATCCGAATGATTAAGTACTGAACAATTCGAACCATTAATAACGGATACCTCGGAAATGGCTGTTACCATAAAAAATTATTTGAAATAAAATGTGTATTTTAAAGAGAGCAACATTTATGTGTAATAGGTTTTCATATATCGTTTAACGTTTACCAATTATACAAGATTATACAAAATTCATTCTCAATGAAGTGGACTACAGGGGCTATTCCCAGAAAATTCAAGATATAGAATTTATCATGTAGATATCTTTAATATAGGGTATTTTAATTAAAAAAATCTGATGTCCTACACTCACATGACTTTCTCTACTCGTGTACAAACTATTTTTACAAACTCTTATTGTCCATATATTTCATATTAATCGAGATAAACATTTGCAGAAACGATCTTTTGACATGCAAAGAGAATTACATTTTACACATAGGGACCAGTTCTAAAAATATTTGACTATCACTTAAGGCGTACTATGTTCCCCATGTTTTGTAATTGCAAGGGCAATATAGAAATACAGTAGCCTTTAAGCATCGACATATATCTTAATAGCTGGTTGCTAGGTGCAGCACCATTCTCTTTGCCACAGATTAATACTCTTTGCATATCCAAGACAAAAAAATGAATAACGAATTCCCATTTGAGAAAATAAGTATTGAAAAATTTAATGGAATATCAAGCAATATCTCAAAATGGTTCACTCAACAAAAAAAAAATGTATATGACATAAATTGTGTATTTTAACGCGATCTACATTTTTTGTGCAGTATAATTTTGTGTATCTCTTATGGTTTACCAGTTATGCAAAGTCGTTCACAATGAAGAATACTTTCCCAGAAAATTCAAGCTATACATTTTATTTGTCATGAAAATATCTTAAACATATGATATTTTAATCAAAATCGTTAGAGCCATTTTTGAGAAAATTAAAATTTTCGAAAAATGTTCCATGTAAAGGGTAATCTGGGGAATCTGGGGTGGGGGATTTTCTTTAAAACCTTTGTGTCGCATCTCTGGATGATACTGAACCTAAATACCAAATCTGGTGTTTATCCGACTGTTAGTTTCTGAGTTATGCTGTTCACAGTCACACCAACGGACATGTTTCCAAAAATGCTTTCTTTTGGATTCAGGGGCTCTCAAAACATACATTTCCGGTGAAATCTCGGTATCGAATTTTTGTGTGGAATACAATACTTTTCCTACTTACTATATGTAGTAGAGAAAGTGAAAATTGGTCATTAGAAAAGAAAAAGTTTCGAAAAATGTTTCATATAAAAAGTAGTTTAGGGTGGGAGGATTTTCATACCATTTAGTGTTTATACAACTTTTGTTTTTGAGTTATTTTGTTCACAGACACACACACACACGCAGAATGTTTTTTAAAAACGCTTCTTGGATTCAGGAGGACTCAACACACGTATTTCTGGTAATATCTCGGTATAGAAGTTTTGGGTGGAATGCAATACCTTTTCTACCTACTATGTCTGTGGACAGAAAGTAAAAAAATGTGTGAAAGATAGAAGCTTACATACCCATAACGGAGCGGAATGGCTCAGGAGGTTGTATCTGTGGCCCGCATTCGGGAGGTTGTGGGTTCGATTCCCGCGGCCGACCGTCCTGAACCATGGTTTTCTTCGGGGTTTCCCCGGGTCACAAGACGAATGCTGGGAAGGGTAATTGTCTCCCCGAATTTCTCTCCCATCATTCCCTCTCATTTCATCTTTCCTGTGTGTCGGACGATTGCGCTTTCCCCGGTCTCCGCTGGAGAGGAGCCTGCAAGGCATTCTCTGATGGCTTGGGGAGGCTGCCTTGAGCACTGGGTGGACAAGTGATAACTGTTAGGACCTCTGCGCGTCTCTGTGCCCTGCGTCGGCCGGTCCTGCAGCCCATACGTCACTACGGTTCCTTCCTCTCAACCGTTCCTCACGGGTGTATGCACAGAAGATCCCTGTATGGGTCAAGGTGCTAGGTGTCCTCTCGGTAGCGTCATCCTAATCCTCTTACTACATACTCAAACCTTTTCAATTTCCTTATGAAATTCTCCCTCTGGTGGTGCATTGCATTATCCCTATTCACTCGTCTATAAGCAATTCTTACAAAAACTTGTTGCTCTGTCTATGTTTTGTTAATAGCGCAATTTTCATTACACATTTGCTAATTTCGTTGTAGGTATAAGAAGAATACCATACGCTAAAGCGATAGTCAGGTTTTAGCGGGTCGGTATGTGATGGCTTGGAAATTCCATGCTCGCTGCTTGACCACGAGAAAAAACGAATAGCGACTTACCACTTGAGAAAAGTTGAACTATTTCAAAAGCAAATCGATAAGAAAGAATATCTAAAAATGGTTAACACCACCAGCAGTTTTGTTTAACATAAATTGCGTCCTTTAACGAGATCTATATTTTCGTGTAATAGGAGTTGTCTATCTCTTACGGTTTATAAATTATATAAAAATCATTCTAAATGAAGAGGGTTTCACAGGGTATTCACAAATTCAAGGCACACATTTTATTTGTCATGCAAATATCTTAAACGTGCAATATTTTAATCAAAATCGCCAGAGCTATTTCTGAGATAGTAAAAAGGACACACACACACACACACACACACACACACACACACACACACGGACGTATCGTTTCTTAAATGTTTTTTGTTTATTCAGGAAGCTTCAAAACATATTATTCTGGTAAAATATCGGCATCGAATTTTGGGTAGAATACACTACTTACTATACGCAAGCAGTAAAGAAGTAAAAAGGTTATTCGATAAAAATTGTATATTTGAATGAATCATACATTTTTTGTAAGTTATCGTTTGTCTTCTAGTTCGCTAAAATTTTACAAAATTACACAAAATTCATTCAGAATAAAGAGGATTTCACTGGCTATTAGTAGAAAATTCAAGGTATGCATTTTATTAATCACACACATGTCTTAAATAAGTTACCGTATTTTAATCAATATCGCCAGAACCATTTATGAGTACATACAAATGGAAAATATTTGTACGTAAAGCATAGCTTGTAATAGAAGATTTTTTTCATAATTTTCGTGTCATATGCATCGAAGATGCTGAACTTGAATACCATTTTAACATTCATCCGACCTTTCATTTTTGGTTATACTGCTCTCTCCGTTCTGTCTCTCTCTCTGCCTCTTTTCTTTCTCACACTCATAGACATGTAGGTGTTTTGTACTGATTAAGTATAGTATTTTCATTTTTTATGGATCTTTATGGATCTGAAACATATACGTTGACGAAAGCTGATCAAAGTAAGATACAGCCTTACGAGATGAAATTCCTGAGAACAGTAAAGGGATGTACGTTTTCGGACAAATTTTCAAATGAAAACATAAGGGAAGAGTTAGAGATAAATTCTTTGAAAGAAAAAATTGTAAATTACAGAAATGAATCGTGACAGCATGTTGACAGAATGTCAAAAGAGATGATCCCGGAAAAGCGTTGTACTATAGGCCTAAAGGAAAGAGACATCCGGAAAGACCAAGGAAACCTTGGTAGGACGCGTGTTTTGAAGCCGGAATAAGCACACTGTCTAATCCCTGGAGTGCTGAAAAAGAAGAGAATGGGATTACTATGCGTGACCTCGATTGACTGGCCCGAGTTAAATCACTATGAATAAAATTAGTAGGATAATACTGTTGGTTTCTGACAAACCTTATGAAATTTACTTTATATGCAGGGCTTAAGAATAAAAAGCTTCCCGCTGGTGCGGTGTTTTGCTCATCGGCCACTCCAAGCGATAGCTCACACAAGCTGCTATCCTTGAAGTCGTTCTGTTTCGCAGCATCATACTTCATTGCGTTAGTATCCCTTTATCGCCAAGATGAACAGGCAACACACTCTACAGCAACGCATCTTTGTGTGTAAATGTTGTTTTAAATATGAATAAGCACGCCGTATTCGTGCAGAATATATTCTGAACTTCCCTGATAAAGTGCTTCCTTCCAGAATTGCAAATCATATAATTTGATTCTACTGGTTCAGTGAAAAATAAAAACATTAGCTTAAATGTAAGGTTTAAACAGAGGAAAAATTAAACGATATTCGTGCTATACTTGAACGATCACTAACAAAAACACTTCCAAAATTAGAACAAGTTGAGCTTTCAGTGGCGTATGTACACACAGCAACAAAGGTGTTAAAACTAAAATCTTATAAGTGAACAGTGTCTATTGTTTAGAACAAGCTGATCCAATAGCACGAATTTGTTATTGTGAATGAAAGTTTAATTGACCCACAACTTCTGTTATTTTCGGAGGTGTAGTGTCACCTAAATGATTATGTCCTAGCAGTCGGTACTGAGTTTTGAATATCCACATCGTACACAAGAAGTTTCTCATTATGACAAAAAAGTTAGAGTTTGGTGTGCTGTTAGAGCAAGATGCATAATTTCTAGCATCTTTTGTGAGGTAAAAGTTTATACACGTTCTTAGTAGCGAAGTTTTGGTAAGAAGAAAGCCAGTTCCTGCCTGCCCAGACGCCGCCAGCAAAACACCGCTCGAACGGTAAACCAGTAATTCTAAAACCCTGTAAATCTATGTAGAGGCTGAAAATAAAACCACTGCACATAAGGATTTAACACGGGATTTCTTCTCATATACTCTTCCCGTTGATTTAAGAGATATATTAACCAGAATAGTTTTAAGATCATTAAAAAGGAGTAGAGTCAAAAAGTATAAAATATATATGTGTTTACGTTAAAGAAACTAATATGGTAAATTTTGTTATTCCTTACATAGGTAATTAATTTTGTTTCATTATAATGAGCCATGATTCACTAGAAATTTGTAACAAATGAGTAATAGTCAATAAAATATAGTATTTTAATATGGTGTTCTGATTAAATTTTAAATCTATTATTATTATTATTATTATTATTATTATTATTATTATTATTATTATTATTATTATTATTAATAATAATAATAATAATAATAATAGACTTGTAAGAACTTTCTTTGAAATTAACAGGAGAGAGCACTAGAGAAAAACTAATTTACCATGTTAAATCCCTCTGTGCAGTGTTTTGATTTCCAACCTTTATATATCTCACCAAGGAAAAGAAGAGACGTGCAATGTTTTACTGTTATCTCCTATAAATTTAGCCACTGCATGAATTTGCCAAGCAAACGAGTCACATATTTGTTTTTAATTAACGTTGCAGTCCATTCCAGGCAGACACTGAGCTATACTAACATAGTGGCTTCTCCTTGATTGAAACAATAGTTGGCAGTCAAATATTTGTCTCGTCAACCAGTGCCTTGTTTAAACATGAATGTACGATTCTCCATGAGGACAAGCTACATTTGGAGGTTCTGTCAGGGAAACAATAAAACTGTTTGAGGGTTTCTGAAAGACACCAAGAAATTGAAGAGCTTATTTTTAAAGTGTCTTAACTCCATTATAAAGCAATCTCCAGAAATTGGCTTTTTTATTTTGAGATAAAATTTCAAACAAAGTTATAATTGTGAGTTGGATCCATATTTTAACTTTATTGTTGATATTGGCACTACCTCACCTCATCTCCACTATTAGGAGTAGCCACTGATCTGCTAAGAAGTTTTAGAACGGTAGATGGTAACGCAGTCCACAAAAAAGGAAAACTCTTTAAAACATACATTTTACTTAAAATAATTTTTTTGGCATAAGAAATTTCCGAGATATACGTCATTAATGGTTCGAATTGTTCAATACCTTTGTCGTTCTTTTAAAGTCCTGTCCTGTCGAAATTTTCAAGACTGTATGGAAAGAGTATATACTCCTAAGGCTACCACATAGCGCCCAGTTCTGAAGTATTTGATATAAATATACCCTTTGAATTTTTAATGAATTGTGCAACGGTTTATCTTGTTTAAAATAAAGTAGAGAGAAAAATAAGCTTTCGTAAGGTAAAATTTTATTACAATTAATAAATTATAGAGCGTAGTATTTAACGCCCGTTCTTACTATACATGGTGCTAGTGGCGATAGACACAGGTGATAAATAGAATAATTGGGAAAGTAAATTTAGGAAGAAAACGTTCCAGGCCCAAGTATAAGATACCTCCCCGGCATTTGCTAGTAAAGAGGACTGAGAAAAACCTGAAAGAGGGCTCATTCAAGGAGGAAATTAAAATCTGAGTGGGTTATGGAACAGTATATCAGAACGTGGCTGACCTATTAATCAGGTGTAATGTAGATTAGGTTTAGTGCATGAACAATGGAAGTAGTGGTGAGAAATATATTTTACGAAGAACCGTGAAAACATCTCTTAACTACTTATAGGAAGAGGTAAGCATTGAAGGTAAAGATTTTATCGCGATATTTACTGCACTAAGCAAAGGGTAAGGCCATGCTGGGCATCGCTGACAGGCAGGGAAAATGAGGAATTTAACGAGTGTCTTGCTTAAGACGTGACAGCTCACGTTTGAAAGGGACATCGATCGACAGTAACTGTAGTAGGTGTTCCGCTGTATCCAGTGCTAATTTAGTTGCTTACACACGCGTTGTTTTAATTTATCTCATATTATGTTACAAATCTACTCATTAGGTGTCCAAGAAGACAGTGAATGCACTTTCTAGCATGCTTCTAAAAAGAAACATTTTTAAAAATCTGATTTGATATATTCACATGACTTTCTCTATCCTCTTCCTTTATTAGTGATATACACGCTATTCTTACTAAAGCTTACTTTTATACATTTTAATTGAAATAAACATTTACAGAAATAGCTACATTACACATTTAATTAGTATACAGAAAGAACAGTGATAGTCAAATGTTTAGGGACTGGACGCTATACTCTAGCCTTAAAATTTCGTACTGTTTCCATGCAATGGTGAGAAACAATTCAAAATCAATGGGACTTTAAAAGCATAATAACTATTGAATATTTTGAACCTTTAATAACGGATATCTTAGAATCTTGTATGTCGGAAAAGCTACTTTAAGTAAATTGTGTGTTTTAAAGAGATCTACATTTTGTGTACTGTCTATTGCTTACGTTTGCCAGTAATACAAAACTATACCAAATTTCTTCTGAATAAACAGAGCTTCACAGGCTATACCTATAAAATTCAAAATATGGATTTTATTTGTCATCTAAATAACTTTAATATATGGTATTTTAATCAAAATCGTTATAGTATTTTTTTGAGAATAAGAAATGTCGAAAACGTTCTATATAAAGGGTAGTTGGGTTAAGGGATTTTCTTTAAAATCTTTGTATGGTATCCTTGGAAGATATTTAACTTAAATACCAAGTTTGGTACTTTTCCGACTTGTCGTTTTTGAGTGTTTCCTAAAATGCTTTATTTGGATTCGGGGCCTCAAAACATGTATTTCTGGTGAAATCTCGGTATAGAATTTTTCGGTGGAATTCAATACCTTCTCTACCTAATATGTACGTGATAGAGAAAAGTATAAGCGCAATGGGAATTAAGTGCACCAGAAAGATAAAATGAAAATATTCCACCATGCTGAAGCTTATCTAAGGAACTCCTTAAGAGATGTCCCCCCCCCCGCCAAGCCCGCAGAGTCGCAATCGGCTCTTTAATTTCCACCCTGCTGAATCATTAGGTGTCGACGCACAAATTACAGAGCAGCGCTTCGCACCGTCTTTCCCTCCCTTCTCTTGAGATATCGTGCTACTTACAAGCCAATAAAATGTTCTCACTCTTTAATAAACCCCAAGAGAAAGTTTAAGGGTATATCAAGCAAAATTCTACATGCAATGCCTTATTAATGCAGAGGTAGAAGTGGTGATAACTCAACAACTTGTAAATCATGTAGATTTTAACCAATAATTTTCAAATGTATAACACTGCTCTAAAATGCTTCTTATGTTTATTAAAATATTCTCACAATCCAGGAATAAACAAGCTAGGAAACAGTATACTGCGATGCAACTCTTTTGACAGATGGGGTTTGAAAATACGAGACGAAGTGGAATATCTACATTAGGTGTTCTGTTTACTTTCTTTGCCACGTACCTAGTAGGTAGAGAAGGTATTGCATTCCACCCAAAGATTCTATTACCAAGATTTCAACGGAAATACATGTTTTGAGGCCCCTGAATAAAAACAAATTATAAAAATGCCGTGTATGTGAACAGCATAACTTAAAAACGAAAAGTCGTCCTCCGTGGACTAGTGGTAGCGTGCTAGTCTCTAGTTCCCAAGGTCGCGGGTTCAAACCCGGCGGAGTGCGATGGATTTTTTTCGGGCGTAAAAATTATTAGTATTGCTTTCTTCGGAAGGGAAGTAAAGCCGGTGGTCCCGTGTCGTAGATTTACGGCACGTAAAAGAACCTCAAACCTGATAAAGAGGCCTCTGAGCAAAAATACCGGTATTTCACGTCAAACATAGAATGGGACGCTAAGAATCACAGTAGTTAAAGAGCGTCCATAAATAAAAAAACTCAATTTAAAAACGAAATGTTGGACAAACACCGAACTTGGTATTTAGGTTCAGTACCTTACAAAGATTCGATACGAAGATTTTGAAGAAAAATCCCCTTCCCAAAACCACCCTTTACATGGAAGGTTTTTCGACATTTTTGATTTTCTAAAAAAAAATCTAACAATTTTGATAATACCATATATTAAAGATACTGCATTAAAATAAAGTGCATATTATTAATTTTCTGGTAATAGTCTGTGAAATCCTCTTTTTTCGGAAGGAATTTTGTATAATCTTGTATAACTGCTAAACGTTAAGCCATAGACATACGCCACAAAAATGTAGATCTCTTTAAAACCCACATTTTTTTTCAAATACATTTTAGTAGCAGCAGCCATTTCGATATATCCATTATTAATGTTTCAATTTTTTTCAATACTTTGTCATTCTTATAAGTCCAATCGATTTTAAGTTGTTTCTCGCTATTGCATGGAAACATTATTGGAATTTTAACGCCGAGACCTAACGAAATTTGTAATGTAGCTATCTATGCAAAGGTTTATCTGGATTAAAATGAAGTAGATATAAAAATAAACTTTCATAAGTATAATTTGTATACCCGATAATACAGGATAGAGGGTAGAGAATGTCATGTAAATGCAACATTTGTTTAATTACATCTTGCGTAGGTTTTTACGATTGCTTCGGATTTTAAAGTGATATAGATGTTATATCATTTGTGGTAGTGAGGAAATAAAAGCATCACATTGTTGATTAAACAGTGTGATTTAGTTCTATCAAACTTTTAAAATAGGTCGGATTTACTTTTATGTATAGTACATCTTTTTATTTGACATTGTTTCCAACCGAGGTCTTCCAATTTCCTCAACTTCTTGCTGGGAGAAATATTTCGCTACTCTAGAGTTAATGTATGGTCAACAAAACTCTTTCTTCATGAAGCCAGCATTCGATATCCGGATAAGCTGTGAAGGACAGGTTGATGGAATGTGCTTACTAATGACGATTGCCAATTGTTTGAAAGGCTCTGGTTTAAAAACTGCATATGAACAATTTTTTTAAGGATTAAATACTACACATTTTCTCAAAAGTCTAGAAACATTTCTTTTATGTTACAAAAGCATTGGATACATTTAATAATAGATAATACTTAACAATAGATTAAACTTGGCATTTAATACTAAGCCGATTTGCATATTATGTATATATATAATATAGTGTATCGTAATTAATAGCGCAAACTGAAACGGTTAAAAGCATAGAAGCAAAAACGTTCCGTAAACATGGTTCCGCAAACGAGCCATATGCAACATAATTGCAAATGTGTGATTACAAGCAGCCACTGATTTCATTAAACAACATCGCCCTAATTAGTACAAATGAATTTTAAAGGTAGATTTTCGTTTAATAACTGCCATTCTAAGTTGCCTCAAAATTCACTCATTGCTTAATTTAACAAGGAATACAATTCTACTTTAGTGTGTTAAAAGTTAATGCTGTATTGTCTTTCCTGTTAAAGGAGGTGGCCAAAGTGTCGTCCTTGCGCTGCAAGACTGCACTCGTCTCTGCAGGAAGCTTTGAATTATTTCAAACACCTCCGGATCATCTCGTAATTCTGGACAAGTATGTACAATTCTCTGCTCCAGTACTTCAGCGGTTTAAACGAGAGCGATTTACACTACACTTTAGGTGATCCCATACAGAAAAATCCAAAGGATATAGATCAGGTGATCGTGGAGGCCCTTCTCGACCTATCCATATTTGACCATATCTTCAAGTTAGATGTCTTCTTTACAGTAGCAGCAAAATGTGCCATCATGCAGGCACCACATACTGCTACGCTGCTCAAGGGGGAACATCTCCAAGCAATTCACGTCAGTGGCGGCTCATAACCTCACATTCGCAATAATAAATCTCGCACAGGCTTCTTTGCGGTCCCATGTTTACTGGAATGTTTTGCTTCTACTGTGTTATACTTTTGAAGAAGGTTATTTTTACGTTATTGTTATTTGCCCCACGTGTGGAACCTATTTGAAGAAGGTGGTTTGTTACGTAATTTGCATCAGGCTTTGGGCGCCAATTTGGGAAAGGAGTATTTTAGAAGGAGTTGTATCGTATTTCGACTGTTGGGGAGCCGAATTTGTAGTACTTACAACCGCACGTATAGTAAACTGTTTCCGGTAGGTTTCGCCTCAAATGTACTTTCAGGTGTTCTTTGCCCCAAGTTTAAAAAAAATATTAACTTTGTAATTTAACTGTTTCTTTAAATATTATATATTTATTTTGCCTCGGATGGGTCAGTATTTGTTAGAGACACGTTTCTCTTAGCAGGGTTGTGGTGCGACAAGAATGTAGGCTTACACAGATTATAATTTTACTTCACTCTTTTTATTGATACTTAATACGATTTAAATAATACTTCACTGATATAGAGAGCTGTGAGATTCTTTTAGGAATTACTTGCACTTTTTAACACGTAAACTATTTTTCGTCTCACACGAATACGCATTAAATCTCTCCAGGATGTCTCTCGCGTCCGGTTAGGAACACTGTTTGCAGGCAACGGAACTGATTTCAACCGTCTAAACTTGTAAATTGCTGTATTTCAAGTCTCTGATTGGCTATTCCTAATCCGATAGAATACCTTCTTTTAACTATAGCTTTTTCTTGTTGTTGATTGGCTATTTTTAAACTGTCTCAAAATTTACATTATTGTTGCTCCAATAATGACTAGTAAATTTAAAATTTCAAATTTATTATTGCCTCAAGATTACCTCATTCTTACCTCATTGTTAGCAACCTTTAACCTATTATTTTCACAGCTCCTACATTATTAAATTACGTAATATATTCACATAACATTATTACACATGGATACAATAATACAAACATATACAATGACTGTTACATACATTTTTACAAATTATTACATACACATATTGCTTCAAGGCGGGCTGTTATTGAATTTATATATTTTATAAAATTACACTGAAATCATTTTAGTGTTAAAAATACTACCTCACTTCCAACGTTGCTGTTCGGGCTATTATGATACACCTTGTGTGTGTTTGTATGTATGTAGGTATATATAAAAAACGTTTAAAAAATACATTATTTGTTCATCACAATAGTGGTTTGCTTTGTTTTTGTTTCTCGAAGTCTCTTCCCCCATACTCTTTTTTGTTTCAATTCTCGGTGATGGCCTAGTGTAGAACATTACACAAATTCGGAATATTCCTCTTTCAGTCACAGTGTTGATGCAGAGTAATACTGCTCTGCAGTGGCGGTTTAGAAATTTGCCTCCTAGAGGTGTGATAATTAGCTCACTATGAAACGCCCTTTCCCACCTCTGGGCGTAGCTGGAGTACTCCCATGTCAACTCAAGGCGGGGCAGAAGGGTAGGTGTCCTCCAGAACCCCAGCTGTGGGAGATTTCGAATGTTAAATCTGAATAGTGCATAATAGACTAGGATCGGCTCAGTGCTTATGAGATTTGGTGTTGAGATGCGTTAATTCTTTTTGGTCTTTACTGCATGCAATTTTTTATCTACTTACGTATTATAGTAATTAGGAACTGATTTTCCCTTTTTCCCTGTATGGCACTTTTGAAAAATTGATGTTATCCACAATAAATATATATTTCATCCGAAAGGGAGCAAGAGATGCAAACATGCAGACTCTAACAACTCCGTTCAACCCAGTCGTGGTATGTGGATGGCATGTGTGTCTGAATTCAGGAGTCCTGGGTTGGAATCTTGATTGCAAGAGCTACCTAGATAAGATATTTCTTTCGGGTGTTCCTTTATTCTCATTTTAAAGGTGGAATGTTATAAATATGGTATTACTAATACTTGGAAATTGGAACCTTGTGCCAAAGCGACCGGCATTTATGCCAAAAAATCTGATGTGTTACACTCACATGACCTTCTCTACTCTTGTACAACTATTTTTACAAACACTGATTCTCCATCTATTTCATATTAATCGAGATAAACATTTGCAGAAACGATATTTTGACATGCAAAGAGAATTACAGCGAATTAGAGCGACCAGCTCTAAAATATTTGACTATCGCTTAAGGTGTACTATGTTCCCCTTGTTTTGTAATTGCAAGGACAATATAGAAATACAGTAGCCTTTAAGCACATACATATCTATTAATAGCTGGTTGCTAGGTGCAGCACCATTCACTTTGCCACAGATTAATACTCTTTGCATATCCAAGACAAAAAATGAATAACGAATTCCCATTTGAGAAAATAAGTATTGAAAAATTTAAGGGAATAACAAGCAATATCTCGAAAATGGTTCACTCAACAAACAAAATGTATATGACATAAATTGTGTATTTTAACGCGATCTACATATTTTGTGTAGTAAAATTTTGTCTATCTCTTATGGTTTACCAGTAATGCAAAAGTCGTTCACAATGAAGAATACTTTTGGGGACATTCCCGGAAAATTCAAGATATACATTTTATTTGCCATGAAAATATCTTAAACATATGATATTTTAATCAAAATCGTTATAGCCATTTTTGAGAAAATTAAAATTTTCGAAAAATGTTCCATGTAAACGGTAGTTTGGGGTGGGGGGATTTTCTTGAAAACCTTCGTGTCGCATCTCTGGAACATACTGTACCTAAATACCAAGTTTGTTGTTTATCCGAATGTTCGTTTCTGAGTTATGCTGTTCACAGACACAAACACACACAGACAGACACACGGACATGTTTCCAAAATTGCTTTTTTTGGATTCAGGGGGTCACAAAACATATATTTTCGGTGAAATCTCGGTATCTATAGAATTTTTGGGTAGAATACAATACTTCCCTACTTACTATACGTAGTAGAGAAAGTAAAAATATCCTCTACCAACACACAGGTACTGTCAGTGAGTACGCACTCTGTTAGCTTTGGTTAGTTTATATCCGTAGTTTCAGTTGACCGCAGGGCACACCGGGACCTAAATTCCAAACCTTAGCAACTAAAAATCAGCAGGCTGAGGATCTGGGGCAACTTAGGAGTGAAATGATGTTTACTGTGCATCGAGTAGGGTGGAGTGAGGTTGGGGTGTTGTTTACCTGTGAGGCCGTGTTCGACCCGCTTCGTGACTAGAGGTACAAATACCCTTGTCTCTCTCATTCCTATAAATGTATCCATTTTACACTATAAATATATACTGTTTACAGTAGCAAACAGGGTAGCCCATTGGAATCTTTGTTTACATCAACACTATTGTGTTTATTGAACTCTATAATAAAGTTGCGTGTATATATAATGACAATGAAATGAATTCATAGGTCAAAGTTTTTCAAGAATTAAATTCCTCTAGGATGGCAAAGTGATTTTAACTGAACTTAGGATAGAAATGCTGACAGCACACTCGGAACGTGAGTTTGCTTTCCCTGACACTGCAGAATCAATACTCATTTCATATCCTCGGGAGCAGAAAAAGTGGCTCATTTTCCTGGATCGCAATAGGTTCTTTTTCTTCGCAGAAATTTTCCATATATTTAACATCGGTGCCACCGAGCACTTATGGGTCTCTCCATGACTGACTTGAAACAAATCCTAAGAAACAAACGTCGACCAAATGATCGATGAAACTACACTGGATGTGAGGGGTCAGAAATAGTCTCTCTAAATGAACTCAATTCTGATTTGCATTAAGAGATAGACATATCCCATGACAATATAGCATGATTAGCAACTTTAAACTAGTAGGACGGGGGTTAAGTGAGGCTTAAATGTAGGGCTTAAATGAATAACCATAATATTTAGGACAAACGTTTCTTCTAAAGCAGACGTGAAAATGAGATACATAAAATTTATTGTATTATAAAATGTATTTATCAAATTCATTATTTATTATTATTATTATTATTATTATTATTATTATTAACCAAGGGCTGGGATGTCTGGCCTATTCCTGCTTCAAGAGGTTAAAACTGTCCTGTCATCTGGATAAAGGTCTCCTTCTGTCACTCTCCCTCTCTCTTTGTTTTTAATTGTTTCATTTATATAGCCCCTTTAATTTCTATGGTCATATCGAGGGCTTTGACTTGAGAAACAGCTGCCCAGTCGGGAATCTGTGTTGAGAAACCAGAATACTGACCGCTCAACCACAGAGGCAGCCCCCTTACTTTGGTTAGTGGATAATATAGCAATTGTAACATGGATATTATTATTGTTGTTGTATAATGACTGGGAGTCAAAAATCAATAAATGAACTTTTAGTAAATTAGTATTGTCATGACTATAATTAAGTTAACGGTAATCCACTAAAAACTTAGGATTGGATAATACCTACCACAGACTAAAGGTTCGAAACAAGTTTAATGACTAAGAAGGGAAGAAGGGAAATTGTTCTTCGGCTGTTTCCTAGTAAGATTAGAATCGGTATTTATTTACCTTTTTACACTTTATTTTATTATTTACCATTATTATTTGGAATCCTAAACTGCACCTACTATGATAATGATTCTTCCATACAAGGCCTGTGTAGAATAAGGTTTCGAAAGGTAGAATCAGACTGAAAAATTCAATGCCATAGCTGGATACATCTACAATTTCTTTTTGATGCCAATTATATCCCGCCTTTAAGACATTGATCTTATTGGTGGACTCTCCTTTGGAGCTTATCGCCAATTGGCAATGGTGTTAACTCGTATTCTGTTGTCATTGGATTTCTTGCACTTTCTGGGTTTTAATCATTAGATCACACACACATTCATACCCTCATTCTTACTTCCAGACTCTAGGGAGGATGGGAATAATCTAGGCTAGAGAAAAATTCCTACCCGCAGCCGGGAATCGAACCTGGAACCCCTCGCACACCAGTTAGGTGCTCTACCGACTGAGCTACGAGGCCAGCCTTATAATTTTATATAAACATGTCTGGACCATTTGTATAATTCTTGCACCATTAAATATTTAAAAGCTATACACCCTTTTAGAGTTTGAAATATCGTTGGGAAGAAGGTGGTGAGAAATACAACACTCGGCAATGTTCTACATTATAAAAGCTTTTAGATCATAATAAAACAAGTTCACAAAGAGTAAAGAGGTTAAATTAAATTAATTAAAACATTCGGGCTTTGAAAAGCCTCCCGTGCAACGCAGGGTTTCTAGCTAACATACCATATAGACTGTTCAATAAACTCCTGTGATCTTTACAGCTTTGCGTTTTGTCTATGACCACCGTTTCAGCCCATAGAATAAGATAGAAGTAGTTAACGCAGGAGACATCTAGCACGTTGATCCCAAATATATCTTTTGTGCGTACACCTCCGGGAGGGTAGGACGAGGTGTATAGGAGAGGTATGGATTGCATAGTTGGCCGGCACAAGTCGAGAGAGACACGCAGAATTCCCTAATTGTTTCAGGTTTGACCACCCGGGCACTCGGAGACGTCCCTCTAGTGGGACCGAGAAAACACGTCCCAGCAGTGGAGACTTTATAGGCTTCCCTCTAGCAGGGCCGAGAAGAAGTTCCAAATCACAAGCTTCTACGCCGTCTGCCTGATACCGAACGACCACAGCCAATAAGTCAATCTGAAAAACGAAAGGGAAACGAAATGAGAGGAAATTGGAAAGAGAGGAAAGTCGTGGAAGAATACACCACTCCAGCATTCGCCTTTGTCAACCAGCGAAAACCAAGAAGAACGCATGGTCAAAGAGGGCTACCGAGAATCGCACACGGTACCTCCCGAATGCGAGCCTCACACGTTACCGCGGAGCCATCCCGCTCGGTTTCAGTCCATGTCATACTTTTTTTCTTTTCTTTAAATATGACCTATGACTTTTTATTTTCTCTGCTACTTACCTTTAGTAAGAAGAGGGAAATATTTTATGCCAATAAAAAATTCGATACGGAGACGTCCCGGAAATATACGTTTTTGAGGCTCCCTGAATAAAAAAACTCATGTGTTAGACTCACACGACTTTCTCTACTCTTGTGTAATCTATTATTACAAACTCTTATTCTCCATTTGCTACATGTTAATTGAGATATCAAGATATTAATCTTATTGCTAATTTTCCTGTAGCTGTAAGGGTAATTGGTCGGCTTTAAGCGATAGTAAAATATTTTAAGAGCTGGTTGCTATCTGGAGTATTTCATTCTCTTTGCACTGCCAGGAAAAATATGAATAACGAATTCCCATTTGAGAAAAAGTACAAGTATTGGACATTTAAGGGAATAACAAGCAATATCTCGAAAATGGTGTACTCAACAAAAAAGATGTATATGACATAAATTGTGTATTTTAACCGATCTACATTTTTGTGTAGTAACATTTTGTCTATCTCTTATGGTTTACCAGTTATGCAAAAATCGTTCAAATATGAAGAATACTTTTGGAGACATTCCCAGAGACTTCAAGATATACATTTTATTTGTCATGAAAGTATCTTAAATAGAAGATATTTTAATCAAAATAGTTAGCCATTTTTGAGAAAATTAAAATTTTCGAAAAATGTTCCATGTAAAGGGTAATCTGTAGTGGAGGGATTTTCTTAAAAACTTTTGTGTGGAATATCCGAAAGATACTTAACCTAAATACGAAGTTTGGTGTTTATCTGACTGTTCGTTTCTGAGTTATGCTGTTCACAGACACACAGACACACACGGACATTTTTCAAAAATAATTTTTTGGATTCAGGGGGTCTTTAAACATATATTTCCGGTGAAATCTCGGTATCGAATTTTTGAGTGGAATAAAATACTTCCTCTACTTACTATACGTAGTAGAGAAAATAAAAAAGAAGACATTTTATAAAAATGTCTGTATGTCTTTGAATAACGTAACTCAAAAAGGAAAAGTCAACTGACTACGAAACCTGTATTTAAGTTCAGCATCTTCCAAAGATGTAACACCAGGATTTTCAAGAAAATGCACCACCAAAGTACCCTTTAAATGTAACATTTTAGTTATTTTTTATTTTATTAAAATGACTGTAAGAATGTTGATTAAAACATGAAAAAAATCTAATGTGCTACGCTCACATGACTTTCTCTACTCTTGTACAAACTATTTTTACAAACGCTTATTCTGCATATGCTTCATGTTAATTGAGATGTTAATCTTATTGCTAATTTTCTTTTAGATACAAGGGGAATTGGTAGGCTTTAAGATAGTCAAATATTTTAAGAGTTGGTTGCTATGTGGAGATTTCCATTCTCTTTGCATTACCAGGACAAAAAAAATGAATAACGAATTTCCATTTGAGAAAAAGTATATGTATCGGAAAATTTAAGGGAATAACAAGCAACATCTCGAAAATAGTTCACTCAAAAAAAAATGTATATGACATAAATTGTGTATTTTAAGGCGATCAGCATTTTCTTGGTAGTAAAATGTTATCTATCTCTTATGGTTTACCAGTTATGCAAAAGTCGTTCACAATGAAGAATACTTTTGGAGAAATTCCCAGAAAATTCGAGATATACATTTCATTTGTCATGAAAATATCTTAAACATATGATACTTTAATGAAAATCGTTAGAGCTATTTTTGAGAAAATTAAAATTTTCGAAATATGTTCCATATAAAGGGTAATGTGGGGTGAGGGAATTATCATAAAAACCTTCGTTTCGCATCTCTGGAAGATACTGAACCTAAACACCAAGTTAGGTGTTTATCCGACTGCTAGTTTCTGAATTATGCTGCTCACAGACACACATACGGACATGTATCCAAAAATGCTTTTTTTGGATTCAGGGGGCTCAAAACATATATTTCCGGAGAAATCTCAGTATCGAATTTTGGGTGGAATACATACTTCCCCTACTTACTATACGTAGTACAGAAAGTAAATAAACTTATCACTTGAATTTTCTTGGAATAGGTTCCGAAGACCTTTTCATTCTGAACGAATTTCGTGTAGTTTGTAAACCGTAAGAGATAGAAGAATTCCTTTTTCTACACAAAGAATGTACATTTCGTTAATACACACAATTTATATAACATTTTTCTGAGACGTTAACATTTACGAATATTTTTTGTTATTAGTTTTAATTTTCAAACACGTGCTTATGTTTTTCCGGTGGTAAATCACTATTTGATTCCTTTTTCCCTAGTGATGCAAAGAGTGGCATTTCAAATCCATCACATACCGATTCCTGTTTAAATATACGACTATCACTTTAGCCGTCAGTATCCTTCTATACCTACAATGATATATGTAAATGTGCGATTTAATTTTAAGTCGACATATTATATAAAAAGCATCATGATGGTTTAGATGGGTGAATGATCGTTGGAGGCAGTATTTTTAAAAATTTAAATGATATCAGTCTAATTATATAATATATAAATTCAATAGCAGCCCGTCTTAAAGCAATATGTGTATGTAACAATATGTAAAAAGTGTATATAGCAATCATTGTATATGTTTGTATTATTGTATCCATTTGTAATAATGTTATATGAATATATTACGTAATTTAGTAATGTAGGAGCTGTGAGAAATAGGTGAAAAGTTGCTGACTATGAGGCAATAATGAGTAACAATGTTTAATAATGCTACTAGTCATTCCTGGAGCAACAATAATGTAAATTTTGAGACAGTTTAAAAATAGCCAATCAACAACCAGAAAGTTTTATTTAAATGCAGGTATTCTATTAGAGTAGGATTAGCCAATCAGAGACTTGAAATACAGAAGTTTACAAGTTTAGACGGTTCATATCTATTCAGTTGCCTGCAGACAGCGTTACTAACCAGACGCAGAAAGTGTCTTCAAGAAATATAACATGTATTCGTGTGAGACGAAAAATAAGTTTACGTGTTAAAAAGTATAACTAATTAATAAAAAGAATCTCACAGCTCTCTATATCAGTTAAGTGTTATTTAAATTGTGTCAAGGATTAATAAATGTACTGAAGTAAAATTATAATCTCTGTAAGCCTAAATTCCTCAGTTGCAGCACAACCCTGCTAAGAGAAGCGTGTCTCTAACAATAATACTAACGTATCAGAGGCAAACATAAATATTTAATATTTAAAGAAGCAGTAAAAATACATTTGGGGCGAAGGCTACCGGAAACTGTTTACTATACGTGCGGTTGCAACTACTACAAGTTCGGCTCCCCAACACTTGAAATATAATACAACTCCTTCAATACGACCTTCTTCACGATTCGAGACATCAATGGTCTCATCTTCAGCCATTGATGCCTTAAAACGACCGTTCATTCATCTGGACTATCATGATGAAAGTGAAGGCATTTTATATAATATGTCGACTCAAAATTAAATCACTTTGAAGCTTCACTGTTAATAACGTCCCATTATAACAAGGTTAATGAAAGTTTATCTCAATTAACAAGAAGAACATAGAGGAATAAGCTTTTGTAAGAAAATTTTACTATAGAACCAGTGCCTACTCAAGATAGTGAGGAAAGTGAGGAGCTGCGACAGGCAGGGGTCCCGGCCTTGTGATCCATCTTTTCGGCTGGGGGGTGCGTGATACTGGCCACAACACCTCCCGTATCGGTTGGATAAAAATTGAGTTTTATTTATTGACGCTCTTTAACTATCATGGTTGTTAGCGTCCCATTCTATATTGGGCGTGAAGGACCGGAATTTTTGCTTAAGCCCTCTTTATCAGGCTTGAGGTTATTTTACGTGTCGTAAATCTACGACACGGATCCACCGACTGTACTTCGCTTCCGAAGGAAGCCATGTTAACGATTTTTACGCCCGAAAAAATCCATCGCCCTCCGCTGGTTTTGAATACGCGACCCCGGGTACTACAGGTACATCCGTTGGATGATCGCTCACATCTGCCGTGCATAGGGCATGAGGTCGGCAGTCGGGTTACCAAGCCCAGGCTCTTTGTGGGCTATAGCCACAAAGTATTTATTTATTACTTTCTCTACTACGTATAGTAAGTAGGGGAAGTATTGTATTCAACTCAAAAATTCGATACCGAGATTTCATCGGAAATATATGTTTTGAGACCCCCTGAATCCAAAAAAAGCATTTTTGGAAACATGTCCGTGTGTGTGTCTGTGAACAGCATAACTCAGAAACGAACAGTCGGATAAATACCAAACTTGGTATTTTGGTTCAGTATCTTCCAGAGATACGACACGAAGGTTTTCAAGAAAATCCCCCTACACCAAATTAACCTTTACATGGAACGTTTTTCGAAAATTTTAATTTTCTCAAAAATGGCTATAAAGATTTTGATTAAAACCTCATGTACTTAAGATAGTTTCATGACAAAGAAAATGTATATGTTTAATTTTCTGGGAATGTCTCCAAAAGTATTCTTCATTGTGAACGACTTTTGCATAATTCCTAAACCATAAGAGATACATAACATTTTACTACACAAAAAATGTAGACCGCGTTAAAATACACAACTTATGTCATATACGTTTTTTGTTGAGTGAACCATTTCCGAGATATGCTTGTTATTCCCTTAAATTTTCAAGTACTTATTCTTTTTCTCAAATGGGAATTCGTTATTCTTTTTTTTTTGTCCTGCTAATGCATAAAGAACCACATAGCAACCAGCTCTTAAAATATTTGACTATCGCTTAAAGCCTAGCAATTCCCCTTGCATCTACAAGAAAATTAGCAATAAGATTAACATCTCGATATCTCGATTAACATGAAGTATGTGGAGAATAAACGTTTGTAAAAATAGTTTGTACAAGAGTAGGGAAAGTCATGTGAGTGTAACACATCAGATTTCTTTGTCTTGGATATGCACAGAGTAATAATCTGTGGCAAAGAGAATGTTGCTGCACATATCAACCAGCTATTAAGAGTAATATCTATGCTTAAAGACTACTGTATTTCTATATTGCTCTTGTAAATATATATTCCCCTTACATCTACAACAAAATTAGCAATAAGATAGCGTCTGCAAATGTTTATCTCGATTAACATGAAATAGATGTTTCTAAAAATAGTTTGTACAAGAGTAGAGAAAGTCATGTGAATGTAACACATCAGATTTTTTGGAAGGATTTGTACAAGATGAGTAGAGAAATTAATGCGAGTGCTACACATCAGATTTTTACTTTAGCGCTGGGGTTTACTGATTCCAAGAATATAGGACCGACAAACATGAAGAAGAAATAATATAATTCTCTATCTTTTACCGTTTGTGTTTTATATTTAAAATTGAAGAGCATTAAGCCAATGTGAAGACCCCGGGTAATCCCGTTTAGACACTGAAGTGTTTCATACGCGAAGTCCCCCAAGTCGGCTGAGTCAGCTATGCACACCAAGACTTCCCGGCTACGCTGAATCTGATCGCATTAAATGCTTCCGGTCTGCAGCAAGACGCACGATCTTTCCTATATCGAGACTTTCCTCAATAATACTCAAGAGGGGGCGCAACAGCAGCTCGTCAGTTTTGCTTAAGGGTATACGGAATACCCTATTCTCATAGTATTAAACTGTGTGTAACTAAGGTACACTTTCTTATAGAGATTGGACCCCAATTTTGTCGATACCTCGATATTCATTGGTATCGAATACTTTGAGAAAATTCTTCGATACTTTCTGCATTTTTTTAATTTTAATTTTTTTGCATCATTGAAAGCTGTTACGTTTAACTTTATTCTAGATAAGGAAGGAAATTAGCCAATACTTCACATTATTGCCTCACGCGTGTCCCCAAAAAGTTACTGTATTATAGTTCTTAATAGATCTTGACTGTGTTTCCTGTGGGTGAATCAATGCAACATTCCATAGATTTTTGTGTCTAAATGAAAACATGCAAAAAATAGGGGAAAGAGTAGAGGTGCACGTGTAACATGCAGCGTTAACCGAGTTGTAATGAAGCTCATTTAGCTGATACACTAAATCACGTTTCTGCAATAGTCTGGCTTAGTGACTCACTCTCAACCATTACATTTACCTGAAAATATCTGTGAATTCATGAGATAATATAGCGCATTGATGCAGTAATTTGTATCATAAATTATTTAAATGTAAAGAATGATTATAATATGAATATGCATTTTTATGTGACATTGGTTTGAGATATTTGTTGATTGTAATTATTATTGAGAAGTAAGTTTATACTGCCTTACTGAAACTGACAATAATAGCGTGCAATAATGCAGCGAGGGGGTGAGCTGTTTATCATTATTGGAGACGAGGAAGTTACGTAATGTTGGCGCGTTTTTCTTTAGAATTTGCTGGAACATTTTTCCTAGAGCATATGTGTTCATAATTTGCATTGGATATAAAAATAGACGCTAATGTTGGCGCGTTTTATTAGCCAATAGCAGTTTAGTTATAATCTTTAGGCATATCGGGGTGTAGGAGTATAAAAAGGGCTAGGTTAGAGGTATACCACGTCAGTTCGTCGAAAATATTTGTATGCTACACGTCGCCTTCAGTCCGTCAGTTCATCAAAATCTTTGTACATTACACGTCGTCTTCAGTCCGTCAGTTCACCGAAAATATTTGTATGCTACACGTCGCCTTCAGTCCGTCAGTTCATCAAAAATCTTTGTACATTACACGTCGTCTTCAGTCCGTCAGTTCATCGAAAATCTTTGTATACTACACGTCGTCTTCAGTCCGTCAGTTCATCGAAAATCTTTGTATACTACACGTCGTCTTCCCGTCAGTTCGTCGAAAACATTTGTACGTTACACGTCGCCTTCAGTCCAGCAGAAATATTTGTACCGTACACGTCGGCTATCGA
The DNA here is from genome assembly GCA_030765065.1 of Deroplatys truncata. Lineage (NCBI taxonomy): Eukaryota > Metazoa > Arthropoda > Insecta > Mantodea > Mantidae > Deroplatys > Deroplatys truncata. Next base: position 80,958,726 of record CM060988.1, read on the forward strand.
TTCGAAGGTTACGCGTATCAGAGTTATGAAAAATCTCAAGTGTTATAAAGTTAATTATACAAATAGTTGAAGTACGCGAATTAAGAGTGATCAGTAATGAAGTAATTATAACAGTTTCAGTTTGGCGAGTGTCAAGATCAAAGTGTAAATGTGATAGTGAATGTGTTCGACAATAAAAAGTGTAAAACAAATTCTTTCATCAGTGTTATCTTTGGATAAATGACTCCTTTCCGTTTACACAACCTGTATAAAGAGAAGTGCTCGACCAAAAAGATCATAGATAGCCGGAGGACAGAGAACCAAAATTAAATAAAATAACAGTAGCATTCTTTAAAACAAACACTAATACTGCCGCAAATTGCTAACACAGATGGAGCTAACAAACCTAACAAAGAATCACGTCACAAAATGGCTTCACCACGTGGAGTAAACACAAATACACAAACATTATAAGTAATACTGCCGCAAATTGGCTCCCAAACGTGGGGCTCAACAAATTAAATATAACATTACAAGTATACCACATCAGCATGGAAATAAGTTGTCCTCCATGGTGAAGTGGTTACCATGCTAGCCTCTAGTTCCCGAGTTCGCGGTTTCAAACCCGACGGAGGGCGATTCATTTTTTCGGGCGTAAATATCCTTAGCAAGACTTCCTTCGAAAGGAAAGTACAGCCGGTGGTCCCGTGTCGTAGATTTACGACACGTAAAAGAATCTCAAGCCTGATAAAGGGCTTCTGAGCAAAATTACCGGTATTTCATATCCAATATAGAATGGACCACAGCAGTTAAAGTGCGTCCATAAATAAAACTCAAGTTAATTTTTTGCTTGAAAATATTTGTTTTTCCCTTCCAGCTGTCAGCTTGTGTTTGCGTAAGTAAACTCGGATCACGAGCGTAGTTTACAGGTACTATACCATACAACTACATAATTTCCATAATATGGATAGAACACCCTTTAAAAGAAACTTTTCAGCACAAAATATGGTTATATAAAAGGGAAGAAAAGAAATTATTATTATAACTTTTATTCGCCCTAACTAACAATAGGGTATATAACCTGTGGCATTATAAAGATATAACAATTCCTCCTAATTGGAGAATATCATACAGGAACAATTTTGAAATTAACATACAACACAAACTTAATTGCATGCGAACAAGAACATAATTCAGTGAAAAAGCTATGGCATTTAAATTTTTTTATAATGCGAGTATGGGTATCGAGTATCGTTGCTCAGAAATTAATATCGATTATCGAGAAACAGTGACATCGTCTCATCACGACTTTCTCAGGAATTATTAAAAAGCTACACAAATTATTTTTGTTACGGCACTTGTGTGGACAGTATGTGTTCATACCGGTGTTATCAGTTGGCCGTTTAGGTCTGTCTATCGTATAATCACACAGTATTTTGTTCAGTATTCATTTTTTTTGGTAATGCAAAGAGAATGGAATGCGCCACATAGCAACCAGCTCTTAAAATATTTGACTATCGCTTAAAGCCTACCAATTCCCCTTGAACCTACAAGAAAATTAGCAATAAGATTAACATCTCGATATCTCGATTAACATGAAGCATATGGAGAATAAGCGTTTGTAAAAATAGTTTGTACAAGAGTAGAGAAAGTCGTGCGAGTGTAACACATCAGATTTTTATAGACAGCAAGGCCTAAAAGTAGAACTGCTAATACGGTGCACACGAGCTAAAAGCTTTAGATTATCACAATAGACTTATTTTTAATGTAACTTAAAGTAGTTCGTAAATCGTTACTACCAAGAAAATGATATTAAAATATAATATAACTACCACTGCTATAAAAACACTAATATGGGCCTATACTCAGCTAGCAAGAACATAACTCTTTGACAGTGCTACACTCTACCCATTTGTTGGATGAATTAAGGAACATTCAATCAAGTATCTAGAATTACCAAAAGGGGAGGTAGAAAGGAGACGCCTAGAGCGGGCGAAGCAACACATCAGCACTAACTTCAAATTCCCTTGCTCCTAAATTGGCTATTTTTACCTTCTCTACTGTTTTTCTATAGTAAGTAGAGGAAGTACGAGGGGCACTATTTGTATTTTGAGCATAATAATTAAAACAAAGTAATTTCTGATTGAAAACTGCTTTATTGTTTTTCAAAATATTGTCAAAGAATTTATTCCAGTCTTTTTGAGACACCTTCAAAACATGGTTTTTGAAGGCTTCTTCTGCCAACGAAAATCGTTGTCCACGCAATTTATTCTTGATGTTCGGAAAGAAGTCATTGGGTGCCAAATCAGGACTGTATGGCGGTGACGCTCTATTGACAAAATGTTTGAAGTAGATTATGGTATAAAGTGTCAAACTTTCCATTGGAAACGTCAGATGGCACCTACAACATTCAGGGTTGCCAAGGCTCAAAATATAAATAGTGCCACTCGTATTGCATCCCACCCAAAAATTCCTGCGAGAATTTTTACTGGAAAACTAAACCTTTTGAGATTCCCTGAATCCAAAAATAGTATTATTAGAAAAAGGCCTATGAACATGTGTGTGTTTTTGAGTCGTGTGACTGTGAACAGCGTATATCAAAAAGGAAAAGTAGATTAAATACCAAACATAAGCTTAGTATCTTCCAAAGATGCAACAATAATATTTTCAAGGAAATCCCCACCCCCAAACAACCTTTAAAAGGGATAGTTTTCAAAACTTTTGATTTTCTCAAAAACTCCTCATATGATTATGATTAATATACCACATGTTTAATATTTTTCACGACAAATCTTGAATTTTCTGGGATTAATCTCTGAAATTCTGAATTACTTTTGCATAAACTGGTAAAGGTAAGAAATAGGCACAAATCTCGCTACACAAATGTATATCTCGTTAAAGCAGAGAATTTGTGCCAAATAAAATTTGTTTGGTGGCTCTAAACATATCCGAGATATTCCTTGTGAGTGGTTTACATTTTGAAGTACTTAACCCATGGGTCATTCAATAATTGGTGGCAACAGTGTATGTGGCGCTATCAGCGGTAAATGATGTAAGCCGATATCAGTGAGAAAGAAGAGCATATATCAGTGTGTGACATCCGTGAGTTTGAAGGCAGTAATCTTATTTATTAGATATTTGTAAGGAGTTTAATTTATCGACTGTTATCTGTAGTGCTCTAAAATGTTTAGTAAATACGAACAAAGATGCTTCATTAAAATTCAGATTGCAAGAGGCAAGAATGCTCGACAATGGCATGCAGTATTACTGGAAGCTTGAGGTAGAAACTTTACAATATAGTACCGTGGCTAGATGGGAGCACGCATTTCGCAGAGGTAGGGTGGATACAAAAAACGTGAAGGTGGCAGACCGCAATTAGCAAGTGATGGTGTGCATGTGAACGCTGTTAGAGCACTGCTGGAAGAACACCGTTGTTGGACTTGTGTTAAACTAGCAAGGGAAGTTGGAATTGCTCCTGGTACGATTATTCAGATGCTTAAGAAGAAGTTAAAGATGAGGAAACTCTGCGCTCGATGGGTTGCACACAATCATGAAGAGGAAAACATGTGGCAGAAAATGGAAACAGCGAGACTGCATAGCAAAATCACGCTATGGACATGAAGGCGAGAGTTTCCTTCAATGTATCATAACTTTAGATGAAATCTAAATTAAATGCTACGAACCAAAATAGAAGAGACAATCAAATGAGTGACGGCACAATGATTCCCCACGACCAGCTGAGCGTCGTAAACGTCCAAATCTCATGAATTCACATCCTATTTGCTACATAATGATGGTTGCTCTCATATAGCTGCTCCTGTAGTTAATTTATTTCGCAGATGGAACGGGGAAATTCTGGAACATCCTCATACTCCCCAGATATGAGCCCATGTGAATTTGACCTTTTCACGAAAATGAAATTACCACTTAGAGGAGTTCGCATTAGATCCAGACAGGCAAATATAGTAGCAGTAGATTAGTACAACAAGGTGCTGTGGATGGCGTGCGTCATCTCCCTGAAGCGTGAAGGCGGGTTGTTCATGATGGAGGAGATTACGTCAGAACACAGCAACAATGTGACGCTTCCAAAAATGTTTCGTTGTTGTTAAATCAAATGTTGCCACTAATTATTGAATCACCGACGTATTACGCTCAAATAGAAGTTGACATTCTTTTTTCTCCTAGTTATGGCAAGATAATGGAATCTCAAAGCCACCACATAGTGACCAGCTCTTAAAAGATGTGACTATCACTTAAACCGAATATTCCCCTTACCATTGTACCTACAAGAAAATGTGTAATAAAACCATTTCTACAGATGTTTATCTCGATAAACATGAAGTAGATAGAAAAATAAGCTTTCTAATTAATACACTGTGAAATAAGAGCAGTGAAGTACTGACTGAGGCTGATACAGGGGGATAACTCAACACTACGATCCAAATCTTATAAATATCAGCGAGAAAACCTGTCTCCTAAGTTATCGGCAGGTGATCTGGAAAGAGGTTTGAGGAGAATAGGAATGGGGTCAGTATGGCAAAGAGTTGAAACAAATGACAAAAACATATGGAAAGGTGTCAAAAGAAGATTAAGAGACATCAACCAACAGGAAATAGAGTCGGATTGTAAAACTAAACCTTCTCTAAGTCTAGCAAATGAAATAAAATTGAATTGGGGTAATGAGGCATATATACTTAACTTAGGGAAAAAGGAAAGATCAGGAATGGCATGGAAAATGGAAAATGACTGACGATTCTGGCAGGAGAATCTGCGCATTCTGTGATTTGGATGAAGACTGGGTACATATTTTGGCGGATTGCACTCAGTGGGAGAACCAACGAACAATTAAACTTAAAGAACAATTCTTAAATCCGTCAAGAAAGAGATTAGCATGTTGGGATCTACTGGCTGACCAAGGGAACTGGCAAAACATGGGCAATTTCTTGGCTAAAGTGCGCGAAGCTAGGTCAAATTTGTTCAGTTAATCTAAAGTAATTTATCTTTATTTTCCTTTTTCTTGTTTTTCTTTTTGTGTTATTTATTTTGTCACCATACCTTGTATCCAAATAATGCATGTACGATCAATGACCCATGCACTAAATATTGTGTAATAACTTCCAATAATTTTAAACAATAAAGATACTCCATCCATCCATCCATCCCTCCCTCCATCCATCCATCTATCCATCTAGTTTGTTTAGGAATGGTAGGGAAAATCATGTGAATTAATACAGATTTATTTTTTGCCAGAAAGTGTGTGCCCTAACACCTTGTACTACTCGAGATATAATAATAGCGATGGTTTGGTGGCGCTGTAATCGTGTTTACACTCAAGTAGCCTATACTCGCTATACACAACAGATATACTTGCTGCGTTGTCCGCAAGTAAATAGCGCTAGTCTATTTGAAGAAAGAGTGAGTTTTCAAACGAGGTCGCTAGTATGCCATGGCTGGGTTTCGCCAGGAGAGATAACGCCCGAACGAGAGTACAGTAACGTGCTACGCACCGGGAATGGTGACGTAACACGCCTATCATGTTTCTGCATCCCGTCTGCACTTATTCCTCAGACGGTGACTACATGTGACCTAAGTAATATATTCTAAATATTGTATACAAAATGTCGGTATGTTGTTTCTGAAATATTCTCATTACCATTGACTACAAAACTACCTCATACAAACTGGTAATCTTTTCGGACGAAAATATTTAACCTCTCCCGCGTTTAAACAAATTGGTTCCTCTCATGCCCTCTTACGAAGTTTACTTCCGTTTTTCTTCTCAAAGCGTTTACTACGCTTTTTATCGGTATATGCCTTTGCTATAGATAAGAACACAGCAATGAATAGCAAAGAGAGAAAACGGCTTACTACTAACTTCGTTTCGTTTCCTTCTCCTTTTCTCCCTTAGCCTCGAGCGACGTCTACAACATACTCCACTGATGGATGAAAACTTTACTGTTACCTCGAAAGCAATTCCAAGTTCTCTTTCATTGCAGCCTAAAGGCAGATGCATCCATTAAGCATTTATTTATACAAAATGGTTTCCCCTCGTGGAGATTATCATGGATGGAGCAAACATTTGCAGAGAAGTTCACCTCAAACTACCGGTATATGGTCTCCTTTATACTGAAGTTTACCTTTTTTATATTCAGTTTAGTATTACTGCGCAGTAATTTGAAGCTTAAAATAGTTAAAGAACGTGCATGTAGCTTTATTTTAATTCAGGGTTTAAAAATAGCCAACATGCTTAAACAAAACATCTTATGTGTTGCACTTACATGACTTTCTCTATTCTTCTATAAACTGTTTTTACAAACGCTTATTCTGTATTTACTTCATGCCAATCGGGATATCGATATGTTATTGCTAATTTTCTTGTAGCTGCAAAAGGAATGTGGTAGACTTTAAGCGATAGTCAAATCTGTAAGTGCTGATTGCTATGTGGAGCATTCCATTCTATTTGCATGCCCAGCACATAAAATAACGAATAACGAATTCCCATTTGAGAAAAGTATAAGTATTGGAAATTTCAAACAAATAACCAGGAATATCTCGGAAATGGTTCACTCGACAAAAAAAAAATACATTTCATAAGTTGTGTGTTTTAAAGAGACCTACTTTTTGTGTACAAGATTTTAACGGTTAACCAGTTATGCAAAAGCCATTTAGAATGAAGCAGCTTTTGGGTACATTCCCAGAAAATTCAATATATACATTTTATTTCTCATGAAAATATCTTAAATATATGATACTTTAACGAAAATCGTTAAGAGCCATTTTTGAGAAAATCAAAATTTTCGAAAAATGTTCCATGTAAAGGGTAATCTGGGGTGGGAGCACTTTCTTGAAAATCTTCGTGTCGCATCTTTGAAAGCTACTGTACCTAAATACCTAGTTTGGTATTTATCCAACTTTTCGTTTTTGAGCTAAGCTGTTTACACACACACACATACTACACATTTTTATAAAAATGCTCTTTTTTGTATTTAGGAGGCCTCAAAACGTGTATTTCCGTTCAAATCTCGGTATCGAATTTCTTGGGTGGAATGCAATGCTTCCCCTACTTACTATACGTAATAGAGAAATAAAAATGAATGACGACTGCCTCAGTGGTCAGCTGGTTAGTTTGCTAGCTTCCAAATCCGGAGGTCCCGTGTTCGATTCCCGGCTGGAGATGAGAATTTGTCTTTACCCAGGATTATTCCCCATCTTCCCTAGTGTCTGGAAGTATGCGTGAGAGTGTATGTACACGGATTTAATATTTATAAAGAAAACCCAAATATATAGCAGAATAGTAAACAAGTAAACGTCATTGTCGATGAACAGTTGTTCTAAAGGAAAAGCGCCGCTATGACTTTAAATGTTAAAGGCGGCATATAAATAGAAAAAAAATGAATAACATGAATAAATAGAAGTGCACCATATCCTTTAGGACAAGCATAAGTTCGAGAAAGTATTGGAAAATTCAAACAAATGACAAGGAATATCTCGGAAATGGTTCACTCGACAAAAAATGTATGTGATATATATTGTGTGTTTTAACGAGATCTACATTTTTTTGTGTAGAAAAGGTTTTTCTAACACTTATGGTTTATCAGTTGTACAAAAGCTATAAATAAAGAAGAGTACTTTTAGGGACATTCCCAGAAAATTCAGGACATACATTTTATTTGTCATGAAATATATGATGCTTTAATCAGAATCGTTAAGGTAATTTTTGAGAAAATCAAAATTTTCGAAAAAATGTCCCATGTAAAGGGTAGTCTGGGGTGAGGAAATTTTCTTGAAAATCTTTGTGTCGCATGTTCCAAAGATACTGAACCTATATACCAAGTTTGGTATTTATCCGACTTTTCGTTTTTGAGTTATGCTGTTCACAGACACGCACGCGGACCTTTTTCTAAAAGTGCTTTTTTGGATTTAGGGGACATCAAAACATGTATTTCCGGTGAAATCTTGGTATCGAATTTTTTAGTGGAATTCAATACTTCCCCTACTTACTATACGTAGTAGAAAAATTAAAAATCTGATATGTTGCACTCATATGACTTTTCTAGTCACTGTTCTAAACCTATTCTTAAAAAGCTTATTATTCTGGCTATTTCTTGTCAATCCAGATGAACTATAAATTCACATTTATCCATTTCGTTGTTCGAGTAGGTAAATTGATAACTATATTTTTAAATAACGTGTTGCAACTTCCATTTTAGAAAACTATAAGCAGTTGAAAACTTAAACCAATAAGAAGGAATATCTCGGAAATGGTTAACTCACAAAGAAATTGGAAGTGCTAATAGGAAGTACCTGTTAATCAAGGTTTTCGACATTGGTGCGGTTTGTCATCTACTACTTTTAATATTTATATTGACGATATAATTAGAAAATATAAAAAATTATTGAGTTAGGTTTTAAAATATCATGTGACATACTTTAATGTACTTGTATTTGCTCACGACGTGATTATTATCCAGGATAGTGAATTTGCCCTGCAGCATTCGGTTCTTAAAGTTTACTAGATCCGTGGAGAATATAATATGAAGATATTCACGATACAAACAAAAATAATGGCATTTCCAGTCAAAGAACCATAAGAACAAAATATAATAAATAACAAACCTAAGAACAAACGAATCATTTCAGCTCTTTAAGAAATTATTTTAGCAATGATAAAGACATTGACATTAAAATAAGCAAATTTCAGAGGATTTGTGACAATATTAACCATAGAAGATATACAAAATTAAAATGTTATAAATTTACGGCTGTAGCTGTGTCATGCTGAATTATGAACACCAACAAAAAGCAAGAAAAGAGATACAGGCATCAGAAATTGAATTCATAAGAGGAGTTAAAGGTACGTTGATCACAAAAAATGATGGTATGCGCCAAGGATTAAACATTTTTAATAGTAGCGATAGAAAAGAAGAAATTAGAAGCAAAAATAGAGAGAATGAACAACTCACCAACGACAAAAAGATGATATATAGTCCAATAGGAACAAGATTAGTAGGAAGATTCAGGAGAATGGAACAGGCAGTAGGTATGTGCTTATACCTTGGAGTGTAGAAGAAGACTATCTCTTAAGGTTTACCTATTATACAAAAGTCATTCAGAACGAAGACGACTTCACAAGCTATTCCCAGAAAACTCAAGATATATATTTCGTTTTTCAGTTATACTGTTCACAAATAGATACGTATGGACGTTTTTGTAAAAATGCTTTTTGTATAGATTTGGGGAGTCTCAGACAGAGTATTTTCAGTCAATTTTTGGGTGGAATGCATTACTTTCTTTTTCACTATGTATAAGTAGTGGATAAATTAAAGTTTCAATTATATGTTAGAAATGCAATGTAATCAAGTTTTAGTCGAAGTATATGCCATATTGCATTATCGTAGATAATATTACAAAAGAATTTGAAATTGCAGAATATGTTCGAGTGTGTAGCATGAGATAACGCAACTGATTAAGCTAAAAAGCTCCATGGAGTAAATATGACTGTTTCACCTATAAAATCTAAATAAATAACAACTTTTTATAATATACACAGTATAAAAGCAATTTATACTTTCTGTTATGTTTAAAAATTAATCACCACATTACGGAATATTGTACCAGTAATAACAAATGATGAATTATCAAACAATGGCTCCCTACGGGCTTCACTCAAAATCACAGGTAAATCGCTTAATTAACGGCATAAAAATGCAATGCCTCTAGAAAAACAAAATATTTAAGTGCATGTAGCTTGACAATATCCTGAAGCTTTCAGTTTAGTTTTAACTTTCCACAGTTGGAAAAATGAATGATTATTAGATGTCGATTATAATTTCCTCTGGATGCTGTAATTATTTTATAACCACGTCGAGATTAACGTTTATTCAAGGCCTTCTTAAAGTCATTCATCAATATCGTGCTTACGTCATATGGGTAGAATAGCTTTACCTAACATTGCAAATATGTGTTAAACACCTTTGTGTCTATTATGTTACGAAGTGCGCATAAATGTCATTCGACAAAGTTGGGTATCTGTAGCCTAGTGCATGTTGGGGAAAAGCATTGACCCTGCCAGCAAAGGATAAAATAATAATAATAGCCAGGACCCGAATTCTGGTGACATGTTATCTTTTAATAGTTGTAACACAGGCATAAAAGTGGCTCATTCCCCTAGATCGCCATGTATTTTTCTCTCCCGTAACCAACTTTTGACTCCGCCCGCCGTTATTACTTCTCTATATGACTGGCCTGAAAAACAATTAAGTGGTAAAGAAACTAAACAATGAACGATTTTATAATCTGTGTGAAATAGAGGGGTGATTCGCATACCCCTCTATGAAAGCGTTTCGCTACGATTGGCACACAAGTAAATGCTAAACCAATTACAAATAATTCGGCCTTCTGGAGGAAGGGGTGAAGAATCATTTGCATGTCTGGTTAAACTGAATGACAGCTACGACAATACATATATGAGAGCTTTCATCAGCGACTTGGGAAGAACGGTGAAGTTATTGCTGCTACTAAATAAGAAAACGGTAGTGTAGCATGAAAATATAAGGTTTAAGTTGTGTTTCTCTTCGGTAGTTCGGCCATAACTACTTTTGGAGAGATAAAGTAGCCTGCCCATCCAGTGGATAGAATTATCCTCGAAAAAAAAAAGAGGTGGAGACTCTGGTAGGGGGTATGGCTAGATTTTGTCGGTACAAACAAACTCCGTTCCATTATGAGCCACAATTATGCTCACCGGTATTCATAAATCCTGTCCTAAGATTATAAAAATGCATTGTGTGACGCAGCGCCTGTGGCCAATGGTTATTGGCGATAGGTATACGGAGATAAACAAATATAAGCGCGCTCCCGCCCGGCGTAAACTCCAGAAGGCAGATAACCAGTATCTTCTGGAAGTTTCTTTCTCTCGGCTCCAGAACGTGTCCATATAGTTCTGGAATGTTCTATGGAAAATTCTATTGGCTATATAGCGAGCGTTCCGCGAAAAGAGTCAGTCAGTGAGTGAATAATCGCGTTTCTGCTGCAACATCAAGTGCGGTTCTCCGAGCGAGTTCCTGACTACTGCTGTGACGTGCAGCAAGTGCTACTGCGGAGCAAGAGATTGTAGTAGTTTTGTGTTCGACTCCCCAGCGAATGAATCGTCCAGAAGAGGAGACTACGTCACAAAGAAAATGAAATGAAGGGGAATTGAATTAGTTCATATTAGTGAAGTGACAGTGAAAACTAAGTGAAGTCCCAGTGAAAGTTGAAGTAAATAAAAACAGTGAAGTTACTTTGAGAATTTGCAGAAGCATACCGTTTTCTATTTTTAAGGAATTTGCTTCAACTTTACATCTTTATTTTGTCCTTTTCTTGTACTGAAACTTTATTTAATCTTGTTTTTCATTTATAATGAGTAGATATATAAAGATTTTTAAATTATTGACATTTTACAAAGAATAACTTTTCAAACATAAGAAATTTCACCATACAACTGAAAATTAAGAGCAATTATTCGCATTGTTGGAAAAAAGCATTCTTATTTAATGGTTAGTTCGGAAAGGGTTTCTTGTTAATGAGGGGTGACCACTGTCAGGGGAGCAGGTATCATTACGGCCATGATTTTATATCCCAAACTAGCACGAGACGATCACGTTTCATTTTTTCGCGTTAATAAACGTGTACAGTCAGGTTTGTTATTAATCTCGTCCACGTATCATGTTTAAGCTGTGAAGTGCCCTTCATTTTAATGTATTTTATACAATCTGAACTCAAAACCTGCTTCAAAAATGGTTTTCTTAATTTTTTTTCAAATTCTTCAAACAAGAACATGGAATATATTTAATTAATTCTATAAATTATCTCATTCTTATTGCAGGTATATCAAAGTATGAATTTATTTATAACTTTCTGTGTCTTAATTTATAAAATCTCAGTTTTAGCTATTTTTTTGGAATTATTATTTATTTTAAAAACTTTTAGAGTCATTTATAAGCAACTTTTCAAACATCTAATTTGATCTATAGAAAATTAGAGAAATAATGTGGAAGTTTCTGGAAAGAAGCAAAGAAAAAAAAATTAAAGGCATTAAAATATAAAATGTATATATTGGATAGAACAAAAGAGATCGTTAATATTTTATATCAAACTGAAAAATAGGTGGCAAAGCGAAAAATGGAGTATGTTACATTTATGCGGCTTTCCCTATTTAGTCTGTATACAAACTATTCTTACGAAATCTTATTTTTCCATCTCCATTTTAATCAAGATAAACCTTGCAGAAATAGCTAAATTACAAATTTCGTTATATATACAAAGATAACAGTGATAGTCAAATCTTTAAACATGGACGCTATATGCGGTCATAAAATTCCATACTCTTTCCATGCAATCGGAGAAACAACTGAATATCTACAGGTCTTCAAGAAAAGCAGTGTGTTGAACAATTCGAATGACGGATACCTCGGAAATGGCTTATGCCACAAAAGAGTTATTTAAATAGATCTATATTTTTTGTGCAGTACGTTTTCGTCTATCGTTTAACGTTCACCAGTTGTACAAGATTATGCAGAATTCCTTCCAAATAAAGAGAAATGCACAGGATATTCCCAGTAAATTCAAGATATACATTTTATTTGTTATTTGAGAAAATAAACAAAAGTTCAAAAATCGTCCATGTAAAGAGAGTTTCGTCGTGTCAACTTGCCAAATGCCAAATCGTTTTTGAGTTATGCTGCTCACAGACGCGGATCTTTTTCTAAAAAATGCTTATATTTTTATTCACGGAGCCTCTAAACATGGGTTTCCGGTGAAATCGCGATATCAAATTTTTGGCTGGAATACAATACCCTCTCTACCTACTATGTACGTATGTACGTATATACGAATGTACGTATGTATGTTATGTATCAAAGAAAAATATATAGACCAGGTGAATAAAGATGAGGGAGAAGGTTAGACTGGATTAAAACAGGAAGGACAACTGAAATATTGTGACGTATCCATTGTGTCATTAACTAGCGTCAATTAAAGCATGAGGAAAATGCAGCACAGGATGGCTTCCCTAGGGTTAGCGGTTACGATAGCAAGGGTGGTGAAAGTGTGTTGTTATAACACAAGTAATTTCATTTCCAATTATATTTTAATCTTTAGTTTACCTAATTTAACCTAAACTACATTTCCACAAGAAATAAAAGAAAGAATTAGACAATGGTGAATTTACCTGAGCGGTAGAGGAGGTCCGGGAGTCCATCGTCATAGCCTAGCTCCTACGTCCCGATTGTAAATTAAAAATGAATTTCCGAACTAACTGCTAGAGATTCCTGCCAGGGACGTGATTGGTCAAGAGGAGACACTTGAAATGCCCATCTGTATAAATACCCACTGAATATTGCACACTAATAACTGATGGTGTCAGCAGAATTCTTTTAATTTCCACATGTATCAGACAAAACCGTATGTCACCCGATCTCTGTTTGCATCAACATCCGGGAAATGACTAGCAAGAAATCTAACGACAATTTCCTGTAGTTACGTGAACCACGTCTGTCCTGAACATCTCAGACTGTATAAACTGATATTTATCAAAAATCTGTTAAAATAAAATTATAATCCACACAATATTTTATGAAATGTCCAAGTCCATTGGAAGAAGTTAAGGTCTGAACACACAGTATTTGTATATATTATCACAGAATTTTGGACCTCAATCTGTTTCACCTTCCAACATTTAGGTCCTAAAGCTGTAACCAACTATAAACCTCGAAATGAATACTAACTTCTGCAACAAGTGAATAATCATGAAGATTATGGCACGAGTAAATTTTGTCAGGAATGTTCATATTAATGTGCATTTTACGCAACATAGCAGTATAAATTGTGGGAAATAAATCATGACAGAATTCGATATTGATAGCTGGCATAACTCAGAGCATCCTCATATGTTTGCAAATGAGAATTTAGCTTCTCTCACTGCATTCCAGTTGTTATATTACCTACTGTCAGCAGATGATACCGACTGTGATGCTGTCGTAAATTCAGATCTTAATTATTCTATATTAAATAATGTATGGAGGTTTTTGCATCTTCGTTGCTCAGAAAAATAATACCACAAAATCATTTCATCTCCTTTCTATAAGCCACGGCAACTTGGAATACTGGTATTACGTCATTACTATAGGAAATGCATCATTCGCTATTATTGGTACGCATGCCATAATGATCCAATTATGTACTAGTTGGCCACGATATGAATGCGCTTGGAGGAGGGTACCGCAGTTTTTGTTGTTGACAAACATAACTAGGATCAGAGGGGAGTAATGGGCAATGCGGTAGGGATATCAGTCGCCCAATGAGAACAGTACTACATTTACAGGCCTCAGCCTCGCTAGTAAATGCAACTCAGAACTATGGATGTTTTCCTTACCTGCCTTGCTTCCGATACCCCGCCCACTTCCTCTTCCCACCACACGCACTCATATCGTCGCCGATTAGTACTATATTGAATACAGTAACAACCTGTTTATAATGGTAGGGCTGCATACTTGCAATGTTCCAAGCAACCATTAAGATAACCGAGTTATCTTATTGATATCTTAGATTTATTCAGATCGCCTCGAGGGTTCAGCGGGATACAAGAGTCAGATGGAAAAGTGTATTTTCACGGTAGCTCAGCAGTAGATTATGACACAGAAAGCTGAAGATACGCGTCTCGATTTCAACCTTAGGCTACACGCCTAATGCAGATTATCAGATGTTTTATTTTCTTTCAAAAACCTACAGGTGTTTCGATACCTTTTCCAAATCAAGACATCGGATTTTAGCAACTTATTATATTAATTTCCTACGCTAGTAGTAAACAACAAAGAATTTTTTTTCTTACTTTAATATGAGGAACCATTTGCAATCTGCTGCGTTTACTTGTAGCTCGTCTAATAGATTATAAAGCTGAAGTGCAATCTCTACTTACCTGCAACAAAAGAGAACAAACACATTACACGTAATAATCGACTGAACAAAAAATTAATTATTCTTAGATTATAGTGTCTGAGACATAATTACATACAAAACCTACTCGTGACCTTTTAAACAAGTAACTTAAAATATACAACGTTGTTTTGCTACCTGGTTTATAAAGCATGGTTAACTGAAATAACTGTGAAAAATACAACAGAACTTATGATTAAGTACTTGTTCCTTCAATTTACATAATTCTTGTAAGGAATTTTTAATTCCTCCTACTGTACATGTAACTATTATTATGCATTTCGAAATTCTAATCTCCACTATAGCTCGATCGTGAACACTTCTAAGAAAAGCGCTATCTCGTCAAAGCTAAATCTGATAAATTATCTCAGAAGCTATAAGACATCATATTGAAATTTTTACAGGGTGAATGTACATGACATATAAGTGCACTGATTTACTTTTATCATTACGTTTCTTTACAGAATTATTTTCTTAATTATACTATCTATATTAAAATGTATTAGAATTGTTTTTTAATAGCCAGCCATACTATTTTGAAGAAATATTTTATTAGCTCCACGTATGGACGCCAATTTTAAGATGGTGGTTTGCTACGTTATTTGTTATTAGCAACACGCTTTGGGCGTCAATTTGAAAAAGGTTGTATTGAAAGAGTTGTATTATATTTCAACTGTTGGGTTGCCGAACTTGTAGTAGTTGCAACCGCACGTATAGTAAACAGTTTCCGGTAGCCGTCGCCCCAAATGTATCTTTAGGTGGCCTTTGACCCAAGTTTAAAAAATATTATTACTGTTTCTTTAAATATTATATACTTATGTTTGCCTCGGCTGCGTCAGTATTTGTTAGAGACACGTTTCTCTTAGCAGACTAAGAATGTGGGCTTACACAGATTATAATTTTACTTCACACCTTTTATTAATGATTGATACGATTTAAATAACACTTCACTGATATAGAGAGCTGTGAGATTCTTTTTATTAATTACACTTTTTAAGACGTAAACTTACTTTTCGTCTCACACGAATACATATTATATTTCTTGAGGATATTCTTTGCGTCTGGTTAGTAACGCTTTCTGCAGGCAACTGAATTGATTTCAACCGTCTGAACTTGTAAATTCCTGTACTTCAAGTCTCTGATTGGCTAATCCTACTCCAATAGAATACCTTCATTTAAGTAAAGCTTTTTCTGGTTGTTGATTGGCTATTTGTTTTATAAACTGTCACTAAAATTACATTATTGCTTCCAAGAATCACAAATAGTATTGTTAAACTTTCAAATTCATTATTGCCTCAAGGTTACCTAATTGTTAGCAACTTTTGACCTACTTCTCACAGCTCCTACATTATTAAATTACGTAATACATTCATATAACATTATTACACATCGATACAATAATATAAACATATACAATGACTGTAATATACACTTTTTATATATTGTTACATACACATATTGCTTTAAGGCGGGCTGTTATTGAATTTATATATTATATAATTAGACTGAAATCATTTAAGTGTTAAAAATACTGCCTCAACTAATTTACTTTATTAACACGTTTCTTTATTTAATACAGCATTATTTTCTTAATTATACTATTTATATTAAAATGTATTAGAATTGTTTTTCTAATAACCAGCCATACTATTAACTCCAACGCAGATCCACAGCAGCACTTAGAGGTTTATACCAGAAAACGTCATACTGAGGAAAAGCTGCTCAAAGCAAAACTGAAGAAACAAAACTTGCATGTATTTGCAAACAAAGAAATCATATGGATTAAAGTACATAGAAGCTGTCATATTTAAAACGGTAGCTCAGCAGTAGATAAATTATTAGAATTTACCAATTTTAAAGAAAAATTTTCTTTAAAATATAGGCTAAAGTTTACCACTTTACTGAAAAGTTTATAGGAGGTATGATTATTTTATGTGAATTAGTGTAGAATTCACAATATAAAGTGACAGATTCAGTACCAATTATAAAATGTATATTTAATATATAAGTATAAACATAAAATTAAGGACAAGATTTTTTATTAATAAGACTGTATAAAAACTAAACATTTAATTTTTTGCCAATTTTAGCCATTTACTCTTTCCTTTATTAAAAAAATTATGAATTAATTATTTAAACTGCATAGTGGAATACAAAATTACTCTTTACTAACAAATGGAACGATTCTGACATAGTGAAAAGGTTTTGTCTCAAGCAATCCAGTGCACGGAAACATTCCGATTAGTTAAATTCCTAAACTGTTCTCTTATGTAATGTTGGCAGAACTCCTTATCATTTGACTCCAATCACCCCTTATGAATCTGATTCTTATTGATTTGAGGAAATTCTGACATATAAACATTTATTCGAGAACAAAAACCAGTTCTAAGCGAGAAGTGAAAAGCTAGAAGTAATGGAAACTTTGATAGTTTGGAAGTTCACATCGATTGCAATACACGTGTTATCAGATTTATATTTCTTTGTGAGCAATGACTCCTGTCCCTGTGCTAACTCTGTATTCCTATTTACGGTTTATTTTAATGTATTGTTAACATTATACAGAAACTGTCCTAATTTTATAGTCTTTACTGATTTTCTTCTTCCTGTAAAACGCCAGGGTCGCTTCGTCGCTCTCTCGCGGGATCCTTCGCCTCTGCTGGTGAAGGCGGGTGTTTCACTTCATCTCTGACTCCCGGGGGGATTTAATTACAGTAGATCTAGTTAGTCGCAGTAGCGAAGTGTCCTCCTCAGTTGCATTGTCACTACTTCTAGCTCTACTGATCATTTCTTTTATTGCAATTCTCTATCCATTTTAAAGCAGTTATCTCTGATGTATGCATTATCAACATGTATTAATGCGATAGCACAGATCATATCTGTGTTATAGATATTTTCTTCCTGTACACAGTGGACACTGACGTACATAAAATCTTTCCGTTATCCTTTCATCTACATATCTCTATTCTCCTCCACTCTAACTCTTACATCTCTTCTCGGTCAGCTGCACTTTATATGTTTTATCTCGGTCATCTATTTTTATATTGCTACAAAATATGGATAAACTGTTTTCTTACATTCTATTGAATACATTTTGATTCCAATAATTTATAATTTTCTCTCACTTCTTTCCATAAAACGTTAACATTATCCCTTAAATTGCTTTAGAGTAAGTATATTCACTCAATTTTAGCTAACATACTTTTCTGATGTTTGAAACATTTTAATACATCCCCATTTAATATCAGTACCCTATAAACTATATTAAGGTCTGCCGGATTTAAAACCTAGGCTTTTATCTGTATTGAGACATAAAGCAAATCCGCCTACCAAGAACAAGAATATACATAGGTTGCCGATTAAAGCAAGGGCGATGCTAGGACCAGATAAGGGCGGGCAAGATGCTTAACGTTCAATTATCAATACAAATAACTGCTTCTTGTACCGACACGTTTCCTTGTACTTTTGTGTACAGATTTAAGCCTTCCAAAAGTTGGATGTCTAGTCAGCTGTTTTTATATAACCGCTAGATGGTGTAGTAATTTCATTTAACGAGAAAACTAAGCTAATTGGGGAGAGAAAATCTGGCCATCTCGCCATTAAAGTGAAACATGCTGCGCTGGCAATGATAAGGTTTACAGGTGAAATACTCTTTTGTGGACCTCGTCAGCTATGACGACGTTGCTGTGTTAAATCGGAATAACCTGCTTGCATTTTGTGTGAAATATTTTTATTTCATAACGTTTCTCCCAAAACACGGAGTGTTTATTACGATATTTTTGGTTTACTAAGGAAGCATCTTCCAGAGATATTCTAAGCAGTGGCTATTTACAGGGACAGCTAAACACTGTAGTATTGTACACAGCAATAATGCTCCATTATCTTGTTATCAGAGAGAGGCAGTGGAATAGTTTTCATGGAAAATGCCAGCTCAGCTGATAATGGCAGAAGAGTTACACTTGCTGTTGCTTAATGGTGTTGGCAAGGTGTCAAGGCTTTGTACAGCTAGTTTTGAATGACGACTCAGCTACCGAGAACTGGGATGACTATTTGCTACTTCCCAGACCCCATATATGTGCAACGGGGTATAAAAGTGTTTAATGGGAAACTTTTTCCGGAAGCGTTCATACAAAATGTATAGCATTGACTATTGAGCGTGATCCAACGCTTCTTGATTGAGTCTAAATGTTATTATATAGTAGAATATAAGATGCTGAGTCCATTTTGTAAGTTTAATATTCATTAACCTAAAGCAGATATAAATAAAATGACGAAGTAATTTCTAAACTTGCTAAGGAATAACAAAGTCGAAATCCAATGGAGTGGATAAGAATTTCATGTATTTTATATCTATGAATGCATTATGTATCATAATTATTGATTATTACTGTTTTAAAATACCATTTATGTCATAAAAGTTTCCTAAAGCATTTGTATGTTTTAAATAATTAACTAAAACTACATTTATGAAAGAAAAAGAAAAGTTGAATAACGTTAAAAAAAATACGTTAAAGAGAAAGGACGAAAAATATTGAATTCGCAATACAATATTGTGAAATCATACAATATATAACAAAGAGAAAATTCAAGTAGAAATGTTTTCTATATTCGCTCTGATCCTAAATATGTTATTTTAATGAATAGGCGATTTATTGAAATGTATTTCTTTTACTGTCGTTAGCAACCAGGCTAAAGCTTGAGTAAACATAAACTTTTGTAATTTAAAAAAAAAACTTTCACAGTGAAAGAGACGCTTACCATGAAAGCGAAAGACTTACATCGATTCGCTACGCTAATTACTAACTGTTGTAGACTAGAAGTAGTAAAGAATTAGTTATTATACTATAAAAAAGTCAGTTAAATATATATAATCACAGTTATAGTTAATTTTATATTACTGCTTATTGCTAAAGCTATTGTTTGCAGTCATTGTTATCGGATGTGGAATTGCACGGTAATGTAGTATTTCACTAACATTGGGGAATTCTTTTGTGTTTTCGTATTGTGCGCATGCATGAATTAGCAACTAACGCAAGTTTAGTATGAAACTCAATCTAAATCTAAATTTAAGATGCGATGTAGTTTATGAAGAGTTGCAAATGTACAGTTGCTAACCCTTTCTGCCTTTAATTCCAATTATTTATAGCTGAAATCAACAGTCTATCCGTTTCTGAATACCATTAACTTGTTCAATAAGTAATTCTCATGCCGCTAGTGGTGTTAGGTTTTATTATGTGAAATATAAGTCCGGTACACGGCAGATAATATCTGTATTTCTTAAGGTTGGTGGTATGTGATTACTTGGCATACGAATTTCTAAGCCCTAAAGCCAGGACGGATGGAAATAAAATTGAACACTGGACTATGGGCTGGGACATCGCAATAAACATATTACCTGACCCCTCGTACAATGTTTTGGCGTTTGCAGACACCACTCAGACCGGCTTTTACCTGTCTGTCATTGACCCTTGGACGCTGTTGTTTTGCATTCTTAGTACTGTAATGGTTTGAGTGTATACCTTTTTCACTATAAGCTGAAAGGAGAAGTAAACAAAACTTAAATGTATCACTCCGCCGAGCACATGGCAGCACCACGTGTACGATGACGGGAACTGAGTAGACAAATAAAAGTTGTACCTGAACAGTTCGGCATCTGTGTTTAAAGGTACTGGATTAAACTGTTCTTAACTTCAGGCTTTAGAAACCATTCATTTAATGACTAACATCAGTATCACTTTTGCGTTAACCTTTTATGAGTCAACAAGCTAAATAACGATTAGCACCTTAGGTTAAACACAACAGAAAACAAACGCGACCCAAGCTATCATAGCAACAATTCGGCATCACTAGCAAAGATAACCAATTATTGCTAAACAATGACCAACCATATTCATTGTCGATTAAAGGTGGGTTCTTTTCACAGAATTTGTTAAAAGCATTTAAACAATTGTCTTCTTTCCATTTCCCTCGTTTATGTTTTCTACAGTGGCAGAAGATTCTCAGCTGGAAACCGGAAACGAACTGCAGCGCCTGAGCATAGCCTCTTCGTGCAGTTATAGGTGAATCTGAACAAACACATTTAGTTTCATAAATTTAACTGTTGCAATAATGAGTTTTTTTTAATTTCTCTGCACGAGAATAGCCACAAAACGTTAGGATCCGAACCGAATTGTTTTTTGTAGAGGAAGAGACGATGCTAAGCAGGAAAGGTTGTAGTTTGTCCACCAGCCAATGAGGTGCTGTCTTGTCACGTGGTTTTGTTTACTTCTCCTTTCAGCTTATAGCTTAAAGCCAACTGCTTATGAATTCTTATTCCTGGTGATGAGATACTGTGCAAATAAGATGTTCCTTGCACCGCGTTTCTTTATTTAGTTTATTATGTGATATTCTACGTTTTGGTAGGTTACTGCTACTATATCCATTTACAATGATGAGCTGACCATCCGCCATCATTTTACTTTATGGATTTTCTGTATAAACATTTTTGGGTGTAGCTGATCTTGAACACATATTGCTGGTCCCGATATCAGGCTAGCATCAACATCGCCTTGAGTTATATAAGAGTTGGTAAAATACTGCCTAACATTAAACGGAGAGACATTTTAAACGGAGGCATTTGGTAGTCAAATACAATTAAGGTGAAATGGCTCTGGGTGTGTATTTATTGCTATTTCCTGTTAATTGCCAAAATATTCTCCTTGAGGGTGATGTTATTCCAGAACAAGAGTAGTTGTGATTGAATACACTCTAAGGTAATTACCATAGCTAAAGGGGCTATACAGGGTGGATCATTTATGTTGAGACTGTACGATATCTCCAAAACTAAGCGTCAAGAAAGAAATGCCTTGAATACAAGCTGCTTGATATTATGGGGAAAAGTAAATGCCATTAGTCGTGTTTTATTTGGAGGACGTTGTGATGATCATTTGGTTCAATTTAAATATACCCTAATTGTAGGTTCCCATTTAAAATTTTTATACGGTCCAACCTGCATATCAATTAATGTGTTAGAGCCGAAAGGGGGCCGGTGCATTATTCAGAACGGTTGTTAGATTTTATATAAATATTTTGATTTGAATCTGTTGCGTGGTTTATTACACTTAAATCCCACTTTTTTTAATGTCCGATTTATATGCTGCCTTTAACATCTAAGCTCAGGGGTACCACAGTAGTCAGTGGTTTCGTTTACACCTCTCGTAGTGAGGATCCGAGGTTCAATTATCGGCTCTGGGGTGGTAACTTTAATTCGGCCCTATCGACGCCTTCAAATCTGATTTGTTCATGCGGAGTATCTCCAAGGCCCAAGTCCATGGATTCCGTGGTTCGGAGCCCACGGTAAAAGCTTAGGTCCTCTCCTTCTACCGCCATCCTCATTATCCTACCATAAGGTAATGGAGTTCAATCTTCACTTGATGTAATGAGGTAACCCCAAAGGGGAGCGTTAGAGAGGACAACCATATCTAAGGTCATATGGGCGGCATTTAACCTTTGGAAAAGTTGCTCATCAGCAATGACGTTTACTTGATTACGGTAGTGTTAATCTTTGGGTTGGTATTATTTTTGGTTATTGCATTTAACTCTCTGTGTCCCACCTGGATTTGGAATCACTGATCTGACTTCATAGTTGGTGGCTCGTTCGATTGTTTTGAACATTTCAAAACGCTCTAACAACAGGAAAGCACAATTAGACGATCGCTCACAGTTGGTCTGGTTTCCTAATGATCGCGCATGTTAAAAATCGCGATGTAGTGAGGCGGAACAAATTATTAAAACGGTACTTACATGATATATACGCCTCATACGTTTTAAAGAAATAATTTTCATTTTTATTACTTGCTCGATTACAGTAAGTAGAGCAAGTATTATTGTCTATACCGCTATATCTTTATACCGATATTTCACCGTAAATATATGTTTCGAGGCCCTCTGAAACAAAACAAAAGTATTTTTAGAAAAAAGGCATATGTGTCTGAGAACACAATAACTCAAAAACGAAGAGTCCGATGAAAACCAACCTTGGTAATTAAGTTCTGTATCTTTCAAAGATGTGACACGGAGATTTTGAAGGAAATCTCCCCACTCCAAATTACCCTTTACATAGAAATTTTTAACATTTGGATTTTGTCAAAAATTGCTCTAGGGTGTTTATTAAAATACCTTTTATTTATAATATTCAGATGATAAATAAAGAGTCATCTTTAATTTAGGGCAATAAACAGGGATGCCGTCTTCTTCATTGGAAGGAATTTTATAAAAGGGTAAGCCATAAATATAAAAAATCTGATGTGTTATATTCACATAACTTTCTCTACCCCTATCGTTCATAAATTATTCTTACAAAAGTTAATTTTTCTATGTACTTCATTTTAATCGAGATAAACCTGTGCAGAAGTAGCTACTGGCCTTAAAATTCCTTAATCTTTCCATGCAATCGCAAGAAACTACTGAAAACGGTATAACTTGAAAAGAATGACAAAGTATTGAACAAATGGAACAATTAATTACGGATATCTTGGAAATGGCTGATGCCACAAAAACCTTATTTGAATTAAATTGTGTGTTTTAAATATCAAATTTTGTGATTTTTGTGTAATAATTAACGTTTACCAGTTATACAAGATTATACAAAATTCCTTCTGAATGAAGATGATTTTGCAGGCTCTTCCCAGAAAATTCAAGATATTCATATTATTTGTCATGTAAATATCTTTCATATATGTATTTTAACCAAAATCGTTAAGATATTTTTAGGAAATCAAAATTATCGAAAAATTGTTAAAGTAAAGGGTAGTTAGGATGGGGTATTTTTTTGAAAACCTTCGTCTCGCATCTTTGGAAGACACTGAACTTAAATACCAAGTTTGGTGTTCATTCCACTATTTGTTTTTGCGTTATGCCATATAGACACACGCACACGCACCCGCGCGCGTATCTTTTTCTAATTTTTTTTATTCAGAGGGCCGCAAAACATGTATTTCCGGTGAAATCTCATTATCTAATTTTTGGATGGAATACAATACCTTCTCTACCTACTAAGTACATGACAGACAACGTAATAAACGATATTGGGTAGAGAAAGTCTTGCGAATATAACACATTTTTATGGTTGACATGGTTCTGAGAGACTTTTAATCTTTTGTAATATATCCTTCATAAGCCCTAAATATTATAAATATTCCTCCTTCATTTAGTGCACCTAACGCTGCCTATCCACATCTTCAAATGTGAACGAACACGCCTTCAAATATCTCTCAACAATCATATACCCACAATTTATCATTACCTATAATTTATCCTTAATGCGTCCTAGTAAGTTATAACTACATTGAGGTTTCTCTTGAACTCTTCTTTCAGTATGCTATCCTGTGCCATCTGTTTTATTAGATATCAGTAGTGTAGTATAATCTCTATCACCATTCCATTAGATAATTAAATTATTAAATCTAACAACCGCTACTGCAGATGTATTGATCATAGATAGGATGCAATGCAATCGTTGTGAATTATATAACTACTAAACGTACTAAAACAACTGTTATTCACTGTAGAGTGATAGCATACAATGCAGTAATATAGAAGATAATACAATCAGAGGAACTGTATCATTCAGCAAATTCTGTTAATGAACAACAGTCATTTTTACATTAAACTTCACTTCAAGTGAAACCTAACGATTCCTGAGGATACTATGGATGAACAAAACGCCGATAAGTTTATTTGAAAGAAGCAGTTTGAGGCAGTATTTTTAACAGTTAAATGTTTTCAGTCTAATTATATAATATATATATATAATTCAATAACAGCCCGCCTTAAAGCAATATGTGTATGTAAAAATATATAAAAAGCGTATATTACAGTCATTGTATATGTTTATATTATTGTACACATGTGTAATAATATTATGTGAATATATTACGTAATTTAATAATGTAGGAGCTGTGGGAATAATAGGTTAAAAGTTTCTAACAGTGAGGTAACAATGAGGTAACCTTGAGGCAATAATGAATTTGAAAGTTTAGCAATACTGCTTGCAATTCTTGGAAGCAATAATGTAATTTTTGTGACAGTTTATAAAACAGCCAATCAACAACCAGAAAAAGCTTTAGTTAAATGAAGGTATTTTATTGGAGTAGGATTAGCAAATCATAAATTGAAATACAGAAAGTTATAAAAATAGGCGGTAGAAATCAAGTCAGTTTCTTGTAGACAGCGCTCATAACTGACGCGTTGCTAGCAGACAGTGTTACTAATCAGACGCGAAACGCGTCCTCGGGATGTTTAATATATATTCGTGTGAGACGAAAATAGTTTACGTGTTAAAAAGTTCAAGTAATTAATAAAAAAATCTCACAGCTCTCTCTCACTATATCAGTGAAGTGTTATTTAAATCGTATCAAGCATTAATAAAAGGAGTGAAGGAAAATTATAATCTGTGTAAGCCTAAATTCTTCAGTCGCACCACAACCCTGCAAAGAGAAACATGTCTCTAGCAATAATACTGACGCAGTCGAGGCAAGCATAAATATATTTTTTTAGTAGTGGTGGTATTTATTAAGTATTTAGTATTACATTAATTGCATAACACAGTCGCATGGGTCATAAGACCGTACATGCTCTCTAGATAAATACCTTGTCTGTATACGTGACTTGCAGTATCAACCAGAAAACAACTATTTTTTTACAATCACCGCACTATATACATACATACATATAAAATTGAAAAAAAAAAAACACACTGAATCACACACTCAAACACACACACACACACACACACACACAGTCGCGCACATGTACTCAAGCACCACATATGTTTAAAGAAAAATTACATAAACACCTTATCTCTTAGTACACGTACTTCCATTAAGTATGTGCCCAAGCTTGGCCAGTTTTGGCTGTTTAGAATCATGTCCCAGCATGCTGTCCTCCGTCTGTTGGAAGCCAAAAATACTTCCGGTAATAGTTTTTTCCTAATACCCTCCGTCTGCACGCATGCTGCCAAAATATGCGTCCAGTCTTCTTGTTCCCCGCATAATGGGCAAATCCTCCTGCCATCGTTATCAACAATCTTGCGAGCTTTCCACCCTCCCAACCTAAGCCATGCTATTCCAGTTCTCTGTTTTATACTCAATTCCAAAATATATGTTTCCTTACCCCACCTAGTTTTTATTTCATTTTGTAGCTCCAATGTTGATCTTGGCTACATTCAGATTCGATTTTCTGCCTGTTTATATCGCATAGTCGTCTTTTGACCTTTCTTACAGCACTGTGTGTATTTTCATTACCCCTTTGCCAGATATCATTTAAGCCAATTTTTGATAATTCGCGTTGCAACCCCGCTGCCCACCATTTTGGTTGCCCTATGTTGTTTATTTGATGACGATAACATATTGCTCTCAGAGTTGTTTGATCGCCTTTAATTATTCGCAGCCAGTACCTAACTACACTTAGTTTAGCAAATACAGCATCTTCCCAGCATCCTACCTCCCGAAGAACTCCGTAGTTTGAAGTACCCCTCCCCAACCCTAGAATGCGCTTCCAGAAATTGCATTGTATTTTATTTACATTATCCACCCTCTCCCATCCCCACACTTCACTGCCGTATAGTAATGAGGACCTAACCATTGCTTCATACATGGTCTGTAATGTTTTTACTGGCATATCTGGTACCCGTGTCAATATCCTTAATACTTCAGAAAGTTGTCCAATCCCTTTGTGTTTTATAAACTCCATGTTCTTATTCCTTTTTCCGCCCATATCAAACCTTACTCCTAAGTAATCGAAGTGTTTAACATTTTGAATTTCTTCCTCCCCATAGGTCCACTTTTCATGTTGGCCGTACACATATCCATTTTTAAAGGT
Source organism: Deroplatys truncata (assembly GCA_030765065.1). Lineage (NCBI taxonomy): Eukaryota > Metazoa > Arthropoda > Insecta > Mantodea > Mantidae > Deroplatys > Deroplatys truncata. The sequence goes on from CM060988.1 coordinate 80,985,531, forward strand.
GACTGTTTTAGTTTTAAGAATATTTACCTCCATACCCCATTGCCTACAGTATTGTCGAAGAGCGTTTAAACCAGACTGCAAACCTTTTATCGTTTTAGAAAGAACTACAATGTCATCCGCGTACAAAAGAATTGGTATTTTTTGGTCTGCGATTGTTGGTGCATCTATGTCTTCCTCAGTCATCACGCTAACAACATCATCAATAAACAAATTAAAAAGTAACGGAGATAGTATACAACCCTGTTTAACCCCTCTCTGCGCTATGTTACATTCTGATGTATTGTGCTGATCGGTCTTGATAACAAACTTAACTTCTTTATACATTGCCCTAAGTGCTCTAATCATTTTCCCCGAAAGTCCTTTACGTGTTAATTTCTCCCAGAGAGCACTGCGTTCTACAGTATCAAATGCCATTTTAAAATCTACAAATACAGTATATACCTTACCACCTTTATTTCTCAAATTGTCATCAATTATTGTTTTCAGAACAAAGACATTGTCAATAGTCGAGAAACCTTCCCTAAATCCTGCCTGAAATTTAGAAATCCTATGATGTGTCTTGGCCCAACACTTAATTCTTTCATATAAGATTCTACTGTAAATTTTTCCAAATATAGAGAGCAGCGAGATACCCCTGTAATTTCCTGGAATGCTGTAACTCCCTTTGCCCTTGTAAAGAGGTTGGATAATGGCGGTTTTCCATGCTTCCGGATATTCTCCGCCTTCAAATATTTTATTGAAGCTTTTTCTATAGAAATCTACCATTTTATTAACTTCTAGCGAGATCTTGAAAAACTCAGCTGACAATCCCTCTATACCAGCTGCCTTCCCGTTTTTTAAACATTTTATTGCACGAACAACCTCTGCTGTGCTAATTTCATAATCAAGCATTTGCACAATTGGAGCCCCCGTCATCCCTTCAGCGGCCAAAGTATTTAATTGTATTCTAAACTCCCTTCCTTCATAGACTGTTTTAAAGTGCTTTATCCATTCTCCAGCCGGGATAGTTACCTGAATGGACCTTCGCCTTCGAATCTGTCTAATAACTTTCCACATGTCGCCAATTTCCCCATTTTCGACTACTTGACGTACCTCTTCTGCCTTTGCGTCCTGCCAAGCTGTTTTGCTCTGCTTTAGGACTTCCCTATATGACTTTCTTAGATTTGCAAAAGAAATTCTACGTTCTTCACCCCCCTCTCTTCTGTATTTGATAAGTGCAGATTCCGCTGCTTTCTTCGCTGTTTTACACTGATCGTTATACCAACTATTTAATGTTAAGCTGTTTGATGCATTACCCCTTCCTGTTAGCATGTGCGCACTTGCTTTCTGTATAATATTAGTTATGTTCTGTATACTTTCAGTTCCTTTGTGTTGATCTACGTCAAAAGATATAATTTCGTTTTCTAAAGTGTTAATAAAAATCTCCTTTCCTGCCTCCCTCCATCTATATTTAAACAATGGCGTCAATGTTTCGCATGCGCTTTCATCCCTTGTATAAGATACTAGTCGAGATACTTTTAAAGTCATTATCAGTGGAAAATGATGAGAGTCAATGCTGTTTTCAACTTTAAAATTTTGAACTAACGGCAATACGTCCTGTGAACACAGAATGTAGTCAATGACACTACTCCCATTCGTATGCACAAATGTTACTTCCCCTGACAGGTCCGAACCGTATTTTCCGTTCATTATTTCTAACTCGTAGGCGTCACAAAAGAACAATAACTCTTTTCCTCTTGCATTCAGGATTGAGTCCTTGCTGTTTCTGCCGGGTTTTCTGTTATCTAAGTCCCCATTTTTAATTGTAATATTTTCTTGCCCTATCCTAGCATTCAGATCACCCATTATTATTAGCTTTACATCCTGATATTCGTCCCTGATTTCTACAATTGTTTCCCCTAAATCTGTAAAGAATTCTGGCTCAGCATACTGGGACGTAACCGGCTGGCGATATACAGTTATAACAACAATATTAATATCAGCTATATTACAATATATACAGGTTGCTCCCCTGAGATGACTCTGTATTTCCTTAATAGACTGTACATAATTATTCTTAAAGAAAGTAGCAACGCCCCCAGGATATCTCCCCCTTCTACCTCTCAATTCTGAACCACTAAAGACACCTTGGAATTCACTTATGTCCACAGCTTCATTGTTTTTTAGCCAAGTCTCTGCTAACCCAATTATGTCCAAGTTATTTACAAAGTTCAAAAATTGACCACTAGCCAGTTTTCCCCTCAAACCTTCCACATTCCAAAACCCCACTGACAGCTGGGCATCTTCATTTTATCTGTTTGTTGTTATCTTACCTCCTACTCCTAGTGTGCTGGTTCTCCCTGTCCTTTGTGACCTGCGGGCTGGTTGCACTGACACCCTCCCCCCTGCTGACGTTGCCATTGTTTTTGTCATCTGGCCGTCTTGGACCCTGTTACCTGCTGTCCCTTCCGGTAGAGGTGTAACCATACTGCCTTCTGGGGCTCGATGCTCTGCAGAAATGCCAACCTCCTCTCCTTGAATTTCTGCTATCTTCTTGTCGATTTCTTCCAGCTCTGCTTTGGTTCTTATTCGCCCGTTTATTAAAAGTTTGTCAAATTTGATTACTGCATGACAACCCTGTGATTTTGCATTTATCATATGGCGATGAAGAAATTCTCGTTCTCGCCGGATTTTTTCACTGAAATCCTCTCTTATAAACACACCTGTACCTTTAAGATACTTACTATCTCGGAGAATGGCGGATTTGCACTTATATGACAGGAGCTTACATACAATTGGCCGCCTGTTGCCTGCTTTACCGACACGGTGCGCTCTTTCAATGTCGTCAGGCCTGAGATGAACTCCAATCTGGGCCACAACTTCTAGCACCTTGTTCTCCGTGATGTCCCAGCTTTCATTCTCTTCTTCCGTTAATCCATATATAACAATATTATTTCTTCTTGACTGATTTTCTAAATAGTCCACCTTGCCTTCCAACCACTCACATCTTGCCTCCAACTCCTTCACCCGTGTCTCAGACTTCTCCAGGGATTCCATCATAGAGTTAATAATTCCTAATAGCTCGCTGTGACGAACTTTACTTTCCGCGAAACCACTTTTCACTTCACTCCTCAACTTGTCCAACAGACCTTCAATATTCGCCATATTTGCACAACACTTCTTGAGATTACTACTACTCACAGAGCGGACCGGAAACGCGTCTACACCCGACCGCTGCTCGAACAAGACTCCGCATAAATATATAATACTTAAAGAAACAGTCAAATTACAAAGTTAATATTTTTAAACATTTTTTGGGGGGCAAAGGCCACCGGAAAGCGAGTACTATACGTGCGGTTGCAACGAACTTCAAGTTCGGCTCCCAACAGTTTTAAATATAATACAACCCCTTCAATACAACCTACTTCAAATTGACGCCCAAAGCATGGTGAAAATAACGTAAAGACAATAAAAATTTCTTCAAGTTGTACACTGACTCCAGTGAAATTTTTTAATGTTATTATTTTAGTATTATTTGTATCACATAATAAACTATTCGGCGTACTACTGAAGGACCAAATTTTGTATCATACAGTACTAAAGTCCCACTTAGATAAATTTGATATATGAGGGCGACATTAAAAATGTTTAGAAAATCAAACAAGGATTAGTTTTAAAAAAATAAATAAATTAAATTTAAATTTGCTTTAAAAATGTTCCCCTTTAACATCAATACATTATTGCATTCGATGAAACTAGACCTTAAAGCAATGAATGATGCAACTTTTTCTGAGGCACCTCAGAACCTATGCCTTTATCATGTTCCACTGATTCATCTGATGACAAAAAAGTGATTCCATGCATTTTATATTTAATGTTTGGAAACAAAAAGAAATCACAAGGTGCTAGGTCTGCGCTGTACGGTAGAGGCTCAATGGTGCTTACCTTTAGAGCATCCAGATACTCAGTTGTTAGTTTTACTGTATGGGGAGAATGAGTAACATGATTTTTCTTTGGGCCTTTTTCAGGAACGTTTTAAAAAATATGCTGTGTTATCAATTACAGCTGTAAAAAGCTTTTAAGAAGCTTAATGCTAGGCCAGTAGTGTATTTAAAGGAGATAAAATCAATCAGATTGTTATTTTAAATATATATGAGAGTTACTCAACTTTAAAAAAAAAGATGACTATATTAGTATTAAAAAGATCCTTTAAATTTGTGCAGTAAAGAGGTGAATAGAGCTATACGAACCATAATACCATCAGATGCTAAAAGATATTTAAAATGCAGTAATCCAATGCTACCTAGGATTCAATGCTTACAAAAAATCCACAAACAAGACTATAGTATGCGACCTATCATCAATAATATAGACCCCTAGTTATGGATTAACTAAATGGTTGACAAAATTATTTCCAAATTTTGAAAACTTTCCAACTCAAAGTATTAAAAACTTCGCTAAATTGATAAGTAAGATAAGTAACTTAACTATCAATGATGAAGATTTATAGGTGACATTTATATAAGGTCACTGTTTACTAGGGCCTACATGCATTCTAGATTTATTAAAACATGGTTATCCTTTTTTCATGTACAGGAAAATAAAATACACTATCTCATTGCACTTACATGTTGCTGCATCCCACAAATATTTTTCAATTTCAATAATCGTTTTTATAAACAGACACATGACCTTGCTTTGGGCAATCCTTTGCTGCCTCTACTAACATATATTCATATGAGTTTTTGGAAAAAGTAGTGATCACGTCTCATTCAAATATCTTAACTGTGGTTCAAGTATGTGGATGGTACATTTGCTATTATACGTCAGCAACATACCTACAAGATAAAAATATCAAATTTACAATGGAATTAGCGCAGGTTAATAGAATGCCTTTCTTGGATTTTACATTAACATGCAGTATTTGGAAGCTTGATTCACAGATTATTAAACATACTTCTTTAAAAAGAAGCATTTAATACAAAATTGACATACATTAAGAATGTTGCTATTGAAAATGGATTTACGTCACGTTTAATTAGTACCTATCTTATTAAAAATGCAACAAAAACATATGCTACATGTTTCTATTCCTTTATAGATTTCAAAGTCTACAAATCTGGTTTATAAAAAATTCAGCCTATTATCTTAAAACATTTTGAAAAAAATTTAAGAAATTAATATTCAACTGGCACCTCAAAATAATTTTAATTCAAGAAACATGTTGAAAACACTGTTAACTAATGGAGTAGAAACACAAAAAATCAGGAGTGTACTAGATTCCATGCCAAGATTTGAAAATATATACATTAGGAGAACTACAAGAAATCTGAAAACTAAGTTGAAGGACACCAAAGGTACAGTAAATTAAAACAAATAGATAAATCTGCTGTTGCTAATCAGTTTTTAACTTAAATCATGAAATAGGTGGAGAATATGTGCCACTTAAACCCATTCAGATTCCTTCACAACTGGATATATGGGAAAAAGTATTTCTTCACCAGAACATTGATTATATTCTGAATTTTGAAATTCCGCCTTTTGGTTCCTTACTACTATTTGTCTAATCAGCTCATAGAAGACGGGGAGGTAGACAGAAGAGTTCTCCATCGACACCACAGAGACCAGTTGAACCAGATTGATGAAAACAGAAGCAAACGAACCAAGCACGAACTTCTTACAACAGAGGGCAGCCATTTCTGCTGGACACATAGGGGACAAGGGAGAGTAGCTGATTTAGTCGACATACCATGCTGAAGATGGCCAGGATGCTACCCGAAAACGTTCCTGTGACCAGCAACATTCAGAGCCAAGTGATGAGAATTGGAAGAAAGTCGAGAAAGTAAATTACTACAATGAACAGATGGACACTTTCATCACTACTTCTTATAATTATTTAAGACATTTGTGTACAAAACAAAAATTTTATACTGAGATTTAACCAGAAATACACGTTTTAGGCTCCCTGAATAAAAAAAGCATTTTTAGAAAAACGTGTTTGTTGGTGTCTGAACAGTGTAACTCAAAAACGAAAAGTCGGATAAATACCAAACTTAGTATTTAAGTTCAGTACCTTTAAAGGATGTGACAGAAGTGTTTCCAAAAATCCCTCTACCCCAAATTACCCTTTACATGAAACTTATTCAAAGTTTTTTATTTCCTAAAAATAGTTGTAACGATTTTGTTTAAAATGTCATACATTAAAGATATTTACATCAGAAATAAAATGTGTATTTTGAGTTTTCTGGGAATAGCCTGTTAAACCCTCTTCATTTGGGAGTAATGTATAATCTTGTATAACTAGTAAACGTTAAACGTTAGACGAAAACGTGCTACACAAAACATTTGGATCTCTTTAAAACACACAATTTATTTTAAATATTTTTTTGCTGCATAAGACAATCCTGAGATATACATTATTAATGGTTCGAGTTGTTCAATACTTGGCCATTGTCTTGAAGTGCTATCAACGTTCAGTTGTTCCTGGCGATGTGGAAATAGTGCGGAATTTTGAGACTAGCGTTTAGTGTCCAATTCTAAAACATAGGAGTAGATAGCTGGTTACCAGTTGCTACGTTAGCTGGTTTTCAGCAAGTGTAGATAAATATAGAATTAAAATTGTAAACTTTTTATGCCTTTACTCTTTGTCTCGGTGTAGTAACCAAGGTGCCGGGATAACATAATCAGATTTTATTTATTTATTTAGTTCTAAAACATTTAACTATCGCTGTTCTCTTCGTATCTATAACGAAATATGTAATGTAGCTATTTTCGGAAATGTTTATCTCGATTAAAATGTAGTAGATAGGAAAATAAACCTTGGTAAGAATAATTTGTATATCTACTAATAAACGATAGAGAGCAGAGAAAGCCATGTGAATGTATCACATAAGAACTACACTACGTGATCAAAAGTATCCGGACACCTGGCTGAAAATGACGTACAAGTTCGTGGCGCCCTCCAGGGTAATGCTGGAAGTCAATATGGTGTTGGCCCACACTTAGCCTTGATGACAGCGCTTACTCTCGCAGGCATACTTTCAATCAGGTGCTGGAAGGTTTCTTGGGGAATGACAGCCCATTCTTCACGGAGTGCAGAACTGAGGAGAGGTATCGATTTAAGTCGGTGAGGCCTGGCACGAAGTCGGCGTTCCAAAACATCCCAAAGGTGTTCTATAGGATTAAAGTCAGGACTCTGTACAGGCCAGACCATTACAGGGATGTTATTGTCGTGTAACCTCTCCGCCACAGCCCGTGCAGTATGAACAGGTGCTCGATCGTGTTGAAAGATGCAATCGCCATCCGCGAATTGCTCTTCAACAGTGGGAAGCAAGAAGGTGCTTAAAATATCAATGTAGGTCTGCGGTGATCGTGCCATGCAAAACAACAAGGGGTGCAAGCCCTCTGCAGTAAAACACGACCACACCGTAACACCACCACCTCCGAATTTTACTGTTGGCACTACACACGCTGGAAGATGACGTTCACCGTGCATTGGCCATATCCACGCCCTGCCATCGGATCGCCAAATTGTGTACCGTGATTCGACACTCCACACAACGTTTTGTCACTGTTCAGCCGCTCGAGCATGGAATCCAATATTTCTCACATCACGCATGTCATAGTACTTGGAGTGGATCCTGATGCAGTTTGAAATTCCTGTGTGATGGTCTGGATAGATGTCTGCCTATTACTCTTTACGACCCTCTTCAGATGTCGGCGGTCCCTGTCAGTCAACAGACGAGGTCGGCCTGTACGCCTTTGTGCTGTTATGTCCCTTCACGTTTCCACTTCACTATCACATCAGAAACAGTGGACCTAGGGATGTTTAGGAGTGTGGAAATCTCGCGTGCAGACTTCTGACACAAGTGACACCCAATCACCTGGCCACGTTCAAAGTCCGTGATTTCCACGGAGCGTTCCATTCTGCTGTTTCACGATGCCTAATGACTACTGAGGTCGCGGATAATGAGTACCAGGCAGTAGGTGGCAGCACAATGCACCTAAGATGAAAAACGTATGTTTGTGGGTGTGCCCGGATACTTTTGATTACATACGTGATTTTTGTGTGAAGTGATGCAGAATTCACAGTACAAAATGGGAAATATAGCAGCATTTTTAAACGTGTGTTTAATATAAATAATATGACTGTTGTCATAAAAGAAATGTCAAATTAAGGAGTAAAAACCTAACTAAATGTGTCATTTTTTATAATTGTTTATATTTACTCTCCCCTTAACGCTATGAAATATTCTTCCATATCCTTAACAGTTATAAACTCAGTGCAAAACAGTTTCGTTCACTGAAATCAAATTGATCCGTAATGCAGCGAACTGGAGCACTGAACAACCGAATTCAAATTAACCGCATATGTAGGTCATAACAGTTGAGCGAGTAAATGCGGAGCAAAGAGACTTCACTGCACTGATATTCTTCCTAGGAGCTTAGGAAAATCAAACCTCGAATAAAATCTCTGCCAGACATCTCGGGAAGTATTACGTACATACTTTCCTCGGCGAAGTTTTACTCCATTAAGGTGTGGAAGTAGACCATAATCAAACTGTCCAGGAGATAACTAACGAGCTTTGTGTTTGACAACAAACCTCCCAAGAGACACATAAGGCAAACATAACATGATTTTTGACAAGTGGAATGCCTTTTATGAGTTGGTTTAGCCGTCTCAATATTCGTGAAACAATCTCACTGTACGGAAAGAGTTTATGCTGCCATAAATCTGAAAGCAAAGGATGCCGCCTGTCGCCGAGGTTAGTGCCCAAGTAATAACATAATCATTTCTCCACTTCGAGACTTTTATCATGTTTAACCACGGCAAATAAGTGTAAAGATGAAGTGATTCAAAGAAGATTACAATAATTCTCAAGCAAAGTGGTTTCAATGGACTCAATAATGAATTGTATTAGTTACTTAGTACGTGTATAAAATGAATTAAAGATGTACCTAAATGTAGAAAATACTTGTCTCTCTACATACAACTCTGGTATTTTGTGATAAAAACATTAAGAGAATTAGAATATAAGTGTTAGCTTTTAATACTGAAGTTTCCTATCGAATGTTCGTCGATTCATCATCAGATTTTCTTTAGGAATTGTTTATACAGTCTTTTCCCACCAAGCCTGTTAACGCTGTCTATTAATATATATATATATATATATATATATATATATATATATATATGTGTGTGTGTGTGTGTGTGTGTGTGTGTGTGTGTTTTTATACGGTTCAGTTTTCAAGATAAATTTTGTTAGATTGGATATCATAAGCAATGCAGAGTAGCCCATTGCCTCTAGCGGTTATCTTATGAATGTCATTAAATATGCATAAAGAAGCAGTAATTTAATGAAATCATGAGGGCTTAAGATGATACAGGATTCGTAGTGCAGCGTAACAACGTTATTTTGGTGATACATGAAGGAAAAACAAACAACCTAAAGAAATACTAATATTTTGTAACCAATATTTCTATGGCCTAGGGGGATGGCTCAGTCGGTAACGTCTGTGACCCGCATTTGGGAGATCCCAGGTTCAAATCCCGTGGGCTGATCAATCTGATTGAGGTTTTTCCGTAGTTTCCCTCAGCCACTAAGGTAAATACCGGTTTGGATGTTTAATACCACGACCCAAAGTTCACCTTAAGTCTAAAACAAAAGTAAAAGTAAAAAATAGGTGGTAATAACGAATGCTGTGCCATCTATCCACAGACAATGAAATTAGGTAGACTGGATGGCACCCTAACATCATCTGCACGGCAGAAGGTAGAAAATGCAATTACTATACACTGAGGTCTATGAGGACACGTGTCGAAGCAAGACGGTACGGTTAAAGGGATGGGACCTAGAAGGCTAACTGCCCGCCTTTCTATCCACAGAAATGAAAGCATGAGTACTGGGCGGCACCCTAATGCCATCTGCACGGCACCAAGCAGAAGATCCGATTACTATGCGCAGGGTCTGTGTGGACATGTGACGAAGCAAGATGGCATGGTTACAGGGATGAGACTTAGAAGGCTAACTGCTCGTCTTTCTACCCACAGAAATGAAAGCAGGTGGACTGGAGGGCATAAAGCTATGCTATGGGTCTCTGTGGACACGTGACGAAGCAAGAAGATGGCATGGTTATAGGGATGAGACCTAACTGTCCGTCTTTATATATGAAAGCACAAGGAAGACTAGACGGCTCTCTAATGCCATTTGTATGGCACGAAGCAGAATTGCTATGCCAGGTCTCATGACGAAGCAAGATGGTACGGGGATAAGACCTAGAACGCTAACTGTCCGCTTACATAGATCCCCGAGTTATCTACTAACAGATCCGTCGCGATATGACCATGCAGTTAAATTGACGTAAAATAAATATAATAATAATAATAATAATAATAATAATACTATCTATGTGTTTTAAAGAGAAAGAATAAAAAATTGAAAACACAAATCTTCAAAGAAAACAATTGTTAAGTGAAAGTAAAATTGAAATTATCAGAGGATTTGCTTAAGTGTAGGTATGTGTTCGTTCTAGACTAGTTAAATTAATCCAATGGTCATACGCCTGACAGTCTTAAAGGAGAACTATACAGTCAATACTGCAGCTTATTCTTCAAATGCCATGTTCATCGGTTCTTTCGTGATCACAGACAATAAAACTAATGAAGGTATATGTAATCAGGTCATTGCACCTGCAGCAAGATTGAATCTGAGATAGAATAACAGTTTCAAAGTAGAGGCCTAATAATTTAAGTGGTATTAGTAATACATGCACATTCATTACACCTTCAGAGGATTTGTGGGGGTTTAGCGCTAAACATGTATAAATAAGAAATCTCTGGATTCCATACAGTGGTGCAAACGCTGTTAACTGGGGTACAGTAATTTGTTACATACTCGCGACTCTAAATTATATTTTCAGTATCTCTGGGAAGCTGTTAATGACCAGTTTAAGGATCCGGAACAAGTTAGTAACCAGAATATGTGCAACCTTACTATAGAGTTCCGTAAACACAACACTGTTAATGTAGACAAAGACGCCAATGTTGCCACTGTAAATAGCAACAATGGTTGAAAATGAAGTAGGACACATGCATCGGAATGAGAGACAAAGTGCACTGTGCCTCTGGTCACGAAGCGGGTTGTACACGGCCTCACAGGTAAACAACAACCCAATGCGCTACCTCACTCCACCCTAATCGATGCATAGTAAACTTTATTTCAGTTTTGAATTGTCCCTGGTCCATAGCCTGTTAATGACGTAACTTATCTCAGAGGGTTATCGTTTATTGTAGGATTATATTTTTAAGAAAAAAGGAATCAGAAATGTTTTCTGATTTAATTTTAAAAACTCGGATCTATCGAAATTGCTTTTACATGCTTTTTTCAACACAACAGCTGTATCTAATATTAGAATAAGTTCAGAAACAAAAACCGTACTTTTATCTGCATTTCCTGCATATCAGTGTAGTGACCGTTATTACATAACACACTGTGAATTATATTTTTAAATATTATTGTATGTTTTTCATACACATCCTAGCATACAATTTTGTGCATCCCTTTCACAGCTCTATCAAGGGACATAAATAACAAGATCGCTTGTCCCTATATGGGTAAAGCCCTAGCGCCAAAGGACTTGCTTTGACATCACTGCAATATGATAACTTGTCTGTGTCCCCTTGGCCCCGTTTCTCCTTGCATCCTTAAATTAAAGGAAAGCTCTACTATCTACGCTAGTTTAAATGTGCTGAAACATTTTAATCATGAGGTATCTGTCAGAATACGCACGCAGAACTTGTACAGTTTGCTTTGATATTGAGAAAGGCAGTTAAACTTTTGATAAAAGTATTGTTTATGTCTCTGAAATAGGTTATTTATATTATAAAATTCTAGGCGGCCCAAACAAGCCGTCCATAGTTGAAATTAGTTTATACCGGATAGCGCGGATGCCTAAAGCTTTGCCTAAGTAGAACTGCAAAGAGGGAATTCATACCGATAGACAGGCGACACCAAAAGAAAAACCAATGCTTTAAAACGAATACTAACTGCTACTGGTCCCAGAACTCATTAGTTAGAGAAACTGTCTGCTATATGAGGTGTTCCGGGTTCGATTCTCGGCTGAGCTTCAGAAAGCTGTATATAAACAAAAACCTTTCACGGTATGCTCAGAGTTTGTGTTTGAATGTGAGAGAACCTATGTGCGTATGTGGGGGTGTTATGGGTTATTTAATAAGTAATTTAACAATTAATAGGAATTCAGGATTGACGCTTGACGCAAATCTGAGCACATGTGTTAAATAATTTAGTTCCATGACAGTTAATCTACAATCAGTACAGCTATATGAGTTTCCAAGTTTAAACAAAATTTTATTTTTACTATATTTATGTACTCTTAAGAATGCGATAGAATTAAATCGTTTTCTGTTAGTGCATAATTCATAATAAGCATATGAAAAACATGCCCGCCTTGGTGGCCGAATTGATATAAGGGCCTCTCAGGCCCAGGCTCTATCTGGAATGATCCATCATTTCTTAATATTATTTCTGTATGTCAAAAAAGTGTGCAGAAAACAGATACCGCGTCTTAAAATGTTCAGAACGCAGCCTTTGGTGCGTCTTCGCACAGGTCGTAACCATGTCTGTGTGTTCGTTATTGGTGAACGTTACCTTTTTGTCTGAAAGACCTGACTCGAACTGAACTGCATGCAGGTAACCACGCGATACTTATCAGTACGAAACTACCACGTAAACACCTGCTGACAACAGCACCACCTGGAGTTTCGAGTAGTTCGCTTAACTGCCGTCGAGCTTTATTGCACACACAAATCCAGATGCACAATGGTGTCACTCAAATTTTAGCAGTGATTTATTTCAATGCTTTAAATAACAACGATCTTCACGTAATGTTTTAAAAAAGTGATGTGTTCACGCACATGACTTTCTTTACCCACTAGCGTTTATTTTTATATGGCTTCTACGAACTATACTTATGAAAGCTTAATTTTCTATCTACTTCATGTTAGTCAAGATAAACCTTTGAAGCAATGGTTTCGTTACACATTTCGTTGCAGATACAAGAGCGACAGAGGAAGCCGAATCAATGATCAGGTGTTTAGAAATCTCTACATGCTGCCAAGAAATGTTATACTCTCTCCATAATATGCGAGAAACAGTTTAAAAAAATAAGTATTAACAGTTCAAACCAATTACAAAATATCCTGAAAAAGGCTAATGCTATGAACAGTTACATGAAATAAACCGTGTTTTAAATAGATCTGCACTTTTTGTGTAGTTCGTTTTTGTCCATCTCTTAAGGTTTGCCAGTCGCACAAATACAAAATTCCTTCAAAATGATGAGGACCTCACAAACTATTCCCAGAAAATTCAAAACATACATTATATGTAAATATTTTAAATATGTGGTGTTTTAATCAAACTCATTAAGAGTTATTTTTGAAAAAATCAAACATTTCGAAAAAATTTCCCTATAAAGAGTACCGTGTCACAGTGTTGAACTATGGAACTAAACTATCAACTATCAATACTATACTATTTGGTATTTATCCCAATTTTAGTTTTTGAGTTTTGTTCTTCACACACATACACAGACCTTTGTTCTAAAAATTCTTCTTTGGATTCAGTGGACCTCAAAATATATATTTTTGCTGAAATTTTGATATAGAAATTTTGTATGGCATACATTACCTTACACACCTACTAGATACGTGGAAGAGAAGGTAAACATGTATGATTAATTAGTAAACAACAGAGGACTGCAATAAACACAATCAGAATGGTAGTGCTTACGTCGGACAGCGGAGTTCCCTCTCTCTCTCTCCTTACACCTCATTCCATTTATAGACGATATTATAGCAATTGAAAAGAGTCTGATGGTTAATAGAGTGACACACATTAATTTTACGACTTAACAGACACATTCCTGTCTCATTTATAACTAATTTTCTGATTATCTGTGATATTCGTATTATATCTTGTACTTCTGTTTTAAGTGTAAAGATTTTGCGTTTATTTCCTTAGTTTCTTAAGTAGTGAATGGATGGCCTCTCCGCCACGCGTTGGTAATGCATATATCCCCAATCATAATTCAGATCTGATGGTAATAAATATAATACGCAAAAAATAACCGAGGAACGCTTATAGAAGAGTACATTAAAAGCTATATTTGAACATTAATAATAAAAACAGCCATGACATATATACAAAGGATACTCTCATTCGAAATATTGACATTTCATGTTAATATCCAGAGCGCCGCGGAAATAAAATTGTGTCAACACCCGAAATCATTGTTTCGAACAATAAATTCCCTTTGGTGCATAACTAAAAAAACACTCGTGTAATTAAATGGTACAAATTCTCTCATTGAGTTGCCACTGAAATAGAATGTGCATGAGGGGAAAATAACCTGAACAAGGCCACAGTGGAGTAATGGTTAATGCATACACGAACACTATGTAAGCTTTAGATAGTAGCATTATATTACTGTTTTGCAGATAAATACTGAAACATTATTAACAATACTAGAAAATTATAGAATCTAAAATCCATTTTAAATAAACAACACTGCACAAACTATTGGAATCACAATAATATTAGTAGGCCTTACGTTGCTTAATAGTTATAAATAAAAAATAGATAAAATGGATAAAATTTAAAGAGAGGTGCATAGTTTATCTACTTAAAGAGGAATCAACAAATCTGTACAAAAAAATTCAAACACAGATGTAAGAGAAGGAGAACGTTGAATACACAAAATTAAAGAGGTAATGAAAATCGGTTGAATAACAAGAACTATATTGATTCTTTTAGATAAACTGAGAGATGAAGGGAAATTAAATACGAGGGGTTAGAAATAAAAGGCTATTAATTGTAACGCAATCACTTTTGAAAAAACTCCAGCGAACAATTTTTAAGCTTTTATAAATTTCATAGCTTTAAACGTAAGTTTTAAACAGCATGTCGCTGCGTGATAACTTTGAAATTCCAAGTTCTTTGCATGACCACGAGAATGAAACGAATAGCGAATTACCACTTGAAGAAGCTAATGGAAATTCGAACCAATAAAAAAGAATATCTTGGAAATGGTAAACGCGACAAAAAATGTCTTAAGTTGTGTGATTTAACGAGATCTACATTTTTCGACTTTGTAGTAAGATTTTGTCTCTGTATGGTTTACCAATCATACAAAAGCCATTCAGGATAAAGAGGACCACAGCCTATTCGTAAAAGAACTCAACGAGTCGTCCTTGGTGTGTAATGGTTACCATGCTAGCCTCTAGTTACCGAGGTCGCAGATTCGAACCTGGAGGAGGGCGATGGATTTTTTCGGGCGTAAAATTCCTTAGCATGGCTTTCTTCGGAAACGAAGTAAAGCCGGTGGTCGTAGGATTGCGACAAGTAAAAGAACCTTAAGCCTGATAAAGAGGCCTCTGAGCAAAATTGCCGGTCCTTCACGCCCAATATAGAAAGGGACGCTAATGACCACAGCAGTTAAGCACCGTCCAAAAATAAAACTCAATTTTAATTTAAGAACTCCAGATGTATCCATGCAAATATTTTAGGCACATGGCATTTTAACCAGAATCCTTAAAGCGTTTTTGAGAACATAAAAAATAACTATGTGTGGCGGGAAACGGTCGTTGGGCGACATTTGTAGTGGGAAATCGATTATCCTTGGGTCGTTGTAGCCTGTTGCAGTGTTCTTCTTCCTCGCCTATTGGTACTCGTCGGTTGTTGAGTATTCCATTCCTAACTATCTGTAATTATTAAATCTCAGGTTGTAGTGGGTGAGGCAAGTTAAAAATTCGCTGCGAGTTTCCCTTAATCAATGAAGTTTATTTCACACTTTGAATAGTTATGGGCGGCTAGCTTTCCCCATTATTATAATAATAATCCCAACACTTTAAGTTAGTCAGGAGCCTAGCTATATTCACACGCACCCCCACCCTTGTGCACCCACGTGCATCTGTAGCACCCCGTGTCGACGTGACTTCTCGATGAGAGAGATTTAGAATAAGAGCGGCTCTGAGACTTTACCTGCCCTTATATACGGGAGCCTAGTGACGCTCACCTCTGCGTTTAAAAATGTAACGACGTTTCCTATTGGCCCTCAGGCGGCGTTACCCTGACATGTATGAGAATGTGTGGGTTCAGATCTGTGCGCTTGGGCGCCATCATGTAGCGTGGTACCGCTCGGTGACAGGTACGGTCTTTATGATTTCTTGGAATTCCTGCTGGCTCGCCCGTGTCTTACAATCAGTTCTGTACAAATGTTATATGTTGAATGTTTTAACATGTTAGTGAATTAAATTATTACTGTACAATTCCTGTATGGTTCCCATTTCATATGTAAAATTCCTCTATATATGTATAATATATCCCCTTTCATATGCATTTTACGCGCAAAGCTTGGGGAGGGTTATTTTCTTGAATATCTTCCTGTCGTATCCTTAGAAGATGGTGAGCTTAACTAGAAAGTTCGGTATATATGAAATCTGTTGATTTTGCGTTGTACTGGTCACAGTTATACCACAGATTCTTCTAAAGATTTTCTTCTTTTATTAAGGGAGCCTCAAACGGTATTTCAAATGAAATTTCGGTATCGAGGTTTTGCGTGACACAATGTTTCCTCTACTTTAATAGTAGAGAAAGTAAAAAGTGTGAAAAAAATCTGATGTGTTACACCCACATGACTTTCTCTACTCTTGTACAGAGTATTTTTACAAACGCTTATTCTCCATATGTTTCATGTTAATCGAGATGTTAATCTTATTGCTAATTTTCTTGTAGATGCAAGGGGAATAGAGCTGGTTGCTCTGTGGAGTATTCCATTCTCTTTGCATTACCGGAACAAAAAAAATCAATGACGAATTTGAGAAAAAGTATAAGTATTGGAAAATTTAAGGGAATATCAAGCATTATCTCGAAAGTGGTTCACTGAACAAAAAAATGTATATGACATAAATTCGGTATTTTAACGCAATCTACATTTGTTGTGTAGTAAAATTTTATCTATCTCATGGTTTACCATTTATGCAAAAGTCGTTCACAATGAAGAATACTTTTGGAGACATTCCCAGAAAATTCGAGGTATACATTTCATTTGCTATGGAAACATCTTAAACATATGATATTTTAATCAAAATCGTTAGAGCCATTTTTGAAAAAATTAATATTTTCGAAAAACGTTCCATTTAAAGGGTAGTCTGGGGTGGCGGGATTTTCTTGAAAACCTTCGTGTCGCATCTCTGGAAGATACTGAACCTAAATACCAAGTTTGGCGTTTACACGACTGTTAGTTTCTGAGATATGCTGTTCACAGACAGACAGACACACACACACACACACACACACACAAACACACACTCTCTCACACAGACACACACACGGACATGTTTCCAAAAATGACTTTTCTGGATTCAGGGGGTCTCAAAACATGTATTTCCGGTGAAATCTCGTTATCGAATTTTTGGGTGGAATGCAATACTTCCCCTACTTACTATAGGTAGTAGAGAAAGTAATAGAAAATTAAATATTTTGTTTGTAACGATGCTGTCAATTGCCACGATCATAACAACGTCGCTGGTGTGCCGGAATTTGGTTCCGCAGGAGTTCTTTTACATGCTAATAAATCTACTGACATAGGTCTGTCGCTTATTAGCAAACTTAAAAACTATCGGTCAGAGCCGGGTTTGAAACCGCGTTCTTAGGATCAGAAGGCCAGCGCCTAACCAACTGAGCCATCCAGAGCGACATGTGTATAAAATACATAAGATTGCATGCTGTTTGCGTTCAAGTAATAACAAGAGTCCGAATACCAATCATTACACTTCTGAACACGATACCTAAAATGAACAACAATCAGAAGTGAAACAGTCTATCTTCCAAAATATTGCCACAAAAACATGTTATGTGAATGTTTACCTGAAATGTAAACGAACTTTTAACGCTGGTATGTAAATTCCGACAGGGGCTTGCAAGACATATTCCGGAGTGAAAGTAATCGAACAAGTTGTGACAAACGCGAGTATAGGACGTTCAAGTCCCAATTCAATGTGCGCTATGTTCCAACAAGAGCAACAATTTTATCGATGGTAAGAAAGCTGGAGACAACTGGCTCTCTCCTCAGCGAGACTGGAGGAGGAGCAAAAATAAAAAGACCTGCAATGAGTCAAGAAAGTGTTGACTCTGCTGTTCGAAAAAACATTTGTGTTTTGATCAATGAATTAATCTGCTAATATGTTTTCACAAGAAAAACACACTGCCAAATTGAGAAATGCATGTTAATTTACAACTGGAAAACTAGAGAGTGAAAATTAATTACTAATAGACAATAAGCCATAAGGCAACTATGGATGTTAGGGGTACCAACAACATACAAACATCAATATTGGACTGAATGAATTGAGTTTTATTTATGGACGCTCTTTAACTGCTGTGGTTCTTAGCGTCCCATTCTATATTGGGCGTCAAAGACCAGTAATTTTGCTCAGAGGCCTCTTTATCGGGTTTGATGTTTTTTTACGTGCCATAAATCTACGACACGGGATCACCGGTTTTACATCCCTTCCGAAGGAAGCCATGCTAAGGATTTTTATACCCGAAAAAAATGCATCGCCCTCCGCCGGATTTGATTACGCAACCTCGGGAACTAGAGGCTAGCATGGTAACCGCTACACCACGGAGGACAACATACATCAATATAGGTTCGGCATGATCATGTCTTCTCGAACTCAAGAGGTCCTGAGTTCAAACCTTGGCTAGGGCGAGTAACCCGGATAAGGCTTTTTCTCAAACTTAAAAAAATCTTACGTGTTACATTCACATGACTTTCTCTACCCTCTATAGCTTAATGACGCGTATAAAAATGATTCCTATTTTGTTTCCTGTCTACTTTATTTTAATTGAGGTAACCCTTTCCGAAAATAGCTGCATTACGCATTTCGTTATAGATACAAAGGGAACAGCGATAGTCAAATGTTTTAGAACTGGACGCTATATTTTATCCTTAAAAATTTCATACTCTTTCCATAACACCGTGAGAAACAACTGAATATCGACAGCAGTTGAAAATAATGTCTAAGTATTGAACAATTCTAGCTATTAATAACGGATATCTAGGAAATGGCTGATATCACAATAAAGACATTTTAAGTAAATTGTGTATTTTAAAGGTATTCACATTTTTGTGTAGTACGTTTTCGTCTATCGCTTAGCTTTATCTGTTATATAAGATACTAAAAATTCCTTCTGAATGAAGAGGACTTCGTAAGCTATTCCCAGAAAATTCAAGATATAAATGTTATCTGTCATGTAAATATCTTTAATACATGGTATTTTAATCAAAATCGTTAGAGGAATTTTTTGGAAAATAAAAAGTTTTGAAAAAATCTTCCATGTAAAGGGTAGTTCCGATCGGAGGTTTTCTTAAAAATCTTCGTCGCATTTTTGGAAGCTACTAAACATAAATACAAAGTTTGGTATTTAGTAATCGAGTTATGCTGTTCACACACACACAGACCTTTTTCTAAAACTGATTTTTTTGGGTTCAGGAGGCCTTACAACATCTATTTACGGTGAAATATCAATAGTAAATTTTTGGCTGGAAAATGCAACCTTCCTTACCTGTCAGAGAAAGAGAAAGAGCAGAGAAAATAAAAATTTACCAATATTGATTCTCCCTGTCACCGGGATAATAGAATTTTAATTTAATTTTTATTGCTTTCTGGAGGGAAGTCATAAGTCTTCAAAGGTATTCAGTTTTATATGGATCGCTCGTATATCTTTAATTTCAAACATGGATGCCAGTAGCAATGTAACCTAGTGACAGAGGTTTGTTCAAATGAACTCCTACGTTATATTTTCTGTAGCACGTTTCTCCTCCTCTCTTATGGTTTACCAGTTATACAAAATTGTAATAAATTTGACCAGTATTAAGTCAGTGCATTTTATTAGTCATTCAAATATTCTAAATATCATCGTCACGATTTATTCTATCACTAAACTGGTCCGTCCCCTTGAAGAAAACCCTGATCTCTCCATCTTTGATATGGAGTCCAACTATTCCATCTTAGATTAGTCTAACCTTTTTTCTTTGTATTAGTTAGTCTTCCACTCTCAGTAAATGTTCTTCCAATTATTTATAATTTTTAAAATGTTTCCTTTAAACTTTAAATCTTTAGATTTTCTCTAAATTTTTGTATCTTTTCAGCCATACTACTCATAGTATAACTTCCAACTCCTCTTAGAAATGGCATCCATGTTTTCCATACTTTGTAGAACTTCCTCTGTATCTCTTTCCTTATTCTAAACATATGGTATTTTAATCAAATACTTGGATTCATTTTGAGAAAATATAAAATAACAAAACATTTTTCATATAAGATGTAGTTTGGTTTGTGGATTTTCTTAAAACTCTCCGTGTCGTATCCTGATTAATATTTAAATAGTTTTTAGTTATCTCACACAACTTTCTGTCCCTCTCTTTCTCAAAAACACACATTTGAAAACCCTTCTTATTTGCTCTACCAGTACATAGCAAGTTAGAAGAAGTTATCGCATTCCACACAAGCATTGGTTACCGAGTTTTCATATACATATCTTGAGGTTCCCTAAATCCAATGAAAAGCATGGTCCCCATGTGTGTGGTCTGTGAACTGCATAATCCAAAAACGAAAATTGGCATAAATACCAAACCAAAGTATCAAAAATGCGACACGAATATTTTCAAGAAAATCCCTCACCATTTTAGAAATTTTTGATTTTCCAAAAAATAACTAACGATCTGGATTAAAGTACCAATATTAAAGATATTAACATGACAAATAAAATTTTATCTTTAATTTTATGGGAATATCCTGTAAAGTTCACTTCATTCAGAAGGAATTTTGTATAATTTTGTATTACTGGTAAACGCTAAGCAATAGACAAAAACGTACCACACAAAAACGCATATCTCTTTAAAAGACAATTTATTTCAAATTAGCTTTTTGTAGCATACGCCATTTCCGAGGTATCCGTTATTAAAGGTTCAAAAAACTGAATTTTATTTATGGACGCTCAATAACTGCTATGGTCTTAGCGTCCCATTGTATAGTGGGCGTGAAAAATTGGTAATATTGCTAAGAGGCCTCTTTATCAGACCTGAGGTTCTTTTACGAGCCGTAAATCTACGACACGGGACACCGGCTTTACTTCCCTTCCGAAGGAAGCCCTGCTAAGAATTTCTACACCCGAACAAAACCGTCTCCCTCCCCCGGGTTTGAACCCACGACTTCGAGAACTAGAGGCTATTAAAGGTTCGAATTTCATTTCTTGGTCATTCTCTTAGACCTGTCAACATTCAGTTGCTTCTCGCGATTGCATGAAAACAGTATGAAGTTTTAATGCCAGCGTATAGCGTCAGATCTTAAACATTTACCTATCGCTATTCCCTTTGTATCTGCAAAGAAATGTCTAATGTAGCTATTTCTACAAAGGTTTAGCTAGTTTAAATGTAAATAGGCGAATAAGCTTTAGTAACAATAGTTTGTATATCTACTAATAAACGATACAGGGTTGAGGTAGTCAAGGCACATTTACAATAATATCTCAATATTGATTTTTTGGATGGAATACAATACTACTTTTTACTGTGGTAAGCGGCAAAGAAGATAAAATGGTAAAAGGAAAAGCATCAGGAATATTTTTCCTTAAGTAATGGAGGAGCGAAAGGTAATAGCAATGTTCTTGCTTCAGGTTTATTTTTGGTTTATGTTACTTTACTCTTCTTTATAGCTCTTTAAATCCGTAGATATAATCCACTTAATTCTCTGGTGAATGCTCACTTTCCGAGTTTTCATACCAAAAGCACTTGTTCATCAAAAGATTTAATTGCAAAAACGGAAATATAAATCACGACATGTTTTCTTGCTGTTGGTAACAATCTCAGAACGAGGTTAGCAACTCACAAACTTTATTACTCTGTGTTGCATATCTGTTTTATTTTCCCCTCATCGCTATACGTCTCTTCAGCACTCCGTATATTTCACGCTGAAAGGGGTTGGAGTGGGGAGAGAGCTCGTAAAAAAGTTGTTGCGAAGACGGGACGGCCTATTTCTGCTGCACCCTAGTTAAGGTCGCTAAGACCCATTGGCGTCAGCGTTAATATCTTCCGTTCTTATGTTCTTCACTCATAAAGGGAGTCTAATACGACTCATTATGTGAACTTAGGCTGGTTTCATGTCCAAAGGTTTTTGTGGCTTGTACAGTAATGGCCATTTAATACTCAGCAGATGTTTCGTGTACTTGTTTCTTCCTTTCACCCCATCTCTTTATCTTATGGTTTTGTTCTGTTCTTATACCTTCTTTTTATGCAAACTGTCCATAAATCATCGATAGGATGGAGTAATTTAATGGCGACGCAAATGAAACAATGACGCAATATCTTCCCGAGTATTGTTTCTCTTTATGAAGAATAAAAATAAACCAAGCGGGATGGCTCAGGTGGTAAAGCCTGTGGCCCGCATTCGGGAGGTCCTGGGTTCAAATCCCATGGCTGACCAATCTTTCTGAGGTTTTTTCGTGGTTTTCCGGTAAATTCCGGATTGGATATTTAATACCACGACCCAACGTTCCATCTTAAATCTAAAACAATAGTAAAATGATAAATAAGTGGTAATAGCGAATGCTATGCCATTTATGCACACACAATGTAAGCAGTTAGATTGGACGGCACGAAGCAAAAGATCAGGCTGCCATGCGCTGAGTCTCTGTAGGCACCTGACGAAGCAAGATGGCATTTCCAGGGATGAGAGACCTAACCGTCATTCTGTGTGGGGGCGGCGGTTGTACTGGTTGGCACCTTAATGCCAACTGCACGGCTAGAAGCAGGTGTTTATAGGGATGAGACCTAGAAGGCTAACTGTCCGCCTTTCTATGCGAGGGCGGCGGTTAGCCTGGACGGCAACCTAATGCCATCTGTACGGCATGAAGCAGGGGTTACAGGGATGAGACCTAGAAAGCTAGCTGTCCGCCTTTATATGGGAGCGACGGTTGGACTGGACGGTACCCTAATGCCGTCTGCACGGCACGAAAGCAGAGGATTCGGTAGCTATGCTCTAGGGTCTCTATGATACGCGCGGGGGCGGGTGGTTACAGGGATGAGACCTAGAAGGTTAACCGTCTATCACATAACGTTCTAAGAGTTATCCACCGATAGATCCGTCGCGATATGACCAAGGAGTTAGAGCGACGTAAAATAAAATACAATTAAAACAAAAATAAACAAAACTCGACATGCCCAGACACACAAATTTCTCCGCTCTATGATTTATTTTCAGAGATGTTTTATAACTTCTTCACTCAAAAGCTATCAGGTCTATTCCAAAAGTTACTTCCGTTTTTACACAATGGACACCGTAATCACCAAAGCCCGAATTTTGATGACGTATTGTGCTTGAAAAAAATCTGATGTGTTACACTCACATTACTTTCTCTGTCTTGTACAAACTATTTTTACAGACGCTTATTCTCCATCTACTTCATGTTAATCGAGTATACCTTCCTAATTATTTGTTGGTGCAAGGGGAATATGGTAGGCTTTAAACGATAATCAAATATTTTAGGAGCTGGTTGCTATGTGGAGCATTCCATTCTCTCTCCATTTCCAGGCATAAAAAACGAATAATGAATTCCCATTTGAGAAAGAGTATAAGTTTGAATATCTCGGAAATAGTTCACTCGACAAAAACATAAACATGTATATGATATAAATTGTGTGTTTTAAAGAGATCTATATGTTTTGTGTAGAAACATGTTGCCTATCTCTTACGGTTTACCAGTTATGGAAAGGTCATTCAGAACGAAGATGACTCTTGGGGACATTCCCAGAAAATTAATTTTATACATTTTATTTCTCATGACAATATCTTAAATATATGATATTTCAATCAAAACGTTAGAGCCATTTTGAGAAAATCAAAATTTTCGAAAAACATTTCATGTAAAGGGTAGTCTGGGTGTAGTCTTCGTGTCGCAAGTTTGAGAGATACTGAACCTAAATACCAAGTGTGGTATTTATCCGACTTTTGTTTTTGAGTTGTGCTGTTCTCTCTCGCACACACACGCACACGCACGCACAAACAGACATTCTTTAAAAATGATTTTTTTGGATTAAGAAGCCTCAAAACATGTATTTCCGGTGAAATCTCGGTATCAATTTTTTTGGGTGGAATGCAATACTTCCCCTACTTACTATAGGAAATAGAAAAAGTAAAAACGAACAACGAATTCTCATTTGAGAAGTATTTGGTATTAGTAAATTCAAAAACATAACGAGGAATATCTCGGGACTGTTTCACTCGACAAAAAAGTGTATACGGCATAGATTGCGTGTTTTAAAGAGATCTACATTCTTTGTGTGCAAACATGTTGTCTATCTCTTACGGTTTACCAGTTATGGAAACGTCATTCAGAAAGAAGAGGACTTTTGGGGACATTCCCAGAAAATTCAATATATATTTTATTTCTTACGAAAATATCTTAAACGTACGATATTCTTTTATCAAAATCGATAGAGCCATACTTTAGAAACAAAATTCTAAAAATGTTCCCTGTAACGGGTAGTCTGGGTTGGCAGGATTTTCCTGAACATCTTCTTGGCGCATCTTTGAAATATACTAAACCTAAATACCAAGTTTGGTATTTATCCGACTTTTCGTTGTTGAGTTATGTTGTTCACAGACACATTTCCACACAAACACACACACGGACCTTTTTCTAAAAATGCTTCCTTTTTTATTTAGGGGTCTCAAAACATGTATTCCCTGTGAAATCTAGATATGGGTGGAATGCAATACTTCCCCTTTCTACTATACGTAGCAGAAAAAGTAATAACCTATAAAGTGAATGTAATTTAAATATTTAAATAATTGCATAAATTATTTAAAATAATATTTATTTAATTTAATATTAGTGGACAGAAAATAAATACATGGGTACAACTGATCTACTTTAAAAAATGTAGGTATAAACAATGGTGAGATAATTTAGAAATTAATGTAATAATGTATAGTTGTTCCATTTGTTGTTTGAAGAATCTGAAAATCTGACTTGTCTCATCTTAAGTTTGGGACATGAATTCATAGATGCAATTATACCTGATATATTGATAATAGCCCCCTCCTCCAACAAGCAGTCCTTTTTAGATTAACCATTAAATAGGAATGTTATTTTTTTGCAAGCATACGAGTAAGGGTGTACAAAGTTATTCTTATTTCTAGTTGAATAGTGAACCTTCTAATGTTTGAAAATTTGTCCTTATGTAAAATATGAATAATATAAAACCCTTTATATATTAATGTAAATTCAAGAAAATGTCTAAATAAAGAGGCTAGGGCAAGAAAATGACGAAATAATGGCGTAAAACATACCTTAAAATACAAACCGAATAAATTGACCCAGTGCATATGTATTTTCATAATCTGGGACCATAATAAGGATTTAAGTTCAGGTTAGTAACACATGTGATGCAACGATTAAAATATTGACATCACAGAAACTTCACATTTCCAGGGTTGTGTACCATGATTCAATATGCTTCGAGTAGTGGTCATATGAAAATCACGCAGTTATTATTCCCTAATGTGTAGTATTCGAAACATGCACATTTTCAAAATGAGTACTATAATTCAGAAGCCCACCGCGGTGAGATACACTCTGTGTTAAGAATTCATTCGGCAAAGAAACTTGAGAGCGGTTGAAATTCATCGACAACGTTTAAGTTTACGGGCCAACTTCGTGAGGGATTGGCGACTTAACGTAACGGTATCGTACGTTTAAAGCTTGGAGAATAAATGTCAACGAGGAAGAAAGAACTGGCAGGTCGGCCGGGTATCGTGAATAAAGAACAGATTCGAATGGATGACTAAAGGTTAAGAGAAAACCACCAACTGATCCTTTCGGAGCTGTCTGATGAATTTCCCAGGTTTGCATTATTCTGCTTTACCGAGGCAGTTACTGCTACATTTTTACTTTCTGTACTACGTATAGTAAGTAGGGGAAGTATTGCATTCCACCCAAAAATTCTATAAAGAGATTTCACCGAAAATGCATGTTTTGCGATCCCTGAATCCAAAAAAGCATGTCCTTGTGTGTCTATGTGTGCGTGTCCGTGAACAGCATAACTCAGAAACGAACAGTTGGATAAACACCATACTTGGTATTTAGGTTCAGTATCTTCCATAAATGCGACACGAAGGTTTTCAAGAAAATCCCCCCACTCCAAATTACCCTTTACATGAAACATTTTTCGAACATTTTAATTTTCTCAAAAATGGATCTAACGATTTTTATTAAAATATCATATGTTTAAGTTATTTTTATAACAAATGAAATGTATAGCTCGAATTTTCTGGGAATGTCTCCAAAAGTATTCTTCATTGTGAACGACTTTTGCATAAGTGGTAAACCATAAAAGATAGCCAAAAGTTTAATACACAAAAAATATAGATAGCGTTAAAATACACAATTTATGTCATACACATTTTTTTGTTGAGTGAACCATTTTCGAGATATTGCTTGTTATTCCCTTAAATTTTCGAATACTTTTTCTCAAATTCGTTATTCATTTTTACTTTCTCTACTACGTATAGCAAGTAGGGGAAATATTGCATTCCACCCAAAAATTCGATACCGAGATTTCACCGGAAATACATGTCTTGAGATCTCCTGAATCCAAAAAAAGCATTTTTGGAAACATGTCCGTGTGTGTCTGTGTGTCTGCGAACAGCATAACTCAGAAACGAACAGTCGGATAAACACCAAACTTGGTATTTAGGTTCAGTATCTTCCAGAGATGCGACATAAAGGTTTTCAAGAAAATCTCCCTACCTCAGATTACTGTTAACATGAAAATTTTTTCGAAAATTTTAATTTTCTCAAAAATGGCTCTAACGATTTTGATTAAAATATCATATGTTTAAGATATTTTCAGGACAAATGAAATGTATATCTCGAATTTTCTGGGAATGTCTCCAAAAGTATTCTTCATTGTGAATGACTTTTGCATAACTGGTAAACTATAAGCGATAGACAAAAGTTTACTACACAAAAATGTATATCGCTTTAAGATACACAGTTTATGTCATATACAATTTTTTTGTTGAGTGAACTATTTTCGAGATATTTATTGTTATTCCCTTAAATTTTTCAATACTTGTTTTCTCAAATGGGAATTCGTTATTCAGTTTTTTGTCTTGGATATGCAAAGAGTATTAATCTGTGGCAAAGAGAATGGTGCTGCTCCTAGCAACCAGCTATTAAGATATATGTCTATGCTTAAAGGCTACTGTATTGCTATATTGCCCTTGCAAATACAAAACAAGGGGGAACATATTACGCCTTAAGCGATAGTCAAATATTTTTAGAACTGGTCGTTATGTGTAAAATGTAATTCTGTTTGCATGTCAAAAGATCGTTTCTGCAAATGTTTATCTCCATTAATATGAAATAGATGGAGAATAAGAATTTGTAAAAATAGTTTTTTACAATAGTAGAGAAAGTCATGTGAGTGTAACAGATCATAATTTTTTTGTCATGGTAATGCAAAGGGAATGAATACTCCAAATAGCAACCACCTCTTAAAATATTTGACTGTCGCTTAAAGCCTAGCAATTCTCCTTGCATTTACAAGAAAATTAGCAATAATATTAACATCTCGATATCTCGATTAACATGAAGCACATGGAGAATAAGCGTTTGTAAAAATAGTTTGTAGAACAGTAGAGAAAGTCATGTGAGTGTAACACATCAGATTTGTAATATGGTTTTCCACTCCTCATAAAAAACCAATCAACACTTGTATAACGCACTTTGCAATTGTTCTTACACCAACGTAAATAACGAAAATTCTGAATGGCTGAGTACGAAGAGTGCAATAAATGTTGGACCATCCATGGATGGTCATTGAGGGTCAAGTTACGTTTTGTAATTGGGAACCAACATTTTTTACTTCGTTTCCTTATTCCTCATCACAAATAAACAGCTTTTTATAAACCATTTTCTAATGAGAAAGCAATGTTTAAAATATAGGTTCCCATTAAAAAAATCTGATGTGTTACACTCACATGACTTTCTCTACTCTTGTACAAACTATTTCTACAAACGCTTATTCTCCATATGCTTCATGTTAATCGAGATATCGATATGTCAATCTTATTGCTAATTTTCTTGTAGGTGCAAGGGGAATATGGTAGGTTTTAAGCGATAGTCAAATATTTTAAGAGATGGTTGCTATGTGGAGTATTCCATTCTCTTTGCATGTCCAGGACATAAAAAAATGAATAACGAATTTGAGAAAAAGTATAAGTATTGGAAAATTTAAGGGAATAACAAGCAATATCTCGAAAACGGTTCACTCAACAAAAAATATGCATATAACATAAACTGTGTATTTTAACGCGATCTACATTTTTTGTGTAGTAAAATTTTGTCTATCTCTTATGGTTTACCAGTTATGCAAAAGTCGTTCAGAATGAAGAACACTTTTGGAGACATTCCCAGAAACTTCGAGATATACATTTCATTTGTCATGAAAACATCTTAAACATATGATATTTTAATCAAAATCGTTAGAGCCATTTTTGAGAAAATTAAAATTTTCGAAAAATGTTCCATGTAAAGGGTATCCTGGGGTGGGGGGATTTTCTTGAAAACCTTCGTGTCGCATCCCTGGAAGATACTGAACCTAAATACCAAGTTTGGTGTTTATCTGACTGTTCGTTTCTGAGTTATGCTGTTCACAGACACACAGACACACAGACACACAGACACACAGACACACACACACACACAGACACACACACGGACATGTTTTCAAAAATGCTTTTTTTGGATTCAGGGAGTCTCAAAACATGTATTTCCGGTGAAATCTCGGTATCGAATTTTTGGGTGGAATACAATACTTCCCCTACTTACTATAGGTAGTAGAGAAAGTAAAAATTAACTTGACCCTAAAATGACCATCACACCGTCTTTCAAATAAAACACGACTAATGGAATTTACTTTTCCCCATAATATCAAGCAACTTTTATTCAGGACATTTCTGTCTACAATGTTTGTTTTGGAGATATTGTACAGTCTCAAGTTTATATATATATATAAAAATTTAAATTGACTCTAATTGTAGGTTCCCATTTAAAATATTAAATAGATCCTAAAATGACCCCCAAAGCGTCTTCCAAATAAAGCACAATAAATGACATTTACTTTTCTCCATAATAAAAATTTTCTCCTACAATTTTGAATAAAACGCTATATATTAAAGATATTTGCGTTTCCAATAAAATGTATATCTTGAATTTTCTGGGAATAGCCTGTGATGTCCACTTCGTTCGGAAGACATTTTGTATAATCTTGTATAAATTGTAAACTTAAGCAATAGACGAAAACGTACAACAAAAAATGTAGATCCCTTTAAAACACAAAATTTATTTAAAGTACGTTGTTCTGAGGCATACGCCATTTCTGATATATCCGTTAATATATTTCAAGTTGTTCATTTCTTGGTCATTCTCTCCAAGTCCTGTCAACATTTAGTTGTTTCCCTCAATTACGTGGAAACAGTACAGAGTCCAGTTCTTAAACATCTGACTATCGATGTTTCCTTTGTATCTATAACGAAATGTGCTTTTATAAAAAGGCTTCTTTGGAATAAAATGTAGTAGTCAGAAAAATAAGCTTTAGGAAGAGTAGTTTGTATCCCACTAATAAACGAAAGAGAGTAGGGAAAATCATGTGAATGCATAAGGTTTTTTTAATGTTTAAATGTCTGTTGCAGTAAGAAGAGGTGTAGATTGGCCACTTTTAACTGCAATTCTTAGTGTGATTTAAAGGGAATTTACCGGCAACAAACTCTTTGCAGTGAACCTTGCCCTTGGCATCTTTTGAATCAGCAAAATGATTAATTTTTGAGATTTTGAAATGTTCAACATTTTTCTTTTTGAATACTGTGGGAAGTCAGACATACATATCTTTTGTAAAATTTAGGTCTCCGTTGCTTAATTCCGCATTTAAGCTAATTCCTCACACAGTCAATTATTTCTCCAGCCAAAACCTCAACCACGATAGCAAAACCAGTTAGCAAATGCTTAATAGCCGTGATGTATCTGTAACTATCTAAGTTCGGCCACGATATGAGTGCGCTTGGGGAGGGATCTCTGCTTAGTTAATAATGCGAACGACATCAAGGCTAGGGCTGAGAGAGGAGCGAGGAGCAAGGCGATAGGTAAATGTATAGTCGCAGAATAAAAACAGGACTACATTTGCAGGCCTCAACCTTGCTAGTAAATGCAACTCGAAGATGTGGATTTTTTTAACCTGACAATGCAGCGCCTACTTGTTCCGTAACTGCTTATTTCCTCTTCTTTCCGTACGCACCCATAATCATGGCCGATTAGTAACTGAGAGCTTATGTTTGCACTAGCAGTTATCAAAACAACTTGCAATCACCAAAATGCTACTGGCTTCTTTGTTGCTAAAACAACATTAAATTTTGTCATTTGTGTTGCTTTCAAAGTCAATGGTTACACCAAGCGTGACGGCTCCACAGTAACGTGTGAAACTCGATTTCGGGAGGTCCCGAATTCGATTCCAGTCGGTCCGGCCACTCTGATCTTTTTACAGGTCGGTGGGCGAATGCTGGGGTAGTTCCTCTTCTGCCAATTTCCT
This sequence comes from Deroplatys truncata, assembly GCA_030765065.1. Lineage (NCBI taxonomy): Eukaryota > Metazoa > Arthropoda > Insecta > Mantodea > Mantidae > Deroplatys > Deroplatys truncata. Next base: position 81,016,239 of record CM060988.1, read on the forward strand.
GTCTATCACTTTCTGTAATTGTTTCATCTTTATACTTTACAGGTTTATAGAATTAGACGCCGGGCTGTGGAGTTTGGGCGGTGTAAAGATTTTCCCCTGTGGCTTGGCTTGACGTTTGGTACCTCTTCCTGGAGTGGTCGTTCGTCCTGGGACCCGGTTTAAGATGGAAAGACAGGCTCACGCCAGCTTCAGGCTTGTGTCATTCTGGAATCATTAGGGACTACGTGTTTTCTATCTTGCACCATCGTTCGGATCTGGTCGCCCTTTCCCTTCCTTCAAGTGGTCACATAAGTCACAAAATCTTACATGGACCTTCGTACAGTGCTGAGCTCCGGTGGCTGGAGCCCCCTACATATGACTAGGGTAGGTGCAGAAGTTAAAGGCATATGAAGGTGGACCGCAAGGACGACTCCAGCGAATCCTAAGCTTACCCCTTCTCTCATCGCTGTCGAATGTGGTACACGCATCTTATGCACCTGAATTAAGGACATTATCTTCATTAATTACGCCGGTATAAATATTTTAGAAAGATAGATATCAATTGTAACCTTTTCCATCAAGGCATTTTAGTTCAGATGAAGAAACAGGTGAAAATCACTTGGTGAAAAACTGTAGGGAGAGTAGTCGAATTATTCTTAAGCAAATGATGCGATCAGATATTAAGTTTGTTTGCCTGTGTGTGGCCGGGCATTGTCACTCATTCTTGTTTGCCCATAAACCTCACACAAAGGAGATGAATGTTTGCTGCCGTAACATTTCTCTCATTTAAAAACGAATTACTGATCTGACTTTACAGTTGGCGGTTCGTTCGATTGTTTTGAACATTTTGAAACGTCCTAACAAGAGGAAAACAAAGTAACAATCGCTCACAGCTGTATGTGGCTTGCTGTTGAATGGAGGAAGTGATCTTGTATGCTCAAAATCCGACTGCAGCCTTGCAGTGGCAAAATATTAAAACGGTACTTACTTTAAAAATGTGCCTCGTATACTACTTTTTAAAAACTCTCAACGCATGTCTTCGGTTAACGCCAATTCATACTTTAAGGATATTTAGTGTGTTCTGATGTACAGAGATACCGCCGGTACACGCTTACTACGCCTTAGTAACAGCGCTTTGCGTTAACATTGGCCTTTAACTTTTGCACTTATTTTAATCCTAATCCTTTACCACTTAGGGGAGTCACATATTTGTAATTTTTACATCAAACGGTGCGTTTATATCCAATCTTCAAAATTCGCAAAGTAAAAGCAGTCTATATAAAGAAAGCAATGGGAATGTCAATGACTACGTGAGCGAGATCCGTGTATATTCTGGCAAAAGAAACTCTTCTCATCGAAGACCTGCGGACACCCTGTTACTACCCTAAATCAGTGCATCAGAAAACTTACTGGCATCACTGAATCGAAAAAGGGAAGAAATATGCCCAGATGTTTATGGCACAGGGGCCACGATAGATCGATCATGGACAAAGGGTAATTTCGAGATGAAGAAGAATGGCAAGAATGGCAGTTCGGGCTTCCTCCACCTTTTCTCCAGCAACACATCCTTTATGAAGCACATATTTGTGTGTGTAGACTATGTAAACAAAAATGTGATCGCTGCCACATAGAACTCTGCACGAAAAGGACACGGTTAATAAGTGAATATGCAAATGAATTTAATTCAGTTTTATTTACGGACACCTTTATCTATCATGGTTCTTAGCGTCCGAGTCTACATTGGGCGTGAAAGACCGGTAATTTTGCTCAGAGGGCTCCTTATCAGGGTTGAGGTGCTTTTACATGTCGTAAATCTACGACACGGGACCACCGACTTTACTTTCCTTCCAAAAGAAGCCATGCTAAGGTTGTTTACGCCTGAAAAAATCCATCGCCCTCCGCCGGGTTTGAATCAGCTAGTATGGTGCCCCTATACCACGGAGAATGATTAATATGCAAATATTTGTCAGTATTATACTCATGTATGCAGTGTAATATTGTAACCTTACCTGGCTATTTGGCTGCATTAAATATGTTAATTAAAATTTGCTAACAAAGTAGTTTTTCTTAAAGATATAATTTATGTTGCTCTCACAGTTCAAAATTTTAGTCCAGTGTTTATAACCATCCATAGCTTGCAGATAATGTATTTGAAGTCTCAAGCTACAAGGGATATGAATGTATTCCATTAGTGTGCTCTATTACGGGGTATGCTTTCCGTATTGGATTCTCTTCCACCCGGTGAAATTAATACACATATTTCGTATTGCATATACCCATAGGTTATAAATTGTTAGCTGCAAATATTTCACGCTGCAGTGCATATACATTGTGAATTAGGGGGTTGAAAAATCCAAAATAACTAATGGTAGTTACCCCATTTGGAGGCGAGCTGGAAGCTATCATTGTTTTCTGGTACATCGAGCAGCGTTAATTAACTGTCCTACGGCAACAGGTCCAGCTCGCCTGGACATAACAGAGACAGAGAGCGTGTAAAGATGTCCGAGCACTTAATGGCTATATCCTCCTCATACTCTGTGACAGGTTTTGTTCCCCAATACTAGGAGAGACTTCCTCACAGTGGTGGATTTCCGTTTAACATTTTGTTACAAGATTCAGCTGAGCTGATGCCGGTCACAAATTTTCTTCCCAGGCCTGCTAATATTCCTAGTTATCTGAAGACTTGCTTATAAAAACGTTTCAAGTTTCAAAGTATTAGGGAATCAGAACCAATATTAGCAGTCATATTGATAGAAGATTAAACAGGTCTTAGAAAGGGAACATCCTGTGCCACCAACTTATTCATTGCATAACAGAAAAACATCCAGAATTCAATAGAGTAATTATTGATTATACGAGGGTGATTCAGAAAGTAACGACTCTTTGGCTTTAATCAATTCAAATAGATATTTTATTAACAAGAAACATAACTTGTAAAACTTAAGCTTACTCTTTATTTCTCCACATAGTCATCTGGGTTATTTAAGCATTTCTCATGTATGAGCACGAGCTATTTACTCCCGTTAATTATATTATAGCCAGCTACCGCTGGTGCATCAACCCAAGATGTTCAGATACAGTTTAACCAAGCAAAGAACAACAAACGTTTGGGAAAGACATCCGTAAATCATCTAAGGTTAGGTGTCTCTTTATTCTTGATTCTTTAAATCATTGTCCCAGTCGAGTATCGTCCATTGTTGAACATTTCACATCACTTTCTCACATTCTTTCCTCTGGTTACTTATCGCATACTTCCTTTAGTTGTAGGTTTAAACTTTCAAGCATTCAAAAACTGAATTACACCTCTCACCTTAAAGTTAGTGGGACTTTGTATAACACAATGAAAATAATTTTTCTTCCACACAGGGAAGACAAGGACAAGTTTGGAAAGGTAGAATCAGACGACTGAAAAATTCAATGCCATCGCCAGAATTTGGACCACTTATCTCCCGGTTTCCGTCCAGTTGCTCTAACTACTGAGCTACCATGGCAACATACCGGTACGGCATTAAAATCGCCAACTGATTCGCATAACACAGTTTATTTTGAACAATCACCGAATGCACAGTAACAACTGGTTTCGACGGGCACTTGCACAGTAGATGTCAACGAAGATGTCGAGGAAACAGTCCAACTTTAGATAGAAGCCCAATAGTGATCTGCGCAGCGGGATTGCGCAAACGGTCATTAGTTTCTGGATTACTCTCGTATATAAGCATTCGATACCTTGATAGATATTGTGGAAAATTATAAACAAAACAGTCTGTACACTCCACTTAAGATCACCAGGAAATGCACACCGAGGTACATCTAGTAAATAATGCAACAGCATACACCTTGCATTGCAAATCAAAAAGTAATTAAGCTATCAATGTAAAATAATTGTGAAATATTAAAAAAATCTTATTAAAGAAGCCCTAAACATTTAAATTGCCTAATGCGCATAGACTTTTTAAACATTAAAACAATAATTTTGTTAGAAACTGAAATCACTGTGCAATAGTCTTACATTTCTATTAAATAAATATTGGATTAAGAATGGTGTTTTTATATAAAATACTTGCAGCACAGGATCCACTGGAATTATTTAAATATTACCATTAGTTACTTAAAATCCATACCAATAAGAAGTGACATTTTTTCCCAAACTTAAAAATTAACTTTCTTAAACATTTTATTTTACTTCAATATATTAAAATAATTCTACGCATATTATACAAAACTTTCCATTGCTTCTTTAATTAATTATTCTTAATATCTCACAACAATTTCGCATTGACAACGCTGTTACTTTTTGATTTACAATGCAAAATGCCTACTACTTTTTGCTTTGCAGTGCAAAATGTCTACTACTACATAATTTGCTAGGTGTACCTCAATGCGCACTTACTGGATTTCTTAATTGAAGTAAAATAGCAAATAAGTTGAAGTGTAAGAAAAGGATGCAGTCTGTCGCCACTGTTTTTTAATATTTACATAGACGAAATTGTTATAAAAAGGGACAACATTCAATTTGTTCTTGGAATGTTAATAAATATGATTTTGCTCTCACAGCATGTTCATTGATGATCAGATTATACTCTTTAATTCTGAAAATAATTGTAATCGAAAGTACTTAACCAACGATTTCCTTAATTGAATTTTAAATTTACCTCAATCATTAGATGACTGAAGAACAAGTGATGGATGAGGTAGATAATTTATTTAGTATAATAAGTACACTTGAGCTCCAATCGAAATGTCTATAGCTAATGGAATAAATAATTCAAATTGACTTTTTAATAAAACTTTTCTAGCAATTGTTTTTTATCTAGTTGGCAGAATGTAGTACATGGATTGAATAAAGTAGAAGTGAAATACGATATGATGATTTCAAAAACTAAAAGCAAAGTTATTAAATTTTTTAGGTAAATAAAGTACAAGATCAAAAATTGTTGGAGGAAACAATATAATAGAACAAATAGACAAATACAGTCTTTGGGATGGCACATGTCATATAAGAATATCACCGATATAGATAAGAAAATGAATTTAACTGTTTGAATGGCATTTTAAAGAACTAATTAAAAACTAATGCATTAAGAGAATAGCGTTCTATAAAGTGATATCACTGCCAAAATTATTAAATGGTAGTGAACTTTGGACTATGACTAAAAGATAAAATAGAATAAAAAATGACCCGAAGTAAATGAAATTTAAATTCCTAAGAACAACTCCTGTATATAGAAAAACCGACAGAAATTAGAAAAATCGGAGAAGAATTAGGAGTATATAACCGGAATTATAAAGCATGCACGGAGAATGACATCCGAAAAACTTATCGTATTACTTAATGAATTATAAACCAAGAGGAAATATAAATATAGAAAGATGGCATGAACGAGGTATGTAGATTGTAACAGGCGGAAATGTCCAAAGCAAGCAGGAGGACTAGGAATTAAAAGAAGAAGAAATTCATAAAAGGCAAAGGGAAGATTAACAAAACAAAATATAGTAAAACATCTGTCACCTTTGATGCTGTAATGCTCAGATTATATAAACCGAAGGTATTTTCGAAGGAGTTGTGTTATATAAGTTATTTATAACACTAGCACAATGAAACATAGATGTGGTATTTCATAAATAGTTTGGTTGCACAAAAATTTTATACTGGGAATACGAATATATCCCTGGGTATGTCTGGAATGAAGCAAAAACTCTTCCATAGGAAAAGGAAATGCAAACTTAGGAAACAGAAATAAATGTTAAGATCCGAGCTGGTGAAGCAATAATAATTAGAGCGCGGCAGAACTGTAAAAGGAAACCGCAGAAACCTGAATTGGTTGTTGCTAAGAAAAGGCTGGAAAACGAAAGGGAACAAATAAACTTAATTAAGGAAGCACGTAGCTATAAAATCTTGTCCTACTACATTAGCACCGACATTTTCCATAGCAGGTGCCACGGGAACCTTACTAATTTTCTTTTCCCCTTTCCAGTTCCTCCAATTTCCAGAACTCGGATCTCTAACTAGTACTGTTGTATCCAGGACCTGTTGTATCCCTTAACGTATTCGAAATACTAAATATCTCTCTTATATTTTACGTACAAAAATCTGATGCGTTGCAATCGCATGGCTTTCTCTACTCTTGTAAAACCTATATATATATATATATATATATATATATATATATATATATATATATACAAACGCTTATTCTCCATCTTCTTCATGTATGAGATAAGCATTTGCAGAAACTATCTTATTGCTTATTTTCTTGTAGGTACAAGGGGAATATGGTAGGCTTTAAGCGATAGTCAAATCATTTATGAGCTGGTTGCATTCGATTCTCTTTGCATGTCCAGGTATATACAAATGAATAACGAATTCCCATTTGAGAAAGAGTGTAAGTATTGGAGAATTTAAACAAATAACAAGGAATGTCTCGGAAATGGTTCGCTGGTCAAAAAATGTGTATGACATAAACTGTGTGTTTTGACGAGCTCTAAACGTTTTGTGTAGCAAAACTTTGTCCATCTCTTGCGGTTTACCAATTATGCGAAAGTCATCCAGAATGAAGAGGACTTTTGGGGACATTTCCAGAAAAATCAAGATATACGTTTCATTTGACATAAAAATATCTTAAACCTATGATATTTTAGTCAAAATTGTTAAAGCAATTTTTAAGAAAATCAAAATTTTCGAAGAATGTTCCATGTAAAGGGTACTTTGGGGTTCATTTTCTTGATAATTTTCGTGTCGCATCTTTGAAAGACACTAAACTCAAATGAACTCAAATTTGGTATTTAACGGACTTTTCGTTTCTGAGTTATGCTGTTTACTGACTAACAGACAGGCGACAGACAGACATACACACGGTCATGTTTCCAAAAATGCTTTATTTTAATTTAGGGTACATAAAAACATGTATTTCCGGTGAAATTTCAATATCGAATTTTTGGGCGGTATGCAATATTTCCGCTACTTACTGTACGTAGTAGAGAAAGTAAAAATACCTTTTCTCCTGCATCGCGATATGAGTTTTATGTTCCATGAGGTTTCCACAATTGTTTAACACTCTACTGCATAAATTCTTTTGTTCTCTGCAAATGAACACATACACGATTTTCTCTAATAATGACAGATGTACATGTATTCGTTATGTATTAAAGTATTCATATAAAAGTAGATTCTTCTATCCATGTTATATTGAAGATATATTTTTACTTTGAAATGATTTCAATCAAGCAATAATTTCTTAGATACGTGCGAAATTCAGAAACAGTATTCAAATGTTTAATTTTCTAACAAGTTCTTGCGATCGTAAGTTTTCAAACATGTCCATCAAATGACTTATTCGGGGAAATATATACATGTAACAGAGTATTTTGGAAATGGTTAACGTCATGGAACATTTTATTTCATGCAAAATGTGTATTTAAATCAGTTATACATTTTTCCTTTAGAAAGATTCTCTCTTTCTCTCTCTCCCTTTCTCCTTCTCTCCCATGCCCTCAGAGTTATACAAAACGATACAAGGTTCTATAGTATGAAGACCACTTTAAAGACTATTTACAGAAAATTGAAGTTATAAATTTTTTGTTACATTAGTACCTTAAATACATTTTAATGAGAGCCGTTTTTGCGAAAATTAAAAGTAAGAAAAATATTAATGTTATGCAAATCCTGCGTGGCACAATTAAATAGCGTCTGACTCAAGTATGAGATTCGGTGTTTATCCATCTATACGTTTTTGAGCTATGCTTTTATCTTTCTCTCACGCAATACGCACAGGCAGAGTTTTCTAAAATGTTTCTTTTTGGGGTTCAGTGGGGCACAAAGCCTTATTTATGATAAAATCTCGATATCGATTTTTTTATGGAATACAATATTTGCTCTGTCTACTTTAGACAGGTAAAAATCAACAATGAACAAAGTTACATTCGGTGTGAAACGTGTGAAAAAAGTGGAGCTAGGCATACCACTGTTTAAAGCATTCTACTCTGGCTGGTGTAAATACCGAGAAATAGGCTAGCTTAATGCAATGATACGATTAGACTCGACATAATAGAAAGAGCGGTAGGTGAGAAATGAGTTGCTTGTAGCATTAAAATTTACAACAGTTATAATACTTCATAGTGCTTCGTAATACCTCCCTGTCTACTTCTGAAAAAGAAAGGAAAGGAATTATAAAATCATTTGCTTCCATCGAATAGGGATCTAGCAGTACAGCAGTACAAGAGTTGCTGAATTGGGAGAAACAGAAATTGATTTTTTTATTTATGGACACTATTTAACTACCATGGTGCTTAGTGTCCCATTCTATATTGGGCGTGAAAGACTAGTAATTTTGCTCAGAGTCCTCTTTATCAGACTTGAGGTTCTTTTACATGCCATAAATCTATGACACGGGACCACCGGCTTTACTTCCCTTCCGAAGGAAGCCATGCTAAGGATTTTTACACACGAAAAATCCATCTCCCTCCTCCGGGTTTGAACCCGCGACCTTGGGAACTAGAGGCTAGCACGGTACCACTAGTCCATTTAAAGAACAGAAACCGTGTTTTACATAAAATAGTAATATTAAACCAGCATACCTCTACGGAGCAGAAACATTAATTTTGAACAGAAAAGTATTGCGAAAAAATAATGCAAAATTACAAGAAACATTTTAGGTCCACAAGTCATAGGTAAGCAATAGGACTAAGAAATAAAACGAAGTAAAAACATAAAAAGACATTCAGGTTAAACTTTTATGGACATTAAACGAATGAACGCAAATTGGCTCACAAAACAATGGGATTATACGAAAGTAGAAGTAAGGCACAAACAGATACTATGAAGTGGATTGGTGAACTAAAAAAGGACTGAACATTCGCAGGAATTACGCAAGAATATATCGATAACAGAGATAGTTTTAGAATCAAAGTGCATAAATGGCAAGCTGAACAAGAGGACAAACCGAAGAAAGAAAACAAAATAACATGGACAGACGAGAGAAAGAAAGCCCACAGTGAGAGAACTACGGATTCAAAGAAAAACAAAGAAATATCTCTAAGTACTTTGCATAGTCCTACATCGTCTCATTTGCAATCCCCCCAAAAATAAATAAAAAATAACAAATATCATAGCTAAATACATTCACTATATTTTAGATCGATGAATTAGTTGTCCCTCTCTCTTCCTCTCACACGTAGGCACGCACGCACGCACGCACGCACACAGTTTTCCTAAAACTGTTGTGTTAGGATTCATGTGACATCATAATGCACTTTCGAAAACCGTAAAGCTAAAGATTGCATATTTCAGCACCGTGATGAAGTTTGAAATTTCCAAAATATTGACATTCATTTTATTTTTTCTTTACTGTTTTATGCTCTTAAGCTGTTGATAATTTAATCAGGCCTATAGAAACGATATTGTAATGAGTTCTGAAGATAGCTTGAGATACAAAGTTATCCGAAATTCCTGTTACAGGGTAAGGGAAATGCCTCAAAGAGTATGTGGGTGAATCATTTGAATCGAAGTTCGTCATATTTTATCCTGAACAATCTGGTTGCGTATCTTCTCTCTCTCTCTCTCCCTCTGTGTGTGTGTCTCCCTCTCTTTCAATTTTATTGATTTTATTTCACAGTGTGAAAGTATAATAAATATTATAATGTAGGCTAGCTTAAAAAAGAATGACACAAATTTAAGAGCATTATATAGTTTGATGAATCGTATGATGATTAACAGAAAGGCACCAAATATTTAAAAAATGCGTTTAAATTCAACCAAATTCAATCTTCACGATTGCACAGAAAAACAAGTAAGCATATTTAAAAGTATATTCCTTCGTTTCTTCTCGCTTTAGAGATTTATGCCTCTTGCATTTACGTATCTAGTTCATGCCATTACGACAAATGGACTTTCAGCAATTCCCTGGCTGCGTTACGAGCGCTGCGCAGCTAGAGCTGGTGATGACACTACCATCTCTCTCCTCCAGCCGACATGATGCTCACTTCAGGGTACTCCTTAACTTTATGAAACCCATGAAGGGAGGCAAGAACTTTGTTTTTAATGGGAAAAAAATTAAATTTTACTACACCGAGAGGACAATTGGCGTAGTAAATTACTCCCTGGCATTACGGAAAAGGAATTCGATGTTTACCAAGTTTCCGTAATTCATAAGTTATTAAAAATTAATACGCCGCACAATAAGGTTATCTAACGAATATGTGATTTCGTTTATTTTTCTCTGAATTTTAAACAATTCAGTAAAAGCAGGAATTATTTAAATTCTTTATTAACAGAACTGCATTAAAATGTTTTCGACTTGAAAGTAATGAATGAACGTTTTCGGTAAATTGTTATACTCTACTAAGTTACCAATTTTTAGCTAATTTTACATGAATATTGGGTTTCAATCTATTTTAGTTTAAGAAATGAACTAATCCTGGCGACATTTACTACATCTCAGAATTATTAAATGGGTATTATTATTATTATTATTATTATTATTATTTTAATTTTATTAAAAAGCACTGACATTACAGGTAATTTAACCTCTTTGAATCACAATAGTATAGTAAAAACAAAATAAAATCTAAAAGAAACACAAAATAAAAAGAATCATAACATTTTAAACTTTCTTAATACAAATTTTACTCGGTCAAGTTGTTTTTGTCATACTTGTTGCTATATTTTAAGAGTAACAACAAAGATATAATCAGCAATAGTCTTTATTTTATTTTAAAATCATATAACCTACTAATGCTTTATAATCACATTAAAGATTGCATAAACCATATAATTGAAATGAAAAATAAACTCAATCTAAGTTAATCTTTAAGTGACGAGTTTTTCCTGTAGGGTGGCGCCGTGGCCAAGTGGTTAGGGGCACGCCTCTCAACAAAGCGACTGCGTTCAATCTCAGCTAACTGTATGTATGGATTCTGCATTTTCCCCGGCATTTATACCACTAATTGCTCCATCGTTACCTATCCCTTCATTCATCTCACCGTCATTGCACATCATCTCCTTCCTTGCTTTTATACAAGGGTTCGGGCTGGTCACCCATCCTAGCTGATCTCTCTGAACCACAGGCGTCTGACTCCAGGCACCCGCTTGTAGGTCTTGGGGGGTGTTGTTAAGCCCTAACAAGGGGGAGGGTAAACAGTGAAAGAAGAAGAATTCTTCGTGTAATGGAAATTTACAATTACTTATTAGTAAATAAACAGAAGTATATGCTAAACTACATTCTGTCCATATGTATGAAGCTACTTAAGAGTCATAAAGTGACTAATTTGCTATTTCCACGTATTTATTACTTGTCTCTATGACGTAAGTACGTATACAGCTTTTACGACTGCCCGAGGTGACAAACTCGACTTGCGGCTTGAATAAACAAATCTCAGGAGCCAAAGCCAACAAACCTCTGAGGTAGATTGCTTGAAAGCAAACAACCACCGGCCTGATTAATCGATTTCTTGCTGTTTACCAACAACTTAAGTACTACTTCAGCTCTCCAGGTGCAGCGTACACCTTTTCGCCAGCAGCTATACCTAATTTTATCTAAATTCAACTTGCTATCAAAATGTTTAAAAATTCATCACATTATAACTCTCCCCTGGGGTAACCACATCTCAACAAAGTTAAGTAGTACACGTATGTTTTCAACGTATTTATTCTGGCATATATTAACTATCACACTAATGTATTCTCAGTTTCTGTTTCAAAATTAGTGATTAATAAAAATTCACTGTAATTATTGGGAGAAATTGAGCGCAGTTTCTGAAAAATCGAGGTAAACTGTTTGGAAGTTTGTAGCTGTTACTATTTTAAGATTTGATAATAAATTAATAAAAGTTATACTAAGACTTTAGACTTTGAACACTTATTTGAGCATAAAAAGCAAAGTCTTGTTAAACTTAATTTCTTCCTTTATATAGTTTTGCCACAGCTTAGCATTTACATTTTGCATAAATCGTATTTGAAACTAATTGCTGAAGGCTCATACTGCCTGGTCTTGCACAGCTCCCAGATATCTGCGATTTCGAGCGCTTAACCCTAGCATTAATAATACCACAAATAATTTTATTTTCTATCCCTGACAATGGTTAATTGTCACATTAATGTTTTAGATCGAGCTGGGATTTTTGTAGTAGATCGGAAATAAAAATGCGCGTGCATCGGTTCTCTCCCCTATAGGTCCAATTTTAACGAGAAACAAATTATTTACAAATTAGCATTATTCGCTAGTAGGATTTAATTCCTTACACATGTCAGTGTTTAAAAAGTATTAAACGAGAGAACTAACAAAACTGTGCAATGCAATGCTTGCAACAATTTATGCATTATTATTTTGAACATTAAAACAAAATCAAAGTTCGCCATTGTATACACCCAACAGGGCAAGCAATATAAATAACGGTAAATCGTTTATCAATAATCAAGATAGGAATTTGTAGTAATGTAGTATAACACTGTAAGAAATCGTGTACCATAAAATATAGGCAGATATAAGAAACATTGCAATTAGTTAGGAAGTGAGGGTTAAAACTCCGCTAACAGACACTAACGAGCACAGGATTAAGCAGAATTGCGTCGAGTTGAGAGGTCCGAGGAGAAACAAGAACGGAGATACGGGGACAATTTCTGGAAAGTCAAGGGAGTTAGATAAGAAGAGAAAGAGAAACAGGAATTGAGAGTGATACAAAGATAATGGGTTTTACCTAAGGAGTCGGTCAAAAGTTTCACTTTTAAAAGTGAACGATTCCTTTTTCATAGCAAGTCAAATAAATCACCAATCAAAAAATAAAGATTAGGTAAAAAGGCGCGAAAGTTAGTGGAAAGGTTAAAACGTAGGTTTCCTCCAGATTTCAACACTCTTTCATATTCTCCATGTGAGCTATTTGGTGACAGGGCTTAACGCGTGTGCATGTGGATGTGTGGGCCATATAGAGTGTGACATAGGTCCACCACAACATTCAAAGTAACGGGAATATGTATAATACAGCTTATAGGTAACTTCATTATTATTGGATATTTTGTTGTATTGCAATAAATAAAATCGTTGAGAAATGCAGCTTATTACTTGCCCTCACCCACAATATTCTGAGACACAGATAGCTAGGAATAGGGATTTATTCACAGTTCAGAATGGCAGGTTTAGGCAGAGAACTTCAACCTGAAACTCATCATTAAGATGAGATAGCACGTGTATACGAGGAAGCGCTAAATCCCGCCTGCTACATCATAGTGTGGCGGAACACTGTATGAAACATTAAGGAATTCAGAATTAAAGTTAACATCGATGGAAATAAACTTTCAGAGAAGACAGTGTCAGTATCTGCTTACACGTACAACATGCTTTGTCATTTCCACAATAAAGAATATGGCGTCAGCAATACACCACAAGAATGTTGCTTTGTTAGAAAATCTTGGGCTGACGTGTTAAATTCAAATTTATACCGAGATATACTTAATTTCTGTTTTGAATGTCTCTTTCTGAACTCTGTGTTAAAACTTTTTCGTTTTCACGTTTCTCGCGTTTCGGCGATTTGGAAAAACGGTTCAGTTCCTTAATCCTTTAAGCTATACCCTCAAAATACAACTGATTAGAACCCCAGTTGATCCGTGATAATGCGAATAAAATTAGGTTCATCAAAAGTAAACACCTGAAGATAATAATTTAGTTTTTCTGTCAGTTATCTACGAGGAAGGAAATATTACATTCCAGCCAAAAATTCATATCGATATTTAGCTGAAAGTGCAGCTTTTGAAGACTCATATATCCAAAAGAAAGACATTTTTAGTAAAAGATGAAGGAGTCCCTTAATCCCGCGTCTATGTAACTATGTAACTCCTAAATGGAAATAATATTGCTTGAATTAATTTTATACTGACATCAGATATTTTACGAACACAATGTGATGATTATGTTATATAGACTATTTATTTCTTAAAAACAACTAATATTTCCTATTAAGACAGTAAGCATTCGTAATGCAGGAAAAATACATAGGTATCTAAAAATATTCTGTAAATACGTAAGATAGAATCAGAGGCTGAAAATTCGATGCCATAGCCCGGATTTGAACCACAAATCTCGTGGTCTCCTTCCCGTTTCTCTAACCACTGAGCTGCCATGGCGGCATGCCGGTACGACATTAAATTTTCCAACTGATTCGCATTTCCCCCGGTAAACCACAAGTAGATCTCAAATTGTATTGAGATGACATACCCCAATGGCGACTTACAATGCTGTAAGTACTTTGAGCCCTGGACTTGATAGTTTCGACCACTATTAGTCAAGTAATGGTCAGTTTTTAAATTGCCGTTGAAACTGAATTTCATATAATGGAAGGAGGTAAGAGTTAGCTAATAACATATTAAAATAAATTTAAGGCTTATTAAAATATAGTATGTGCCAAAATCATTCTAATAGTTTTCTACTCACCATTTGTGTAGAATGTTTAAGAACGTACAATCCTTTTTAATTTTTGTACGAGATCACGACAAATAAAAACCGGCATATGACGTAAATAGTTCCGAAGAATGTCCGTACTGCTCAATTTAAAATTAACCGCAATCTGACGTGGTGTTTAACTTAATTTGAAAATGCTTTTTTCGACTCCTATACTTAAATGTGTTCATTTTGTGTTAGAAATCTGTATCGAAATTAAGTCCTTGAGACTTTTCTCACAATGAAGTTACAGATTTTCTTGCTCGCCAAACCATAAACTTGTCATACAGCTTTATACTTTTTCTTTTATTTTTCATGGAATACATTCTTATTTGCATTCCTTGTCTCCTCCAGGATATCAGGAGGTGTGGAACTAAATTCCCTCTTCAAATTCATTAATAAACATTTCTGTCTCCATCTTGTAAAATCGGTACCTGCGACCTTGAATCGATATTCACTTGTTATCGAAGTGTATCTAAAATACGAATCAAGAAATTTATTTACAATATTTTAATTTTTTTCGCATGCATATAAACATTAGGTATTTATTTTATATCTAAATGTCATAGAAAAACTATCATATGTGATGGCTATTAAGTTTTCAACGCGAGCGAGTGTCGGAAGTTTCGCATCATTCACGTTCTTAATAACTCCTGTTATAGGATCGTTGCATAAATAGCTATTATTGGTGAGCTTTCTACTTTATTAAACATATTCCTACTATTCTTTGAAAGCAGTTCATAACTGTGTAAAATGATGTTGCAGTGCAACCTTAACCGTGACAGAAAAACAACCACACGTTTAAATGTCATAAAAGTTGTAGGAATGTGTAATACGCCTAATATAAGAACAGAAATAATTTGCATCAAATTGCAATGAAAGCGAGCTTAGAATGGGTAGTTAGGGAGTGTATAATGAGAGTATGGGATGCTGTTTCACGCATATGTGAAGCACTTGAATTAAAAATTACGGAACTCAGCAGCACACTTTATGTGTCTCTAAAGAACGATGAAACAGTTCATAACAAGCATAGCGAGGCCTGACGGAGAATTCAGTCTCATAACTGTGAACATTGGCATTACTACTCGCTGTTTTAAACGAGACTCTCGAGACTAAAAATGATTTGTGAGAGAGTGGAACAAAATTGGGGAGGATCCATCATAATACATAATAAACCTTAAGTGAAAAACATGCAATGTGGAGATCTGAAACAAAATATAAGTGTTATAAGCAAACAAATTTATATGAACGCCCACCTCCGTGATCTCGAAGCAGCCTGCCCCACATTCAGGAGGTCTCGAGTTCTAATCTCGGTTAGGGTGAATTACCTATGTAAGGTAAGCTTCCTCAAATTCCTAGTTGTGACCTATCATACATAGGGGAGATGCATGCAGAACGGAAGATTGAAAAATTTAATCGCATGTTTGGGACTATTAGAAAAACAGTAAAAGATAAGATCAGGAGGGATACATACATAAAATTTTACAAAACGATGGCGGTACCATGTGGATTATATGGCATGAGACTTGGACCCTTGATATAAAAACACGTAGTAGGATAGAAACAGTAGAGATGAAATTTTTGAGAAGATGTCTAAGAACCACAAAAAGAGATAGATTATACAATGAAGACATTCGTAATCGTCGAAGATATATGAATTAAATGATAAAATAGTTGATTATAGACAGACATGGGAAGACCACGTTAAAGAATGGGTAATGAAAGAATGCCAAAGAAGATTCTAAAGGAGAAGCCGAGAGGGGAAGGAAGAGTTGAAAGATCCAAGAGAAGATGGTCGGACCAATCAGACGCAACATATCGTGAGGTCTAATGCCCGAAGAAGAAAAAGAAGGTTTTTTCGGGGTTTTCCCTTATCCTGAGAAGAACAATGTCGTGTATCTACAAGATCTAGGGTCCCCGGGCCTGTTTAAACATAATTTCAAACATTTCGTTCATTCCCCGTCCATATGATCAGTAACTATTTTGCCATTTAAATCAAATATATTAATTTAAATAACTCAAGATGTCTATTTCTCGTGAATATTTATTATTAATATTACGTTGATTACGTTTAATTTTTTTCATTTTAAAAAGAGATTATGTATTAGTTTGATTTTAAAGATTATTGCTTTAGTAGTTTATAATAAAATTATGATTTGTATCTGGTTCAACTTCAAGATAAAAAAATCTGATGCGCTACATTCACATGACTTTCTCTACCCTCTATCGCTTGGGTATCCAGATAAACATTTCCGGAAATAGCTACATTACGCATTTTGTTTGTGTAAAATGCATTCTATTTTATTATATAGCAACTATACAATAAAATATCCATCCTATAAAATCCAATCCATCTATCTTCAAAGGGAATAGCGATAATCAAATGTTCTGTGGAACTGGAAGCTATTCACTAGCCTTAAAATTCCATACTCTTTCCGTGACATCGCGAGAAGCAACTGCAAATCGACAGGACTTTAAAAATAATGGTTAAGCATTGAACAACTCGAACCATTAATAACGGATATTTTGGAAATGACTTATGCCATAAAAAGTTATTTGAAACAAATTATGTGTTATAAAGAGATCTACATTTTTTGTGAATTACGATTACATCTATCGCTTAACGTTTACTACTTAACAAGATTATACTAAAATCTCTCCGAATGAAAAGGACTTTACAGGTTATTGCCAGAATATTCAATATTTACATTTTATTTCTAACGTAAAAATCTCTAATATATTATGTATTTTAATGAAAATCGTTAGTCATCTTTATTAAATAAAATTTTCGAAAAATGTTTCATGTAAAGGGTAGGTACTTTCCCTGTTTCGCATCTGTGGAAGGTACTGAACCTAAATACCAAGTTTAGTATTTACCCAACTTTTTGTAGCGGTAAAACATTGTCCCTCTGGTTGATGCCCTTTGTTGCAGTGTTCTGGTCTCCCGCTATTGTTGCTCAGGGGCTTATTATTTCTCCATTCCTAATAATTATCTACCTAACTAATTTCACGGGTCTCAGGGTTTTCGTAGGTGAGGCGAATTAAGATACACTGCATTTCCCTTAGAGATGTGGTTTATTATCAAATAAATACTTAGGGGCCGCTAGCTTTTCCCATTTTAACAATTCTCACCTTAATAATAAATCAGAAGCCTAATACAACTGCACACGCTTCCCACTCTTATGCGCACACACACGTATATCCGTCGTCCAGAGAGTATCACTGCGTGTCGACGAGGGCTTTCTTTCCCCTTTTATACCTAAGCCTAGCGACGCTCACCTTCGAGCCTCAAAATGTAATGACCCTTCTAATTGGTCTTCAGACCGCGTTACCTTATTATGTATGAAAATATTCTGCTCCAAATCTTTTCGCATACGCGTCCCAATGACACGTCCAGAAGCAGATTCAATATCTCTGTCTCTTTCCTTTATCTGTCTTTCTATTTCTCCTTATTGCTACCAGTTCCTTGCTCATTAAGTTGGTGAAAAGTGGGCTTTACCTAGAATTATCTTTCATCTGGAATTAGCTAGCTGACCCGTTCCTTGCTTATCTAAGTTACAATCTGCTTTTTACATTTCTTGGCTGCTAAATATTCTAACATCTTTATTGGTGAATCATATTATGAAGTACAATTATAGTTTAATATCAATTTATATGTGTATATGTATATATATGTGTGTGTGTATGTGTGTGTGTGGTATATCCCCTTCATTTTCATTTTTGAGTTATGCTGTTTAAAGGCACACAGACTTTTTCTAAAAAGGTTTTTTTTATATACGAGGCCGCAACGCATATATTTCTGATGAAATATTCACATTTAATTTTTGGGTGGAATACAGTGCTTCTCCTACTTGTAATATGTGACGCAGCGGCAATGACCCAAGGTATGGGAAGGTCAGCGCCGGACGCTCGATTACACAACTACTGTTCGCCAATGTAAACACCCGGCGTGTTATCGGCAGATAATACTGAAGGATTCTGGAAGTTTCTTCCTCCTCCATCAGAAGTGTGTGGAAATAGTTCTAGAGAATTCGAGAACATGAAAATTTTCCACTGACTATATAAGCGAGCGCTCTTGCGGCAGTCCAGTTAGTTGCTAAAAGAGTTGTTGAGTCAGTGCGCAAGCGAATCAGCAACTGCGTTTCTGGTGCGACATCAAGAGCGATTCTCCTAGCGAGTGCTGCTGCGGAGCGACAGGTGGTAGAGTTCTTGTGTGTCGACTCCCGAGTGAGTGAGCCGTCCGGCGTGAAGAGAATACATCACCAGGGAAGTGAAGTGACAAGGAGTTTAACTAGATCACCCTAGTGAAGTGACATTAGTGAAGCGAAATCTCAGTGAAGGTGAGGTATATAAAAACGAAACAGTGATAGTTGAAAAGATGGACAAAGTCACAATATGTAAAAGAAAACGCAAGACAGTATCATATTGGCTCTATTCAAAGCTTTAATGCATTACATTTCAAACTTTAAATACAAAATAACTTTAATTGATAATATTGGCTGACATGACATTTCTATGATGAAATGGCGCGTGAAAATTCAGAAAAATTTGGAATTATTCAAAAAAGCAGTCCAGTTTCCTAACTTTAATGTCATTAATTTATTTCCTTAATTTCTATGTTTAAAATGAACACGTGGCCATTTAATGTTTATTTCATAAAATTTACTTCATGTTAATCAGATAGGAGGAAGGGTTTGGTCAAGATTTTTGTATTTAACTACACATTGGCATCACATACTTAAATGTCACAGTTTTATTCTTGTTGACAGGAAATTCTAATCGTGTTTTGAACAGCGTCGCGGTCGACTTATCAAACGATTAACTTTCTACGAATGTGCTTGCAAATTTAATCAGTAAATGTGGAACATACACATAAAAATGCAACCTGTGAAAAATCTATTACTTGTCGGCTAACGTAATATGCCTGCTTCATAAGGCAGTAGAGGGAGAAGATTGACATTCAATGCCTTCTGTTAATGTTGGGCTCTTTGTTCGCAAAGCTCTTTGCGAGTACATAACTGTACATCATTTACTATTGAAATCGGTTTCTAATTAGTTAACATTTTTATTAATCTTCAAACAGTGGTGGGACGATGACGAATAACTCGCAAGTACACCGCCTGCAAATCTTATTTGAATTATTCTCAGCCTACAAAGAGCATACAAAGCTGTAATTTTCAGTAAATATTCAGAAACATTAATATTATTGTAAATTCTGATATGCTATATTTAGAAGCTTTTTTATAAATTAGGACAACAATTTTACAAAACTATGGCGGTTGCTATTTTGCTCAATGGATACGAAATCTGGACCCCAAAGAAAGAGACTTCAAGCGTACGCAAACAGCAGAAATGAAATTTCTGAGATGTGTGGCTGGATATCTGCTAAACGATAAGAAGGAAAATGAAGATATACGAAATGAGTTAAGTGTTTTCTACATTAATATTGTGACTTTGTCCAGCTTTTTCAAATGTCACTTTTCTCAGTTCTCGTTGTCACTGTTTCGTTTGTATGTAGTTTACCTTCACTGGGAGTTCACTTCACTTTCTTCGTGACGTAGCCTCTTCAGGCCGGATAGTTCACTTCACTCGGGATTAGAACACAAGACCTCTATAAACTGTCGTAACACTCGATGCACGTCTAAACAGTCGACACCAGCTAGCTCGGAAAATTGCTCTTGATGTAGCACCAGATATGCAGTCGCAATCTCACTCGCTCGCTCACACTCTCTCCATGTGACAGCTCACGCGAGAACGCTCGCTTGTGTAGTCAGTGGAATCTTTCCACAGGGTTCCGAACGTTCTAGAACATTTCAACGAACTTTCTGAAGGAAGAGGGAAGCAACATAGACAGACCAGTCCTGCATTACATAGCCAGAGGGAAAAGAAGTTTAGGGCGTCCAGAATCGAAGTGATCGCAGCTGTTTTGAGACAGAAAGCGTGGTAAAATCAAACACTATTAATGGCAAATTTTACTTATGTTATAGTTCCATATATTACCGTACTGGCCCGAAAATAAGGCACCTTTAAAATTAGAGGTGGGAAAGGAAAAAGCAATGGCACGAAAAAAAAAGCCGCATTTGGATTCAGGATAAAAAGTTGAATACAAACGTTTATTTTCGTGTACATATAAGGATATAAATATTTTTCCTAATATATGGTACGTCACATTGGCAGCAAACACATTCGTGCAGTCCATACTTTCTTCCAGTTGGTTGGATTAGGTTTTGACAAAAAGCACAACTGCAAGTATGAACTACGCCGAATTCCTTGGCTTATTGATGCTTTTGGCTCGGAATGATCATTCATTGCGGCAGAAAACAAGCTTTCTTACCAGTGTGCAGATTCTCTCCAAAATTGCAGAGAGAAGCTAAAGAAACAATATACACAATGGAAATGCCGACAGTTCTGTTCCATAGTTAGCAAATGAGCATAGATTTTAACAGCAAAGGTAGCGAGTATAACCCGAATGTTTGCAGCCGAAATTTGGACCAAAAGTGGGCCAATTATGTTCGGGTCAATAAGGTACATGTTTCGTTTCGTACAGTTACTAAAAGCCAGATAGTCTCTTGAAATGGGAAAAGTAAGATTATCCGAAATCGTTCGATTGCCTCTCCACAACTCAACCGAACTATATCGGAAGCGGCCTCAAACAATATTAACCAGAATAAGGAATAAAGATCGGAAGAGTAACTACAAAACACATGTGGTTTTCTGCGGAATAATGCACATGAAACTTTGTAAAGGGAACTCCAAACACGAAGCAGTGAAGTCATGTTCACTGCAGCTATGTGTGTGACAGCCAATCACCGTCGATACTGCCCAACAACCCTTTGGCCTCTCCGCTTATAACTTCCAGCATAACACAACACTTAACACTTCCACTGTTAACGGATTTATTTATACTGCTGGCACGTGGAATATACGTGTATGTTTAGATCTCGCAAGTCCTGGAAGGAATGCATGCACATGTAAAAAAAGAAAGCCTCGACTAAGATACAATAACCAGTAGTCACACTTTATTAGAAATAACAATAATAATACTAATACTAATAATAATAATAATATTAAAGTGAAATACGGTCAAGTGTGTAATGATGAAACAAATCTCTAGTTTTCAGCACTGAGTTCTGTCACTGTTTTCCAGCACTTAGTGCAATATAGTACGTGGCATTTATCAAACTTTAATTCACCGAGTTTACAAATACATTTATCCGTTACTACTGAAAATTAAATTATTATGCAGCGCATTTTATGCTCAATTCATCACGATGCTTATTATGGTGAATTTGTTCCTGTTACCAAATGTCATTCTGTTGTAAGAAATGCTACTCACTTAATAACATGTACCCTTCCCTCTTCCCATTAACTCACCTCCAAACGATATAATTAAATATATAATTGTAATAAGACTTTTGATAATAGCATTATACTTTCCTCTTTCATTAACAGTGTGAGAAAAATGATTTATTTAGTCATGTACAATAATGAATCAGCTGTTAGCATTGTCGACCAAGCACGCCAGGTAGCATTTCGCCCTCCCATTTACCTCCGTTCAAAAGGTTGCAACGTAGCTCTCCCACTACCTCACTCATGCCACGTGGTGCCAGAACTCTCTCAATGGACAAATTATAATACGACGATTACACATATACTTGCGGATAAGAAAACACGAAATGTAATGATAATAAAACACACACATTTAATTGCAAACTTCAGCAATTGTAAAGGATGTATTAGTATTTACAGCACACGATGAACCGTTGAGGTTTCCGTAAACTTCATTGGAAACGAGGTATTTGAAATATAGTTAGAATCTATGGTTAAGAGCCGCCACCTTTTTGCTTTACCTCTAAAAATGTTTCCAGGTTTAGTTTTTGTTTACCAAACTAAGCCTGTTAAGAGGTGGTGTTCTAGTCAAATAAACGTTATCGCAAGGTCGGCGCCGGGCAGTTGGAGAGATAAACAGAGATAAATAGTCGCGGTAGTGCTCTCGCCCAGCACAAACACCAGAAGTGCTGTCGATAGATAACCAGAATCTTCTGGAAGTTTCCCCCCCCGCATCTGTTACAGCGTTTATATAAACAAGCACTCCCGTGAGTCAGAGAGTAAGTTTCTGGTGCGAGAAGTGCTGTTCTCCGAGCGAATTTGTGACGAATATTGTAACGTGCAAGAGTGCTGCTTCCGCGAGGGATTAGAGACGCCTTGTTCAATTCTCTAGCGAGTGAATGATTCGAAGAGCCTGATTCGTGAGTATTTCATTACGTCACGAAGAAAACTGAAGTGATAGGTGAGGCAGTATTTTTATCACTTGAATGATTTCAGTCTGGTTATATAATGTGTAAATTCAATAACGGCCCGCCTTAAAGCAACATGTGTATGTAATAATTTGTAAAATGTGTGTAACAATCATAGCATGTGCTTATATTATTGTATCCATGTGTAATAATGTTATGTGAATATATTACGTAATTTAATAATGTAGGAACTGTGAGAAATAGGTCAAAAGTTTTTAACAAAGAGGTAACAATTAGGTAACTTTGAGTCAATAATGAGTAAGAAAGTTTAACAGTACTAGTTGTGATTCTTGGAGCAACAATAGTGTAATTTTAGTGACAGTTTAAAAATGGTCTATCAACAATCAGAAAAAGCTTTAGTTAAATGGAGGTATTCTGTTGGAGTGGGATTAGCTAATTAGAGACTTGAAATACAGAAATTTACAAGTTTAGACGGTTGAAATCTAGTCAGTTGCCTGCAGATAGTGATAGTAACGGGCTGCAAGATGCGTCATCGAGAGATTTAATATGTATTCGTGTGAGACAAAAAGTAGTTTTACGTGGTAAAAAGTGTAATTAATTAATAAAAAGAATCTCACAGCTCTCTATATCAGTGAAGTGCTATTTAATTTGTGTCAAGGATTAAAAAAAAAGAGTGAATTAAAACTTAAAATCTGCGTAAACCTACATTCTTGTCGAATCACGCCCTACCAAGACTTCCATGTCTCTAACAATAATACTGACGCAGCCGAGGCAAACATAAATATATAAATTCTAAAGTAAGAGTCAAATTACAAAGCTAATATTTTTAAACTTGGAGCAAAGGCCACCTGAAAGTACATTTGGGGCGAAGGCCACCGGAAACTGTTTTATATACGTGCGGTTGCAACTACTTCAAGTGTTCGGCTCCCCAACAATGAAATATAATACAGCATCTATAAACTGACTTTCAATACGTAGCAGCAACTAACTACTGCAAATTGACGCCCAAAGCGTGAGTCAAATAACGTAACAAACCACCTACTCAAATTGGCGTCCATACGTGGAGCTAAAATACTCCTACAATAAAATAATGTAACAAACCATTCTTTTTCATAGGGAAAATCGAACTAAATTACATCTGTGAAGTGACAGTGAGAACTTAGTGAGCGAAAACTGGAAAAAGCCTCAATATTATACAGCACGTACACTATAGAGAGTGACTTCTGCTGTACTGCAGTCTAAACGGAACACTTTATAGCAACAAACAGTATGTGCACCTGTACAAAAGGCCTTACGTATTTGTAACTCTGCATTTGCTATTATGAATAAACGGCGTTTTAACTATTTTTTGTTTCTATTATCGTGTATTTCAACTCTTTCATATCCCGCTAAATGGAGATGAAATACTTTATTGTTACACCTTTTCCAAAATTGCTATATTTTATGGACCAGGCGGGATGGCTCAGGCGGTTATGTCTGTGGCTGCATTCGGGAGGTGCCGGGGTGGATAATTTGGTCCGCGAATTTTCCTATTATCCTTTTCATCACTACATTTCATTTCTCTCTTGTTCACCGCCATATCAGGCATTGGGCTGATTACCCATTCTGGATATGTTATGAACCAGAGTTCGCTTGCTCCTCGATAGGCTACTGTCCCAAGGCATTGGCTTGCAAGTCTGACAAGAACAGGGTAAACGTTAAAGAAGAAGCTATCCTTCATGGCATTTCCAAAAGTTGTTTGAATGTATTTCTGGTTTGTATTCTTGAAAGATTATTAAGTGTTAACATCTTAAGAGACACATCTAATTTATACAAGTACAACGGATGCGTAGAACTAATGGTCTACATATTACTTCCCTCCTTTTGACACAACGGTATTTGAAAAAACATTTATGAACTGGGTTAGTGAATTACATACGAAGGAAATCTGCATATCCTAAAAATAAAGAAGAAAATCTGATGTGTTACACTCGCATGACTTGCTTTACCATGGCAAAGCCGTTTTTACAAACGCTTATTCTCCATATACTTCATGTTAATCGACATAAACATTTGCAGAATGTATTGCTAATTTTCTTGTAGGTACAAGGAGAATACGCTAGGATTTAATCTACAGTCAAATCTTTTAAGAGCTGGTTGCTATGTGAAGTATTTCATTCTCTTTGTATGTCCAGGACATAAAAAAACGAATAACGAATCCCCTTTGAGAAAACGTACAAGTAATGGAAAATTAATACAAATAACAAGCAATATCTTGGAAGTCGTTCGCTTCACAAAAAGGGTATATGACAAATTGTGTGTTTTAACGAGATCTACATTTTTTATATAGAAACATTTTGTCTATCTCTTACGGTTTACTAGTTATGCAAAAACTATTCAGAAAGAAGAGGACTTTTGGGGACATTCCCAGAAAATTCAGGATATGTTTTTATTGGTCATGTAAATAGCTTAAATATATCATATTTTAATCAAAATGGTTAGAGCAATTTGTGAGACAGTCAAAGTTTTCGAAAAATGTTCCACGTAAAGAGTAGTCTGGGTTAGGGTGATTTTCTTGGAAATCTTCGTGTCACATCTTTGAAATATACTGAATCTAAATACCAAGTTTGGTATTTATCGCCTTTTCGTTTTTGAGTTATGCTGTTCACAGACACACACAGACCTTTTTCTAAAAGTAAGGGGCCTCAAAACATGAAATCTCGGTGTCGAAATTTTGGGTGGAATGCAATACTTCAACTACTTACTATACGTAGTAGAGAAAGTAAAAAACAGCTGTATATACTACAGCGTTTTCTGCCTGGTATATCATCTAAATCTATTATCACCAAGAAGTGTTGTAGAAACATTGTTTTCGTCTGCTTGAAGTTCAGACAAAGGTACGAGAGTGGATCGAAAAGTAACGCACAATATTTCTTTACAAAATAGTTTAATAGTTAAAACAACAACAAAAATCACAAATGAACTTACACATTTTACCTTCTTTTCGATATAATCACCACGCTTCTCAACACATTTCTCCCATCGTGATACCAGTTTCAATATGCCCTGATCGTAGAAGTCGGTTTCCTTGGAGTATAGCCATCTGCGGACTGCTGATTTCACTTTCACATCTGTAGCCAAGAGTTGGCCGGCCAGGAATTTCTTCATGGGACCAAACAGATGAAAGTCCGGCGGTGCAAGGTATGGTGGATGCTAGGGGAGCTCCCAAACAAATTTGATGATTTTCTGACGAACAGTAACAGCAACATGGGGCGAGCATTGTCATGAAGAATTTTGACATCGTCAACATGTTGTGGCGTTTGTCACGAAGGGCACGACACAACGTCACCAAAGTTTTCATGTAGGCAGCAGCATTCACAATTGTCCCGTGTTCAACAAAGTCCACCAATACAACACCGTGTACATATCAGAACACTGTCACAAGCACTTTCCTAGAAGTTTCCTTTGAACTGGGGAACCAGCATGTTTCCACTTCATACTTGCCTGCTTGGTTTCGGGCGTGTAGTGGTATGCCTAAGACTCATCACCAGTGACGATTCCTTTCAGAAAGTCATCCATTTCTGCGGTGTACCGCTTTAGGTGATCCAAGCTCATCATTCGCTGGCGCTTGTGGTTGTCTGTCAGGTTCTTAGGCACCCGGGAGCACTACCTTTATGAAATTTCAACGTATCATAAACAATATCGTACACTGCATCATATGAAATGTTGAACTGTTGCGATATGGTTCGCAACTACACACGCCGGTCGTCAAAATTGCCGCTTCAATGTCTCTGACATTCTGCGGGGTTGCAGCTGTTACCGGACTCTCGGAGCGTGGCGAATCACTAAGGTTCACACGGCCCTCTAGGAAGAATATTGATATTGCTACGGTCCATACAATCATCGCCATACACGCCACGCATTACCCTGTGAATATCACTCGGTTTATGCCCTTTGGCCCACAAATATCAAACCGCACCTCTCTGCTCTTCACACGTGGACGACAGTAACATGAGCGCCATATTTGTTTCGTAGTTCACGCTTCTCTCGCCAGAGCTGCACATTAAACAAAAAATACCGTATGTAGTGAGAATTTCAAACTATATTTGTGTGAAATTGCAACATTCCAGCTGCAATACCAAGGCAGAAAAAATTATTGTGCGTTACTTTTCGATCCGCCTTCGTACATAAATGTGCTAC
Source organism: Deroplatys truncata (assembly GCA_030765065.1). Classification (NCBI taxonomy): domain Eukaryota; kingdom Metazoa; phylum Arthropoda; class Insecta; order Mantodea; family Mantidae; genus Deroplatys; species Deroplatys truncata. The sequence continues at coordinate 81,043,078 of CM060988.1, forward strand.
TCAGAAAAGTGGTATCTCACAAAGAATAAATGAATAAAGTGGTTGTTGATATATTGCATTTCAATACCTTCACAGAAGAAATAGTCATGTCACATTCCTAGGATAATCGTGTGGTAGCAGCAGACCAAATGTGTCATAGAGGTGCAAGTCAATACTCACTGTCAAGACGTGGTAATAATGCAACCTGTAAGAGGCGATACTGAAAAACATTAATGTCATATTTCTAAAAGCAAATGCAATTTCTTTATATTTGAAAGTTATTTTCCAATGTTTTACGAGTTGATTTGCTAATTATTATCATTTAAAGATTTAGTGTTCACTCAAAAATGAATTCGACTAGAGGCATTTCCGGGCTACAATTGTTAAAGATTTTAATCGATATTAACGCCTAAACAATATGAAGATGGGTTTAGAAATGCATTTGACAAAGAAGACCCATTTAAGGCAACAATTTACAATTGGTACAGCGAATTCGCAAGAGATCGGTTTGTTTTTAGTGATGAATTTCGTGAAGGATGCCGAAAAACTGATGTTACTATGAAAATATTACCGCTGTTCGAGCAAAACTAGAGGAAGAACGACGGACATCTTATGAATTTATTTGGGCGACATTGGGCATTGGTGTGGCGGTGCCGTGGCCGAGTGGTTAGACGCTCGTCTCTCATCAAGGAGGCCTGGGTTCGGTCACAGGGACCCGCATGTGGGATTTGTGGCTGACAAAGTGGCATGTGGGTGGGGTTTCTCCAGTTTCCCACGCCACTCATACCACCAACTCTTCCATCACCTTTTTTTCATCCACTTCACCATAATTTCATATCGTCTACTTACTCGCTCTTATACCAGCATCGAGCTGATCACCCATCCTGGATATTCTATCTGATCCAAAGCGTCTGCTTCCGACAGACATCTGGCCCCATACATCGGCTTGTAAGTCCCGGGGGTGTAAGTCCTACATACAAAGAGGGTAAACAGCGAAAGAAGAAGGCAGTGGGCATTGGTGTGAGTCAAATCCAAAACATTTTACATCAACAATTAGACGTAAGAAATCTTATTGTAAATGGATTCCACATAAACCGACTCCCGATCAAAAATAACAACGCATCGATCGGTGCCGAAAAACTCCAAAGCGGCACTTTAAACTTGGTTGGAAATATCGTTACTGCTGATGAATCTTGTATTTATTATTCGAGCCAATTGTGGCACTTCTTTCACCGAGTAGCTATTTTGCAGAAATGGCCGTAGTTCTTTTATGTATCTGCAATCATCAACTACAATTTTCGGCCCCTGCTTATTATTACGCCGGCAGCCTGCCTTACACCAGAAGTCGGCTGCACCAGGTTTCTACAGCGCTCGCTAGGTTGTGTCCTCTCCGCCAGTATAGGTAGCGCTTATGTTGGCTCCACTTCATCATCACCGGACCTTCCCAGTGCGTACCCCGAGCGATGCATCAAAAAAGAAAAGAGTGTGAAGTGCCTCAGAAAGAAAGGCATCATTGCTTTAGGAACAGGTTTCATCGAATACAAAAGTATATTGATGCTAAAAGGAAATATGTTTAAAAACAATAAAATCATTTAAATTTTTTTAAAACTAATTTGTTTGATTTTCTAAAAATTTTCAGTGTCACCCCCGTATAGCGTGCTCTAATGTCTTTAATTTACATTATTTTCTTTGAATAAATTAAATAATCCGATACGAGACCCTTTCTTCTTTTATTGAAGATAAGAAGATAGTTTCATTTGAAAAAATGCAAATTTTGGTGTACGACAAGCAATCTTTCTGAAAGTTATTGGAATTTATTTAAGGACTACATTTACCAGCGTTGCCTCATCCTCAGCTATGTGAAAACAGAGTTTACGCTTAATATGCCGGTTGGATCATTTAAGTTGAGACTGTACAATATCTCCAAAACTAAGTGTAGAAAGAAATGTCTTTAGCAAAAGTTGCTTGATATTATAGGCAAAGTAAATGCCATTAGTCGTGTTTTATTTGGTGGACGTTGTGGTGGTCATTTTAAGGTAAATTTAATTTGATCCTAATTGTAGGTTCCCATTTAAGAATATTACATTCACCCTAAAATTACCATCCTAACGTATCCAAACAAAATACGACTTTTGGCATTTACTTTTCCCGATAATATCAAGCAACTTTTATTAAAAACATTCCTTTCTACAACCCTTATTTTGTAGATATTGTAAAGTCTCAACTTAAATGGCCCACAATATATGTGTGTGTTTGTGCAGTGTACCTAAGTAAACCTCTCACCTCTTATCCCTTTTTTTCAGATTCTCTTTCCCAGCGTCTGTGTGTATTACACTCCATCGTCTACGTCAGAAATGATCCCAGTTTATCTACTATGTTCAAGCAATCATTCCTCAAACGAAGCTTAAGGAACAGTTAGTCCCTGCATTCTACCAATATATCCCTCAATCTTGTCTCTTTTTCCACTCTTCAGTAATTTTTTTCCACATCAGTAGCCAACTTATCTTTCCAGACATACAGTCGTATTCATTCTAAACCTGCTAGTTCTTTTGGCACATAGCTGTATGGGAAACAATTTAATGGCAGTTCATAATAATTAAAATTGGTCAACTTTACACGTAAGTGAAGAACTGCCAACCTTACAATATGAATTACTAGTTTGAAGTTAGCCAGTAAATCAAATCTTGTTTTTAAACAACACAAGGTGATTAAATCACTTCCCAGTGCTAAATATTACATCCTATTGTATTTAATGGGGAACTGTGTTGTAAAAACATTAAAAACTGTGGAACACTTATAGAAGCACTAAAATAATTCTAAATAAGTGCACACGTGGAACTCGGTAACTCCTACCCAACCAAGGATTATCTAGTTTAAACTCAACTGTTAACCTCCTACAAGATACTGGCTTATACTGCCACTATGGTCTGGTAGTTAGTATGCACGGGTTCGACTTCCGATTTTAATTTGTCTCTTGGCTTGGTTTGCTATTTATAGATTTTGTATTTGCCACACATCATTTGAAATGTATTAACTTTATTGTTTATATCACTTTCTCTTTCAATCTTGAAAACTTCAAATCAGCAATAACCCACTCCTGCAGGTGCAGATCCCTTTGAATAGGTCACACTGCTCGCCAAAGACTTTAGATCAGTTGGAACAGCCATGGAAAAAAGCAGCAATCCGATCAGACACATGATCACACCTGCGGTTTCGAAACCGATAGACACGAACTGGAAAGAGACGATGTCGGGAAATGGGAGAATGCCGAAAAGGGAACAAAAAATCTGACGTTATCCACCACAAAAGTCCTTCCTCCAATTACGGTTCGAACACGGATCCTCACAGTGTTCCAACCAACTCAACTACACTGCCGTTTGTGAAAATTGCAACACCAAGAAGGGCACGCATGAATTCAATGAATTTAATACTACAGTTTAGGTACATGACAAGTAACAAATGATAAACTTTTCAAATCTATATATGACCTTTGAGCCCAAATATTCAGTATTTGGTGCGGTCTCCATGCGCTGCAATTGGAGCTGCTACACGACGTGGCATTGAACCAAAAAGGTTATGAATAACCTCCTGAGGGATTTCCCTCCATGCAATTTGTATTCGACCCCACAAATCTGTGACACTGGTTACTGGAGGACCGTGACGCACCTGGTGCCGACCAACCATATCCCAGGCACGTTCGATGAGCGACATGTCAGGCAAACGATGTAGGCCAGGGAAGCAATGGTACCCGTCACTCTTCGAAGAAGTTTTGTACATTCCTCGCAATATGTGGCCGGGCATTGTCCTGTTGAAATGTGGCCTATGGGGATGCCTGAAGGAGGGGAAATATCTCAGGTTCTACAACCAGCGTTAGGTACCGGTTGCTGTTCAAAGTGCCCTCAATTTGTAGGAGTTGAGATCTGTTGTTGTAACTAATTGCGCCCCAAACCATCACACCTAATGTTTGTCCGCTATGCCGCTCAACAATGCAGCTCTCTAGATTGCGCTCACCACGATACCGTCGGACACGTATGCGGCCATCACTGTAGGACACGTTGAAGCGGGACTCATCCGAAAAGACTGCATTTTGCCACTCAGCACCCCAGTGACGGTGTTCACTGATCTGCATTCGGAGGAGCTTGTGGTTTCTGGACAATGGACGCCGACGTAATGGCATTCATGCAACCAGTCCAACCTGCAGCAGACGGCGATGAACCGTTAATGTAAACAAGTTCACACCTGTTGTAGTGCTCCAGCGTCGAGCCAATGCTGTGAATGAAGCTGTATGGTCCGTTATGGCCATGCGGACAAGATGACGGTCATCCCGTGCTGTGGTCATCTTCCGTGGTCCAGTACCCGCTCTTCGCTGCATACAACCTTCATCTATCCACTGCTTCCACGCACGCATCATTGTCTTAGCAGCATGCCCTGTACGAGCCGAAATGTCACGTTATGACAAACCCGTTTCCCAGATGAGAAAAATATTGTTTTTTCTGCTTCACGTATGGGCGCAAATTTGAGAAGGTATGTGTTTATGTTTTGATGTTAGCCCCAGGCTGGGAAGCCAATTTGAGAAAGTTATTGTCTTTAGGAGTTTATTAGCCTCACGCTTGGGAAGCCAATTTGAAAATCTGTTATTGTTGATCTTTTACTGTTGTTTTTGCCTCGGCTGCGTCAATATTGTTTTAGAGACATGTTTCTCTTAAACAGGGCGTGGTGCGACAACAGTGTAGACTTACACAGATTTTAAGTTTTAATTCACTTGTTTTTATTAATCCTTGACACAAATTAAATAGCACTTCACTAATATCAAGAGCTGTGAGATTCTTTAATTTAATACTTGTACTTTTTTATCGCGGATAATTATTTTTGTTTCACACGAATACGTAATATTTTTCTAGACAACACATCTTCCATCCGGTTACTATCATGATCTGCCAGCAACTGAACACATTTCAACCGTCCAAACCCGTAAACTTCTGTATTTCAAGTCTCTGATTGGCTAATCCTAGTCCAATAGAATACCTGCATTTAACTAAAGCTTTTTCTGGCTGTTGATTGGCTATTTTTAAACTGTCACAAAATTTACATTCTTGCTGCCCTAATCATGACTAGTAGCATTTAAACCCTCAAACTCATTATTGCCTCAAGATTACCTCATTGTTAGAACTTTAAACTCATTCTAACAGCTCTTACATTATTAAATTACGTAATGCATTCACATAACATTAAACATGTTTACAATAATATAAGCATATGCAATGACTGTTACATACATTTTTTTTACAAATGATTACATACTTATTACTTCAAGGCGGGCTGTTATTGAATTTACATATTATATAATTTAATTGAAATTATTCAAATGTTAAAAATACTGCCTCACACAGATCGATCATTCTGCCCCGTTCGAACTCACTCACATGCCAATATGGCTCCCTTTGACGTCGACGAAGACATACTGGCACTCACTTTATTGTTTCCACCTTGTTTGACAGCTCTGCCTTGACTACACTGGGCGCAACGCTGACCTTGTTGGGCCGACACGAGAGGGCTCTGCTCGGCCTAGGTGTACCCCATCTCTCTGCAAACCTAATCACTTATTGTTTTCACTCTCTTCTAGTTATTCGGGAAATTCCCGCTTGGTGCTGCAATTTTCACAAACGGCAGTGCATTATGCTAGTAATGAGCACGATACTAGATTCTCACTTTCTACAAAAAATTGTGTTTTTATTTATGGACGCTGTTTAACTGCTATGGTTCTTAGCGTTCCATTCTATACTGGGCGTGAAAGACGGACATTTTTCTCAAAAAGCTCTTATCAGGCTTGAGGTTGTTTTACTGCCGTAAATATACAACACGGGAGCACGGGCTTTACTTCCTTTCCGAATGGAAGTATGCCTAGAATGTTTGCGCCCGAAAACGACCATTGTCCTCTGCCGGATTTCAACCCGCGACCTCGGGAACTAAAGGCATGGTACCCGTAGACCACGGAGGACGAATTCACTTTCCACGAAAACATACTAGCTGATAAAAGAAACTGCAGTAATACTTTAGATTTGAATAATATTCTGGAACAAGTCTAAATTTTAATTAGTAGTGATACGACGTTAAGTCTCGATGTCTATCGAGATGAGGAAATTAACATTTCAACACATATATGGAACCATGACAAGAACTCTACAAAATAAAACAAAAACAAAACAAAACTGAAGTTCTGCAAGACCGTAGCGGTCCCTGTGCTCATATATGGCAAAGAATCGTGGATAATAAAAGAAAAGGGCAAAAATAAAATTACACCAGCGGAAATGAGATTTTCACGGTAACTAAAGGATGCAATGGACCAGACATAATAAGAAATTAAACTATTAGAGGACTGAATGTTTATAAATTACATGATGAAATTGAATAGAACAAACATAATTGTAAAGAGCACATGAACCGCACAAGTGAAGAGGCGATGCCGCTCTTAATTATCAAATATAAACCTTTAGGAAGAGATATCGTAAGCCGCAGAAAAAGTTAGGCGAAGACGCACTAGGTGGAATGTCTAATGCTCGAAGTGAATTAGAAGATAGAATTCTCTGCATATTTTTAAGAACAAATGACACACTTGGCTTCACATTACAGCCATCAGTATATTACGATTAACTTAACGTAAATGTTATTTATATATGTGTATGCATGATGATTGCTGGAGAATATGGATAGATAGATGGATGGATGGATGGATGGATGGATGGATGGATGGATGGATGGATGGACAGATAGATAGATAGATAGATAGATAGATAGATAGATAGATAGATAGATAGATAGATAGATAGATAGATAGATAGATAGATAGGTAGATAGATAGATAGATAAAGGTATCTTTATTGGTTTCAAATTATTGAAGTTGTTTCACAAGTATTTAGTGCATGGGTCATTGACCGTACATGCATATTTAAGATACAATAGGGTGACAAAATAAACAACAGAGAAAGAAAACACAACAAACAAGAAAAAGGAAAATAGAGATAAATTACCTTTGCCTAACTGAACAAATTTGACCTAGCTTCGCGTACTTTAGCCAAAACTTGCCCATGTTTTGCCAGTTCCTCTGGTCATCCAGTAGATCCCAACATGCCAATCTCTTTCTTGAGGGACTTTGGAATTTTTCTTTCAATTTAATCGTTCGCTGGTTCTCCCACTGTGCACATTCCGCGAAAACATGTGTCCAGTCCTCATCCAAATCACAGAATGGGCAGACTCCCTGCCAGAATCGTCAGTAGGAGAATATATATAAAAAGGCAACTTTTAAAATTATGAAAATGCGGCACAATTGAATGCGATTATTTGTCAAGCTTTTTGTTCCGTTTATACTCCGCCTTTAACTGCAACGGTCATATCGGCGGCCTTTTACCTTTGGAATATATTGCCTATGCTAACTCGTATACCGTTGTCATTGAATTTTTATCTATCTTTGAGTTTTATGCATTAGATCGTAAACACATTCACACTATCACTCATACTTTTATACTCCGCGGAGGTTAGGGAATAAGAGAAGAATTTCCACGCTAGCCGGGAATAAAACCCGGGACCCTTTGCAGAGCAGGCAGATGTTCTACCGACTGAGTTACGCGGCCAACTGTCATGTTTTGGTTTAAAGTGGCGAGATGGCTATTCACAGCCAATTAGTTGGAGGTGTTGCATTATAACTACAAAATGTTTTTAAAAATTTAATAAACTTGATACAGGCTCAGTAGTCACATAAAACGTATATGCATCCCTATCATTACAAAGGGTTGTTACTGTATTAAATATCGTGCATAATTGGTTCATGGGTCAATAATACAGTGTCGCTATTGCCCGCGAAGGCCTTGGGCCTGTCAATCCCACTGCCGGCCTCACGTCCACGTGCGCACGGCAGAACTAACCGATCATCCAACAGATACAGAGAGGTGATGTGGCCAGCATCACATACCACCCAGCCGGAAATTTGGCTCATGAGACCAGGACCGCTGCCTATCGCAGCTCCCCTCACTTTCCTCACCTTATGAATTTCAAATTATATTGAATTGCACAACAATAATTTTCAGTGTAAATGAAAATCCTTATCTTTAAGTTTAATTTGTTTAAATTTCTCATCTTTTGTTTTTTTAATCAGAAGTTATTCATTATTGGATTTTTTTTATTATCAGATAAATATTTGATTTTTATTTTTATATTTACCATGGTGAGTGGGCACCAGTCCTATACCTGGGACCTAAAATCCGTACCCCCGTTTGTGTGGGATCGACCACCAGAGCACCACAGTTTAGCCCATAACGCCATGCTGCAGGACCGTTCCAATAATGGCAATGATTTATTTCCTACAACAATGACGTAATACGACATTCCGGAGAGGATGAAACCATTTTGTGATATTCTTTACTCTGACAAACAAAAAAGAAGAACTTTTGTACATAATAAAATATAGAATGATTAAGACCTGAATTTATAATTACCTACTATGCTGTGCTGATAATAGGCTACATCACAGTCCGTAACACCTGCTCACTTTTTTATCAGGAAGGAAATGCAAGCGTTGTCTTACTTATAGCTTCAACACGCCAGGTAATAACAAATGAAACGCAGATAGAGAAGCACACGTTCATTTACGAACATAATATGACGCTATCCTTATGTCAGCCATGGCTGCCGAATCATTTCATGACTTACTTCTTATAATTTGTCACGCCAAGATTGCGTAAAACGTTATATCCAACTCGTGGATGAGCTTTGTATGACATTCGTGAAAACTGTTGCATGAACGACAGACATAGTCATCCAGATTATCCAACTTGTTGCATAAATAACTATTATGTAACGTATTCTTGGATGCTCATTCACAACATTACATTAATAATAATAACAATAATAGTAATAATAATATCCTTTTAAATTAGCCGGCACAAATTCGCAGGAGATCTGACACTTTACTTCGCGTCAAAATGTTACACCTGTGCGGTCGATGGTAAATGTTTCATATCCGGATGCCTTGTGTTTCGAAGGCCTATGTTGCTCGATTTCCAACCTGCTAGCGGATATGCTTTATGCATGACGTAGCACCAGTGTGTCTCGTTTATGCCACTATTTGAACCTCTGGAAGATGGGATCCCTCGAGGCAGACCCTGAATGACCTGCACGTGGCTTTACTTGTAGGTACAGTATACTGTGTCAGTTCATGACATGCCGGTTTCGCAACAACATCCGCAGATGGGTTTCACGCTCTCAAAAATGACCCTGTGCCTTTCTAGACAAGATCCGAAACTGCAATATCTGATGAATACTATCAGTTTATTGCAATTAATACACCATTATGTGATCATTACGTCTATGCCATACCAACAGTCATTTCCCAAAGCTTATAATTTAACAACAATCTGCGTAATACTAATTTTAGGTCTTTAAATGGAGTTTAACAAGCGCTGAAAGAAGTACTAATTACTTCCTCAAGATGCAGAAAAATTAAATTAAATTGAGTTTTATTTATGGGCGCTCTTTAACTACTATGGTCCTTAGTGTCCCATTGTATATTGAGCGTGAAAGATCGGTAATTTTGCTCAAGAGACGTCTTTTTCAGGTTTGAGGTTCTTTTACGTGCCGTAAATCTACGGCTTTACTTCCCTTCCGAAGAAAGCCATGCTAAGAATTTTTACGCCCGAAAAAGTCCATCGCCCTCCGCCGGGTTTGAACCCGCAACCTTGGGAACTAGAGGCTAGTACGATACCACTGGTCCACCGAGGACGACTCAAGATTCAGAGGTGATATTCTATCTACTTTGATCACACTTTCTCTTTTATTAAATATTCATATCCAAAGGTTCTCTGTTAAGATTCAAATTAACTATGCAGTATATTTGCCTTGTCCATTTAGGATGTGTAATGGGTTGGAGGTCTCTCTAAAACAATAGGACTCGAGTTAGAATCTCAATTGGGTCAACTGTTTTTGATCCCCGATACATTTTGAGCATAATTAACCATGGCTTCATGTATCCTCGCTCTTGCCCTAAGATGCAACAAGTAAGGTTTAAGTATTAGACGCAAAATATTTGCCTAAAGTAATATCGCTGCTCTCAGTGAATGACCTGTATCTCATTGAACTGGTGTTGTACTATGGGATTATCTCCTCACCTTTATTGTGAATGCGATATCTGAGGTTGTATATATACCCTCTACCTTGTACCCAAGAGTAGGCACCGCTCTGTGAACTTTTAGACCAGATGCAGGCACCCTTACCAACTATCTCTGACTTTGCAGCGAGGGAGTGTGTATACTCCAAACTTGAAGAATGTCTCAAGTTGCGGCAGAAACCAGGCTAAATTATCTTCGACCCTCGCGACCCGCTTTCATGCGCTTTCATCTTTGCCCTTGACCTGAGTAAGGCTGTGAAAGGGCTTTTCAAGGGATTGTAACGAAGCTGGGTAGGAATTCTGATCACGCTTTCTTGTTAACCTTACCGACTGGTACTATTCACGACTGGGAAGGGGAGTTTACTATAACGGACAAGCTGCAAGGGGCACATCCCTTCCCCCCTTGCCGTCTCGTCCGCCATGTTGTATTTATTGATCGGCCAGGGAGTAAGGGGCGGGTTGGATATCGCGATATACGCGAAGACGTTGCAAGGAGCAGAAAAAGAGAGATTTTGTTTGTGATGGTATCGCTTTAAGAACAGGGAGCTATACTATATGGACCCTCGAAATCATTTCATCCCCATCGCTTATCAATGCGATGTTCTTCCAATGTACCTAAAGAGAAGCCTGAAGACATAAATTCTAGTTTATGTAAGCTCTCAGAAATTCTCCTGAGCCTTGTATAGATCTATCCTGTAGTAAGAATAAGAACTGAGCTCAAGATTTCAATTGATGTGTTACCGAAAACAGAGCGCACGTTTTTTCAAATATCTCCGACTGTGATAAAGTGTCCAGTTATGTATGACTGCTTCCAATAAGCTCCTTCAGGCTTTGCTGCTTATTAGTTGAGTTCAATCCCTTCCTTAATGTTAGCAGTGTTAGATCAATGACGTTGTTGCAATGTATGAAACAACAGGCAGAAACGGGCGCTAAAGCAGGAGGCAATGTAGAGAGACAGATAGGGGAGACCGTTTCAGCGTGCTCTACTTTGGAACATTCTCTCCTGTCTGACGGGCCTAAGCATGATTAAGTACCTGACAATCAATGCTATGCCATTGTTCTTTTATTGTAAACCAGTTTTGTAGGCTAGGAGAGGAACTATGGGAATCAACTTCTATCACCGTTTAAGGAGCAATGTTCTCGAAGAAGCCTAACACGGTCTGTTAGGTTGGCGGTGCCGTCGAGTCGGAGAGAAGAAGACGTGTTTGCGAGACAGTGATGGAGCGTGTTTGGAAAATTATGAGTTGGTAGCATGTTTTCTTTCTTTTTGAAAGAGGAGGTACAGCAGAGAAAGTATGAGAGGCATTCAGTTGGGACGCAAGCCAGGTGCCAAAGCATGTATTGGACACTTATTACTTCCCATTTCTAATACGTCCTAACCTTTCATCCCGTTTCCTTCTTGTAGAAGCTTTGATGCTGTTAATAAACAACAAATATTAATATATTGTAAGAAGCCATGTGATCTGATTCGTATACGTAATTATGAAATAGGAGAAAACATAAGCTTAAAAAAATAATTTCAGCAAAACCAAGATGGCGATCTTTGACGTAATGCCTCGACATTTGCGATTTCTTCGCTGATATGGTCATAGCCAATTAACTTTTAATACCAACATTAATATTTTTCTAATACCGACAGCTTTTTTCCCTTCAAAGAACACTGATCTGAAGCGACGGGGAGTATGCGACTGAGTAAGATTGTGAATCCACCAATAGTTTAAAGCCTTCTGCAATATTGTGGCAGACATTCTCTTCTCTTTTTGGGATAAACGCAGACACACAGATTATTTTCCAGATAAAAATAATCAATCATTATTTTTAGCTCCTGATGGGTTCACATTTCACTAACCCTAGCACAAGACTTGTGAAACTAGTGAACAATTTTGGATTTTACTTACTCTCATTTTAGTGAAAGCCAATTAAAGCCACTGCATTTATAAAACCCTAATCCTATTGAACAATTTAATATGCCCAACACAATACATTATGCCAGTAATAAAATGAAGGTGTCGCCTTTATCCGATCCATTAAAAAATGATGCTAATACATATACTTCCGCGTCCCCTTACGGAATCTTAGTGTGGCTAATGTAATTTGCAAACTACATAAAAGGTAGGCTTAGAAAAACACAATTTGTAACACTCTATGGTTTTTATGAACAATTCTGGCAGTTGTCCACTGTTTCTTTCTTTAGAATGCCTCTTTCTTGTATTTTCTTGATTGTTTTGGCTACATGAAATGGGGTTTGCCTCGAGTTCTCTTGTGTTTCCCCCTTTTTTCTTCAGTAGTCCAACAGACGACCCCGGATTTGTTTCCGTCTTTACTTGTTCATCAAAAAGCTATACTCTTATATTCAAACAATATACCTATATATACAAATATACGTGCATGAAATCATCTAAACTCCATAAGCATACGGCAGGCGCCATTTTTGCCAGTTGGTTCTGAGCATTATGCATCATTGGTCGTTTGCGGCAAGCTAATTCATCTCGTGGGCGTGAGTAATACTGATTTTGAAATAATGACACTTTCATTGCTTTTAACACCTTTTTACTAAATTTTTTATTTATTTCTCAGAAACCATTGAAACAAAATATTAAACTATGTTGCGCAAAACTAAGCTGTTACTAGGTTACGCGAATACATATTTTCCTATTGTGGACGTTTTTAAACCAATTAATATGACTTGTTACATGATGCAAGAACATTTACACCGATTTGCATCGGCGAACTATCCAAGTCAGTGCTGAATGAATCAAGGTAATGCATCGACATTTGATTTTATTACGCTCTGCCTCCCGGTTTAGGACTTTATCTCTTAATACTAATACATTATTGAGTGATTCTTTTGCACAATATATGGCTTTTATTTACATGTATCCTACCCTAAATTATTCTTTCCCCGAGCTACATGTTGCCAAATCTACCTGTATAGCCGGTTAATACTAATAAAATTATAATATATATGCTTCTATCTACAATTTACCTACTCTGCTACATGAAAACGAACCCTTACCTTGGATTTCAGTGATAGCTGACCTCGACCTGAGCCACTAATTGCTTCCCGTCTACCAAAATGTTAATCTTCCTTTCTTTTCCAATTCTTACACCAAATATTACATGAAGTTTTAAACAACAGCTATTTATCAAATTATCATATCGTTATTAAAATTAAATATTTACATTCCTCTTCTTACTACTACCACTATTCTGTGTTGCTATTTCTTAGGAATCGCCCGCAAAAAAACCCTGTGCAGTATATTAGACTTTAATGCAAAAATAATATGACCGCAGTGTGGGTTGAGTTGAATCATCTGAGCAATGCCGTGTAAGTACAATGTAGAATGTTTGGAATTGCTGTTACCCTTTCAATAAAGAGAAAACCTATATAGTATTAAAGGCGTCTAAATAAAAAACTATGAAGGATGGAAATATTTTTTACATGATTGTGAATAAATAACTGTTTATAATTAATTTGTGATAACATAACCTACATACATATTGATACTGCCTTATAAAGCATAGTAGAGATGTTGTATAACTGGTTCAGTGTTATTTGTTGACACGATTGTTGTTAAAACCTAGGAAAAACTACTAGAAATCCAATGTGAGTTTCTAATGTATTAGGTTACATATACTTTACAGGACAAAGGCCAATAACTTCCTTGCTTTGTGAATGCAGAGATAAAGACATAACAACCTCTACAGTACTAGCTGCATCTGAGGATGTTATGCTTTCTGCTATTCCCAGTGTCTCCCCCCTCTGTATGTTATATTTGAATTTAGATACATTTCATCTAATATAATGGAAATTAATATATCTTGGCTTCGAAGCAATTTGTTTTCAGTTTTTTTTCCACCAAGAATATTTCATGTGAAGCTCCTATTCCTGAAGTAATGGAGCTACTCTTATTTAGGAATTGTTTTACCTACACATCACGTGGCAAGGTTAAAACATTTGTTTCTCTCATTGCCTGATATGCATCAGGAAATGAGTATGAGATTGTTATAGCCAAATCAACATATGTGGAATATTTCACTTGTTTTATAACACAAAACTGCAGTTGTTCTATCAGGAAGCTTATTTTAATAGCCCTTTCTGCAAGGAAACTATTAGAATCCCATTAAGAAATCTGATGTGTTACACTCACATGACTTTCTCTACTCTTGTACAAACTATTTTTACTAACGCTTATTCTCCATATACTTCATGTAAATCGAGATGTTAACCTTATTGCTAATTTTCTTGTAGGTGCAAGGGAAATATGGTAGGCTTTAAGCGATAGTCAAATCTTTTAAGAGCTGATTGCTATGTGGCGCATTTCTTTGCATGTCCAGGACATAAAAAAATTAATAACTAATTCCCATTTGAAAAAAAGTATTGGAAAATTTAAGGGAATAACAAGTATGTATATGACATAAATTGTGCATTTCAACGCGATCTGCATTTTCTGTGTAGTAAACTTTTGTCTATCTCTTACGGTTTATCACTTATGCAAAAGTCTTCACAATGAAGAATACTTTTGGAGACATTCCAGGAAAATTCGAGATATACATTTCATTTGTAATGAAAATATCTTAAACATATGATATTTTAATCAAAATCGTTAGAGCCATTTTTGAGAAAATTAAAATTTTCGAAAATGTTCCATGTAAAGGGTAATCTGGGTTGGGGGATTTTCTTGAAAACCTTCGTGTCGCATCTCTGGAAGATACTAAACCTAAATACCAAGTTTGGTGTTTATCCGACTGCTCGTTTCTGAGTTAGCTGTTCACAGACACACACACACACGGACATGTTTCCAAAAATGTTTTTTTTTGGATTCAGGGGTCTAAAAACATATATTTCCGGTGAATTCTCGGTATGGAATTTTTGGGTGGAATACAATACTTCCCCTACTTACTATACGTAATAGAGAAAGTAAGAATTGATTACATCATAACTCGTTCATCAACTTCAAAGCTCTCACTGCTGTAGCTCTGAAGATGACTTAGTAAATTATAAAATTTGGTTCATCTATTAGAAATTATGCCCTTCTGACCCTCTGATTCCAGAATACATTTAAAACATCCTGGAGGAACATATATACAACATATATGGTTATAAAAATCTTCACATATAAACTGATGGTAACTTTAAAACATACTGTCAGAGAAGAAATACCACTCAATGCTTTGTTCTCCACTTTCATGAATACCTATGATCGTTCACTACTGAAACGAATGTTGAAATGTCTCTTTTTATAACTTTACTTTGAAGCTCTCAAAATCAGCAATTACGTTATTTTCACCCCATTTTTACTTTCTCTCCTGCTTACATAATAGAGGAGGTGTTGCACTCCACTAAAAATTGGATACCGAGATTTTACCGAAAATACATGTTTTGAGGGCCCCTAAAATCAAACGAAGTATTTTTAGAAAAAAGATCTGTATGTGTGTATATTTATGTGTGTGCGCGTGTGTGTGTGACAGAACAGCATAACAGATAAACGAAAAGTCGAATAAACATAAAACTTGATATTTAGATTCAGTATCTCCCAAAGATGTGACACGGAGATTATCAAGAAAAGTTTTCCTCCCCAAGCTATCCTTTACATGGGAGATTTTCTTCGAAATTGTTTATTTTCTAAAAATTGTATTTTCTAATTTTGATTAAAATACCATATATTATAGCCATTTACATGACAAATAAAATGTATGGCTTTAATTTTCTGGGAATAGGCTATAAGTGCCCTTCATTCCGAAGGAATTTTGTATTATCTTGTATAACTGGTAAACGTTAAGTGATAGATAAGAACGTACTATACAAAAATTGTAGTACTCTTTAAAACCACAATTTATGTCAAATACGCTTTTTGGGTATAATCCATTTCTGAGATGTGTTATTAATGGTTCGAATTTTTCATTGCTTGGTCATTCTTTTAAAATCCTACCAACATTCAGTTGTTTCTCTCGATGGCATGGAAAGAGTATATAATTTTAAGGCCAGCATATAGGGTGCAGTTCTTAAACATTTGACTATCACTGCTTCCTTTGTATCTATATAGAAATGCGTAAAGTAGCTATTTATGCAAAAGTTTATTTGGATTAAATGAAGTATATAGAAAAATAAGTTTTATTAAGATTAGTTTGTATACCCACTAACAAACGATAAAGCGTAGAGAAACTCATGTGAATGTATCTCATAATATTTGTAAAAATTCTATTAATCTCTACTAAGCACTTGATCTGAACGAACATGGTTCTATTCTATCTTTAGGTACCCTCACAGTATGATAGGACGGTTGGTTAGGAAATTTGTTAGGAGGGGATCATCTCGAAGTTTAGACTTTTGTCGCAGAAAAATAACTGGTTCTCCATTTAATACTGGGAACATATCCTCTTTTCTTGTAACTCATACACAGAATGTCTTATGCATACCAATGAATTATCTATCACTTCAACATTGTCACGATGAATAAATCTTGAGCATTTTTCTCTCAATATTTTTCCCTTAGAAAACCTAAATGCTGACGTGTCTGTAGCACCAAAGTTAGATTTACATCCAGAACACCACAAGCGACCCATACTCTATATACACAAAGACACAAACCGTTTATGCCCCGTTTCCTTTCCATAAACGCCTTAATAGACGACGTGTTGTATGCTGAGCACATTTGTTTACAAGCAAACCCACTGAGGTGCCATTTTATTACATATCGAATTGGTCTGATATACTGCAGAAGATCTTGCTTGTGAAGCATCGGCTATGACCTAATGTTATCGGGAGTCGGTGCGGGGCAGTCAGAGTAAACAACGATAACCACCGCTCGCCAACATAAACACAGGGCGCGCTATCTGCAGATAACTAGAACCTTCTGGAAGCTTCTTCTACCCCCTTCCTTCAGAAAGTGTGTCGAAATACTTCCTGAACTTCAAGAACCTTGTGGAAAGGACCTACTGACTACATAAGCGAGCGTTCTCGCGGGAGAGTGCGAGTTGTTGAGTCAGTGCGAAGCGAGTGTGAGTTGAACTGCGTCGGTCAGTTAGTGAGCGAGCGAGTTGGCGGGCGAGTTTCCCGTGCGACAAGAGCGATTTTCCGAGCGATTTGGTGACGTGCAACGCGTGCACTGCGGAGCGACGGGTTGGGGAGGTTGAAGAGGTTACGTCACGAAGGAAGTGAAGGGACGGACAATTAAAATAGTTCACCTTAGTGAAGTGCTAGTGTAAATTAGTGAACTCCCTGTGAAGTTGAACTAGATAAAACAAAAGTGACAGTGAGAACAGAGAGAGAGAGAGAGAGAGTGACAAAAATAAAACTGGACAAAGCAACAATATACTATAGCGCATTAATTAGTAGGGGATTCTGTTTACACTGTCTCAAGATTCATGTTTGGCGTCTAAAGTAAGTGTTTAATTCCTTTTTTAAACGTTTTCTAGCTTATCAGGCCAACTGTATTTTTACTTTACTAGCAAGTAGGGGAAGTGTTGCATTCGATATCGAGATTTCACCGGAATGCATGTTTTGAGGTTCTCTGAATCCAAATAAAGCATTTTTACAAACATGTCTCTGTGTGTGTGTGCGTGTGTGTGTGTATGAACACCATAACATGAAAAGTCGTATAATACCAAATTTGTTACTTGAGTTTAATATCTTCCAAGGATGCAACACGAAGATTTTTTAAGAAAATCCCCCACCCCAGACTATCCTTTACATGGAACAGCATTCGAAAATTTTGATTTTCTCAAAAATGGCTCTGACAATTTTAATTAAAATATGTTTAAAATATTTTCATGGTAAATGAAATGTATATCTTGAATTTTCTGGTAACCCGAAGAGATAGACAAAGTTTTTCTATACAAAAAATGTAGATCTCGTTAAAACACACAATCTATGTTACATATATGTTTTTGTCTAGTGAACCATTTCCAAGATATTCCTTGTTATTTGTTTGAATTTTCCAGTACTTATACTTTTTCTCGAATGAGAATTCCTTATTCGTTTTTTATTTCCTGGACATGAAAAGAGAAGTGAAATGCTCCATATAGCAACAACTCTTAAAAGATTTGATTATCGCTTAAAGTCTAGCATTAGCAGTAAGGTAGTTTCTGCAAATGTTTATCCCGATTAACATGAAGTAGATAAAGAATAAGCGTTTGTAAAACTGGTTTGTATAAGAGAAGAGCAAGTCATGTGAGTGTAACATATCAGATTTTTTATTACCTGTTATTGTCAAGCAAGTATAGAGGGGGTGGGGGAAGAACACGTAGATGGCTTAATATTTTGTACGTGCCCCGAGTCGAAAGAATTGGTTCATAGGATAATGAAACGTGGATATCATTTTTCCATGCAACTCCTTCATGTCTGCGCTGAAGAGAAACTTAAACATAATGGCGCTGCTACTTCAAATAAGTAAGCTAACACATCGAATTAAAATGCAACACTTTGCGAAAAAATAAAACTGAAATGTGCAGAACGCAGGACGAGTTTTATGTTTCAAACACCAACACTTTTGAAGCACGAAGCGGAATAGTTGAGTGCTTAAGGACAAACGTCTTCAGAGGAGCTATTCTGGGTTCGCTTCCTTATAACGGCATATTACTTTTATGATAATGCATAAAACTTTCGAAATGCATTCCTTACCGTTTCTTTACATTAATTTTATATATCAAATTGTACACATATTCTACTACGACAGTCTACTTCAGTTTATTTCACAACTATTTCTGATATTGTAATTGAATTTACTTAGGTATGCAGTATATTTATCAAACAGTATAAGTGGATTTTAAGTCAATTATTAGAGTGGAAATATAAATAACGTTTGGGATCTCAAATTAATGTAAGGTTACACAAAAAGAATGTGTTGAAGATATTACACTCCATGTATGTTAGCTGCTATTGAGATTTACGCTGCAAACCCTTTGAACATTTTGCTTCGTGCTTCAATGACACCAGAATGTTCTGCGCATTTCATGTTTATTTTATTTTAAACAAAATATCGCACTGTAAGTTGCTATATTTACATATTTCTTTGAAGAATTGGCCTATCAACAGTCGACACAGATATGAGTAGAATATATGTTTTGTCGTCCTGTAAATCCAGGCGAAGTGTAAAGCCGGTTATCGAGACCCAGGAGGGAAAATAATAATAATAATAATAATAATAATAATAATAATAATAATAATAATAATAATAATAATAATAATTAGATCGAAATCAAACAGAACGACAAAAATGTGCTGAAATGAGATAAAGGGTATAAAGAGAATCAATATATAAAATAAAAAGACGCCCGCTCTGTAAATTCGTACTGGAAAGGGGTTTCGCTGAAAGGCACAAAAACAATTTTTGTTTTCCTGGAAACGAAAGCAGATGAACCTGCTATCGTCGACAAGAAGTCTACCGGAAGTTTCGCTTTTGTACTTTGGCTCGGACGTGTAGTTTACAATGGTTTAAAAGCTTAGCAGGGTCAGAAAGTATACGTGTCTTATCTACGATCTAAGAATATTCGTGGGAAGACCTTAAACTCAAAATAAGTTGTATGAAACAGACGGGAAAGTTGTCAAAGTGGGGGTAGCCAATAATAAAATCATGATACAAAAATGATAATCAATCAAAGATCGCGTATACATCACATGATACGTTTGAACTTAAAACGGAACGTAACATAAGGAAGGTGGGGGAAAATTCTAAGTTGGGCGAAAGGCGTGAAAAAAAGAAAAGAAACGCCAAGCACACATTTGGGTAAAAACTAACCACGAGTACGGTTGATGAAACAAAAATAAGAAGAAAATAATCAAAGTTGAAGTGTGAAATGAAGTTGTGAAATCCAGGCAATTCGAGGGCTAGTCGGAGGAACATATAAGTAGCGACTTCGAAAGCAATGACAATAATAACAGTGGCTTTGACGACGAAGGTGGCGGGTCGACCAGATAGGAATATTCGTAACAAAATAAAGTAATAATGCAATCTTCGCCGGCAGCATTATTAATATTATCAAGGTAGTGTCACCACCTCTGAAAGCCAGAACCTCAGCTCTACCAGAAGAAATTCCTAAATCCCTGCCATCCAATAATCGAACCCGCACCGGTTCTGAGTCTCCTGAAGCAACAGCAAGGAACAACACAGATGTGTCAAAGGTCAGCGTCAAGTGTAAAATCGTCCACATAGAAAATACTCCAGCCACTATTCACAATGTGATCAAAAGTATCCGGCCACCACACAAACATACGTTTTTCATCTTAGGTGCATTGTACTGCCACCTACTGCCTGGTACTCATTATACGCGATCTCAGTAGTCATTAGACATCGTGAAACAGCAGAATGCGACGCTTCCGTGGGACTCACGGACTTCGAACGTGGTCAGGTGATTGGGTGTCACTTATGTAGAAGTCTGTACGTGAGATTTTCACACTCTTAAACATCCATAGGTCCACTGTTTCTGATGTGATAGTGAAGTGGAAACGTGAAGGGACATGTACAGCACAAAAGCGTACAGGCCGATCTCGCCTCTTGACTGACAGAGACCGGCGCCGACATTTGAAGAGGGTCGTAAAGAGTAATAGGCAGACATCTATCCAGACCATCACACAGGAATTCCAAACTGCATCAGGATCCACTCCAAGTACTATGTCAGTTAGGCGTGAGGTGAGAAACCTTGGATTCCATGGTTGAGCGGCTGCTCATAAGCCACACATCACGCAGCAAAATACCTAACGACGCTTCGCTTGGTGTAAGGAGCGTCAACGTTACACGATTGAACATGGCAAAACGTTGTGTGGAATGACGAATCACGGTACACAACGTAGCGATCCGATGGCAGGATGTGGGTATGGTGAGTGCCCGGTGAACGTCATCTACCAGCGTGTGTAGTGCCAACAATGAAATTCGGAGGTGGTGGTGTTATGGTGTGGTCGTGTTTTTCCTGGAGGGGGCTTGCACCCCTTTTTGCTGTGCGTGGCACGATCACAGCACAGACCTACATTGATATTTTAAGCACCTTCTTGCTTCCCACTGTTGAAGAGCAATTCGGGGATGGCGATTGCATCTTTCAACACGATCGAGCACCTGTTCCTACTGCACGGCTGTGGCGGAGTGGTTACACGACAATAACATCACTTCAATGGACTGGCCTGCACAGAGTCCTGACTTGAATCCTATAGGGATGTTTTGGAACGCCGACTTCGTGCCAGGCCTCACCGACCTACATCGATACCTCTCCCCAGTTCCACAGTCCGTGAAGAATGGGCTGCCATTCCCAGAGAAACCTTCCAGCACCTGATTGAAAGTATGCCGGCGAGAGTGAACGCTATCATCAAGGCTAAGGGGGGCCAACACCATATTGACTTCCAGCATTACCGATGGAGGGCGCCATGAACTTGTACGTCATTTTCAGCCAGGTGTCCGGATACTTTTGATCACGTAGTGTATGAGTAGAATGTATACGTCTTGTCGTGTAAATCCAGGCGCAGTGTAAAATAGTTCACATAGAAAATACTCCAGCCACTATACATATGCTCATTCTGATGGTTTATTTTAATAATAGATTAAACACTCTATCCCGCCAACTTGAATCTGCTCGATTTATGACCCATTATCTAAAAACTATTTAATATACTGAAATATTTACATGATATAAAATATATTTAAAATATGAGTGCATAAGAACCTCGACTACTGGGACCAGATGGAACCCAAAGTAATCCCGATAATCCGGAAACAAACTATTAAATGAATACAAATGTACAATAGTGAAATTAAATGTAAAAGAAGAGAAAAGTATTGAAAGCCCTGGGTTGCTATAAGGATTCTGTCAAAAACGAATGAAATATGAACTCACACTCTTTTTTTACTGTCTCTACTACGTGTAGTAAGTACGGGAAGTATTGTACTGTACCCAAAAATAAGATAACGAGACTTCACTGTAAATACATGTTTTGAAACCCCTGAATCCAAAAAGCATTTTTAGATAAAGGTCCCTTGTGTGTGTGTGTGTGTGTGTGTGTGTGTGTATCTGTGAACAGCATAACTCAAAAACGAGACGTTTGATAAATACCAAACTTCCATGATTGCGACAAGAAAATTTTCAAAAAAATCCTCCACCCCAAACTATACTTTACATGGAACATTTTTCAAAAATGTTGATTTTCTCAAAAATGGTTCTAATATTTTGATTAAAATACAATATGTTTAAGATAGGCGGCGCCGTGGTCGAGTGGTTAGACCGCTCGCCTCCAATCGAGGCGGCCCGGGTTCAATCCCAGGGACCTGCATGTGGGATTTGTGGTGGACGAAGCGGCAAATGGATTAGGTTGCCGTTCTGCTTTCATTTTCTGTGGATGAATGGTAGAGCATTCATTTTACCATTTATTTTTCATGCTTTACTGTTGTTTTAGACTTAACCTAGACCTTTGGGTCGTGGTATTGGGTTTCCAATCCGGTATTTAGCTTGGTGACTGAGGAAAACTTAAATATATAATCAGATTGGTCGCCCAAGAGATTTGAACCCGGAGCGTTCCGAATGCGGGCCACAGATGTATCGCCTGAGCCATCCTTCTGGGTACTTTAGTTTTGTTGTTCTGTGTAGCTTGGAGCTTACTCTACGTGCGATAGCAACATTACAGCAGTATACGTTAATATGTATTTGTCAAAGACTGCATATATTTTCGAGGCGATGAATCAAACAAAAGTCTATCCAGATAAACCGTAAATCTGGATTAATGAAAACCGGATAAATTAAGTTCTTCTGTATTGTATGTATGTGTGTATGGTAAAAGAACAAGTGTGTTCTGAGTAAAACATTTTTAAACAAATAACAACACGCAAAGTCTCACACTAAAAGTGTTCAGTATTTCGAGTTTTCCCCTCATCAAGTGTGCTTTCAATTTGTGTATGTTTTTGAATCAGTTTAACCTCCTGATGGAGAGGTAAACCCGAAATATTAAACATTTTTATTGTGTAGCTTTGCGTATTTGTTACCTTTTACACAGAAAAATCGTTTTCTTTAACCACATATTTCGCTCGTTGAGTTTTATTTTTGATTACAAGTATATAAGATGCAGGAAAATATATGGAATGTTTTTTTGTTTTGTTATTGAGTATATTAAACTTTCAAACTATGTTTTAACTATATGTTATATAGTAATGTGGGGCAAATACTCCATTTTTCTCCAATTGCTTCAAGTTATGTCACATTTGTTCGAATATATTTTTTATAAGAAGTAAAAGCGAAATGCTACGAATGTTAGGATACTGTTGATATGGAAAAATAACCGCGTAACCCTTTATTAAAATAAAAGCTTTATTGTATCAGTTGACCGTAGATTACACATTCCCAATCTTTTGAAGTCGCGGAGCCATTTTGTAGAGTTTTAATTTTAAACGTTTAGCAGTTGTATGCTGCTGTGCAACACATCGTAAAGACTTCTTTGGAAAGCATTCGCATTGTGCACCAATTGCGTCAATTTTTTCCTGCGTTAGAACACTGATTTTTGCAGTCTAGCGAAAAATTGGACCTGGAATGCTAGAAAATGTCCCCTGAAATTGTCTACACACCTGTTAATATGTTAATATGTATGGTGTGCATAAAAATTATTTGTTCAAGCGTGAATTTTTTGAACAACAACAATAATAGTCTAAAGTAGTTCATATACAATTCACACATAATATGTGGAACACAGATGATGAGTTTCTGCCAACACTAATAAAGAAAAACAGTATAGGTAACCAGAAATTTCGGCACGTTTTCCTGCACTCGACTGTTCGCATTTTGCGGCACCACAAAATCCTCTTACACACGCATTACTTTGCATACCCATTAACATAAAACACATAAATGAATTTTGTCTGCACTATGGTTCCAGAAATGTCTAGAATGGTTCGCTCTTAGGGAATAACTTGTTAGTGTTGAAAAGGGAAAGTTTTTGTCAGCGCTTGAAATGGGAAAGAGACGTTGGTTCTCTGTACATCTCCGGCGCCAGGAAGCCCGACTGCTAACATAAACAGACTGAGCCTGGATTAAATCAATGTTCTCTATACCACATACAGTTCTCATCTCTTCTTGTTCAAAGTGACAAAGACAACTCTAGATTGAATCATCTCTCTTCCATAGCACTCAATTCTTCTATACCAATTTTATAGAACGTTGCATTCCACACAAAAATTCGATGAAGATTTCACCAGAAATACGCGTTTTGAAACTCTGTAAATCCAAAGGAAGCGCATTTTTAGAAAACTCTGATGTGTTACATTCACATGACTTTCTCTACCTTCTATCGCTTATTAGTAGGTATACAAATTATTATTGTTATGAAAGCTTATTTGTCTATCTACTTCATTTTAAATGAGATAAACCTTTGGAGCTATAGCTACATTACACATTTCGTTACGGCACAAAGAGAACAGCGACAGTCAAATGTTTAAGAACCCGAAGCTATGTGATGACCTTAAAATTCCATACTCTTTCCAATAGAGAGAAACAAGTGAATGTAGGCATAACTTTAAAGAATGACTAGTGTTAAACGATTCGAGCTTTTAATAATAGATACCTCGGCTTATGCCACAAAAAAGTTGTTTGAAATAAATTGTGCGTTTTAAAGACATTTATATTTGTTGTTAAGTACGTTTTCGTCTATACTTAACGTTTACCAGCTATACAAGGTTATATAAAATTCAAGATATACGTTTTATTACTTTCTCTACTACTATAGTAAGTAGGGGAAGTATTGTATTTCACCCAAAAATTCGATACCGAGATTTCACCGGAAATACATGTTTTGAGACCCCTGAATCCAAAAATAGCATTTTTGGAAACATGTCCGTGTGTGTGTGTGTGTGTCTGTGTCTGTGTGTCTGTGTGTCTGTGAACAGCATAACTCAGAAACGAACAGTCGGATAAACACCAAACTTGGTGTTTAGGTTCAGTATCTTCCAGAGATGCGACACAAAGCTTTTCAAGAAACTCCTCCCACCCCAGACTACCCTTTACATGGAACATTTTTCGAAAATTTTAATTTTCTCAAAAATGGCTCTAACGAGTTTGATTAAAATATCATATGTTTACGATATTGTTATGATAAATGAAATGTATATCTCGAATTTCCTGGGAATGTCTCCAAAAGTGTTCTTCATTGTGAACGACTTTTGCATAACTGGTAAACCATAAGAGATAGACACAATTTTACTACACAAAAAATGTAGATCGCGTTAAAATACACAATTTATGTCATATTTATTTCTTTTGCTGAGTGAACCGTTTTCGAGATA
Source organism: Deroplatys truncata (assembly GCA_030765065.1). NCBI lineage: Eukaryota > Metazoa > Arthropoda > Insecta > Mantodea > Mantidae > Deroplatys > Deroplatys truncata. Next base: position 81,068,461 of record CM060988.1, read on the forward strand.
TTGCTTGTTATTCCCTTAAATTTTCCAATACTTATACTTTTTCTCAAATTCGTTATTCATTTTTTTATGTTCTGGACATGCAAAGAGAATGGAATGCGTCACATAGCAACCAGCGTTAAAATATTTGACTATCGCTTAAAATCTACCATATTCCCTTTGCATCTACAAGAAAATTACCAATAAGATTGACATCTCGATATCTCGATTAACACGAAGCATATGGAGAATAAGCGTTTGTGAAAATGGTTTGTACAAGAGTAGAGAAAATCATGTGAGTGTAACACATCAGATTTCTTGCAATGTAAATATATTTAATATGTGTTACTTTAATCAAAATTGTTAGAGCCATTTTTCAGAAAAATAAATGGTTTCGAATAATGTTTCATGTAAAGAGTAGGTTGGGTGGTGGAATTCTCTTGAAAATCTTCGTGTCGCACCTTTGGAAGGTACTGAACCTAAAAGCCATATTTCGTATTTATTCTACTTTTCGTTCTTAAGTTATGGTTCACAGACACACGGACCTTTTTCTAATTATTTTTTTGATTTAGGGGCCTTAAAATATTTCCCCTGAAATCTCGATATCGAGTTTTTGGTTGGTATTCAACACCGCTACATACTATGACCGTGGAACAGAAAATGTATGTGTGTGCGAAAGGCATAACTCAAAAATGAAAAAAAGGTTTTTAAGTACAACGTCCTCCAAGAAACGCCCCCCTCACCCCAAGGTACACATTAAATGGAAAATTGTCGGATTTATTATTATTTTGTCTAACTACTTCGATTAAAACGTGTTTCAGATTTTTACATAATAAATAAAATATATATCTTTAATTTTCACTCGTATAACTTGATTTAATAATATACAGAGTGGGCCATTTAAGTTGAGACTGCACAATATCTCCAGAACTAAGCATTATAGGAAGAAACGACTTTGATAAAGGTTGCTTGATATTAAAGGGAAAAGTAAATGCTATTAGTCGTGTTTTGTTTGGACGATGTTATCATGGACATTTTTAGATCAATTTAATTATTTTAAATGGCAACTTACATGTTGTATGTTGTTTTCTCGTAAGAAAATGTTTATAAAAATCTGTTTATTTTGTGATAACAAATAAGGAAACAAAATAAAAATGCTGGTTTCCAATTAGGAAACGTAACTTGACCCTCAAATGACCATCCATGGTCCAACCATTCATTGCGCTTGTTCTCCACAGCCACTTAGAATTTTCGTTGTTATTTACGTTGGTGTAAGAACAATGCAAAGTGCTTTATACAAATGTTTAGTTCTTTATGAAGAGTGAGAAAAAAATATAAAAAAGGTAGGTTCCCATTTAAAAAAAATTAATTGAACCTAAAATGACCATCATAACGTCCTCCAAATAAAACACGACTAATGGCATTTACTTTCCCCCATAGTATCAAGCAACTTTTATTCAAGACATTTCTTTCTACAACGCTTAGTTTTGGATATATTCTACAGTCTCAACTTAAATGGTCCTCCCTGCATAATGCAATATAATACAAATATTTGCTAAGCAGTAAGAGAAAGACAAAATCTTACCACACAAAAAATGTAATCTCGTAAGGGACACAATCTATGTCAAGTAACGGTTTCTTGTGGCGTCAACTATTTCCGAGATATTCTTTCTTATTGGCTTGAATTTTCATATACTTATACTTTATTCAAGCGGTAAGCCACTATTGTATTTTTCTCGTGGTTATGCAAAGAGAATGGAATTTCAAAGTCACTTTGAAATATGACTATCGCTTTAGCCTATCTACAACGGAATGTTTTGTTTGTTTTTTCCATTTATACCCCGCCTTTATCCACATGGGTCTTATCGGCGAACTTTCCTTTGGAACTTATTATTATTGGCAATGGTGTTAACTCGTGTAACTCTTGTGGTTTGTTTTTTGATGTTTTTTTTTGCACTTTTTAGGTTTTAATCATTAGATCAGACACACAATTTCACACACTCATTCATACGTACGGACTCTGGGGAGTATAGGGAATCGTAGCTAGAGAAAAATTCCCTTCCCCAGCCGGGAATGAACCCGGAACCCCTCGCAGCGGTCAGGTGCTCTACCGACTGAGCTACGGGGCCAGCAGCGGAATTTGTAAACGTATAATGAAGATTTATCTCGATTAAAAAGAAGTGAATAGAGGAAAAGCGTTTGTAAAAATGAATTATAGAAGAGAGAGAGGGAATAGGAAGTCATGTGAATGAAACATATTAACACTACATTTGATCCAATTGCTTATTTTTTTTTCATCTAAAGGGCGTTGTGACTAAATGCAAGAAGGTGTTAGGAATATTTGCAATGACAATTACCCACATCTTTTAGATATCAAAATGCTTTGTGTCTGTGAGTGTGTTTTAAGATGTTTATGGTCTAAAAAAACATTTTTTTTAATATGTTAGCAAATATCAACCTACAATGTGCAAAATATGCCCAAGAATATACACTAAAATATTCGCACATGCAATTCTAAGCAAAGTGTACTGGTGTGCATAAAATGTGGCCCATTATGAAAGTGGGGCTGTTTATGATGATAGTGACAAAGATATAGCCACACCTACTACCCGCGTGACCACCTCTGTTTTTCAGGTATAATTTAGTCACTGGATTGGTAGGGTGCTTCACCTCCCCCAAAGCCAAAATATGAGGCAGTATTTTTAACACTTAAATGATTTCAGTCAAATTATATAATATGTAAATTCAATAACAGCCCGCCTTGAAGCAATATGTGTATGTAATAATTTGTAAAATGTATATAACAGCCATTGCATATGCTTATATTATTTAATACATGTTCAATAATGTTATATGAATATATTACGTAATTTAATAATGTAAGAGCTGTGAGAATAATAAGTTAAAAGTTGCTAACAATGAGGTAACAATGAGGTAACCTTGAGGCTATAATGAGTTTGAGAGTTTAAATGTTACTTGTGATTCTTGTAAGCAATAATGTGATTTTAGTGACAGTTTATAAAATAGCCAATCAACAACCGGAGGGGGTTTTAGTTAAATGAAGGTATTCTATTGGAGTGGGATTAGCCAATCAGAAAGTGAAAAGGAGAACATTTTACAAATTCAGAAGTCAGTTGTCTGCAAACAGTGTTACTAATCAGACGCGACACACATCCTCGAGAGATTTAATACGTATTTTGGTGTGAAATAAGTTTACGTGTTAAAAAGTGTAATTAATTAATTAATAAAAAGCATCTCACAGCTCTCTATATCAGTGAATTGTTATTTAAATCGTATCAAGTATTAATAAAAGGAGTGAAGTAAAATTATAATCTGTGTAAGCCTACATTCTTGTCGCACCAAAACCCTGCAAAGAGAAACGTGTCTCTAAAATAAATACTGACGCAGCCGAGGCAAACATAAATACATAATTTTTAAAGAAACAGATAAATTTACAAAGTTAATATTTCTAAACTTGGGGCAAAGGCCACCTGAAAGTACATTTGGGGCGAAGGCTACCCGAAACCGGGTACCATACGTGCGGTTGCTAACAAACTTCAGTTCGGCTCTCCAACAGTTGAAATATAATACAACTCCTTCTAAAATACTCGTTTCTCAAATATGGCCTAACTCTCGAAGCGTAACATTGCAACTTACACCACATATTTTCATCCTGCACTACTGTTTTCTTAATGCCAATTTTGCTATTGCCGTTTAGTAGCAGCAATAACTTAACCTTCGTCTCCATGTCGCTGTGAAAGTTCTCATATCTGTATTGTCGTAGCTGTAGTTCAGTTTAACCACACATACAAATAATTCTTCACCTCTTGGTCTAGAAGGCCGAATTATGTTGTAATTGGTTTAGGATTTTCTTGTGTACCAATCGTAGTGAAACTTTTTCATAGAGGTGTTATCCAAACTACCCCTTCACTGTTAAGATCTAGGGGAATCGGCCCCTTTTTATGCAGGATAGTGAACCTTTATTTTTGAAGTAGGTGCACATAGTTTCACAACCAAAATAAAGGATAAATTGTTTATCAGAAGAAGAGAAGTCTTCAGGTATCTTCCCTGAGTATGTCTCGTTTTTGGTAGATTGTTCATTCCCAGGATTTCCTAAAAGAACATTGTTTATTTTGTCTTTTATTTTCTGCCCCACATTAGAATATATGGTAGCATCAAAATATGATTTAAAGGAAGATCTGTTTACAGAGTGGTAATGGCAGCAAGGAACTTGGAAAACTGTTCTATTACAAACAAAACTTTTTCTTCAATTTCTTCATCTCAGAGAATTCCAAAATATTTTAAGTGAAACGGCATTGTTTGATTATAACAAATTAAACCTTTCTGACTCTAAAGTTTTAAGTTAATACTGTTAACCAGCTCCCCAAAGGGTTAAAAAAAAGTTCCAGTAAACTTGGTCCAGGAAACTAACCGGAACCAAAATAATGGTATTTTCTTACTGTTTGGGTCCCGTTGAACATGAAGTTTTAATCCAAACAAAAACACTGACAATTTTTGTTTCATTTATCAGTCACGAGACTATCACATACAAGTGCAAACACTGACAACAGTGCAAATTAATTCTTCAGTTAACACGCTCGTGATATCTAATGATACTTTGTTTATTCTCTAACTTCACTGTTGTTCAAACAAAAACCGCGTGCACTTCAACTACATTTCTGTGATGTTTCTAAACTGAACTAAAGGAATCCCAAAAGTTTCAATTAAAAGTTCTCCTCAAATTAACCATTGTCCATTTTCTGATCAGAGCAGATGTTCAAAATGCTGTCCATGAATCCATTACAAACCTTTACAATAAGCACTTGTATTAACATTGTAAAGTAGGGTATCCCATAGGGAATACCAATCTAATAAACGTTTTAAAATGAGATTATCTCGTGATCAATATTTTTAATTAAAATACTTACTGCTTTTGCTGGAGTTAATACTTAGTACTCAGCAAGCCCCAACCAGCAAAACAAACGACAATACCTCTCTTGCTATTCATTTCTGGATCCATGTTTGCTGGTACGTTTTTGCTTCTCTTCGTGTTAACTTCTCAGCTCTACATTTTGCACTGTCATTTTTTAATCATCCTGCATAATCATTACTATATATGTTGTATTATAGATTACTTATGTGCATAATTCGCAATTTATAGAGTCATTCCGTCTAGAAAGCGACACATCGTATCTGGAGGGTGTGGAGAAAGGTAGCCTTCCAATTATGCTATGGACGTAGTTAGAAAAATCAGCAGTTTTTCACATGTTTCACTGGTTTTCATGCCGTTGGATACACATTAAATTAGGATTTCGTATGAATTATGTTGATAGAACAGATCTGTTTCCAATATTAATAGACATTCAAATTTGTTCCTACACACTTGCTTATATAAACGGTACAAGACCAAGCTTGCAATCATAGTGTCTAGTTGAAATTAATAGTTCGTTGCAGCGATTACTTCTGTTACTCTGAAATATGTAAAGTAAGTTTATAATAATGGTTTAGATCTCATTACAACACGCCTCTAGAAATGGGACAATGCTTGGCGCTAAGCCAGGTCTAGCAGATACGGTAACCTCTCAACATAATAAAATGTTTTGATGCACAATACCACGATAAGAGAAGCACGCATTTCAAGTAAATGAAATACTTTTTGTTGCATAAATTTCTGAATTTTTCTGACATTAAATATAGTGAAGCTATAAGCATATTTCATGTAATTGAACTAAGGATTTTAGGCGTACAACGATAATTTTTAGTTGGAAGGAACAGAGTATATGATCTAAATATTCTTCATATTAAAGTGGCTCCGTCGCTGTTCCCGTCGTCTCGACGTCACCTTCCAATGTAGTATCGTGGGATTGATGCTGCTCTGCTTGCCTCTGGCTGCAGCGGTTCAGATTGCCTCTGGTAGATGTTGATGTTTGTTTTAGTGCGTGTATGCTGTGTGTGTAATTAAATGATGTTATTTTGCTTTAGGTTATGTTTGTTTTATCTTCTGCCAGCTATGTTTTCGGCAGGCACTTTGCTCTAGTGAGGGTATGAAACAACGACTAAGGATAAACTTAACACACAAAATTCACTGTACTATTAATTGAAGATATAGTGTAACTATTGTAGATCACTTTAACATATAACACTCATTACAAGCTGATAACTTTACTTTGTTTGCCTGAGTGTTCACTTGCAAACGAAGTAGTTATAAGTACAAGGTAGATTAGAAGAACTACAATTCTTTGTGGGCCTGTCGAAGATCAGAAGGACTGAGGTCGGACCTGAGACTCAAATGGTTATACACCTCGGTTAACAGACCGTCAATAACTTACGCAGCACTGTTCTGGTGGCCTACCTCTCTGGTGAAGGTAGTGACTGCTAGGCTGGATTCGCTGCAAAGATTGGCATGCATGATGATAATAGGGGCGATACGGACTCCTCAGTCTGCCTTAAGAGATTTTGGTGAATCTTCCCATCTGCCCTTGTTTGTAAAGGAGGTGGCTAGGATGCGTGCACACTGCCTCTGGACTGTAGGGAGTGGTGTTTCAAGCTACGCCATAAAGGGTACTCGCTGATCCTTTCTGGATTGCAGGAGAAGTGTCATAATCCAGATAAGGGACTTGATGGGGACTAGGTATAACCTAATTCCATCCTACTTTGAGTAATACCTTCCAGGGAGGAGTGGGACCCAAAGACCGGGTCTCTCCGAAGGCTGGGGGCAGGATGTGATTCACAGACGATTCCTGCCTCGGGGACAGGATAGGGTCTGGGGCCTATGGACCTAAAACCAAGCTTGTCATTTGCCACAGTTTTCCAGGTTGACGTCTTTGCGATCTTACTGTGCTATGCATATTCATAGTATATGTACATCTGCTCGGATAGTATGGCAGCTTTGTAAGCCCTTAGGGAGGTTAGAACCATAACCAGACTGGTGTGGTAATGCCAGAGGATGTTGGATAGACACATACCAGCTGTCCGGTTACACTTCTTTGGTTACCGGGGCATGCTGGTATTCCAGACAATGAGATGGCAGACGCTCTGGCAAGGAGGGGATCGGGGCTCTATTTTGCCCGGGCCCTTTTGCGGAGTGTCTGCTAGAAATGTCAAGTATGAGGGCTCATCTTAAGATCTGGAGTGAGAAAACCACTGCAAGGCAGGCCCACAATTTATATCTGGACCTAAACAGAGAGTGAGTGAGTTCCTTCTGAATTTATTTGGAGTTTAGCTCAGAGGGATTGTGGGCACTGTACGGGCCACAATATTCTGAGCAGAAATTTATGCATAATGGGTCTTGTAAGGACTCTTTATTTCGGAGATGTGCGAGGGACTTTGAGACTGACAGCACATACTATACGAATGTTGTGCTGTGCATAGATGTGTATCCTTAGGGTCCTTCTATTTGGAACCTGAGGATATAAAAAGGGTTAATTTCAAGGGCGTGGTTCCATATATGGGCCAATGAACTAGAGTAATGCCAGAATATGAGACACAATGGGCTCTTGAGCCTGCGTGTATGGCTTTATCATCATTTATAAGTAAACATCTCTTATAATAATTTTAAGTAACTTATACAACGATTAGTTCACTTGCCAGCTAGTGTACTTATATTAATATATGATATAATAATTGGATATTTTTTAAGATTGCTGCACTTTTGAAACGCCATTTCGCAGAGCTACCTACATAACAACCTTCTACCAAGCGAGTCTGAGTAAAAACTAACTTATTTGTAACGACTTTTTGTAGCGTCCTTCTCGCCTGTTTAAAAAAAAGACATTTTAAATTCTATTATCGTGACGTAGCCTGCGTACTAACCTTTCAAATACTATGTACTACGGACCTTTTTAGAGAAACGGTTGCTGCCATTTAAAACCATCATTAAATGTTCTAGAAGCTTGCCCATTTCTATATTCTTCCAGCACTGTTGAGGTAGAATATATTTTGTAATGGATTACTTATTGAATTCCCTCTGTTACAAACCTTATAAGAAATAATGTTTTCTGCTGCAAATAGGAAACACCTCTGGCTTTGCTTTTAAATATTACTAACATTTAAGTACATTTTCGTAGCCTGTAACTCTTTAAACATTATTTAAAATGTACATTAAAATGGTTTACATTAATATAATTAAATTTTTGTTACTGATAATTAATTGAACACATTTAAACATTTGTTAGTAGAGGTTAAGCTTTCGTCAGTATGTAGTAGCTAATCACAGTCAGGGTAGAGATTCGTTCTATGGAGAATTTGATGTAGGATTGTTTCCAAAGTGAGGCAGGAGTGGATCGCGTCTCGGCTGGGTTGAATTCCATGAATTCCATCCCAGAAGCGCACGCTGAGGAGCAGTTTAACGGTAGAAGTTTGAGGGTAGTTAGAGAAGTAGGTATTACTTCGAAATTACAATAAAATACCAGCTGTTTAAAATTCCGAATGTGTGAGTGCGAATTAGATCACCATTAAGTTCTGTGTATCGCAGACGCCATATTTTGATTTATTGAAAATAATTTAACTGATTTTATACGACTTTAGTATTTCAATACATAACGTTAGTTGAACATTTTTAGATTTGTACTACTCAAATTAAAATGAGAATTGGCGTGATTCTACGGTGATTCATTGTAATTCCAGTGATATAAACAATAACTACATAATTGTTTAAAATGGTCACAAAAAAGGTCATAACTTATAACATGTTTTTAAAAAAATACGGGTGCGTATTGCCCTTTACTTCAACAATATTCAAATATATCCTTGAATATTTCAGGGCACTAAGCAATGTCATTTGTAACCTAAATTTACTTAAATATTTCTGACTGTATTCGAGAGAAAAAAATTCAGAAGTTTCATAAAGTTTTTTTAAAAAAACGTTTTACACAAATATTTTCTATAATTTTATGTTGCGGATTTTTCTAATAATAATAATAATAATAATAACAATATGTTAAGTTTGTAGAATATACGCTTGAGCAACTACGCTAAACGTTTCATAAAAATATATTCAGCAGCACCTAATTTTGAAAAATTTCAAGTTACGGAGAGTTGCATTTAAATAAAACCGTGTCATATGTTGGATCCAACAGCTAAGTGGGCATGACCCAGCGCACCGGCATATTTAAATAGGCAATTTGAAGTCTTAAATGTGCAGATACTGGTACAATATATAATTTTAAAATCAATTTGTTGAGCCCAAATCACTACCTAGCCCCCTTAACGAGGACCCTTAGGCTCCTGAGTAACTCAAGACATTTACTTCTGCTCAATTAGCTTTGTGCTGGTATAGGCCATTCCCGTTTTACTGCGACTTATTCGAGTATCACCGCTGTAGTATTCCCAATGGACAATACACCTAGTAAATAAATTTAGTGCATATAACTCCCAGCTGGTGTGCATCGTCATTCGCGTACCAAAACAACTGAGTTAGCAATGACACCTTTCCACGAAATCAGAGAAGTGTTGGTGATTCGCTTGCAGGACACATTTGCTTCAAGCATCAAGCGTAATGAATACTTGATGAATGAATGTATTTTTCCAAATAAGGTATACTTACGTTGATTCCCATCAATTCAATAGGCCCAACAGACCTATGAGCGTGCGTATCGTAAAACACAGAATAATAAACAAAGCAAACCAAAGGAAGACAAAAGTAGGAAAATTCGCTAGAAAAAAACACAACTGCAAGAACAATATAAACATATTCAAATATAGACTTTAAAATAAAAACAAAGGTAAACCGTTTTACCTTTCATTGTTATGCCATATTATAGGGTAGTTAAATTATATTCGAACCCACTCGCGGCCTCTCTCTACTGCGCGAGACAGCCGGCAGTCGCTGGGGAAATTACGCCGGCAGAGGCGGACTAAAATTCTTACCTTATAATAGATGCTGAAATGTTGACCTTCTGCTCTCAAACAGGCAGCATATCTCGTGTAAATATTCTCGCTTACTCTCCGAAGCTCAGCAGCAGGAATTCTTGTGATGAAACGCCTCATTATGATCAGAAAATAGGAGTGTGGTGTCGATAAGTGCTAGAAGAATAATAGGGCCCATATTCTTTGATGAAACAATAAATGCAGAGCAATATCAGGGGTTAATTCCGAGGTCTTTTTGCAATCGCTTGACAGAAGAAGAGAAATCGTATGGTTGGTTCCAGCAATATTCTGCAACAGTACATACGCCTGCCGAATCATTACATGCAATAAGAAAGGTGTTTGATGACAGAATAATTAGTTTTGATTTGTGGCCCCCTCGTTCTCCTGAGCTAACGAATTGTGAGTTTTATTTATGTATCGTTCCAATCCTCGCACACTACAGTAACTTAGAGAAAACATTGTGCAAGAAATCAAAAGAATCCCTACTGTTGAGCTTCGAAGAGTGAGCGAGAATATTTACACGAGATATGCTGCCTGTTTGAGAGCAGAAGGTCAACATTTCCAGCATCTATTATAAGGTAAGGATTTTACTCTGCCTCTGCCGGCGTAATTTCCCCGGCGACTGACGGCTGTCTCGCGCAGTCAAGAGAGGCCGCGAGTGGGTTCGAATATAATTTAACTACCCTATATCATCTACTAACATGTTAAGCAGTCACGATATTAAAGCGTCCCTTCATTCCCTTATAGCGTATGAAGCTCACCGACACTCTCTTCCGGTCGTAATTTAAGTAGAATTCCATATTTAGTATAATGTCTGTGATACTCTAATTCTTTTATCCGACATATACTTAGTTTGTGTCATAACGCAAACCGATTGACAGAGTCAAACGCCTTTTTAAAAGGCAGTGCAGCCTTCCTTATTAATTAACATTTGTCTCGCTCCTAACTTATCTAAAACAAACGCGGCAATGGGATCTTCTCTGGAACCTGTTTGAAATTTTCGGTTCGTCAAATTTTGATCCCGAGCACTTTATTCTGTAGTATAATACTCTGCATTATATATTATCCATAATTAGCGACAGAGTAATCCCCCTTTAACTGTTCAGATTTCCAGTAGCCCCGTTTTCTTTATAAATTTGGTGAAAAGTGCCCTTACCCTGGAAGGTAGGGTAATTGCCATAGAGGTATATTCTATTACTTATCTGGAGCATACTCAAACCAAACTCACTCACACTATCAGTGACTTTAAAAAAAATTCTGGTGGCAACCCGTTCAACCCTGGAGTTTTGCCTCCTTTTAGACTCTTCAAAGCCCGCGTTGTATCCCTTGCTTAAGACACTCTTTCTCGTTAGTTTTGGTTTGTAATGTTGATTACGAAACAAATGAAAACGAATCAACGGGCTCAGAAGTTAAGATAACACAGTATTTGCTTAATATGCTACTCAGTGTTTGAATAAGACACTATCATTTATAATAAACAATGACAGCATTTTAAGCACTGTTTGCTTAGTGTACACTTGTACAAAAAGTGGGCCATTTCCCTAGATTCCAAGAGTGTTTTTACCTCAAAGCTTCCACCTTCAAGTAATCAACCTTTGACTCTACCAGCCGGTATCAGTTCTCCATGTGGTTGGGCTGAAAAACAATTCAGAGACACAAAACGAATCAACAGAAGAGGTTACAATTGATGTGAAATGAAATGGTGGTTCGGTTACCACTTCTATGAAGCACTTTTACTACGATTGTTACTAGTCGGCCACAATATGAGTGCGCTTAGAGAAGGCGCCAGCGTTTTTGTTGACAATACCAGGCTAGGGATTAGAGGGGAGTGAAGGGCAAGGCGATAGTGAAATATACAGTTGCACAACCAAAACGTACTACATTTTTTCAGGCCTCGGCCTCGCTAGTAAATGCAACTCAGCACTGCGGATGTTTTCTTTAGCTGCAGTCCTTCCGATGCACCAACCACTTTTTACGTAACTATTTAGTTGCCCTTCCCACTGCACGCACTTATATTGTGGCTGACTAGTACACAAGGAAAGGCTAAACCAATCATACCACAATTTGGCCTTGTAGATAAAGGGTGAAGAATAATTTGCATGTGATGCTAAAATGGACAAATTAAGACATTATAAAAGAGCTTTCATCAGCGACATGGAGACGACGGTTGAAATTATTGCAGCTATCGAACGGCAATAACCAAAACTATATTAAGGAAACGATAGTGTATCGTGAAAATACAAGGTTTAGGTTGTAAAGTTACGCTTCGGTAGTTGGGCCATTATTTGGGGGAGGTAAAGTACCATCGCAATCCAGTGCTAGATTTATGCTTGATAAACAGAGCAGGACATGCTGGCAGAGGGAAGAGCTAGGTTGTCACTGCCATCATAAGCAGCTGCATTCATGGGCCACATTTGATGCAGGGGATACATACCTAAATTAAGTTTAGACGGTGAGTACATTAGTCCAAACTCAGAGATGAAAGCAAATATAGAAGAGCAATGATATAATTAGCTCATCTGATACCAAGGGATATTGGAAGAGGAACAAATTATTCGAAAAACTAGAAGTCTTGAAGAGTACGTTCCTGAAAAGGCCACATTACTTTCTGCTAAAGGCTTTTAATTGGAGTTTTTCTCGAGTGTGGGGCTATATATATTATATATATATATATATATATATATATATATATACAGGTTCTATGAAGGTTCTTTGCAGAAACTGCAAATCTCATGTGTTACATTCACATTAATTTCTCCAAGTATACTATCGTTTACTTTTATGTGTATTTCACAAACTATTCATACGAAAGCTTAATTTTCTGTCTGCTTTATGTTAAACGTGGTTAACATAACGGTAAAATATATATAAAAATAAACGGCAGTAGTTAAAGAAAGCCATGTGAATGCAACACATCAGATTTTTTCGGTAACCTATCTTCATTCTACTTCTTTGCATGTTACCCACCTTTGTTTACCTGCCCCTCACATTATTAAGCACAGTAAGAGATATGTTGTTTTGTTATGCTTAATATTATGAGACAGCGGCTGTGGCCAAAGGTTCGCGGAGGTTGGGGCCAGCCAGTCGGCGATAAACAAAAATAAGTCGCGCTCCCCCCAGGCGTAAATATCAGAAGAGCTATCGGCAGATAATCAGAATCTTCTTTAACTTGAATTTCCCACCTCCAGAACGTGCGTTCCAAAAGTTCTAGAATGTTCTGTGGAAGATTCCATCAGCTATATAAGCGAGCGTTCTTGCAAAATCAATCGGTTGAGTCAGTGAGTGAGTGAGTTGGTGAGCATGTTTCTGCTGCAACATCAAGATCTGTTCTCAGAACAAATTGGTGACGAGTGCTGCGACGTTCAGGGAATGCTACTGCGAAGCGAGAGATTGTAGAAGTCTTGTGTTCGACTCCCTAGTGAGTGAACTTCCCGGAAAAGGTCTACGTGACGAAAAAAATGAAGTGTCTGGGAAACTAAACTAGTTTAACGTTAGTGAAGTGATAGTATGAACTAAGTGAGTTCCAGTGAAAGTTCAACCAAATCAAAAAAGTTGACGGCGAGAACTGAGAGAAGTGACAGTTGAAAAACTAAACAAAGACACAATATCTTATTGAAATACAGGATATAATTTTGCTAGCACATCGGCAATATCTATTCTATTCTGTTGACTGTATTACATTACGTCACTAATGGTTGCGTGATTACATTGCATATTTGTCGCGTTGCCCAAAATGTAGCAGAGGAAATTAAGCTTCCATGTTGGGTATAGGTCGTGTTTGTGTCGTATAACTCGTGTGACCTTAAACTTTCCTACTTCTGAAACAAAAATAACTCGACCTCAACTTTGCTTTTTATATATAGAGCGTCACATTTATAACACTTCAGTGTTTTGTGTGCTGTTTGAGAAGGTACTGATTCCATTTATACTGGAAGTTACAGAAAATTTATGTGCACTGAAATTATATAACCATTTAATAAAGATACAGATTTATATCAATTGCTGATTCGCACTATTCAAATAATATTATGAATACCTGGAACTTCATTAACAGTATCACCGACACGGTTCATCGAGGCCGTGAAGGTAAGGATTTATGAAGGAGGACTGTCCTCCCTGACTTAGTTGTTTCCAGGTTTTTCTCAGTCCACATAGCTAGCGAATGCTGGTAAGTACCCTAAACGTAGACCTTAAGCGCCATCTTCCCATATTTCCTTTCCCAAATATTATTTTATTTCATGTAGCATCATTTTCCAACACCTGTGGTGCTATCTGCAGTAGGAGTGGGTGTTAAGCATTAATAAAATAATATAATGTTGCCCAAAATACACTTAAGTTTGGTTCATTTTCCTTAAAGAGCAAATTTACATGTCCATACGAGATTTTATATAATTTTTGACATCAAGTGTCAAGATATTTTTACTAAGCCAAATTCTTAACCGAATAAAATTTGTAATATATCTAGAAAATAAATGTTGAGCGACACAATATAAGACGCAGCTATGGGCCTCGCTTATCGCGGCGCCGATCGATCGATCGACCGACCGACCGCTCGACCAAAGAGTGGTACATAAAGATAAGGATGCGGCGTAGAGATATCACCCAACCAAAATTCTAAAAGTGCTATCGGGAGATAACAGGATTGTTCTGGAATATTTTTTCTCCCCGCTTCCCGAATATTCAAGAACTCTCTGGAAAATTCCAGCAGATACATAAGCGAGCTTGCTCGTGAGTGAAACGGTCAATAAGCGAGTGAGGGCGTTTCTGATGCGACATAACCTGCGAGTAATTCAATACTATTTCCGAGTGAACGCTGTTACTGCGAGGGATTAGAGAGGTCTGTGTTGGACCACCCAGCAAATGAACCGAACGAAAAGACTGCTTCGAGCATGTTTCATTACGCTGCTACGTCGCAAAGAAAGCGAAGTGACAGGGAAAACTGAACTAGATCTCATAGTGAAGTGACAGAGAAATTTAGACAACACTGACACACTGAAAATAATAATATGGGAATAGAATAATTACTATAAAACACAAAGTAAAAATTAAAGAGAAACTAAACTTCATTTTAAAGTATTGTGGTTTTAAATATGTTGCCTACAATACGCTTTAATATTATAAAAATATGAACATTTACCTTAGCCACTATATTGTATACTTTCATCGTATAATTATTCAATTGCTCTACAACACAAGTTTTAATATATTTTTCTTGGCCGCCGTTTACACTTTCCATTGTACAAAGACTACAACTAGGTCCGCGAATATTCTGGAGTACTCTGAATGACTATGGTATATATTGCACAATATTAGTCTTCTTCGTAGTAGTATTTGCTAATAATAAACAGATGGGCCATTTAGGTTGAAACTGTGCAATATCTCCAAAACAGCGTTGTAGAAAAAATGTCTAAGTTGCTTGATATTATGGGGGAAACAAATTGCCCTTATCGTGTTTTGTTTGGACCATTTTATGATGGTCACTTTAGGGTCAATTTAATTTTTTTTTAAATGGGAACCTATATATGGGAATGACCATCATAACGTCCTTAAATAAAACACGACTAATGGCGTTTACTTTCACCCATAATATCAAACAACTTTTATTCAAGACATTTCTTTCTACAAGGCTAGTTTTGGAGATATTGTACAGTCTGAAGTTAAATGGCCCACCCTGTATAACCAAAGACGTATAGTAATTGTGTGATATGGGATTTATATTTTCCTGTTAACTATAATTTGGAAGCAACACAAAACTGCAGACAGATGAATTATCCGTTATGTTTTTCGTAAGAATAAAACTAAATGAGTGTAGAGCTATACCTTTTTACCCCGTCCTACAATTCACTACTGCTCCTAAGTAAAGCTGCTAAATTCACCGTCTGGAAGATATCAGAGGTTCTGTAATTCCAATTCCATTGGCATATATCTCAGATACGTTCCTATTCTACTAGGATTCTCTCCGTGAACCATAGATTCTAAGCTGCTCTGTCTCTGAAATATAATTGTGTTTGATAAATCACTTTCACTTGTTCCCTTACGTTTCCAACTCTGTGAACTACTTTACTTCTGTGTATATGCATGAATTCATCTGCTTCTCTCTGGAATTACAAAACCACTCTACTCCGATTCAAGTTACACCAAAAGTCAAATAAATCATCTTTGAAAACGTAATGAAATATCTATTCTTTTTGCTTTCCTCGTGGGGTATAATATATTGGCCGAGGCTGATAAAGTGATTTCGTAACGTGGGCACATCTGTGTTACTTTCCAAATGTCCAGCATCGCAATAGCTCTTTTAGTTTATTGTACAAGGTGATATTAAAAAATACGAGTTTTGTCTGGCAGTTGTTTGCTGTATTGCTTTGAATATTGCGAACGAGTATCTGATTACTAGACCTCGGATTTTAATGACCTAAAATGTTTAAAAAGGACCTATAAAATGACTTAAAAGCTTAAAAACGTATAATAGCTTAAAAATTAAAACAGATTTGAGGCAGTATTTCTAATCTAAAATTATTATGACTTTATTATTTAATAAAATAATAGTCCGCCTATAAATAATTAATAATTTATATAA
This sequence comes from Deroplatys truncata, assembly GCA_030765065.1. Lineage (NCBI taxonomy): Eukaryota > Metazoa > Arthropoda > Insecta > Mantodea > Mantidae > Deroplatys > Deroplatys truncata. Next base: position 81,084,881 of record CM060988.1, read on the forward strand.
ATAACATGTGTAATATATGTATATTTGTTGTAAATATGTATAAGATATTGCACTGAAATGTACTTTTAGTTTTAGTAACATTGGAGCTGTAAGTGCTATGAGAAGTTTGTGCAAGAAAATAGGGTCATAAGCTTAAGAATCTAGGGTGGCAGACAATAGGTATAACCTTGGTATAGCCGAACTATACTTTGAAGCTTGGTGAAAGTTTTTAATAGTCAGTGCAAAAAGTACGGTAGTGACGCCCAGATTTTTGTAAATAATCACGTGTGAACAGAAAACCAATGGAAGGCAAACCAACAGTGTTCTGCTAGCAAAGCTTGAGCGAATAAGAATATAAAAGCAAGTAGTAGATTTAAAATTTTAAATTGTGGACGCTAAGTCAGTCGCTGTGTAAGGTTAGTGGTGTATAGACGTAAAGTGGTGTGCTAGTGAAGTAAGAAAGAAAAATATTTAACTTCCTATTTAAAAAATGTAGTTACTAGCAGATAAACACTACGAAATTCGAATATTCTTTTTAACATAATCGCTGAGATAAATATTTATGATATATAATTTTATTTGGCAACTCAGATAAAGAACTTAAAAAAGTCACTGTTGACTGCATCTATCGTTAACGAACATAAAAATATTAACTATTTTACAGCTCCAAATTTCAATATCTCTGTAATTATAAAAAGCATTATGTACATTTTGCTGAATAAACTGGTCTACAGTGTATGTTACTATTTTTCCTATAGCTGCATCATTCACTGAAAAGAGATTTGCTCTACGGATGTCAACTGACTCATCCGAGGCTTAATTAATATCAAATTATAAACAATTTTTAGGAACCTAGCGAGTAACACATCTAATACAAATTTTATATCGCCTAATATAAACATTCGAAGCGCACCCCCTCACACAGAGACAGAAAGTGGATATTAAAGTACTGATGAGATAATTTAAAACATATTTATTCCGTTTTCTTGTTTGAAGAATCTGAGAAGAAAATAAAGAAAAATGTTTTTGAACTCTCTTGAGTTCCCAGATTATACAAAATTTACTACGAATGAAGAGGACTTCACAGCCTATGATATGTCTTTGGGACAAGACAATAGCTACCCGAATTTTCGCATTCATTAACGCGACAAACGGAAATGACATGATTTCTAAGTTTCCAGTGATAGACACCCCGGCAGATGACAGGCAGACCGGGGACCCTAACTCACACAGAGGGATCAAAGGTGATTCGAATACCCTGGCTGCTAGCCGAAAGCCCAGGGACAGGGATAGTTACAAAGAGCATTCCTTTCTCCTGTCACACTACAACGAACACCAGCGCCGACACTTCTGATCCTGTTAAGAGACCAACTGGATGAACGATTAAATGAAATGAAGAATGGAACGAAATGGAGGGACAGGAAATTTGGGGGCTGAGTTCGTCTGACGACCCAGAAACACCCGAAAAAACCCATGAGTCAGAGTAGGATCGATCTCGGAACTTCCCGAATGCGGACCACGACGTTGCTGCCTGATCCACTTCCGCTCGGTATACTGAGTATACAGAGTGTTTTATGTTATTGACATTTTACATAAGTATAATTCAACTACGAAATAACAGCAATTTTGTATATTTATTACCTGCATTCTTGGAAAAATATCACAGTTCTATTTAATAGTCTGGAAAGGTGTAGGTGGAGAGTTGGGTATTATAAGAGCAGTAGGTATGGTTACAGTTATGAATTCATGTCCCAAACCAGCTATGAACTATACCTACTCCCTGAAAGGGGATATATTATACATATATAGGGGAATTGAACATATGAAAGGGGATTCATACATATAAGAACTGTACAGTAATAATTTAATTCACTAACATGTTAAAATATTCAACATCTAACATTTGTACAGAGACATTGTAAGACACGGGCGAGCTAGCAAGAATTCCAAGAAATCATAAAGACCGTATCTGTCACCAAGTAGTACAACGCTAACATGATGGCGCCCAAGCGCACGGATCTAATACCACACATTCTCATATATGTCAAGGTAACGCGGCCTGAGTGCCAATAGGAAACGTCGTTACATTTTTAAACGCGGAAGTGAGCGTCACTAGGCTCCCGTATATAAGGATAGACAAAGCCTCAGAGCCCGCTCTTATTCTAAATCTAACTCATCGAGAAGTCACGTCGACACGAGGTGCTACAGATGCACGTGTGTGCGCAAGGGTGGGTTGCGTGTGAATATATCTAGGCTCCTGACTAACTTAAAGTGTAGGGATTATTATTATAACAATGGGAAAAGCTAGCCGCTCATAACTATTCAAATTGTGAAATAAACTTCATTAATTAAGGGACACTCGCAGTGTATTTTTAACTTGCATCACCCACTAGAATCTGAGATTCAATAATTAGATGTAGCTAGGAATGGAATACACAACAACCGACGAGCACCAATAGCCGAGGAAGAACACTGCAATAGGTAACAACGACCCAAGGATCGACGTTTTCCCGCTACATCCCCTTATAATACCCAACTCTCCACCTACAAACAACCCTTTCCAGACTATTAAATAGAATTGTGAAATTTTTTCAAGAATGCAGGTAATACATGTACAAAGTTGCTGTTATTTCGTAGTTGAATTATACTTATGTAAAATGTCAATAGCATAAAACTCTCTATACCCAGCGGAAATGGATCAGGCAGCAACGTCGTGGTCCGCATTCGGGAAGTTCCGGGATCGATCCTACACTGACCCATGAATTTTTTCGGGGAGTTTCCAGGTCGTCAGGCGAATTCAGCCCCCAAATTTCCTATCCCTCCATTTAAGGTAATTGTATTGTAGTTCCACTGTTGGGGAGCCAAACTTGAGATAGTTTCTTAGAGTGTTCGCCCAACGTTTAGGAATCAACTTTGTATATTAATGTTTCTTTAAATGTTATATATATATATATATATATATATATATATATATATATACATATATTTATGTTTGCCTCGGCTGCGTCAGTATTAATTTGCAGAAACACGTATCTCTTAGCAGGGGGTGATGCGGCTAAAGAATGTAGGCTTACACAAATTATAATGTTTACCTCAATCCTTTTGTTAATCCTTCACACGATTAAACAACACTTCACTGATAGAGAGAGCTGTGAGATTATTTATTAATCACTTGCACATTTTAACACGTAAACTTTATATTATTCACGCCGTAATGAATTTTATATGTCTCACACTGAATACGTACCGAGCAAACTGCTCAGAAACGTTGCCTCCTTGCATCTGGCTTCTACCGCTTAAACTTGTAAATTTCTCTATTTCAAGTCTCTGATTGGCTAATTTTAGTGTAATAGAATACTTTTATTTAACTTAAGCTTTTTCTAGTTGTTGATTGGCTATTTACAAACTGTTTTTAATATTAAATTATTGTTCCAAAAATTACTAGTAGCAATATTGAACTTTCTAATTCATTATTGCCTCAAAGTTACCTCATTGTTAGCAACCTTCAGCTTCTATTCACACAGCTCCTACATTATTAAATTATGTAATACATTCACTTAACATTATTATACATGTACACAACAATATAAAAATAATACAATGTATGTTAGACACATTTTATATATTATACATATATTGTTTTAAGGCGGACTGTTATTTTTTTATATTACATAATTAGACTGAAATAATTTAAGTGTTAAAAATACTGCCTCACATTTCGTTCCATTTTTCATTTCATTTAATCGTTCATCCCGTTCGTCTGTTAACAGGGTCAGAAGGGTCGGCGATGGTGTTCGGTGTAGTGTGGCAGGAGAAAGGAATGCTCTTTGTAACTCTCCCTGTCCCTGGACTTTCGGCTAGCTGCCAGGGTATTCGAATCACCTTTGACCTCTCTGTGTGAGGTAGAGTCTCCGGTCTGCCTGTCATCTGCCCGGGTGATTATCACTGGAAACTTAGAAACCATGCCATTGCTGAGGCGTTGCTCCTGGATCCAGCCGCCTGGTGTCTCCTCTTGCCTCATCCTTATTCCCGGGGACCCCTCCTCGTCGTGGGGCATAGGTACAATATCCACTCGGTGCTGAGTCACCTTCATTCAGGAAGATAAGGTATGATATCGAATACACATGCAAGAAAATGACTAAATTAAAACGCAAACTGAAATAAATAAAACGAAAAAAAAAACTCTTTTAAAATAGAAAACGGCAAAAATGATTAATAATTACCCAGTGAGTGAGTATTTTCATAGTGTGGATCGCAAGATAGAGATTTATGTTGCAGTACCTAGTATGGAACAATGAAAAGATGATATATCGTTAGAATCCGGACCATAGTCATCACTAAATCTTTAAACTCCAAAATGAATACCATATAGCTTTCATGGCAAATTCCATTCATTCTTGAGAAATTAGTGAAGCTAGTTCTTGCCAGAACAGTAGTCAACTGAATGCTCTATGACGTCAGCAAGCAAGTTTCTTATTACTCCCGATTCTCGACGAGAAGCTCAGAATTATAGGGAAAGGGGAAAAGCGATATTACTGTTAGCGAAGGATTAACAGTGTAAGGGAAATAAAAGCTGTACTTTGTATCCATGTGTTTGTAAGACAAATTATTCCTTTCTATCCGAACTTCTTGTCTACGAATCCTCGAAATGGTGCTACGTCACACGACTGTTACACGTAGAGGTTTGGAATGAAAGATCCCTTCACCACTGTGAACATACGTTCACTTTTTCATACACGCAATTCCATTACTGAGAAAATGTGGGATAGTTCTGCATGTAGTTCTCAGGAAATAGATGATTTTTAAAAGACTAAAACAAATAAAGTAGATGACAATGACGGCGAAAACTGTTCTGTTTCCAAAGCCCTTCATTATGAAAATATTTCTGAAATCGGCGGTATAAACCATGTAGGCGACAATATCGATGATGAAATAATGACGTTACCAAATCTCTTCGTAAAATGCGAGTAATGACGCAATTAATGAATAGTTAGTTTACACGTTTATACTTTGTAAAAAATATAGTTGTACCTATAAATTTGCTTATTTTATGACATGTTTGAGGTATTTTGTGATAATTATGTTTTACTGTCTGTGCCACCTACACTAGGAAACAGGAAGTATTTTATTCCATTCAAAAATTAAATTTCGAGATTTCACCGGAAATGCACCCACTGAGATCCCTCATCCCAAAACATAAAAATTTTATAAAGGATCCGAGCGCGCGTGCGAGCGAGTAAACAGCATGGCTTAAAAACCAAAACTTGGTATTCAAGTTTAGCATCCGCCAAGAATACGACAAATAGGTTTTCAAGAAATCTTCCCATTCCAAACTACCATTTAAAAGAAAAATGTTTCGTTACTTTTTATTCTCTCAAAAACGACTCCAACGTTTTGGAATACAACGTATTTTCTTAAATAGACTGACATGATGACTAAAATGTATATCTAAAATTTTCTGTAAATATTCTGTGATATAACCCTTATTTCATTGAATTTTTATAACAAGGAAATTTTGAAACGATAGACTAAACTTACTAGAGGAAAAAGATCTTATTAAAACGCACACTATCAAATAGTTTTCGTAGCATTAGCAGTTTTCGAATCATTCCACGTTGCATTTTAGACGCTTCCTAAGTGTCACCTACGAATAAGTTTGAAATACTGCGATCGTTGTTTCCCCTCCCCCGTTTTGTTTAGTTCCATTCCAAGAGCTTGTTACCAAGAATCAACATTTGAATGCTATTTCTAGGTGTAGAAACGTGGATAGTTTGAAACAATTTACAGGTAAATATATATCGTAAGAGCTATAATAAAGTTAGAAGAAAAACTTTTTATATGAATAGTGTAATATTTAAACAATGCATGTAAAGAAGGTCGTGTGAATCCATAACATCGGATTTTTCATATGTGCATATAAGATTCCATTAAATAAGTAGTGAGTAAATTAGGAAATATGAACTACGAAGAGGTCCCTTTTAATACCTACGGTGGCGGTGGAAGATACATACTGTTTTGTTACGATACTAGCAACCATACATTCAGAATACGACTTCCATAGTACAAAACTCAACAGTTTTTGGTACTGGGATACTGTTTTAAGAACACCTTTTAGTCTTATCCTAAATGGCAATAGAGTAGATAAAATACGTTATCCAAATACATATTTATCATAATATATAGTTGAATCTTAACAGAGGTTGAGGCAGTATTTTTAACACTAAAAGATTTTAATCAAATTATATAAATATAAATTTGAATAACAGCCCGCCTTAAACCAATATGTGTATGTAAAAATATCTAAAAAGTGTATAGTACTGTCATTGTATATGTTTATATTATTGTATCCATGTGTAATAATGTTATGTGAATGTATTACGTAATTTAATAATGTAGGGGCTGTGAGAAATTAGTTTAAAGTTGCTAACAATGAGGTAACAATGAGGTAACCTTGAGGAAATAATAAGTAAGGAAGTTGAAATGCTACTAGTCATTATTAGAGCAGCAATAATGTAAATTTTGAGACAGTTTATAAAAACAGGCAATCAACAACCAGAAAAAGGTTTAGTTAAATGAAGGCATTCTATTGGAGCAGAACTACCAATCAGAGACTTGAAATACAGAAATTTACAAGTTTAGACGGTTGAATTCAGTTACCTGCAGACAGTGCTATAACTGGATGCGTTGGTTGCATGTCCTCGAGAGATTTAATATGTATTCGTGTGAGACGAAAAAACAAAGTTTACCTGTTAAAAAGTGCATTTAATTAATTAAAGAATCTCACAGCTCTCTATATCAGTGAAGAGTTATTTAAATCGTATCAAGTATCAACAATAGGAGTGAAGTAAAAATTATAATCTGTGTAAGCCTACATTCTTAGTCGTACCAAAACCCTGCCAAGAGAAACGTGTCTCTAACAAATACTGACGCAGCCGAGGCAAACATAAATATAATATTTAAAGAAGCAGTAAAAATACATTTGGGGCGAAAGCTACCGGAAACTGTTTAGCATATGTGCGGTTGCAACTACTACAAGTTCGGGTCTCCAACTGTTGAAATATAATACAACTCCTTCAACACAACATCATCTTCAAACTGACTTTCCATACGTGGTGCAAATACAACTGCTACAAAAAAATCCTCAAATCGGCTTTCCAAACGTAACAATACAAACTACCTAAAGTTTGAATAAATAATTCCAACAAGAGTGATAATCTTCTGTCATTCCTCAAGGCAATTACATTAGGAATGGTGATAAGTTTGTTTACAAGAGGCAGGTTATATCTCTTGAAGGAAACGCACAATCTTGTGGATTTTCACGTTGACTTTACTGGACTATTTATTAATTTTTCTTTATTCTGAATTAAAATACATAACTGTACTACCACCAGCTATTCCCCTAATATTCGCCAAACGTTTGCTAATGAAAAGGTATGGAAGTAATTCCCAAATAAACTTGTGTATTTTTTCCCCACAACAGAGCAAAACTGTTGCAATAAAGTTCTTATATTGTAACAGCCTGAATATAAACTTACAGTTTCATTAATTTAGAATTTTGAAACTGTTAATTCCTTTGGAAAAGTAGTGAAAATTTATTGAGAAAAGCTCCAACAACATACACTAAAACAAGACTACTAACTTCCTACCATGACGACATTTTCTTCAAGCAAACTCTCACAGACCTTCGAGGAAAAAACTTAGGGATTCAATAAGATTCAAATCGGCTACCTTACACTGACAGTTTCAAACAGCAAAATATTAAACGTCTTCTTTCTGATTTGCAGCCTAAACCTGAATTCATTTCGTGGAATATCCGAATTGATTACTTTTCCTGGAGTAGAGCGAGGAAAACACGCAGTAATATGGGAGACGTTAAGGCATTCAGCACACGTGCCTCTTCAAGAGCAGCATCTCGACTGAAGACAAACAAAAACCTCTGGAGACCAAATCTGTCCCAGAAGCAAATATGGGAATATGCTCCATGTGCGGAAAAAACATGCTTATCCATTCTTCCACTTTGTTTTTCTAGATTCTAGCACCCTCCGTAAGGTAGAGTAATGAGATTCGGCAAACATGGTTCTTTGGCACAGGTGAATCCAAATTGCATTCAAGAAAAATAGTCGTAGTCGCTTTATTGGACTGAAAGCTATGTTCTTATCCATCTGCTCCGATATTTACTGAGCCTACACATCCACTTTTTTAGACAGCTGGGACTAAGAATAGAACTTTTGGCACGAGACACACGAATTAAAGGTACTTTATCGCACTAGTACGATGAAATTGTTACGAACTTAGGTTTCAAGTCCAATCATATAAGAATTTCTCTTTGTATTTGCAAATGTTTAATAAATCAGCTTGTTTTGATTAGCTTTTACCTTTCATTGTGTACCTTTACATGATAAATTTCTCATGACACTCGCATTATCTGTCCAGCATCTGTGGATTATTCAAATTGCCATACTTCAATTTATTGCAATACGTTGTCCAGTTAACTTGTGCCTTGTGTTAGCAGCCTTGTACTTTCTTTGTTATAAATCAAATCGTTATTATTTTATCTATGACCCGAATAATCCATAAAATGGCGACAAATACGAATGTGGATGAACCTGATTTCCAAGAGCCGGACGAAATTCTCGAAGCTGTTGAGAGGGTAAGATTGTAATTGCTACCAAAATAGACAGATAACAATATGATACAGCATATAATCGCTTCATTGACCGATGTAAGGCATGGACCGCTAGTGAATCAACAGAACATCGAAACATCCACATTATCATTACTCACATCTGTTGGTCTCGCTCTAGGCGTCATTTCGTTTAGTGGTATACAGGCCTGTAATCAATATAGTATTAATTTATCGTTATTTTAAAAATTTCAAGCCTCTCGAAACTACTGTATCCACACATGTAAAATGCAATTCTATTTTGCAAGTATGAATTTTCGAAAAGAGGCCGTAGGCCGAGTGTAGTAATCTTACAACCCTATTTTTAACACTTTTATCGTAATCAACTATTAATATACAATGTTTTTTTCTTTCTTTTGCGGTAGTCCTACAGTCTTCCGCATCGTCATTTCAATCGCCATGTCTCTATTGCTCCATTCATCTTCTCAAACAGGTCTACAAACTCCTCTCCATTGCGTTCTCCTTCTGTTCCCTGGACTACAAATCAGAGCTCTTTTTTGCCATGTTTACTCTTAAATTCTTTTCACATGGTCATACCGAAATAACTGTCTATTTCCTCAGCACTTGTAAAAATCCTACCGGTTTGTCTTCGAATTTCTGCATTGGGCACATGTTGAAATTTAGAAATCCTACATGTTCTCCTTAGGAACTTCTTTTCACTGTGTCAATTATCCTTCTATCTTTCCGCGATAAATTCCAACATTCACACCCATAAGATAATATGTGTTCCATCACAGCAATGTATATCATCTTTGTATTAATTTGTGTTCGGTTCGACTATAACAGGCTATTTAAAACATAAGTTGGTTTTTCCCTTGTTATGCTTGATTGTGAATGTCTTTTTGGGTTGTTCCCTCTGCTGCTGTAATTCCTCCCAGATATTGAAACTCATTACATTCCCTGAAGCTCCGAATATACAATTCCAAGTCTTCTTGGCCCCCTACTCTTAGGTATTCTTGTTTTCACCATTCATGTTGAGGCCCCCTCCTCAAGTTTCTTCAGTATGTGACGCAGGTAATTCTTTCTCCCCACGTTGCAATATGACGCAGTCACGCTCCGTCCTCCAACAATGAAGCAATACCTTTGCCTCACAGTTGCTGCTTGTCTCCTCCCAGTTGGTTCTTCTTTTGCCACGGCTGCTCCAGCATGAAACATTAACCTCAAGGTATGCGTGGGTGTGTACAGAGAAACACACAAACGCTGTCTTGGAACACTTTTATTCACTATTTAAAATAATACTTTAGGTTTGCCGATCACTATTAAATGCATACAAAATTACTTTGTCTTTACCAAGACCGAAGAATCTTAACTACAGCTAAGCGTTCTACCCTCTAGCATGTTCGCCACCATTCTTCTCCACACAACGAGAAAGTTGTCTTGCACTCACCAGGCACTCAGGCAGACTCATCTACCCACGCTGCACAAGGAAAAGCAACGCCTAAACTTCCCCCCTCTCCCCTCAAACGCTTTCCTCAAACTTAGCTTCATGAAGCCACGGGTGGCCTTCACCAAGCTAAGTGCAGCTGTACTCGGCTGTTTACCAGGAAAAACTTGGTTCAATGGTATTTACCCTTTCTACCTGAGGCTGGTCCCTAATTAACAAAACTGTGCCTGTCTCGTCTTTCTGTCGCTTCTACAGTCAACAATTTTCACAATGCTTCTCCTTTTTTATACATACACTGATTTTAAATACATTATTACTTATTTTATATCGCTATCCTTCTCAGAATATTATGATAATTATTGCCTTTATAATTCCGGCTTCACATGTAATCAACCTCATACTCTTCACTAGCTATAATTACTTTATCATCCATATAGAAAATCGTCGTCACACAAAAATCCTCCATCCTAATCTCCATTCCTGAGATTTTCTTTCTCCATTCCGTAAGCGTTTCCTGAATATATATTTTAAATAACGTAGGGGATAAGTAGTAGTCCTGTTTAAGTCCATTTGTAATAGAAGTCAAATTCTGAAATAGTATTTACCTGTTTGATAGCCTGCGTGGTGTTGCTGGTCTCTCAACAGGTGCCTCCCCAAGTGCGGATAGAGGAAAGCCCACCACATATGGGGGATACTGGAGAAATAAAATACGTAGAGTGAACCAAAACCAGCACTGCTGGCTTGTAGTCAGTAGTTGATACTATAAAGGCTAAGGGAGAAAACTACTACAGAAAATTCTGGCCCCTCAAGTCTGAGGGTTGCCTCAACGGGCCAGCTCCTCGTTATCTGTAAAACAGTCAATTGTTAAAACTTTCGATAAAGTATCTAGGAATCAGGAAGTATCTAGACAAAGACGACATAAGCTAAGAAAACAGATTTGCTACCTGGAATATTCAAGATTTAAGAACTGAACAAACAATGCATATATACAACTACAAAATGCCAGCGGTAGACAAATTGAAGAACTAAACAGGGGGATGGGTTCAATCTCAAGTACGCTCTAGTGGTAACCCTGGTTTAGGACCAAAAAAGGCCTCTGAAAACCAAGTGCTTGTAAACGTTTGGGTTTTGTTAATAGAAATTAAACAGAATACCATGAAAAACGAACAATTAATTATCAGATTTTCACAATTCTCGTCGTTATAAATTTCTTATTTATATTTTGGGTTTAGTGAAATTTAATTCATACTCAAATATTAAACATATATTTTGTCTCATTATGATAAACTGATAGAAAATGTTTCGTTATTTGTGGGTTTAATTTCTTTTCGAGTAATTGGTTAATAGAAGAATTCAATGTATTTAAGGGTGGGAAGAAGAAAAATAAAAATCGTGTATCTTACATATTTTGTACTCTCGCGTTGTACTGTACGCGTTTTACATATTTAGGGACTTTGCGGAGGAAGGTACTTTTGTCACCGCTGGTTTAAAGTGTGAAACAAGGAATAACTAAAATATAATTACCTCTTTACCGGTGAAAAGAAAACTGGTTTTAGGAGTTACAACTATCTGTCTAAATAATTTTCGATGCTATTTCTATTTGAAAATGATCATCACATCAGTGCTTTCATTTTTATTTTCATAATTTATTGTCGCTGTAAACCATATAATTCCTTTGCTTAAGGGAGATTGTAGATCTACAAGAATTTTGTGTTACGATTTAACTCACTTGGTACGTAAAAACCAAGGCAAAATGTTAAACTTTTCTAAACTCCTTAAAAAGAGAGTAAGAAAGAAGTATTACTTCCTGAAAAAGACAGATCTAATATGAAAAATTAAGACTTATTAGGTTCTAATGGTTTATGAATATTAATACATTTTACCGACAAAAATAAAAGCAAAAAGAATTTCCTATTCTTACCTTCTCTACTATCTCCAATTGAGGTAGCGGAAACACTAATTCGATATCAGGTTTCACCAGAAGTTCAGGTTTTTCGAATTCGTTGAGTCCCCCACCCCCCAAAAAAAGCATTCATACAAAAACTTCCGCGCGCGTGTCTGTGTGTGTGTGTGTGTGTGTGTGTGTGTGTGTGTGTGTGTGTGTGAGAGAGAGAGAGAGAGAATAGCACATCCAAATGAAAGACTCAGAAAAATATCAAATTTCACATTTTAGATGCTGTTGAAGCACGCGAGGTATGCATTTTCAAGAACATTCCCAAAGCTGGTAGGATATGTTTTGAAGTCCACTAACCCCACCCCTAGAAGGTTATTAGAAAAAAGGCCCGGGCGCGCGCATATATGCTCATAGTACAACTAAACTATAATCTGACGTGCTGCACTCACATGAATTTCTCTTGGCTTGTAGAAACTATTTATACAAACGCCTATTCTCATCTATATGTTAACCCGGATAAACATTTGCAGAAAGTATCTTATTGCTAATTTTCTTGTAGGTGTAAAGGGAATATGTTAGGCTTTAAGCGACAGCTTTAAGAGCTGGTTGCTATGTGGAGCATTCCATTCTCTTTGCATGTCCAGGAAAAGAAAAGAATAAAATAAGAATTCCCATTTGAAAAATGTAATAAGTATTGGAAAATTCAAACAAATAACAAGGAATATCTCGGAAATGGCTCACTCGACAAAAAAGATGCACGAGATATAAGCTAAGTAATTTAATGAGATCTACATGATTTGTTCAGTAAAATTTTGTGTATCCCTTACAGCTTACCAGCTATGCAAAAGTCATTCAAAACGAAGAGGACTTTGGGGGATATTCTCAGAAAATCCAAGATATACATTTCATTTGTCATGAAAATATCTTAAACATGTGATATTATAATCAGAATCGTTAGTGCCATTTTGAGAAAATCAAAATTTCGAAAAATGTTCCATGTAAGGGGTAGCCTGGAGTGGAAGAATTTTCTTGAAAATCTTTGTGTCGCATCCTTGGAAGATACTAAATGCAAGTTTAGTTTGGTATTTATCCGTTTTTTCGTTTCTGAGTTATGGTGTTCACAGACAGACATGTTTCCAAAAATGCTTTATTTGGATTCAGGGCATCCTAAAACCTGTATTTCCGGCGAAATCTCAGTATCAAAACTTTTGGTGTAATTTCATACTTTCCCTACTTACTATCCGTAGTAGGGAAAGCAACGAAAAGTCGGATAAATACCAACTTTCATACTCGAGTCGAACACCGTTTAAGCACGCCCGGCGAAGGTTTTCAAGTTAATTTCGCGTTTTCAAACCAGACTTTACATATAGAATTTTTTGTTATTATTGTAATGTTACCAAAAATGGCTCTAAGGTTTCTTGTATTTGATATTAAGTTATATCGCAAATGTTTTATTAATAGCCTGTGAAGTCCTCTAATGACCTAATTTTGTATACTTTTGCATAACTGGTAAATCATAAGAGATATAACTACTATGTACTACAGAAAAAATGTACGGCTAATTGAATTACACAGCTTGAGTCACATGGTTCTTCGTAGCGTGAGCCGTTTTCAGAGCTTTTATGTTACATGTTTACCACTTTCCCACGTCTGATTGATATGTTTGTAATTCGTGAGTTTGTTATATCCAGGCTAAACATTTAAATTATATCTCCCTGCATGTTAGCGCTGTTTTGTTTCAAATAATTTCTAGGTAAATATATAAATAAGTTACGTACATAGAAGAATTACTGTTTATATAAATTCTAAAATATTGTAGTTACCCGCGGGCTGCTGGTAAGTGCCTCTCGGTCCTTTAACCGACCGTTGGAACAACAGCCATTGTGGAACAATAGCCATTTTGTGCCACTTACCTTTTCTTGAACACTCCTTTCCGGATGTTCTAGAGCTTTCACTTCTAGATCATTCCGCTTTGTATGCGAGGTTTATATAAGGAGGCTGCTCTTGCCCGTGAGCAGTTCTGTTAGTTAAGGGGCTACGAAGTGAAAAGCGGGCAGTGAAAGTGGACAGTGCCAGTGCAGTGAGTTGTGGCTTGGCAATTCAGTTGAGAGTTGATTCGACGGATCCGTTATGTTGTGTTCCGTTCCCAGTGTACGCCAAAGTGATCATTAAGTTTGTGCTAAGTTGAATGCCAACTTATAAAAGAGTGTATTTTACAGTAACTGCTGTTTTCATTCTTACAATATATAACGGAATGTGCATTTTTCATGGGCAGAGAAAGCCATGTAGTGTTCACATCTTGTTAAATATGTGCCAATAAAAGGAGGAAGTGATAGATGTGTACTTAGCTAATATATTTTGCCAATTTCTTTGATTAACATTTAATCTTAGAGGTGCAGTCGCTATTCCAACAAGACATTTCTAAGGGGTTGTAATGCAATGAGGAAAAATACTATAAATTAAACTGTAATAATAATTTACTAAATTTACTAAAATAGCATTTCTTGATTTAAAGCGGAAAAATGAGTTTTCTACTTTCATAGCCAGGTTTCCTTCTATTGTATAGAGATTTTTAAATTTCATTATAGAACTTTTCTAAATATCCGTCGCCTCGATAGTGTACTACTTTTACAAACGCTTTTTCTCGTACTTAATTCGTCTTACGTTCTGTGTCATTCAAGATATTCCATACGATACAGCTTTCACCCAATTTTCTTCAAATTTGAAACAGAACCTAAAAAAACGAAAAGAAATAGGGAACAATGTCATATTATTTTACTAATACGTTGTATTACTCCAGCTAGTAATGAGTGAGTTTAGGTGTGACTGAGGCAACGAAAAAATTTAAGTGTAATATTACAAACACAAGAAATGTTTCCGAAGCAGCCAGAGCAGCCTTAAAAATTCTTAAGACTTAAGTCATTGCGTTAATATTTTTAGTTCTACCCCCAAAAAATGTCGCTTATACAACATTATTCTAATTGCTAAAGCAAAAGTGTAGGTGAAGTACTTTTTCTTATGTTTAATAAACACATAAAAACGAAACTTTGGCAATGTCCATTGCGCTGTCTAGGAAATGAAATAAAAAGCTAATTTTATCAGTGAACTCTGGTTTGTACTGTTAAAATTGCATTTATTCTTATTTACGATGATTATGAGATTATAAAATGTAAAGACTTCCTTTTTAAGGGCACTGAGTGGTCTAGATGCTTCAAAAATTCCATTTTTCATTGCGTGTGTGATCAAAATTAGAAATCTTTAGCTTCAAACTATATATCAGTGATCTTATTGACTAATTTGATGTTCTAAATTTGTCAATTTAAACAAATTTGCCAATGGCTCATAATCTACCCATTACATTGTTTCTTTCATGTCAATTTCCCGTAATTATTTTTTTCATATTTCATGTGAATTTTTGTGGAAAAATTATTAAATATATGCGCACAAAAGTTTTACTGAATATTTATGGGAACTGTCTCTTTAGGCTAAACTAAATTTTTCATATTTTTAAATAAACGTCAGAATAAAACACCATTTATGAAAAAGAATATTAATCTTTTTTATGTTACAGAAACTGCAGTATTTTTTATTCCCGAAAGGATATTGGAAAAATATTTGGTTCACAGTATAAAATTATTATGTAATTTAGGGGCAAAGCGGTGATCATAGAACAAAATCATAGGAGGAAAGCGCATTTGAAGTATGAATTACAACACCTTTAGCTGAAGCAGGGTGTCACTTATATCACTTTTGCACAACTTTAAGCGAGCGTTAACTTATGATTTTTATAATCATTATTTTCAGAAACTCATAAAGTATAACGAACCCAAATTTTGTTATTACCACTATTCAGTAGTAACTGTGTGGCCAGAATTTAAAGTAGTATCATATATAAGCTTCCTTAGTTTCTTAATGACATCGCAATGACCTTAAAGCGTGCGAAAAGTTTTTTTCGACTTATTTTTGCATCATTTGCTCTTTTTTTTACCTACTGTGTCTAAATGTGTTTCTTCTAGTTATTGTGAATACTCAACAAAAATGAAATGAAAGAGAAAGTTCCAGTGACCTTTGAGTCACGCGACAGGGCATTTGCGACCTCTTTACGCAAACGGTGACGTAATAATATTGCGGCACGCACTGGTGGTTATATTTAGCCATGCTGCTGTGATATTGACCCCCTTTTCCAGCCATTGTGAGAGAGCTATTTTTGGACTAACTCGGAAGCGTGGCCCAGCCGCAGCAGCAGGTACGTTCGAGTTGTCTTCACAGGTAGGCCAAGAGAGTTCACTGACCCCCAGCAGTGATGACGCACGTTATCCCCTCCTCTCTTTCTACCACTGCGTTACGCAACGCATCGACTTCCTCCCCTAACGCAAACCTACCCCATGCGTTTGTTTCCCTCCCTCTTCCACCATGTTTTAAGAACCTGTAACAGGCAGCTTCTTTTTTTTTTGTCTACTAGAGGACTCTGTTGTTAGTGAGCACAATAGAGCACAGACTTTCCACGCCCGCAGGGTCCCTAGGGGGAAATTTCATCATCTGCTTGACCTAGTGACGTGCCTTCCGTCATTTCGAAACGGTGCTACTCATGGGTAAAATCGATTAGTAAGAACGTCACGTGCATTCACAGCAAGTAGAAGGTATCTACACCAGTTGCGCTGGATTTTAACCTTATCATCCTCAGTAATAGGTATACATGTTCAGGAAGCAAGATTATAAAGAGAAACTCCTGTACTTCACTTATTTCTGGAACTTTAAAGGACATAATGACAGTTCTTACTCAAGCTCAGAATCCCAAACAAAGAAGAGAGGACCATTAAACACTGTTTCTGATGAGGAAGTCCCTCCCACAATTAAAAGCGAGGTCAAAACAGGAATAGAACAGCTTAAATCAAGGGACACTCAGGAGATTTCAATATCTACAATGAGTACTTTGAGGCAGTATTTTTAACACTTAAATGATTTCAGTCAAATTATATAATATGTAAATTCAATAACAGCCCGCCTTGAAGCAATATGTGTATATAATAATTTGTAAAATGTATGTAAGTCATTGCATATGCTTATATTATTGTAAACATGTTCAATAATGTTATGTGAATATATTACGTAATTTAATAATGTAGGAGCTGTGAGAATAATAAGTTAAACGTTGCTAACAATGAGGTAACAATGAGGTAACCTTGAGGCAATAGTGAGTTTGATAGTTTAAATGTTATTTGTGATTCTTGGAAGCATTAATGTAATTTTAGTGACAGTTTATAAAAAATAGCCAATCAACAACCAGAAAAAGCTTTAGTTAAATGTAGGTATTCTATTGGAGTAAAAATAGCCAATCAGAGACTTGAAATACAGAACTTTACAAGTTTAGACGGTTGAAATCTAGTAAGTTGCCTGCAGACAGTAATAGTAACCGGAGGCATGATGCGTCCTCGAGAAATTAAATACGTATTCGTGTGAGACGAAAATAGTATATGTATTAAAAAGTGCAAGTATTAAATAAAAGCATCTCAGAGCTCTCGATATCAGTGAAGTGCTATTCAATTTGTGTCAAGGATTAATAAAAAGGAGTGAATTAAAACTTAAAATCTGTGTAAGCCTACATTCTTGTCGCATCACGCCCTGCCAAGACTTCCATGTCTCTAACCATAATACTGACGCAGCAGTTTAATTACAAAGGTAATATTTTTTTAAACTTGGGGCAAACGCCACCTAAAAATACATTTGGGGCGAAGGCTACCGGAAACTGTTTACATGCTGTTGCAACTACTACAAGTTCGGCTCCCCAACAGTTGAAATATAATACAACTTCTTCAATACAAACTACTTCAAATCGGCTTTTCATACGTAGCAGCAAACAACGTAAAGAACAATTCTACTTAAAATTGGCGTCCATACGTGGAGCTAAATAAATAAACTACAACAAATCAACTTCAACTTGAAGCTAAGGCTGGAATAAAACCCACAAACAACTTAACGCTGTTTTCAGAAACGACATCTAACCAGTAGAAAAGAAATGCAATCTACAACCTAGATAAGAAGGGCGGCTTCGACGAATTAAACTACAAATAATCAGTCCGATGTTTTAACCTTTATAATCTCTTCTCTAAATTAGTCACAAGAAGAATCACGGAAGTATTAGATGAAAACCAATAATACGATCAAACAGGATTGGCTTTGACTATTGCACTGTGGTGGACCTCTATAAACTGTCCATCAGATCGTTGAAAAGTCAGAGTAATTCAGTCTATCCATATGCTTGATCTTTCTTGATTACACTATAGCCTTAGGTGGAACGCACTACAGGCACTACCAAATACGAAGGTAATCCAGGAAGTAACGAGATTTGGATTTAAAACAATATTTTTGTTAAAACAAACATTCAATCACAAAATTAAAGCTTACTTTATTTCTCAGAACTATCACCTCCGTTATTTAAGCATTTGTCCACGAGCTTTAGAGTTCCTGTGTTGTAGACGACAGCCGATAGTCCATTAAGCTAAGATGTTGGAACACAATTTCAACAAGCAAATAAGGAGGAATATTTGGGAGAGAAATCTGTAACTCAGCCAGGGTTACAAGCCTGTCTTGTACGATTTTGTTATTCACTTGATTCTTCATATTATGGCCGTCCGGATACAGTGTCATCATGCACATTTGTACCTCCATTGTTGAAAATTTCACCTGTTGTTCTCACACTTCTTTCGTTCATTACTGCATCACCATAAACTTTATTTAGTTGACAGTAAATTTCTGCAGGTTTCAACTTCCGAGCATTAAAAATTTCAGTATCTCTCAACTCACAGTAGGCGGAATTTTGCATTACACAATTGATTTTGAACAATCACAGAATGCACAATGTTCGATAGTGATCTGTGCAGCGTGAATGCGTAAACAATTGTTACTTCCTGGATTACACTTGTATAATCGCATTTTAATTAAGTTCTACAACGAAACATACACCAAATTACCCACAGAAAGGAACGGGACAATCACTAAACTTGAGAGCGGTGTGTGGAAAGAGATTGGATACCCCAAAACAGTTTACATATTACTAAAAGACATATTTAGAAAACTGAATTCGAGGGGAAAGTACGGAGTGAAAATGGATGGACATGGCTCACAAAACTAAGATTTGCAGACCTTACTGTTCGCAAGAAAGCTAAAGACCTAAAGTCAATGCTCCAGGACTCAGCCAGTATAGCAAAAATGCTGAATTGCCTATGAATGTGAAAAAAACCTCAATTCACGACAAACAGTTCCAAATAGAGTGATTTCAGCTGAACTACAGTATGTAATGGAATACACTGATCTAGGATCGTTATTTGGTTTTCAAAATAAGATAATATGGAGAAACTGGTTTTACTAGAACAATAACTTAATCGAAAAATAAAATTCGAAGCACTAGACTCTTGTATTCTTCCAACTTTGAAACCCAGACGAAACATATCGAAGCCTACCAGAGGAAGACAAAAAGAAAACTCTAGGGGTATCCGTTAGCGACAAAATTATTAATACCAGAATGAATGAACCGGCAAACACGGATGATGTGGTCCACGTGCAAGTCGTACCACTAACGTATATCGCGTCTCACGCTTAAACGACAGTACAGATCAATTGGGGTGCACAGTTTCTATATGTACACTACATATTCTAGTAATTTTAGCTGCGATCGGTCTACCAGTTTAATGTCGTCTTGTGAGTGATAAATCACCAAATAATGAAATATCTGCATTGCTATTTAAGACAATTTTAAAATATTTATTTTCACTTAAACTTTGTTTCCTCTTTGTATTTTTAATATTTCGAAATAAGTTTCAGGCATAAAAATATGTATTATGAAAGAAATATGGAGATATAAAATGTTAAAAGCTATGATTTGGTAGGATATCATCGCTGCTTACCCTTGACAAAATCACATTCAACGTGGGTGGAATGTTTTCAAACAGCAAATAATAAACGATGCGCCACACTCCTCTCTCCACTATTCCATTATATAGACCTAGTGTGCTTTTGTTTCCCCCATACTTTTCTGCATTCTTTTTTTTATGGGAGCCTAGAGGTCCTTTAGTTCCTTTCTTATCCTAAATACTACTATTTCTGAACACCCGTTTAGCCTTAGCTGTTTCTTTCACTGCCTTAATAATACTCATTTTACCAGAAAGATAATTTAAAGCATTCATTATTACTTCGCGTTCCTTCTTAGTTTACCAAAATTTCGCCTCTTCCTAGCTTCTCCCTCCATAACCATAAATATTTACGTAAAATGTTAAATAACCTATATAACACTTCACAGTGTTCCACTCGCTATAAACGTAAATACTTCCTTACAACTGACGTTACCCTATAGTGCCTTCTGCCTCGCGCCTGGTGTTAGCAGAATAGCTGGGTGACTTTTGTTTGTCATATATAATGACTCAAGAAGTTACGGGATTACGGTTTCTTTTAGTAACCGTCTCCAAACCTCCTCAATATTTTCTCTCGCTTGGTCCCTGTTGTAAATCCAATAATAAAATTCTTTCTCACTGACTGACCCTTCTACTACATAGGTATAGAATTTTTTGAAAGTATCTAATTTAAAAAATTATAACGCTCATCTGATTGAAGATAGAGGATTCAAGCTGGGCAGGTATCAGGATACTAGTTTACTCTAGGTAAGAAAAAATATTGTAGCGTTCTACTCTTTGATTTATTACTTATTACGTGATAATTATAGAAACAGCAAATATAGAAATTTTACTAAAAAACTCGTTTTCTTAAGAAATCTGTGCTCACAATAATATAGAGGTTCTAAAAATGATATAATCTGACAGAGAAGAATATTCTTGCATAGGATAATGTGTGCAAAGCTGAAATTTGTAACCGATGAATACTTACACTATGTTATTACGTATTAGCAACTTGGCGACAGCGCGAGAGTAGATAAGGACGGAGATAATTACAATATGTATGCATTAGATAAACAGAGATATCTCATTTACCTCCATACTGTCTTCTAAGGTTCCACATGGGAATGTGGAGGTCAAGTGGCAAGACTCCAGGGCAGCAGATAGGCACTCATATCAACAATGTGGAACCCTCACTATTAGTGAGGGGCATTGATGAAGACAAAACTAGATAGACGACTCCTTTCACAAAAGATTGAAGTCCACTGGTCCAGGGCAGCAAGGTGAGCCCTACAGAAGAGCCTTTGGCAGTATGCAAACGGAGACAAGGAGTACATCCATCAAAGACAAGTATATTAACAATATATAACTAAATTCCGTGTACAATTAATACTACACCTGTGAAAATTTGTATGTAAATTTGTGAAGTAACCTAGGTCAACCTATGCAGGCAGTCAAGGCAGGCAAGTGTCAACTATATCGTGTGGAATAGTTCACCACATATGTGTTTCTAAACGAACTCTCCTTTAAGAGAGAAAATAGGCTCATTAATTCATTTGATGAGATTCTCCTATAGATACATTTCCAATATCCTAAGGAATCCAAAACAATTTAATAGCTTTAAAATATGTAACAGTCATTTTTCTAAAGCAACAAAATTATTTCTTGACCCTTAACACGGTAACTGTCTAAAATACCGTGCTTACCCTAAAATATTGTAAGAAAGAAAGAAAAAACAAGCACTACAATAAAACTAATGAGATATAAAAAACAAAAAAAAGTACAATGGAATGTACAACCATAACGAGATTACCAAAGGTGAAATAACTGGAAAAATTATAGTTATTTTATAGGTTATTACTTTTCAAGGATGACAAATACCAGAAATGAAGAACACAAATACAATAAAATTAGCACAAACACCCAATAGAATATACTTAGTGTTTACACTACCCTGCCGATTGCCAAATAATCCCGTGAGCAATTTAGTCGTGAAGAGTAATTTTTCCATTTTCTTCAATTTCCTACCTGCCAGTACGCTCAGCATGTCTTATACAATTCACAACAAACCCTTTTTTATCTTAGGTACATTGTACTGCCACTTACTGCCGGTACTCATCCGCGACCTGTAGTCATTAGACATCGTGAAACAGCAGAACGGGACGCTCCGTGGAACTCACGGACTTCGAACTTGGTCAGGTGATTGGGTGTCACTTGTGTCAAAAGTCTGTACGCGAGATTTCCACACTCCTAAACAACCCTAGGTCCACTGTTTCTGATGTGATAGTGAAGTGGAAACAGCATGAAAGCGTACAGGTCGACCTCGTCTGTTGACTGACAGAGACCGCTGACATTTGAAGAGGGTCGTAAACAGCAATAGCAGACCATCATCTATCCAGACCATCACACAGGAATTCCAAACTGCATCAGGATCCACTCCAAGTACTATGGCAGTTAGGCGTGAGGTGACCTTGGATTGCCTGGTCGAGCGCCTGCTCATAAGCCACACATCACGCAGCAAAATGCCAAACGACGCCTCGCTTGGTGTAAGGAGCGTCAACATTACACGATTGAACAGTGGCAAAACGTTGTGTGGAGTGACGAATCACGGTACACAATATGGCGATCCGATTACAGGGTGTGGTGTGGCGAATGCCCGGTGAACGTCATCTGCCAGCGTGTGTAGTGCCAGCAGTGAAATTTTGAGGTGGTGGTGTTATGGTGTGGTCGTTTATTCCTGAAGGGGACTTGCACTCCTTGTTGTTTTGCGTGGCGCGATCACAGCGCAGACCTACGTTGATATTTTTAGCACCTTCTTGCTTCCCACTGTTGAAGAGCAATTCGGGGATGGTGATTGCATCTTTCAACATGATCAAACACCTGTTCATACTGCACGGGCAGTGGCGAAGTGGTTACACGACAATAACATCCTTGTAATGGACTGGCCCGCACAGAGTCCTGACTTGAATCCTATACAACACCTTTGGGATGTTTTGGAACGCCGACTTCGTGCCAGGCCTCACCAACCTCATCGATACCTCTCCTCAGTTACGCACTCAGTGAAGAGTGGGCTGCCATTCCCCAAGAAACCTTCCAGCACCTGATTGAAAGTAGGCCTACGAGAGTGAACGCTGTCATCAAGGCTAAGGGTAGGCCAACACATATTGACGTCCAGCATTACCGATGGAGGGCGCCACGAACTTGTACGTCATTTTCAGCCAGGTGTCCGGATACTTTTGATCACGTAGTGTACCTTCGATTCTTCTGTGTCCATACAGACTGATTGGGATATGTGCTGGTGAGCCCTTCTCCTCCCCATATATACGAGAGAATCGCAAATAGTTTCCATCAGTGGGCTTCATCGCAGCCATGCGCCTAATTTGAGCCATAATAACCCTGGTTAATGAGTTGCGATATACTAATCTGAATACAAATGTATAGATCACGAAATCATTTCCATGCAATACGCAAATATTTATTGCCACTCAGTGTCCCTTGGTAACTTCCCTTTAAAGAATATTGCTAAAGTAAGAAGAACAATTTATAAAAATAGTTTTACTTCCTTTTGGGTAAGCTTATACACATTGTCACATATTTTTCTGATAAGTTTTAAAATTTAATTAATGTAAAATATATTAGAAGAATCGCTCCACCATGAAAAGCAGTTTTATGGATCTTTCCAGAAATAGGGACATCTTCGAATAACAGAATGTGTTTATTTGGAAGGCATGGTGCTTTAAAATTATACTATTTCCTGCACCGCATTTAAACACTGCGTGGCATAAACGGTCAACGTAGGGCTTAGGACCACTAGTTAGTCAAACTAGATTGCACTTATAATTTTACCCGGGAAAAAATATGGGTTTATATAATTTATTTCGCCTTTAATACAAATCACTTTTTACACTCGTAAATAAATTTAAATCACTCTAGGGGGAATTTATGATTATTTACGTATTTAACACTCAAAAACAGAACACGTATTAGGGATTATGACATGAAAAGAGAAACATGAAGAATAAAAACTAAAAGTTCTTCAGCTGAAGTAATTTTCTTTCTAAGTTGACGGAATATTTTAAAATAACTGATTTCTGAGTCATAAAAAGCGCATTGTCAGAGTTATCTAATAAACATGTGGGATCATTTATATACTAATAATTACTTTTCTCTAAAATAATTTTTGTTTTAATAACTCAATTATATAAAGACGTTGTGAAGCCACAAGAGTTGAGTCACAATAGCTGCACTACTACTTCTTCCTCTTCTTTTTAACGGAATAATAAACAGTCTTAATAATTAAACTGTAATGTTCCTCAAGGAGAAAGTACTTGCAGAAATGAAATTTGAAACAGTCGCCTTAAGAATGACAAGCGAAAGTTTTAGTTTTTTCGAGCACTAAATGGTTCTATTGCATTAATAATTAACGCCCACACCCACCTGGACACTCAATCTCGAGTAGAAATACAAAGTAAGATAGGAATGCTAATATTAGTAGGATCCTCAGAAAGCAGCTCCAAGAGTCGGCCCATTACTTTGGCCATATATCGTACACTCGGTCAAATAAAAGTGGCCGGTGTCTTGAGCGGTTAAATGTGTTCAAAGTCCCTTCGAGTGAGCGCGCGGTTCACAACCATCAACTTCTGTGTGCCACTTTGGCACTGATTTGGGCTACCTCCATACCGTGGAGCAGTGGTTAAGCTACTCTACATACACAGCCCGAATTTGATTCTGTAGTGGACTATTATCTTTTATTTTTTAAAATTCATTTTACTGCAGTATAGTTGAATTATATTGCTTTTGTTACTTTATTTTTATTACAAATAATTATACAATAATGTTGAAATTTCCGCATATAAAATGAAATTGACTGAGTATGAAACCTCCTCCCGACATAAATTAATGTCATGGTTGCCATCTTCCGGTATGACGGACTACTGAATAAACGCCACATAAAAATAAAGAAAATCGGTTGGATTTTTTCTCATGTAGTTGAAATGAAAGGGGACGCCGTGGCCGAGTGGTTAGACCGCTCGCCTCCCACCGAGGCGGCCCGGGTTCAATCCCAGGGACCTGCATGTGGGATTTGTGGTGGACGAAGCGGCGTCTGGGCGGGTTTTCTCCGGGTTCTCCGGATTCCCCCGTCATTCATTCCACCAACTGCTCCATCATCACCTTTCCTTTCATCCATTTCACCAACATTTCGTTTCATCTACTTCCTTCATCTCATACCAGGCATCGGGCTGATCACCCATCCTGGATGCTCTGTCTGATCCATGAGTGTCTGCTCCTCGACGGGCCTCTGACCCCAGGCACCCGCTTGTAAGTCCTGGGGGGTGTAAGTCCTACATAAGAGGAGGGTAAACAGATAATGAATGAATGAATGAAACGAAAGGGGGAAGAAAAAAATGAATAGCTCCACGCAGACTTTAAATTGTAACCTGAGGAACACTAAGTCAGGCTTCTACCAATAAGTTAAGAGTGCTGCAGTAAACATGGCTTTAGTCATACTACACTTGAGAACCAAAATCAATAAAGTGTGTTTTGGTTACAAATATTCAGTGTTGAAACATTGAAACATATGTCTGTTTGAAATCTCGTATGTGAATTATTTTCACGGATGACTTGTGATTGCGTCTGTATTCCCCATTATAACTACTAGAAGAATATCCGCACAAAGCCTGCTGTCCCGAGCACTCACGGGCATGCACGGAAGTACCCGATCCCAGTTCCGTCTATCAGACGCCGGCCAATTATACATAGGAATAAAAATTGATTGTTTCTGTTTATTACTATGGTTGAAGCAACGAAAAGGAGAAAATTGGGGATAGAGTATGAAGCATGCTAATGCTTGGTTCCAGATTCAGTTAACGGTTAGTTTGCCAGATCATGTTTACTGAAAATAGTAGTGGTAGTGGTGGTAGTAGTAGTAGTAGGCTATTTGGTAACATATTTAAAAATGAATGACATTAAGGATCGGAGGTAAGTGTTTTAAATATTTTGCATTGTTCATGTGGAATATCATGTAGTAAGTTATTTCTGAAAAGGTTGCAGTATTATTTTAATAAGAAAATATTTTGTACTTATGACATGAATTAAAGGTTAAAGTTGTGAATTTTTTCTTAAGCCGTAACGGCACAGTCAGGAACAGACGACAGTCGTTCAATTTCAAACAGTCCATACAATAGTCACTGATGTGCCTGCGTTACTTAGTTGCATATATTGATACATCATTGATTTTTTTGTGAGTGTGAAATACTATCTAAAATTGCTTATCATTATTAAACGTGAGGTGATTTTGATCCTACTCTTTCTTTGTTTTAATAGCGACGAAGGAGGGTAGGAAGGAAGAGAGAATTTAACATTTAATTTCTTGAAATTTATAAGCCATTATAAGAACGAATATTTCATTATAACTGGATACGTTCATCGTAGCTACTGAAATCCTAAAATAAAACTGTAATACTCTAAGCACAGTCTTTAGGGTTATTATATATAATGCAGTGGGTATACCTTATGGGTGTTTACGCTCGGCTACGACAAACAGTAACTGCAACTGGCTTGAGGCCTGAATGGGTTAAAATTACTATAGCATACTATTTTTTAATTCTTAATTCGATAGTTGCTTAAGCTTTACTAGTATGTTTTCTGCAATATGGCTATGCTCCTGCTTGTAACTGCTGCTAAAATATTTATAGGAATACGTTTTCTAGCCTTTCACTTACACATAATAAACACACGACTGGGTAGCAATGCTACAGGTTTTATCGCTTTTAAATCCAGTTATTGCTTAAGATTTCAACTCGAAGACACTCAAAAATAAAATTATATGACCAGACTTGAAAACTGCAATGCCACGGCTGTGACTCCAGTCATCAATCTCCGGCTTTCCAAGCCGATGCTGAACCGCTCAGCTACAATGGCCACATGACCGTCCGTGCATTAAATCCTTTCTTTTTGGTTCATTTATCACAGTAAACCTTCAAGATGGTTTCAATTACTACAGGATATCTTAGCTTAAAGGCCACTTACAATGTTAGAAATAATTTTAATTTCCGTGATTTATAGTTAATCATTATTAGGAATTTTTTTAAAATAACTCTTCTCTGGTGATCTAAACCAGAACAATTCACTTCACAACTGAGAATCTAACTATGGTTCTTCGGCTTACCGTTCCTTGGTGTTGAATTTTGCTAATAGGTTTCAACTCATGCTTTAGTCTACGTATATTTTGTATAAAAGTACAATTATAAAAGAAAATAGGTAATTATTGGAATCTAGGTATTTGTAAACTTGAAAATTAAAATCCAAGTTTCATTTATGGACGCCCTTTACTGCTATGGTTCTTAGCGACCCATTCCATATTGGGCGTTAAAGACCGGAAATTTTGCTCAGAGCCCTCTTTATCGGCTTGAGGTTCTTTTACGTGCCTAAATATACAACACGGACTACCGACTTTACTTCCGAAGAAAGCCGTACTAAGGATTTTTACGCCGGCAAAAAGTACCATCGCCCTCCTCCGGGTGACCCGTGACCTTGGGAACCAAAGGCTAGCATGATACTCCTATACCACGAGGACGACTTCGTGACCCTGTTGCTTGTATAGTTCTCGCCAAGGAAATTGGAGTATGACCTTCAGGGCTAGTCCAGTCAGCCAGCTCCCTGATGTTTCAATACGTCCCTTGCAAGTAGCACGTGGTTCCTTCTGTCCAGTTCCTTCCACTGTATACAACTCCCGTCCAGTGTTGCCAGGTCTGCCGAAGTAAAAGCAGAAGATCTGGTTTGAAAAAAGCAGGAGATAGCAGTAGATTTCACTTAACCGGCAAATTCGCTTTGTGTATACATATTTATAGCATTATTATTATTATTATTATTATTACTATTATTATTATTATTACAGATAATCTCCGAGCACCTACATTCGGTATTAAATTTTCCATAATACTAATTAAAATTGGCATAGCACTCACCATTTATGTCGATCCTTCTGTAGTGCACACAGTAGTAGTTGAGGATCCAATTATGTACACATTATTGTCAATCACTGTCATACATGTCACTCTTGACTTTCTGCAACATTGAACTTTAAATTGCAAAAGAATGACACTCTGAATCTGACACAAGTCTGCTTGCATGTAATAATCCGCACATTGTTTTGGTTGACAACCGATTCCTTACTTTTGTTTTCATCAGATAGTTGAAAAAACTCGCTCCACTGTAGCACCAGAATGGGGAAGACTCATAAGGCAGCAGATAAATTTGGACAAAAGAGGGAAAACATGTTTTGAATCGGCATATTTCTTTTTCTTTACTTGGGTCCAAAATTCTTGCACTGTAGTGTCACTACCACATGCAATGTCAGGTTGCGCGGCAGCCTCCATTCTGTATCTGTTTGTTGAATTTCTTCCGGTTTCACCAAATCAGGAAAATAAGAAGCAAGTGGTGCAATTGACTGTACTATTTGGATTTTAGCTAGTTCTAACACTTCTAACAATATAAGAATGAAAAACGGCTTAGTATCTGGTGAACTGACTCAATGTAAAACTCAACTCAACGTAATTTGAGAACTTGCACATGTTTGTCCGGCAGGGATGATTTTGTCAGAGATATTTGGACTTTTGGCACCAAAATACATGTTTTCTACAGGAAGAAATACTCTAGGATCCCTGTATTCAATTTTATCTGTTTCAGTGGACTTCAGATGTTCAGGTTTAATGTAGCAGTCAAGGATAGTTCGCAAAGCAGAAATAACACCAGCTTTCAGGTTGTGGATTTGGGGTTCTTCGCTTTGCATTTGCTTATTTAAACCGTTAAAAATTGGTAAAACAAATGAAGGAACTCCAGATATCTTGTTGTATGGTGATTTCAGCTTGTTGAGAATTACGTCAGTTGCTTGAAGTTTTTCTTTGAAAGAAGCATGGGTGAAGTAAAGAATAAGAGCACCATACTGCTCTAATATACAAGAAATGACTAACTTGAGAGATAACCACCGTGTTTGGCTTGGTTGTAGTAGTTTGTGTGGCTTAGTGTTCACAAAAGTTTGAAACTCTTTGAGAGCTTCTACACGCTTTGCAATTGCATGGAAATAATTGAAGATATCGCGAACCAGATCTTCTGGTTCTCGCGGAAGTTTAGTGCAAGCATAGGATGAACATAAGTTGAATGAATGACAAACATAACGACAATTTCATTATAAACAAGTGTGGTATATCATTCTTTAGAAGAACAGATAAAGAATGTCTTTTACCCATCATAACACTAGCTCCATCTGCGGCTAATCCAATGAGGTTGTCTTTATAGGAATATTCCTAGAAACAAAAGAGTTTACCACACTCTGGTAAAAGTTAATTGCATTAGCATTACTAACAGATATCAGATCAAAAAATGAATCTGAAACCCTGCCAATACCAGAATCAAACCGAACAACCAAACACAAATGTTTAAAAGAACTAATGTCTGTAGATTCATCCACAATTAGAGAAAATTTATGTTCTCTCAGCATTGCATATAGCATTTCTTTACTTTCTAGACCCAAAACATTATTAAGAAAACCTGTTGCTTTTGTTCAAGAACAGGTTATCCTTTTTGTAATTTCAGAATCGGGACATATTGATTTAATTAGAGAGGGCAGATGTTCCATGACATTAAAAGAAATATTATGTTCTGCTAGAAAAGCCACAAGATGAATTTCTGCTTCTTTTACTTTGGTAGTTAATGTGGTGGACTGATGTGCAAATGATAGACTTTTCTATCCAATTAGCCATTTAGCACACTGAATATGTTTCTCTGTTGTTACATGTCACTCCAAAGCAGTTTTACCACCTGATGCAATATTTATATTATAATCACACACTTTGCAAAATGCAAAATTAGGCCCCCTTTTAGAAGATGCTAACCAGCCAATAAACTTATCTTCTTGCTCCCACTCAGCTTTGTAGTTTTGACTGTACTTCTGTTTCTTACTCATGTTCAGTTAACACCGTAACACACAGCGTAGTTAAACTATATATAAGCACACGCACTTTAATTTACACTAGCAAATTAGAACGCTGGCAGTAATGTTTTTCTGTTCGTTCTTAAGCCTCAACTGCAACGGAACTGAAAAATTAATTTAGATTTTGTCACAGTAATATTATTATTTAATTTGTTAAACCAAACACAGGCAATCTGCAACTGTTATGTTAGGGAGGTGGAAAGAGGATGGAACAAACTAAAGGCATCGGCGATAAGTCTCTGTGGGATAAATAGGCACTTATTCTAAATAATGCACGTGTATGCACATAAACACCCAAGATTTACTGCCAGTATAAACTGAAGCGAGAAGCATAAACACAGTTAGTAAATAACAAGTAGCCTAAATAAGCTACCGGGAACGTCAATATCTGTATACCAGCCAGTTACTATGAGGGAAGTAGGCTTGAGAAATTTCTCCGGAGTGCTGAATATGTTATTGTTTATTCGTTATCCAAGAGTCCGGTTTAAAAGTGTATATATATTTTCCCTCCACTTTCTTATCTATCATAGTTTTTTCAATAGCAAGTTCCCTTACGATAATGCAACCCAGATATGGTATAATGTTTGTGTATACAAGTGATTATGAAATGAATCACTCATTTTTATACATGAGTAGAAGTGCCTTGCATAATAAAAACGTCTAGAAGAGCGATTTCCACGATCTTAAGGGAAAACAAAGTTTAAAAATTATAAATAAGTAAAAAGCAGGAGATTTTGAGGTTCGCTCGTGTTTTAACAGTAGAGCAGTAGATTTGCAAAAAAGCAGGAAATCTCCTGCAAAATCAGTAGACATGGCAACCCTGCTCCCGTCTCAACTTGCACCATTCTTCGAGCTGCAGCCCCGTATGTGTCATACATACATAAGGTAAATGACTCGCATCGTAGCTTTCCATTAAAATTTTCACACGCCAACATCCGTGACGCGACCTATACATCGCCTACAGTAAACATAAACTTAAGTTCGAACACGTGCTCCATAGATACGTTTCGTGCTTATCTCCTTTCGACTTGAAAGTTAGGATCACAAAGATCCGGTCTATAATAGCGACAATGATTGGAAAACAGTCATTTATATTATTGGCACGTTCGAACAAATATCCCACTTACAGTACCTAGACTAAAATGCTGTTATAGTGTTGTATACCTTTTTTTGATACCAGTTCAGCTTTTAAAACTTAAGACCTTCATGAATTTCCAAACCTCAGTAGACGTGCAGAACAAACAAATCTGTGCGCCTGTATAAGAAGCTATGTGTTCCCTTTCAAAACACCTGCAAAATAAGCTTCATTCAAGCCATTTGATTGTTTACGCAAGATAAGGATGCCATAGTGTGCGGGTGGATTGTGAAGCAGAAGCTGCCATAATTCACACCATTTATTGCACATAGGGGGGATGTTTTTGAAGTATGGTCCAATATGCAACAAAGTAAAAACTACTGAATATTTTGGTTAACTGATTTTGTATTCCATTCTGTATACTTTAATCTTTCTTTCCACACAGCTTTTGCAATCAATTAAATTCTAATTCTGCTATAGAGTAATTCTTAGTGGTTCTTCCATTAAAAAACGTAAGTTTCTGATTTTCATTTTTCAATGTCTAATATTCCAGGGCAGAAGTAATTGCATTGCTAGTATCGTGGTTGCAGAAGGGGGCATCAAAATAGTGGTCCGGAATTCAGATCTTTATCACAGAGTAGCTGAAAGAAAACAAATGTAAATCTGCAAGTTAACGTGATGTTAGCCAAACACTGAAAACTCATTGGAAAGGTAGAATCAGACGATTGAAAATTCAATGCCATAGCTGGGATTTGAACCAGGATCTCTCGGTCTCCGTCCGGTTGCTCTAACTACTGAGCTACCATGGCAACATGCCGGCACGACATTAAATTCTCCAACTGATTCGCATTTTTCTCGGTAAACCACAAGAAAATCCCAAACTGTATTGAGATGGTACACCCCAATGGCGACTTACAATGTTGTAAATACTTTAAGTCCAGGACTTCATAGTTTCAACCACTATTAGTCAATTAATGTAACTAGTTGTTCGTTTATACAATCCGGGACAAGGTTGTAAATGTAGAATCAGACGACTGAAAAATTCAATGGATTTGAATCACGGATCTCCCGGAGAGATCTCCTTGTGGTTTACCGGGATAATTGCAAACCAGTTCGAGAATATAATGTCGTGCCGGCATATTGCCATGGTAGCTCGGTGGTTAGAGCGACCGGGCGGAGATCCGTGTTCAAATTCCGGCTATGGCATTAAATTTTCAGTTGTCTGATTCAACATTTCCAACCTTGTGCAAGTCACGGGTGTGGAAGAACAATTAATTCCAGAAAACTCAATATTTAGGTCCTCCAAGTAGTTTTTGTATACATAAATATTCCCTAAGAGATTATCACAGCTCATTTGTAATACATAGAAATTTAGCTCCAGTAACAGCTGCAAGTTTCCTAGATTCACTGGCGGCGGAAGTCTATGACGAGACTCTAACAAACTTATGGTACGATATGACAAATGTCCGAAAAGCATCTGATAACTGGTAGAAAAGTGGTGTAAGGTAAAAAATAAACTATCGAAATATATTTAGTAGTTCGTACTTTATTGCAAAACGGACGTTACTTTTAAAACACACCTCTTATACTTAAAATAATATTGCAAAAGCTATAATGCATAAGTGGGGCCTAGATTTGGGGAAACGGTCCTTTCTCCATGCGTATAGATGCCAAAAAGACAAGAGAGATATTAGAAAGAGAAGTAGTGCAGGACTTTTGGAGTTTACCGAAACAGTCGTTTTCATACTACGAAGAAGTATATCATCAGAGGTATTCTTTCCATTCCCAAATACGCGCAGCTTTTATCTGTTTGAAAATACAGCGTGAATCACCTAAAACTTCCACCGCAAATATTCGGAAATGGAAAGTGCTATTGATGTGCAGTTTTCACAGCATTGATTGGTAGTCAGGGTCTCGTACATTTAGACTATAAACATATTTTAATAATACTGAGAAAATGTATTTTTTGAGCAAACATACAATTTTTTAAATGGAACAATGCCTAGTTACATCAACAGAATAAAGTAGGATAAACTAGAATGTCAATGGCATTTGTTGCAAGATTCTAGTGCAAGTGGTTTACGAGAAATCGTATTTTGAAAAGTTTCCACCCCGACCAATTGTTTGTCCATTTCAACCTGCTTAGTTGTTAGGTACGATGTTATTTTTGTTTGCATTGTGTTTTCTGTTCATTTATTGCATTGCGACTTTCTGGTCAGTTAGTTTGTGACAGCTAAGCAATAAGTCGTGAGTGGAAGATGGGGTTTACTAATGCAGAAAAAGCCGACATGCTCATGGTGTATGGAAAGTGTAGGAAGAATGCAGTTCGTTCCTGTACGGTGAATGCGGAAACGTATCCCAACAGACGTCAACCATCTCGGCAATTATTTATCAACCTCTTCAACCAATTACATGAAAGTGGTACTTTAACACCTAGAAAACGTAACCGAAACAAGCAAGTGATTGGAGAAGAGGCAGAAATTAATGTTTTGGCTGCCGTTGCAGTAGATCCTGAAACGGCAACTCTAGGCCGAGCCCAAGAACTATAATTACAGATAACTTATTAATTAACTTTTAGTGATGTTAAATCGTATTATGTAAATATCTTTTTCTCATACTGCTTGTATATTTTAAGAAGGGTGATTTAACATTATGTATCTATCTAGGTTATTAATATTAGTAGAGTTATAAATGGTTTAATGTAAACAATTTAAGCGCTATGTTAAAATACTGTCCACGAGGGAAAGTTTTAGCTACAGGAATAGTGCTTTCGAAGGCAGAAAACCTAGTTTTATTACCTCTCTCCGGTCGCTGTGCTATTATTCCTACAGCGAGGGTGTAGAGCCTTTGTCCCATTATTTGATAATTCGCCGTGACCAAGTGAGTGAGAAAGACAACCTTAACGGTAAATGTAGGAAAAGCCGCGATTTATATTAAAATTGGACCAATGAGATCCCTGAAAGTTTATTCGAAATAGTTAGACGCGTCGAGTCGCGCTAAAAATGGACCAATAGGAAAGGAAGCAGCCTCAGGAGCCTGAGACTATAAATGGATCTGTTTGGGGAAAATTCGGGGCAGTTTATGTCATGTGTGGTCAGGGAGAGATGCTGCAGGATGTGTGAGATATCGCGCCAAAAAGGGAATCAAGTCAAATTTGTCATGTCAGCTTAGTATTGCATTTTATTCGAGAGTTTTCGTAATGTGTGGTCAGGGAGAGATGCTGCAGGATGTGTGAGATATCGCGCCAAAACAGGGAATCAAAATAGTTTTAGCAACACACCTAAGATCCGCTACTCTGAAAGCGACAATAAGAATAGTTATATTTCGTGACATATCCACGCCATAGTCTAACAGCGGTGGACAGTATTTTACAGCGGCAATACCAGTTTTGTATACTACGAGTGTTAAATTAAATAAAAAGAAACGGCAGTGTCATCTTTTCATAAACAAAGCAAGTCTATGTCTTCCTATATCACCACCCGAGATATACGTTTTCCTTTACCGAGGATAAGTCCATGCTCCCATATAATTTAAGGAAAATTACTGCAGCTAGCCGAGGATAAATTGAAGAACCAACACGCTGAGAACTTCTGGAAGCAACGGGAGAAGCATCAAGGTAAGCTACAGCAACGGATGAGGAGGTGATCGCCGCAAACTGGCGCCATAACGTGGGGCTCGAAGGGAAGAACGACACAAACGGAGGACTAGGAAACAACGAACAGACGAAGAATCTTCAGAGGAAAGGGGCACAGCAGAACAAAATTACAACGCGAACTTCTAGTCTACCTACGTGGGACAACAAAACAGCTGAGAGCATCGCTTCTAGAACTTCACCAGGATTCGAACCCGGAACGCATCAGTTAACATAAAAAAAAATACAGGTTAGAACATTTATTCAAAAACAAACAAAAAGGCATGCAGAGTAGTGACTCAGTTTTGGTGAACACATGCTATTGAGAGGGGGTAAAGTCATTACTAGGGAGGTAGAACTTGCTAACGGAACCATGAGTAGGTCAAGGGAAGGTTCAGAAGAACTGGATGGGGAGGCTATTGTCAGCATAACAACAGATGAAAAAAATATGGGTGCAGCAGAAGTAGAAGTTAGGCTAGAAAGGCAATCACCGATTGAGCAGGTCATTGACGCAGGTCAAAACCAGCTGCTAATATTGCTTCAACATTTGAGCACAAAGATAGACGAGATGGGTAAGGACTTAAATGAGCAGAGGAAGGACTCACGTGAACAAAATAAAAATTTAGAGGGGAAATTAGGTGAGCAGAGTAAAAACTTGGAAAAATTAAGTGAGCAAAGTAAGAATTTAGAGGGGAAATTAGGTGAGCACAGTAAAAACTTAGAAAAATTAAGTGAACAAAGTAAAAATTTAGAAGGGAAATTAAATGAGCAGAGTATACATATAGGTGAATATGTCAGAGAGGAAAACAGGAAGATGAGAGGGGAATTAGCTCAGGAGATGAGGGAATATTTAGGTGAACAGGTCACCCGATTACAAAGTCAATTGGACTCCAAATTCAGTCAGCAAGGGAAGGTAGTGCAAGAAATTCAGGCAGGACAACTATGTCTAAGAAACGATGTAGAAAAACTAAGGAAGGATGTAGAAACAGAATTAAGTGTTACCAGCTTAGCCATAAAGGAGCAATTGGATGATGACTTAAGAGCTGTAAATGTTTCTTTAGAAAAAAAACAAAGTACATTAGAATCTAACATTCAAAGGGAGTTCAGAGAATTTAGAACAGTGTTAGAAAAGGATCAGGGAAAGATGAATGAACTTTCGTCAAAAATGACTGAACAGCTCTCAAATCATCATGAAATTGTGAAGAGGGTGGAAGAGCATGAAAATTGTGTAAAGGAGTTAAAACGCTCTATTGGTAGACTAGGGATAAGTGTGAGACAGAGTGATGATAGCTCACCCAGTGAAACTAGCACCACTTTTAGGGAGGTAAATGGAGGCCAAAGTCCAGCTGCCGACCCATATAATTTTAATTCAGGGCACCAATGTACATCTAACCATGCAAGTAATGCAAACTACCATTTATTAAATGAGATAGGGGTACCTACTTTCGAGGAAAATTCGGCTGATAATCCTAAACAATACCTAAATGACCTTGAGGAGTATTTCCGTTTGAAGCAGATTCCGGACGAGCTAAAGATGTTAATCGTTCGTAAAGGTTTACGTCAAAGGGTTCTCCAATGGGTAAGATTGACTTTGGGGGAGAATAATAATTTTGAATATTTCAGAAGGGCATTTTTGAATAAGTACTGGAGTACTAATACTCAGAACCAGGTGAGATCTATCCTAGTTAATGGCAAGTACGATGAACGCGGAAACCTAAGCATGGTAGATTATTTGCTAACTAAAGCACAGAGTAGTAGACTAATCGAGCCACCCATAAGCGAGAGGGATTTCATTAATATGATTGTACCACATTATCCAGAACGTATACACCATTACCTACTCATTGCGAAGCCAAATTCTATTCCCGAATTGATTGAGTTGGTATCATCATTCGAGACAAGTAGTAGGAACCACGTACAAAACTATACAGTTCGAACATTACCGGATAATTCAAGGAATGCGAATTGGAGAGGAAACGCGAGAGGGAACTATAACCCCAGAGAGAGATACTGGAACGACGTACCTCAATCCGGGAACAGAAACTGTCAAAATAACCGTTTCAGGAGGGAAGGTGATAACCAATATCACATAAATGCTATACAAACCAGACCAAGATATAGTGGCCGTTTTAATTATAGGAGAGGCAGAAACAATGAAAACAGATCCAGAGAACATTATTTTTCTGACCGAGGGGAAAGTGATGTAGGAGAAAGGTATGACGAAAATTATCCAGAAAGAAACGAAAGGAGAGAGAGACATTCCCGGGGACATTTTAGAGGAAGCAGAGGAAACTATAGGCAAATGCAGAGAGAGGGAAATGTGGAAGAGACTAGCGGAGCACCAAATAGTGTCGATAACCCGGAAAACTAAGACAGGATCCATTCAAGAGCTCGGAGCGGATTCTAAGCGCGCAAAATTCTCAAATAAACAGAAAATGTGAAACAGGGCTCAAAAATGAATTTATACTGGGAGAACTGATAACTACTATTCAAAATCACTCGGAAAAGGATCTGACAGATTCCCCTAGCATAAAAGTAGTATTATTGGATGAAGAATATAACGCTTTAATAGACTCTGGAGCCAATGTGAGTGTATGCAGCCTGAGGTTATATCAGAACCTGGTAAATAAAGGAATTAAGCTAATGACATTACCCATAAGGAACACGGTATGCCGGGTAGCAGTTAACAAAGAGGTTACCCGAATAAAAATGCAAGTAATGTTGAACATGAAAATAGGAGAAGAAAATTTTGAGTTTATTTTTCTGGTAATCAATAATTTGATTTGTGACATTTTGATTGGGTGTGACGTTTTGTTTGAATTAAGAGCTAGGGTTGATTTTGCTGATAAAGTTTTGAAAATAGAGAAGAACAGAAAAACATTAGAAATCCCTTTTGTAGAGGGTATGAAGCAGGATACTTATAACAAAACCCAAGGAGAAGAAGATATAGCCGAAGAAAGATTTTTCGTACAATTATTACAAACAGGTAGGAGTGAGAAATTAATTGCTATAGTACAAGGGGAAGAAACCGATGAGATGCATGCGTTCGCTGACAGGTTTTACAACGGGTATACGGAGCACAATGAGAAAGATTATGGTTACGCCCGAAATAAAGAATTCCAAGATACCGGCAGCCAGGTAGAAGCAGTAGAGGAGAAAGTGACCCTTGCCGAGAACCTCACAGAGACACAAAGGCATCTATTAAGGCGAATGTTACAAGAAAACAAAGCGGTATTTTCGGACGTCCCAGGCAAGTGCAAAGCATACAAACACAGTTTTAAGGTACAAGATATTGCACCCTTCACACACAAGTATCGGGATATTCCGATTGCATTAAGGGAGAGAGCCAAACAGGTGATCGATAAGATGTTGAGAGACCGAATAATACAAACGTCAAATTCTCCGTACAGCAGTCCATTATGTTGGGTGACGAAACGCAATGGCGAACTTAGGATGACAATAGATGCTCGAAGGATAAATAAATATACACAACCAGACAGATTTCGGAGCGAAAGTGTAGAAAAATTGCTGTCAAAAATAACCAAAGGCAAGTATTTCTCCACTATTGATTTAACGGCGTCATACTGGCAGATTGAGCTTCACGAGGATGTTAGAAAGTATACTTCTTTTTTATTTTTTGGGAAACAGTTCGAATTTTTGAGAATGCCTTTTGGTATGCTTACGTCATGTAGTGGACTATTAAGAGCCATCGATAAAATATTTGGCGACTCAGCCGACGAATTTTTGATCCAATATATCGACGATTTTCTAATAGTTGATGAAAATTTTGATGAGCATATTAAACATGTGAATTATGTGCTTAGAAAGCTGAGAGAAAACGGTATGACGGTGAACATTAATAAATCCAAATTTTGCATCCGTGAGGTGGAATTTCTAGGCTATGTAATTAATGATAGAGGAATGAAGCCAAACGAAGAAAGAGTAGCGGCTGTGAGAAGAATACCAGCGCCCAAGAGTGTTAAGCAGGTTAGGTCCTTTCTTGGAGTGCTAAATTATCAAAGCAAATTTATCCTGAGGTACGCCGCAGAAATAGCGCCTTTGCGCGAATTACTTAAAAAGAAAGTGCGATGGAAATGGGACGAGGTACACCAGAAAGCTTTTGAAAAGATAAAAGAACTATTTGCGAAATCAATTCTACTAGAGAGACCCAAGGACAACCTACCATATGTAATTTACGTGGATGCTTCAGGTCACGGGTATGGGTGTGTCCTAGCCCAAGCAGATGAGGAAAATCAACTGCACGTGATAAGTACCGCTTCAAGAGGTTTAAGTCAAATAGAGAAAAATGCTTCGGTCACCGAATTAGAGATCTGTGCTGTGTATTACGCACTACAGAAATTTAGATCATATATATATCTACAGAAGGTTATTATATACACAGATCATGTGAGTCTTTCATTTATGAAACGTTGTCGGCTTACGAGTACTAAATTATCTAGGTACATCCATGAGATTCTTTCGTATGATGTTGAGGTGAAACACATTCCAGGAAAAACAAATGTTTTTAGCGATTTGCTGTCTAGGTTACATAACAACAGTGAAATACCGGAGAGAATAGAACGCCCTAAAAATGAAGTAACATTAATGAGTATTGAAATACCCTTGAGTAAAGGATTGATAAAAGAATTAAAAGGAATAGGGGACCAGCAGCGACGAGATGAGAAGTTAAATAAATTAATAAAAAGGGCCCCAGAAATAGATGAAAATATCAAGGGAAACATAGGGGTAAAAGGGGGCGTGTTATATAAACTACATGGCAGCGAAATACAGAAATGGAAGACATATATACCTAAGAACATGGAGAATGAACTCATAAGCACGTTCCATCAAGCTCTAGCACATTCTGGCTCAGAACGCACAGCTTTAATGATCCAAGAAAATCTGTATATTCCAAAATTACACCATAAAGTAAGGAGAATAATTTCGACATGCTTACAATGTCAAAAAGCAAAGCCATTGAATATACAATATGAATACGAGACAAACTCCATACTAAGGGAAAAACCAGGCATGTTAGTGACCTTGGACTGTCATGGTGAGATGCCTTGTAGTAAATTTGGATTTAGGTATATAGTGGTGTTAATAGATGTATTTTCAAAATTTGTGAAAATTTACCCAGTCAGGAAGATTACAAGTGAAACATGCCTAAGGAAGATAATGAAGTCGTATGTTCCACAATTTGGAAAGATGAAGGCAATTTTATGTGATAATGCTTCAATATTTACCAGCAGAAAATTTGTAGACACCTTAAAAGAAAACGAAATCACGTTGTATCATTGCTCAAAATACCACCCACAAAGCAATCCCTGCGAAAGAATAATACGGGACATTTCGGTTTATTTGAGAATTTTGGCCAATAAAAAACACAGTGATTGGGCAAATCACTATCAGCGCATCGAAAGTATTTTAAATGAAAGTGTGAGCCCTACTACCGGTTATAAGCCCATCGAGCTGATGAAGGGGAAATTAATGGAAACACTTGAAGGGGAATTACCACAGACACTAGAAGCTAAAGATCCGAAAGCACTAACCGAAGAAGAGATGTTTAAGAAAGCTTTTGAAAGAATGGCCAATAAGGCGCAGAAAAGAAAAGAAAAGTTTAAGAAAAAGAAACGAAAACACTGGTTGATCAAATTGGGAGACTTAGTATTGGTACGGGACAAGAAAAAGTCTAGCATTCTGAACAAAAGGTATCATAGAATGGAAAATTTATTTAAAGGTCCATACCGGGTGATTAACATTTTTGGCTCGGATACATTTGAGTTACAAGAAATAAAGAATTCCAAGATCGTAGGGAGATACCATAAACAGTTGCTCAAACCATACAAATGTTTAGAGAATGAGAAGGGTGAAGAATGTAATGAAAATAGTCAGGTTAGTTTTACTCGAAATGAGGTAGCAACCCTGTGAACAAATAGTAAAGGTAATACACCCGATAAATAAGGATGTAAAGAAATAAATAAAGGCATAATAATTATGTACCAACATGTATGTAAATAGATTTAATTTTAGAACTTAATTTGGGTATTAGAGTATTTGTATGCGTCACAAGTTATTCGTGTGCGGGAAATGTATTGTGTATAAGAATGTCTCTCGGAAACCTGTTTTTAAAGGGAGAGTGTAGAGTGAATGACCCAAATATAAACATCACCGGTTTGTCAGAGCCCTTGTGAAGGAGCAGGTATAGCGAAGGGTCTCTGTCAACAAAACAAACGAACAAAGGCCATAATCAGAGGAATTATTCTGTAAAAGAAAATTGTATCAAGTGTTGAAAAAGTTATTCTTTTCCAGAACAGGGCAATTTGAAACGGCAACTCTAGGCCGAGCCCAAGAACTATAATTACAGATAACTTATTAATTAACTTTTAGTGATGTTAAATCGTATTATGTAAATATCTTTTTCTCATACTGCTTGTATATTTTAAGAAGGGTGATTTAACATTATGTATCTATCTAGGTTATTAATATTAGTAGAGTTATAAATGGTTTAATGTAAACAATTTAAGCGCTATGTTAAAATACTGTCCACGAGGGAAAGTTTTAGCTACAGGAATAGTGCTTTCGAAGGCAGAAAACCTAGTTTTATTACCTCTCTCCGGTCGCTGTGCTATTATTCCTACAGCGAGGGTGTAGAGCCTTTGTCCCATTATTTGATAATTCGCCGTGACCAAGTGAGTGAGAAAGACAACCTTAACGGTAAATGTAGGAAAAGCCGCGATTTATATTAAAATTGGACCAATGAGATCCCTGAAAGTTTATTCGAAATAGTTAGACGCGTCGAGTCGCGCTAAAAATGGACCAATAGGAAAGGAAGCAGCCTCAGGAGCCTGAGACTATAAATGGATCTGTTTGGGGAAAATTCGGGGCAGTTTATGTCATGTGTGGTCAGGGAGAGATGCTGCAGGATGTGTGAGATATCGCGCCAAAAAGGGAATCAAGTCAAATTTGTCATGTCAGCTTAGTATTGCATTTTATTCGAGAGTTTTCGTAATGTGTGGTCAGGGAGAGATGCTGCAGGATGTGTGAGATATCGCGCCAAAACAGGGAATCAAAATAGTTTTAGCAACACACCTAAGATCCGCTACTCTGAAAGCGACAATAAGAATAGTTATATTTCGTGACATATCCACGCCATAGTCTAACAGCGGTGGACAGTATTTTACAGCGGCAATACCAGTTTTGTATACTACGAGTGTTAAATTAAATAAAAAGAAACGGCAGTGTCATCTTTTCATAAACAAAGCAAGTCTATGTCTTCCTATATCACCACCCGAGATCTACGTTTTCCTTTACCGAGGATAAGTCCATGCTCCCATATAATTTAAGGAAAATTACTGCAGCTAGCCGAGGATAAATTGAAGAACCAACACGCTGAGAACTTCTGGAAGCAACGGGAGAAGCATCAAGGTAAGCTACAGCAACGGATGAGGAGGTGATCGCCGCAATCCGCAAATTAGTTCCCGCACAATCGCACGTGGAAGTGGCATAAGTCAGGCAAGTGTACTGCGCATTCTCCATCGACATAGGTTCCATCCCTATCATATCTCTCTCCATCAAGAGCTGCATGGAAACGATTTTGAGAATCGTGTTCACTTTTGTACATGGGCATTAAGACATGATACTCCAGATCCATCATGTATCTTGTTTAGTGATGAGGCAACATTTACTAATCATGGCCAGATAAACCGCAGAAACATGCACTATTGGTCTGTTGACAATCCCCGTTGGCTTCGTCAGGTGGAACGTCAGCGTCCATGGAGTTTAAACGTGTGGTGTGGGATAGTGAACCATCAGCTCATAGGTCCTTTGTTCATAGAAGGAACAATGAACTCGCACAGGTATCGCAGCCTCCTGACAGACTATCTGCCACAGATGCTAGAAGACATTCCTTTGCAGTCCAGGAGGAACCTGTAGTACCAACATGATGACTGTCCAGCCTATAGTGCAAGAAGTACTACAGCTTGTCTTAACGGATTGTTTCCAAATCGTTGGATTGTACCTTAGGTGGCCCGTTCACTGGATCTGACCCCTTTAGGCTTTTTTTTGTGGGGAAGGCTGAAAGACACTGTCTACAAGGCTGTACCATCTACACCAGACGATATGAAACGACGAGTTACTGCTGTCTGCTCTGAAATTTCCGCTGAAATGCTAGAACGTGTGCAGCAATCTTTCCATAACAGACTGGAAGCGTGTATTGAAGCTGCCGGTGGTCATTTTGAACACAACCTTTGAAGGGCTATGTTCTCTTTACTTGTAAGAGTCCACAGAAGTATTGTAATTCCCTTTTGTTTTTCTTTAGTTTGTGCTGCCACAGGTTATACAAGTGTCGGTGCGTAAAAGTTTCAAAATAAGATTTCTCGTAAACCACTTGCAATAGAATCTTGCAACAAATGCCACTGACATTCTAGTTTACCCTAATTTTATTCTGTTGATATAACTAGGCATCGTTACATTTAAAAAATTGTATGTTTGCTCAAAAAATACACTTTCTCAGTATTATTAAAATCGGTTTATAGACTAAATGTACGAGCCCCTGACTATCAATCAATGCTGTGAAAACTGCACATCAATAGCACTTTCCATTTCCGAAATATTTGCGGTGCAAGTTTTAGGTCATTCATCCTGTATAAGTGAACCAATAACAAGAAGCTTTTGTAATGGGCGAGAAAGAAGGCGCCTAGTTCAGGGTAAAGCTGTTTGGTATAAATAAAACAGTCGCGTGTTAAAAGCTCTTCTTATTTACTCTCTCTTTGGTATTCTTATAGATTGATTTACGTGTTCGGTGGCTGGGAGTAGCGCGTGGTTGCAAACTTCTAAAACTACTGAAATCCTCGTGTTTCTGTATGAATGTTCTATATTTGGTAAATCGTAAGAGACAAGAGAAAATCTTACAGAAAATGTAGTTCTAGTTAAAGCACACAATTTATGTCAAAATATTTTATGGCATTAACAATTTACGGTACATCATTTGTTATTGGTTTGAATGTTCAAATATACTTCTTACTTTCTCTACTACGTATAGTAAGTATGCGAAGTATTTATTCCACCCAAAAATTCGATACCGATGTTTTGAGGCGCCCTGAATCGAAATAAAGTATTTTTGAAAACATGTCCTTTGTGTCTCTGTGTATTTATATGCGTGTCTGTCTGTGTGTGTGTGTGTGTGTGTCCGTGAATAGCATAAGTCAAAAACGAAAAGTCGGATAAATACTAAAATATCATTTGAGTTAGTATCTTTCAAGGATGCGACATGAAGATTTTCAAGAAAATCCCCCTACCCCAACTACCTTTTACGTGGAACGTTTTTCAAAATTTTAATTTCCTAAAAAAATAGGCTAACGATTTTGATTAAAATGTGAAAGATATTTACATGATTATAAAACGTAATCTTTCTTTTTAGAGGGATAGCCTAGGAAGTACTCTTTATTCGGAAGAAATTTGGTATCTTTTATAACTTGTAAACTTTAAGCGAT
Source organism: Deroplatys truncata (assembly GCA_030765065.1). Classification (NCBI taxonomy): domain Eukaryota; kingdom Metazoa; phylum Arthropoda; class Insecta; order Mantodea; family Mantidae; genus Deroplatys; species Deroplatys truncata. Next base: position 81,128,898 of record CM060988.1, read on the forward strand.
AGACGAAAACGTATCATACAAATAATGTAGATCTCTTTTAAAACGCACAACTTACTTAAAATAAGCTTTTTGTAGCATAAGCCATTTCTGAGATATCGTTATTAAAGGTTCGAATTATTGAATACTTTTAAAGTCCCATTGTTTTTTTTTTTTGTTTCTCGCGATTGCCTGGATTGACTGTCGCTGTTCTCTTTGTATCTATAACGAAATGTGTAATGTACCTATTTCTGCTAAGGTTTATTTGGATTAAATTAAGTAGATAGAAAAATAAACTTTAGTAAGAATAGTTTGTATACACACTATTAAAGATAGAGAGTAGAGAAAGTCATATGAATGCATCAAATCAGATTTTTTCACAACATATTCGTTTGTTTTCGTACTCATGTAAAGAGCATGAAATTTCAAAGCCATCACACAGCAACCTGATTTTAAAACATCTGACTATCGCTTTGGCCCACTGTATGCTTCTCATATCTACAGCGAAATGTATAAACGTGTAATGAAAATTTATCTGGATTTAACAAGAAGTAGATGGAAGATACACTTTTGTGATAAGGGTGAGTGAGACAAAGCCATGTGAGTGCAATATGTCAGATTTTTACTTTACCGCGTACATAGTAGGTAGAGAAGGTATTGCACTCCACCCAAAAATTCGACACCAAGATTTCCCCCTAAATAAAAAAAACATTTTCAGTAAAAGGTCCGCGTGTCTTGTGTGTATTGTGTATGTGTGTGTCTGTGAACGGCATAACTCAAAAAAGAAAAGTTGGATAAATACCAAACTTAGTATTTAAGATCCGTGCTTCTGAAGATGCGGCACGAAGATTTTCAACAAAATTCCCACCCTAATTACCTTTTACATGTCACATTTTTCGAAATTTGTGATTCTCTAAAAATGGCTAACGATATTGATTAAAATACCATGTGAGTATTAAAAGATATTTACATAAGAGAAATAAAAATATTGTGAATTTTCTAGGAATGGCTTATAAAGTACTCTTCATTGGGAAGGAATTTTGTATAGTCTTGTATTAACCGGAAAACGTTAAGCGATAGACGAAAACATACTACTCAAAGCATGCAGATCTCTTTAAAGCACACAATATATTTTAAACAACTTTCTTTGTGTCGTAAGCCATTTCTGGGTTATTTAGTTTTTTCGTTAACTTATAAAAATAATTTATTGAATTATTATTTATATTTTAGAATAATTTTAGCATTTTTGATTAAAAATTAATGGTTGGAATTGAACAACGCTTTGTCTTTTTTTCAAAGTCCGGTCGATTTTCAGTATTTTCTCGCGACTGAATGGAAAACGTATGGAATTTTAACGACAGCGTATAGCATGCAGTTCTTAAAAATTTGACTGCCGCTGTTCCCTTTGTGTTTATAACGAAATGTGTAATGTAGTTATTTCCGGAAAGATTTATCTGGATTAAAATGAAGTAGGTAAAAAAATAAGCTTTAGTAAGAACAGTTTGTATACCCACTAAACGATAAGTGGGTGAGAAAGTCATGCGAACGTAGGACATCAGATTCTTTAATATACACTTAGAAAACACTCGTGCTTCCTGGTATTTAAGAAGAAATATGGGAGCTGTACGAAATGGCAGAATTCACCATATAGCCTAGGGGATGCCGGAAGAGCAGGCTTGAGTGTGCAGTAACAGGTAGAGAGGTAAAGGTTCATTCAGGCGTATCTGTAAATTGGATTAAGCGTTGAGGATATTCAAGCGATGTAAAGCTTCCGGTTTCCTCAGCGAATCGACCTCGCAATTACCATATGGATACTAAGGTTTTTAATTTTTGTTTCCGATACCATATCTAATGCACAAATCTATTATTCCTGCGGACACAGTCACGGTTAGTGATTGTTAATTAGTAGGAAATAGTACACCCACAACTTACTGTGACCCGTTATTTTGTCCCACAGCAGAGAATTTAATGATGCCTTTGACTTTTCAAAGAGCAGACTTGAATCTTGTGATTTCGAATTTGGCGATTTAACTTTGAACAGTAAAAGCACTTACAGAATTACGCGCTAATCACTTAACAAAAGTTTTGCACCAATTCCTATTGAGAAATACAGAAAGTTGTTGTTTTATTCTTCTCATGAATATCATAAATATGGGTTAATTGTGGAATTTCAGAAGTATAGGTTGGAATCTAGCCCTTTTTAATTTCTCTAATACGTATAGTAAGTAGGGGAAGTATTGTATTCCACACAAAAATTCGATACCGTGATTTCACCGGAAATACATATTTTGAGACCCCCAGAATCCAAAAAAACGCATTTTTGGAAACATGTCCGTGTGTGTGTCTGTGAACAGCATAACTCAGAAAGGAACAGTCGCATAAACACCAAACTTGGTATTTAGGTTCAGTATCTTCCAGAGATGCGACACGAAGGTTTTCAAGAAAATCCCCCACCCCAGATTACCCTTTACATGGAACATTTTTCGAAAATTTTAATTTTCTTAAAAATGGCTCTAACGATTTTAATTAAAATATCATACGTTAAAGATATTTTCATGACAAATGAAACGTATATCTTGAATTTTCTGGAAATGTCTCCAAAAGTATTCTTCATTGTGAACGACTTTTGGATAACTGGTAAACCATAAGAGATAGACAAAATTGTACTACACAAAAAATGTAGATCGCGTTAAAATAAACAATTTATGTCATATACATTTTTGTTGTTGAGTGATCCATTTTCGAGATATTGCTTGTTATTCTCTTAAATTTTTCAATACTTATTTTCTCAAATGGAAATTCGTTATTCATTTCTTTGTCTTGGATATGCAAAGAGTATTAATTTGTGGCAAAGAGAATGGCGCTGCACCTAGCAACCAGCTATTAATATATATGTCGATGCTTAAAGGCTACTGTATTTCTATATTGCCCTTGCAATTACAAAACAAGGGGAACATAGTACGCCTTAAGCGAGTCAAATATTTTTAGTACTGATCCCTATGTGTAAAATGCAGGTCAAAAGATCGTTTCTGCAAATGTTTATCTCGATTAATATGAAATAGATGGAGAATAAGGGTTTGTAAAAATAGTTTGTACAACAGTAGAGAAAGTCATGTGAGTGTAACACATCAGATTTTTTTTTAAACTTTTATCTTCTCTCAAGATAGAGAAGCTATTGCATGCCAGTCGAAGATTCTATACCGATATTTCACCGAAATATATGTTTTGAGCCCTCCTGATTAAAAAAAAAGAATAAAAAAGCTCCTGTGTATGTTGAGAGGGTATTGCCCCATGTATGGTACAAACTTTCCGGTGGCCTTCGTCCCCACGTTTAAAAAAATCAACTTTGTAAATTTAATATTTATTGAAATATTATATATGTATACCTCAGCTGCGTTAGTATTTTTTTAGAACATGTATCTCTTAGCGGGGGTGGTGTGGCTAAAGAAAAAGGCTTATAAAATTATAAGTGCATTGTACTTTGTTTTTATTAATCCTCCTCACAATTAAAAAACACTTCACTGATATATCCTACTGTAGAGCTGTGAGAGTTTTGTTAATTACACCTTTTTAACACGTAAACTTTATATTATTCTCACCGCAATGAATTTTTATGTCTCACATTGAATACGTACCGAGCGAACGGCTCGGGAACGTTGCCTTGTAGCGTCTAGTTGGGAACGCTGTCTAGTAGTGTCTGCCGCTTGAATTTGCACATTTACCCTATTTCAAGTCTCTGATTGGCTAATCATACTCCAATAGAATACTTTTATGTAACTTATGATTTGTATATTTGTTGATTGGCTATTTATAAACTGTTTTAAATATTACATTATTATTGTTCCAAGAATTATTAGTAGCATTATTATACTTTCTAATTTATTGTTGTCTCAAGGTTACCTCATTGTTAGCAATTTCCGCTTCTATTCTCACAGCTCCTATATTGTTAACTTACGTAATACATTTACATACCATTATTATACATGTACATAATAATATAAACATAATAGAATGACTGTATTTTATATATTATACTATACACATATTGCTTTAAGGTAGGCTTTTATTATATTTTATATTATATAATTAGACTGATATCATTTAAGTGTTAAAATGCTGCCTCAATGTCTGTATAAACAACATAACTCAAAAAGAAAACTTATATCAAACTTGGTATTTGAGTTCTTGCAAAATGCGTGACGAAAGTTTTCAGAAAATCCCGCACACAAAATTTTACTTGAAAGATTTATCTTTTTTTTTTTCTGAAAAATGGCTCACACAATTTTGATTAAAATATCTTATATTAAAATATTTAAATGAGAAATAAAATATATATCTTGAGAAATTCTCTCCATTAGGAAGGAATTTTGCAGAATATTGTACGACTCTAAAACATTAAGCGATAGGCGAAAACGTACACTCACAAAATGTAGATTTGTTTAAAACACACAATTTATTTCAATAACCTGTTTTATGGCATTAGCCATTTCACAGATAACCCTTATTAATGCTTCCATTTGTTCAATACTTTCATTCTTATAAGCACCTTGGGTTTTGAGTTGTTTCTCGAGATTCTCGAATAGCTATTTCTGCAATGATTTATCTTGATTAAATGAAGTAGGTATAGCTACTATAAACGATAAAAACTTTTTTTTTAAAATATTGATACTGGTAAAGATATATTTTGGAACTTGCCTTCACCTTCTTCACCTCTAAGCTTAGGAATGCTTTCTGCAGAAACCATTACGACCTAAGAGGTCACTGTATGGACGGAGGAATATCAGTAATAATAGACTTTTAGTACACGCTCTCTAATAGTTGCTTGTTGTGCCGTTCAGAAGCCGAAAAATATTACTTTAATGGCATAATAAAATCCAGAGGGCAGTGACTAGTCATACCACCTTTAACAGAGTTCTAAACAAAATATTTTATTACAAAACAAGAAATATAGCCCAATGTTTTTTTTACTTTCTCTACTACGTATATAAGTAGGGGAAGTATTGTATTCCACCCAAAAATTGATACCGAGATTTCACAGGAAATATATGTTTTGAGAACCCCTGAATCCAAAAAAAATCATTTTTGGAAACATGTCCGTGCGTGTGTCTGTGTGTCTGTGAACAGCATAACTCAGAAACGAACAGTCAGGTAAACACCAAATTGGTATTTAGGTTCAGTATCTTCCAGAGATGCGACACGAAGGTTTCTCAAAAATGACCCTAACGATTTTGATTAAAATATCATATGTTTAAGATATTTCATTGACAAATAAAATCTATATCTTGCATTTTCTGGGAATGTCTCCAAAAGTATTCTTCATTGTGAACGGGTTTTGCAAGGCTGCTAAACCATAAGAGCTAGACAAAATTTTACTGCACACGCTATGTGTAAAATGTAATTCTCTTTGCATGTCAAAAGATCGTTTCTACAAATTTTTATCTCAATTAATATGAAATAGATGGAGCATAAGAGTTTGTGAAAATAGTTTGTACAAGAGTAGAGAAAGTCATGTGAGTGTAACACATCAGACTTTTAATATATATTTTGATGACATGATTGGATCATGGAAGCAACAAACAGTAGGAGGGATTAATTTGGGGTCAAGAACAGTAAAGACAATGGTCTTCGCAGATGACCAGATATTAATAGCGAAAAGTGAAGAGGAACTTCAAAGGATGACATACAAACTAAATTTAATATCAAAAACATACAGAATGGAAATTTCAACTGAAAAAAGCTAAAGTTAAGGCATTTAAAGGTATCCACTAGGTCCGGTCTAAAATAATTATAGAAAATAAAAGCAAAGAACAAGTGTCAATATTTAATTTTCTAGAATGTGAAATAACAAATGGGTCTGAAATAGACATTAATAAAAAGCTAAATTAATTTAATTACATAACGGGAACTATAAAGCGAACATTAAAAATAAAATCAGAAAAGACTCAATAATAAAACTGTATAAAGCAATGGCCATCCCTACAGTAACTTATGCGTCTGAAACATGGACAGTGACAGCAGAAAATAACAGAAGGATACAGAAAGCTGAAATGAAATTTCTCAGACCTATAGCAGGTTAAACAAGACTGGATAAAAAACCAAACAACGAAATAAGGCAAAAGTTAAAAATAGAAGAATTAAATAAAGTAATATAGAATATAGAACCAACTGGAAACAACACTTAGTAAGAAACTAAATAGGATACCCCGAGCAACACAACTACAGACCCCAAGGATACAGAAACCCAGGACGACAAAAAAAGAGATGGACACAACAACATTTTGGAGCCGGAACAGAGTAAAACGGCCTACAACCGTGAAGTAGTAGAAGAAGAAGAAGAAGAATATACAGAAGGTAAGATATATATGAAGAAAGAAAGAAATAAGAAGGATATAATTAGGTTTCCACAGATGGGAATACCTGTCTTATGCGCGAGAAAATATGGTTACTATGGGATGTAAGCAACATAGATACGTAAAATCTATTTCTTTGAAAATGCTGCAGGTCGTACTAGAAGAGAAAAAAGTAAGAAATGTGTACGTTACGAAACACGATTTAATTACTTATACACTGTTACGGAATAGGTCAAAATGGAATAAAATTCTTGTATTCCGAATGGATAACTCAAAAATTCCACGAAAGCCACCTTAAGCGAGGACGCCAAGAATATATTTTTACCTACTCTACCACTCGCCTAAGGTAGGTAGAGAAAATATTGTATTTCACTCAAAGATTACATACAGAGATTTCACCGTAAATGCATATTTTGAAATCCTCTGAAACTCTCAAAGAGTTTTTAGCAAAACTGTGTGTGCGGATTACACAGTAGAACTCAAAAATTAAAAGTTGGATATATACCACAATTAGTATTTAAGTTCAGCCTCTTCCAAGGATGCTACACGAAGATTTTCAACAAAATCTCCATCGCAAACTAGTCTATAAATATAGAAAATGCTTTGATATTTTTAGTTTTCTCTAAAATTACACTAACGTGAAGTAATTTGACAAAATAATATGCATGATTAATAAAATCCATAAATGTTGATTTTTTTTCCAAATAGCTCATGAAGACCTCATCATTTTAAATGAATGTGTATAATTTTGTATCACTGATAAACCCAAGACGCAGGCAAAAACTAGACGAAATATATAAATATCGTTAAAATACATAGTATGTGAAATTATTTCGAGATATTAACAGTTTGCTAGATATTTTTTGCTATAGTTTTAAACTTCGCAATACTTTATCCTACATTTTGAGGTGCTAATTCTGAATTCTTTTGTTTCTCGTCGTGTGAAGGAAGGGAAGAATTTCCAATCCGGATATAGCGACCCACTTTTTAAATATTTGGCAATCGCTTCAGCCGGCTGCATCATCTTCATACAGGATCTGGTTTCCTAGGTCGCAGGTTAAAATCCGACGGAGGGCGATGGATTTCTTTTTAGGGCGTTAAAATCCTTAGCATGGCTTCCATTGGAAGGGGAGAAAAGAGGTGGTCCCGTGTCGCAGATTTACGGCACGTAAAAGAACCTCAAGGCTGATAAAGAGGTCTATGAGCAAAATTATCGGTCAATATGGAATAGGACGCCAAGGACCACAGCAGTTAAAGAGCGCCCATAAATAAAACTAAATTTAATTTTAATGTTTCTCGTACAGGATATGTTTAATGAAACCATTTCTGCAAAAAGTTTTTCGACTAACAAAACAGGTAGAAACATAAGCTATGGCAGGAATAGTAAAGGAAGTAAGTAATGAGTAGATAAATGCATGTAAATATGAATTTTATAGTGTTTAATGTTTATTTAATACGCTGGCACAGGCGATGGACACATGATATACGTGTAATAATACGATACTTGAGAAAGGAAAAGTTCTAGGCCTAAGACGTCAAGAGTCTATCGTGTTTAATGGTGATGATTACGTCAACGATCTCCAGAACGTGTGCTTGTGAGTTGAGTTATTTTAATAATGTTCTCATAACGCTTTTATGCAATGATGTGGCGTAATAAAACTAGCCTTTGCTCCATTTAAAGTTGAAAAAAATTGCCTAAATAACGAAGTAAAACCTCAAGATGATCTTGATGAATGTCTGTTATTCCAAAGAACGTTTGTTTGGCTTGAAGATACATATTTCACAAACTGAAGTGCGCTTCTTTGCAGGCAACTTTTTCATGTCTGGATGTTATACGCTCCATTGCCGCAAGAGAAAGGAAAACATTTCAAGATGGAGTTTCTGGTTTGCTAGAATATCTGGAACAAGGGTGCAAAACAACGAGAGCGTGAAAGCTTCGTTTGGAATGACAAATTACGCGTCGCTTCGAGAGACATGTTTTATCCCACTTTCTGTAAAATTCTCAGATTCTAAATAAACAGAACCACTTCTACGTATCTCCCTCAGTACGTTAGCATCATCTGGCAATAATGGGCATTCCAAACGTTCCATTTTGAAATTCAATTTAAATACCGCTAAATGCCTATGTTGTCGTCCTCTGTGGTGTAGTGATTACCATGCTAGCCTCTAGTTCCCGAGGTCACGGGTTCAAACCCGGTGAGGGCGATGGATTTTTTTCGGGCGTAAAAATGCTTAGCATGGCTTTCTTCGGAAGGGAAGTAAAGCCGGTGGTCTCGTGTCGTAGATTTACGGCACGTAAAAGAACCTCAAACCTGATAAAGGAGCCTCTGAGCAAAATTACCATTCAGTTTAATGTAATTTAATGCCTATGTTGTCACCAACATTCAAAATATCTGTGAAGTCTCTCCACTAAAGTTGTACTGGATCTAATGGAAAAACCCCTTAACTATACGACATTTAATAACAGAAAAGGAGAAATTTTATGAATGATAATTTGTAGGTATATACAAAAAGGTTACTCAAAAACAAGGAACAGATATTAAATATTCATTTTTAATGAACGAAAATAGATAGCAGCACATACGATACATCATTGAATAGAGGAAAGTTCAAAGTTTTAAGCCCGCACCTATTAGTTCCATTCAGTGCCTACAGTGACGCTGTGTTTGTTTACGAGAAAATGGCAACGCCACAGGAAAAGTCGTTTTGTGTGTTGCATTATGCAAAGAGTGAATCCATTGTTTCATTGCAGCGTGTATTTAGAACGAGTCGCCTTATCATAAAAACTTACAATTGATACAATAAATTCCAGAAATGGTGCTCATTTTGAACACATAAAATAACATTTTGAACTTTTCTGTATCCAGTGATGTATCGCATGTGTCGCCATCTAATGTCGTTCGTTAGAAATAAATATTTAGAGACTGTTCCTTGTTTTTTAATAACCCTGTATAACTTCGGTCTTGCATCGTGGCGCTGTGGGCTAGACAGTGAAGCTCTGGTTACCGGCCACACAATGCTCCCGCTTGATCCCACCCGTAGGGTGCGTAAGTCGCAGGTATAGAGCTGATGCCCACTCAGTAGCGTGAGGAAAGCGAGGAGTGATCCCAAGCCTCGAGAACCAAATGGCTGAAGGATGCCGCCACAGGTTGGATGATTGCCCACCTCTGCCGGCGTATGTAGGCGTAAGGCGAGCAGTCGGGTTGGCAGGCCAAGGCTCTGCATGGAACGCAGCGCCATGGGTATTAGTGTTTTCTAGCCCTACTGCAGATCCACTTGCGATAATACCTCAGCCACAGACATTTTTCTCCCCCTACCTATCTCTCTCCCCATTTCTTGTCGTTCAACGTATATATCATGTGGAATTATGTAAATCGGTATATACAGGTTGATTCAAAAATAGTTTTACAAAGTTTGGGAACGGCTTTCTTACACTGAAACAAAAGAATAGTTTGTATAAACATATGTCCCAAAATGCTTCGTTTCCGCATTATTAATTTATTAATTAAAATTTACGTTCAACAGCTTTCCATGTCAAACCCAACAATTTCATTTACAAACTCATTTATAGAAGGCTGTGACTCATTGTACCCACGTAGATAGCGATGTGTTACCATGGATACTTGTTTATATTTGTCACTTGTGTACATGTAGTGAGTTAACTGAAAGTGTACATATCAGTCTATCTTTACGTTTTAATTGTGTGCATGCTACAGTAAAACCATCATTATTTAGCTACCATGATAAATGGATTGGTAAAGGTGGACCACTTCCATGACCTGCACTTTCCCTAACCTCAATCCTTTGGATTTTTTTCTGTGGGAGCATCTTAAATAATTGCTCTATGCAACAGACCACTCAGATGAAGAAACTCGACGTGTCATGGAGGACTGACACAATTCGACACTTTTAGGGAGTGCTTGACAGGGTGCGACAGTCTATTGTTTGACGAGTACAGGCGTGTATAGGTACAAGAGAAGGACACTTAGAGCATCTGATATGAGTTTGCGTGTTCAACATTTCCTAATAGATTAATGTGTCATTTCAAAAATTCTTTCATTACAAAAATTTTGAATTTAAATAAATCAAAAGCGAAGGATTTTGGTATACATGTTTACCTGAACTTCCTTCTTGTTTCGGTGTAAGGAACACACCCCAAGCTTTGTAAAATCATCCTGTCTATTGTGCCGCAGCTATATTCTGAATTTAATGGAAGGCGACCGACATATTGGCCCGTTGAAAAGATAAAGAGTCGGAGGAGCCCTAACACCCAACGTAAATTCCGGAAGCGCTATTGAGAGAGAACCAGAATCTTCTGGAAGTTTCTCTCTTTCGCCTGCTGCGAACATTCCAGAAACTCTCACTTGTATATTAGCGAGCGTGACCCAAATGAGTTGTCCTTAAAACAATATAAACTGCTGGTTCTGCAAGTAAGGTTTAGAGAGGTCTTGTGTTCGATGCCCCAGCAAGTGAAGCGTAAGGAAAAAGAGGCTGCTCAGCGTGTGTTTCATTACGCCATTTCGCGCAATGAAAAGTGGTGACAGTGAAAATCGAACTAGACCACATTAGTAAAAAGACAGTGAGAACTGGACAAGCTCAAGGTATAGTTTTGGTAACTAGCTGAATAATAGTAATGAAACATTGATACAAGTTCTTAAAAATTCATCCAATTGAAATTTATCAAATAGAATTTATGAGAAACGGTTTAAGCATTTTATACAACCTTTTCCACTAACTCAATAAGAGAACCATTCAAACATTTTACTTCGTGTCCCGTTAAAGCTTCATTCCTCAGGGAAATCATTTAAAATATAATATGGTCTATTCTCAGTTAGGCATCTAATGTACAAGATGTTATATATGTAGCAAGTTTATATTACGTACAAACAACCACAATACCAGATTTCTGCTTTCGCTACCACGTATACTGGCGAGCATAAAATGTAGCCTATAAAGGACGAAGCTGTTTATAATGGTACTGACAAAATCTAGCCCCGCCCCTACCAGGGAGACTACCTCTGTTTTTGGAACATAATTTTATGCCACTGGATTGTCAGGGTACTTTACCCCCCCAAAGTATGGTCGAACTGCCGAACCTTTACTTTCATGCTACACTAACGTTTTATTAATGCCGGTTTTCTTAATGCCGTTTAGTGGCAGCAACAACTTAACCTTCGTCTCCATGTCGCTGATGAAACTCTCATATATGTAAATATCGTAGCTATCATTCATTTCAACCACACATGCAAATAATTCTTCACACCTTCCTCTAGAAAGCTGAATTATTTGTAATTGGATTAGCCTTTCCTTGTGTACCCAAACTCTTTCATAGAGGCGGTATCCAAGCCACCACTTATTTCCATATACACTATGTGATCAAAAGTATCCGGACACCCTACAAACACAAGTGTTTCATCTTAGGTGCATTGTGCTGCCACCTACTGCCTGGTACTCATTATTCGCGACCTCAGTAGTCACTAGACATCGTGAAACAGCAGAATGGGACGCTCCGTGGAACTCACGGACTTCGAACGTGGTCAGGCGATTGGGTATCACTTGTGTCAGAAGTCTGTACGCGAGATTTCCACACTCCTAAACATCCCTAGGTCCACTGTTTCTAATGTGATAGTGAAGTGGAAACGTGAAGGGACATGTACAGCACAAAAGTGTACAGGCTGACCTCATCTGTTGACTGACAGAGACCGCCGACATTTGAAGAGGATCGTAAAAAGTAATAGGCAGACATCTATCCAGACTATCACACAGGAATTCCAAACTGCATCAAGATCCACTCCAAGTACTATGACAGGCGTGAGGTGAGAAACCTTGGATTCCATGGTCGAGCGGCTGCTCATAGGCCACACATCACGCAGGAAAATGCCAAACGACATCTCGCTTGGTGTAAGGAGCGTCAATATTACACGACTGAACAGTGACAAAACGTTGTATGGAGTGACGAATCACGGTACACAATGTGACGATCCGAATTGCCGGTGAACTTCATTTGCTAGCGTGTGCGGTGCCAACAGTGAAATTCGGATGTGGTGGTCGTGTTTTTCCCTGGAGGGGGCTTGCATCCCTTGTTGTTTTGCGTGGCACGATCATAGCGCAGACCTACATTGATATTTTAAGCACCTTCTTGCTTTCCACTGTTGAAGAGCAATTCGGGGATGGCGATTGCATCTTTCAACACGATCGAGCACCTGTTCATACTGCACGTACTGTGGCGGAGTGGTTACACGACAATAACATCCCTGTAATGGACTGGCCTGCACAGAGTCCTGACTTGAATCCTATAGAACACCTTTGGGATGTTTTGGAACGCCGACTTCGTGCCAGGCCTCACCGACCTACATCGATACCTCTCCTCAGTTCCGCACTCCGTGAAGAATGGGCTGCCATTCCCCAAGAAACCTTCCAGCACCTGATTGAAAGTGTGCCTGCGAGAGTGAACGCTGTGATCAAGGCTAAGGGTGGGGCAACACCATATTAACTTCCAGCATTACTGATGGAGGGCGCCATGAACTTTACGTCATTTTCAGCCAAGTGTCCGGATACTTTTGGTCACGTAGTGTACATTATAAACATCGTTCATTGGTTAGTTTCAATTTCCTTGAATTGCTTTTCAGACCATCATATAGAAAACTGATATCGGCTGGGTGAAAAGTTGGTTACTTGAAGGCGGAAACCTTACGGGGGTATAACGCTACAACGATCTACAGAAATGGACCACTTTTACGCACGACAGTTTAGATACTAGGTAGAGAAGGTATTGCATTCCATCCAAAACTTCTATACCGATATTTCACCGGAAATATATTTGAGGCCCCCTCAATCCAAAAAATAAATTGTATGTCGTGAACAGAAAAACCCGTCGGAAAAACACCAAACTTGGTACTTATGTTCAGTACCTTCCAAAGGTGTGACACGAAGATTTTTCAAGAAAATCCCCCACCCTAAACTACCCTTTACAAGGAATATTTTTCGAAATTTATTTCCTAAAAATGGATGTAACAAGTTTCATTTAAATACCGTATATTAAAAATATTTACATGAAAAATAAAATGTATATTATGAATTTTCTAAGAACACCCTTTTAAGTCCTCTTCATTCGGAAGAATTTTGTATAATCTTGTAAACGTTAAGCGACAGACGAAAACGTACTATACCAAAAAGTGCTCTCTTTAAAACACTTTTTTGTGGCATCAGCCATTTCCGAGATATCAGTTATTAATGGTTTCAATTGTTCAGGTGTAGAATCAGCTGAAGAATTTAATGGCATATTTTTTTCGTATTATGGTGCATATTTTTACATTTTTGTGCATATATATTCGATTATGCGCAAAAATCCGGAATCTGCTTCTGCTTCTGCTACTGCTGCTGCTGCTGCTGCTGCTGCTGCTGCTGCTGCTGATGATGATGATGATGATGATGATGATACTCTCATTTTTTGGTCATCGTCAAGCTTGTTAAATAGAAACACCACTTCTCGAGAAACCCGAACGCGTGCCCACTCAAGGGAGTTTAAAATGAAAAGCCGAAGCTGGATGCGTCCAGAACTTCTTGGGGGTAAGAAGAGCTAATCCGATACACCTTGCAGGAATTCCCAAGAACTGCCTGGCAGCTCTGAATAATTCATTCGCTCTGGAAAGCAACATTCCCGTAACAAGAATGTTTCAGCGCGAGGCAACTCGGTTCTCGCAGCATTATTAATCCTGTTGTTATTAATTAAAGGACATCTATAGTTTGTAAGGATTTGAGCACATTAGCGCTTCATTCATAACGGAGAAAAAGTGTTAACATATGCATTGATCTGGCGGATAGTAGCTCACACACCTTCAAATATTTATAGCAACTAAACGGGACAACCGTATCTTAATTCATTTTTAGAAAAAGATCCGTGTGTGTGCCTGTGAACAGCATAGCTCAAAAAGGAATCATCGGATAAATACCAAACATAGTACTTGAGTTTACTATCTTCCAAGGTTGCGTAACGAAGATTTTTAAGTAAATTCCCCCACCCAGACTACCTTTTACGTAAGTTTTCGAAAGTTTTTATAATCTCAAAACACTCTACTGACTTTGATTAAAGTATCACATGTTTAAGACATTTTTATGGCAAATGAAATGTATATCTTGAATTTACTGGGAATGTTTCCTAAAAAACCCTTTATTTTGAATGACTTTCGCATAGCTGGTAAACTGTAAGAGATAAACAAAACGTTTACTAAACAAAAAATGTAAATCTCATTCAAACACACAATTTATGTCATACTTTTTTGTGCAGTAAACCATTTCCGAGATATTCCTTGTTACTTGTTTCAATTTTCCAATATTTATGCTTTTTTCAAGTGGGAATTCGTTATTAGTTTTTTTTATCCTGGACATTCAAAGAGAATGAAACGCTTCTCAGAGCAACCAGCTCTTAAAATATTTGACTATCACTTCAAGTCTACCAATTCCCCTTGCATCTACAAGAAAATTAGCAATAAGATTAACATCTCGATTAACATGAAGCATATTGAGAATAAGCGTTTGTAAAAATAGTGTGTACAAGAGTAGAGAAAGTCATTTGAGATTTTTTTACTATCTGCACATGTTAATCCAGATAAATTGCAGACATTTTCAGATACTTTTTCGGTAGACATTTCGCTGAAGGTACAAGGGCGTGGGGTGGAGGACGTTTTTCTAAAAAGACTTTTTTGGGTGTTCAGGGGGCCTCATTTCGGTGAAATATCGAAATGAAAAACTTTTGTGTGAATACAATACTTTCCCTACTCATTATACGTTGTAGAGAAGGTAAACATTGAGTGAACTGGTTCAGGTACTTCAAAGATAGTGAACGATATACCAAAGTTAGCAGACAATGTGGGAGTACAGCTTTATGCAGTTTAACTCCAGGAAGTTCATGAGAATTCATCATATAATATTTGTAGTGATGAAATTGCAAAGCCTCGAGATAAGTTATTCATGAGAGCCGCGAGAGAACAAAGCTTCCGCCTCTATCTCTATAAAATTAAATTGAACTTTAAACTCGGAGAATAGAACAAACAGATTCGTTTTTTCTTTGCAAATGTTTGCAGATATTCGCAATAAACGTCGAGTGGTCAGGGATAGGCGATATCCTGTGAACACATGAGCTACATTTAGAACTAAAGGCAAGTGAACATGGGCAGAAAAAGAATTAGTGCCATTATACAGCAACATGTTTGTCTTAAGGTTACTGCCTGATATGACTTTGTCATATTTCATAATTGGAACACATTTCCATGCAATAAATGGAAAATAGATAAAGCAAAACATAAAAGATAAGCAAGTAACGATATTTACAAAAGTTAGAAGATTTTAAAATATGTGAGGGCTGCCTCTGTAGTCCGGTGGTTAGTTGTTAGTCTCTAAATTTAGAGGTCCTGGATTCGATTCCTGCCTGGAGAGTGGGAATTTTTTCTTAGGATTATTCTCTCTAAGAGTCTGTACGAGGGCAGTCCCAGAAGCACCCGACCTGATGTATAGATAGTGGTTGCTGTTTCAAACAAATGACTATAGTAGAAAGTACCACTCTTATAAAGCTTAAGTTTGAATTTTGTTGATGATACGTTGTTTACTAATTGTTTGGAAGCCATTAGTGGTGAACTCTCTCATAAAATTTGTAAACTTAGATAAAGCTGGCCATCGTTACGGGTACAATACTTTCATTTGAAAGGTCTTTGTCCAACTAATATTAAAGGTGAACTATATTCTACTCTGGGGGAGTCTGCTCCTTTGTTTACAACAGTAACATATTGGGTGGCAGAGATTAAGCAAGGCCGTACGAGCTGCCAAGACCAACATTGCAGTGGTCAACCAAATGAGGTGACAGTGCTAGAAATTGTAAAGAAAATCGACAAAATGGTATTGGATGACTGTCGACTGAAAGTGCGCGAGTTAGCAGATATTGTAGGCATTTCAAGAAGTGTTGTACATCGCATACTGACTGAAAATTTGGACACGAGAAAGCTGTGCACAAGAGGCTGCCGCATTTACTTACAATGGAACAAAAGCAGCGTCCTGAGGATGTTTGGCGATGTTTCGCTGCAATAAAACCGAGTTTTTGCGTCAATTCATAGCCATGGATTAAACATTGGCCCATCACTTCATACCTGAGACGAAGGAACAGTCAAAACAGTGGATTGAAGGTGAGAATCGGCTCCAAAGAAGGCGAAGGCAGTTCTATCTGCAGGTAAGGTCATAGCGTCAGCTTTTTGGGATGCGTGTGAGATAATTTTCATTGATTATCTTTAAAAAGGAAAAGCAATCTATGGCGAGTATTATGCAAACTTATTGCAAGGTTTGAATAATGAAATCAAGCAAAAATGACCGCATTTAGCGAAAAAGAAAGTTGCTTCATCAAGACATACACTAGTCCACACATCCATTATCGCCATGTCCAATGAGTTAAAGTTGGAATTGCTTCCTCATGCACCCTATTCGACAGACTTAGCCCCCTCTGTTTATTTTCTGTTTCAAAAGGTGAAGAAATGGCTTGGTGGTAAAAGATTTGCCAACAATGAAGAGGTAGAGTTTGCAGTTGATAGCTATTTTGCAGAACTCGGCGATTCTCGCTATAAACAGGGTACCGAAGCTATTTAACACCGCTGTGAAAAGTGTATTGAACTGAAATGAGACTATGTAGAGAAATAAAGATGTTTTTTCCCAACATTTTTGTGTTCTCTTTGTTAGGTCGGGTGCTTCTGGGACAGCCCTCGTATGTATAAATATATGTGATTTTGGTTTATAAAGCAATACAAAAAGTAACAGAGCCAAACGATTTACCCAAATCGAGGAGTGAACATCACTGCCGACTGGAAATTGCTAAAGACAATGACACATTGGATTGGATTGTGAAGCGGAGGGGATTCGGCACCGATCCAGGAATGAGGATATTGTACCGGCGCCACCGGGAGGGAGAAATGAAAGGGTGAAGGGAGACACCGCGCGGCCGGTACCAGGAGTGATGTTACAGCAATGACAGGGTCTCTATAGTTTTCAAATTGAGACTCCAATAGTCAGACCGGGGACCCACCACACACACGGTCTAACGCCCTCTCCCAACTAAGGGGCTGCCCTTAAACCCCGGCAACCAGCCGAAGGCCGAGAGACGGATAAAGTTTACAGAGAGTATCCTTTTTCCCTATCACGCTGCCCCGAAACACCATCGCCGACACTTTCAACCCTGAAGCAGATCAAACAGGGTGAAGAATGAATGAAATGATTAACGGAAGGAAATGGGGGGACAGGAAATTCGTGAGTGGGATGAACCAGCATTTGCCTTACGACCCGGGAAACCCTCGCAAAAACCAATGGGGGAGAGTGGTGATCGAACCCGGAACATCCCAAATGTGCGCCACAGACGTTACTGCTTGAACCATCTCGCTCGGGCAATCCCGCCAATATGTCACGGGCAGC
Source organism: Deroplatys truncata (assembly GCA_030765065.1). Taxonomy (NCBI): domain Eukaryota; kingdom Metazoa; phylum Arthropoda; class Insecta; order Mantodea; family Mantidae; genus Deroplatys; species Deroplatys truncata. Next base: position 81,146,669 of record CM060988.1, read on the forward strand.
CTATAAATGGAACAGATAATGGTATCAATTTTACATTATTTGTATTTTATTACATACAGAGGAAGTATTATATTCCATCAAAGATTTAGATACAAACATTTCATCGGAAACTTGTTTTTTGGACCACTGTGACTAAAGAACAAAATGGTCCGTGTGTGTGTGAACAGCAAAACTCAAAACTGAAATGTATAAATACCAAACCTGGTATTTGAGTTCAACTTTTTCCAAAGTTGCGGCACAAGGATTTTCAAGAGAATGCCCTTACGCCAAATTGTTGTTATATGGAACATTTTTCTAACATTGCTCTGTCGATTTTTATTAAAATATGTTATATTTAAGATATTTTTCTAAAGAGTAAAATGTATTATGTTAATTTTTACTTTCTCTACTACGTATAGTAAGTAGGGGGAGCATTGCAATCCACTCAAAAATTTGATTCCGAGATTTCACCGGAAATACATGTTTTGAGGCCTCCTAAATCCAAAAAAGTATTTTTGGAAACATGTCCGTGTGTGTGTCTGTCTGTGAACAGCATAACTCCAAAAAGAATAGTCGGATAAACACCAAATTTGGTATTTAGGTTCAGTATCTTCCAGAGATGCGACACGAAGGTTTACAAGAAAATTCCCCCAACCCAGATTACCCTTAAATGGGACATTTTTCGAAAATTTTAATATTCTCAAAAATTGCTCTGAATATTTTGATTAAAATATCATATATTTAAGTTACTTTCATGACAAATAAAATGTATATCTTGAATTTTCTTGGAATGTCTCCAAAAGTATTCTTCATTGTGAACGACTTTTGCATAACTGGTAAACCATAAGAGATGACAAACTTTTACTACACAAAAAATGCAGATCGCGTTAAAATACACAATTTATGTTATATAAATTTTTGTTGTTGTTAAGTGAACCATTTTCGAGATATTGCTTATTCTTCCCTTTCCAATACTTATACTTTTTCTCAAATGGGAATTCGTTATTTATTTTTTTTGTCCTGGTAATGCAAAGAGAATGGAATACTCCATATAGCAACCAGCTCTTAAAATATTTGACTATAGCTTAAAGCCTACCATATTCCCCTTGCATCTACAAGAAAATTAGCAATAAGATTAACATCTCGATATCTCGATTAACATGAAGCGTATGGAGAATAAGAGTTTGTAAAAAATTAGAGAAGGTCATGAGAGTGTAACACATCAGATTTTTCTTGTAAGTATCCTATGAAGCGCCCTTTCTTGGGAAAGAATGTTGCATAATTCTATTTAAGTTGTATACTTTAAGATATAGACAGAAACTTAGGTAAAGAAGAATTAGAGTTCTCTAAACCATGCAGATTATTTCAAGTAATTCTTTTGTGGAACCAGTTATTTCCGGATTATCATTATTATTGGTTTGAATTCCTCCATACTTTATAATTATTTATAATTCTGTTCTATTCAGTTGCTTCTCATGTCATGTAAAAGATATGGGATTTCGAAGCCAACATATAACGGCCCGCTTTCAAACATTTGACTATCCATTCGGTTTCCTCTGTTCCTCTTGTACAATCGGTCACTTTAAAACTGGCCGGCGTCTGACGACGGAGCTCGAGTCGGGTACCTTGTTAGCGCTCAGGATAGCGAGGCTTTGTTCATAAGACTACCTGTATTCTTGTAGTAGTTATATTGGGGAACCAACCATAAACACAAAAGACCTCCAAGAAAGTAATTCATACACGAGATTTCAAACAAAGTTTTCAGAGTGTTTCAACACTGAGCATTTGAAACCAAGATATACTATTGATTTATGGTGCTCGAGGAGCTTGACTAAAGCTCGTTACAATGCCACGCTTATACTGCAGCACTCTTATCTCAGTGGTTAGCTTACTGTTCCTTAGGTTGCAAGTTCAAATTTCCGTGGAGCTACTCAACTTTTCTTTTTCCTTTGATTTTAAATACATGAGTAAAAGTAAAACAGGTTTTCTTCATTTTCACTTTCTTTACTACGTACAGTAAGTAGGGGAGGTATTGCATTCCATCCAAAAATTCAATACCGAGATTTCACCGGAAATACATGTTTTGAGACCCCTGAATAAAAAAAAGCATTTTTAGAACATGTCCGTGTCTGTGTGTCTGTCAGCATTACTCAGAAACGAACAGTCGGATAAACACCAACATGGTATTTAGGTTGAGTATCTTCCAGAGATGCACACGAAAGTTTTCAAGAAAATCCCCGCACCCAGATTACCCTTTTCATGGAACATTTTTTAAAAATTTTAATTTTCTCAAAAATGGCTCTAACAATTTTGATTAAAATATCATATGCTTAAGATATTTTCATGACAAATGAAATTTATATCTCGAATTTTCTGGGAATGTCTCCAAAAGTATTCTTCATTGTGAACGAGTTTTGTATAACTGATAAACCATAAGCGATAAACAAAATTTTACTACACAAAAAATGTACATCGCGTTAAAATACACAATTATGTCATACATTTTTGTTGTTGAGTGAACCATTTTTGAGATATTGCTTGTTATTCCCTTAAATTTTCCAATACTTATACTTTTTCTCAAATTCGTTATTTATTTTTTTTATGTCCTGGACATGCAAAGATTTGACTATCGCTTATAACCTACCGTATTCCCCTTGCATCTACAAGAAAATTAGCAATAAGATTAACATCTCGATATCTCGATTAACATGAAGCATATGGAGAATAAGCGTTTGTAAAAATAGTTTGTACAAGAGTAGAGAAAGTCATGCGAGTGTAACACATCAGAATTTTTTTTGAATGTCCTGGACATACAAAGAGAACGGAATGCACCACACAAAACCAGCTCTTAAAGGATATGACTATCGCTTAAAGCCTACATATTCCCCTTGCACTCACAAGAAAAATAGCAAATGTTTATCTCGATTAACATGAAGTAGATGAAGAATAAGCGCGTGTAAAAAATAGTTTGTACAAGAGCATATAAAGTCGTGTGAGTACAATACAACAGACCTTTATGTATGTCGCGTTTATTTAGCAGTCCGTCATACCGGTAGATGGCAACCATAACATTAGTTTATCGGTCGGGAAGAGGTTTTATATTCGGGCAATTCAATTCTATAACCATAAATTTCATTATTGAAATTATAATTGTAAGTAAAATGAACACAAGTAATATTATTTAACTATATTAGAGTAAATTGAGTTATAAACAATAAAAGACAACGATCTACTATAGAGAATCGAACTACAGCTGCTTGCGTAATAGTCAGGTAGCTTAACCACCACTCCACGCCAAATGGGGTGTGGAGGTGGCCCAAACCAGTGCCTTGTGGCTTGTATTATAGTGTTAGCCAAATGGCGTAGTTTATAAGGCGAAATTTACGTTCATCCAAAGCCTGACTGACTGTGGCCTTTACTTGGGTTTGCGTTACATTTTGTGATTTTGAATATAAGAGATTGTTGAGTAAATGGTTACGCGGAGTCACAGGCGGTAACCGGACTATATTTATATTTTCTACCGCAGCAGTTCAAGTTTTCATTTTGTGTGTTTGTCTTGTGCCATTTAGCGTGCATTGTTATATTCTCGTTGTTCAATGTGCAGAGTTTATCTAAGTTATGTTCAGAGTATATTTTAAATTTTGAAATGTCCAGAGTTTATCTAAATTGTTACATCGTTTGTTTTGATTTGTTAGTGTTCAGACTTTTTATCTAAATTGTTAATAACCAGAGTTCATTAGAGCGTTGCGGTTAAATTCTATTTGGGCGTAACAACCTTAGTTTGGCTGTTTACGTAATATTGAGTGTGTCATGTGAGGTAAAACGGGTTCCTGCCGAGGCATGCGTCACACTAAATTTGTGTAATTTCTCCCAAACTTTTGTTCTTTCCCCGAGTATTACAGAGTTAACAGGCAAGCGATGTATAGATTAATATATCCACCTCTGTATGATCATGTTCTTTATCGTGTAATATATTTAATCCTTATTCGCTTCTTTTTTTGGCTAGATTGATATATTGTAGCAAGTCATAGTCAGGGGCCGACGCCCCCAGCCGAAGTTAATATTTTAAACGGTGACTCCACAAGACATACCAGAGGGCACCAGGTAAGAGATATGCTATTTGTAAGTTCTTGCACGTACCACCTATCATTAGGAGCCTGCAGTATCCATGTAAATTAATAGTGAATATAGTTATTAGTTTTTTTATACAACCCCTGGTTACTTATTTGATGTCTCCTCCTCTAGCTCTCCCACTATACCCGGTAGGTACGCTTCTACCCTGGTACCTACCCCACCTATCATCTGGACCTACTTCCCCTGTTGTAAGCATCTCCTGGAGTTAACTACCCCAAGGGGTGATATAATATGTACGAAATTCAGTGTTCACATACTGAAATTAAAAGCCAGTCTACTTGACTTGCGTGTTTTCTCTACTGTATTTCTGAAGGACATTCCTCTACCTCGTAGTGGGTGTTGCCGTAACCTCGTTCTAAACCCGAACGTTTTCACGATTCGACTCTTCCATAATAGATGTGAAAGGCAAAGGTAGCGCAATAGAATCTAAAGTAAAATTTTTCCAAGGGCAATAACCATTTGAGACTGAAAGTTACCTTTAGATTAAGCCTGTACATTTATAAATATATTCATCTATCCACGGTGTTCATTAGGATTGCACTGAACCATCTTTATATCCATTAATACAATGCTAAATATTCTATCCATATGGCAACATATTTTGATGTTCATTCTAGCAGAGTCGATAACCAAGTAGAAGTGAAAAATTTCAGGATCAAGTAGTTTAATTTATCGTTTAGTGACCATTTTTGGAAATTGCAACAGTGAAAACGAAATCTCATATACAATAATTTTAGCTTAAGGGCGTACTTCGGACTTTGTTTTACGGTTTGGAGCGGAACCGCATCTTCCAATTAGGTGTTTTTGGAATAGAAGAAAGAATGTACGATTATACATTTGTCAACACGATACCGTTCGTAGATATTGGAATGTTACTTCAGAATCGGAATACCCATTGCAGGGGTCTATTAGTGCAATACAAACTAGTCTATCCATGCATTCTATCCAGCTACCTAGAATTTCAAGAAGTTCTTCGAAAACTTATTAGAGCAAATATTAATGGGGAATGTAGTTATATATAAAATTCTTATTTTCCTGAAAACAGTATCTATTTCTTTGTTACAGTTAAGCATCGCTTTATGTGGTTAATATTGCTTAATTTTTTATAAGAGTGTTGTTTGCTTTACGAAAACCGGATTTACTAGCTGTAATACCAAGGTTTCACATACCAAACCAAAATTAGAGATACAATCTCGAAGAAATGTAGTGACAGATTACTCTCAAATATCTTTACGCCAACTCAGAACAAAGCTATATTGGGAACTCCTGAAAAAGTTTAAAAGCATTTCTTGCAGAAACTAAATTTTTTAATTTGGAATAAATTGGGCAGATATATTTTAGAAAATCGTATATGTACCAGTTACATTACGTTCTCTTGTTACTATGGTTTATTCTTCTACAAAATCTTATTTTTCTATCTACTTCATATTAATTGAGATAAAGGTTTGCAGAAATCTGAGTTTAATTACACATTTCTTTGTAGCAGTCGCGGCTCTGGATGTATTTAACAGGTGACTTGCCAAGTATTGTTGTTGTTATTATTATTATTATTATTATTATTATTATTATTATTTGCTCTATGTGTCCATTTTAAAGTAGGCGTCAGTCATCTTCTCATCGCCTACGAGTAGACAATGGTATCGATTGTTAAGTGACAGGTGAAGGGGACATGCTGGGAAATACACGCAAATACAGAGGCTAAATTTATTGGCTACATCACGGAAAAAATATCTGATGTGATACATTCATATGACATTCTCTACCCTCTATAGCTTATTATTGGATACACAAACTATTCTTGCTAAAGTTTATTTTTCTATCTAGTAAATTTTAATCTAATAAACCTTTGCAGAAATAGCTACATGACACATTTCGTTATAGATACAAAGGTAACAGCGACAATTAAATGTAAAGAACTGGATGCTAATCACTGTCTTAAAATTTCATACTGTTTTCATGCAGAGAGAAACAGCTGAATATTGACAGGACTGAGAATGAGCAAGAAATGAACAATTCGAAACAACACAACCACCACCACTTATATCGTTTTGAATCTTGTGTTAATATGCGATTTTTCCATAAGTGATTAGTAATTACTATTCCATCTATTCTATATCCTCATAGATGTTTTCACAAGGAGGAAAAACGAAAATATCGTCTTGATATATAGGCATTAAACTGAGTTTTATTTAACTGACGAATAGTTGAAGTGGTAAAGAGTAGCAACTTTATTATTATTTCAATTTTTACTTCAATAAGTAGGGAAAGTATTTTATTCCACCCAGAAATTCGATACGGAGATTTCACCGGAAATACACGTTTTGAGGCTCCTTAATAACAATTTTTAGGAATATTCACTGTGTGAGTGTGAACAGCATAACTAAAAACTTAAAAGTCGGATGAGCACCAAATAGAGTATTTATTTTCAAGAAAATCCCCTCACCCCAAACTATCCTTTGCATGGAAGATTTAACGAAAATTTTTATTTTATAAAATATGGCTATACGATTTTGATTAAAATGCCATATATTAAATATATATGGGTTACAAATAAAATGTGTATCTTGAATTTTCTAGGAATAGCTTGTGAAGTCCACTTCATTCGAAATAAGTTTTGAATAATCTTGTTTAACTAGTAAACATTAAGCAATAGACGAAAACGTACTACAGAAAAATGTTTCTCTCCTTCATAATTTATTTAAAATAGGTTTTTTGTGGCATAAACCATTTCCGAGATAACCATTTCTCTTAGTTCTGCCGAACATACCTCGCAATTCATGGAACGAGTATGGAATTTTAAGGCCAGGTATAGGGCCCAGCTCTTAAACAACTATAGCTATTCCTTTTTATTTATAGCGAAATGAGTAATGCAGCTATCTCGGAAAAGTTTTATTTCAATTAAAACTCAGTGGATATAAAAATAAACTTTCTTAAGAATAATTTGTATGCCCACTAACACATGCTGGAGGGTAAAGTCATGTGAATGTAACACACAATATGTTCTCTTAGAAATGGTGCAGAATTTACAGTACAAAATAGCAGATACAGCACACCTTTTAAACGTATATTTAAAATATGTGTTATGACCACAATACGATAAAATATATCAGAAATTAGAAGAAATTCAACTTAATATGACTGCAAATTTTAATTTTGAAATTTAGTCGAAATGGATTACCAAATAAATTATTTACCATTAATTTGTTTAACATATAAATTATAAAATAGGAAAAAACTTAATCCTTGTGTACCACTATATTCTCTTAAATTAAAAATCTGATGTGCACACTCACATGACGTTCTCTACATTTGTACAAACTATTTTTACAAACGCTTATTCTGCGTCTACTTCATGTTAATCTATACAAACATTTTCAGAACCTACTGCTAATTTTTGCTAATCTTATTGCTAATTTTCTTGTAGGTGCAAGGAGATATGGTAGGCTTTAACGATAATCAAATCTTTTAAGAGCTGGTTGCTATATGGAGCATTTCATTCTCCTTGCATGTTCAGGACATAAAAAAATAAGAATTCAAATTTGATAAAAGGTATAAGTATTGGAAACTTCAAATAAATAACAGGGAATATCTCAGAAATTCACAAAGAAATGTATATGACATAAATTGTGTGCTTCAATGAGATCTACATTTTTTGTGTAGTAAAAGTTTGTCTATCTCTTATGGTTTACCAGTTATGCAAAAGTTATTTAGAATGAAGAAGACTTTTGGGGACATTCTCAAAAAATTCAAGATATACGTTTAATTTATCTGAAAATATCTTAAATATAATATTTTAATCAAAATCGTTAGAGCCATTTTTGAGAAAATCAAAATTTTCGAAAATATGTCCATGTAAAGGATAGTTGGGGTGGGGGAATTTACTTCAAAATCTTTGTGTTGCATCTTTGAAAGTTAGTAAAGCTAAATACCAAGTTTGGTATTTATACGACTTTTAATTTTTGAGTTATGCTGTTGACAGACACACACACACACACACGGACCTTTTTTTAAAAATGTTTTTTTTTGGATTCAGGGGGCCTCTGAACATGTATTTCCGGGGAAATCACGGTATCGAGATTTTGGGTGGAATACAATACTTCCCCTACTTACTATACGTAGTAGAGAAAGTTAAAAATATTGGAAAGTACCTTACTTTAAAATATCTACGATATACCCAGAAAATATCACCGAAAGTAATTTATCCCTATCGCTCGTGAATAATAAGCATAACTACGAAGTCCTTACGTGGTTCTTTCTATTACACCATTTTCCAACATGTTCTCTAATGCATTACACCAGACACATTAGTTAGTGTCTACAAAGTTGAGAAGTTTTTTTTTTTCACTTTATGCATACGCAAACAAGTTTTGCGTGTATAAAAAAAAAACTAGAAGGTTATAAATAGCTGCTGTCAGCGTTTTCTGAACCAAAACTACCATCGAAACCCCAAAAGAGTGATAAAGCTGTCTGTAAGAAGATATACTTAGAATTGAGACAGGCCTATCGTAAATTTCCTTCGCTCAATTCAACAGTGTGAAACTTTTTAAATTATCCGCTGAGGAAAATATCGTTCTTCGCTTAACTTACCTAGGATTAGTATATTTTTGTGCTTTATTTGTGTAACCTAATTTTACATTGGTCGTGTTGTGAACTGTGCTAGAAGCTATTGATACAATGCTTGAATTCAGAAACAAGTACGTAATCATAAACAAAAGGGTTGCAGTAGCTAACAAAGCAATACAAATAAATCAATGAGTTCCTTTGTACCCTGCTTTGTTTAGTATTTACACTGACAACCATTAGAAAATGGCAACAGATTTAACCAGGCAGTTTGTTATTAATGACCAGTCGTGATGGCTGTTTTAGTTACAGATCACGCAGGTCAACAACTAACGTTTCACACATGGCAAAGTGAAAATGAAAACCAACCTAAAATAGAACATCGGATGAAGAAGGTTTGTTGCTACTATGTATGGTAAAACTTTTCCGGTAGCCTTTGCCCCAAATGTTTAAAAAAATATTAACTTTGTAATTTTTACTCTTTCTTTAAATATTATATATTTATGTTTGCCTCGGCTGCATCAGTATTTATATTTTTTAGAGACATGAATGCCTTAGCAGGGAGTGGTGCGACTGAAGAATGTAGGCTTACACAGATTATAATTTTACTTCACTCCTTTTATTAATGCTTGACACGATTAAATAACACTTCACTGATATAGAGAGAGAGCTGCGAGACTTTTTTTATTAATTACTTGCACTTTTTAACACTTTAACTATCTTTGTCTCACACAAAATACGTATTAAATTTCTCGAGAACGCATCTCGCGTCCGGTTAGGGACACTGTCTACAAGCAACGCGTCCGGTTAGGAGCGCTGTCTACAAGCAACTGAATTCTGAATTTGTAAATTTTGCTCCATTTTAGTTTCTGATTGTTTAAGCGTAGTCCAATAGAATACCTTCATTTAACTAAAGCTTTTTCTGGTTGTTGATTGCCTATGTTATAATCTGTCACAAAAGTTACATTATTGTTTTCAAGAATTACCAGTAGCATTTAAAGTTTCTAATTAATTATTTCCTCAAGGTTACCTCATTGTTAGTAACATTTAACCTATTGTTCTCACAGCTCCTACATTATTAAGTTACGTTATACATTCACATAACTTTATTACACATGTATGCAATTATATAATCACATATAATGACTGTGATATACACTATTTATATCTTGTTACATACACATATTGTTTTAAGGCGGGATGTTATTGAATTTTTATATTATATAATTAGACTGAAATCATTTAAGTGATAAAAGTACTGCCTCACAGAAAAACATAACTTATGAAAAAGAACAGTAACTTTATTCATAAATGAGATCATGAAATGGCAGCCTAAAGTTAACTTCCAAGCTTAGTCAGCATACTGGTGTGCTAGGGGAAAAATTGATGTGTTACATTCACATGACTTTCTCTACCCTCCATAATTTATTAGTGGGTATAAAACTATTGTTCGAAAGCTTATGTTTTTGTCTGCTTCATTTTAATCGAGTCAAACCTTTGCAGAAGTGAATACATTAACATTCTGTTATAGATACAAAGAGAACAGTGATTGTCAAATGTTTAAGAACAGGACGCTATATGCTGGCTTTAAATTTCTATAGTCCTTCCAAAAACAATTGAATATTGACAGAATGACAAGGAATTGCGAGATTCAAACCATTAATAAAGGATATCTTGGAAATGCTGATGTCATGTGTGTTTTAAAGAAAACTGCACTTTAAGTAGTCGTTATGGTCTATCGCTTAACGTTTACCATTATACGAGATTATAATTCAAAATTCCTTTCGAATGAAGAGGACTTCACAGGAATTCCCATATAATTTCATTTTTATATAAATATCTTTCATGTATAGTGTTTTAATAAAAATCGTTAGAAAATTTTATTTTTATGAAAATTAAGAATTTCGAAAAATATTCCATGTAAAGGGTAGTTTAGGGTTTGGAGTTTTTTTGAAAATCACCGTGCCACAACTTCGGAAAATACTGAACTTAAATACTGAAGTGGTATACTTCAAATGTTGTATTTAATTTGTTGAGCCCCACGTTTGGAAGCCAATTTGCGACGGTATACTTCTGTTATATTTATTTATTTATTTATTGAGCCCCACGTTTGGGAGCCAATTTGCGAAGGTATTATTATAATGTTTGTGTATTTGTGTTTACTCCACGTGGTGAAGCCATTTTGTGACGTGATTCTTTGTTAGGTTTGTTAGCTCCATCTGGTGTTAGCAATTTGCGGCAGTATTAGTGTTTGTTTGAAAGAATGCTAATGTTATTTTATTTAATTTTGGTTCACTGTCCTCCGGCTAGCTATGATCTTTTTGGTCGAGCACTTCTCTTTATACAGGTTGTGTAAACGGAAATGAGTCTTTTATCCAAAGATAACACTGATGAAAGAATTTGTTTTACACTTTTTACTGTCGAACACATTCACTATCACATTTACACTGTGATCTTGACACTCGCCAAACTGAAACTGTTATAATAACTTCATTACTGATCATTCTTAATTCGCGTACTTCAACTTTTTGTGTAATTAACTTTACAACACTTGAGATTTTTCATAACTCTGCTACGCGTAACCTGAGAATCGATAACCGACGTGTACTGTTCAAATATTTCTACTGGACTGAAGGCGACGTGTAACGTACAAATATTTTCGACGAACTGACGTGAAGACGACATGTAGTGTACAAAGATTTTCGATGAACTGACGGACTGAAGGACTTTACCTCTAACCTAGCCCTTTTTATACTCCCACACCTCGATATGCCTAAAGATTATAACTGAGTTGCTATTGGCTAATAAAACGCGCCAACATTAGCGTCTATTTTTATATCCAATGAAAATTATGAATACATATGCTCTAGGTAAAATGTTTCAGCAAATTCTAAAGAAAAACGCGCCAATATTACGTAACTTCCTCGTCTCCAATAATGATAAAAAGCTCACCCCCTCGCTGCATTATTGCACGCTATTATTGTCAGTTTCAGTAAGGCAGTATAAACTTACTTCTCAACAATAATTACAATCAACAATCAAGCTTTGGTATTTATTCTTTTTGAGTCATTTTCATAGACGCACACACAGACACAAATAAACACGCAGACCTTTTTCTGAAATGGTTTGTTTAGATTCAGGGGGCTTAAAACTATGTATTTCAGATAAAACCTCTGTATCAAGTTTTTGGGTGGAGTATCGGATTTTTCGGTGAATGCTATACCTTGTCTATCTACTATGTACCTGGCAGAGAAAGTAAAAATTGAATGCCTTAAAAGTAACATATTTCCTAGACTTCTAGAGTTTAAGCTATGATAGTTATCTTTCTTGAAGGAGCAGTTTTTAAGATCCAGAGAGTTTTGCAAGGCTAATGCAAGGTTAGAGAAAATTCCTTCCTTCCGTGAACCAGCAAATATTCATCACCATGTAGGTAGTACACAAATGAACAGCCAGCCAGACAGCAGTGGAGTCTTCGCTCTTTGCTAACGTATGGTGTAAATACATAGATCGTTATTTAAAGAATTGAAAATCCTTCCATCAGCGTGCATCTTCATTGCGAAAATAGCAAGAAGAAACGTAAAGAATCCCAAAATGCCTGGAAAGAAATGTGTGTATAATACACACCAAAACACAACATACTGTGCCGTTTTGTAGAAAGAATGTTCTATAAAAACAATGCTATCCGCATAGGAATTCAAGTCTGTTGAATTTCGAATTGAGTTTTATAAGAAAGTAAAATCATTTTTGCTACAGAATGCGCTTCACTCTGCAACTGAGATCTAAATCACAGCTTACGACATAAATATAACTGTGCAAATAAATGTAACCGTGCTACATCATTGTAATATGTACACATTCTGTACATAATAATACGAAATAATGATTTATTTACACCTAAAAGTGGCGAAATCCTGTCCAGAGTATAGCAGACGTAGACAATAAGCCGGAATTTCCAATTTTCCCATTGCAAGAAGACGCTACAGCTTCTAATGGATGCAAAACTCTTTGATTTACTGTAAATGTTTACCTCATTATATGTTTGTGCAATTGTAAATTAATGTATGTTATGTATTACACTGGGAGAGTTACCTAAAACTTGTACCGCAAATATTTTCGAAATGGAAAGTGCTATTGACGTGCAGTTTTCACAGCATTGGTTGATAGTCAGGGTCTCGTACATTTAGCCTATACACAGATTTTAATAATATAGAGAAAGTGTATTTTTAAGCAAACATACAATTTTTAAATGGAACACTGCCTAGTTACATCAACAGAATAAAGTTGGGGTAAATTAGAATGTCGGTGGCGTTTGTAGCAAGATTTTAGTGCAAGTGGTTTACGAGAAATCTTATTTTGAAACTTTTACGTGCCGACTCTTGTACAGCCTGTGTAGCACAAACTAAAGAAAAACAAAAGGGAATTACAATACTTCTGTGGACTCTTACAAGTAAAGAGAACATAGCCCTTCAAAGGTTGTGTTCAAAATGACCACCGGCAGCTTCAATACACGCTTCCAGTCTGCTATGGAAAGACTGGTGCACACGTTCTGGCATTTCAGCGGAAATTTCAGAGCAGGCAGCAGTAATACGTCGTTTCATATCGTCTGGTGTAGTGGTGCATCCTTGTAGACAGTGTATTTCAGTCATACCCACAGATAAAGGTCTAAAGAGGTCAGATCCGGTAAACGGGTCGGCCAAGGTACAGGTATTCTTCGTCCAACCCAAGGATTTGGAAACAATCCGTTAAAACAAGCTGTAGTATTTCGTGCACTACGGGCTGGAAAGCCATCATGTTGGTACTACAGGTTCCTCCTGGACTGCAAAGAAACGTCTTCTAGCATCTGTGGCAGATGGTCTGTCAGGAGGCTGCGATACTTGTGCGAGTTCATTGTTCCTTCTGTGAACAAAAGGTCTTGAGTTGATGGTTCAGTATCCCACTCCACACGATTAAACTCCATGGGCGCTGAAGTTTCACCTTAACGAAGCCAATGCAAATTGTCAGCAAACCAATAGTGTATGTTTCTGCGGTTTACCTGGCCATGATTAGTAAATGATGCCTCACCACTAAACAAGGACACATGATGAATAAGGAGTATCGTGTGTTAATGCCCATGTACAAAAGTTAATACCATTCTCAAAATCGTTTCCATGCAGCTCTTGATGGAGAGAGATGTGATAGGGATGGAACCTACGTCGATGGAGAATGCGCAGTACACTTGCCTGACTTATGCTACTTCCACGGCGATTGTGCGGGAAATAATTTGCGAATCTACTGCAACGGCAGCCAAAACATCAATTTCTGCCTCTTTTCCAGTCATTTGTTTGTTTCTGTTACGTTTTCTCACTCCTAATAAAAAACTAAACAACATTTGCAATTGTTCTTAACCAACGTAAATAACAACGAAAATTCTGAATGTCTGTGTACGAAGAGTGCAATGAATGGTTGTACCATTCATGGATAGTCATTTGAGGGTCAAGTTACGTTACGTAATTGAGAACTAGCATTTTTTATTTTGTTTCCTTAATCCTCATCACAAAATAAGCAGTTTTTAAACCATTTTCTAATGAGAATACAACATACGAAATATAGGTTCCCATTTAAAAATACTAAATTGACACTAAAATGACGATTATGATGTCCTCCAAACAAAATCTGACTATTGGCTTTTACTTTCCCCCATAATATCAAGCAACATTTATTAAAGACGCTTCTTTTTACAACGTTTAGTTTTGGAGATATTTTACGGTCTCAACTTAAATGGATGTATATCTGCAAATAACCGAATAGGTAGTCAGATATAATTATAATCTTCTAACTTTCGACTGCAAACGAGAGCAAAACCCAACGAGGCAGAAAAACATATCCGCCCACACTTGCCTCATTAGGCAATGGGTGGTCTCAAGGCAGACAGAAAAAAACATCGTCTTTTCTGTTACACGCCATAATGGAACTTATTCAGTGTTTTAACAATCAAAGGTTAGGACAACATCATTACCATTAAGCACACATATGTGCTCCCGGGATAACTCAGTATACACGTGATCCTGAACAGTTGACGATATATACAGGGTGTATCTTTATTGGTGACATATATTTGAGGGACGTGTTCTTAACATCAAAACAGTAAAAAAAGCTCATATGAACATGGGTCTGAAAATATTTTATTTCAGAGTTACAACACAAATTCGAAAGTTACAAAACTCGCTTGAAGTGCCTTCCTCTTGCTTGGATGCTGCGCTCCATGCTCTGGCGTACTGTGTTGAAAATTCCTGGTGTGTTTCGTATTTTGTCAAATCCAGTTTGGATACGTCCTCTCAAAATGTCAACATCAGATACAGGAGTCGCATAAACCAAGAAATCCATTGGATTCAAATCAGGCGATCGTGCAGGCCATACAATGGGTCCCACTCGAACAATCCATTTTTGCGGAAATCGATCATTCAAAAACTTACAAACTATCATACTGAAATGAGCTGTAGCACCATATTCGTTGATGATGTCCAGAGGCACATTATCAGTTAAGTGATGCAAGTCATTTCTGAGAAATTGGAGATAGGTTTTTTTTCAATCAGACGCGGAGGGAAGAAGTAGGGACCAATAAGGTAATCATGAATGATTCCACCCCAAACGTTGAGAGAGAACCTCTGTTGATGGTTGTCCTGTCGTACTTCATTAGCATTTTCAAATGCCCAATTATGAGTGTTATGAAAATTGAAGATGCGTCGCGAGTAAAACCTGCCTCACCCGTGAATAAGATACAGGCTAGGAACTTGATAAACACAGCGCACTGCTGTAACATGCGTTGACAGAAACGTCTTCTTGGCTCAAAGTCCGCCTCATTTAATCCTTGCACACGTTGAAGGTGATACGGGTACAAAAGATTTTCATGCAGAATTCTCCAGATACTCATATGACTAACTCTTTCCCTTACAGCCATACCTCTTGTGCTTTGTGATGGGTCTGCATCTACAGCACGTAAAACTTGTTCTACAAGCTCAATGACTCGTACCGCTCTTGGTCTCCCAACATCCCTAGTACTCCTCTCAAATGCGCCATTATCTCTCAAGCGTTGGTGAATTCGTGCGAATGTTCTTGCACACGGCCTGTCAGGGTACCTTTCTGCATAAAGTCCATGTGCTCGTGCTGCGTTGCCGTTTGCACGGCTAAACGTGTAGTGCATATCCGTCTGTTTATTCATCTTTATTCATCTTCTTTGACCTATAGCAATGAAACGGTTGATTTTCTGACCCATGTTCATATGAACTTTCTTTATTCTCAGAAACACGTCCCCCAAATGTATGACACTAATAAAGATACATCCTGTAGTGAAGTGACCTTAATATCAAAGCACATTCCAAGGCGCAAATTTAAGACTACCTCTATGTAACTTTCAAATAGGATACTGTCTATATATCGTAATAAAACAATGTGATTTCCAAGTACACTCTCACTAAAAAGAAAAACGGGAAAACGAAGCCTTCAGCACTTATACTATGCCACCGAGCGGGATGGCTCAGGCGTTAACGTCTGGGGCTCGCATTTGGGAGTTAGTGGGTTCGATTCCCGCGGCTGATCTTTCTGACTCATTTTTTGCAGGGGTTTCCCTGGATTGCTAGGCGAGTGTTGGGAAGGTTTATTACATCGTCAGAATTCGCTGTCCTTCCATTTCTCTTCACGTTTCATCTGCTTGGTCTATTTCAGGGTCTAAAGTGTTAGCAGGAGTCTCGTCGTTGCATGGCAGGGGAAAAGGATGCTCTATGTAACACTTCGTCCCCGGAACGAGGGCGGTCTCCGAATCCCGGGCACGCCAGTGGGATGTGCAAACCTGCAGGATGGAGGAGAAATGGGTTACACCAGCTGCCATCCAAGGAGTTTCAATCTGTAAAAGGTAGGAACCCTGCCTTCTGCCATGTCGTGACTCCTGGTGCAGCCGCCCTCAGCCTCCTCTCACTTCCCTCCCGAAGGTACCCCGTCAGGGGCTTAGGCTTGTAGGTCGAGGTGCTCTAATCCCCCTCCGTACTTAGTCCTACTCCTTATTCCTCCTACACCATGCCAGTTTCGCGCTAGTGGTGGACAATACAAGGTTGACATTAAAAGCACAGTTGACCAGAAGACAGGCTCCTGTCGTTACAGTATCTCAAAGACCGGAATTGCACACAAAAAGGCGTAAGCCTAGAATTAAGTAGCATAAGCTTTCGGTCATTGCTTTTCGTGTAGCTGTTTAAAACACTTAAATCGTCGCAAATAAACACCTGGGACAGAGCCTTGGTAACAGAAAGCCAGCGTTAACCAACATAGTTACCAACATATCTTTTATATAACCATATACAATTGTTTGTCAATGCAATATGCTGTGTTACACGCTTCTTTATAAATCCCATATTACATTTCAGAATTTGAGTGGTGTTTAAGGCATCTCGCATTTATGAAGTAAACTTTTGATGAACAACCATATGAGTTTCTGTATCTTAAATATAGTATGGATGCGATTAATAATGGGCGATACGACTATTTCTGGATAGTCATTTTCCATACTGATTTTTGAGCACCGAAACTCGAAACTCAGTTTATAAAACGTTTAAAGGTTGTAGCCTGTTCACTGAATTATGTTTTTTTAGTAGTTTTCTGTGTATAAGTGCATGTAACCAATTTTGTATTGTATGCTAATCCCGAAATTGTTCAGATTAGACATTCTCCAATTGCTAGAAACCTTTTTATCTTAATAATGCCATAAGATATACAGGCTGGACCATTTAAATTGAGACTCTATAATATCTCCAAAACTAAGCGGCGTTGTAGAAAGAAATGTCTTGAATGAAAGTTGCTTGATATTATGGGGGGGAAAGTAAATGCCATTAGTCGTATTTTGTATGGAGAATGTTATGTTGGTCATTTTAAGGTCAACTTAATTTGACCCTAATTGTATTTTCCCATTTAAAAAAAATTAAAGTCACTCTAAAATGACCATCATAACGTCCTCCAAACAAAACACGACTAATGGCATTTACGTTCCCCCATAATATCAAGCAACTTTTAGTAAAGTACTCTGTATGTCACCTTTTGTTAATAAAGGCTAATAATAATAACAATAACAATAATAATAATAGTAATAAGTTCTTTGCTTCTCTTTTAAGTAACTACGTTCGATGCTGAAGGACTTTCTATCTATATTATAGAAATTAGTGGACAGTATACCTGAAAGCTACGCTCGTGACCTCAGTTTGACTTACATAAAGACATATTAACAAATGGAAGGAAGGAACAAACATTTCCATGCCCTGTCTTATATTACGTCTCAAGTTGGTTTCTGTTGGATTCAAAGATTTTGGTCATCGTAGTAGGTAAATGTAATGGACAGAGCGAGTCTATTGCAGAAATGTGATTTACTGTGCCAGTTAAATCAGCTTCATTCCCAACGAGTTAAAGCTGGAAGTTACATGAGTACATCTGCTCCTTCCCCCAATATTTTGCATGTTTTCTTTTAGACACAAGCTGTGGAATCTTACATTTATTCAAGTGTAGGAAACGCAGTCAATGTCTATCAAGAACTATAGTCCAGTAACTCTTTGGGGACACGTGCGAGGCAATAACGTGAAGTCTCGAAACGTTTCATTCCTTATCTAGTATAAAGTTAAACGCAACAACTTAAAGTATCGAAGAAGTATCGAAGGTATATCTCAAAGTACTAGATATACTTCGATACGATCGAGTATCGAGATCCCATCTCTAGGTACGATAAAATACTTTTAACGATAGCTAGGTATATACTCCAAGCATCAGAAAGGTTTTGCTAAATAAAACATGGAAAAATAAAGATTCCAGTTTAGTTTATATCTCAGTAACTTGTGTATCATCGAAGAGAGATTTTAATAAGATACAGTCCTCCGAAATTAAAATTTTAAGGTTATGTCAAAGTTTACACTTAAAACACCACATAAAGGACGTTTATATTTTATTAGAACTAGTTTTTGGTTCAGTAACAGATAAAATAAAGGATTATAGGAATAGCCAGAGAGATTATTTGGAATAGTTTAAGATAACACGTTACGCAAATAAATCACGCATTAAAAGGAAATGGAGATGTTAAAGATCAGTTAAAATATGGATCGTCCAATAAAATCATAACAGCTCTCGTGTCTAATCCTTGTATGGAGACGATTATCTAAGTTTTTGATAACATGAAGTAATACGCCATATTTAGGAGGCCGAGTGCCATATTTTGTAAGATACACAAAGAAATAATGTTTGAATGAGATATGTAAAGTAGTTCACAGAAATAAATGCTTAGTTGTGGTTGAACGTATTTTATGACTATTTACTTCATGGGATAGGAATCAAACATTGCTCAGTCCAATTCATGTAGTATTACTTTTAACCAATTGAAGTAGACCCTACTGAAATCATGTCGAAATGACTTGACGCACCTAATTCGCAGTTGTTTGTAAATTGTCACAGCTGATTCGCAATCGCTTCTGATTTATAAAATAAAGAAACCAAGAAAACTTCCTTAAAGAACAAAGACAGACATACTAGTTAGGAGGTCACAACTGAAAACTTTTAGAAAATTAACCAGGATTAGTTAAAAATTTAAATGATTTTATTATTTTCCAAACTATTCCCCTTTAACAACAATGTATTTTTGGTTCGATGAAACCAGTCAATGTGATGATGGTTGAGGCAGTATTTTTAACACTTAAATGATTTCAGTATATGTGTATAATATAATATATAAAATATATGTAACAGTTATTGAATTATTTTTATGTTATTGTGTACATGTATAATAATGTTATGCGAAAGTATTACGTAATTTAATAATGTAGGAGCTGTGAGAATAGAGGTTGAAGGTTGCTAACAATGAGGTAACCTTCAGGCAATAATGAATTGGAAAGTTTAATAATCCTACCAGTATTTCTTGGAACAATAATGTAATTTTTGAAACAGTTTATAAATAGCCAATCAACAACCAGAAAAATTGAAAGTTAAATAAAACTATACTATTGGAGTAGAATTAGCCAATCAGAGACTTGAAATAGAGAAATTTTACAAATTTAAGCGGTAAACGCCAGTCGCTAGAAGGCAACGTACCTGAGCAGTTTGTTCGCTCAGTACTTATTCAGTGTGAGACATATAAAATTTATTACAGCGAGAATATTATAAAGTTTACGTGTTAAAAGTGCAAGTAATTAATAAATAATCTTACAGCTCTCTATACCAATGAAGTGTTATTTAATCTTGTGAAGGATTAATAAAAGGAGTGAAGTAAAAATTATAATTTGTGTAAGCCTACATTCTTTAGCTGAATCACCCCCTGCTAAGAGATACATGTTTCTACAAATTAATACTGACGCAGCCGAGGCAAACATAAATATATATAATATATAAAGAAACATTAAAACACAAAGTTGATTCCTAAACGTTGGGGCGAACGCCATCGGAAACTTTGTACCATACGTGGGGCAGTTACTTCATCAAGTTTTGGCTCCCCAACAGTAGAATTACAATACAACTACTACTTCATACTACTCTTCCTGAAGCACTTAAAAAAACGAAGTGTTTATAAAGTTCCAATGCTCCATCTGATGACGAGAAAGTGAATCCACATATTTTATCTAATTTTTGGAAACAAAAGGAAATCAATGGTACTAGGTTAGGACTGTGTGGTAGAGGGCCCATAATGCTGACCTTAGGGTATCCAGATACCCGGATGTTAGTTTTACTGTATGCGACAATGCGTTGACATGATGTAACACTATATTTCGTTTTTGGCGTTTTTCAGAAACGTTTTAAAAAAATGCAGTAGACAGGCATTTGTGTACCAATCGGCAGTAGTGGTACGTCTACCTTCTAATGCTATAGTAGCAATATAAGCCGTTTTAGAAAAAAAACTAGCAACCATCTTCTTACCAGCACTGCGAATTCGTCGAACTTTTACAGAACTGCTCGAAAGACTCATTGAGCCGATTAAGTTATTTTAAAGACCATAGCAATAAACACAAGATTCATCACCAGTAACGTTATTTCAAGCCATATTTGAACTATGCCTTGGAATTCTCCCAGAGTTTTTCTGCACCACTGAATGCCTTGTTTTTAATTGGAAGTCAGTTTATGTGGACTCTATCGACAACAAAGTTTTCTCACGTCCAACTCAGATGTTATGTTTTACTGTATGCGACGATGCGTTCTCATGATGTAACATTATTTTTCGTTTTTGGCGTTTTTCACGAACGTTTTAAAAAAAATGCGGTGAACATTTGTGTACAATCGGCACAAACGGTACATCTATCTTCTAATGCTATAGTAGCGACGTGACCCATTTTAGAAAATAACTAGCAACCATCTTCTTACTAGCACTGCAAATTTGTCGGACGTTTGTAGGCTGCTCGAAAGACTCATTGAGCCGATTGACTTTTCTTTTCAGAATCATAGCAATAAACCAAGGTTCAACACCAGTAACGTTATTTTAAACCATACTTGAAGTACCGCCTTGGAATTTCAGTTTTTGTGCACCAATCAGTGCGTTGCTGTTTTTGATTGATGTTTTCTCACGTCTAACTGTCGATTTAAAATGTCTGTCATTTGACTCATACTAATTCCCAATGTCGCCCTAACAAATTCATACGATGTCAGCCGATGTTCAAACATTGCTCGAACAATGGTAATGTTTTCATCAGTAACAACAGTTTTTTTAGGCGCCCTTCATGAAGTTCATCACCAAGAATAACCGATCTCTTTTGAATTCACTGTACTAATTATTTGTTGTCTTAGATGGGGCTTCTTCGCAAAATGAATTTATAAGCCGAAGTTCACATTGTTTAGGCATTAATGACGATTTAAAATCGTAGAAAATCATAGACCGGAAATGTTCTCTAGTTAAAATAATTTTTGAATGAACATAAAATGTTTAAATGCTGATAATTAACAAAGTATTATAGCAAATTGAACAAACTAGACGGCAATCAACTCGCAAAACATTAGAAAGTAGCTGTAAAATATAAACAAAATTCATTTGCTTTTAGAAAACCTGGCATACCAAAATTTTCAGTGTCGCCCTCCTACGGTATTGGTATGTAACAAACTTCAAACAATGTTATATAAAATACATAGGTCATTTTTATTTTGTTAATATTGTTTATTAAATGTTTCATTACACAAATAGTCTTAGCAGAAGCTGTAACGACCCGAAACCCCGACGAGGAGGTTGTGCAACATACCAGAGAGTACTGAAACGGAGCAAATCGGAAATCGGCTTCTAATCAGCATCAAAAAGCATTACAAGCTACCTTCAAGTAGGTCACGCACTCAGGCTCTCTGCCAAACATCCTGCGACTGTCGCGCACGTCGTTGGATTCATTTAATATGTATTTTGTGAACATAAAGACTAGCTAGTACTCTCACAGGTACGTGAAGTTTTTGAAGCGGCTAGAGTAGACCCTTAGGGCCGATGGCAGCTAGAATTTTGTCCCTTTAGCTCGCCTTCCTTCAGTCCTTAGCGAATAGCCTCTATCTTGAGCTACTGCTCCTGTGTAAAAACAGGACTTAACTCGATTCGCTACAATGTCACTCTGAGCTCGACATTAATCAGATAATTGTCCGAGTGCATAACACTTGGGAATTGTCGACAATATCGAACTCACTAGTAGTATTACTTATTATGATTTACCAGTTTACATGGTGATTTCCGGAATAGACAGCTAATATAATAAGTCAGCATTTTTCATAGACTTTCCACTGATGTTGTCGATTTCAAGAGGATAATTTAAGTAGTAGAAGATGCCATGCTTTGGACCACAGATAAACGTACATGCGTTTGCGGATCGCGTATATGGTAGATCGAGCCGCAGAGCTTCCATG
The DNA here is from genome assembly GCA_030765065.1 of Deroplatys truncata. Classification (NCBI taxonomy): domain Eukaryota; kingdom Metazoa; phylum Arthropoda; class Insecta; order Mantodea; family Mantidae; genus Deroplatys; species Deroplatys truncata. The sequence goes on from CM060988.1 coordinate 81,169,196, forward strand.
CCAGCAGGCACGAATGTAAATATGGTCCATTAACTAATTTTCAAAAGTCATTACATTTAAAATAACTACAACAATTATTCGTAGGAGCAGTTTGAGAAACTTCTAGTAAGAATAAATTGAATATATTAATATCAAAATTCATTATTAGTAGCATATTTAACTTCGACACGAAATGAATATGCACAGTTCATATAAGGAAGCTAAAGCGCGTCTGCAGTGGAGTATGTAAAGCATCACAAAGTGTAACAATTAGGAAGTGGTTAAAAGCGGATTGTTTTAAACGTATTTGCAAAGTGTTGTGAGATATACCCAACCGCGACTATTCAAGAAATGGTAGGCTTTAATGCAGAGCTTACCGGTGTGTCAACCGAGAGTATCAATTCTGCTCGAGTGAAACGGTACATAAAGGTCATTTATCCACACCAGTAAAACATGTAAGAGACAAAAGCCAGTGACTGATGAATTCGTGAGAAGTGCTGTGTGGTGTAAACTTAATCACTTTTTTGCAAGGAATGAGCCGCTAATAGCAACCCGAGTGCTTGCTTTTGTGAATAGTGATTCTGACCTTCCCAACTTCAAGAGGACAAGCATTCACACTATTCTTCATGAGATCCGGTTTAAATTTACGATATAAGCAAGGCGAATTTTATTTCTGATTGCGAGGACATTCGAGGCGTATTTTTAAATAAGTGCTGTTTTAATATCGCTGCAGTCGCGATCTTGAGGATGCGCGATCACTTCCTCCATTCATTAGGAAACCAGAGGCAGAGCGTTTCGAAATCTTCGAAACAATCGAACGACCCACCAACTGTGAAGTCAGATCGGTGATTCGTTTTTTGAATGCGAGATATGTTACGCCAGCAATCATTTAGTGCAAATTGTGTGAGGTTTATGGAGAAACAGTGAGTGACAATGTCCGGGCACACACAGACAAACAAACTCAAGATCTGATGGCATCATTTGGTTCGAAACAACTCGACAATTCCCCAAGAATGCGAATTTGACACCAAGCGATTTTCATCTGTTTCTTCATCTAAAGAAATTCTTTGGTGGAAAACATTTCAAACGATGATTTGAAACAAGAAGTGCAGGCTTGGTTATCATTACAGGCGGCATCAGTCTTTGACGAAGGCATATACAAGTTGGTTTTCCGCTACGAAAACAATGACCATTTGAAGGAGTAGTGTAAGGTGTAAGGTAATGGATGATAATGGAGTATTTGGAAAATAATATTCTGGTATTTTTAAAAAAATATGAGTACCTACTTTAAAAACTCTCCTCGTACTAATGTGGCTTGTTAGGACTCCCACGTTACCACTGTGTTTTGAATTCAAAAGAATCAGTGTGGAGCCTTGTGAAAGGTCATGTTGCTATAAACAACAGCTACATGAAGCCAGGGACTTACTTCAGAACGGGTTAGAGCTTGCAAGTGGAAGCCATTTATATGCCATGCTGTGGAACAAGAGGAAATGTTAGGAAATTAAGTGACCTCTGGATACTATTGTTGACCGAATAGTAATAACCTCGCCGAGACCAGCAGTAGCGACGAGGAAGAAAAGGAAGATCCGCTTAGCGGAATCCAAGCCCTTTCAAGTTCTGATTCGGTATTTGTAATATTTACTCTTTTTTATGGTTGCTGGTAACGCAAAGTGTGTTCCAATATTTGCATGATAATGTGCTCCCTTGATAATGTGTAAGCAAAGCGATTCAACTGTTTATTCTGCTTATTTAACAATTTCCACATCATGACGGCCAACTGCATTTTTTTCAAGAGGGTTTATTCATTTAAATGTGCACTGCATATAATACATTTTACATTTGTTTTATTCTTTATTTTACATAAAAGTGTAACATATATCCAGAAGGTAATCACGTGGCGATGACAGTTTACATGTTAAGTCGCGTCATATTTCTGCCAATCATAGAGGCCCGCAGAGGAATTACATTTTGCACTTTGTTTACAGTGCAACGCAAACTTATACGGGGAAAGTATAGTGCACTAGCAGTGAATAGTCCAATCAAGGATACGCTTACCCAGCTGTGTTATCTGTGTCAGTTTGTCTTCTGTTCGAGCTGTAAAAACAAGAGTTTTATTGGGCGTCTCATAAGGCGAAGCTTACTCAAGACGTGCGTGAATTACGTTAGACTATTTTTATTATTCCGCTGAAATGCCTGACGAAAAATTCACACTCAACAAAGAATATTTAGATAGAAGCCAGATTGACGCAGGTGTGTGGTTATTTTCAGGAGACATTTTTTGGTATTCCAGTTCCAGGTAAAGAAACTGTTACATGTATGGTTAATAAGTTTAGGGCAACGAGATTGCTAAACGCCAAACCTAAGAACCGAAAAAGAAAATACATACTAACAGAGGAAAAAAATTGATGAAATCGGTGCATCATTCGTACACTCTCCAAAGAAGTGCGCTAGACGTCTTGCACAGCAAGTGGGTATTTCAAAAACCTGCTTTCAAAGTGCTGCTAAAATTTTAAAATTGAAACACTAAAGAGTGGTTATAGTACATGAATTACAATCTCGTGATGACGAGAAATGCCAGGAATGTCTCAATGAAGACAAACACTAGTTTCAACACAACTTATAACAACGTTAATAGTCCTTATAGTGAATTTTACTATCACTCACGAATACGTAATGTGGAAGTTTTAGAACGGAAAGCCCCACAACGTAGTACGCAGTATGCGGAGCACATATACGTGTGATCTGCGGCCTGGCAATAAAGAGAACGCACTGTATATTTCCTATGAAATGTGATTTTTGAAAGTTACTCTGATGTTTGTTTCTCTCTGTATGCCTTCGGAAGGGACGTAAAGCCATTGGCCCCGTGTAATGTCTATTTTCACTTTAAAGAACATCATATTTTGACAATTTTGCTCAGAAGGCCGACTTTCACATAATTATCGGCCATTTCGCGCCCATAGCGTCCTGTTATTCTTTCTTGCCGCCATATATCCACCTAGTGGCGAAATCAGTGATTGTAGAAATCCAACTGGTGACAGAGAAAAATAAACCGCTTGGGTATTCCTATAAGCCAGAGGCTAGGCAAGAATCTTGCTTCCAAACACGTGAGTGGTTATTATTTACCGAAACATCTTCATACAGTCGAATGACATATTAGTCTCTATCAGAACTGCGAGGAAAGAACGCACCCAAATATTTTATACAAGCTTCCATTGGAATCAAAACTGCTGCCTCGCAAGAGATCAAAAGCAGGGAGTTGATACCTTTAGAATTTTTAAAGAACTCAACATTACAACGATGAGCGTTTTTCGTATGTCAAAAAGATTACCCTACGTCTATGTTTACAAAAGCTTATTTTTAGAGCATGAAAGAACACGAGTAGACTAATCGCCCTCAGCATTTCCATTAGTGCTGGTATGCACTCACTTGCATTCTTGATGAGACGGGGTGGTATTCTTTCGCGAGGAAGTTAATTATCTGCTAACACATTCCTACCAGTGGAAAGCCAGATGTATCCACTGTGCTTCGTTTGGAGTACTTCCTAAGGACATTTATGCTGAAAGCTCTTGCCGTCCTTTTATCGTTGACAAGGACGTTAGTGCGGCCATCACGAAGGGCATCAACGGCTGATATTGCTCATATAGCCCCGTATACAGCTGCGAGCTAATACTTTTACTGGTATAATTTCCCTTGGAGAACGCCCATAAGTGTGACATGCAATGGAAACTATTTTATTTTTCAAGCGACCCCTCCGAGAGCCGATAAAGTGTCGTATAGCTTTATTTCCAGATGTTACGTTCCCAATAAAGTTAGTGGGGAGAGGGAGAAGAGATTTAAAGGGATACACCGTTGTGTCTCTCCATTTCGTTTACATCACTCAAGCCAGTGCTCATGCAGATAGCTCATTCAGTCATTTACGGCTTTCGGATATTTCCAACAGGTAGGTAAGCGTCCTTTTGTTTTCTATCTAATTACCTACATGGAGTACAAATGAAGATTTCGGCATAGCAAATCAGTTTTCTCCTTTCTCATAAATTTTATGAACAATTTAGTGTTCAAGGCAGCGAGCAAGATTGCTCTGCAGTAATGTGCGAGGGTTACATTCGGCAAGCCCGGGCTCAATTCCGGTGGACAGTCACCCTTAGCTAGGTAGGGTTGTTTTTTTATGCCACCACGATTTCCTTTTCCTCATTTATCTTTCATTCCATTTCCTTCTCATGTTTGAGAGTGTGCTTACAGGTTTCGTGGCGTGAGGCAGTGCCGAATAGATAGCGTGGGTGCTTGCTCCAAGCAAAGAGTATTCCTTGTGGACACCAGAGGGCTGCCTGGTTCGACGATCGTTCTTCGACCTCTCTGGGAAACTCTAGTAGTGGGTCAGCCAGGATCCTAGGAAATGTTAGGAACTTCTGCGCATCTCTGCGACCTGTCTTCCTGCGAGTTTGTAACTACCTGTGAATCATTCACTTCACCCATTCCTCCTGAGGGTGGTACCGCAATGATGTGTACAAGGTCACAGTACCTGAGGTGTCCGCCTCCATGGTATAACCTATAAATAATAAGAATCATGTAGCACTAGAGCCGCCGAAGGACCTGAGCCTGCCAAACGACTGCCAGCCTCACGCCCATATGCGCACGGCAGAGGTGGGCGATCATCCAACACTTGCAGGTGATATGGCCAGCATCGCACATCCCCCAGCATCAGGCATCTGGCTCGCGAGGTCAGGACTGCTGCTTATCGCTGCTCCTCACTTTCCTCACGATGCTGAGCGGGCACCGGTCCTATACCCGGTACCTAAAATCCGCAGCAACATGGGTGGGATCGAATCACGGCGCGTTCCGTGGCCGGGAACCAGAGCAGCACGCTCCAGCCCACTGCGCCATGGCGCAGGACCGTATCACCTATAATCTATAATAAATAAGGCAGCGTTGAGTATTCATTTCTGAAGCACATATTTGAATGTATGGTTGGGAAATCATTTTTAACCCTCCCCCTATGGCTAATCATCTTGTCATTGTGGGGGAGGGGCCTAGTATCCAATGAACCACACGATCGTACTGCGAAAAGTCTAGCTCTGCTAGCTTGCGGTTGGTAAGAGGTGAGGGGAACCAAGCGTAGTCCACAAAGAGGTAACCGACGACTGTCCCAGATTGGACGGTCGGAAACCTCATGGAGGTTTAATATATCTGTGATGAAATCACACTGTGACACAAACAGACGCGATACGACAAACCTAATCATGATGGAAATAGATGTGACGCGTTTTCTTGAATGCCTAAAGTATCCACTTAACCAAATTTACGCCACTGCAATGTTATTGTCACTTATGTTAAATGTAGAAGGAAAGGAAGACTGCATATTGTAATTTTAGCATTAATTTCATTTAGTCATAAGAGTAGCCTTTCAATAAATACAGCTCGCGATTTTTAACTTCAAACGAAATTGAAATATTACTATGTATACAATGTTTCTTATATTAGGTGCCTTACTATTTTAAAACTGCCAATCTGAAGTATATATTACTATTTTTACCCCTTACCTATCTTAGGTGTTGAAAGTATTTCATTTCATCCAAGCCCGGTATCACGCAAAAATGCGTACTTCGAGTCCTGTGCATCCAAGAAAAAGATTTAGGATATGTCTATGTACAGAATAGTTAAAGGAACTAAATACTAGAGAGCTGCTAACATTTTTAGAATGCCATGTTTCAAAAAACAAATGCAGTTTGTTTATATTTGACAGCTACTTTCTAATGTTTTGGGAGTTGAAGTCCGTGTATTTGGTTCGATTTTCTATAATACATTGCTAATTATCATCATTTAAAGTGTTGTATTTACCCAAAAACGAATTTGAGTAGAGAACATTTCTGGACCATAATTTTCTACGATTTTAAATCGTCATTAATGCCTAAATAATGTAAAGTTCGGCTTATAAAACATTTGGCGAAGAAGCAACAAATAATTGATACTGCGAATTGAAGAGAGATCGGCTGTGATGAATTTGTGAAGGACGTCTAAGAACTGCTGTTACTGATTAAAATATAGCCGCTCTTCGAGCAATGGTTGAAGAAGATCGACGAAGATGTTAGATTTTATTTGGGCCATTGGGCACTGTTACGAGTCAAATGCCAAACATTTTACATCTACAGACGTGATAAAACTTTGTTGTAAATGGACTCCACATAAACGGACTCCTGATCAAAAACAACGCACTGATTGGTGCAGAAAAACTCTGGAAAAATCCAAAGGCGGCACTTCAAATTTGGTTTGGAATATTATTACTGGTGATGAAACTTGTACTTACGAGATTTTATGATCCCAAAAAGAAAAGCCAATCGATTCAATGAGTTTTTCGAACCGAACACTAAGCTTACAAAAGTTCGACGAATTCACAATGGTGGTAAGAAGATGGTTGCTAGTTGTTTTTCTAAAATGGGCCGTGTTCCTACTATTTCAGTAGAAGATAGACTACTACCGATTGGTACACAAATGTCTGTGTATTATAAAATTTTGAAAAAGTTCGTGAAAAATGCTCAACAGGAAAAATAATGTTAAATCATGACAACGCATCGTCGCATACAGCAAAACTAACAACTGAGTATCTGGATGCTGTAAAGACATAGTCCCTTCACCATACACCACTGTCCTAGCACCTTGTATTTTTTTTCCAAAAATTAAAGCTAAAGTGCGTCGAATATTATAAAAACCTGGTTTCTGAAGCGCCTCAGGAAGAGTGGCATCATTGCTTTAAGGAGTGGTTTTATCGAATGAAATAATGTATTGATGTTAAAGCGAAATACGCTACGTAATCAAAAGTAATCGGACACCTGGCTAAAACTGACGTACAAGGTCGTGGCGACCTCCATCGGTAATGCTGGAATCAATATGGTGTTGGCCCACCCTTAGCCTTGATGACAGCGTTCACTCTCGCAGGCATACGTTCAATCAGGTGCTGGAAGGTTTCTTGGGGAATGGCAGCCCATTCTTCACGGAGTGCGGAACTGAGGAGAGGTATCAATGTAGGTCGGTGAGGCCTGGCACGAAGTCGGAGTTCCAAAGCATCCCAAAAGTATTCTATAAGATTCAAGACAGGACTGTGTGCAGGCCAGTCCATTACATGATGGTTATTGTGGTATAACAACTCCGCCATAGCCCGTGCAGTATGAACAGGTGCTCGATCGTGTTGAAAGATGCAATCGCCATCCCCGAATTGCTCTTCAACAATGGGAAGCAAGAAGGTGCTTAAAATATCAATGTAGGTATGCCTGTGATCGTGCAACGCAAAACAACAAGAGGTGCAAGCCCACTCCAGGAAAAACACGACCACACCATAACACCACCAACTCCGAATTTCGCTGTTGGCACTACACACGCTGGCAGATGATGTTCACCGCGCATTCGCCATACCCAAACCCTGCTGCCATCGGATCGCCACATTGTGTACCGTGATTCGTCACTCCACATAACGTTTTGCCATTGTTCAATCGTGTAATGTTGACGCTCCTGACACCAAGCGAGGCTTTGTTTGGCATTTTGCTGCGTGATGTGTGGCTTATGAGCAGCCGCTTGACCATGGAGTCCAAGGTTTCTCAACTCACGCCTAACTGTCATAGTACTTGGAATGGATCCTGATGCAGTTTGGAATTCCTGTGTGATGATTTGGATAGATGACTGCCTATTACTCTTTACGGCCCTCTTCAAATGTCGGCGGTCTCTGTCAGTTAACAGACGAGGTCAGCCTGTACGCTTTTGTGCTGTACATGTCCCTTCACGCTTCCACTTCACTATCACATCAGAAACAGTGACCCAGGGATGTTTAGGAGTGTAGAAATCTTCTTGCGTACAGACTTCTGACGCAAGTGACACCCAACCACCTTACCATGTTCGAAATCCGTGAGTTCCACGGAGCGACCCATTCTGCTGTTTCACGATGTCTAATGACTACTGAGGTCACGGATAATGAGTACCAGGCAGTAGGTGGCAGTAAAATGCACCTAAGATGAAAAAGGTATGTTTGTGGGGGTGTCCAGATACTTTTGCTCACATAGTGTGTTTTGTAAAACAATAGTCATTTACATTTTTTAAATCTAATCCTTGTTTGAATTAATTAAGTTTTTCTTGTCGCCTCGTAAGTACTGTGATTGACCCATAATGTGCGTGGATAGTAGTATGTGTTCTTCAACGCTATCCAGAGCACGATTGCTTGTAGATGGAGAGTGGGCCGCTCTCAAAGCACCTAGAAGACCAATCCAGATCAGTGAGTAGCTCACCGAGGTAGCAGGTTGTGGTTGTGACATACAGCCAGTGGTATTCTGCGAGTGATAGAAGAGAAATCCTGCGTTCGACAGTTAGCAAGCATCCGGTTGAGGGAAGTGGAGTCCTGTGTTCGACACTTTGCAAGTGAAGCGGAAGGAGGTTGCGTGATTTATTACACCACCTCACGCAAGGAAAAGAAAGTGAAGTGACAGCGAAAGCTTCGTATTCAAGTTCAATATCTTTCAGGATCCAACAAGATCTTCCAAGCAATCGTAACTCCTAGTCCTCGCATAAAAAACCGTTCATTATTTCGTACGTTCATAAAACAGTTCCAACCATTTAAATAAACCTATTTAAGGAATTTCCTTGACGAATAAAATGAGTCTGTGAAGTCCTGTTCGTTCTGATGAAGTTTTATATCATTTGGTATTACTGTCAAACCATGAGAGATAGTCACTGGAAGGCAGGAGAGACGAAGACTTACTACGGGATGAGCCATTTTGGTGCTCCCTCTCCCGCCTCTCTTGCATCTCCAGGATTACAGCATCTGCATGATAGTTGGAGATCCCGAACCAGAGGAACTTTTTGCTTCATCATGAGCTAGTTTTAGCTCATTGGAGAGCTTGGTGATTCGCCACGGTCTAGGCCAATCATTTGGCAGCAGTTCTAGCGGCCAGCGAGGTAAACACGATGAAACGACTTACCAGCCGGTCGGGAAAGGAGAAAGACAGACACGCAACAGAGAAGCCAACTGGAAATTCGCTAGCGACACACGCGGGCTTGGAAGGTTCAACCGTGTACGTAATTCCTTTCGGACTTGTCTAACATTTTCAACCTTTCAACAAGGTTTGGTGAGAAAAGGTTTCAAAATTATCTTTAAATATTTATAGAGCAAGGCAAGAGGTGATAGTGAAAGAACCTTTCGCGTGCACGTAAAGGCAAACATACAAAAGTAAACATGTGAAGAGAGCTATATTTATATTGTTAAAAGGTACTAGTTAATTCAAGAGGTTAAACCAGTAAAGGTTTAATTTGAACGTATTTGGGAGGGAGCACAAATTTGCAGATTGTTAAAATTGCAAAGGGCTTATAGATTGTTAAAATGGTAAAGTTTTATAGCTAGTTGATATTGTAAAGCACATGAGTTGTCCAAGGTTTGAGAAGGGTTTAAATGTTGCTGTTTAATCACGTTTAGGCGCCAATTTGAAGCTGTTTTAGACCTCGCACGTAATGGATGCCAATTTGCGGGAGATTGTTTCTAGGAGTGTTCGCCCCACGTACGGTACAAAGTTTCCGGTGGCCTTCTGCCCACGTTTACTTTTCCGGTGGCCTTCGCCCCACGTTTGCGAATCTACTTTTTTAATGTTGATTTAAATATTATATATGTATACCTCGGCTGCGTTATTAGTACTTTTTTAGAGCACGTATCTCTTAGCAGGACTGGTACGGCTAAAGAATGAAAGCTTACACAAATTATAATTGTACTCCATCCCCTTTATTAATCCTTCACACGATTAAATAACACTTAACTGATATATCCTATAGAGCTGTGAGATTATTGTTAATTACACTTTTTAATACGTAAACTTTATATTATTCTCACCGCAATGAATTTTCATGTCTCACACTGAACCCGTACCAAATCTAACTGCTTGGTTACGCTTCCTTTTAGCGTCTACCGCCTGAATTTGCACATTTCCTCTGTTTCTAGTCTCTGATTTACTAAGCCTACTCCAATAGAATACTTTTATTTAACTTCAGCTTTTCTAGTTCTTAATTGGCTATTTATAAACTGTTTTAAATATTAAATTATTGTTGTTTCAAGAATTATTAGTAGCCTTAATAAACTTTCTAATTTATTATTGCCTCAAGGTTACCTCACTGTTAGCAACCTTCGGCGTTTTACTTTGTAATTCTGTTTGCTACGGAAGGCAGCTTGCTTCTATTCTCACAGCTCCTACATTGTTAAACTACGTAATACATTCACATAACATTATTATACATGTACATGATAAAATAAACATAATACAATATACACTTTATATATTATATTATACATATATTGCTTTAAGGCGGGCTGTTATTTTATTTTATATTATATAATTAGACTGATATCATTTAAGAGTTAAAAATACTGCCTCGTTAAATATTATACACAGTGAAATGGTGAAAAGTTACACTGTGTGAGAGATAAGGGCAGTTTCATAATTCAACCAAGCCAAAGAGTTCTTAAAGAGACGTTAATCCAAGCTATACAACAGCCGCAGTTTGTTGACTTTTATTGAAATAAAAGCAGATATATTAGTGATGTGCAAAGAATCTATTTTCATGCCTTTTCCTTTACATATACCAAGTACGGCCCGATTCACGTCTTTGGGTTATGCATTAATCAAGCGACGTATAGAAATTTCCGTGGTGTCCTTTAAGCAGAGCTATACTTCAGAATATAATTAAAACAAGTACCCCAATGCTACAAAGCAGAAGCATGTGATAGCGCTTAATTTCGAAAACTCCTGCCAGGAGGTAAATGAAAAATGATCCATCTGAATGTTATGGTACACTAGTATATTAGTGTTATAGTATAGTGCGCGTAGTGGAATATGTCACATCAGATTTATTTTATTGTTTTTTTAAGTATCTATTTTATTTTACTGTCGTCATACTCAAGTGCTAATTACTATTATTAAACAATATTTTCAGAAATCATGTTACCCACCTGGAGAGAGGTACAACACATACGGCATCCGACAAACCTACAGGACAATGTTGGGCACAGTTCTAAACCCCGCACATCGTGAGACAAAGGCCCATTCTGAGACAATGCCTTGCACTGAATTATTAAGAAGGTCACTGCGGGATTGCGAGAGCGCGCTACCATTTGCTCTATATAGATACCATCGATGAAATGTGGTATATGATTCCATGAAAATTTCCGTACAAAAGCTCTTCTATAGGTTTTGCCAAGCTCAAAGATAGATAACCTTACTATGGAAACATATATGATGAATACTATAGTGTTGCTGGATTTTAAAAGCAGTAATTCACTAGACGTAAGAAAAGGAATGAATTGAATGTAGAGGGACTAAGCTTGGAAAAATAAGGTGTATACACAAAGTCCTGGAAAAATTTCATTAACTATATTTTCCAAACAAAACATTTAAATGTGCTAAAAATCACAACATGAAAGAGAAACTCAGAAAATTTTGACCCAAGCTTATTTGCAGAATGACATGGGGCAGTTGGAACGATAGAGATAAATAGACGCCCAGCGTAAACACCAGAAGTGCTATCAGAAGGTAACCAAAATCATCTCGAAGTTTCCCTTCTCCCGCCTCCAGAGTGTTCGCGAGTGAGGAGTCAGCGAATTGGTAAGTGAGTTTCTGATGGAACATCGAGTGCGGTTCTACAAGTGAGTTTGTAAAGACAGCGCGAGTAGAGTGAGTGTTGCTATCGCGGGAGATAAAAGGGTCATGTGAAGGGACCGTCGCGAAGAAAAGTAAACTGACAGGAAGCGTTGATCTGGATCGCATTAGTAGAATGACTATGAAGAAAGCCAGTGAAGTGAGAGTGAAAACCGTTGGTCACTCGGGACACATATAATTTGTAGACGACCCAACTTATTACTTTAGCAATAACAACTGTGTTATGGTGTCACAGATCCTTACGGTCGAGAGGCACGAGTATATTAGACCGTGTTCTTCACATAACTCCACAAGAAGAACTCGTATGGGATCAAGTTGAGTGAGCTTGATGGCCAGTATGTGAATAACTGGTTATTGCCCCACATTCGGCCAATCCAACGCTGCAGTAATTCCTCGTTCGGTTACATACGAACTGTATTATATTAATGTGTGGAACATCATCTTAACTATAGGATGAAGTCTCTATCAGTCACTAGTTGTGGCACAAGGCGCAACTGCAACAAGTACAAAAATGATATTCCGGTAAGTTTTCTCTATGGAAAAAAATATCCATAAGCGCTTCTGATGGCTACCAGTGGAACTAAGATGGAAGGTGGCGTTAAATATAAAATTGTGATAAGTGAATTTTCCAAGTTGTGAAATTTTAGCAATTTGAGTTTTTTTAAAATGACTGAATGAAACGTTCACGGTCTGTGTATATACGTGTAGTGCTGGGTTTGCGGGCCATTTGCTTTTACTCTACATTCTGTCAATTTAAAACTGATCGGCGTCTGAGAGACTAAACTCCAATCGGGTACTTCCGTGAGCGCGTGGAGCAACCAAACTTTATTCACAAGAGTGCGTATATTATTATAGTAGTTATAATGGGGAACACAACTATAACCACTAAAGTTTTTCGAGAAAATAATTCATATACGAGATTTCAAACAGGCATGTTTCAGAGTATTTCAACGATGAACATTTGTAACCAGAACTAAGTTTGTTGATTTATCGTTTTCAAGTGGAATTTGATTAAAGCTCGTTTCTATACCTTGATTACTATAATACTTATAGCTCAGTGGTAGAAAGTCTAGTGGTACCATGCTAGCCTCTTGTTTCCAAGATCGCGGGTTGAAACGCGGCGGAGGGCGATGGATTTTTTGGGGCATAAAATTCCTTAGCACGACTTCCTTTGGAAGGGAAGTACAGCCGGTAGTCCCATGTCGTAGATTTACGGCACGTAAAAGAACCTCAAGCCTGATAAAGAGACCTCTGAGCGGAATTTCCGGTCTTTCACACCCATTATAGATTGGAACTCTAAGCACCATAGCAGTTAAAGAGCGTCCATAAATAAAACTTAATTTAATTTTTTTCATGTCAGTGGATTTACTAGCATGTAAATGAACTCCTGTGGGACAAATTCCGGCACGCCGGCGGTACTGGTATGTTCCCGGCAATTGACAGCATCGTTAACAAAACAAAATAACAATTTTTCCCATCTATTTTTCCCCCCTTTCATTTTAAATACATGAATGAAAGTATAACAGGAATTCTTTTCAGTTTTATGTATGTAGTAGTCGTCTTACCGGTAAAAGTCACAATGTTATTAATTTATCAGTCAGGAGGAGGTTTCATATTCAGTTAACGTAATCTTATAACCACAAATTTCACCATTATTATCATTACATTTGTAATAAAATGAAGCAACAGAAGAAATATTTTTAATATAGAGTCAACTGAAAAATTCAACGCCACAGCCGCGATTTGAACACGGTTCTCTCGTCTCCTTCGGTTCCTCTAACCATTGAGCCACTGTGACAATATGCCGGTGGGGTATTGAATTCCCCAATTGACTCAAGTTGTTTACCAGATAGATCACCGAGTCATCTCGCTAGGGATGACAATCTCAGGTACTTTATTGCTGGGTGCTTATGGGTTTCTTAAGGTTTTCTTTTTAATAATTATTATTATATATATATATATAGTTTTTGAAATTAATTATACTTAATATTATTTAACTATACCAAAGTAAAACTAGTTATAAAAAATAAAAGATGATAGCCCAGTTGTAGCAGGAAAAGTTTGTTCCTTTGTGTTGATGCCCTCTACTGCAGTGTTCTGATCTCCGGCTACCTCTGCTCAGCGGCTGATGATTTCTCCATTCCTAATAAATTACCTATCTAACTAATTTCACTGGTCTCAGGGTTTTCGTAGGTGAGTCAAATTAAAATGCACTGCATTTCCCTTAAAATGTGATTTATTATCAATAAAATACTTATGGGCGGCTAGCTTTTCCCTGTCTGTAACATAGTCGTTCACAGAATATCACTAAGTGTTGAAAAGATTCTATGAGAGGAGTGAAAATCTAGGGCCTGCTTTCCTCTTTTATACCCAAACATAGTGACCGTCACCTCCGCGCCTCAAAATGTAACCACATTTCTAATTGGTGTTACCTTATTATGTTTGAAAATATTCTGCTCCAAAACTTTTCGCGTGTGCGCCCCACTGACGCGTCCGGAAGCAAAGTCATTGTCTCTGTCTCTCTCCTTTCTAGTTATTCTTTCAAGTTCTTTGCTCATTAGCTTGGTAAAAGGAGGTGTACTTCTACCTAGAATTACTTTTACCTGGAATTAACTAACTCGCCCGTCCCTTGCTTATTTATGTTACAATCTGCTTTGTACATTTCTTGGCTGTTAAATATTCTAACATCTTTCTTGCTGAATTATATTATTATGTACAATTCTTGTTTGATATTGATTTACACGTCTATGTGTGTGTGCGTGTGCGTGTGGTACATCCCCTTTCACATTAGAAAGAATCGAACTCGATCTGCTTGCGTAGAAGTTGAATAGCTTAACCAATATTCCACGCCAAACACGGTGTGAGGTAGCCCAAATTAGTGCATTGCGAATTGTATTATAGAGTTAACCAAAGCAGCGCACAAAAGTTGACGGTTGTGAACCACGTGCTCACTCAAAGGGATTGAAAAATTTAAGTGATCAAGAAACTGTACACTTCGAGTTGTAATTAAAAGTCAGAAACGTGAATATGTACCCAGCACATCAGATGGAACAGCCATGCCATTGATGCCATGTGTACACCGTGCCCCGTTACCACATTAGCATTAGTGTTTTTCTTTCGTAAGGTTTCCACAATTACCAAACAATACAGGTTTACACCCAGTCCTTGTCACGTCAAACAAAAAATCCCAAGAAACAAACATGAACCAATGAGCGTTGTTTTACTGGATGTGAAATGGAGGGATCAGAAAAAGCCCTACGTACTCTGATTTGTCTAACAGAAGATGTCTAAAACAATGTAACATGACTATGCCTTGTAGACTCTGAAATACACAACCATAACATTTATGTAAAGAATTTTCCTTCTAAAGCAAACTTGGAAACAAAGTCTAAAATTCTTAGTTTATGTTGAATTGATGCCGCCTAGAGGATATCGTTTCCATGTATTTGTCAATTTCAGCAATAAACTTTTTCTATAAGTATTTGGGTACCAGTATAATAATAAACTATAATAATCATAAAGTAATAACACCTTACGCCCTTATTTTAAATTCGTAAAGACCCTTTCATATTCCTGATATATTCTTAGGATATTCACACTCTGGTATTCCACAAATGGGTATAAAATTTCTGTGAATGTGGTGTTTTTGATTTCCTTTACCTTCCCAAAATATTTATAGCCAAGAAGACATTGGTACAATGGCACTGAATTTTTCAGTGTAATTCTATCTTTCCAACCTTTCCTACTCACGGCTTGTGTGAAACAAACATTAATCAATAATGTATAGCCCTTAAGTATTTCTTGGCTGTGAGGCAGTTATCAAAATGGTGGAATAATTTTAGACACATAAGAATAGATGAAATTTAACTTCTGTATGTTCCATAGTTATATTTAATAACAACTGCTACACATTTTTCACCCAAAACAGAACCTCTCACATCAATACGCAACAAAATACGAGAAACTGATAAATGGGTCACCAAGTTAAAGATTTTGCCGATGGCCTATCAGATGTTTATTATAAAATATCCAATGAGTAATTTCTGATATTATACAATAAGGATTGGTAAAGCTTTTTGGCATAAGTTGCGACGGTATTAGTGCTTACGTAATGTTTTTTTACGTAAATTATTAGAACTTGAAGATCTTATATTGTGCTGCTTTTGTTTTGTTTGGTTACATAGTTTTTAACTGCCCCACGTATGGGAGCCAATTTGTAGGTGTAATTCTTATAATGTATTTAACATTATTGTAGCCCCACGTTGTGGTAGCCAATTTGCGATAGCATTGCTTACGTAATATGTTTTTACGTAAATTATTAGAACTTGAAGATCTTATATTGTGCTGCTTTTGTTTTGTTTGGTTACATAATTTTAACTGCCCCACGTATGGGAGCCAATTTGCGAGTGTATTAATGTTATATTATTTAACATTATTGTAGCCCCACGTTGTGGTAGCCAATTTGCGACGGTATTACTTATAATGTTTGTTTACATCATGTGAGGAAGCCATCTTGTGACGTCATTCATTTGTTCGGTTTGTAGCTCCATCTAGTGTTAGCAATTTGTGGTAGTATTAGTGTTTAAAAGAATTATAAATTTTGTTTACTGTCCTCCGGCTAACTATTATTTCTCAGTCGAACATGTCTCTTGAATCAGAGTGTGTAAACGGAAAGGAATCTTTTATCCAAATATAACACTGATGAAGAAATTTGTTTTACACATTTATTGTCAAACACGTTAACTATCACATTTATACATTGATCTTAACACTCGCCAAACTGAAACTGTTATAATAACTTCTTACTGATCACTTTTAATTCGCGTACTTCAACTTTGTGTATAATTAACTTTACAATACTTTAGATTTTCGTAACTTGTGAATCTATAGCCGACGTGTCTCATACAAATATTTTCGACGAATTGACTGGAAGACGACGTGTAGTGTACAAAGAATTTTGATGAACTGAGCATGAAGGCGACGTGTAATGTATTGAGATTTTCGACGAACTGGACGACTGACTGACTTTACCTCTAACCTAGCCTCTATTTATACTCCTTCGTCCAGATACGCCTAAATATTATAACTGAACTGCAATTGGCTAATAAAACGCGCCAACATTAGCGTCTATTTTAATATCCAATTAAAATTATGAATACATATGCTTTAGGGAGAAAATATTCCATAAGGTTCTAAACGAAAAAAACGCGCCAACATTACGTAACTTCCTCGTTTCCAATAATGATAAACAGCTCACCCCCCCTCGCTGCATTATTGCGCTATTATTGACAGTTTCAGTAAGACCATATAAACTTATTTCCGAATAATAATTACAATTAATAAACATCTGAAATCAATGTCACATATAAATGCATATTCATATTACAATCATTATTTACATTTAAGTAATTTGTGATACAAATTACTGCATCATATGCCCCACTAGAAACATAATTATAAATATTTACAACTTGTTTGGAAATTTTATAATTGGGTTTTTAGTCTCCTAAATCTTGGAACACACGCTATCACTTTCACTTGACACTTCACACGCATTTAACACACGACATATGTTTTTCTTTTTTATCTCGCCACTACTTACTGGCTCTGGTTTAATGTGTTTTGACATTAATCTGACATTACAATTTTTATAGCAAATACTGTACCCTGAATTATTTAGTTATTGTTACAAATTTGTTTACTTTCTTATATTGTTGACAAAAATTTGTGCGTTTAAGAATTTTTGTAATTACTATACATATTTACCAAAAAATATTCACCCTTTACATAAATATATATACATCTCTTAAACCTAGGCACTGTTTCACATATTCTATTTGCTACATAAATATTTGTTTTTAATTATATTTACCAATTTTTGTTATTTTGTACTTTATCTTAACAATACTCTTGGAATTGCATTTACGTACTTTTAATTTAATATCATATTAAGTTTCCATCTTTGCATTGTTACAGTTACTAAAAATTTAATTTTTTTAAACATTTCTCTTTTTTTTTAATTTATTTCTCTTTTCAAATGACATATAAATAATTAACCCTCTTACGTTCCAATACATTTCTCTGCAAGTCATCTTTAACTATCCAGCATTTAGTTTACATCTCATTGCTATTTACCCTCCTGGATCAAATTGTGTGTGGCTAAACATTACTCGTAGCCGTATCCTAACCTTCAAAAATTTGTTCATGAATAACCTCTTGTATTCATATGAAATTTCATCCCATGATAACATTTGAAAACAATCTATAGTTTCCTGAACAACACATCTTTTAACAACTGTCATTTTCAATTCTTCTACTATCTCTTTAATCTGAGAATACTCTGACAAGTCTGTAATAATCTGTACTGGATTGGAGTTTTCATTTTGAACAGCTTGGTACTTGTTAATTTCAGAAGTTAGCTTTTGATTATTTACAGGCAAAACTTTAACTTCTTCGTACAATTTATTTCCTTTGCATTTCTGACTCATTCTGTATTTCTGATATCTCCCCACTGAAATTAACCTGCGCCTGATTCACATCTACATTCATAACCTCTTTCATCTCTCTTATCTCACTTGAAATGCTATTCATTCTACTTCCTAACTCTGTACATTCTACATCAACATGTTCACTTTTAGTTATTAACCTCACTTTTTTTGTTACCTATTTCCCTGTTCATATCTGACATTTTCTTTGAAATTTCTCCTATCTCACTTGCTATTATTTCCTGGTTCTCATTTCTAATTCTTGGCATACTACTATCTAGCTTCATAACTTTCTTTTCAGTTTCTTCCCTGCTTTGATCTACTTTTTGTTCTATTATCTCATTACTCCTACCAATATCTTCCATTAATTTCCTATGACTCCTTTTCATATATTCCCTTAATTCCCTATGATTCTTTTCCATATTCTCATTAATCTTTTTTATATCTTCTCTCAATTCCCTATTATTCTTTTCCATATTCTCATTAGTCTTTTTCATATTCTCATTCATATTTCTCAGCATTTCCATCATCATACTAACATCAAAATTTACATTTCCTGCTGTTCTATTCTCACTTTCTGCACTAACATTTCCTCCCTCCATAATTATTTCTTTTGTATTATTAGTAGCCATTGTTTTCTTTATCCTACCGCTCCTAAGGTACATTAAAATTTTTACACTTTTTTTTAGAATAAGAATCACACTTTCTAACCTTTCTGATGCTATCTGCTGATGTTGCTTTGATGTCCAGCTTTCTGCCCCTCTCTCCTAGGTTATATGTTGCTTCTGCGTTGTGTTATGATGAATCTACGTCGTCTCGATGTTTTTGTGTCCACTCATCCGCGTAGTCTGTCGTTCCTATAGTTGTTTCTGGAATCTGCGTCTTCTCGATGTTTTTGTAGTTGAATTCCCCTGTTGCCTTGTAATCTCGGAATTACGATGTCCAATCATCCGCGTAGTCTGTCGTCCCTTTTGTTGTTTCTGGAATCTGCGTCTTGTAGATCAATTCACTGCTCCATTCATTCCACATCCTGGTTAATTCTGCTACTTTCCTGGTTAATTCTGCTACTTTCCTGGTTACTTTGCCCCTTTTCTGGTCACTTTGCTCCACGTTCTGGGCGCCAATTTGCGGGTGGTTTAATGTTAATGTGTTTAACATTATTGTAGCCCCACGTTGTGGTAGCCAATTTGCGACGGTATTACTTATAATGTTTGTTTACATCATGTGTTGAAGCCATCTTGTGACGTCATTCATTTGTTCGGTTTGTAGCTCCATCTAGTGTTAGCAA
Organism: Deroplatys truncata; assembly: GCA_030765065.1. Lineage (NCBI taxonomy): Eukaryota > Metazoa > Arthropoda > Insecta > Mantodea > Mantidae > Deroplatys > Deroplatys truncata. The sequence goes on from CM060988.1 coordinate 81,188,623, forward strand.
TTTGTGGTAGTATTAGTGTTTAAAAGAATTATAAATTTTGTTTACTGTCCTCCGGCTAACTATTATTTCTCAGTCGAACATGTCTCTTGAATCAGAGTGTGTAAACGGAAAGGAATCTTTTATCCAAATATAACACTGATGAAGAAATTTGTTTTACACATTTATTGTCAAACACGTTAACTATCACATTTATACATTGATCTTAACACTCGCCAAACTGAAACTGTTATAATAACTTCTTACTGATCACTTTTAATTCGCGTACTTCAACTTTGTGTATAATTAACTTTACAATACTTTAGATTTTCGTAACTTGTGAATCTATAGCCGACGTATCTCATACAAATATTTTCGACGAATTGACTGGAAGACGACGTGTAGTGTACAAAGAATTTTGATGAACTGAGCATGAAGGCGACGTGTAATGTATTGAGATTTTCGATGAACTGGACGACTGACTGACTTTACCTCTAACCTAGCCTCTATTTATACTCCTTCATCCAGATACGCCTAAATATTATAACTGAACAGCAATTGGCTAATAAAACGCGCCAACATTAGCGTCTATTTTAATATCCAATTAAAATTATGAATACATATGCTTTAGGGAGAAAATATTCCAGAAGGTTCTAAACGAAAAAAACGCGCCAACATTACGTAACTTCCTCGTTTCCAATAATGATAAACAGCTCACCCCCCCTCGCTGCATTATTGGGCTATTATTGACAGTTTCAGTAAGGCCATATAAACTTATTTCCAAATAATAATTACAATTAATAAACATCTGAAATCAATGTCACATAAAAATGCATATTCATATTACAATCATTATTTACATTTAAGTAATTTGTGATACAAATTACTGCATCAAAGAATCGCATACGTAACATATCATTAATAGCAAATCAGATTGTATTTTGTTTTGTTGGGTCTTCTATTTTCTTTGTAGTAAAATGTTGCCATCCCAATGCATATTACTTGGAATGTGTATCTGCAGTTTTTGCCTTACGGCCTTTTCTGCGAAATAACAACTGTTTTCTACTCCATGGTATTCTCAGCAAAAGCAAAGCTTTAAATGTGTTTTTACAATTTAGAATTCTCACACCCAGGCCATATAAATCCTTTTTAGCCTTTTAGTTTTCTTTTAGGAATTGACATTCTGGATTATACAGTCTATGTCCATCGGAAAGGTTTTAATTCTTTTCAATTGTAAAGTATTACCAAATCGTTTGAGTGATTTCGGCGATTACCTTATATAGACACATGAATTATATATCTATAGATATATCGGTAATGTTACGTAATACAATAAACAAGGTTTGTCTGTATTCACTTCCGCAGCAGTCATTCATTTGAGTCTTGTTTAGCCAGGGCTAGGCGGTCAAGTGGACAATGAAGCCGTGCAAGTTGGGCGGTATGCAAGCAAGGGGCAGATCGATGGCACATCGTGAAGGACACTCACCTATTTACCTCGGGTCGTCGTTTGGTTACCTCCCTCACTTGTTTGGAAAACCTTGGTGTGTAAGCTAGTATATCAGATCATTTCTCAGTCTTTTCCAGTCCATTTTCGACCTCGAGTAAATAGTCTTAAATTCCTGATTGGCTTGTCTTTCTTGCCTCTCCTGTTACTTCAGAAATGTTCCAGTTATTAGGTTCTTGTTGTTGAAGGCTGAATTCTTACAGGGTACATAAGAATGTGGATTGATACTAAAAAGGCCAAGGTTAGGCCTATGATAAATATTATTTAATTAAAATTAAATTGCTGAACTGTGGATAATCGACAATGCCCGTAATAAATTCTGTGTTGACTAATTTTAAGCAATGCATTTGCGAAAAACTAAAAAATATTTTATTTTGATTGGCTTGAAATTGTATTACATATGTAGCATTTAAACAAATTGAACATACACAACGTCAATGGGTTATAATATAACCATTTTTGAGAGATACATTGTTTATTTGTTTGTAATTAATCACTTTTGGTGTATTGATTCAAAATTCCCCTAGTATCAAATAGTTTATTAGATCTATCTCATCATTTTATTTTGAAGCGGGACCAAAATGTTGACCAAAATCCTGGAAAATTTCGATTTTTAATGTTTCGCCTAAAATGTCCCTAAAGCTTTTACTTGTAATTTAGATAGTTATCGCAAGTCATTCAACTATTTTTAAAAGTATGGAAGTTATCTTTAATGTCCATAAGCTGGAGATGCATATAATCCTTAATAGAAATAAACTGTTTTTCATTGAAGCGGCAATTTTCAGTATTGTAAATTCCAAGGGACTTAAAAATTAGTCGGTTTCCTCGAAAATTGGTACATTTGCTCACCATATATATTAAAACAACTTTTATTAGCCTTTTGTTATTGCTTTTAAAATAAAATGTATACCCAGGAAACATAAGAAAAAAATACAAAAACAAATTGTAAATTTAGAGCTCAATAATGTGGTAGTTGTAACCTTCTCACGTTGTCCGGGCTTACGCCACACCATGCGCGCCCAACTCTCCGTTTCTTCCAACCACTTGGGGCCAAGAGAGTCGCCTCAGAGCCTGTGAAGGGAGCAGATATCTCAAGTTTTCGGCAAGACCAACTCAGTACACGCTTCGCAGTTTTGAAACGCGGCCTCAAAATTCTAAACTTCTGTTTGTAGATGACAATAAGGAATGTGATAATTATTTTCTTTGATAAAAAGGATTGAATATGGGAGGTTAAATGGGACAAAGTGATAAAAATGGAGCAGAGTTTGAAGCATACGTGTACTATAAGCTTTAAATGTTAATAATCTTAATAGAATTGAACATTTCAAAGTAGCGTTTAAAGCAGAAATTGCCCCACTGCTTGCTATAGCAATGAACAAACCTATATATGGCATATTTCCTGCATTTTGAAAGCTGTAGTTTTCCAAATTCTATTTGTAACAATTTAGCAAACTGCGCCATAAGGGAAGCTAAATGTTGCTGTGAATGATCCGCTGATCGTTTTCTGAAACACAAGCATTGTTATTTCTGTATAGAATCAGTGGTTACTTTTAAGCTGTCTCAAGTTAATACTTTATTTTCGTAATTTCAGATTTTCCGAAAACAAAACGAGAAATTTAATGAAACTTGTGCTGTTTCATCACGAAGCCATCTGCAGCTTTACATAACACTTGAACGCTTTGTTCCACTCCATTAAAAGCTTTTTAAAGCCCTGATGGATTAATGTTAATTATTGCACTAAAATTGTTTTGTATAAGGATTAAGTAACTCCTTAGAAAATCCAAGAAAGGGCACTCGTAGAATCAACAATCTGATGTGTTACACTCACATGACTTTCTCTACTCTTATACAAACTATTTTTACAAACGCTTATCCTCCATATGCTTCATGTTAATCGAGATGTTAATCTCATTACTAATTTTCTTGTAGATGCAAGGGGAATTGCTAGCGTAGGTCAAATATTTTAAGAGCTGGTTGCTGTGTGGAGTATTCCATTCTCTTTGCATTACCAGGACTAAAAAATGAATAACGAAGGGAAAAATTAAGGGAATAACAAGCAATATCTCGAAAATGGTTCACTCAACAACAAAAAATATATATGACATAAATTGTGTATTTTAACGCGATCTACATTTTTTGTGTAGTAAAATTTTGTCTATCTTTTATGGTTTACCAGTTATTAAAAGGTCGTTCACAATGAAGAATACTTTTGGAGATATTCCTAGAAAATTCAAGATATACTTTTAACCTGTCATGAAAATATCTTAAACATATGATATTTTAATCAAAATCGTTAGAGCCATTTTGAGAAAATTAAAATGTTCGAAAAATGTTCCATGTAAAGGGTAATCTGGGGTGGGGGATTTTCTTGAAAACCTTAGTGTCTCATCTCTGGAAGATACTGAACCTAAATACCAAGTTTGGTGTTTATCCGACTGTTCATTTCTGAGTTATGCTGTTCACAGATACACACACGGACATGTTTCCAAAAATGCTTTTTTTTGGATTCAGGGGGTCTCAAAACATGTATTTCCGGTGAAATCTCGGTATCGAATTTTTTGGTGGAATACAATACTTCCCCTACTTACTATACGTAGCAGAGAAAGTAAAAAATGTTTGCATTTAGTAAGCGTCCTCTCTTACTAGATGACGGTTCAAGTTTTAGCTATATTCATCATGTGGTTTCGTTGTCATAGACTATTGAAGCACTAAATTTGTGTTTATTTAGAAAGATGGTAAAAAAAGTTTCGTACGGTGATTAAACACTTATATTAAAAGGCTTAACACCGAAAGAGATTAAAGCCGAGTTGGATTAAGTACATGGTATATCTGCTCCTGTGTTTGCAACAGTTTACAATTGGGTAAATGAGTTTAAATATAGTCATACATCCGCAAATGATGAACATCGTTCAGGATGTCCAGTGGATGTGATTTACTCCAAAATTATTGACAAAATCCACGATATGGTTTTGAGTGATTGACGAATCAAAGATCGCGAAATAGTTGAGGTCACATGCTTATCAAATGTACTATGTTTTCAATTTTGCACCAAAAGTTAGGTCTGACAAAGATCTCGGCAAGGTGAGTGCCGCGTTTGCTCTCAATGGAGAATAAACGCAATCGTGTGATCGATTCTGAGGCCGGTTTGGCACTTTTCGGTCGCAATCCTGACGAGTTTCCGCGTCGATACTGTGGATGAAACATGGATACACTACTACACTCCAGAGACAAAAGCGTAGTCGAAACAGTGGGTTTTTAAAGGTGGAGCGGCTCCGAAGAACGCAAAGGTGGTGAAATCCGAGGTAATGGCCTCGGTTTTTTTGGGATGCACGCAAAATCATCAACATCGATTACTTGCAGAAAGAAAGAACGATAAATGGAGAGTATTATTCATCGTTATTGCACAGGTTGAGCGAAACGCCTTCATCTGGCAAAGAAAAATATTCTTCCATCAAGACAATGCACGGTGCATACCTGCGCAGTTTCGATGGTGACAGTTGTGGAATTAAGGTTTGAATTACTACAACATCCTCCGTATTCACCAGATTTGGCCCCCAAATGACTTTTTTATTTTCAAACTTGAAAAAGTGTCTCGACGGAAGATGATTCACATCTAACGAGGTCATCTCCCAATCAGACGCCTATTTTGAGGATCTTCCGAAATCCTACTTTTTGGATGGCTTTAAACAAACAGCTGGAGAAACGCTGGGAATAATGTATCGAGCTAAAAGGAGATTATGTTGAAAAAAATCTACCAAAAACAATTTGCTTTTCTATCTTTTTCTAAAGATTTATTGAACGCCGGATATAACCTTCCTCGTAAACGTCTATTTATGTCAGAGGAAACATTCGGAAAATCTTATTCTTGGATTCTTAAATCTCTGAAACTTCGTCTTTTTACTTTATCTGCCACGTGCATAGTAGGTAGAGATGATATTGGATTCCACTAAAAAATTTGATACGGATAATTTACCTAAAAGATACGTTTTCTGGTCCCCTGAATACAAAAAAGAACCACATTTTTAGAAACAGGTCAATGCGCGTGTCTGTGAACAGCGTAACGCAAAAACAAAAGCGGATAAATACCAAACTTTGAATTTAGGTTCAGTAGCTCCCAAAGTACTCCTTGCATGGAATATTTTTCGAAAGTTTTGATTTTCTAAAAAAATCGCTCTAATGATTTTGTATAAATACCGTACATTTAACATATTTGCATTACAAATAATATGTACATCTTGAATTTTCTGGAAGTACCCTGTAAAGTACACTTATTTGAAAGGAATTTTCTATAATCTTGTATAACCAGTAAACGATAGCCGAAAACGTACTAAAAATGCAAATCTCTTTAAAACACACAATTTATTTAAAATAAGTTTTTGGTGGCATCAGTCATTTCCGAGATAACCGTTATTGTTTCGAATTGCGCAACAATTTTGTCATTTTTTCAAGTCCTTTCGATATTGAGTTGTTTCTTGCGACTACACGCAAAGAACCAGTAAATGACGTGCAGTTCTAAAACCTTTTAATATCGCTATTGCCTTTGTGTCTATGACGAATGTTTAATGTGGCTATTTCCGGAAAGGTTTTTCTCGATTAAAATGAAGTAGAAAGGAGAATAAACCTTCGTAAGAATAATTTATATACCCTCTAATAAGCGACAGGGAGTAGAGAAGGTCATATGAATGTAACAGATTTTTATGTCTCCCGCCCACAGAGAGAGAATTATAGTCGTGCTTTTGGGATTCGATAGACTTAAATATAGTTTTCGGTAAAATATTGATATTCATTTTTGTGAAATATAATGCTTCTTCTCTCTTATATTTTAAAGCGTTTGTGAAAATGTACGTAGGATGAAAATGTCAATATTTCTATTCCCCTGATAAAAGGCTACAAGGATGGTTAAACGAGAAGTGTTTTCTTTCTAAATAATCCTATTTGTTGTACAAACACCCACCTTTCCGTTGTGATAAAGCACTAAGAGGATAAATGCATGTAATTGCTATATTCCAATGTGTAATCGATGCATATCGGCAAATCCTATTATCTGTACGTGACACCTTTGCTGTAATTCAGCGAACAAAAGCTGATTGGCCTACAGTTAAACATTGGGATGCGCTTCTGTGAAAACCGCATCTGTTAGGGTGCCCTTTCGTTTATCATGATAAATATTTCACGCCACGTAGCGACAAAGTTCATAGGTCATACCGCCCACGCGAGCCGTCACTAACGTGTAATTTGTAGGCAAAATAGGAAAGTGCAGGCGGCCGTGGCTGTTAAGAACATCCATTCGCCGTTTCTCACTGGAGAAACTTGAAACAAGTTGCGCCTTGATGCACATTAAAGCGAGCAAATTATGTTTGGAACTATGTGCAACTACAGAGCCGTGGTTTACAAGTCTGCACATGCCAGCATACTAGGAACTTGGAGAACAAAACGAAGACGCATGCATACACATTGCTACCCTAAGCATTTGGCTAAAACAATAAACGCGCTTTAATACAAGGTGCTGAAAACAGGGCAACAAGCTATTGGTGAGCCGACTATCATATCCTAATGTACGGTTATAAAGCCTTTATACGCGCTAAAATGGAATATGGTTCCATAATATACAGTAGTGCCAAGCCATCAATTATAAAAATACTGAATTCCATACCGAATTCAGCAATTCAGATTGCAATAGGTGTACTAGTCCTGTAGATAGCATATTAACAGAAGCCAATAACACTCCATTACAATGCCGTATTAAACATTACCTACGCCCTCAAAATAGCAGCAACACCGAAATATAGAATGCACCCACTGGTTTTGTCAAATCTTTGTGATACTTTCCCCACACAACAATCACATTCATTGCCATTTTATATCAGAATAAAGAAATCTCAAAGAAATGAACACCACAATTCCTAATATCTCCTCAGGGCAACTACAGTCGGATCATCTACCCTGGAAGAAGAAAATGCCTCCCATTGATATAGATTTAAGCAAGCATAATCGGATAAATACAACCAACTAATCTACCAGCCGTTATTTAAAGAAAAGCTAGAAAAATACACATCCAAGCTCTGCATCTACACGGATGGTTCTAAAACTGAAAAAAGGCAATGGATGTGCTGTGATAAGTGGAGATATCATCCTCCAATACAAATTACCATCCTTGCTCTCTCTATATAGTTGTGAATGATATGCTATTAAAAAGGCACTAGAATACGCTCTGGAAACTGCACATAGTGACTCTTACATAATTATCGTGACACTCTATCAACCTTAAACGCAATACAAGACACGTTCTCTACCAATAGTATTGTAAACGAAATACATAATCTTGTTACCATCCTTTACAACTTAGAAAAGTCACTCAATTTCATGTGGATACCATCTCATAAAAACATGCCCGGTAATGAAACAGCTGGTAGCAAAACAAGCTACAGAACTACCAACACAATATTCTAATATCAAAATAGCTCTCCAAGATGCAGTCACACACTTTAAGAAGAAAATACACAAAGAATGGCTGACCAGCTGGATGAACAATCCTACAGGTAAACTTCATGATGTATGTGGAACTTCAACTCAAGAATATCCAATAAGATAGCTACAGCAAAGCTCTCCACCAATTTGTGAAACATGTAAAACAGCATTAACACCAGTACATATTATACTAACATGTCCAAAATTTGAACATCAACGTAGTCAGGTTGGCATGCCCAGAAATATTTCTGCAGCAATCAATGATGCAACTTTCATCCAGAAAGTAATTATTTTTCTTAAATTAATTAATATTCCCAATACATTTAACCAAATTGTAACCTCTATGTATACATAATGTGCAAGTATTATGCTGTAATCCAATAATGTAAACAATGTATATGAAAGGTCGTGTTAAAACCTAGGAAGGTTAAAACGACCATAAATAAAACTTAAAAAAATAAATAGAGCTAAGAAACCATCCCATGTTGATCAAGATTTTAATATGCAAGTCCTCTTAATGAAATACATAATTTTCTCCCTCTCTCTTTCTTTCTCTATGGCTTCCATTTTTGCCACTCTTCAGTGTATTATCATAAATAATAATCAAGGAGAGCTTATGAGGTTCACCGATGAAACTCTAACCTCCAATGTGATATTGTTATACACCGGGGTAAGGCCGAAAGGTTTGCAGCTAAAATATTAAATTTAGTTACCCAGACATAAACACTGGGGGACGTAGACTCAGAGGCACACAAAGAGACACCAAGAACTTGCTGCACAAACCTAAGCGGGCGTGGGATATTTATAAATAATACATATGAATTCACATTTAACGCTGGTTTATTATAATTAATAAGGTGTCCTACATTGTACACAAAATGTTACAGGCAAACACTGGGGCAGATGCCCCACGCACACACACGGCAGGCACCAAGCACTCCTATATATACAAACCATATACTCTAGACCTACTCTAGACTGACGCTACTCACAGACCCACGCTATCAGATAAAGGGGCTATTCCCTCAACCTGCCTTCACCCCCTTTGACTAGGAATTGGAAGGAAGCAAGTGTACCGCACAAGAATTCAAAGTTACAAACGAAATAATTAGTTCAACAATATCATTATACACAGCAATAATGTGTCCGAAGCGACAAGAACTTGCTGCACAAACCTAAGCGGGCGTGGGATATTTATAAATAATACATATGAATTCACATTTAACTCTGGTTCATTGTAATTAATAAGATGCCCTACATTGTACACAAAAGGTTACGGGCAAACACTGGGGGAGATACCACACAGAAGACCTACTCTAGACTGACGCTACTCACAGACCCACGCTATCAGACAAAGGAGCTATTCCCTCAACCTGCCTTCACCCCCCTTGACTAGGAATCAACAATATCATTATACATACAAATAATGTGTCCAAAGCAACAATGAACACACATACTCTACAATATATTACAAGTATATAAATAATTACTTTCTTACTTAAAATGTTTAAGGTTAAATCCGATTGGGTCGGTTTAATCAATGAATGATCAATCGGATATATTACGGAAAACCATCCAATACTATCAACAGCGGGGATGAGAAAATAGTTGCTCTACTGCTACTCTAAGCATTTGGTTAAAACAAAAACGCGCTATAATACAAGGTTCTGAAAGCAGGGCAACAAGACAGAGCTAAGAAAACATCCCACATTGATAAAGATCTTAATATGTAAATCCTGTTAATAAAAAACACAATATTCTCCCTCACTCTTTCTTTCTCTGTGGCTTCCATTTTTTGCCACTCTTCAGTTTATCATAAATAATCCAGGAGCGGTTACGAGGTTCTCTGATGAAATTCTAACCTCCAATGTGATATATTACAACTATATAAATAATTACTTTCCTACTTATAATTTTTAAGGTTAAATCCTATTGGGTCTTTAATCAATATATTACGGAAAACCATTTAATACTACCAACAGTGGGAATGAGAAAATATTTAACCTCAAATTACTACGCGTATTTTTAAAGTGAGTATCGTTTGAATATAATGCAAATGTAGCGCTGCAGTCGCGAGTTTGAGCATTGTGATCACTTTAATTCATTAGATAGGCAGACGCAGCTATGAGCAATCGTCACTTTGTATTTTCCTAGTATTAGAGCATTTCAAAATTCAAAAGAATCGAACGACCCACCGACTGCGAAGTCAGACCAGTGATTCGTTTTTTGAATGCGAGAAATGTTACGCCAGCGAACACTCATCGTCAAATGTGCCAGGTTTATGGGGCGATAATAATGAGTGGCAATGCTCGGCCATACACAGCCAAACAAGCTCAACATCTGATCGCATCATTTGGTTGGAACAAAACGATTTTCATCTGTTTTTTTCCTCGAAAAAATTCCTTGTTGGAAATCCTTTCAGCGACGGTGATGTGGTGAAACAAGTAGTGCAGACTTGGGTTTCATCACAGGCGCCATCATTCTTTGACGAAGGCATACAAAAACGTATTTACCGTTACGATAAATGCCTAAATAACGGCGATTACTATGTGGAGAAGTAGCGTAAGATATAATAATGAATGATAGTAAAACATTTGGGAAATACTGTTATGTTATTTTTTTTAAAAAAATATGGGTAATTACTTTAAAAACACGATCCCGTAGGAAAAAATAGACACAGATTTTTCAAGAACATGACTTATTTGAAAATTGATACTATTTGAATCTGCATTGATTAAAGACACAGACGACGAAACGCATTAGTCACTGCATACTGATACTATTACACTGAAGTAACGCGCTAATATTTTATCCGATAAATTCGCATCATTGCAAGTATGTTATACGGCTGTCGATCGATTGGGACATCCGAGACACTACTAAATGTTATCGGTGGGTATGAATGGAATAGTCTTAAAAAATCTTGTGTGTTATACTCACATGACCTTCTTTTCCCCGTATCGTTTATTAGTAGGTGAATGTAAACTATTCTTACGAAAGCTTATTTCTCTATCTACTTCATTTAATGTAGATAAACCACGCAGAAATTGTTACAGTACACATTTGCCTAAGATACAAAGGAAACAGCGATTGTTAAGTGCTTAAGAACTGGACACTATATGCTGACCCTAAAATTCCATAAGTTTACATAACACGAAAGAAATAACTGAAAATCGACAGAAAATAATGGCAAAGTATTGAACGATTCGAACCACTAATAATGTATATCTCAGAAATGGCTTGAAAAAAAGATACTTGAAATGAACTATGTGTTTTAAACAGAGATACGTTTTTTTGGGTAGTGCGTTTCCGTTTATTGCTTAATATTTACCAGTTATATAAGATTATACGGAATTCCTTCCGAATTAAGAGGTTTTCACAGGCTATTCCAAGAAAATTCAAGATATACTTTTATTTGTCATGTAAATAAGTTAAATGTGTGACACTTTAATAAAAATCGTTACAGCCATTTTTAGAAAACAAAAACTTTTGGAAAAGTTCCCTGTTAAGGATAGTTTGGAAGAATTTTCATGAAAATCTTTGTATCGTATCTAGAAGGCACTGAACCTAAATACCAAGCTGGTTTTTATCGGACTTTTCGTTTTTGAGTTATGCTGTTCGCAGATTATGCTGCGCGCGCACGCTCAAACACACACAGACCTTTTCTTATTCATGGTTCTTCAAAACATGTATTTGGTATCTAATATCTTATTTACTTACTATGTCAGTAGTAGAGAAAGTAGGAAGGCTGGTTTGAATTTCGTCAATTAAAACGGAAATAATCACTTCATCTATTAATTTCGTTAGCACTTTTCTATGGTGGATGGACAAAGTGTTGCCTAACTACCAAAACTCTACATCAAGACGTCTTCGAAAATACGACTTTGAGATTTTCTAAACCCGAAAAAAGCACGAAAGTCCGCGCACATGTGCTTGGACAAATACAAAACTAGATATTTGAGTTCAGCATCTTCCAAAGGATGTGTCCAAAGCCTTTTCAACAAAATTGTCCCATCCCAAAAGTTATTTAAATGGAAATGTTCTTATTATTTTTATTTTCTCAAAAATAACTAACATTTTTATTAAAAATCTACATTTTAGGATATTGGAATGACTAATAATATTATCTTGAAATTTCACTGAACGACCTTTGAAGTCCCCTTCATCGTACACGAATTCTGTAAAACTTTGTGTAATTGGTAAACATTAACTATGCAAGAGTGAAGAAGGCACATTGAAATCTATAGTTTGCTTACGCCATAACTTTTTCTGTAACGTTAGCAGTTTACGAAATATTCATAGTTTCATGTTGAATGTGTACGGTACCTTTTTCTCGCATGGATTCGTTAGTAACAAAAGCTAACTTACGATATTCACACATTTTGTTATTTTTTTGGTGTTCTAGATGTAACCTAATCGATATATCGTAACCAAACTTTCTATGCCAATATTTCACCGAAAATACATATTTTGAGAATCCAAAAACATGATTTTTAGAAAACGATGTGCGTTGACAGCATCCATCAAAAACGAAAAGTAAAATTTGGTATTTAAGTTTAGAATCCTCAAAGATTGCTAGAAGAAAATTTCCAAGAAAATCACCCACCCCAAACTACCCCTTACATGGAAGATTCTTCGAAGCATTCTATTTTCTCAAAAATGGTTCTAACGATTTAGATTAAAATACCGTATTTTTAAACTATTTACATATAAAATAAATTTATATCTTGAATTTTATGGTAATAACCTCAATAAAATAGCCTCATGGGAATGTTCTCTTCATTCGAAAGAATTTTGTATCATCTTATATAGCTGATAAACTATAAACGATAGGCAAAACGCACTAAAACAAGAATTCAACCCTTTAAACTACACACATTATTTCAAATAAATTTTATTGTTTCTTCAACCATGTTAGAGATATCCGTTGTTATTGGTTTGAATTTTCAACGCTTTTGTCAAGCTTTAAAATACTGTCGCTTTTCAGTTGTTTG